>OX457000.1:11443709-12891376 GCA_949752705.1 Callimorpha dominula
GAAGCAACATCATAGAATTATTTATACTTACTGGAGAATTTTATTTCGTGTTCCCTTCAAGCCACGAGTTTCACTACTAATTTCAGAGAGATCTGATTGATTTTTAGTCAGATTAAGTCAGTCAATCAGGTTAGTCAGCTGATATTGTAAGAATTGAGCCAAAAAACTGGTTAAAAATAGCACCACAGTTACTAAAGAAAGATTGAAAAGAAGATATTAATGGCTAAGGCGTCATAAGCCCCCTAAAATCTAAAAATATTTCCTTACTATACAAAACAAGTCGAAGCCCTTAAATATCATAACCAGATCACGTTAACAGAAGGAATTTACGTGTTCGAAATTACCACTGCACCTGGAATGGGTTTGTTTACTCGTATTATAATTTCCAAAGAAATAGCATAGTGAGCTTAATATCTATTACTAGGCCATTATAATCAACAAATATTTTAAATGTTATTTTCCTAATAACTAAGTCACAATTGATACAATTTTAAATAGAATTTAGTCACATTGCCATGTAACTTAGTAGTCACATTGATGTGTTTTTTAATAAACAATCATTTTAGCTACCTGCACAAATGTAACACCAGTGGGACAACTTTAACCAAGCAATTGTTGTATATATAGGTATAGATATATTTCGGCTTGGCAAATTTTGTATTTATATAAAGTTTTGCGTTTTATTTAATTTTATCTTTAGGTGTCTTTCCTGAAAGAAATGCGATTTAACACAAAAACTGCGGAGTGAAGCTCGGTCACCCAGGTACTAAGGTTTAAACATCTTACCATTTTGTCAAACAATCGCATTTCACATCACATTTTTCAATCTCCTTCCTCGGGTAAAGCCAAAATCCCGCTATGCAAGTTATATAGTCTCCACGAACAAGAACTATTCCAGCGTTAATTAATATGTACCCCGAGGGTAAGAGTGCAACGTCTAAAATATATAAAGAAAGTTGTTAATCTTAACTACAGAGAATATGTAGTGGAAATATTCTAGGAAATAGGAAAGGAAAAGGAAGGAGAGAAGGAGTTCTTTACTTTAAAAATAATAAGAGATGGTCGACAACGACGATGGCACAACAGATGATCAGTCATGTGTGCATAGCGTCTGATTTCCGAGTCTCCGACTTTATCCGCAAAAACACCAAAATTGTAATAATTGTCTGTTATAGCAAAAATCATACACACAACAATAATAAAGAAAAGGGAGGCATTGGATAAATGATTTTTAATTTAAAAAAATCTGAATGAATTTAATCAAACAGTTAAACAAATAGTTTGTTAACGCAGAATTTCAGATTTATTGTGTTTAATGTGTTTTTTCCGGTACGACAGTATAAATAAACGCGCGAATGTCGTTCGGAACGGTACAAGTTGATCGCGAAACATTGATTGCAGACTACTCTTCATCATTCAATTGTTTTTTTTAATATTACATACAATATAAAAGTGAACTTACTGTTTAAACAATAATTAGGTTTGCCACCCGTAAAACTAACACCTCCAATCTGATACTGAGCATTTTTGAAAGGAGCTTTATATTTCGCTTTGGCTTTTTTCTTCAACATTTTTAACTTGTTCACATATGCAACCATCTTTGGGTCGGTATTACCTAAAATTATAAGTTATTATTGCTGGTATTTTCCTTTCAAGACCGAATTATATTCGAATTTTATATATACACTCCCCCAACCTAAAATACGACGTAGTGATTAGTTCGAAGTCAAACCAAGCAAAACTACACAATCTCGGTGATTTCAATATATTTTGTTTTTGCAAGACCGTTACATTATTTATGTCCATAGGATGCACCATTTTTCTCATCAAGCTTACGCGAGGCGTAGCTTTAGATAGCTTGAGTTTTAAAAACGTGTAAAGGTGAGTCGATAGATGAAGCCATGAGGATATTAGAAGAAAGGGTGCGGGTGTGTAAAACATTTTACAAGGAATTAGGGATGTGAAAGTTCTGCGCAGGGTGGCTGCCGCATTTGCTGAATGCCGGTCAAAAGCAAATGCGCAAACCACTTTCGCAAGCAATGTTTGGACCGATTCAGTTGGGAGCCGACCCATTTTGTAAGGCGATACGTTACCATGGATGAGATATGGGTCCACCACTATATCCGTAGGTGGAAGCCGGTGGTTAAACGCCAAAGAAAGCAAAGTCGATCGCATCTGCTGGAAAGGTCATGGCCAGTATGTTTTCGGATGCGAAAGGGATCTGTTTGATTGAGTACTTTAAAAAGGTAGAGCAATTACATGCGAATATTAATCCAACTTTCTTGATAAGCTAGATGCCAAAGTTCGTGAGAAGAGACCTGGCTTGAAGAAGAAAAAAACATATTTCACTAGGACAACGCACCTGCTTACAAAGGTGCGTTGGCAATGGGAAAACTGTGGGATTTGGGATATGATTTACTCGTCCACCCCCTCCCCATATAGCCCCCTTAGACTTCCATGTGTTCTTGGCGTCCAAAGAAAAAGATGGACTTAATGAGAGGGCATTGAGGGAAAATCGCAGTCTTTCATTGTCAGGTCCAGAATTTCTCACCTTGTCCCAGTATAACTTCTTAGATAAATTAGTACTGTTACTAAAAAAGATGGAAAATATTAATAAGCTTACGCAAAGTACTAGGTGGTTCCCAGAATTTATAATTACAAACTCTCTCCTGTTCTTGTTCATGCTGATTTCTTAGTAATCGTTTTTCCAACTGTAAATCAAGAAAACTGTAATGTAAATAAAATATATAAAAAATGATAATATGATAAATAAATTAAAAAAAACTGTCTATAAAAATATATTTTTTAAAAGTATGACTTACAAAGCGGGTATCCTTTCTTAAGTTTTCATAGCTCTGTAAATAAATATTAGATATAGTTAGTCTCTTATTAGTTTTGGATTTTGTAATTCCTTATGAGGACTGTACTTTGTTCTGGTCCCCAAAATGACTTTTAGAAGTTTTATTAATTCTTTAGCAAGTCTTTACATAATTTTCTCAAATAAAAGCTATACCTATATCAATAACAGTAACAGTACCAACATTTGGCAATTTAATCATATTTTCATGCTTTAGTTATTATTATTGTGTAATAGTTTGTGGTGTACGCATACCGCCTTTTTTCGAATATGCCCTACAGGTGCATCAAAGCATCACGCATCCGCTCTCAACGCAAATCAAGAGTGGAATGGCCACGTTTCGTACATAAGTTCGATTCCAACCTTTCCTGGTGTTTCACTTCATACTAGCTACGGATCAAAAGCTCATAGCTTGCCCCTAGTATTACCCACTTAACTACGGTTCGATGGGTTATACAGCTTGGCCGGTTAGTAGGTACCCTGACCCTTAATCAGCGAACTGGCACAGACATAGGCGAGTACATACACAGCAACTCGGGTCAGCTACCCTTAATAGCTGACACGAAAAGTTAAGTCTAGTGTCAGTTCCGAGGAACCTACGTTCCTGTCTCTTCCTGTCAAGATCACGTTTTGGAAACAAGAACCGTTTGTGCCCGACTTTGTCCACCGCTCTGAGAGATTATCAGACGACTGACTATCTTGTAGTCTACCTATTGGTTTTTCCGCATTTCTGATAGACTGATATGTCAATATGTCCAAAGTATTATATAGTACTAGCAGCGACCCGCGGTTTCACCCGCGTAGGTCCCGATCCTGTGGGAATATCGGGATAAAAAGTAGCCTATATGTTAATCCAGGTCTCCAGCTATCTACATACCAAGTTTCATCGCAATCGCTTCAGTAGTTTTGGCGTGAAAGAGTAACAGACAGCCATCCATACATCCTCACAAACTTTCACGTTTATAATATTAGTAGGATTCATGACCGTGACTGCATGTCGATTACTTTGATTCATAGATTCTTAATCTTTCCGCACTATGAAAACATTTGATGATTGTCATATTCATTCCTATTTTATAAGAAGGTATTTATTATGTATTTACTTCATCACTCCTCAGTCGGAATTTGTTTCCTAGGGGTAAAGGTTCTGGTTTCTTCTTCTCTTTAACAGTGGTATACAGCGGAACGTACATATGTTGTAAATACTGCCCGTATTTCACTTTTGGTTCAAAGTACTTCTCTTTTTCTGCAATAGAATATTAATTGAACATATGTAAAAATCTTTTTAACAAAAAAATAAACCGACAAAAAAATCATTTTATTATTTGGCGCCGACTCAAAATAAGTTTATATAAAATTTGATAGTTTATGGAAATAAGCTCAATACTTAAGACTTAAGGTTTATTTATTTTTTGCTTTTTAGTTCTTTTCGTCGGTTTAATTTTTTGTTAAAAGGATTTTTATTTTATGATTTTTTTTCATCATCAGCTCAGCTACATGATGTGATGATTTCTAAACGCAAATACCTGATAAAGTAATGAAAAGTAAACACTATTCGTTCCTATAATTTTCGAGGGTTCCTCTCAATTTTATCAGGATCCCATCATCAGATCCTGACTTCCTTGACATGGGGCCACCCTTGAGGTATACCTTATCTAACAAAATAAAAATCGGTTTATAAATAACGGAGTGAGGGCTTAACAGACATAAAAAAAAAAAAAAAAAAAATATTATACGGTCGAATTGAGAACCTCCTTTTTTTCGTCGGTTAAAAAGAAATAGGGATCAAGACATACAATTTAGAATATAGGTAAGCAGTTAAGCACCTATATATTTTAACTATTTTAAACTAAAATATTCAAGTAGTATTTGAATTAGCCTGTGAATCTGATATCCAATAAGTATATATAAATATATATATATTGGATATATTATATTCCGGTATCTATGATGTATGAATGTCTAAAAATTTTGTTAAAATGGGTGCTACGATTTAGGTGCTATGAAACTTGCGGAGACGGTTAACATGCTTACAATCCAATATTATGCTGGCCTATTCGGCCACATGTCCCAAATAGGTACATAGATAACCGACTCTTAGGCAATTATCTATTCTAGCTGCTATGTCTAAGCATTGAGTAGATAGGTCAACAATTAGGTAAACACTTACTCGGTTCTTTCTTTATCGAAGGCGACTTTTTATAATGTGTTAATTTCTCTAATCTTTCCACACAATCCTCTAAATCAATAAACACTAAACTTGACATCAAAATCCTTCCAGTTGTGTCATATCCTGTTGATATTTAAATTAGCGTATTACAATACGCGCAATTACAATAAATATTTTATTTCACCATTTTAACTAAGGTTACATTGAGGCATTCGGAAAATAAAACATTTAGGACGGGACTGACCTAAAACAACCTAACCGTGGTGTTTACTGATCCACTCATGATTTTGGTTCTATACCTATCATTCACTGAAGAATGTAGATGAGCATTCTACGCGACGGTAGGTAGGCTGGTAGATTGACTTTTAATGTAAAAGAGAAATTGTAACTACTTTTCCCTTTCAATATACCTACTCATAACTTTCCCATTTTTAATTCCAAAAGTGCCTGGCTGGTTAACGGCAATAGGCTTGCCCCTTATTAAAAGTACTTGACCGTAATTTGAGGCTTATAATTGAGATAGGCATATACCATTTTAGTACCCTTTTTTCACTATAGAGGTCGTGTTTTCCGGTGTCTCGGTAGGCAGTGGCGCCATCTAATGTTTCCTAAGAAACGCATCGCGCCATTTTAAGTTTTAACTCATTGGCGTTCTTGTTTCCGTAGCGAAAGGTAGTTCGCATATAAAGCGAACACAACGGTTTGTTCGAAGGTTAGAAAACAGTTTTAATCGGTGAAATTTGTGAAAAAGTGAATAGTGAGTGGAGATAAATCCAAGTAAGATCAAACTTCTTATAAAACACATCTAAAAGATAACTGTGATGTAAATATCAGATCAATAAAATTCTGTACTTGCCGCTGGCTATTATTATCTATTACAACAAGCTGTTTGATAGTTAGAGATTAAATGGTTATTATTTTTCTAATAAAAAAAAAATAATTTTCCTGAAACCGAGTAAATACTAGTTTTAAAATATGTTTTGGTGTTTGACTGTTTCTGTTATTAACAGGTTTTCCCGTTGGTTGTTTAATGTAAATATTACAGGTGTTCGGGATCAATACTGAAGTGTCAGTTTTTCGTATGCTTGAAAACGTTTATATCAAGCATTTATTTTCAGAATGAGTGAAGTGAATGTAACTCTGGTCGAAGAACAGCCAAGAGCTGGACCGAGTGGCGTGCGCCGAATAAGAGCTCTTAGTAGTAGTTCTGACAATGTCAGTTATTCAACCAGTTCTGACTCGAGCACGTCCTCGTCGGATAAATGTAAGCGATCACGGCGTCACCGCCATAAGAAGAGTAAGAAAGGACATTCTAAATTTAATCAGTTATCCAGAGAAATTAGCGAGTTGCGATCTCTCTTTACACTGCCTTCCCCTCAGCATAATTGTGATATGGAGGACCAAGTGTCTATTTATTCAAAGGGGAGGTTTATAACGAAAGCTTAGAAGAAATAATTACGGACACTAAGATTACACAAGCTGAACTTACGTTTGACATAGAAACAAAATTAAAGGAGCCTTCTGTTCCAAGGACCTCAAATATTTTTGTTAAAATGTTGTCAGACGTTCAACGTCTGGGTACCTCAGCCTGGTCGGAAGTAAGGTATGCAGATACACAAAAACTTCATAATTATGCCCCTGGTTTTGTAGATCTCGAGTTCAATGTAGAGATACGCTCTTATGATATCTCGACACACTTGGCAAAAGCTGATAAAGCATATGCTGCCCCGACTTATTGTATCCTTAGACAAAAAGTGTTTGCAGAATAATATACGTACCTTATTGACTAGGGCTAAAACTGATTCGAATAACTTTGACAACTTGAATGACACGGTTGAAGAGTTGTTTTTAAAGGGAGAATTTCATAAAATTTCATCGGATTTGATACATTTTTTTTATTTTTTTTTCTTTTTAAAGACAACTCCCGCATTAGGAATTACTCCTGTGTCACGGGGGACTTTACAAACATACAAGCAACGAACACAAAGAACACCCAGACTTAGGTGGGAATCGAACCCACAACCTCTGGCTCAGCAGTCAGGGTCACTAACCACTAGACCAACAGGCCAGTCATTTCCAGTCATTTTAATTAGTCTGTGGACATAGATCAGAGGTTATTGAGGTTAGGAGAGACGCGATTCTTACACACGTCAAAGACCCTTTAGTTAGAATGACACTTGGTAAAATACCACCCTTAAATACACACATTTTTGACGGAACGGAACCCTTTTCAACCGCTATTGAAAAAGCAGGGGGCGTCCGCAAAGCTTTCTGGCCACTTAAAGTGCAGAATTCGCAAAGAGGACACTGTAAAACATCATGCCAACCCTCGAGAGGCACTGGCACTAAAAATAATATAGCACCATCGAGTGGGGCTAAAATTTCTTTCTGTCCATATTGTTCTACAGACCATACACACAATACCGCACCACCCTCGAGGGGTGTGTACCAAAACCGGAATACTCTTGATAATGGTAGAGAGCCATTTCAATCCCGAGGCTCGAGGCCTCGTGGTTCACAAAGAGGAGCTAGAGGGCGAGGGCCTAATCATGCCCCTAGAGGTCAATCTAAACATTATGAACAATGACTCGAGGTCATTCCAAGCAGGACAGTTGGTCTATTGTCACGAAAATTGGATGAGGATGGTTGCCCCCGAAATAATGTTAAAATTTTTACGAGGTTACCGCATACCATTTATTCGGAAACCCCCACTGATCTGTCCAAAAACAAAGAGTGCACTTCACACTCGAGAGTCCGAGAAACTGACAACACTAATACAGAAAATGAAAGCTAAAGGCGTTTCAAAAACTGCTCGAATCAGCCCCAGCTTCAATTTACACCTATTTCTGGTACCCAAAGCCGACGGGTCATCCCGTCCGATCTTCAATCTAAAAGCCTTAAACGAATTTGTGAAAGCAGATCCTTTTTGTCTCATCAATATGTATCGAGCACCAGACTTTCTCCAACTAGACGACTGGATGTGCAAGATAGACCTGAGTCAACCTTATTTCCATCTAAAAAATTCCGAGGCGCATCGACGTTTCCTTCGCCTCATATACAAGGGAGAGCTGTTAGAAATGACCTGCCTGCCCTTCGGTTTAAGTAAGTTAAGACCTTCTCAATACTGTCCAATTGGATTGCGCAGACTCTAAGGCAACAAAACGTTCGAATTCTGGTCTACTTACACGATTTTTTAGTCGTGCATCAAAATGTTGTTACGCTCCAAAAGCATGTTCAACTGACTCAAGCTGTTCTCGAAAATCTCGGTGCCAGTTTCGTTGTACCACGAGGCCGATTACATCATCGCCACCTACTAAGGTTCATGAACTCCTTGTTGAACAAACCAAAGCTTTCGAACTTCCTCAAACTGTACAAGCGGAACTAAAGTGGTGGGTACAGAACTGTCACCTATCCACAATGATACACCTTCCTCTTCCGTCGCATTTTCTCACCACCGATGCATTGGACCTTGCGTGGGCAGCTCAACTGGACGACATTCCCTTAACAGGATCTCTATCTCCAGTAGAGCAGACGCTCTATTGCAATCGGAAAGAAATGTTGGCCATTTTACACGTCATTCAATTATACAAAGAGAAGTTAAGTCTCGGTTCACTTTTAATACAGTGCGACAACAAAACGGTGGTAGCTCATCTGCGGAAGGAGGGAGGGACAAGGTTAGTTGCATTGATGGACATCACTCACAGATTGTTGACAATGATGGACCAACATCATATATCTGATGTTGGTCCATCATTGTCAACAATTCACCATACACTACATACCGGGCAAATACAACAACCATGCCGATCACCTGTCAAGACATCGGCGTCCACCAGAATATCACCTGTCATGCAAGTGCCTGAAAGTTATATTCAAAAGATGGGGGACGCCAGTAATAGATCTATTTGCCTCGGAGAGAGCACTCGTAGTGTCGAACTATGTAACTCTGGACCAGAAGGATCCCAAGGCGCTTTTTCACAACGCGTTCAGCGTTTTATGGAATTACCCTCTGGCGTGGATATATCCCCCTCCGTTCCTAGTGCTCAAAGTTCTGTTACACCTCAATCAATCAACCGGAGTATTCTTAATAGTGATGCCTCGATGGCAGAAAGTCTTTTGGCGATCAGACCTCAAAGCGAGAGCTCTTGCAGCTCCATTTCTTGTCTAGAAACTGAGTGCGAACCCAATAGACACGTCAACAGGTCTCCCACCTCTGAACTTGGACGATCTAACTCTCGAAGTTTGGAAATGTGGGGGTGGTCTAAGGAGATAGGTGACTGGAATAGTAATCAGGTGAACTTACTCAAAAGTTCCTGGAGGCAATCAACACTTAAAACATATAAGGTAGCCTGGGAACGCTGGTTAACATGGGCAAGATCGAGTCTTGTGAATGTCCAGGAGCCTACAGGCTCCCAACTTGCACAGTTCTTGGCAGATTTGCATCTAATTCATAAATTATCATGCAACACTATTCTTTTACATAAATCCAGTAGTGTCTACACTTTGTAATGCTGATATGTCTAGCCAATTAAGTTCTCATGTTTTGGTAAAGCGTATTCTAAAATCAATATCTCTAAAGAATCCGAAAACAACAAAGCAAAGGAATATTGATAGTTTAGTTAATTACCTATCTAATTATTCAATAGATACTAGCAACGCTTATCAAACTTCTCGACATACGGCTATTCTCTTGCTATTATATTCAGGTCGCCGGATTCATGACTTGAGTTTACTCCGGGTGGATCCTAATCACTGCATTAAATCTGATAATGCTATAATTTTTTGGCCGGAATTTGGGTCAAAAACCGATAAAAGTGACTACCAACAATCCGGTTGGCAGTTACTGAAGAATAAAGATAATGTCAAACTAGACCCTGTGTTCTGGATAGAGAAAACAATTTCACTGTTAAAAATCGACGGGATACTGCTAAGACAAATAATCTGTTTGTAACTGTTAGGGGCCCACCTAAATCGGCCTCTCGAGCTGTTATTGCTGGCTGGATAAAACATTTATTTAAGAACGCAAATATACAGTTTTCTCCTGGTAATGTTAGGTCTGCAGTAGCCTCCAAAAATTGGTTGAATTATGCTTTAGACGAAGTATTAGCTCGCGAAAACTGTCGCTTTGCTAATACGTTTCACAAGTTTTATAGGCGTGAGGTTAGGCAAAATAGTGAGTCATTTAATTCTTCTCAAGTAACTCAATAATTTCGTCCGATTAATTAAAATATGTATGAATAATTAAGCTGTACTAAAGTATATTGTAATAATAACTTTATGATTTTTGTAAGTTTGAATATTTGTGTTATTCTAATAAAAACCTAAGACGTCACATTGGCGTATTATTAATGTGTTTTCGTGTCTCACCAGGCGATAACAGACACTTCGTTTTACCTGAAATAAAACGCATATTAAAATACTTACCTAATTCGAGGCTTACTTTTTAATTCTGCCTGGCGACTATAATAGAGCCAATGAGTTAAAATGGCGCGATGCGTTTCTTAGGAAACTTTAGATGGCGCCACTGTCTACCGAGACACCGGAAAACACGACTTCTATAGTGAAACAAGGGTACTAAAATGGTAAAATCTACGGGAAACGGATATGCCTATCTCAATTATAAGCCTCGAACTAGGTAAGTATTTTAATGTGTTTTATTTCAGGTAAAACGCTCCTATTACGGTGTTTAATACACCTCTGCGTGGTTATATGTATGTATGACATAAGGACAGGTCTTGGGCAGCACTTCACTTTAGTTCACTGCCTATGAGACCTAAAGCACTAAATATAATCTCCCTAGACGATCGTTTATATCTTAAAACTCACTGGATCGCAATTCACAAGGAGGTTGGTTGAAAACCGCAGTGTAAAGATTCCATAGAAATACTCCCAAATCCTCTTTAGATTCTGCAAGCGTCTTCAGTAATATATTTCTGGGAATTTTATTTGCCAGCTGTGTTAAACCAAGATCGTATAAAGCCTGTCGCGTCCGTCGAGGAATATCCTCTAGTAAGTCTTGATGAATATAAGCTTTAAGTTGCGCCAAAACAGCCCTTTGTGCAGTGGAGAATTCGCAGTACCAAGCGGGGCCAGCTTCTCTCAGCAATCTTTTTTCTTTTCGCACTTCTGTGAATTTAAGTTTTAAAAGGAAGTAGTATATATATAAGTGCGATTTAGACTTACATAATGTCTTTTTCTATTGAAGATAGGTACGAATGCATTTGTATATTTGTTTTTGTACCGCGTACCTATGTTCCTATCTAACTTCACGTCGTGGTATAAATGAAAAAGTATTTTGTTTATTTCTTCAATTTAATTCGTGGGTAAGTATATATCAATATCAATATCAATTGATTTTGGGTTCGAACATCACCTATACTACCGGCTAGACCTTTACCAAAGACTACAATAGTATATAGGATATAGACAGGCAACTCTGCTTCTTTTTATTGACAACACAAAACTCTGCCTAGTGGTCAGATACCGAAAACTAATATAATATACATATCTATAGGTATATATATATATACAATTGAACAATATATAGGTACCTACTTATACGGTGTATGAATGTGTTTTGTTGTTACCTGTTTCTTGTTTTATTGGTTCTAACATGAGAATTTTATACTTTAGCTAATTAATGTATGTTTATGACTAATCTCCAATTTTTATATTCAAACCAAAACTTTTATTGCAAAAAGAAAAGCACAAGAAACCGGCAATCGGTACTCATACGCAGCCATTTGCAATATAAGTGAAGAGTTGCCAACCTAATATTAATAAGTTCCAAATATTAAAAAAAAAATGTTGATTGTTACGATTGTATTTTTAATTAATATTATTGTGTGTTGGTGAACAAATTGTTGTTTGTAAAGAATCTGAAGTGGTTTTAGATATTTAATATGCAATATTTTGGTATTTACAAATGCGAATTTTAAATCGTAATACATTTGTGGGTAATAAATTTCCCCTCATACAAATTATAAATTTAAATATTGTAACACAATAATTTTAGTTCCGGTATCTATCCTTGGGATGGCACTGGACTCAATAAAAAAAGTGCAATTCTTTTATGTTCCAAGTTGCCATAGCATGACCTTTACTAAATGCTCAAATAGAACGTCCAGTAAACTAAACGTTTCCCAATTGTGCATACACAAACTTTTACTTACTTTCAGCGTGATAGTGATGTCGCAATTCCTTTAAAAACTGGAGCCAATCATGAACCTTCTGGTTAAATGGTTTTTTGTCTACATTTTTAAGCATTTCGTCCTCTAAATAAACCCATTCTAGATCTTTCTTTTTACTATATAGCCTCTAAAATATAAAAAAATATAATGTTACTTGGCTAAGTAGTAAATTTTATAATGTTACTTGACATCATTTACCACTGTAAATGATGTATGTAAACACTAATGATTAAAAACAATGCCGATCACCTGTCAAGACATCGGCGTCCATCAGAACGGCACCTGTCATCCAAGTGCCTGAAAGTTATATTCAAAAGATGGGGGACGCCAGTAATAGATCTATTTGCCTCGGAGAGAGCACTCGTGGTGTCGAACTATGTAACTCTGGACCAGAAGGATCCCAAGGCGCTTTTTCACAACGCGTTCAGCGTTTAATGGAATTACCCACTAGCATGGATATTTCCCCCTCCGTTCCTAGTGCCCAAAGTTCTGTTACACCTCAATCAATCAACCGGAGTATTCTTAATAGTGATGCCTTGATGGCAGAAAGTCTTTTGGCGATCAGACCTCAAAGCGAGAGCTCTTGCAGCTCCATTTCTTGTCTAGAAACTGAGTGCGAACCCAAATGACACGTCAACAGGTCTCCCACCTCCGAACTTGGACGATCTAACTCTCGAAGTTTGGAAATGTGGGGGTGGTCTAAGGAGATAGGTGACGGGAATAGTAATCAGGTGAACTTACTCAAAAGTTCCTACTTACTCAATAAGTTTTATCAGAAATAATCCTTGCGATTTTTGTAAATCGATTTTTAAAGGGCGGATATTTGAAGTCATGCCGAACGTAATCGGCCGTTCTAGAAAGTATACTTACGTCTTTCGGGGCCTACCTGCAAGGACTCGCCTATGCCCACTTACGGGGATCTTATAAATTTAAATAAACATTCCTTATCTTCCTAATCTTAATACAAGTACTTAGGTATTGTAGATGAGATAATTCTGCTAGAACATGTTAAGTAATAAGTATAATTTAATGTTAATAACACGTATAATTTGATTTATTTCACTTTTACGACAAACTATGATATGCAGAGGCGTAAGAAGCTGACTCAAATCTTGACACTCGATGCTCAAAAGTCTGTGGTGAAATGTAAAGATTAGGTAGGTACCTACTAAAACTGGTGAACGGAATTTCAGAAAATTTTAAACTACTGCCTAAGGTATGGCAGAATCAAGTTGTCCACTTTCACGAATTTTACAACTTTACCTTTTTTTCAAGAAATTGTTGAACCGTAGGCATCTTAAACTTCTTCTTGCCCATTGTGAACTACTGTTAATTTGGTCAATAATACTTAAAAAATTAGTTCATTAAACAATAATTTAAAATTTTGAAATATTGCCTACGAAAAATTTGAATGGATTTCCTAATAACTATAATTATAATCTATGATAAGAATTGAGAGATTTTGATCTATGGAATTACAGAAGCTAGGTCCTTCGCAGTCAGTGGATGAGTAAAACTCTTTACGGTGTTTATAAATAACCTTTTAATATTATTTATCTATACTATTTTTTTATTTTTATGACCTAGCTTCGCACGGCTTGTGATTTTGCCATCTATACTCATTTTGTAAATACGAAAGTGCCTACTGGTACCTATACTCTTATCAGCATGATGCCGACTTGCTGTTCCTTGAGGAAGTAGCAAATCTATCTTCCCTTTCAAGAACTCCACCCTCAGAGGCTCAGAGCCATTGGTGGGGAGAGACTGGAGGATACTTGTGGTGTTGATCTCGCCTGGCATCACAAGCTGCGCGAACAGCATAAGTAATGACTAACAATAACAACTTAAGACACTTTACACACGGCCGTGTGATCCCATACTAGGCAGAGACCATATGGTAACTAGACTGCTGATAAAAATATTTGTATAGTACTAAATACATACATAAATTACACCGAGACACCGAACAAATGGTCGTGCTCGTCAGTGGGTTCGAGTCCCATCCATTCCATTCGAATCCACTGCCTCTGGCTCAGCAGTCAGGATCACTAACCGCTACACCAACAGGCTCGTCAACAAGCAGTAGGGCGGCGAGCTGGTCCCACTGCACAATGCATTAAGTCCATTCCAAGTATTCCGCTCCCGCTCAGTCGTCGGACTGGGCCAAAATGGCCCGGGTCTCAAGAACACGTCTAAACACAAAGTCAAAATCACACACAGACCCTTACTCAACAAGCACTAGCACACACACACACACACACACACGCGCGATCTCTCTCTCTCTCTCACACATACGCACACGCACACGCGCACACACACACACACACACACACACACACACACACACACACACACACACACACACACAAACGCGCGTGCGCGCTTTGACGCATTCAGACACCTTATTTTATGTTTGTTCTCTTTTTGATAGAATTTCTCTGTAAATATTTTATCAGACTTTTGCTGTTGTAGGTAATTTGTCAATGTATTAACAAGGTCCGAGTGGAGACCTGGTGACCTGTGATACCCACCTACCTCAGGCACCAGCGCTAGCTTAAGTCGTTTCTTTTTGTTATTGTTTAATTTTTTTTGTATCATTGTATTTCGGTTATGGTGAGAAAGTAAACGATTATTATTATTATTATTCTAATTATGAGTCGGCGCCAAAAATAGAAAAGAGAAAATTAATTAATACGTAATATGAAGTGATGGCATTGGCGACGCGACGTGTCTTTTTGACGAAGTGTTTTCAAATTTTATGTTTTGTTTGTATGTTTGGCGCCGACTCAAGAGTGTCCATTCCTTGCTATGTATATGCTAAACTACCGATCCTAATGATTTCATCTTTCCTAAAATCACGCAAGTCTGGGGTGACTGGGATCTTGGACTATAAGGTCAATGTTCGAACAATCATTTGTCCCCTATTTGTATTCACTTGGGGTTAAAAAATTATTTCAAATTTAAATGTAACTAACTTCAAAGAAATAAAGAATTATCAAAACCGGACCAAGTACCCTGTTAAAGCTGGTTATGCATAAAAAAAAAAAAAAAAAAAACAGTCTTAAACAGAAAGAAACAGTCTTAAGTGGGAGAGCCATGCTTCGGCACTTATGGGCCGGCTTCAGGTAATAGAATTTTTTTTTTTTTTACCTTATTAACTAGACACTTCTCATACACGGCTGTCTGATCTCAAACTAGGCAGAGCCTGTACTATGGTAACCAGACTACTGATAAACATACTTATATACCTATTACTAAATACACACATAATATATATGTGTGTATATATACATAAATTACACCCAGGTACAAAACAAATTATCATGCTTATCACACAATTATTTGTCCTGGGTGAGTATCAAACTCACGACCTCTGGCTCAGCAGTCAGGATCACTAACCGCTAGACCAACAGGCCAGTCGATTAAATTGTAGGGAATCTCAGTTGTCTTGAAAACTCCTATTTTTTAGGGTTTCTTTCCTCAAAAGGAAAAAGGAACCATTATAGGATCACTTTGTTGTCCGTCTATCTGTCAAGTCCTGTCCTTTTTCTCAGGAACCCATAGGGAATCTCAGTTGTCTTGAAAACTCCCATTTTTTAAGGGTTCCTTTCCTCAAAAGGAAAAAGGAACCCTTATAGGATCACTTCCTTGTCCTTCTATCTGTCAAGTCCTTCTCTCCTTTTTCTCAGGAACCCGTGGAGGCATGAAGTAGAATCGATTCCCAAGATGGACGTACTATGTACATACAAGTTTGTTTGCTTACGGAACCCTCGATACGCGAGTCAGGCTCGCACTTGTCCGGTTTTATAATTTTTGAACAGCGGCGATAACTTTTTAATAAATTAACAGGTTATGATTTGATACGCGGTTGTTTGTTGAAGAAAAGAGGGGATTTAAAAAAAATTGTCGTTAAAAAGATTTTAATAAAATTTACACTTTTAAATACTTATCTTCGAAAACACTAAAACTCGTTTGATGGCAAAGTAGACTGAAAAATAATTTTAAATATAGGAATAAAGTGTAAAACGTGCGATTTAACGCCGTGCTATTTCCTTCTTTGGGTTTTTTTTTTAAATCTCAGGTTTATGTGAATAAACCACAACTAATTCCTGAGCTCAAAGCCAAGATCCAACGCGTCATCGGTGAGATAGAGCCACATCTTTGTCAAAATCTCATCTAAAATTTCATAAAAAGAGCAAGAGCCTGTGTTCAGAGCTGAGGGGGCCATATGCCGGATATTTCATTCCATACATAATCGGAACATGTCTACTTTACAATGCAATAAAAATATCATCACTCGCTCAAAAAAACATGCGTTTTATTTTTAAATTAAATCGTGCACTCTTATTGGGTCAGCCCTTTATTAACGTGGGGTGCTCGATAGCGATATTGCTATAAACATTTCATTGGTAGCTATTTCTATCATTAGAGTTAGTAAAAAAATATAGTAGACCCTGACGACCTGCATTGTTGTCACGTAGGATAACGCGCGGTCTCGTTTGAGTCCCCTAGAACTGAACTCCGTCATGGGTAGGAGGGACCTAAAGGCGAAAAAGTCGAAATCCCTCGCAACACTGTACCAGTGGCGCAGGGTGGCGCTGGAGCAGAAACTGACACCTGTTGCTCGTGAAATAGGGGCGCAACGGTCCCAGCTCCACTAAGTGCTTATGACTCGGGGGAAAAAACAACTTGACCGACCGAGCGCGGTAATGCCCGTCATGGAGGATTGGCTGAAGAGGCGACAATATAGTGCCATTCAGCCCACCCTTTTTTTATAATATTATTCATGTTTTTTTTTCTTAATATTCAATCATTCCGTTTGGCATTAAAGTGCGGTATGTTTCCCCATTCCCATTCACCATGTATATGTGGTATATATGTGGTAACTTACCACACTTGTCTACCAGCTGAACTTCCATCGCCCAGAAGTAAGCCTCTAACCAGCGCTACAGTTCCTTTCAATGCTATTCACTGTGCAGATAAGATTAACTGGCCCCTTCTCCGGGGCGAGGGCCCCACCACGCCGACTGTCTCGAAGAGTTTACTCCCCACACGAGTGTACACTACACATTTTATTTAAAAAAATCAATTAAAATTTTATCTAAGTGACCTGAGGCACCCCTATGTATAGCAAGCGGGTCGCAAATACGTCCGTTCGCCTCGACGACGATCCCTTGCACTCGTTGGGTTGCTTAGGTTTAGCATAACCATTATTTGCCCTCTGCCAGTGCAATGTTGAAAACAGTTGCTACAAAAGTCACGCCAGTGTTCTGCTGTTATAAGCCGACACAAGTTAAAAAATGAGAGCATGCTATTTGCCAGTTGAGATTAGAAATTTAATTATTTATGGCTAAGACTACTTAGGATAATGGAAGACAACACACATAGAAACAATAATCTTGTGTTATATTCTGAAAGCATTTAATTCTTTTAACACAGTTTTAACATTTTAGTTAATAATTCTGGAACATGTCCTTACTAAAAAGAACTTGGTTGGTTAATAAATAGTACAATTTGTAACAGTAGGGCATGAAGTGAAATAAAAAAAGGACAACTTCGTGAACACATAAAATATCTATATTTTTAAAAGATAATCAATTGTCTAGAATTTTAGAATCATAATTGTATATTTTTACATTTTTCTAAAACTTCCTTATATGGTGGATTTATAGGGCCTTGGACTGGCTCTTTATAGTTATATAATGTTTGCCCTTCTAATAACAGTGGATATGATGTGTCAGAGTCATAGGCACTCAAGTCTCCACATGCATTAAATGGTACTATAAATCTATTAGGCCCTGTAAATTGATTGAAATCACAATACTTATGATCTAATAGTGGATTAACCATGTTTAGTACATATCCTTTAGGTGGTTGATAATCTTTGCACACTACAAAAGCTTCTATACTTGAATTTCTAGAACTCCTGGGCTTAGAAACTGTCACATATGTAAAGAATTGTTTTAGCTGAGAATACAAAAGAGACACATCTTTTCCTCTAAATATTTTTGCAACAAAAATACCCCCTCTTTTTAAAACATGTGTTGTAATATTAAGGGCTGCCAAAAGAAGCTGTGACTGTACATATTCATCTATATCATGCAGGCCAGTGACATCTGGAGCTCCATCGCACACCACAAGATCAGCGTTAAGTCCTTCAAACTCTTTAATTATCGAATTTGCGGTTGAAACCTTTGTAATATCGCCTTGTATTTGTATAACACCGGGTAAAGCAGCCATTGCTTGCAAATCCACTGCGACAATTTTCACATCGTCCGCATTTTTTGCGTTTTGACGCAAATTCTTGGTCAACACTTGACTCCAACTACCAGGGGCAGCGCAAAGATCTACTGCACGTGTTACACCATCAAATATATTGTGTTCTTCATTAATTTGTAGTAATTTAAATGCACTTCTGGCTCTCCAACCTTCTTCTTTTGCTAATCTATAATATATATCTCTTTTGTCTTTAGATGTTTTCCCCATTGTGTTTAGTCACAATATGCGTTATTTATTTACAAGAGAACATTGAATGAAGCTCTCAGAAGCCAAAGAGTATACAAACACTACGTTATGTTATGGCGCGTTTACACGCTGGCGTTCAAACCGACATTCAACGACGCAAGCGTGTGAACAGGCTGTTTGTGCATGCCTGCGTGAATGTGATCGCGCTTGGCGCCGATCGGGACGACTAACGCCTGCGTTCACACGCTCGCGTTCAAACCGACATTCAACGACGCAAGCATGTGAACAGGCTGTTTGTGCATGCTTGCGTGAATGTGCACGCGCTTGGCGCCGATCGGGACGACTGTCGGTTTTTTGACACACTTCAAAGGGTGAATGTGCTTGTGTGCCTGTTTACACACACACACACACGCTCTCAGCCGCGTTAGTATAGTTTTCATCTTCGTGGCAAACAGACGACGTAACGATCGAAATTAATTTTTGACGACACCAAATATATCGGAGTGGTCTGAACCTGTATCATGCATGAATCGAAAGCAAAAGAAGACTTCAGAAAGATTTTTCTGAACTATTCTTTTAGTAAAAATAAATATTGTTTATCAGGGCCCAAAAAAATATGAAACAAAATAGTGCCAATTCTTAGGATTAAAGTTAGTATTGATTGATTGACGATTAGAGAATTGTAACTAATCGCATATCAATGATGTGCAGTAAATAAAATAGATTTATGTATGCCTTAAAACAGTTACGAAACACATTTAATAAAGAAGCCGCCCCCAATGCTTATCATGGTTAATTATGTTCATGTTTATTAGAAATAATAAAAAATTATATTCAAAAGTTAGCGAGGATAGTAAATTCATTCAAAGAGATCCCACTAAAGTAAGAAACGAATTATGTAAAAGCACTCTTCGATGTAAAATAGTTATAACGCATGTCAAATAAAAAAATCAAATTTAAAGTTTTGGCTACTTGAAAAGTGTTTTACACCATAAATGATTTTTTAATTGTAAAACCTAATAGTTTTAAGTAAAATTTCGCATGCATAATTATGTCGGGCTGTTTTTTTTTTCAATAAAAATAGATCAAGGCCAAAGCAGTAGCTCCCACGAGATCTACGTCTACATCGTCTCCCATGTTTGCACTGACTAACATGCACAGTGTGAGATTTTGGCTGAGTTGGGGACATGCCTTTTTATGCTTTTAATTGATAGATTACGTTCAGTAGTAGCAAATAGTGGAGCTCTGACGAAATTCCTTAGCTTTGTTTAGGAAATATGATTTTTTTCGTGAAAGGTCAATGACCTATTAAAATCAATAATTTTATTACTACTGCTAAAATATTGCAAAAATTTACTTATTGAGCTTATCGTCTGATTAAATACAATAAAATACACAAATCATAATAAATTTAACATTATAACTTATAATATCAGAGAGTTATTATTACTTTTTCTTTTTTCAGATTTTATTTTATTTCTCAGATTCCCTTTTGTTTCCGCATTTTATTTAAATTGTAAAATATAGGAATAACAATCAGGTATCATACCCCAAAAATTGAAATGTGTTTATTGTAGGTTCTCCGAAATATTCGGTTTCTAAGTTTTTTATAAATTTCTATGGAAATAGGGTTGTCAAAAGCATTACTTACAAAATCACTATAATAAAAATAAAAAAATCTACATAATACAGGTATTTCGTTTTATATGGATACTAGCTGCACCCCGCGGCTTTGCCCGCGTTGAAATCGATGTTTCGCAAGTTTCGCAAGGTTTACGTTTACTAAAATATTAACACCTTGGTAGGTACTACGATAGACGGGGATGATAGCAAATTATTTTTTAACCGTGTTTATAATACACAAACTTTCGCATTTTATATTAGTATTAGCAACCCGCCCCGGCTTGTCACGGGTACAAATTATACGGCTAAACCTTCCTCATGAATCACTCTTTCTATTAGTGAAAACCGCAAAATCCGTTCAGTAGTTTTTCAGTTTATCGCGAACAGACAGACGTGGCGGGGGACTTTGTTTTATAATATGGAGTGATTATTGGAAGTAGGGAAGATGCAATGTCAATTTATTTCCATATCGTGTTCACTGACGGAGAAAATAAATTGTCTTCTCTGGTAAGTGTTATCTCACACATGTCTGTTGAGTTACTATCATCTGTCCTTAGTACCTTCGCAGGTACAGCTGGGTTTTTTATTTTCTTTTTTTCGAGAGAAACGTATCGTTAGGTATCGATCCGAGAATTCTAGGGCACGTTGGAAAAACCGAGTAAAGTGGTTTTTCAATCAAATTTTCGAGTGTGGTGCTGCTCTCTGTCGTACCGCCAATACTTATTTTGCGACTCTCCTGTCTGCTTAGATAACATACATATCGGTAGCGAACTAGGTCTACTTATTTCACTACCATCCTACTAATATTATAAACGTGAAAGTTTGTGAGGATGTATGCATGTATGGATGTGTGGATGTATGGATGTTTGTTACTCTTTCACGCAAAAACTACTGAACCGATTGCAATAAACCTTGGTATGTAGATAGCTGAAGATCTGGATTAACACATAGGCTACTTTTTATCCCGATATTCTTACGGCATCGTGACTTACGCGGGTGAAACCACGAGGCGCTGCTAGTCATAAATATTTTTTGGAGAGTAACGGACATGTAGCACCAACTATAAGTTTCCACATAATTTGTAACAATTTTAATGCAAAAAGTCTGAAATTTTTCCGCACTATCTCAGAGCTGCTGGAGAGTGCTACTAATATAGTATGAATGCCATCGACAAGCCAACATTTTAACCCAAAAATTACAACAAACGTATTACGGTGTTTGTTCGATAGTGCTGTTCGAGCAGTGTTGCCGTCGTTGGTAGTGCATTCGGACGCACAACATCTACTAACAGCGACAAAACACACACCCAGACACAGAACTAATGATCATACTCATCACACAATTATTTGTCCTGGGTGGGAATCGAACGCACACCTCTGGCTTAACAACCAAGATCACTAGACCAGCAGGACAGGTAATATAAGTGATGTTGTAGTCAAGTGTTGATGTGCCGTCAGCTATACATGATATTATACTAAAACTGGACATCTGGTAGAAACTGACAAAACAAGCCAAAGATAGGACGCACTGGCACTCATTAGGGAAGTCCAAACCAAATTATCCTGTAATTAGAGATTCTCAGAATCGAAAGTTTCTGTGTTGACAACCCTAACCAATATATTAAAAAATTAATAACTCAGTCGTCCTGCCGTTTATTTATTTAATATTTACGTATGACATAATATGTAATGTTAGGTTACCTTTAGCCTTAAAATAAAATGCGGATATCACAAGACTTTGAAATAAAAAAATATTTTGTCAAAATAAGAAAAAAAATAGTTAAGGTGTACCGAAGGACTTTTAGATAGCTTTTTTTACATAGAATATAGTCGTACACGTTGCCGACCGAATGGTGAAATATTATAAAGAAATTCTAACGCATAAACGAGAAAAAGCATTTCTATGGGTTTTTCTCAATATATCAGAAAAACTAAATATCTCCTAATCAAAGCAAAGGAATTTCGTCGGAGTTTTACTCTGAGTTCTTACTTTAGGTAAACTATCAAATAAAAGCATAAAAAGGCATGTCCCCAACTCAACCAAAATCTCACACTGTGCCATGTCCACAGAACACTAATACCCTACGGACCATGCCTGCAAGTGTGTGAAACAGGGCTGCCAGAGTGTAAATTGGATACAAAATTGGTATAATATCGGTTATCTTTTGTATCCTGTTTGTATAGTAGATTGCATTGCATAATTGGATACAATGTCATTGCTGATGTTATAGCGTAAAAAGTACGTACATACACATAGAGATACTTAAAACAAATCATGTCTGTGATAAACTGTTAAATCCTTATACGTTAAAGTTAAAATACCTTTTACTAAAATCCCCAAAGAGTGACGTTCTATAGTTGTACAACACTGATTTTGTATAATAGTACATGATTTTGTATAATTTCCGAGTCTTTAGCGGTTTAAGTTAAGCTTTAAGTTCTCTCTTTAGCGGTATAAAATAAGTTGTCTTTACTGGCAGCCCTGGTGTGAGAAGCTTGCGTGGCACGCTGCGTGGCAGGCTGCGCGCCGAGCTGCGTGCCGCTAAGACTCGGAAATTATACAAAATCATGTACTATTATACAAAATCAGTGTTGTACCACTATAGAACGTCACTCTTTGGGGATTTTAGTAAAAGGTGTTTTAACTTTAACGTATAAGGATTTAACAGTTTATCACAGACATGATTTGTTTTAAGTATCTCTACGTGTATGTACGTACTTTTTACGCTATAACATCAGCAATGACATTGTATCCAATTATGCAATGCAATCTACTATACAAACAGGATACAAAAGATAACCGATATTATACCAATTTTGTATCCAATTTACAATCTGGCAGCCGTGTTTCACACACTTGCAGGCATGGTCCGTAGGGTATTAGTGTTCTGTGGACATGGTAGTCACTAGTAGTCAGTGCAAACATGGCAGACGATGTAGACGTAGATCTCGTGGGAGCTACTGCTTTGGGCTTGATCTATTTTTATTGAAAAAAAACAGCCCGGCATAATTATGCATTCGAAATTTTACTTAAAACTATTAGGTTTTACAACTAAAAAATAATTTATGGTGTAAAAACACTTTTCAAGTAGCCAAAACTTTAAATTTGATTTTTTTATTTGACATGCGTTATAACTATTTTTACATCGAAGAGTGCTTTTACATAATTCGTTTCTTACTTTAGTGGGATCTCTTTGATTGAATTTACTATCCTCGCTAACTTTTGAATATAATTTTTTATTATTTCTAATAAACATGAACATAATTAACCATGATAAGCATTGGGGGCGGCTTCTTCATTAAATGTGTTTCGTAACTGTTTTAAGACATACATAAATCTATTTTATTTACTGCACATCATTGATATGCGATTAGTTACAATTCTCTAATCGTCAATCAATCAATCAATACTAACTTTAATCCTAAGAATTGGCACTATTTTGTTTCATATTTTTTTGGGCCCTGATAAACAATATTTATTTTTACTAAAAGAATAGTTCAGAAAAATCTTTCTGAAGTCTTCTTTTGCTTTCGATTCATGCATGATACAGGTTCAGACCACTCCGATATATTTGGTGTCGTCAAAAATTAATTTCGATCGTTACGTCGTCTGTTTGCCACGAAGATGAAAACTATACTAACGCGGCTGAGAGCGTGTGTGTGTGTGTGTAAACAGGCACACAAGCACATTCACCCTTTGAAGTGTGGCAAAAAACCGACAGTCGTCCCGATCGGCGCCAAGCGCGTGCACTTTCACGCAAGCATGCACAAACAGCCTGTTCACATGCTTGCATCGTTGAATGTCGGTTTGAACGCGAGCGTGTGAACGCAGCCTGGCCTCTTTACTGGCAGCCCTGGTGTGAAAAGCTTGCGTGGCACGCTGCGTGGCAGGCTGCGCGCCGAGCTGCGTGCCATGCTGCTTGCCAGGCTGCACGGCGTGCGTGTAAACGTACCATTAATCGTCCCGGTCGGTGGCAAGCGCGATCACATTCACGCAGGCATGCACAAACAGCTGTTCACATGCTTGCGTCGTTGAATGTGCTCGTTGAATGTCGGTTTGAACGCCAGCGTGTAAACCCACCATAAGACAGCCCTCGAAGTGTATATCGGAATATCGGAACATACCCATAATGACAGGTCAAGCAGATTGTCAAGCCGTCACGTCAAGGCGATGCGAGTAGCAACTGTATCACAGAATTCACAGCACTCAGCAGAGTATTTTTTGTAACTGAAAGATTGTATTTGGGTTGTTTACGCAATTAGCAGACATCTGGCATACCATAAGCACTGCAATACACTAAATCCCCTAACAACAAAATAGTGGGAACTTTACAGTTAAAAACTGAACAATGCAAATTAAAAACGATATAAGTACTACAGAACCAAGTGCATTATTTGAGTTGAGCTATTTGATTTAATTTCGTTGGAGATCTATGGTGAATTACGCATGACAGTGTTTTTTTTGTTGTACCTATACATTGTAACTCGTGCAGCAGTGAATTGTTAGCAAACTATTTGTGTTGAGCCAGTTTGGCCTTTGATCTGACCATGGAGTACTTCAGTGGCTCTAAGAAGCTCTTAGAATTTATTTTAAAAGATTGGAAACTCCTTTTATTCCTGACAATAATATTTAGTTTATATTTTTATTATACAAGCACATTTGACTTTTTCGAAAAAAAGGGTATTCCATATAAAAAGCCTGTAATATTATTAGGTAATTTGGGTCCCAGACTAAGCGGGACCAAATCGTTTCACGAATTTCAGCTAGAAGCATATAATTACTTCAAAGGAAGTCCGTATGGTGGTAAGTATATATAAATATCTTTTGACTACTAAGTAATTTTTTTTATTGTTTATGATATAGGGGGCAAACAAGCAGACGGTTGACCTGATGGTAAATGACTGCCGCTGCCCATGGGCACCTGCAACTCAAGAGTCACAAGTGCGATGCCGGCCTTTAAGGTGGTAGCAGGGTAAGGGTGGAGGCGAGAGGGGTGGGAAGGGTTAGGGCCTCCGGTTACCTCACTCACTTGCGACTTCAAACCTATCAATAGGTAGCACATACAAATAATAATATTTTGTTAATATTAAAGGTATTAGGTTTGCATAAGAGGTGTAGGTTAGGTTAGGTTTTCACGGGCAGATTTCCGCAACTCCACGACGAGGCGCGTATTTTGCGTTCGTGGGAATAAAAGCTATTCGAGCCACCCTAACTCCCCGAAGAATCCCAGTAACCCCTTCACGTTACCGACGATCTCGGAGAGTGCCCCTGGCGAACCAAGGTACTTAGCATGGTATTCTGCAACCCCCTGGTAGTCCAGAAGTACATGGGTTGCTGTTTCCTCTGCTTCCATGCAAGCTCTGCACAGTGGGCTGTCCGTAGCACCTATAGCAGAAAGGTGTTTGTTAAACGAGTCATGCCCGGTGATAGCCCCGGTTGCCACTCGCAGCTGACGCTTGTTCAGCCGGAGTAGCATCTTTGACAACCGGCTGTTGATGGCGGGGAGTGCCGCCCTCGTCTGCCGGCAATCTTCATGGCTTGCCCATATGAAATTGTGTTGGTCTCTAGTACGCATCCTTACCAATGTCCGAATTTGACCGAAGTGGAGGGGCACTATGGGTTCCGGACCCATGACGCACATCTCCGATGCCCTCCTAGCCAATTCATCTGCTGCATCGTTGCCTCTAGAGCCGCTGTGACCCTTTATCCATTGGAGGGTTACTTTGTTGAGTTCGCATACCTCATTAAGACGTTGGTAGCACTCGTAGATCAGGCCCGAACTGATGACATTGTCGTCTCGGGCTTGTAACACTGCCATGCTGTCGGATAGTATACGTATCGATTGATCCTTTACCTTCCTTGCAGTGACAGCTGCTGCAGCCATGGAGATACCTAAACACTCGGCCTGGAATACTGTGTTATGGGTACCTAGAGTGGCTGTTGTTTTATATTTAGGTCCTCTGAGAAGACCCCAGATCCAGTGCCATACCTTGTTTTGGAGCCGTCAGCGAAAATCCTGAGCTCACGAGTGTCCAGACCCTCGATGCGTTGGTCCTCGTGTAATTGGATTCTATATTTTTTATCAAATACGAACCGTTTAAGGATCCGGTCGGTTATGGCCATCGCAATCGGTATGTCCTTGGATATCTTTTCCAAAATCACCGTGTGCGGGCTTCCGTTGTCCCTCCACAGGTGCAGCGTCCTTAGCCTTGTTGCAGCTAGAGCTGCTTCATGTTGTATATATAGGTGTAGAGGAGCTAGATCCAGCATGACTTCCAGGAGGGCTGCAGTTGGTGTAGTCCTCATGCTACCCGTAATCGCCGTGCACGCTAGCCTCTGGAATTTTCGTAATTCGTTCTCTACGGTGGTCAGCTTAACTCGAGGCCACCACACGATGGAACCGTAGGAAATAACCGGGCGGATCACTGTGATGTACAGCCATAGAATGGTCTTGGGGGATAGACCCCAGCGTCTGCCGATCATCCTCTTGCACTGCCAGAAAATGATGCTCGCCTTCTCTATCTTGTATTCTATGTGGCTGCTCCAGGTCAGCTTGCTGTCAAGAATTACACCTAGGTACCTTACCTTTGGCGATAACATGAGTTGCTTGTTGAACAATGTGGGTAGACAATAGTTACCCAAGGCTCGTTTGAGAGTGAACATTACCAGCTCGGTTTTAGATGGGTTGACTGACAGGTCAAACTCCATGCACCATCGCTCCACTAAGCGCAGAGCTGACTGAGTTAGCTCGCAGACCGTACTTGTTACCTTACCTGATATGAGTATAGTCAGATCATCTGCGTAGCCGACCGTATAATAGTGGTTCGCATTTAGTTTAGTGATGAGGTCATTTATGACCATATTCCACAGGAGCGGCGAGAGTACACAACCCTGTGGGCATTCCCTAACCAATTTGGCTGCCTGTGACTCACCTGCGAACCGTACTACTCGTTTGCTGAGCATATTGGTGATCCAGTCTGTGAGCATCTGTCTCACCTTGCGCCGCTCCAATGCGGCACGAATGGTAGTAAAATGAGTTCTGTCAAAGGCTTCCTCTATATCAATGATGGTCCCAAGAGAGATGCCCTTCTGTTGTACAGCTGCCTCTATTTGTCCTACGACCCGATGAAGCGCTGATTCTGTAGATTTACCTGAACTATAAGCATGCTGGTTGCTATGTAGCGGTATGTTTCTAAGCGCTCCTTCTCTCAGCTCTCTTTCACACAGTCTCTCCAATGTCTTAAGCATGAAGGATGTGAGACTGATAGGCCTGAATGATTTCGCATTAGTGTAATCGTTCTTACCCGGGTTGGGGATGAATATAACTTTCACTTCCCTCCATCCTTTAGGGACGTACCTTAGTGCAAGGCACGCTTTTCACCTCCAAGTAAAGAGGTCTACTGGTGGTCCCAGGAGTTGGCGGACCTCCGTGCGGCCTGTACTCGTGCCCGGAGGTCCTACACTCGCAGCCGGCGGCGTCACCGCGAAGAGGGGGAGGAGGACCAGCTTCATGAGGAGTACCGAGAGGCGCGGAAAACTCTGAAGCTGGCCATTAGCCGCGCCAAAGAGGACAAAAGAAAGGAGATGCTGGAGGGTCTCAATGGTGACCCCTGGGGACGCCCATATCGCGCGGCGCAACAAAAGCTACGCGCGTCGGGCGCCCCCCTTACGGAGACTCTCCAGCCCAGCTTCCTGCAGGAAGTGGTTGAGGGCCTTTTCTCGCAACGGGTGGAGCACGTACCCCCGTCGATGGCCCCCTTGGCCGGAGACGACGGGGAGAACGAGGAGGATGGTGTTCCGCCCGTCACGGAGGCGGAGGTAGGGGCGGTTGTTCTACGGATCCGTTCCAAGAACACCGCCCAGAATCGGGTGCGCCTCTGGCGCCCTCAGAGGGTGATGGCAGTTAGAGCCATACGCGGATACCGCACCGTGTCAACAGAGGCAGCGTGCGCGTTGGCCGGGACTCCCCCGTGGGATTTGGAGGCGGAAGTGCTCGCCGAAGTATATCGGCGAACGGCTGAGTTCCGGGCGGGAAGCGGCAGTCAGCCCCCGCCCGAAGAGGTACGCGAATGGCGTGAGGCCGCTCGCCGAGCCACCATGGCTCGTTGGTCGTCCCGGCTGGAAGCTCCACGTGCTGGCTTTGCCGCCGTGGAGGCGCTCCAGCCGGTCATCGTCGAGTGGGCAGGGCGGCACCACGGGACCCTTTCCTTCCGACTGACGCAGGTTCTTTCCGGGCACGGCTGCTTCGGAAAGTACCTACACTCGGTCGCTAGGAGGGAATTGAGTCCCGCCTGTCACCACTGCGACTGCAGTGAGGACTCGGCTCAGCACACGCTGGCGGTTTGCCCCAGTTGGGCGACGCAGCGTCGGGCCCTCCCTGCAGTCATCGGAGTGGATCTGTCGCTACCGGCTGTCATTCGCTCCATGGCCGGTAGCGACAGGAATTTTACCGCGGTCGCAACCTTCTGTGAGGAAGTCATCTCGCAGAAGGAGGCGGCGGAAAGGGTCCGGGAGGACGACCTCCACTCGGACCTAATTCGCCGCCGGCGAACCGGGCGGAGGTGCGCTTACCAGCGCCTCATGCCCTGGTGTGTGGCCGCGGGTGGACGGGACGGGTTTTCCCCTTCACCCGCTATAGTGGCCCCCCGCGAGGAGGCGGCGTCCGCGTGTGCCTGGACGTCGCCTAAATGAGAGGTTTACTCGAAGGTGGTGCCCGCGCTTTTGCGGGCAGGCGCTAGGAGGGGTCCGGATGTCTTAATAAAAGCTGTTCCCGGATCCCTCCTATTTAAGGCGCAGTACGGCACACCGTGTGGTTTTAGTCGGTTCGATTCCGACACACCGCCCCATCGTAAACCCCGGTGGGGTGACGGCCGGAGGGGGATTCCACACGCACAAAAAAAAAAAAAAAAAAGGCACGCTTGTCATAAGGCGGCCAGTATCCTAGTGACGTATTGCCCCCCCCACTGAAGCAGTGCAGGGAAAATAACATCTGGTCCAGCCGATTTGAATGGATGGAAACTTTGGAGAGCCCATTGAACCTTACCTTCGGTTGCGATGTGCTCCGCATATTGCCAATCTTGAGCCGTTGGTGTATTAGATACATCGTCATGCCAGTTTACTGCCTGTACTAACTCGCATCCTGGGAAGTGTGATTCTAGTAGAACGCGGTCGGTTTCTTCTGGTGATGTTGTGTATGAGTTGTCGGGTTTCCGAAGAGTGCCAGCTCTCGACATCGGTTCTTGAGCTAGGAGCTTCCTTACCCGGTTTGCTTGGTCGCAGGATTCAATATTGCTGCAGAATTTTCTCCATCCTGCTTTGCTACAGAACCATAAGAGGTGTATTAAATTATATCTTTGGTAAGTTATTTTATACTTTTTAGTTTTTGAAGTAGGTTTTTTAAACATAGTTTTTTTTTATTGAATATTATGAACAGCGGCTCGGAATTTACTCCAGCGGTGAACGTTCTCTCGCATGTGAATTGTGTATATTTATGTTAGTCGTGTATTTTTGGTTTCATTTTTTGGGCGCGGAATAGGAAAATGGACCTATATATAATTTAAGTTTTAAATGTTGATGTAAGTCTTTTGAATTTGGCTCATACCAATCGCCAAATGTTCCCGAATCTCCTTATAGGTGATACGCCGGTTTTCTTTAGTGAGTTGCCTGACATTAGCCACATTTTCTTCAGTGATCGCATTTAAGGGCCGACATTCACGAATTTCATCCTGGAGAGAAACTAGGCCACGATCTGATTCTGCGTACCAACGCCTTACGGTGCTCAAATGAGGTGCTTTCCTTCCAAAAGCATTTTTGCGGTGCAGTGCAGCAGTGCAGTCTTGCGGACTCGGAGAACTTTTAAAATCATAAAAAATCATCGCCCTAAATCTTTTCGCTTTAATTTCATTTTTGCTACGGACGACGAACGTGGATAAAAAAACAATTGACACGCGATTTCCCGCCAAATTTCTTTTAATCCAAGATAGAGTTTCCTAAGTTTATAAAAATATATCATTCGAAATTCAAACATTTATGAGTGGCCGGGAGGGCAGACTGTGGCAGAACTTTCAGTGTGTCCTATTTATTTGCTTCGCTATTGGCGCTATTGCATTAGGTTTTTTCCAGTAATAATAGTTGAAAGTTTAGTAAATAAATAAATAAAATAAAATACAACTGTCAATCAAGTCTTATGTTTTTATGTTTATAGGACTCTTTGAAGGAAGAAGACCTATATTAAGCATATTGGATCCAGATTTAATTAAAGCTGTAACAATCCGTGATTTTGATCACTTCACTGATCGCATCACCCTAAATGCCAAACATCCGAGGTTTGCGAGCCGGTCACTGCTTAATCTAAAGGTAATCTTTATAGCGCAGCTAAGTAAATAGTAAGTAGATAGATGGGGCAAAGGAATATTCTAGAATATTGAATTCTCTTTGTTCAATTTGTAAGAACTTATAACATGAGATCAAGAAGCATGTAGGATCTTGTTTCATGGAATTTTTCAATGCTAGGTATCTATCTATATATATATTTCACATGCATAGGTATGTAACCTATGCATGTGAAAATCATAGTTGATTTGTAGAATATAATCTATGTGATGATAAAAACGCTGATCATGTATATGTTGAGCTTTGAACATGTATATTATTACTAACAGGGATCTGAGTGGAAAGCCGTAAGAAGTACACTGACGCCCGTCTTCAGTTCATCTCGTCTAAGAAACATGTTGCCGCTTATTGAGTTGTGCTCTCACCAAATGGTCGACTTTTTAAACAAATATGGTATGTGAACAGTCATAATTATATTACCATTAGTCAGCCTATATACAGACGAATTATCTAAGAGTGGGTTCGGGTGTGTATTGCGTGGTGTTCGAACTGACTAAGTCTTGATGGCAAGTCTGACGTCTCATGCCCGGTTCATATATGCCGCGTTCCAATAAACAAAAAACGGTTCGTTTTGCTTAGGGACGGTAAATCTTTCGTTGAAAATTCAACGACATTTTACCGTCCGTAAGCAAAACGAACCGTTTTTTGTTCATTGGAACGCGGCTCAACGAAATTTTACCGTTCATAAGCAAAACTAGTCGTTTCTTGATTATAGGAACCGGGCATTAGCCGTAGTTTAACACTACCTGTTTTTGAGACCTTTAACTTTTGCCTAATAGTTGAGTATTTTTTAAATAGATTATGTAATTAAGAAAATTGTAGGCGGAGTTTTCTGTAAAGCCCGTTAACTACTAATTTAGAATAACATCAGAATTTGTTTTTTTTTTTAGACAAAAAAGATGTGGAGATGAAGAAAACAATAGGACATTTCACCTTAGAAGTAATCGGAGCGTGTGCTTTTGGAATCAAAGGTGACGCTTTAAGTGATGAGAATGCACACTTTTTTAATGTAAGTTACTCCGTTAATGCAGGTTGGGGATAATTATTGCAAGCGCGTAAATTCTTAGTTTCTCACGATTGTACCTTGTAACGTTTTGGCCTTTGATGACGGTTTCACATATAAAAGTTTTAAATCACCCATACCAATTGCCTACTATGAAACGTTCTGTTTTAAAACTCACACCAGCGCGGCAGCAATCCGCTCGTATCACTCAGCTTCCAACTTTCCGGGATCACGATTATTCGTGGGGCAACCAAGATCAAAAACCTGTATCTCAGTAACCTTTATTTATCACCAATCTTAAAATAATTTAAATATTATTGCGTTACAAAATTACGTAGTCTGTTTGTTAATTTTAGAAAACAAAACAATCAGGTACCTATCCACGTAATAACTTTAATAATTTTTAACTTGGTAAAATTCTGTTGATAATGCACTATAGTGTTACTGAGTAATCACTAACTTGTTCGAGTGTTTAGTTAGGGTTATGGGCGACGATGTTTTGCTTCGGCTTACTTTCTATAAAATCGCGTTTTTCCAGGAAATACATCCATACACACCACATAGATAAACTTGAAAAGCAAAACCTTATCTAAATACAAAATTTGATCCAAATCGTTAGAGCCGTTTCCAAGATACACCAAGTAAATTTACATACATATTACATATATGGTTATTTTATTTTATTCATTTTATTCAAAAGGTACAGACAGATACAGTTTATGAGAATTGCTTGTTAAAGTTATTAGGTATTATCTCTATATGACATTTTTCTTATGGGTGTAAAAGAGGTGAAAATTACAATGGACACAACCTAGTCTGCTGTGGTATATTAACATTTAAATAAAAACCAGAGTAATCCACCTCTATCTTGATGGTCGGCACTAAATTTCGCCGATGATCACAACCCTATTAATGAATGTGGCAGTTAAATACATACACAATTTTGATTCCACATTTTTCCTTTTAAGGTGGCTGAAAAGTTCGACTATATGCCGCTACACAAGAGAATGTTCCTATTCTTCATTCTCTTATTTATGCCTACTGTGATAAGATATATAAACTTTTCCTTCCTTAATTTGGAATCTACAACAGAATTAGTGAGGATATTAAAAGCAGCTAAAGCAGACAGAAGTAAATCTGAAGAAAAGTAAGTTTGTTCTATTCATCATCATCATTTAATCGGACGAACTTCAAAGGGCCTACAGGTGATATTTTATAAAAATAAGTTAGTCAAACGGCAGAGACTTCTTCAAAATAACATATTTATGTACGAATTAAAAACACAATATAAAACGCTTTCTATGCATATTCTGAATCGTTTTATAAAACGACTAATTAAAACACTGACGCACCGGTATCGACGCGGAACCACCGCATCCTAAGGTTAAAATTAATTATTTAATAGTCCTCATGAAATAAATTGTATTATTATTATTTTTAATTGTAAAACCAAACAGTAATATTAAATGATTCGACGATAGCAAAGTATGACGTCACAAGTTGTTATTTCATATGAGTTTCTGAAGAGTAACTGATTTGACGTGAGAATCAAGTACCATATTGTTTAGTTGTAGATTATAATTTATATGCACTGAGTTTGCATGACAGGCCTTTTAGAGTTATAGTCGAAAATAAATCTAAACTATTAAATTTTTTCTTACAGCCACAGCGATTTTCTTCAAATGCTAATAGATGTTGCAAAAAAGGAAAAGTCGGATTGTGATAATACGAAATCTGAAATGCGTAAGTATAGTAGATTAATTAAAAGAGTTGCATTAAAAACATTGAACACGAAAAAATTACATTGGTAATGAGGATTTTTATAAGCATTTCTATTTTACGTCCGGACAATTCAATTTTACGACGCATTGCGTGATTTGAATATTTTGAAGTATCGTAATTCTTCATTTCATAAGGCTGCCAGAGATCTGTGTGATGTAGCTAAGGGACGAGCTTTGTCAGAGCGTAAGGTACGAAATTATGTGTTTTCACTTAACCTATGTCCGAAGCGGAGTTGGAGCGTGAACGTATGTCGGAGATAGTTAGGCGTGAAAAAGTAATAAATGATTGCGATATTAAAGATAAGATGGAAGATGAAGGAAATAGCTCAATTTTCTTCATCTCCCATCTTAATGATAATTTTAATGTGTGTACCCAACACACATCAAAATTATCATTGATTAATTATATCATAATCATTAAACAAACTTGTAGATAGTGATGTCATGAGTTTAAGAAAGCATACTTATGTTAATAATTAGGGTTATGAGTAATAATAACTCCACACGTCTCACACACGGCCGTATGATCCCAAACTAGGCAGAGCCTGTACTATGGTAACCAGACTGCTGATAAACATACTTATATATTTCTAAATAATAATAATAATAAAATGTTTATTTCATCTCCAAAAATTACATTATGTTTACAGCATTCAGTTGACAATATTTTCGATTTCGAATCCGTAATTTGTGGGAGATCTGGAGTCGAAACTAAGCCGAGGCCTGTACTATAGATCTCCAGGCCCCCCGTTTCATAACATTGTGTAGACTGTCAACATGACAGAAGCGTACATGAGTGTGTGTGAATGAGTAATCGGTAACAAGTTTTATTGTATAATAATGATATATCGCACGCTCAATAATAAACTGACCGAATACGGTTTAGGTCCAAAATGAGTTGAGCAAATACATTAATTCGGTTTATCGCCATCTATCTTTCTATCTCTGAATTTTTCTAATATCTCGTTCCTAGACCGAGTTACAAGTTTATCTGTCTCTTTCGCTCGCATGCGTTTTCACAAGTTTTGTTACAATAAAGTGACTTAAATCATTATGCAACAAGTGCTGTTATGATGAATATGTGGAGATTTTATTTTAAGGGCACCGATTAATATATGAGTCTGTTTAATGCAAAAATCTAAGGTAAGTGTTATTAAAATTATTCATACCAATACTATCCATTTTTGGTTTAGGTCTATTCTTTATAAAAATAAGACAAAGTTTGAGAGATTAACTAAGTGTTAAGCCTGTTCCTTGTAAATTATCTTGGTATTTTCCTACTAGGATTTGTTGTCATTAGAAGTTCGATCAGTTTTTAATAAAAGTTTTTTAAACCTCCAAAGTCAGTCTCGGTTTTAAGTTTTCATTTTATAAAATAATACTATCTGTTATATTATTGTTTTACTGATTTTAATATTTTATCACTTTTCTTTAAAATTAAACAATATATAAAAAGATAATTTTTGATAAAAAAAGTAACTTAAATTCTTTCAAGATGTCTTCGAGGGCAAAACAGATAATCCTTTTACCAATGAAAATGAAGCTTCAATTCAAGATGGCTATAAACATCATTACAAACCTCCGAGTGAAGGTAGACCGTCTGATCACAACCTAGTGCTGATGGACTTAGTTCAAGATAGTTCAGTTCAAAATTATACCAGTATATCCTGAGTCACGGCGTTTATCTTCGTCCAGTTCTAGCAGCTCATCATCATCTAGTTCTAGCAACTCCTCATCATCAGAGTCGTCCTCTTCCGATAATTCCCATAATGAGCCAGAAAATGGTATAACTAACCATCAAGATTGTAATACTTTTAACAATCTGGGCACTATAGCTAATGACGCCTACACTGATGTACACTCCTATTTCTGGAATGAAACTGACGCTAAACGCGGTGCTAACGAAATAGGTTTTGCTTACTGGATTGCTTTGAAAAGATTTGTGATAAATCAAGCATTACCTAAATTTCATTTTATATTCTGATAATTGCACCGGTCAAAATAAGAATAAATATATAGTGGCACTTTATCTCTATGCAGTGACTCACCTGAATATAGAATCAATAACTCATAAGTTTTGAATCAAGGGGCACACCCAAAATGAAGGTGATAACATTCAGTCTCATAAAAAAATAAATAAAAAAGAACTTGAAATCAGGACCAATATACAGTCCTCATCAGTATATAGCAATAATCAAAAATGCCAAAAAGACCGGCCAAAAGTTCTCAGTACATGAACGTACCTATACATTATTACAGGATACAATTTTAATGAAACTGAAGATAAAAAGTACATAGCATGGAATGATATAAAAATCTTAAAGGGCGAAAATGGTGAACCATTTTCATTCTTTGTGAAAACATCATACAATTGATCCCCAATTTTTACAAAGATTTTTTTGACAGTTCTGTAAAAGAAAAATTAGAAAACGCTCTGTAAGCAACAATAGAGAACTGACTGATTCTAACATTGATCTCTTTATTAGTAAGTAGAATTCTATTAGGTTTTGCAATGGATCAGAGGGCATAGTAATTCATTAGGGAACGACGCCGCCGATGAGCTGGCAAGGAAGGGATCCGCAACGTTCGTGGCAGGCCCAACTATACTATATAAGATAAGATGGATGGATAAGACAACGGACTCGTGAAGCGCACAACACAGCACACCGGGCAGTAGGCAGTCTAAATTGGTGCTGACGGAGGTCTCACCACGTTTAATTTGCAGACTGCTTCGTCTTAACCGACTCGACATCAGAATAGTTGTAGGAGAACCACTTAGCCCTAACCGGCACCTATTCACCATCAGTGCGACAGACAGTCCTCTATGCAGAGGATGTCTCGACGCGGAGGAAACGGCCGCCCACGTTATCCTGGAGTGCAAGGGTGTTGCCACACAACGGGCAAGTATCCTCGCGGGTGCGTGATCGTTCTTAGAAGCCTGCGAACGCCCTAGGAGGCTTTTGTGCTTCTGGAAGGAGCTAGGCTGGCTCAACTAGTCATCCTATCTGAACGCATAATGGACCATCTATGAGTCGCAATGCGGAAACAGAGCCCTACACCAATACCAATACCAATCTATTAGGTGATTAAATATATAGGAAGTTTTACTAATACTGTCTATAAGTTTAAAAGATTTTAGAGACTTATTAAATCTGGCTATTACTATTTACCTCTATCTTATAGTGAGGTTGAATAAGTGCTAAGAAAAGAAATATTTACTTTTGTAATTTAGGAAAGAAATTATATTATATATATATTATACTTTAACATTAATAAACACGTTGGTTTTAGAGAAGAATTTTGTATTTTAGTTTAAATTGTCATACTGATTTAATACTAAATACTTCAGAGATTATAATTATTACATGTAGAAGTTATCATAGTTTAAGTTTTGATTGATATTTTGTTATTGTTTTTATACTAAATGCTTTAGTAAACTTTATAAAGTTTACTAAATAGCTTATTTTTTTTAAATTAAAGTAGTTACCTGCATCCATTAAAAAAAATAAGTAGTACTTAATTCAATTTTTGCATTTTTTAATTGAATGTTTTTATTGTATATTTGGCTAAATTTCATTTTATATTGTGCTAATATGTAAATGAGTAAAGGACTTAAATTATTTAAAATGTGTTATTATTTTATCCAATATAGACTGAAAACATAAAAAGGCTATAGCATTACGTACATTTTCCATAAAATACATACTTTTATATTCCATAAATTACAAAATAGGACATCAGTCAAAGAATGATATATGAATAGCCTTAATAGTAAATGGACTTAAATCATTAGCATAATTTTTAAATCTATAAAATAAAATTAAAGAAACATTATTTTTCCCAAATCTCATTTCAATATCAATAGTCAGTTCATCAACTATTTCTAGAATATATTATATAAATTCTATAATGCTTTTTTTACAGAGAAATAAGCCATTACGTAAGACAAGTCATAATTGCAAAAACGTTTTTTGCGATTTCCCAAAAACCTGGTTTTTTGAGTTAGGTCAGTCTATTATTAAGCGTGCGATATGCGTGTGTGTGTGTGTATTTGTGTGTGTGTATGTGTGTGTGTGTGGGCGCGCGTCGGTATGGGATATATAATTTTACAATATTTGCTTAATTCTTGTTTGTAATATGTAGTGTATATAATATAATAATTGTAAATAGATGTGTTATATACTATAACACCTAAAGTAATATACAAAATTTAATAACATATTTGTAATATATATACACATGTTTATTTATATATTGATAAATTGTACACATAAATTTATATTCTTACATCTAGGATTTCTTCTGTTTCCGAGTAACTTAGTTTCGGTAACCATTTATTAATTGTATCTTTGCATTCTGCTTTGCTACAGTTGGACAAGGGAACAGCTTTTATTAAGACATCCGGACCCCCCTAGCGCCTGCCCGCAAAAGCGCGGGCACCACCTTCGGGTAAAAAACCTACAGGCTATTAGTCCTGCGCTATCCTTTGCATTATGACGTCACTGTATTTATGTTTTTTTTACACAGATTTGGATGACGACACAATAGATGCGCAATGCCTATTGTTCCTTATAGCTGGTTATGAAACCTCAAGTACTTTACTGTCCTTCGCCATTCACGTACTGGCTACAAAGCCGGATTTGCAGACGAAACTTCGAGAACATGTCGTCGAAATGACCGTTGGAAAGAAGATAGACTACGATCTCCTCGCTCAATTAAATTATCTCGACGGATTTTTACTTGGTAAATTTATTTTTATTATACCTACATACCTTGGCAGTAGGTACAATGCGAACTTTTGTGATTAAATGAAAGTCATGTTCAAATAAAACGATCATAAAAATAATAAAACTGCTAACAGATGTTTGAACAAGGTACAAACCGGATGGTGAAGATATTCCGATGGACGATATCAGATGGTCGCTATACACGACCAAGCAGCAGATTAAACTGATCAAACTGTAGACTGAGCGACATGCGACATCCAGATTTTGGTACAAAGCGAATTGAGTTTTATAACCGGGCCGTACCATGTTCGAACCGCTGTTAGCAGTTTTGGTTAAATCAATCGATGCCAATCTCGAGTTATAATTAAACATAGATTTTTGGTTATGATTTTTTGTTTGACTGACGTTTACCTTTCATAATTGATCGAGTGTTAAAAATATTTGTTTACATTTATCTCGCCTCGTTTTTAGGGTTCCGTACCCAAAGGGTAAAAACGGGACTAGACTCCACTGTCCGTACGTCGGTCTGTCTCTCACCAGGCTGTATCACATGAACCGTGATAGCTAGACTGTTGAAAAACAAATACTAAAAACTAAAAAAAAAGTTATAATAGTGTCTAATGTAGTATAGATAATGGTACGGAACCCTTTGTGCGCGAGTCCGACTCGCACTTGGCTGGTTTATATAGAATAGAATCTAATCACGTTACATCATACAACTGATTACATTATAACTTCATACATTATTGACTCCATTATTGAAACCTATCTCAAATTACTCCCAATTGCATATTAACACAGTTTGAATATAAAATAATAATATTTCAGAAACTTTACGCGTCTATCCGCCTGTGGCTAGAGTGGACAGGGTATGCACGAAGCCTTACATTTTACCTGGGACATCTATTCATGTAGCAGTTGGTGATGTATTGGCCATACCTTTATACGGAATTCACATGGATCCTGATTATTACCCAGAACCGCAAGAATTCAGACCAGAAAGATTTATGAACGAGGAAAAAAAAAATAGAGCTGCACATTTATATTTGGCGTTTGGCGCTGGTCCTAGAAATTGTATAGGTATTAATAATTTTTTTATTGTGTTAGAGAAAATAAAGATTTTTAGTGTTACATTATATGATCTGAAGCTGAAGAAAATACTTTTGTGATATATAATAACATAAAAGTATTTTCAGCACCTTGTACGGAGCTAAGAATAGGTTTAGAGACCCGTATCGTGTTGAATGTAAGATGATGCTCCTGGGCTTTATGAAACTAATTTAATTTTTATAATTTCAGGTTTACGATTCGCCATGTTGTCTGCGAAGCTTGCGATGGTCTCACTTTTGAAGAACTTTAAATTTTCTGCATGCGAAAAGACTGTGGATCCTATACAGTTTGATAAAAGAGCGATCTTACTCAAAGCAAAGGGCGGTTTGTGGGTTAATATTGAAGCACTATAGAATACAGAATGAAAGCATTGTTATCCATAGCTGCCCTCGTGATAGAAATCTCGGAACTTCGTAGGAGGGCAACTTCGTAGAGAAATTCGTATGTTCCTCGTGTATGTCGATATATACCTACTTATTTTAATTAACCGATATCCCAGTAGCGGCTAAACCGATTTCAATTGTTATATTATCCCATATATTTTTCTACTAAAAATGGCAACCGGTATACTTACCAAACAAACGTACAAAACCTTCGTTCAAAGTACAAAAGAAGATGAGTTTAAAATGCTTAGTGATTATGTAGGTGGCATTATTTACATTTGTTGCAGTGGAGATGTTTAACAAAAAGCAAATTAATATATTTTAGTTTATAGGAACTGTTTGAACTACCTAATCATAAATGCGCGTCTTGATTGGCAGCATAACGAATAAGAACAGTCCGCGTAATACTACGATCCTCAACCTACGTAATTTTACGCTCCGCCATTCATCTAATCCAACGCTCCGCAATGTACATAATCCTACGCTCTGCAACCTAAGTAACCCTACTCCGAAATTCACGTAAATCTATGCTCTGCAATCCACGTAATCTTATGCAACGCAATTCGCGTGCACAATACGCCGCCTCTCAAGACGCTCCATTTTACTGGATAAAAGAAACATATTTACAACGTTTTTACTATTGTTACGTATAAATCACAAGCGAGAGAATTGTCTTTTGACAATATTATTACTCTAAAACAGTGTAGTGTAGTATTATAATTCAAATGAGATTATAAAATTTAAGAACAATTTTTTGTATAGGTATCTAGAATCATTTTTTATATACACTATATACCAATTTTTAATATGTAAAAAATACAATGTATGCATGCTCGCTGCATGTATTTGTTTTTGAAATTATATTTAATACTCAGCACTCGCTCACAAACATTATAATACATAAGTACCTATATGGTATGATATTTTCGCTTTTCCAGTCAGTTTATTTCGTCTTAATAAGTATGAGAGAATAGCGTCTAACAGTGGTACAGTTGTATCTAATGTTTACATAGATTAGAATACGAAAGCATTCAAATTTGAAATAAAATCATGTTCACCGAATAGTAGTTTGTATAATATACACGTTTGAAGGAGCTCAGTAATTTAAGATACATTTTTGAAAAATGTATCTGAAGGATAACTGTTGATCTTTAGCAATTATGTATATTATAAATTGACGGTGGGATTGTGTACTAGTTACCATACTACAAGACAAACAGGATACATATGAATACTACATTATGAACAAAATATTGAGAGATGATTGGACATAGTGGTATTGCTTTGGTCGGAAATTGAATTATCAATATTTAAATTAGGGTAAATGGGTAATTAGTAGTCTTGATTTTGTAATTATATGTGGATATATTATGGCATCATGCAAAGTATGTGATATGGTTATTCAAAAATATTTACATACATGTATTTCATAAACATTTATTTATGGTTATAAGGGTAGTTTTATGAATGCAGCTATGAAGAAGCCTATTGAATTCCTGTATAGGTTTTCTACTGGTCTAATTTCATCCCCAATTGGACCAAAACGTTGTACCATTGATCTGAAAAATAATTATACATTGTTAATAAGTGCCAGTAAGGAACTCAATATTCAATTCAATCAAAATACTTCTCTAGAGTTGTGCTTTTACAGAATGCCTAATTCTCAAATTCCAAATATAATATTCAATATAATTCATTAATTTTATAACTGTTCAATAGTTTGATAAACTGTGTAAAAGGTTGATCCTTTAATAGAAAAATGTTTAAAGAAAAAACCCTTTCAAAAAATAATTCTCAAAAACAATTTTGAGAATTAGTATATTAAAACCTCTCTTGCCTTTTTAGTATTATTAGAAATTCTATCTGATCCGACTGTAGGATACAATAGTACAAAGTCTTAGAAAATGCATTTCATTAAATAGAGCAAACACAAAATATTCTTGCCATCATAGTGATGTATATTTTTTTGTTATGTAATAAAACTTTTAATATTACCTTTGTTCTTCATTGAGACCTATATTTTGTAACCCTGGCCCACCAAGCAGTGGTTCTGCAGGTATTAATTTCAAAAAAGGGAATTTATCTAGTGCCCATGCTATCATGCATTCATTCTCATCCTCGGTAATAGTGCAAGTACTGTAAACTAATTTCCCTCCTACTTTTAATACCTTCACTGCCTAAAAAATAAAAATTATATTAAAAACTTGTTTAAAATACTATTAATTATATAGGTGTAATACATTGTATTTAGAAAAGTATTCACTTCTGCAAATAGTTTTCTTTGAACAAACTTATGTGAATTAATCATTTTGGGAGTCATTTTGTTAATTAATTGTGGTCTTTGACCCAATCCACTGCAAGGTGCATCAAGTAGTACTTTATCAAAACTATTGGGTGGTAATGGAGGTCCATGGTTGATATCTACACTGTCTTCTGAACAGCATTTAGTTGAATCATAAACATGTGCATCAACACAAGTGACACCCTGTATTTCACAGTTTTCTTTTATTTTTGCTACCTTTCTAGTAGTCTTGTCTATGGCTACTATAATTGCCTGTAACAATGAATATATTTAAGCACATTGGAGAAGGAAATAATAATCTAATATCATATCATTATCGCATTTTAAGACTAACTAACTTTATCATTTGACATTTCAGCTAAGTGTGTAGTTTTATTACCAGGTGCAGCACACATATCCAGAATATACTCATTTGCTTGAGCATCTACAACCCAACCACATATTATGGAAGGTAAGTTTTGTAGCAGTAGTTCCCCCTTGGGATAAATACTTTCATTTATAACAGGTAGTCTTGATGCTGGCAATATTGTGTGAACAGCTATACCACTAAAAATAACAAATATAGTAAGAAACTAGTTCCTCTAACAATTTCTAATCAGTATTAATGCACATCAAATCCACCTTGGTTGAACACCATTGTCAAATAAATCTGTCCTTAACATTTTGAGATAACCCATGCCCACATACTGTTTTTTACCTTCATAAGGTATTTTAAGACCTCTTTTGCAATGACCTTCTAAATCACCATAGATATCTACCCTTTCTCCAATCCAACAATCTGAAAATAAGTGAACATTAATAACTTCAAACATTGTATAGATTGAGCATCAGCAGTTTTTGTTCATTTCATTTAATTATTATATTTAATTGCATGTTTATAATGAAGTATCTTATAAATCATAATTACATTATACAATACATAAATACAATAATACATATTTTTAGAAAGATTAAGAAAACGAACACAATATGATTTTACATTTAAGGACGCGTTCACAAATTTATTTAAAACATTTGAAAAAGGGCAGTTTTTCGAATCAAATTGTCATAAAATGAAACAAAATCTCGTGTAACTACATATACCAAAAGGTAATTTACTCATTGATCTTGAAAAGTGCGTAACTTGTTAACTAAAAAAAATATTTTTTTTAATACTTAAAAACGGTTTTTCGATGCCTCTAAGTTAAACTGACAATATTGGGTTGAGTTCTGATGCATTTTTCTCCGCTAAATATCAGGCATTTAGTCCACAAAAAATACTTTGATTTAGAGGATATCCTTAGCTAAAAATTTGGGTAAAAAACCAAAAGAAATTTTACTATTTGTCTCCAAAAAAAAAAATCTAGTAACTCCTTTTTGCACGGTTTTTGCTTGTATTCGTAAGTTTTATGCAGTCTGAATAAGGGTTATTTTAGTGGTGGTGTATCCTGGCTTCATCTACAAGTAATTGACATGAACGGTCAGTCTGCGCTTGGCCGCTTTTGAGAGTAGACGCTGTGTCGCTGGTAAACAGCAGCTCGTGACGAAAACATTGTTGTGTACGGATACAAAATATTTGACCATACCAACTTGATACTTACGCTTACGATACCTACTCGTACTAACTTTGACAAAGTAAGGTTCATATTTTATTCTTGCCTTCAATCAGACATTTTGTTTATAAATACAATTATAAATTATTTTCATAAACATATTAGTTTCGATTTCATAATAATTGATTAATATTATTGTAATGTGATTTATATTATATTATTATCTCAAACAACAGTCCTATCTGTATGCCTTTAGGTTAGGGTTATACGAATAATTATTTTTTATTAGTTTCTGGCTAAAAGTACATATATATATATATATATATTTTACTGATTGTTATAGGTACTGCTTCGTCTAATGTTTATTATTTTTATCCATTTTTTATTTATTTATAGAGAATATAGAGAATATAGGTATACCGTATGGTATACCTATATTCTCTACGGTAGTAGTAGGATTATAAATTAATTATACCTTATTACTTTAAACGAGCAATTCTTGTATGTAATTATTTATGTATGTATTTATATTTCGGGTATCTCAGAAACGGCTATAACGATTTCGATGAACAATCTGTATACAGGTACAATTGCATTTTAAGTTCAATTGCATAGTTGTATTTCCTGTAAAAACGCAATTTTACAAAAACATAAAATAAAATAAAAATTACCATTTTACAAAAAGCTACCGAGCGAAGCTCAGTCTCTCAGGTACTATTACTAAGCAATTCTTGTATGTATTTATTTATGTATGTATAATATATATTTCGGGTATCTCGGAAACGGCTTTAACGATTTTGATGAAATTTTGTATACACATACAGTTTTGCATTTTAAGTTCAACTGTGTAGTTGTATTCCCCGTAAAAACGCAATTTTACTTGACGCATTTTACTTGATAGCTATAAAATTAGTTACTACAACTAATTTTGTGTGTGGATTTTTAGTGAGTAAGATGCTTGTTATCCTTTTGAGGTAGATTGTAATTATGTTCAAGTGTTTTAATAATGCTTCATTTTTATTATTTATTTTAGATGCCAAAGCCGTTTAGTAAAAGCTCTCGCAAAAGAATTCTTGCCAATAGACGCAATTTCGAAAAGCGAAGACGGTTAGTAGAACTACCTATACCTACAGTAGAACCTCTGTAGGTGAACTCAAAAGAGTTAAATTTATGGCAGATGTTTCATTTCGGGTGATTATTATTGTTATTGATTTCATTGAAACATAGGCCATGTTTGATTTTACAACCTTTACAACATCTTAAAAATTTGCCGACAATGTACGTCATTGTCTCTTACCTATTATTCTATGATATGACAAGGGAATTTACGGCTGATGGCAACACGTTTGCTTACAAGGTGTCAGATGTTTCATTTCGGATGATTATTACTGTTATTGATTTCATTGAAACATAGCCCATGTTTGATTTTACAACCTTTACAACTTCATCAACAACATCTTAACAGTTTGCCGACAATGTATGTCATTATCTTTTACCTATTATTCTATGATATCACAAGGGAATTTACGGCTGACGGTAACACGAAACGAAACAAACCGGTTCTCTAATCATAATGACGTCGTTCTACTTCCTGGAGCCCTGACCACCGTCACCTTGGACTCTATTCTCGATTTATTATGTTCTTATCTTGTAACGGTATATGTGTATTTAAAAATATTGGCATAGTCTTAGAACATCACGAGATGAATACTTTACCGATAGGCAGATTCCTATTTTATGTCGACCAATTCAGTTATCAAATTTTATATTATCTTGCAGACTTACTGAGTGACTTAATAAGTGACACCAAAAATAAAATTAAACACCTACTTAAAATATAATAATTCAAGTATCGAAATTTGTTAGTTGAAGTATAAAATCGCTCGACGGTTTCAATGTGTGCACGCCTACATGGATTTAGTGGTGTGGCTCAGATACCTAAATTCGAGCGCATCAAAAATGTGATAGCGTCCTTAATACACAAGTATATCATTAAAAAAACAGGCAATTTATAATAAAATTAAATGTGAATGTGTGCTTACAGCAAGACATCATAAAATATGTTCTAGCTCATTTCTGAGGAATTGGTGAATATACATTTACAATTTGTGAATATAAATTACATACTTGTTTTAAGTGAGTCATCATTAGAGATCGGATATTCGGATGCATATTTACCTAAAGTTGAGATGTTGGCCATTATGCAAAGCACTTTTTTATCGAAAGAATCCCGCGATTCCAGGAAATTATTACAACGTATAATGGTTGCTTTTCCCTACTTTTATTGTCAGTGATTTTTAACCAAGCAAAAACAACCTTATTACGTTGTAACAAGTGTCAAATCGGGCCTATTAAACCCCAGGAAATGTAAGCATTTTGTAAGAGTGCGAGTGAGACGGCAAATTATACTTGCTTGTGCGCAAGTAGCGACGCGACAATACAACTGCATTCGTAAATAAAAATATACTTAGAAGCCGCTTCTATAATTTGTTACCCAAAAAATAACTTTAGGTAAATATGCATCCGATTATCCGATCTCTAGTCATCATCCTCCACGCCTTTTCCCAACTAAGTTGGGGTCGGCTTTCAGTCTAACTACGATACGGCCGAACTTTGATATTTTACGTGAAGCGACTGGCATCAGACCTCCACAACCCGAGTACTAGGCGATATCGAAGTTCTGTAGTTAGACCAGGTTGTCGGACTTTTTAGGGCTCCAACTACCCGTAATGAATGCCACAGATGTTTGTATGGCACCCGGGACCGACGGTTTAACGTGCTCTCCGAGGCACGGAGGGGTCTCAATGTGTTAAGAATGGTCACCCATCCTAGACTGACCTGGCTAGTATTACTTAACTTTGTAATATGCTAACCTACTCGGTTACCACTTAGCCACGAGCTCCTTGTTTTAAGTGAGTGATATGATAATTAGATTTTTGAGTTCCCATGATAGTTTGATATAAATTGGAATATACAAGACAAAAAGTAAAAGTTGGCACCACTGTCAACAGAATTCTGCTGGATAAGATTAAATTAAACAGTCAAAACTGATTTTTTAATATCAATCAGGTAGATCTTAAAGAATTACCCCAAGAAAATATAAACAATAGTTATCAATCTTTTCTTAGACACCAGAAAAATTGATGTTTATATCAATAATCAATAAATAAAAAATATCAATAAATAAAGATGGTAAATAAAAACACAGGGTTATCAGGGGTATACAGGGGTATCATATTATACCAACATTTACCTTCAAGGGTTCAGTAATAATACTTACTAACAGGAAGGCCCAATACTCCAGGTGCAAACACATGTGCTCCCCTTAACACAGCTGCAGCACATAAGGCATCTACTATCACTTCTTTTCCTGTTTTCTCAACTGCAATGTCATCTGGCCATTGCTCTAATATAAGACAGTCTGGTCTTAGAACAGAATATTTAGGTATTTGGTGTGACTTTAGATCCATACTTTGCTAAAAAAATAGATTTGTCTGATGGATTGTGGCAAAAATAAATATTTTAGATAAGACGATTTATCTCAATATGAAGATTCATATTCTGCTTAGTGGACGCTAACTTCATAAAATTTATATTGTTAACTGCATTTTAGTTACAAAAGAAATGCTGACATGATGGAATGAGGTTATTAAAATGAAAATTGAAGCATGTAGAAATGATAATCATCACATACATTTACAAGGCAGGCGTGAAGAATAGAAGGATCAAACGTTTTTAACTTATTTATCCTAAATGTTGTATAGTTTGGAGTTTCTGTTAACCAATGTTTCATATTAACATCTTGAATTTCCATTCTTGTTCTTTAGTGAATGGAATTTAGTTTACTTTAAAAAATCACAAGCGAAGTAATTTAATAATTATAATATATGACATGTATCGTGTTGTTTCAATCTTTGGCAGTTTCAACAATTGTATGTATATTATTTTATTGTGAACTCTATCCCGCTTGAAGAATCAGCGCAGGTATTCCGCCAAATTCAAGTTTCAATAACAAAAACTTAAAAAATGGACGTCTATACGTCCTATCTTCTTTTCCACCTTGTGATTTTACAATAAATAAGTTTACTAGGTTCAGTTGCCAATGAAAAACGATATGTCAACACAACTGACTTAACAAAGGTACACGAACTAGGGATGTTCATTTAACATCGATATATCGAGTTAATTTGATGTTTGCTAATCGATATATCGGATTAAATCGATGTTTTGACAAATATTTATTCTATTCGATATATCGATATATTTATTTATAGAAACATCGAATATTTACTGTTTTGTCGAATCTATTAAGAAAACTAATTCTATTATTCTGACTAATAACGACAATAAAAACAAAAACAATTAAAGTAATTTTTTAGTCTATCTAATCTAAGAAGTACCGTTTGACGTTTCATACTTTTCAAGCCGAAATAACTTTGTCCAGGCGTAACTCATACAATTTCAATAACCTTTTCCGTAAAACCAAGGAATTTTGAAGCTATTTTTATTTTATCACAAGATGTAAAATTCTTAATGACTAAATTCAAAATTAAACCTTTTAAACAAAGCAAAATAACTAATATATAGAATAGATTTAGATAGCTTTTTTTTAAGACTTCGTTTCAAATTCACCTAGTTAGGTCCTAAGAGGTTAGGTAGTAAGAAATAAACCTGTGACGGCCATAATGATTATTAGACATAATATTTAAATGCCATAATAATTATTAGACAAATATTTAAACGAAAGAAAGAAAGAAGAATATACAAAAGAAGACTTTTTGCGTGCTTTAGCATCAAATTTGTATTTGCACTAAAAAAGAAATTGTACTAATTATAATTATATAAATTTATTTGTTCTTCTCTTTTAAGTTTAATGGTCACAGTTCCAACCTAACTCAAATGGCACTTAACCAAACTACTTCTGGGTGGTTTATAAAAAAATAACCACGAAGGGGGTGGCCTTCTAACCTAACCGATCCGAGTCGGGTGCCCTAAAGTCCCGATTGCATCCAGTTTCTCCTGATATAACAACCGTTACACACCCAATGTCGATAGCAAATTACGTTATTGCATTTGATAATTATGGCATGTGATAATTAGGGCATGTGATAATTAGGGCTTACAATGATTATGACAAATGATGTTATGGGAAGTGACTCTATGGGAAACAAAGCTTCTAGCACGTGACTAATATAGCAAATAAGAGTAGGGCAAATGAATATTACGTCATATAATATTGTGGCTGTTGACTATTATGGCAAATGATATTGGGGCAAATAAAATTTGGGCAAACGGCGGTATACCATGAATTTGATACTCATGCAATTAGAAATCATATATATGGTTATTTCACAAGAGGCGAATTTCCAACTCTGGCAAAGTTACGAGTAACTTTGCAAGATGCCGGGCTGTACAAAGGATGCATAGAGTCATTGAGAACAGTCATAATAGGAATTGACTTCAGATGTAAAAAAGTTGACAAACGAAAAATTGTTATGGAGTGACATGGAATTATTATGCTGAGAGTTACATTCGGATACATTAGGATAAATAAAAAGAATAATGAACTGGGATAATGTAATATTCATAGATGAATCATGGCTAAATGCCAATCATACTGTGCCACAGACGTGGACAAATGATTCTAAAGGTTCATGCTCTAAGGTGCCAGTGGGAAAAGGTGGGTGCCTTATAATATGTCATGCAGGATCAGCGGCTATAGGCTTTATCGACAATTGTTTACTGGCTTTTCAGACAAAAAGCACAAAAGAGTATCGCGAAGAAATGGATGCAGAAAGATTTCAAAACTTGTTTTTGATTCTAATACAAAATATTCTTGTGAATAGCAATATTATAATGGCCAACGCCCCTAACCATTACGCTTACCATTCTGTGCAAATTGATAAAGCACCGACATAAGCGAATAATAAATCAGATTTAGTGGCATGGCTGCTACGAAAAGGAGTGGAAGCTGATATGAGTTTATTAAAAGCAGAACTAATCCAATTAGTCAAATTACATAAATCCCAGATACGTCATAGACCAATTGGCAGAAGAACACGGGCACAAAGTTATAATTATCCTCAGTACCACTGCCAATACAATGCCATTGAATTGATTTGGACCCAAATCAAAGGTGAGCTACTTTATAATAATATTTAAATCTTAGGTCTTTGTGCTTCTGTGTTTAATAATAATAACAAAAAAAAAATGTTTATTTACAAAGATTACAAAATGAACATTCAATATCTTATGAATATAACTTTTATAATTTAAACCTAATAGATCTAATTTATTATTGACATAACAGTATATTATGTTTGTACAGGATAAGCAGCAAAGCACAATACGAAGCCGCACTTCAGTGTAAATAAAATGGAAGGTTTATTGAAGGAAGCATGTGCCCAGGTCACAGCATGTGCCAGGATGATTGGGGCAAAGTAGTAGACAAAACCAAGAGAATCATAATGGACGACTTCGAGAGAGATGTTTATTTCGATCATTTCATGGACAATCAAATAGTGATTAATTCAAATGACGATGATGACGATTTTTCCAGTAGTAGTAGTGAAAAAACAATTTTTTATCCAATTCTTTTTTATTTATTTATATACCCTCAAAACACATGTAAACCTAATAGAGAACGCAAAGCAGCTTCCTATGTAAATAACTACAATATTTATGTTGCCAAATCTAAGTAAAAAAGGGAACTACCATTAATTAAAATTTAGTTAATTTTCAACATATGAAAAGGAATGATTTTAAGTCAAATTAAAATATGTCACCTCTGTTTAAATGTACTTACGACAACTTCACGCATATTACTTAGACCCAACCCGCCTGTCTTGTGTAGTGTATATGTTACTGTAAATCTCCGAACTTCAATAAATCCTAAGATTTTCCAGTAAAACCTTAAAATTACCGACTGTTTATGGCAAAAGTCTGAACTGCTCTTTGCTCATGTATGTGCACAACAAGTAATGACAGCGGTCGGCGAGTACCAGGACCGAATCACTTCTACGAAAATCAATAATGTACAACATCGGTTAGGTTAGAATGGAACTGAAAAGCCTGAAAAATTATCTCTCTTATAAAATTCTGACATTTATCTAAAGACTTTGGTATATACTAAGATTTACTAGTAAAACCTATGATAAACCAATATACGGGCTTTTACTGTAACATACATAAATCTGTAAAACTGTAATCGATTAATAAATACAAAGAAATGATATCGATATCTCTTTAAGAATCGGATATTGTAGTAATCGATTTTTCTAACCCCATGCTTATTCATCAATCTATCAGAACTGTCAAGCGGTAGTTGTTATGGTCACACTTCATGCTCGGACGAGGCGCTCGGGCAAGCCACTCGACGAGTGATGCCGAGTGCGAGGCTGCCATCGACACGCTCGTCACCCCCGCACTTCACGCTCGCCGAGTGCAGGCGAGTGGCAGCGAGTGCACACGAGCCGAGCCGAGCGGACCCTGCACACGCCACCACTCGCCTGCACTCGGCAAGCGTGAAGTGCGGCGGTTAGATTAGATGGACTATAGGTAGGTACTTGATGATTCCAATCAATACAAATAAATAAAATTGAAGTGTCTGTTTGTAATGTCAAAATAATAGTTTCCTTTTAAGCTCATACAGTTATTTGCACGATACCTATACCTAAAACATAGTTTTAACATTTTTGTCTATCTGTCTGTTTGTTTCGGCTAATCTCCGGAAAGGGTTGACCGATTTCCACGGGACTTTCACTGGCAGATAGCTGGTATTATAAGGAGTAACTTACGCCACTTTTATTTTAAAAAAAGATTAAGGGTTCCGCGCAAAATATAAAAATATGTGCACTCGAGCGAAGCCGCGCAGGAACTGCTAGTTTTAAGTAAATTATTAACAGGTAGTGACGTCAACAAAGAAATAGAATGAAAAGTAAAAGATTAAGTATAAACTTTTATTTTTGCAAAGTTTGGCTAAAGAGCATTCGTCTTAAATGGGTAAAGTGACAGAAAGTTTTGCAGATAGATGACGACCAGTAGTAAATTTTTGTCCATATTTCTATTGCTGTTTTGAAGGGTTTTTGTGTGTAATTAAATATTTATATTAATTTGTCGTTTTTGTTTCACGAACAAACGTATAACTCATCATGTCATCTCGGCACTATCTTAGTAGAATAATTTCTCTTCAAAGTAACACTCATAGAAAATCACTAATTACACTATTAGTAAAACTATGTTACTTTGGTTTCTGGCTCTATATTCACACATACGAAATCAACAATATCAAACTTTATGCGTTTGACTGGAAAAAGGTAATAGTAAACTTTTGTGGAAAGTATTCGATATTAAAAAATATAAATGTTTTTAAAGCAATATATCGATAAACATCGATACTAGGATCCGTTATTGTACATCGAATATAAATATCGATATATTTTTTAAGTAGACACTAGTAATGGAAATTAATGCTAATTCACTTTAATTTCACGATCATGCGAATTCTCATGTCTTAGCATGCTATTTGCTAATGCTAATGCTATTTGCTACTTCGGTAATATTTACGCTTATTTATAGGAGTATATTTCAATAAACGGCACGGAAAAAGACCACATAGAAAACTGAGGCCGGTCGCTCATCTTCAAACACTTGAAGCTTACAGCTTGCCAAAGACGGTAAGCCCGCAGCCAGAGCAAATTTGACATTAACAGATCTTGGTGCAACAGGTGTAGATAGTTATACATGGGCAACAGCAATTAAATATAGATATAACTTAATGAATAGTAAATCGTTGAAACTATATTATTTAAAACGCGGAATTATTTTGTGAGACGTTAACCATGTAATGCAATATTATTATAAACTAAAGACAGCACAATAAAAAACAGACAAGTTCAAAAACTAAAGAATATGTAAACAAACAACAATTGCTAAAACGAACTAAAGATTTATCTATGCTAAAGATCAACAAAACAATCGGATATACATCAAGTCCCATACCTATTACCTACCAAAATTAATAAACAATAATAATTACAAAATTATACGCATTCATGCAAAATGCAACTTTAGATACGTGCATTTCTTTTAAAATAAATAATAACTCCTATGCACGGCCTCTCTGCTATTTCACTGGTGTGACGTAGGTAAATTAGCATTAGCATTAGGTATTAGCAAAATAGCAACGGCACGACGATTTATTTAATTGCATTTAGTTAGCACGCGGATGCGAAGGAGTGCACACGCCGTGTGAATGTGAAGCGTTAACGAACGAAGTGCAATAAATTAATACGTTTACGAAATTTCACAACTTCAATTAATTTGCTAATTGCTAAGTCAGAATTGACAAATTTAATATGAGTGTGAATGCTAATTAATCCATCTCTAGTAGACACCCGTAAAATGATTTTTTCCAGTGTGGCAATAAAACAAAAAAAAAATGAATGGGTTCAGAAAAATGAATTGTATTGTATTAGAATAATGTCATGAGGAGTGTGAGACAACGCAACGTGGACCAAAACCTTCTTTAAGATACTAAATAGTATAAGCTGAGTCGCCTAGCCGATGATATTATATAGATATCGTGCCGAGTGATAAATTCGAACCGATGACAACCACTCGGTGTTTCCAACTTCACTTGTTATTATTCCTATTATTCGTAAAAAGCAGTACACACACGAAGAACACGATGAGACAGCTCAGTCTCAAACACCCGACAGATTTGGCCACTATTTCTCATGACCTCATCCACGTGGAGGAGAAGAAAAACCAGCTTCTTTTAAGAAAGGCGTTCCAGATTCTACTTAATTGGTCGGATTCTAAAACTTCACCTGTGTCCATATTTGTACGTTACGATGGTAGCACGTGGCCTAAAAGACACAAACCATTTAGTGTGTTAGATACTAAGCTGTTTGCTAGGCAAGACAGTTTAACGTGGTGCTGAAGTAATGTTCTGCCCTCAGCTGATGGTAACTGTAAGTCGCAGTAAAACTACTCTGTGGGACTTGGATTTAAACCAATCCGCTAGGCCGACAGCACTTATTACCCTCAGAAGCGAGGATCACACCATTGCGAAAACCATGGTAACCCATTAGTCAAATGACGGTTTGCTCCTCCCAACGCTGTCTAGGTGTATTTACAGATTTTTACAGAAGAATTGAAAAGAAGGAGAAGAAATTAAAAGAAAGAAAGCTAAACGCTAGACAAAGGTATGTTCTGCCAAACGATATTTAACCTAAAACCAATCACCCGTTTCCCGTTTGCTGTTTTTCCACTGAACCCGTTACTAATCAGAAGGACATACAAAGAAATACACTTCTAGATGTGGGCCGAAAATAGAACTTTCTTTAACCACCCTGGATTATTTAGGATCGGATATAGAATAATATGTCATGTCAATCATGACGATGCTGCATCCCTGATTTTATTTCTAGCCTAAAAGTTAGACCGACTGATTATTATAAAAAATTGCCTATTTACATATCTACATTTCATCACTTTTTTGTGTTGAGGTAATTTATTCAACGCCGTGGTTACCTATTTTTTTCTATAAACACGTCTTCACTGTAGACGTGGCCACCAATGAATCATTAAGTTGTACGCAATGCCTGACTCATAAATCAGGAAAAGTGGGGAGTTTTCACGTAAAGTCGTTTGCTTGTTTGCCTTCATATATACGGTATTGTTTTGCGGTTCCATTCCATATTATTGCGTTAAGTCTTGTGGGAAGGTTTTGATTTATCTTGAATGATTAACTTGGTAAAATATTGACTTCGTAAATAGTGCATGGTGTATTGCTTTTTTAAAGCTTAGTCGTCCTTTAGAATAAGTAAAAAAAATCATACAATTTCAAATAACGAAAGAAATAATAAGACCATAGCTGCATAGGTATGTACTTTATATTAGTAAAAAATTTGGAATGTTAATCTTTTATTGGCACTGGCCACTTTTTTCCAATACGTGGCATAGGCACGAACAACTTCCACGTTCGCCGCCATTTTGACATCGAGTGAATTGTAAAGAATCCACTGAAATAAAGCTTTTTTTCTTGATTGTGTTGAAATTTGCTTCTGAAAATGTAAGTTTACTATTTATTTCTTGGTTTGTCATGTTATTGTTGTTAGGGATCCCTGAATATGTAGTAAGTTAAGTTTTGTATACCTTACAAACTGAGGCTGAGGGTGGTGACCGCAGCAAGACCAACAGCGGTGTTGGTAATATATTATTGTAGTTTATCTCTATTAAGGAATACAACTGCATCTGTGTATAAAATAATCATCTCCCATCTTCCTGCTACATAAATATATTGATTAATTTCTAATTTATCACTAACTTTGTTATAAAACATTCTACGTAAAATTTTACTAAGGACCTGCCATGTCATTATCATTGATTGAAATAACGTGCTGAGTTGACGGATGACTCAGTAGGAGTATTTTGTAGTTTCTAATGGTTTTCACTTTTTTCAGACTACTCAAAAAGCTTCAAAATGGGGAATATGTTTGCGAATTTATTTAAAGGCCTATTTGGCAAAAAGGAAATGAGAATACTGATGGTTGGATTGGATGCGGCTGGTAAAACCACAATCCTATACAAACTCAAATTAGGCGAAATTGTTACGACTATTCCCACGATTGGTGAGTTTATTTAACATTTACTTTACAAATTCTCAAAGTCTACCATGTTTCTTTTTCTTGAAACAATCTAATCATGCATGATAATGATTTATTTCAAAACTGATTTCCAATGTAGATTAATAATGTAGTTAATGTTTTATTCTACTAAAATTAAGATTTAAAGCCATCCTTTGGTGAATAAATCATTCTATATTATTGGTGCTATGTGTTTCTGTTTTGTGGCATAATTTCCATATGTTAATATATTTGTTATTTCCTCATTTATTGCATATTGAACTCATTTGCTGAAAACCATCCTTCTGGATGGGACTTGATTATGTTAGCTAAAGATTTTCAAATTGCCATTTTAAATGTAGCTGGTTACTGATAGTCATGTTATCTAGTAAATAATGATTTATCAAGTATCTATTCAAAAGACAGTATATTTACTGTTTGGCGTAAGGGAATGACTCCATGGAATGTTAGTCACTCCATATTTTAAAACTAAGTCCCCTGACGCATCTGTTTGTTTGTGATACACTGAAAAACTAGTTAACGGATTTTCATGCAGTTTTCACTAATAGACAGAGTGATTCATGAGGAACGTTTAGGTGTATAAGTACCCGTGCGAAGCCTTGTTAGTAGAATATATAAAAAATTATTACACAAATTTTCAAAGTGTTCAAAGTTCAGCTTTCCAACACATTTAAGTTAAGTGGTATTAATTCCATGGTAAATTAGATCTTGTAAGACTTATGTGGATCCCATAGCAATTCTATAGTTTATGTGGATGAAAAGTATACTTTGTTTTGTGGTCAGATGCAAGAAATTTGGGATTATATTAAACTACAATTTTATAAACAATTTTATAATTATACAACTCAGTAGCAAGTGGATTATAGCTAATATTTATTTATCAACATATGAGAAATTATAAAATACTAAACCACTATTGTAAAGAGCTTGTTGCAATGCAATCATAAATATTTTATTACAAAACAAGAATCTGATTTTGCTTAGTAATCACTGTTACATAATGTGTATATACCACACAATTTTTATTCACATACATAATATTGCCAGTTTTTTTTTGTCCTAAGTGTCGAATATGCACTATCAGAAGTGCTGATTAAAAAGTAATCATTTTGTGTTATTGTTTTCAGGATTCAATGTGGAGACTGTAGAATACAAAAACATCAGTTTCACCGTATGGGATGTCGGCGGTCAAGACAAAATTAGGCCACTGTGGAGGCATTATTTCCAGAACACACAGGTTAGTAAAAAATCTTTGTTATTTAGTTAACAGATCCTGAATTGACCCTGAATATTTAAACATACCCACAATGATTAGAAAATAACTTCGTAAATTATAGCTAAGAACACTTGATAAAGTCGCTTTTCAAACAACAAAAAAACTAAATCTAAATTGGTTCATTCTTTTAGGAGCTGTGATGCCATAGACATACACCCAAATATATAGATACACACTTTAAACTTATAACCCCTTCTTTTTAAATCAGGGGTTACAAAAAGGACCCAGGCATTGATGTTTTTATAACTATTCTATCTATAGGGTGTGTGTGTGCGCGCCATGGTTTAAAATATTTTTTAAATATAGGTATAATAGGGTATGTAACATTTAATCTAACACATAATACTGGTACAGGGTAGCATAGGTTATATAAATTTGTCATTGATATCATAAGTATGACATTAAAAGCAGACTAGTGTTTACTAGAGACATGAAATGAAAGCGGTGAATGACCACCATATTTTTACTGTAATATAATATACAATACATACTCAGTTTATTTTTCTCATGGGATGTTGTCGAATGAGTCATCACAATGAGTATAATGCATATAAAATAATAATTACAATATAATTATGAGTAGTTAGATTTGTGACAAATTATTATATGAACTAGAAGGTCCTTTGTTTATTTTTGAGATTATAAAACTACATCAACATACAACTTACTGGTAGTAGGTTGCTCATTACCAGGTCTATAGTTAATCTCTAACACTAATTCTAACAAATCTGAGGGAATTTTATTTGGTTGCTTTGAAATCACTAGCTTTCAATGACCAATTTATAATATGTAAGTATATGTAAAAGAGTATTGAAAGTAGCTGATGATACTTTATGATCAGTTTTTAAAATCCTGTACTCAAATAGTGATTAAATCACAATGGTAATTACAATGTCCTCAGGTTTCTTTTAAGTTTAGAGGTTGTACTTGAGATTTAATATAAACTGAGATGGTAAAAGTATGTTTGGATGTTTCATCACCCTTTTCAAAAGATAAAAATATATCCTATATATAGAATATTTCATTAGACTTGTTTAATATTGTTTGCATCATCACACATGTGTTGTAAAAGAAGGTCATTGTTACTCTAAGGTTATTACTTAAAAATTATTTCATTTGAGCAAGTCTTTTATCTGTTAAAGATTGACACATTGTATGTTCCTACTTTTTGCAATATCCAGATAGTAGCAAAAAGTATATTTATTCATAATTACATCATAGACTTGTACCTGCTTAGTACTGTAAACATAGATATATATTGTGTAATATGTTTCAAAGTTAGAATCAAATATTTCAAAAAACAATAAATTTATTTAGCACTGGCTGGGTTCACCACGGCTTAGCCTTACTCATATCAGTATAATATAACCAGACAGACAGAGAGCCACAAAATTTAAAATTGATTTTGTGGCATAAGTACTGTGTAAACATTCAGTTGTATTTAGTAAAAAGCTGTTATTATGATATTACAAACAAACACTCCAATTTTATTTATTTGTATATATGTTTAGACATGCTTTTCCAATCAAATTTCAGTAAATCTTGTCTTTGACATATGATGCAATCTTGCCACCAGGCATACATAATAATTGCAATATACCTATTAGTCACCTGCAGGAAATTCCACTCATTAGCGATACATAGGATACAGTTTAAAGGGGCTTGTGCACTGATTCGAGTGCTGCGAGTTCGATCCGTACATGGAACAATAATTCGTATAATTTACAGATAGTTTTTCTTCCGGGTATAACTCTTCTCGATTGATTGTATTCTCCCTGTAATATGGAATCGCGGCTTTCGTGGAGAGCTCTCTTGAGAGGTATTTTCTTTTGAGTGACTTATACAAAATATATTATTTGGTGATTCATACATAAATAAATAAATGTGTATGTTTTCCATGTGTGATTAGGTGCGAAGTATTCTTACTGACCAAAATCTGTAATAAATCTGGGCTGTAACTAGAAAGGTAATGTCCCAGGAGTGATTCATTAAAATTTACTGTAATAAACTAATAATGCATACTGATTTGATTATGTATATTATTAAGCTTCTGGACACGTTTATGAATTTAGTTTATTTTTTTAATGTACCTAAACGATCGTCGGGTCTCCGGACTTTATGGTCTGAAATTTACATTTTCATATGAATTTTATAGCAGTTCCCCGAATCCTGTTTTATAGATATAGCTGCTCTAGCCAAGACGACGATAATAATAAAAAATATGTGAATAGGCAAAAGGCAATTAAGTCTGTCATCATTACTCATCATATACAATTAATGCCATTTCTTCTTTAAAGGTATAAATTTTGTAATCCCAATGTTTATAAACTGTATATATAAATCTAAAACGAATCCGATAATTTTAAAACAATAAAAAAAAAAAAATTACATAAGTTCATTTTATGTTATGTATTCTGTATTCAAAATTAAGAAAGTATTGATAATCAACATATTTTTATTATATTTCATAACCATCTATCTTTAGCGGTTGAGCTATCGCCCATAATCCTTATCATAATGGGCGTGTTACTAAATTTTATAACAATGTCGTATTTTAAGATTATCAGCTGATATACGAAGTCATGTAACCAAGTCCAGTATATGTTTAAAATATACGATTCAAACATATTATACCATAAAGTAGTATAACATTTATTAACCTCGCACATTGCTCATTTTATTTACCCAAACATCTTACCTGTGCATCAACTTTATGACAAGTCCTTAAACACTTAGTTCTTCAAATTTCCCTATTGTGCTAAATATGATATAAATCAGTAACATGGGAATACTAGTGTTCTACGTCAGCTAAGCGTAAATATTAAAATTAAAGGTTAGTGCAAGGATGACCGCTTCACGAACTTGTATATAACGTAAGATATTGTTTACTTTCAAATAGTAGATCTAAAGAAACTGTCATTGTGTGCGACATCTGCACGGAGATCGGTCTAATTAAAATAGCTAGCTCTCTTACGTAAATCTTTGATGAAGGACAGCTTTCTCCAAAGTCGCCGAATGGTACTTGAAAATTTATGAAACCTAATTATGTTTTCGGGAATTAACGCGATCACTTATTTAAAAGGTATTACATATAAAGGCATTACGTGGTCACAGGCCGATTGGCTCAGTGGCAACACCCTCCGTCGTCGAATTCGTGAGGTAGAAGATTCTTCATCCATCCGCACAGTTTTCACTTTTAAGAGTTCAAGAGTTGTACGTGAAGCGATTGACATTAAAAAGCATAAAGCTTTCAATCACGAAGATGGTATTAAATTATCTACTGCTTGGAAACCAGTGATGAAAAACACCTACCACCTTTCATTCCCGTCAACAAAATTATAAAATATACATGTAACGCGAAAGTTAAAAAGTAGAAAACCTCCATGAAAAACGTTAAGCTTTATCATTATGCGTATTATTAACCGTCTTGGAGTTTATGACAATAATTTTAGATATATAGATTTATACACATTACATTATAGATTATGCTGGCAGTTACTACAACTAATATCATCTTCCGTTATAATACTTTTGTACGCTTTATTATGCATTAACGAAAATATTACACATTAAGTACAATTAACAGATATGACTCAAAGTAAGATACCTCACTTTTAGGCTAATGTTCTCTTGAGGTTGTACCATAAAAGTAACATATCTATAAAATTACTAGCTTGCTTCTGTCAAAATATAATCTGTGCATTTTTTTCGCGATTATAAGACATCCTAGGACCTATTTTATTCATACTCATATTATAAATGCAAAAGAAACAGTTGTTTGTGATCTTTTGACGACTAAGCTGCGCCATCTAAGATTATATCCTGGGAAAGGGCTTAGGCTACTTTTTATCCCAGAAAATGTACGGTTCCCGTGGGATAAATTTGAATTTGCACGCCAACGAAGTCGCGGGCAACAGCTAGGTTGATAATTATATAAAAGTTTATAGGTAGTGTAGCCCATTAAAATAAAAGGATACCAATTTATTTGTCCGACAAGCGCTTAGAAAGCAATAGACAGACATTCCAAAAATTTGTTAAATATTTTTATCTCCATTTTGTTTTCCATTGTTTAACTTTCACAACCTTTTTTATATGTTATAAAGTTGTGAAAGTTGGTTTTTACGTTTAATTCGACTTTCCATTTATTGTTACAGGGTCTCATTTTCGTAGTAGACAGTAATGACCGAGAGCGTATTGGTGAAGCGCGTGAAGAGCTTATGCGAATGTTAAGTGAAGATGAACTACGGGATGCAGTACTTTTGATCTTTGCAAACAAACAGGTAACATAATTATGACAAGCTTATTTCATGTATGTATAGTAACTAAATTTGTTAAGTACTCCAAAAGTAAAATTTATATAATAAATATTCCAAAAGTAAAATACACATTTTAATTTTGGAATATTTATTATTACAAGTTAGCAGCTTTAAAATGGCCTCATTTCCTAAAAAAAAATTTACCAGTTTACAATATATCCTGTACGATGCTGTGAACAAATTGCGTTGGACACTAGGCGTGTTCATTGGCATTGTACAAAGGCAAATAGTTAATATTGGCATTTTTGTGTTCTACCGATGTGTGTAGAACGTGTAATTTGTTGAAGGTATATAAGCAATTATAAGCGTTATTATAAGCATTAATTAAATATATATTATAGAGTATATAACGTTAACCACTTTTTATATACCCTCGATTCGATTTTGTGTCATTGCTATATTCAAACTCACTCGTTTGAGTTTAACAATATGTCTCAAAATAAACAAGTTTTGTAATTATGGCAGAAATTGTCAACATTTTTCCAGTAACAGTAGCACCTTTTCCTATTAGGAGAGGTCGTAAAACACGTGCTTTAGCTTCGTACTGTCGATCTTAGGCGGATATTTTTTTAGTTAAAAAGAGTTAGAGTAAAAAGTTTTTTTTTTTCAAATATCCACAAGATTTATTTTCCACAAGATAAACACTAATATCAAAAAATACCAACAAATGAATTTTGGACATGCGATATGGATGTTTGTTACTCTTTCACGCAAAAACTACTGAACCGATTGCGATAAATCTTGGTATGTAGATAGCTGAAAATCTGAATTAACACATAGCTACTTTTTATTCCGATATTCCCACGGCATCGGAACTTACGCGGGTGAAACCGTGGGGCGCAGCTAGTCAGATATAATCCTATGTTCGGACAGGACAATCTGTGTTATCTTAAAATAAGGCAAGTATATAAAAAATCGATTAAGCAATCGATATGTTGACTCAAATTGTTAGACACATTCATCGGAACCGTTAGAGCCATTCATCGAAACCGAGAGTCGTTTTTGAGTAACCAATTATACATATATTTATATGTAATTATGTATAATAATATACTAGCGGACCCGACAGACGTTGTCCTGCCCGAACGTAGGATTTTCTTTGTATAATTGATTTCGTCAATAACATAATCTATAATCCTAAAAAAGAACCACAATTTTTTTTGGCTAGTACTAAACTGTAAATCAGAAATCTTCCATTTTTATATAAAACAAATATCTAAATCTAATCAAAAATACTTTTGCACACCAAAATAGTTGTCAAAATATTATTATTTTAGCCGGAATTTGAGTTCGTATCGCTATTAATTGAAAAACAGGACTTTTTTATGATCGTATATCTGTATCGTTTTTATGATCGTATAAAATAATATTTTCGTACTTACGTACGTAATTGATGTAAATAAATTGACAGGTGATAAGTTTTTTGATGTGCATTTAAAAATAAGTCTTTTTTCTAAATTCTGTTAGCAATGGTAAAAAAAAGGCCCAGTGGCAAAATGACATATATATAAAGGCTAGCTACCTGGCCACGCGTTGCCGTGGCTTGGTAAATTGCAAAAAAAAAAAATCTATCTTATCTCTCAAGTTGGACACATTGTGCTAATTTTCATTGAAATTGGTTCATTAGTTTAGGAGTTCATCGCGAACAAACAATATGAAACTATTTTTATTCACGGCATTGAATGTTTTTTGTGGAATATAAAAAACATTGTTGCATAAGCGCTACTTAAAATTTGTTTATTATATCACATAATTAAGCTACACTGTTATTGTAATACTGCTTAATTTAAAAAATATTATCGAAATATTGTGGACACGTCAGGCGTGTCAGCGGCACTGAAATTTAATCAAAGATTTTTTGTAATCTAAACTGGATTTCGAGTTAGAGATAGTGATCTAACTCTTTGAAGATTAATTTTAGCTAATGTGCCAATGGCATCGTAAAATGTACATAAACTAATATATTATTTGATTGTTAGGATCTGCCAAATGCAATGAACGCAGCTGAAATAACGGACAAGCTGGGCCTGCACTCATTGCGCAACCGCAACTGGTACATCCAGGCGACGTGCGCCACTTCCGGAGACGGCCTGTACGAAGGCCTCGATTGGCTTTCCAACCAACTGAAGAACGCAAACCGCTAACCGCATGTGCGCTACCAACTCACAGACAAATCTGATTACTGAAAGAGACTATGGTTTAAGATATGTTAACTTTATTTGCTAATGAATATTGAATACAATGTATTATGTGAGTTAATCTGCGAATGCATTACTGATATGCGTCACCCGGTGACCGATCGAGCATCGCATTCACACCGAACCACTGGCATTCATATGTTTTCAAAGTTATTAATTAATTTTGGTACATGGGTGGCTAGTGTACAAATAAACTGTGCTACATAGCGATATATAGTGGTATAAGGGTCCACGACATTTGAATGCGCTGTTCGATCGATCCCTGAGGACGTCGAACAAAAAAATAGTGTGTAAAGACGATACAAAATTATTGCAGATTTGTTTTCAATATAAATACGAAAGAGCAAAACTGTGGTACCTAGACTCGCTGAAGAATGATCGTGCATTGTGATGTGGATAGGTTTGTAGCTGACTCGTGATAAAGTGAATCACATCATAACATGTTTTATATGTATACTATGTGGAATAAGTTGTCGCAATAAAGTATTTAAAGTTAATTCACAATTAATGACTTTAATTATTTAGTTTTTATAGTAGTGACCTACACTGTATGATACGTAGGCAGGAGCAGTAGCAGTGGTCGGTAGAGGCAAGCTCGGTCGGAGGGCAGCCTATTCACATCGCTTTGTGGCTGTCTGTTGTCGATAACTATTTTTTCTGTTCGATTGATTGTCACCAATTTGTGCATAAATATAACCTGACATTATTACGACAGTAGTTATTTTTATGGAAGTTATCTAGGTAGATTAAGCTGTTATGTATTTTACATCCAAACCATTTCGTACAATTCTCGCTTATTCAAACGGCTCGTTGTGATTGACCTGCATCTAAAGTCGACAGCTTCTCATGACGAACCGAGATTAATTTGTAATTTAGGTATAAATATGTATTAGAAAAACGGTGTCATTTTGAGAAGTGTTTCCACTTACAGGGAACAGTGCTCAGAATTCTCAGTGGTACATGCTCTACACAATTAATTGTAACTTAGCATTTTTATAATAATTTAGAAAAAATGTTGAAACAATAACTTTGTGGCAAGTGTGATGGAAGGAGGTTCTTTTTTTATTTTTATGAAAAACAAATAATGAAAATGCGATTGTGACATTCCGGTTTATCTTAATGCTGTATTATGGATTAAAAATTATCCTCACCCATGTTTCATTTTTGATTTACACGGACAAATTTTGGACGTATTTGTAAACCTAATAAGATAGCCCGGACCTAATGATACATGCCTTTTATTTATATTAGTATAATTATGTTCGTAATAAATAAATCATTTGAGACTATAATACGTGTTCATAAATAATTATTGAAAGGAAAAGGTTGTAATAAAATTTGTTGCATTTTGCAATCCTCTACACAGAATATGTGCCTAATCTTTTTGCCACAGATATGTGTCAGTGTCTGCTCATAAATTTTCCTGTTAAATAAGAGTTCAATAATCAGATTAGTTGTCAAACTTGTGATGGTAGTTGTTTTACTTCAATACCATCGATTTTAGAGTTAGAGACCACCTATATTATTGTTATATACTCCATGACATGTTTCAACGTTAGAAGCGGCTAGACCCCCATAGACGAGTTCTGCAAGTTTATAAATTACTTTTTTTTTAACAGAAGAATTTATCACCATAGTTATTCATTTCGGCCACAAAAGCTGCATATAGCAATAGCCTACATACATAAATTTATGAGACTTAACCCTTTCCTACCAGATTATTGATTTTTAAAGAGGTTTTCCAATTAACTTTATTATAATTACTAAGGCAGCATAGATAGTTTTTTTTTAGGTTTTTATTATACCTAGAAGTACTATTTCTAAGAGCTGGTTACTTGTACCGTTAGTAACTTTATCACAATGTTACTAACATTAATAGATAATATAATGTATCACAATCTTAGGAACTATGATGAAAACCCTTCAGAGCATAATGACCAAAAAGCAAAATGAGCACTACAATCAAAATGTTCAATATGCAAAATGTTCAGAACGCAAAATGTGCAAAACGCAAAATGTTCAGTATGCAAAATGTGCAGAACGCAAAAAGAGCATCAAAGGCTTTAATCACACTGGTGTGTTTATTTCGCCAATGTTAAAGAAGCACTATTAGGATCACTCCTAACTATCTAACCTTAAACAATAAATCAATTGTGAATAAAATTGAAACGGTAAAAGAAACATTCCATTAAGTAGGCTATATTATAAACCCTTTATTCGGAAAATATTGTTTTGACTCTCTATGGATTAACTCATAATAACGAATCAACTTAACTTAAAACTTTTGATTAAACTTAATTAACTTATTAGTAACTTAACTTACTTGGCCTAACGCAGGTCTAGAATTTACAATGGGACATAAAAGAAGCAAATTATTGGTGGAACGAAGATTCCTGTCATGAGTAGAGTACAAGTATTGGAAGTGGGAAACTAAGTAAGAAGGTGGCGATAAGGAGTTTAAAAAGTAGAACAGAGAAGTTAGAGCCCGCAAATTGCGAAGTTGGCGAATAGGAAGCCATTTTAATTATGAACGTAAAGCAGACACATGGTCATACTTGCGAAGATTGAAAATGAATAGAGTGCAGTTATTTAGAAAGCGATCTAGTTCCCTTCGGAGCAGAATGTACAAAACGCAAAATGAATGAATGATTTATTGTTTAAGGTTAGATAATTAGGTAATTATCTAACCTTAAACAATAAATCAAGAGAATAAAATTGAAACGGCAAAAGAAACATTCCATTAAGTAGGCTATATTAAAACACTTTATTTGGAAAATATTGTTTTAACTCTATGGATTAACTCATAATAACGAATCAACTTAAAACTTTTGATAAAACTTAATTAACTTATTAGTAACTTAACTTACTTGGCCTAACCGGGTCTAGAATTTGCAACACGAGTCTAGTATAAATCATTTGAAGTAAAAATTCAGACGTAATTTCATTATTGACTAGCTTTCGTAATTTATCTTTATATTTCTTGTCAAATAAAATGTCACGTCTTCTACGGTTTCTCCTTGCTGGCTCAAATATACTTATATTAATTTTGCCATCGCTAATTCCGGCTTCCTTGCGCTTAACTTATGTAAAAAAAAACAAACTAATTTTTTTCGGGATTTTAACTTCTAGCCGTCGATGCCAGCCTTCGACAGCGTTTGTTGTCCGATGGCTTTGATAGGCACAACTTAGTACTTCAGCGCTGTGTTAAGGATACCGTGTTTTTGCAAAATATTTTTTAAAGGCTCTCATGTTGGTTGTTTGGTGCGGATTCTGTGATTTCAAGCTATGCCCCTGGAATCTTATTTGGTGGTAATAAAGGTAGTATCGCAGTTTTTCGGACAACCATTCGTTCAGCACTAGTTTTTCCATGAAGAGATTTCGCTTTTTTAAAAACTGCAGCGTAGTATCATCATCATCGCTAATATGAAAATTGGCTGACAATGCTTTTGGTATATAAACCTCATCGATTGTATTGAAGGACAGTTTTTCGGCTTTCAAATATTTTTTTACTGTTCTGAGTAGCGTGTCTTTTTTTGACGAAAAATGAGGTATCACTTGTCGATCATCACATCACAGCTTTGAAAAGTCGAGAATTTTTTTCAAATATTTCATGCATCGATCCCAAGGTGTCACAAAGTTCTTTTTTAGTCTTGTTCATCATTGAAAAACATTCATTTTCTAGTGGAATGTGTTGACAACTATGTTCCGACTGTCGTAAAATATTACTTACTGTTTTGTCTGTAGTTATCGACGCTTAGCAGGATGGCCGCTTAACACATCGCCATAATATGGTTCGATTTTTATTCGTACACGTACTCTTATTATAACGGTAACCACCATATAATAAAGATGGTTTACCTTTTTGATTTTTTTCTATAATTATTAATTCATCCCTTAGTGAACAATTTTATTAGTCAATAACTGAATAAGGAAAATTTAGATACAAAACACTTATTCATTGACACTGACAATAAAAGACAATAATAAATGACATTATTTTATTGACACTGAAAGTCTTAAGTGTCAGTACTATTCAGTGAGATCTAAAGTTTGCCATCAAGGTTGCATATAAAATATAAAAATATATATAAAAATTAGACCAAAGGTTACTACTATTGATTGGACTATTGACCAAATTAAAAAAAAATAATAATTCAAAAATGTTGTGAACATGTCCTAAGTTATCTTAGGTCATGTTCACAACATGACCTAAGACGAATATTATATATTCATCTATTGTACATTTTGCGTTCTGCACATTTTGCTTGTGGTGCACATTTTGCGTTTTGCACATTTTGCACATTTTAAGGTTAGATAATTACCTAATTATCTAACCTTAAACAATAAATCATTCATTCATTTTGCGTTTTGTACATTCTGCTCCGAAGGGAACTAGATCGCTTTCTAAATAACTGCACTCGATTCATTTTCAATCTTCGCAAGTATGACCATGTGTCTGCTTTACGTTCATAATTAAAATGGCTTCCTATTCGCCAACTTCGCAATTTGCGGGCTCTAACTTCTCTGTTCTACTTTTTAAACTCCTTATCGCCACCTTCTTACTTAGTTCCCCACTTCCAATACTTGTACTCTACTCATGACAGGAATCTTCGTTCCACCAATAATTTGCTTCTTTTATGTCCCATTGTAAATTCTAGACCTGCGTTAGGCCAAGTAAGTTAAGTTACTAATAAGTTAATTAAGTTTAATCAAAAGTTTTAAGTTAAGTTGATTCGTTATTATGAGTTAATCCATAGAGAGTTAAAACAATATTTTCCGAATATAGGGTTTATAATACAGCCTACTTAGTGGAATGTTTCTTTTACCGTTTCAATTTTATTCACAATTGATTTATTGTTTAAGGTTAGATAGTTAGGAGTGATCCTAATAGTGCTTCTTTAACATTGGCGAAATAAACACACCAGTGTGATTAAAGCCTTTGATGCTCTTTTTGCGTTCTGCACATTTTGCATACTGAACATTTTGCGTTTTGCACATTTTGCGTTCTGAACATTTTGCATATTGAACATTTTGATTGTAGTGCTCATTTTGCTTTTTGGTCACTATGCTCTGAAGGGAATGAAAAGACAAATACATAATTATTAATAATAAGATGAAACGTTGACTTCATTATATTCTAAAAAACTGTTTTTATCATCATTCATACGCAAAAATACATTGTGATGAGAACACCTCTGACTGAATCTTCTTGAACCTTTAAACCTAACAACGTTCCCCTTTTTCTGCAGGTTTTCTGCTAAGCATTATCTTCAGAAACTCCGTTTTATACGACTAGCATCTTTCACGGATATCTGCCTTGAGTAACAGAGCACCCAAAAGTCGTTCATGGTAATTTTCTCCAATTCATGAATGACGAAGGCTCGATAAACTAATAATAACTCTACACTAGACCAAGAAAAGACTATCCAATCGCTTTGGAGATTTGCGATCTAGGTATACCGTTAAAAGCTCCCAAACAATTAGATGTGTCTACGCCCCCCATGTAGGTGATACATGATAAATAAATGATTGATTGATTGAAAAAATTGTGTTAAGATTGTTTGTACAACAAACAATCAAACCATGTAAACCGGATACTAAGGCTGCTGTGACGCGTTAATAGGCCCGTGCAAACAAATTTTTGAAAGGAAAAATAATTAACCAGCATAAAAACTGTTAGAAAGGGAAAAAATATAGTATAAACAACAGGAAAAATAAAGTCGATCAGAGTCACCTACGAGGATGACATGGGGTGGACCGTTAGGGGTAGAACATGCTTTTTCACGATTTCCAGTAAAACTAGACCTATCAAAAAAAATTAAATGTGAAAGTTGTCTAAACTAATATTATAAAGAGGAAACATTTGTTTCTGTATGTATGTTTGTAATGTTTTCACACAAAAACTACTGGACCGATTGCTATGTACTTGGTATGTACATAGCTGGAGACCTGGATTAACGCATAGGCTACTTTTTATATCGCGACATTCCCACGGGATCGTGACTTTCGCGGGTGAAACCGGGAGGCGCTGCTAGTAGGTAATAAAAAGATCAGCTTTTGTATCAAACGATTTGTTTATTTCTTTATTTATTAAATACTATAACCACATCATACGTATAAGTTTACAAATTATAGTATTCCGTCTGATATGTAGGACACTTACGGTGTACATAAACATTGGCTAGTTACAGTGGAGTGCTAAAGAAGAATATAAAAATATCTAACAATGAGTATCTAAACAAATAAAACAAACTATAGTAGATACTTAATTAAACAATTTAAACAAATATTGGTTATTTGAGCTTAATATTAAGGAACAGTACAATGGGCGGTCTTTCGCAGTCTGCGATGTCTTACAGACAACCTCAGGATGGACTATACTGTATGGAAGTAGTTGTTAACTCGCGATGCACAACAACTATAAATAATAAGAAAAATATACAATTTGTAAATAAGTCTATTTAAATCTACTATTTTTTATTATTATCTAAATAATACACACATATACATAAAGAAATAAACATACACACATATATACATACACTACACAAACATAATTGTAATATATGGTTCTTAAGAAGATAGGTAATTAATGTAATGATCCTTGACGAATTTCTGAAAAACAGCTTGTGACTGCCCGTCGTATAGCTTCTTGCAAGGCATTCCACAAGCGTGCGGCTTGCACTGTAAATTATTTGTCAGAAGATGTTGTGATGTAACTTGGAATTTCCAATGTTAGATGTTCCGATGATCTCAAATATCTATTGTTTGTGTCGTGCATAAATGCGAAGCGTTTTTTTAAATAGACAGGGGTAGTAGGGTTAAACAAGATATCATACAGTAAAGACAGGATATGAGTATTCCGGCGAAGACGAATCGGAAGCCACTTGAGTTTAGTACCTACGGAATTCGGAGATATGATCATATTTGCGTAAGCCAAAAATGAATCTTTTACAGAAATTTTGAAGCCTTTCAAGTTGATCAAGTTAGTCCTAATTGAGATCGAGATAGCTGACGTCGGCATAGTCAAGAATGGGGAGAAGAATCGATGGCGCGAGTTCAATTTTAGTAGAAGTTGGAAGGAAATTACGTAATCTTCTTAGAGAAGCCGCAGAGGAATACATATCTTGCGATTGACATTTCCATTAAAGGGTTTTGTCTATATGTATCCTTAGGTTCTTATCGTTATTGCCTATAGGAATAGTAACATCTTCAAAAGACACTTGTGGAAGTGCTGAACAGTCAGTTTTAGCAATAAGTCTGGAGCTACCGACAGTTATAGCTTGCGTCTTACTAGGGTTAACCCTAAGCCCAAAGAGAACATATTTTCTTTTTAAATAACAAGGCGGTGTTGGAGCTACAGTATGTACCTACCCATAGGTACCCTATAAAATAGATAATCTGGCAATCGCAGAGATGATGTAGAGAGATACAGGTATTATAAATGTAGACCACGATGCACCTGGATGCGTAGATCTGTTACTGAGTATAAGTCGATAACTTGTAGCATAAATCGATTTAAACATATATTTTTATATAAAATAAGTACTTTTGCGAAATAGTTTATTATTTCCGTACAATTCATCAGCTGCTAAATAGTAACACCGTCTCGTTAGTTCCAACTGCGCAAGTGCACGTGTTCGTATAGAAATGCAGTAATAGATAAATGTTGTGTAGAAATGTAATCATAGATTATTTTTATTACATATCAAAACATTGGAGGGATCAAGTGTTTTCATAATACAAATAAAAAATGTTGCATTAGAAGTAGACGCGCTAGACAAAACAATTTTAAATTTGAAGGCAAAATTATCACATAGTATCAGATTGTTTTTAAGTCTAGTTATTGACGCTGATTTCGAGTATAGTTTCGGTACAAGATTGAGTATTTATATACCTATACTCAATACCGTCGAATTTTTTTAAATAATTTAATGAAAATTAACGCAATTTCATATAGCTATATTATTGTAAGGCCTCGCTTGGCTTGAGAGGATTTGGAATCGGGTGTTTCAGAGGAGATGGTGAAATTGATAGAAGCTGGAACTGGTATTAATATATTTGCAACTGAATTATCTATAATAAATACATGAACTTTACAATCCACTCTGACTGCTCCCTGGGGCGCTTCTCCTTTCTACTGAATCTAAAACACATTTCGAAATGATTTAAATATTATATTATCAGCCAACTTCCCGCAAGACTCGAAAGCTATATGAAATTGCGCTAATTTAAATGATTAATGATGAACGGAACTGCAGCACATTACGGTATGTTTTGTTCATAATTCACACTCAAAGTCAATAACAAATTCACAGTCTTAAAACGCTTAAAACATATTAGTCGGTTACGGAAATGTGTATTTACAAAGCTACTAAATCTATTATTTCAACAATTCACGCACATAAACTTGGAAGCTAGATATAATAAACATGTCAGCTCCGGTAGGATTTATGATTTAAATTAAATTAAAAAAATAAACGAGAATAATAACAGGTTATAGACTTCTTTTTCATAATAAATATTTTAATGAATATTAAAGTATTCGACGAAAATGACAGAAAAATCCTTTAGTAGCTGTTTTTTCACGTAAAATACCTCCCGTTTTATTTTTAAATTAACTTAAGATTATCGCTGATACCGAAATCAATAAAAACCGTTTAATAATATCTATTCTTTGTAAGATACATTTATATTTAAAGTATACATAAAGTATATCTACAGAATGTATTTGAAAATAGAACACTTACTTAAATCACTGAAAGCCCTGAATTTTTGAAAAAAACTATCCGTTTACAAGTTATGACCATTTGAATTTCCAGTTATTGTTGTCTCCCCTTTTCATAAAAGTAGGTGGAATGCGTAAAGTTAAAATTTTGAATTTTTTCATTCCGTTACTAAGAAAATCCATAAAATAACACCCTTCAAATTTTTTTAAGTTAGTTTTAATCGATTTTCTCAAAAACTGAGTGGATAGTCCCAAAATAAAAAATACGTACGATTTAAAATCTTTAACTTTACACGCCTTCCTGCTTTTATGAGAAATCGAGATAAAAATCCCTGAAAATTCAAACGGTCATAACTTGTAAACGAATAGTTTTTTTTTTTTTAAATATTGTAACGTCTACATGCTTTTCCGTGAATTAAGTAAGTTTTCTATTTTCAAATAAACTCTGTATAATAGCTACCCGGTCACGCGTTGCTGTCGCTAAGTAGTTTGCAATAAAAAAATATTGTGCCTACAAATTGAGATAAAAACAATCCTATCTCTCAAGTTGGACCAACCTGCACACAGTCTGGTCCAACTTGAGAGAATGGACTGATTTTATTAAAATCTGTTCATTCGTTTAAGAGTTCACCGCGGACAAACGTGACACGAAATATAAAGATAATAAACTGAAGGGTTTGTTGTTTCGGTTGAACGCGCTATAATCTGTGGAATTAAGAATCAGGCGGATTGAAAAAATATATTTTGGCTGCCCAATTCTTGACGAACGTTATATTATACGCTATTAACATCACGTTACGACCCTTAGGAGCGGAGCAGTGATCATAAAAGTGGGCAACTATGAAAAGTGATGCCATCTACTAGTGACATCATCAAGTACATACACATTCCGGTATCCCTGGATATTTCGTGTCGTTAATTTTGTCACAACGTATTTAGTTTACAAGTTTATTAAAATAAAGATAATACTTCCACTGACAATTCAGTATATTGTTTTCACTTTTATTATACTAATCATATTTTAAGAATAAAATTAAATTATAAGAATAATATGATATAGAAGTTAGTTAATTTCGGTTGTGTATCTTTTAGGATATAATTATGTAGGTAATATCTTTGAAATTAGATTCACAGTGATAAATGTAGGTAAGGCTATTGATATTATCAGAAGCAGCATCTAAAACCTTGTCATTTTCAGAAAATGTGTTTTCATATTGCTTTTATGACCAAAACGCAGACGTGTTATATATATATATATTATTTTATTATGGACTCTTATCCCGCGCGAAGAATCAACGCAGGAATTCCGCCAATATCAAGTGTTTTATAATTATACAAGTTAAATAATAAAAACGTAAAAAATGGACGTCTATTCGTCCATCTTGAAAAAAACCTCCGCAGACGTGTTATAGGTTGTCGTTTTTGACATCAAGTTGAAGTTGATGTATTAAATACTTACGATTTTTTTTTATTGGCTCACCAACAATAGGGAATATGCATGTATTTTTTTTTATCTTTTATTGACTTGTTCCATCATTCTACCCTAATAAAAAATATAAATAACCTTGGCAATGTTCAAATAAATTTTTAAAATGACATTGAAAACATCGATAAAATTTGATCTGTTTGAACGCCGCCATATTTCGCGGGCCTTGGATGACGTCACGTTCCACGCTTAGTGTTTGTTTCATAAACTTATTTGAAGTGTTACAGTAATTTTATACCGATTTCCAGTTGTAATTACTATTTATTGTAGTTAATAGACGAAGGATAAAGTTAAAAAACTATTTTATATGTATTGCCGTGTCCCTAAGTGTAAAAACACTATAAGAAGTACACCCAATACAGTATTTTTTCCTGTACAAAATAATAATTTCAAATACGAAAACACTGGTGTACATTAATGACAAGAGATGAAGTATCTTCAATATCGTGTTTATATTGTTGTGAAGATCACTTTAATGTAAGCATATTACAATTTAATTGCTAGTATAATTTATGTTTGTTTTAAATATCAAGCAGAAGGCAACTTGCTTGTCTACTTAAACGAGGTAACAAAAGTCCAATAAAACTTCATGAATATAACTATACATATCTTACCTATCCTTTAGATTATAATATAACAAGAAATATAATAATTACCTTGCGGCTTTCACTCCTTTAACCTTAGCGGACGTAAAATCTGGATTTGACGCAAAATATATAGTCATCATGAATGCACCTATTTTTGGTAGATTGTCCGATTGTGCTTTGACAAAACTACATTCAGTCATTGTCCTAGATGATTTCTAATATCACTAGAATGCTTAAATTGCACTAGCTAAGAGCAAAAACCACAGGAACACCTATCTTTCTTCGTAACACTACGAATATAGGCGCCGATAAATGACAGAACGTGGAATGTGACGTCATGTTTTGTTTCGACCAATGGTAAAGCGTTTTGCAAAGTTGAATTTCGCGCCCTTATTTTGCATATTTTAATTAATATTTTTTGCAATTAAACACGAACTAAATAAGAAAATAATTGTTTAGGCATAATATCTGGACAATAAAGATTCAAGACAAAATTAATCAAGTAAATTTAAATAACATGCATATTCCCTATTGTTTACACTCATTTGCAGCCAGGATACAGTTATCCAGGTATGCCAGTCTAGCACTAACAGGTAAGCACCGCATGCACTATTATCACATTTATAAGTACTGATAACTATTAAATATTTAAGGCGAACAATATATACATTTATAAATAGTGAATATAATTAAACAATATTATATAAAATAAAATAAAAAAGTAATCGTATCTCAGACTAACTGTGATTTACGAGTCAGTATGAATATCGACCGGATCACTGTAGTTTTGAGCAGTTTGTCCTACGAAGGATTCCGAGAGAATAGGGTTCCACTAAGATTAGGATGCGGGGGCGTTATAGGGGCTCAAGGATATCTAGCTGGAGCTTGAAACTTTATTTTTTATAATAACGGTGGACAGTCTATCTGAGATCTTAATAAATTTAAATAAAGGGAGTCAATCTACCACATTATGTTTCTCCAGTGAAAGCATCTTGAAGGGAGTAAGTCTAGTCTAGTAAGTTAGCCTTAGTTTTAGCTTGTTTGTGACATTATGTGGTCTCAAGACGGTGCTGCAGTACCTCCTCCAAAATACTGCGGACATGGCAAAGTATTCTGGTTTTACTGCAGAAACCAATTATTTTTTACTAGTAGCGCCCCGCTGTTTCGCCCGCGTAAGACCTGATCCCGTGGAAATATCGGGATTAAAGGAGCCTATGCGTTAATCCAGTTCAGTGGTTTTTGTGTGAAAGAGTAACAAACATCCATCCATCCATCCATCCATCCAAACTTTCACATTTATAATATTAGTCGGATTTAATAACAAATAATAGGATATAGGATTTAATAAATAGGACGCTTAATAGTCGGTAAATAAAGGTTATTAGTTTACTGTTAGTGGCTACTTATTTATATTATAAGTATTCGCATACCTAGAAAAGATGAAATGTGCTAAGGACACTAACTTAAAAAAAAAACGTACAAACAATTTCGAGCGAACAAATGTATCTTTCTTACGTTTCTTAGGAGAATGCCTACCTGATAACATTTCTTAGCTGCCAAACGCCTAATAAAATGGCCTAAAATTGTAGAAAAAAAATCCTGTCATCGTGCGATATTTAAGGTAAATTTTAAATAGGTAAATTATCGTGGCTTTTACCATCTTTGTCGGTTATCCCACGGGAAATAACCTGTCCATTTACGTATACAATTTGTGGTTTTCCTTACTTTTAATGTATTGAGTATGTTATTTATATGTTTAATTTCACTGATAAGAACTGACATGAAACGATTAGGGTAATTATAAAACTTTTAATAGTTTTATCAGTGAAGTTATATCTGAATAACATAAATATGGATACCCAATATTCAGCAGACTAAAACAGACCTTAATATACTTACTTACTGCCAATGTCTAACAATCTGAAGACTGAAACCGGGAAACATCCGGGAAACAACATGCCGCCATGGAGGTTCTAAACTTCTCAAAAAATTTTTAGCCGTGGCCTAACGCCTCTTACCTATCACAGCACTACCTAATATGAAAGCCTTGTGTTAAAATAAACTATACCTACCTAATGAAAATCATTATTCAAACAACAATCTCGTTTATTCCTGTACCAGTTAAAGGAAGGATGACTTATTTTTCCTTAGTGTTTTTTTTTATAATTTTCCTCATAGCCAGTGAAATCGCGACTGTATATTTTTACAAATTTTCCTATTAACAAACTAGGTAAGAACTAAGTACATAATAGCCAGCACTTACAGTGTATGTGACAATTTAATTGAACTTTAGTTTTTTGGGAGAGTGATTTCAATGTTTTTTTTTTAATTTTAAAATTTAAGACGTTCTTGTAGGTATTTGGTGCCTTTTTGGGGTTGCCATATAGAAAACCTCTGAAAAAATATTTATAGCGTAGGTCCGATTATGATTATTCTTCTTTTAGGAATTATTTTTCATTATTCTTGAATGAAGGCAGATTATTATATTACCTTACAATAATTGGACCGTAATCCCAAAAATCGCCCTTAGGGATGTGATAGTAAATGAAACACACACGCCCAAGCAAGGAGAACTCTTATTTTGTTAGCCGATATTTATACATAGGCCCGCGGTTCCTTAATAACGCGATGCAGAAACAGCGCCATCTATCGGGCCCACAACAATAATAAAATTTAGTAGCATATAAACCACTATCTCACTTAAACGTTTGGCGGCTACTCAAAATTACTTTAGTAGTAGTTGTCAGCTTAGTTATTAACCATTTTTAGCTTTTTATTTATTTATTTACATTTCCTGCAAATTCATTGCATAGGGCGGACTTTATTCAGTAGGCATTTTGTTCCAGTCAACATTTGGGTGATGCAGAGACGTGCATTGCAGGTATATAATTAAAATGTTAGACTTAGTCGCAGAGTAAAAAAACATGTTATGAAAATAAGCTTACATATACATACATACATACTTACGCACAAACATACAAAAATAAATATATAATATACATAATAATAAAAAGTATAAAGTGAAAGGCTTTGGTCTATGTTCAGTCAGATTGCCTTTCTGTTGTCAACCAAAACTCTTGCACAAAACTAGATAAAAACAATGGTACAAAAAATAAAGTACAGTACATACATACAGTAAAACAATAATCTTATTACAAGATCGGCCATTGGTCCTGTGTTTGAAGGGACCTGTCAGCAATAGGTCATATGGTGTGATGGATTGACACATATTGAAATTGACTCTATGTACAAACATAACAATACTTTTCTATGAATCTAATTAGATATTCACATGGGGTTTCATTGACATATCGGTTTTAAAGTTATTAATATTTTGAACACTATAGGTATACCACAAGTTGTTTTTAGGGTTCCGTTTAGTTTAAGGAAAAAAAAGGAATCCTTATAGGGGCACTTTGGTCTCCGTCTGTCTATCTGTCAAGACCCTTTTCCTTTAGGAACCTGGTGAGGCATCAAGTTGTAATTAACATTAAATACTTATGTCTGTTGGTCCCTTGAAGCTGTAAAAAAATCAAGCTTCTAAGTCAACGCAATCAAAAGATACGGCCATTTATTTAAGCCTTAGATTTTAACAGATTTGAACAGATAAATCAAAACCTTCAGGGTACTTCTTATGACCTACAATCATGAAATTTTGGTAAGAAGTAAGGTCTCACGGCACAAGGAAAGGAAAAAATCTAAAGGTCGTTAAGTATATTACATATTGGTAGTTATGTCTATCACAAAAAAAAAGTGATTACAAATTGATATTTTGCGGTTGGAAAATTACCATATTGAATATTGTTAGAATTACAAAGTTAAGTTTGTCTTTCGGAAAAAACGGACAGAAATCTTTGATAACTGATTCCCGAGATGGAAGTAACTAAAGTACAGTGGCGTAGCTACCGGAGGGCTAGACGGGGCAGTGCCCGGGGGCCCCCAAGCTCAGGGGGCCTCTCGAACTTTGACTTACAAATTATAAATTGAACTAGTGAAAATTTCTCCCACATTCGGAATATAAATAACCCAGATTTTTCAGAACCAGAGGTTATCAGGTTTGTACTAGAGTTGAGACTAAACCACTATTTATATTATATCGCGTATTTGCCTGTATATGGAGTACTACGAATGTGGATTACGACTAATCTGGGGTACGTCGATTTCGGACCACGACGAATACGGAACGATTTTACATATTTTTTGCCCCAGGGCCTTTGGTTACCTAGCTACGCCACTGAAGTAGTATCAACATACAAGTTTGTTTGCTCACGGAATCCTCGGTGCTCGATTCAGACTCGCACTTGTCCAGTTTTTTTTTGATATGGTAAAAGTAGCAACACCGCTAATAATTCATAAAGTAAGTAAACACCTTTGTTTACCCACTGCAAAACAGGAATATCCGCGGCAATATCCTTACAGAGTGTTAGATCTTCATTTTATGTTATAATGAACTTTAGGTGTTCGAGGCCATAATACTCACAATAATTATTTATAAATTTTCTCATTATTTATTGCTTTAATGGTTTTTACAACAGTCACTAGCATTGTAGTGGGCATTGATATTTCTGGTTATAATCTCGAAAGATATGAAATATTTATTATATGACTAGCTGGGCCTTTTGCCAAATTCAGTTCTGCACCAAATATATGTAAGTGATTTTGTAAATTCTTATGAATACGTTCAGCATGTCGAGACAGAGTAATAAAAAATTGTATTTTTATATGCGAGTCGTTCAATTTTGCAGATGCAGACTCGTGAATTCCCGGATAACTCAATTTTGTTATAAATTTTGGAGTTTATAGTAGGTGTGTTTGTTTATTATGTCTTTATGTCAGCATCGAAGAATAATTATTTTAAATGAATGTTTCACTCAATATCATTGCGTGCTCACGATCAGGCATTTGTCCATTTTAATAAAAAAGCATTCACTGCGTTAACCAGCAATTTTAAATAGAAAAAGTCAATCTAGATACTGATTTGATTACACTCGATGTTAATAGTTTGTTTATAATTCCTCAAGTGTGATTCTTGTATTTATCACACTATTAAAATAGAAGTAAAATACTGGTAGTAGATACCTACCTACATTTATGTTCGAAATAATCGAAATCTTTAGATGAAATATATTATGTTCATTATAGACGTCATGTTTTGATTTGTAATACGAAAGTCTACAAACCATTTGTCAAACAACAAGTGCAACTTCAGAATTAACAGCTTATCTCATTAATTTTATTCTTTAGATAAAGAAGATTCTTTAGATCCGAAGTAAACTTGAATTATAACTGACTGCTGATACCAGAGGTCGTGGGTTCGATTCCCAACCAGGACAAATAATTGTGTGATGAGCATGATCATTTGTTCTCTGTCTGGGTGTAGGGGAGAACAGGGCAATGGGATAATGGTGGTCAACACAATAATGACATAATTAATAGACATCGATGAGAGAGTACACGCGGAAACAGTCGACCATGCTACGCCCCGCTCCCACTCGATCACCCGCTCAGATTGCCAAGAGCATTTGCTTGTGACGGTCTTAATACGTTTTTCCACACTTTCTTTATAATTTTACGTGTGCATATAATAGAAGGTGAGTCGTTCATTTTAGACCATTTTAATAATTCAATGATTATTTTTCCTAGCTTAAACCCTAAAAAATAGTATCGTAAGACATTTTCACTGAACAACTTAATAAATTATTTATTTTGGATTTTTTAAATGGTATACGTATATTCGGGTAATAGAAGTCAGTTGACCCCCATTGCCCGCATTGTTTCTGTTTTTCACCAATCTTTTCTTTTCACGCCCTAGATCAAAAGACAAGGCAAAATGGTCTTCTGACACTCTGGTAAAAGCAGAAGATCTTCTATAACAAGGAATGTCAATGAGAAAAGCTGCCAAATTAATGAATATTCCGTTTCCGACTCTTCGAATGCGGTTTAAAAAGCAAAAATTTTCTAACCCACGCCACGTCTTGGAAGGCTTCCTGTATTTAGTCCCGAAGTGGAGAAGACTAGCAGACCGAGGTGATGGCTAAACATAAGTTTATTCCTAAGAATATATATAATTGTGACGAGACCGGGATCTCCCCCGTACCAGATCCTGGGAAGATTTTGGCCTCTAAAGGCCAAAAAATAGTTTGTTCTATAACCAGTTGGGAACGGGGGAAAACCTTTGTTAATTTTTCATAGAAAATGCATATTCAGCTGTGGCTTCAATCAGCAAAAGAGAATCGGGCTTTCATGCAGCTGAAATTTTTCCAATGAATCCAAACATATTCTCTGCAGAAGATTTCATTGTATCTGAAATTCTAAACGACTCAGAAGTCGTCGTTCAAAATTGCTCCATATCTATAACGGTTCCAACGGCTGTAACTCATACGTCAACAATCTCTGACCCAACACCATCTACATCAACTCAGTATTACAGCCAGAGACAGCACTGAATCCTCAAATTAATACAAGTTCAAAGTCATCATCTTTGATCGATAAGTTGCTTCCAATGTAGACAAGGCAAAGAGACTTCTTCAAGAAATGAACTCCACCTCAGAGACGGAAATGAGCCTTTCTAACATTTGCGACGATGACGCAGAAGACGATGATTATAGTTGCTAAATTTGCGATGAGTTTGGCCGCAACAACTAGATGTGGTATAGATGCACTTCGTGTGGACAGTTGGCACATGTAGACTGCATCGGATGGGATTCGCCAGAAGGTTATGTATGCGATAATTGCTGAAGATGGGATGAATCTCAATACCAACGCGATGACCACAATTACCCACACATGAGGACAATGGTGCTCAAAGCAAATTTTTTTTTTAAGTTAAATTACTACCAAATGATAATTCCCAAACTAAAAAGACTTTTTCAGACTGATAGTTAAATAAGCATAGTAAGTACAACTGTAGTTACAATAAAGTCTACTTAATTAACTTTGATTATTTCTTGATTCTTGCTTAAGTGACTCCCATTACCCCTTTCTCCCCTAATTTATCTATAATATGTATGTATTTAGAAATATATAAATATTTTTACCAGCAGTCTTTTTTTCTTTTCCTTTCTTTCGAAAAAAACAATTCCCGCATTAGGAATATTCCGGTGTCACGGGGGGTTTCACAAATATTCAAACAACGGACACAAAGAACATCCAGACTCAGGACAACTATTTGTGGATCACACAATTTTTTGTCCCGTGTGGGATTTGAACCCACAATAATCGGCGCGGCGTAGTGGTGAGGTGACCACTTAAACCATTGCGCCATCCTTGCAGTCCACCTCAGTCCACAGTGCTTATCAGTGCGTACGGTAAACTAGGCAGTAGTTTGGGATAAGATGGCCGTGTGTGATATGTGTCAAGTTATTATTATTATAATTGTGTTCTATTTGGCGGGTAGTCTATAAAGATTGTCTGGACTGAAGGACGTTATAAAATTTACTTTCACAAGAAATACTCCGACTTGGAAAAGCGTTTGTAATATAAACATAAGTAGGTACTTGCACGATCCGATTGGAAGAACTTTGAAATTAGGTAGGTAGGTTTGTCGAAAGATGTGTACAGGAATAAATCGACCCGAAATAGCCAAAATATTGCTTGACTTCTATTCATTCCTATATATACAAGTTTAGATGTTGGATGTACAGACAGGTCATTAATTTACGACAGTAATTATGATCTCAGTTTTTTATTAGAACGAGAGATCGCCTTCATTCTTTTTCATTGGCCAGTATAACTTGAATTGTCATTGTATAGACTAATAGGTACCATGACAGGTCAATATATATACTGGACAACAGCGTGCAGCTTTATGTAGCTTTTTTGCAAGTAAATTTGAAATTTGTAACTCATGTTGTTTAAATTTTTTAGCTCTCTGCACTTCTTTTTTTATGATTTGGCTTCGCACTTGTGCATTTGCAATTAATAAATTTAGAGAAACATTTACACGGAAGAAATTAAGGTACGGAATTTGGGATAGGATCAAAAGGGTTTGCTAAAAAGAAACATCTACACTAAAAATATTATACTACAGACTTATTTGTAGAAAACTAGAAAGTAGGGATAGACATGGATCTGCACTTCTTCTGTACTTAAAGTTTCAGTATTCTAAATTTGATGTACCTGCGTTCGCAAAATTTTCTTAAAAATGCGTTGTGTGTGTACATAGAGATTGTCTTTATGTATTAATATATAGACTAGAGATCATCTGGTTTTTTTTATTGGCCAGTATAACTTTAACTATCATTATATAGACTTCCGTACCATGACAGGTACAACATATATACTGGAGATGTGTAGCTTGATGTAGCCGTTTTCACGTAGTTTTTAAATTTGGAACACATACTGTTTAAAACTTTTAGCTTTCTGCACTTCTTGTATAAACAAAACTTTAAGTATTCAAAATTTGACGTTCCTGCGTTCGCAAAATTTTCTTAAAAATGCGTACAAGGAATTCAACCTTTTCTTGCCTCTACAATTATAGACATCGTTGTATCATGTATAATCTTGTAAAAAAGAAGTTAAAATGTTGCGACATTTTAACATAATTTTTATAACAGTGCGCTCTGTTGACTGGAAGTAATGATTGCGACCAATGTGGTCTATATATTGAGGGTAACTTCTAATGAATCATAAACGTTTAATACTGATGAACAAATTATACGTAATTAAAATTTATTTTAATTAAATTGAAATAAAATTAATAAAGTAGTCATTTAATATTTATTAATATCTTCCTTAGTAGGTACAAAAGTTAGTTTTGTAAGTGGATGCGAGTGTGTCGGGCGGCGCGACACGACAGGCGGGGCGGGCGGTTGAGAGCGCTGCAATTTTCCCCGCCCGCACCGCGCTATTGCCGCGTTTTCCACGAGGGGCGCGCCGGCCCCCTCGCCCGCATCAGCCGGGAAATCGCGCGTCGCTCGTCTCAGTCCGGCTCAGCCGTCGCGCTACGACGACGCCTGCGAGTCGCGCGCTACGATCGCGAACCTGCGCTCGCTGCACCAAACGTACGAACTGAGCACGCGCGGCGAAAATAGTGAGCTCGTGGCCGGGAGCGGTCATACTCCTGTGAAAATATTAGTATAGAGCGGCGCTATGCTGCCCGCGCTGCTGCTGCTGGTGCTGGCGGTGCTGGGCCCGGCCGCGGCGCGCAGGCACGCGCCTGACCTACGCGAGGATGAGCCCGCGCGGCGCACCACACGACCTGCCGGTGAGTGCTGCACACATCGCACATACGAGCATGTCGCATTAGTGCCAATGATATCGGCCAACGTAATTAAATGCACATCGATCATTCTCATCTACCCAGCGTCACCGAACCGCCGCGCACTTTAGCTCAGGTGCGAAACATGGGTTGCGTCCCGTAAGAAAATAGTGAACGACTAATAGGCACGTGTGTTTATGTAAATAATTACATTCCGACGTTGCCGCACCACTCGGTGGCTATTAGGTCAATTAAAACACACATACACATAAGTTGTAGACAGGTAAACAGTTAGTAATGATGTCGGTTCAACTTGAAACCTTTTATCGTTTTACGTGTTGTTATCAGCAGAGCCGATACGACTCTTAGATGGAGGGATAATAAAAACAATACCACGTGAGAACAGCGATTACTTTCGTTTTGACAATATCAACAAATGTATCGAAATGTCGAGAGGTTCTATTTTCGGAGAATGATACAGTAACTGATCTGTTATCGGACAAAGACTCTTGTTGAGGTAATCGTGTAAACGTTTGGAGAATTAACAGTTTTTTTTTGTATTGATCACTCCAATTATACGTTTTATTGTTTTGTAAATAAATAAGCTTCTTTATGTTAAAGAATAACAGTTAGCCTTGATGTAAATAAATATATTCAGTGTATTTTCTAAATTATTTGAGGAAATTGTCAAAACTTTTAGTTTTTTCTGCCCAAAATGTTTATAAAAGTTATATTTACACCGAATGTTAACTACGTATGCTTTAACATGAAAGAGAATAATTGTGCGGATACATTTATGAGGTTAAACAAATTCCGCCGTCTTATGGCGGTTTACTTCTTTTATTCGTGATGAAACATATGAAACTCAAGTGTTTTTTACTTTTTCAAAGTTTTATGACGTTTATCGTTTATTAAATTTTTTTATACGAGTAGTGTATAATTTTTTGAATACCTAAAACTTGGTTTGAAATGAAACCTAAATAAGCAGTTTTGTAAGACTCGTAGACTGTTTGCCAAGAAAAATATATATAAATCAAAATAAATAATTTAAATATCAATATTTCCTGCTTAGAACTATGTTAAAAGCTTTGATTATATGTTAAAAGATCTTCTACTTTCTAATAAGATTCAGATGTTTTTTGATCCAAAATCACAAATTGAATAATGACTAAGAACTATTAAACAGCATTGCATCTACATTATGCAGTAAAACATTATTCTTTATATATTTATTTGAGCTGTTCCCACTCCACATTTTGTAAAGGTTTATTTTCCAGCCCGTTACCCGCAAACAACTCGGCGTTAAATTGGCTTGAAAATATTACTTTGAAGAAACAATTGTATAAATGCATTTTTATAGAGTTGTGATATTGGTAGTGTTATATAATCAGCAGATAGCCAGAGCACATGGACGTGAATATCAATGTCAAACGATTTTGCAATCTTATCTCCTATGTATTATGACGCTTAGTCCGTGTGTTTTATTCCTATTTTTTTGCTTCGTTTAGATATGACTTATATTATATCTTTGCCATTAAATTTATGGCATTCTGCACAATACTGTACGACACTAAGATTTATTAGTTTTCTTTAGAAAAATGTTATGTCTATGATATTTTACCGGAATAATATCTTAATACCTATCAATGTTTTATTTCGGGTGTAAGATGTAATTTTAGAAATCTGGACTTAGTCTAGGTTAGAGGCTACATCCACGAATGATATCATCATTCATTATTATCCGAATAGAGAGCAAGGACTTTCTAAGTATCTACCTATCTCCTGATGCTGTGAGTACTGTGACTCACGGCCGACAGCTTTCATTCATTTTCCGGACGTGATAAAAGTAGCAAATGTTTGCCAAGATTGTATTAAGAAGTCTGCCAAAAATTGTATTACCGAGAAGAGAAAAAGTTGTCTTCGTCTGTGATGTCTAGACAGTTGACCGAGACAAGATGTGACGTGACGAGCAATCGTGGACATCTTGACGAACCGTTTGGCGCGTTTTATATAATTATATATATATATATATCGTATCGTAAATATATATATATATATATATATATATATATATATATATATATATATATATATATATATATATATATATATATACGAAACGTAGCATTACTTGTGGGTATTAGCTGAACGGTCGTACTAATTTCTGCCTTAAGTTTTCGAAAGGCGTATCGCGTAGAATCATACCAATGCTCGTGACCCATCTCTAAATGTCACATTCCTGATTGATTGTGACATGCATTATCGATTTTGTTGTTATTGATGGATATATGCTTGCTTAGATGTTTACTTAGATATTACAGTAGAGCTCAGCATATGTTTGGCTCGGAATTAAAAAAAAGCGATCTTATGTCTGCTGGCAGTCGTTATGGCTTTAGAATAGGGAGACTATATCAAGCTATTATATAAAGTGTACATTAAGCTGTAACATAGTATGTAGTTTGTAATGTAACGGTGAGGTACTACGTTTAAAACAATGGCAATTATTGTATTAAATTTTTGGATTTCACAATTAGTAGTCGCAAACTGCAAACTGCACTAAACTAATAATATTCCTTACTTCATAGGCCTCAACAGAAAATTAAGGCAACTCCTGCCTTAATTTTCTGTTTTCTGTTAATTCACATGCTGTACTGGTTTTAAAGTGCGATGGTGAATTCAAGATGCGATGGTAAAATAGCTAATCATGGTCATCTCAAACAAAAACATATAAATCTTATAAGTAACATATAATATACAAGCATAATAGTGGCTATCAGATTTAAGCGAGATTTTGCTTAATACATTGCTATAAGTTCAGTCAATAAGTGTCGATACTAGGACATTGATCAGAATTATTCGTAATACGCCTTAAAATCGACAATTTTTATTAAACCCTAAGTTTCCCGCGGACATCAGACAACGGCTAATTTTTAAAAAACCTTTATTACCACTCATCTGCATTATATTCTAGACATGGTCTGGATCTGAATCGTTTGTTGTTTCTGAATGTATAAGTGTTATTGGGTTATTTAAAATCCACACAGGTAACGGTCACTTCATTGTCTTTTTAAAAATCATTTAAAAAATTCTCATACAATTATTTTAATTTTATTGCTTAGAATAGTAATTAAGCGATATACATGAATTACTTGTTCATTACATTACCAAACACACTACATAAATAAATAAAAAACTGTATAATGACTTCATTCGAAATCGTTTAAAAAGTTAGTAGTACTGTTTGTCTTGAATGCATTTATTTAAACAACTTACCACATATGTTTACCTAATGCTAATCGAATTAGAGATAAGAAATACTCATGCAATGTAAATATTTATTTCATATATCGTATCCAAATGTATTTATTCAGTACAAATCTTGATATACAAATGTATTTGTTGGCGCCTCTTCATCGATAAATATTTGAATGAAGAAGACTATGGCCTATCTGATAGGAGATTTTTTGGAATGTGGATTGAGATGGCCTATCAGTTTAATAGTCCTCGATCACAAGGTTCAGCCATGAATGAGAGCTAGGCATAAAATTATCAAAAATCAACATTTTATCCCTGCTTTGCTATCCTATTAGAAAAATCTGCAAACAAATATCCGTCTACATGCAGAGAAACAAAACAAAATGTTAGAGATGACGCACAGACTGCAAACAGATGCAATATTTTAATAAATATAATACCTTAAATATAAGCGCGGTTAGAAAGCATTATTAGTGTAATGGTGTTATTTTCTGGTGGTGAGCTCTCGCTCGCCAGAACTCTAAGGTTGACAACACTCAAGTGATATCATTGGTGTTACCAGATTGCTAAAAATAAGAAACCTCTAGTAAGGCGTGTCCATTTTCAATCCAAGAATACAAGAAAGTGAATTACATTAAGTAACACACTCAGAATTACGGTAATTGCAACAAAATTAAGGATCATTTTTAAAGTTTTTAAAGTTATTAATAATAATATTTAATAGAAAATCAAGGTCTGAAAATAATTGAGAACTAGGCATTACGAAACAGTGTTGTTTATAGTCACGAAACACCCAATTTATATTTTTAACTCTGGTCACTCGAATTATCTGCTATCAATTTGATGCTTTAACCTTAACGGTGTAATATCAAAAATGCTTTGTATACTGTTTACATTTTTAGGTTGATAAAGCTGTTACAGCTTTGTTTATGTTTAACTTAAGTAATTAAGACAAATTATTCAAAGATTACCAAGTATGTGGGTCACAGGTAAGATTATGAGTTTTCTTGTTAGTGGAGTCCCACTAAGATTATGAGTTTTCTTATTAGTGGAGTCCCACTAAGATAAATACTTTCGCTTGTACCTAGTTTATACTGCCATGGATAGCTGAATTCGTTATTTCTTTTTGCAGTCTTTTATTAGGCTATTTTTTCATATACAAAAGCTTACCAGTCTACTTTTCTTACGCGCTGATGACTTTCAAGTAAGATAGATGGTTCAGGTAACTGCTGATGGGTAAATTTTTCGAAGTTTGAAACTAACAGATATTTTAACCTACGAAAAAAAAGGAGGTTCTCAATTCGACCGTATATATATATATATTTTTTTAAATGTATGTTCAGCCCTCACTCCGTTATTTATGAACCGATTTTGATTGTTCTTTTTTGTTAGATAGGGTGGTCCCATGTCAAGGAAGTCAGGATCTGATGATGGGATCCTGATAAAATTGAGAGAAACCCTCGAAAATTGTAGGAACTAATGGTGTTTCTGTTTACTTTTTCATTACTTTATGAGGTATTTGCGTTTAGAAATCATGAGCTGATGATGAAAAAAATCATAAAATAAGAATATATTTAACAAAAAATTAAACCGACGAAAGAACTAAAAAGCAAAAAATAAATAAACCTTAAGTCTTAAGTATTGAGCTTATTTACATAAACTATAACATTTTATTATAAACTTATTTTGAGTCGGAGCCAGATAATAAAACTTAATAGATACTAGAACCAGATAAAAATACTTAAGACTTAACGTTTATTTATTTTTTGCTTTTTAGTTCTTTCGTCGTTTTAATTTTTTGTTAAAAAGATTTTTTCTAAAACAATATTCTATCACAACTGATTTGTGTGCCAACTGTATTGACTTACATGTACTCAGAAGTATATATATTTGTAACGTTATATTTAGATTGAGGTAATTAATAATAAGAAGGAATTCGATAATTAATTCTTGATTTATTTCAGACATTAAATCAATATAGGGTTAGTGCTTATACATAGATTCGAAAAAAGTTTTTTTTTCAGTAATGTATGTTTTTTCAGTAAAGTATGGAACATCTCCACTTGTAAATACTCTAGCTAAGGCATTCCATTATTTTCTTGAAGCATATCAGTGCTGTTGTGACTGTATTGGCATTAGAGGTTATATGCATAAGCGCAAACATTGCGCTAGATAACAATCTGATTGAGCTTGCAAACGAACGAAGTTGTAAAGTATGCGTTTTATTAGCGGATACCCAACCCTTATTTGTGGAATGTTTTAAATGCGCATTTATACGCAAATATTATATAAGATTGTATGCGTGCTTGGAGTCGCATCGCGCGCGGAATTAAAATGTAGATGGGCTTCATTGCGCGTCATTGTAACACGGTTACGATATGATTGAGCTGGCTGTTTGGTTTCAGTCAATAAGTTTTTTAACCGCTGAATACTACTTTGTATTTTCAACAATTATTTATGGCACACCCAAAATAGGCAATTTTCGTCTCCTATATTGTTTATACCTTGTTACGTAATAAATTGTTTTGCCTACTCTTAGAATCATTAATGGTAGATACCTGCATAGCAATATGTCACGTGTATTTTCAGATGAATTTAAAAATAAATGGTTTTCTTACTATACATTTTGTAAGTTTTAATGTAATTCCTCATCTTCTTCTGCCCTTATATAATTTATTTGGGGTCGGTGTAATGTGTTCTCTTCTTTCACTATATAAGTCGTCATTTCACGCTTACTCCCTCTAGCCAAATCATTTTTCAAGCAGACCATCCATTTTTTTTTAAATCGATCCTTAATTTAAATGTGTTTAGTAGACGGATATTCTCTTCAATACAAATGTTTTAATTGTATACTAATGGTACACAAAATTTCTTTAAGATGTTTTATTAGGTTGTTTGAATACTGAACTACACATTTGCAGCAATTGACGTGAAAACTGATAAAATAAAACCTTACTTTATTAACGAAGTTCTGAATTCGATAGAATATTTATTGTTTATTTTTGTGTGTATGTTACACGATATCTTCATAATTTTTTTATTGAATTGGTTGTATTCAAAGCTGGTCACATTTAAATTTGAAGAGAATATTTCATCTCTAACGGTGGAAAATTAAGGGACGTAATGAATTATTATTATTATTTGTTGTCTATGGAACCAGTTTTCTGAAATAAATCATCATAATTCACAGAGCCGAGCCTTTTCCCAACTTAATTGGGGTCGGCTTTCAGTCTAACTACGATTTTTTTATTTTTTATTTTATGGTATAGGGGGCAAACGAGCAGACGGGTCACCTGATGGTAAATGACTACCGCCGCCCATGGGCACTTGTAACTCTAGAGTCACAAGTGCGTTGCCGTTTGCCGCACTTTGAGGTGGGAATAGGGGAAGAGGGGGAGAGGGGGGAAGACCGGCAAGACGAGAGAGGGGGATTAGAGGGGAGGAGAGGGGGAGAGGGGAAGGACGGGAATAGGGAAGAGGGAAGGGCTAGGACCTCCGGTGACCTCACTCACGCGGCGAAAAGCAATGCAAGCAGTGTTTCACTGCCGGTTTTCTGTGAGGCCGTGGTATCGAGCGGAGTCGAGCCGGTCCTTACGTGCCGAAGCATGGCTCTTCCACGTAAATGGATACGGCCGGATGGAACTTCGATATTTTACGTGAAGCGACTGCCATCAGACCTCCACAACTCAAATACTAGGCGATATCGAAGTTAATTATTATTAATAAAATTTATCATGATTTAGGTTCTTTGAAGTTGGTGATATTTTTTAAAATAATACTATAAAGCTTGAAGATTTGTTTGTTTGTAGTTGATAAACTCTAAAACCACTATAACGATTTTAGTAACTAGCTTCATCCATTAATTAGCTACTTTATCACAAGTAATATGGATTTTATTTTATTTCAGTAATAGGTTAGTTAAACGCGGGCGGAGCCGCGCGCTCATCAGGTACCTTAATAAGTTGTTGATCGTTTGATATACTTTTGCTATTCATTGGGCTTGTGTAAACGATTCTTTCACTATAAATAATGTGAAAATCGTTCTTATAAGGTAAGGTCTGTAAAGGTGTAGTAAAAAGAGTCATATCATAAGATGAGAGGAAAACGCGTAATATCCTCACATATTTTCCTATAAGAACTCAAATATTTACATATCTGTCTAGCGTCATCAAATACCATCGCATTGCTATAAGCTGAATGTACGCACTTGTATTTAAATGAGTGTTGAGCCGTAGGTTTTCCGATATCATTGATGTGGTTGTAAATGTATTATGAATACTACAGTCTTAATATGAAAGGCTAAAAGTTGTAGCCTTACTTGCAGATCTACGTGGACTTCATTTAAACACCTATTGGGTCATTTAGCGCTTTCACAAAACTTATTTAACTTAGTTGTATAAAAAAAACCTAATACTTTAAATTGTGTGCCTTGCTCTTTTTATATGTAGGAATGATTGTATTGGGCTCGTGGCTAAGTGGTAACCGAGCAGGTTAGCACATTACAAAATTAAGTAATACTAGCCTGGTCAGTCCTTAGATGGGTGAAAATTCTTAACACATTGAGACCCCTCCGTGCCTGTCTGTGGCATTCGTTACGGGTAGTTGGAGCCCTAAAAAGTCCGACAACCTGGTCTAACTACAGAACTTTGATATCGCCTCGTACTTGGGTTGTGGAGGTCTGATGGCAGTCGCTTCACATTAAAATATCGAAGTTCGGCCATATCGTAGTTAGACTGAAAGCCGACCACAACTTAGTTGGGAAAAGGCGCGGACGATGATGATGATTGTAACGATTGAAAGTAGCAATCGGGTTTCTTTTTGAATCGAATCGCGCCTCTCGATCGTGAAATACTTCCACCCTAGGCCCGTTTAAAAAGCAGTAGCATATGGTTGTTCTGCAGTCGTTAAGGCTTCACGAACAGCATTGGTGGCGTAATAATAATAATAGCAATGGTTAATGGTATTGAGGGTTGATTGCTAAATGGGAAAAAATGTGTGTTCGTCCGTTGTTTAAAAGTTTCTAAAGGCCCCCACGACCCCCCGCGACCCAAGAAAGATTCCTAGTGCGGGAATTATCTTTTATTAACAAATATATTGGTTACGTGTTGGTGACAACAGAGATAATTGACAGCAATGCCACTCATTCTGTAGGGTCCGACAAAAACCTTGATTCGTCCTTAACGATGAAGTAACTACATAAAACTTCTTCAAAAAAATATCATAACACTAGGAAAGAATTATACGCCTCTCAAATATAACCCCCGATGTAATTATTTTGGCGATAAATGTTGCAATTAAAATTATACACATTTTAACAAAGTTAGGACTTCAATTTAACAACTGGGCATTTTACAGTTGTGTCCATTGACGAGGTGGAGTTAATTTAGCAAGTAATAATGATATTGTATGGCGTTACTCGCAATGTCATAAATCGTGGTTGGGTTGCGTTATGTCCGTGGCGCACAGCGTCGCAGGACACTTATGTCCAATTCAGTCGGTGGTTCATTGCCCTGCGCCTGCGCCGTAACAAACGACCCGCTGACTGACGTCATGTCATTACCAATGCACTTAAATTGCATTACCGGAGGGCATACTACATAATATGTGCCTACTACACATCAACACGGATACGCTCTTAAATTACTCTCACAACTTGTATTGGGTAAAGGCGTCTCAAATTTGTGGGATTGACAAACATTTGTTTTTAAACTTTTAATATAGCAATATCAAAATGAAACAAGAATGATAGTGCTTATTGATATTTTTACCATACAAACTTTGGGAGCAACTTCACTCTTTTTGATTTAACGTTTTAAGTGACACATAATATTAATTTGTCTGGTCATGATAATAATAGTACGTATATAATCGCATAGGCCTGAAAAAGTAGAGTGATTTCGAATGAATGAACTGTAATGTATATGTTAATATCGACATGCCTTCGACAATTCGGTATTAAATCATTCAGGGGAGATATATATGCAAAGCCATAACCGCTATGTCACCCGGGAATAAGTGACCAGCATTGTATACAACAAAAATCTGAAGTGTTACACGACTAAGAGCTCAATGAAATATAATGTGTTGCAAAACGTGTCCTTGGTTTGTATACAGACTTTTGGAATCTTCTGGAAACGACAAATTCTGTTTGCTACATACATGCAAGCAGAATTTGGATCTATTTTTTTTGGTTAGTAGGTTCGTAGAAATTTGAAAACTGCTACTCACCAAAGCTCCAAAACAATGCGATGAAATTTATAAAATTGAGGTAGCAAACAAAAAGTAATAATCATTTTATTGTTAAACGTATAAATAAAATTAATTTAACACGTTTAAGCATATTTTCTTTAAGTCTCAGTAGTTTACCTGTATAAGTATCCGAAAATAACGTTATTTTAGGGAAAGAAGGCATGTCCATGTTAGGACATTATGATGCAAGTACATTTAAAAAACCATTCTACTCAACTATTAGCTAATCAGAGTTATTTTACTTTGGGTGTAAAAAACGGATAAAATGCTGAGCTGAAATGGATAGCTAATTGGCCGGGTATCGGATATGTGGACAATTTTGAAGCCAGATAGCTGTGGATGTCCGGGTACTGGATAACTGCCCTGTGTGGCGGAAGTGATGTCACACGTTTAAATAAATTAACATTCCATGCTGTTTGAATGAAGATGAAACAGCAAAAAACTCCTGATTTTTCACGCATGAGGGCCTTGTTAAAAGCTGAATTAGAAAGTCGTTTTAACGCCTTAAATAAGTTTAACAACTCGATGCAAGGTTGAAGAGTACGTAGGGGTTGTTGAAGCTGAAAGACCTCTTCAGACGATTATATATTCGAATTCATAAAAAATATTTATTTATTTATCTCTTTATTGTACACCTTTTATGTGAGATACAATCCAAAACAATGTAAACATTCAGGTATAACAATTGGCGGCAAAATTTTAAATATTGCCACGAGTCCTCCAGTAGTAATCTTCAATACCAGCTAAAAAGTAGAGATGAGGAGACAGCATCGGATGTATCTCGTGAAGTAATCAGTCTGACGATCAAGAACAAAACCGCAATTTCATGTGCAATTGATTTTTACTTGAAGTCAGTGCGAATTGATCCCGATAGTGTCCCCGTTAGTTGGTATGTAGTCAGCTAATGCTACATAAAACCCGGACTACAAGGAAGTTTGCCTAAATTTTAATAAAATATGCACCCTGCAGCAGTTTATACAGCGGGTTTTTTTTTTTTTGAAGTTGGTTTTATGTACGAAGACAAGCGAAACCGCTTGTTTCCCCATACTGCAGAGTAATTGGTATTCATTCAACATAATTTTCCTTAGCTTAGCAGTTCAAGTACTATTAATTTTATTGTAAATGAAAAAAAAAATTGTAAATGAGAAATGTCATACTCTGTTTATGTAAACCTTGTGGATTAAATGAAGTACCTAAATTTCATATTCGGTATCCGGCCGGATAGTAAATTTAGGCCGGGTAGTTGCCGTATATCTATTTCATCTCTAATAAAAAGCTTGCATTACTAGTGTGGTAGCTGTTGCTTTCGCATTATCAAATCTATGCCCTCTCTCATCCTACAACGGTTTTGGAGACCTAAATAGAAATACAACATTTAGCAAGTCGTAGCGCATATTAACCGCTGGAGATGCTTGACCACTCGAGGGAATTCTATTTGACATATATTAACTTTGTGGCATATTAATTTTCATATCATGACAGTACTACTACAGTATTCAAAATAATCAACAACCATGTAGGTACAATTACAAACAATATGGCATATGGTGCTTATCCGTTAGGCTCTTCCCTACAAAAATATTAGCGCATTTAATTAACGCACGACGAACTCACTTCCACGAATTAATTGGGGTCAAAGAATTTGAGTGCATACATCTCAATTAAAACCATCACTACACCAGAAGTCATTGCCATATATGAACGCAAAATAATTCAATATACCTACTACACTCAATCGAGTATTAGTCATATACCTAGATGCCTTCTGGAAATAAATAACTTCATGTCATCCTAATCCTTGACAGCTCTTGCCTTTACGCAGACAATAGACATTAATTTTCAAAGGTAGGATAGGAATGTTGTACCCGCAGGTAGAATTTTTGGCACCTTTATGTTCAGAGCCTGACGTGTCATAAGCCACCCACGGGCCCTCATTAAGCCGTAGTCTACAAAGGCGCCGGGTCGACCATAATGCTGTCGGATTATACGGAGCGAGCGATGGGCGCGGGCGGGTCGTCGGCCCGAGGTGCCCTCGCGTGCTACAATTGCACACAATATGCCCCCGCGCGACCCACCAAACCAAAAAGTTAGAAAAGTATCGCACAGTGCCTGTACCGCTGTGGGACGTCGCGATACCATCTCGGCGCCACACCGACGCCGTTTGCCGTCTCTAAAGCCGCCGCAGCCACCTACACCTTGTCTCGATCTTTAAATTCGATCATTTTGTAGCTGTCCCGGCTCCTAAGGAGCACGTCCGGTGTCAGAGATGCCACCACTGGCATTTAATTAAAAGTTAACTCTTAAGATTCAGTGAAATATTGCACACCTTGGAGAATTTAAGCGTCCGAGAATGAATACGGAGAAACGATAAATGCAATTCGGAACTTTGAGCGATCCGATTTATTTTATGGACATTTTCGGCGTTCAACGATCGGATCCCGCAAAACGGCAATGTTTATCTTTATCGATAATAAAATTTTTGGGTAATGCTCGGCGTTGCCGAGCGGGTGTGTCGGCCGAGTTACGGAGCTCCTCCCACGTACGGGTCTTGTTATGAACTTGAATTAAATGAATGACGCAGTTGTATGAATGGCGCGGGAATGAATGTGAGTCGGAAGTGCAAGCCGCGCTTCAGCACGCTAGCCCATTGCGTCGGCGCACGTGCATCCGCCGCGCCTTGCGGTGCACTCGCGCCTTGTTCGATGCTACGTGTGGCGCATCTATGGATATGCATTTTGTTCTATTACAATATTGCAAACCATCACGTAAGATCTATGAACTTCAGTAGGTGTTTCCTTGCTAGACATTGGATGTTTCGTATACATTCTAATGCCTGTGACACTTTCTCGTTGCCATTCAAAATGTAAGCAAGGCTAATAATATCAGTGGTTTTACGACTTTGAACTCACGACAGGGGTATACAATTTCATCAGCGAGAGATAAGAAGAATTGTAGTAATAATTAACGTGATACAAATTACATATAACACTCGCGTACGAGTATCTAATTTGCATGCGATTGTCTCGTAAACATCAGAGTTCACTGCGCAATATTTTAATTATTCATACTGGGGAATGAATAACGATACCCTTAGTGTTTGACTTAATACTAACATTCAATATAGGTGCGCGTTTAATTGTGATTTAATTAGGATAGTGCGAATGCGATGTGGGAGAGCCATGCCTGGGCACGTATGGGCGGACTCGACCGGACTGATATGTGGCTTCACAGAAAATCTGCAGTAAAGCAATGTTTGCATTGTATTTCGCCGAGTAAGTGAGGTTACAGGAGGCCCTAATCCTTCCCTCTCCTCTTTTACCCTACCCGCACTCTTCCCCCCTTCCCCTACTTCCACCTTAAAAGCCGGCAACGCACTTGTGACTCTCGAGTTGCAGGTGCCCATGGGCGGCGGTACTCACTTTCAGTTGATCCGTCTGCTCATTTGCTCATCCTCCGCGCCTTTTCCCAACTAAGTTGGGGTCGGCTTTCAATCTAACTACTTACTTAACGAACTTTGATATTCCGTCTGCTCATTTGCTGCCCCATAAAAAAAAAATTAGACGCTTAGACATTTAGAACCCACGTTTTATTTATACTTAAGTAAGCGGTCACCATCTTGTGCCTTGCCAACATTCTCCTCCTTTTCTGTGGAGCTCTGATGAGCCTACTAAACAGCTAACATAATACCAATAATAATTATTTCCAGGGCATATACAGCTCTGTCTGAATTCAAGCACAGTTAGTTCTAAGAGTTTTAGAATTTACTTATCGGACAAATATACTTGAATCAAATTTGCGAACCCCGATGTTGCACTTGAATGCTTTACCGCCGCGCCACAAATTCCTATCTACGTTATTATTGGTGCTGGTTTGTCACGGTCTTCATGTAAGATAGAGGTACGAACTCCTTTCTGAATTCTGACTCAGCGTTCTGTTTTCAAGTCCAGAAACCGACGAAGAGATGTTACTAGCACCTATACACAATTTCTGGTAAGTAGAAGTACGTATGACACTGGTTAAACAATTATTATTGACAAATATCCGCTTTATATAAGTACAGGTGTGACGAAGTGTCGTCATAGTTTTGTTTACTTCATGTGAGCATAAATTAGCAATTAATTTAGTCTCACAATTCCTGCGACTCTAGACATTCCAATGCAAGGTAAACTTATGTATATAATAAAATAGTTTTAAAGTATAATTGTTTTTACTTTAAAAAAATCTGTTTAATAAATGTTATTAAAACCTAATCATAAGAACGTCAAAAATATATGTATTTTAATTGCATTAAAAAAAAAACAAACGTAACGTATATAACTTTCGCAAACATACAAAACTTACAGTTACAAAAAATATCTTTTTGTAAATATTTACAATCTGCACATTCTAAGTAGACCGGAGAAGAGTGTTATCCGATTCCCGCCATTCCCATTATAATAATACATACAACTGGCCTGATGATAAAATTTTTTGGTGATTGTAAAATATGTCAATGGTGTGCTCCCGTCATTGCCTTACACCTTGAATTATGAGTACAGGTAAAAGAAGAAGAACATCGCTTGTTTGTTATAATCAAAACACCGAACACGGTATTCATATTCAAAAACAATCTTTTTAACAAAAAATTAAACCGACGAAAAGAACTAAAAAGCAAAAAATAAATAAGTCTTAAATAAATAATTAAGTATTGAGCTTATTTACATAAACTATCAAATTTTATATAAACTTATTTTGAGTCGGCGCCCAACAACAAACTAATTAATTATCAGAATTTTATATGTACCTACGTAGGAATGGACATGGCTCTACGTAGGAAATTATTCATTTTATTATTTGGCGCCGACTCAAAATAAGTTTATATAAAATTTGATAGTTTATGTAAATAAGCTCAATACTTAAGACTTAAGGTTTATTTATTTTTTGCTTTTTAGTTCTTTTCGCCGGTTTAATTTTTTGTTAAAAAGATTTTTATTTTATTATTTTTTACATAATCAGCTCAGCTACATGATGTGATAATTTCTAAACGCAAATACCTGATAAAGTAATGAAAAGGAAACAGAAACACTATTCGTTCCTTCAATTTTAGAGGGTTTCTCTAAAAAATTTGATAGTTTATGTAAATAAGCTCAATACTTAAGACTTAAGGTTTATTTATTTTTTGCTTTTTAGTTCTTTTCGCCGGTTTAATTTTTTGTTAAAAAGATTTTTATTTTATTATTTTTTTCATAATCAGCTCAGCTACATGATGTGATAATTTCTAAACGCAAATACCTGATAAAGTAATGAAAAGGAAACAGAAACGCTATTCGTTCCTTCAATTTTCGAGGGTTTCTCTCAATTTTACCAGGATCCCATCATCAGATCCTGACTTCCTTGACATGGGACCTCTCTTGAGGTATACCCTATCTAACAAAAAAAGAATAATCAAAATCGGTTCTTAAATAACGGAGAGAGGGCTTAACAAACATAAAAAAATATATATATATATGTACGGTTGAATTGAGAACCTCGTTTTTTTTCGTCGGTTAATAAAAGAAGCAATGCACCTACCTCTATTTGCAAATCCCAAAGGATATACAAGCCAGTTGTGCTCATTAAAAAGCAGTTATGCCTTCCTTAGAAAAGTAGGTATGTATGGGAATCATATTTGAAGTCCTGTTTTTTATCCAATTCTTTTACATTCGTGCATTAAATATTTATTTTTATGTTTTGTACGACGTACTATTGTTTTTTGTAGTTTCACTTACATTTTGGTTACTACTGAAAAATCTTTTTCCAAAACAAAACAATTATTATTAGGTACACTACCAAAATGTAAGATACTGATTCTAATTGCTTAGATTTGTAAATGTAACAAATATATACATCAACTTTAGTTGTTAGAGGCGTTTCAATCCGGTGGTGATTGCAATGTCATCACCATCATCTTAGCCATAGAATGCATTCCTAAATGTAAGCCTCTCCTAATGAATATTTCACTAGGGAATCAAATTATGTTACGAAATTCAAACCTTTCTACAAATAAAAAAAAAGGATTTTTGGACTGGAATTTTGAATATCTATCTCCAGTAGTGCTTTTTGTTGTAATTATTTTTACAAAAAACCTAATCACAAAGTGCTCAACTTGGGCGTGGAATCGGAGACATTACGATCACACGCAAATATAAGCGCATATTTATATAACTGGACCGACGGAGTAGTCAGAGCAATAATCACACTATTATGTTAGTATTCATATACCTAGTGTGATACGGGTATACCTACATTGTGTACCCGGTTCAAGAACGCATGCCTATAAGTTTATAATAAGTTTTCCTTGACAAATATTGACATTGTAATTTAAGTTAATTTTGAACGTTTGACTAAGGTAGTGTAGGTATTAGAGGTTATAATAAAAAAAAACAAAAAAGACGATTTTCATATAATAACAAAAGGGCTTAAACATACATTGATTCATTAAGTTGTATTGTCAATAAAATATGTACATTTTTTCGTGTCAATAAACGTTACACTAACACAGGTACTTTAACTACCCGCAATAGGGAATATGCATGTATTTTTTTTTATCTTCTATTGACTTGTTCCATCATTCTACTCTAATAAAAAATATAAATAACCTTGGCAATGTTCAAATTAATTTTTAAAATAACATTGAAAACATCGATAAAATTTGATCTGTTTGAACGCCGCCATATTTCGCGGGCCTTGGATGACGTCAGATATCACGCTCAGTGTTTGTTTCATAAACTTAGTATACTTACTTGAAGTGTTACAGTAATTTTATACCGATTTTCAGTTGTAATTACTATGTATTGTAATTAATAGACGATGGATAAAGTTAAAAAACATTTTAAAAGTATTGCCTTGTCCCTAAGTGTAAAAACACTATAAGAAGTACACCCAATACAGTATTTTTTCCTGTACTAAATAATAATGTAAAATACGAAAACAATGGTGTAAATTAATGAGAAGAGATGAAGTATCTTCAAATCAATATCGTGTTTATATTGTTGTGAAGATCACTTTAATGTAAGCATATTACAATTTAATTGCTAGAATAGTGTGAATTAGTCAGCAGTAGGCCATTTATGTTGGTTTTAAATATCAAGCAGAAGGCAACTTGCTTGTCTACTTAAACTAGGTAACAAAAGTCCAATTAAACTTCATGAATATAACTAACTATACATATCTTACCTATCCTTTAGATTATAATATAACAAGTATTATAATAATTACCTTGCGGATTTCACTCCTTTGACCTCAGCAGACGTAAAATCTGGATTTGATGCAAAATATGTAGTCATCATGAATGCATCTATTTTCGGTAGATTGTGCGATTGTTCTTTGACAAAACTACATTCAGTCATCGTCCTAGATAATTTCTAATATCACTAGAATCCTTAAATTGCACTAGCTAAGGGCAAAAACCACAGAAACACCTATCTTTCTCCGTAACACTACGAATATAGGCGCCGATAAATGACAGGACGGGGAATTTGACGTCATGTTTTGTTTCGACCAATAGTGAAGCGTTTTGCAAAGTTGAATTTCGCTCCCTTATTTTGCATATTTTAATTAATATTTTTTGCAATTAAAGACGAACTAAATAAAAAAATAATTGTTTAGGCATAATATGTGGACAATAAAGATTCAAGGGAAAATTAATCAAGTAAATTTAAACAACACGCATATTCCCTATTGTATAAACCCACGCACCATACGCGTATTGAAATGAAGTATAAACATAGAGCCATTTATGAATCCAGACTTGATAAATATTTAGCCTCCTTCAGTTCGCACCAAATGGTGCACTCACAATCACTCACAGAGCTCCTTTTGGCGCCGAATGTCAATTTCCTAGAGATTGCCCGTCGACAGAGCTGTTCGACCGTGCACAATAAACACGGCTGCTCTAAACCATATTTACGAACTTCACACTTAATACACACGAGTTAATGGCGATAATCGAGGGACGAGGATTTGTTTATTCACGCAGCACGTAATGGATCCGAGCACTCTTCTCAATCGGTCGCGAAACATGTTTGGATAAATGCTAGTGTGACTTTCATATCTAAGCTCTTGAGCGTGGAGTCTGTAAGTGTCTATGTGTGTAAATTATGTCCTTATGCGTGAGTATTTTAAGGTATGTTGTCGAACGACTTACGAGCAGTTACACAAAGTATGCATTACATTATTATCTTTCATGACAGTAGTGACACTTGAGTGCGTTTTCCCTTTAATACAAAGTTTAGTATTGCTGTGCTTCTATCTCTATTGGTAAACCTTTAAAGGAATAACTTTTGCTTCATATTTATATTGTTTGTGTAGTCATAAATTGTTTTATATTTACCAAGCAATCCTGTTTCCGGATTATCCAATTATATGGCACTTCTGACAATCCGTGATTTTATGGTAATAAAATCTCCTTATTTTCAGGGAATACGTTAAGCGGGGAACGATATTACGTTATGCAGAGAGCGATGTAATTTTGACTCTACATTTGGAGAGTACGAATTTTTTTAATGGTAATGTAATGATAATTACCTTCCTGCCCTTATGGCTAACACATCAGACTTCAGAATTACGAATTAAAGTGTCAAGTTGGTCGGTAACATGCATTGACAGCTTAGTAAAGTTAACGAGATACAAGTATACAAAACTTCAGAACAAGGATAATTGCTGTTAAAATGATTGATCCAGAATGTCTCCAGGTCTTCAGAAATTGTATTGCAGGCTAGACCAGAACACTCTTATTAACAAAGAGCATGTCTAATTGTGTTAGTGTTTTGCAATAAAATTAATGAAGGTTACGAGGATAAGTACCTATTGTAGTTTAAATTAGAAGAAAATACAGGTCACACGAATTTAATTGTTGATTTACTTTCCCACCAATTATGAAATCCAACGGATGTGCTTTATTATTTTCATTTTTTTTTATGTTATAATATTTTCACAACAGTATATTTTTAAAATACATGTCGTGAACTGAGTATTTACTTCCTCGTGGCTGGTGTTTGTTTAAAATAGCTCACGCAATCTATAACTACAGCGATGTGAGTGTAATGATCACAATAGTTGTAATTGCACGCGAGGACGTAATGTGTAACATACGCGCACGTGTGGGTAGTTAGAAACAGGAGCGATTGATTGCGGTGTTGAGTATCAACGGTCGTCTCGCTGTCTGCGGATTGTAGCCAGACCGAGGGCATTCTTTACTAATCCTATATTGTGGAGATAATTGAACGTTACTTGTTCAACATAGAGAAAACTGGAACATCTGTGCTGTATAACGCGTTTGGCATATGCGATATGTACGTAATGACAGTACGATGACCTCGCAACAGGGGCGCATTAACCATAGCCTCGTATTTGATGAATGTTTTCCTGCTATAAACCATTGTTTTACAGTGTTCGTGTTCAATGTTCCAGAAAGAATACAATGAAGACATTTTTCCATGGGTACTGAAAACAAATCATCGAGCGTGAAGTTGTTGTGTACCTATCGAATAACGTTGCCCGTACTATGCGAGTTTTACAATTGTAGAATCAGCAAATCATATTCTGAATATCTTATGACTTAACAAGTAAGTACTTAGTAGTAGCCAACGACAAAGCATTAAAACCAATATCGTAGTTTTATAAACAGCGTTGTTGTTGATGATGTCGATAATATTTCGCTTCGTTTCTCTTAAAATATTACTCCTTTAGCATAATTTATTTCACTAGTTATATTCGCAGTTAATGGCACCTCATTTTAAATGAAGTCGGTGCTAATATGAGAGACTGAGATAAGATGTCAAGTCAAAATTACGGACTGATCAGTCTAAATAGGGGGCAGTCGCGCCGGTTGTACAGTTGCGCTCCTTAGATGGCCACCGGGGCGGCGGCGACCGTTTCTCTTGTGGCGGCGCTCGTTCCTCGACACCTGGTCAGTTGCGAGTCGCAACGCGCCATTCGCACACAAATAATGGGCGCACCTACTCTGACGACACGCTAATACTTTCGTCCACCCCATCTTACGAGCACACACACATTCTTTCAAATCTATTCTAACGCAATACTATTCTCGTGTGCCATAAATAACAAAATTTGTTCACATTAATAGTAACATCAAAATAGATCCTTAAGCAGTGTCAGATGAATCACGATTACAAAACGCAGAGAAAATAAAAATAATATTGAATAGTTTCGAGCGTTTCGTCGCCGCCGCCGGCTCTAAACCAAAGCTCGCAGACCGCACACTGTCAAAATATTGTCAAAGTGAATTCCGCGCGTCCAATATATTATAATGATTTTCCACTTGGCAATAATCCTAGCGATTTATTTCGATCTCAGTAGATATTAACCGCATACCGCATATATCTAGACGAGGCGTCATTCTCGTTCTCAGCTAGGTTGTTGAACCTCCTTTTATTAAGGCTGACAAAAGCAGGCGAATAGAGAAGTTTAGCACTTTCAGTTTTAGGCAATTATCAAGCGTCGTCGGCGGCGATGCGTCTCATTGTCACCGCGGTATATATATAGTGGTGATAGGTCGTCACGCAACGGCTGCGGATGCGTCTGTCGGCGGCGTCTGTGCAGCGTCATCGCGCGTCTCTCAGCCAACCGGCTGCTGCAACCCCGACCACCGTCTGCTACTAATTTGGCAAGGTCTTAATGGATAATGAGTGCTTGACGCGTGTCCGGCGAGCCTAGTAAACAAATAAAATAAGTGTTATATTTGAAATTTTTCTTAATTGATTACGATTTACGATTACGTCAATATATTTGGCAGGTTGATTTATTTAAAAATTGATGCTTATTTACGTAAGATAATGTGTTGACCTGTCATGGTACGTAAGTCTATACAATGACAGTTCAAGTTATACTGGCCAAAGAACTTAACCATGGCCAAGAGTCGACCACCTGGCGATCTCTAGTAATATTAAAAACATAAATTATTTCTGGGAAACAATACTTTCTCAGATTGAGAGGTATTATTTATGTGTGCAATGTAATAGATGTATATTTCGTGCACTTTTTGTACTGATAACAGCTTCTCTTTACTATTAGTGACGTTTTCCTGTAGCGATAAGGTTTTCAAGTGAAAAGATAAGTACATTTCCATCTGAAAAATATCGTTGTCTCATTGCATAACTGCGATAAGGATAGATTTGGAAAGTCATTGACCTATAGCTATTATTCTGTTTCAGAAGATCATCCAAAGAAACCCTTACAACAAACTGCCTTTGTAATATATTTGTTTGTTTATTATGGATCGTTCTCTATACAGCCATAGTAGTGTCTGGGTGTAATTTATCTATAATATCTTATGTATTTAGTAATATATAAGTATGTTCATCAGCAGTTTGAGATCAGACGGTCGTGTGTGAGGTGTCTCAAGTTATTATTATTATAGTGTTAAGATTTACAATACATTATTAAATAATTACATATTTATTAGTAGAAAGTTGTCTGTGTAACTGTTGCTTAGGATAAGAGGTACTTTTGCATCAATGCGTGTAACAAACAATCAAAAAGACAAATCTTACAGCTTACTTACATATGTCTGAAAATAAATTATTATTATTTTTTATATTATTTTTATAAGTTTCGATTGATGCACACGGTCAAAGAAAATGGTGGTCATAGTCGTGTAGATAACTCTTAGGAAATTATAGATGATGTATAATAAGGGTATTAAGTTATCCGTAAATGTCAGTTAAAAATAAAAACAATGACCATAAGAATGGGTATGAATATTTAAAAGTTAACGCAAAAAGAAAACGCATTCTTGGAAGAAAAAATGTTCAAAAAAATAACTATTCTATTTACTATGATCTCAATATCTATCGACCAAACAAAACGATCCTAAAATACACATGTATTGCAATAACGTTCTAGAATCTAAATTATATTTAAAAAAAATCTGTTACGAGTCCGTCCGGCCGTTCTATCCCACAGATTTGCTTAATTGAAAAAAATATAAATAAAGAAAAACTACTCGTATTGATACACAGATTTGTGTTTTCATAACTTTCTTTCGTTCGGTTCATTTTAGTCTAAGAACACTCGCCTTGAGGAGCTCTTTTATTTGACATTTTGCCCACTTAAATTGGTTGAGTTGTAGGGAAACTAGCTGGAATCCTTCACAATTTTTCATCACCTGTATTCAACTTAGGTTAGTTTACAATGACTCATCGTATAAGAGTGTTATTTTTTAATTATATTATCAACACAATGCTCTCGATGCTCTGCGTTTTAAAAATTTGTAAATTAGAATGTAATGACCAACACAGTCTATTGTCTCCTTTTTACTCTCTACGTTTATATTGCGATTTACAGGTGGAGGGGTGCTGTGAGGAAATAAATACATTTATTCACACTTCTTCAATTATTATAATAATATTTGTAAAATATTTTATTACTTGTTTCTGAAACTTAAAAAAAGAAATTCGCAGAGATCGCGAAGGCGTTGCTTTATGCTTTACTATGTTATACATATACACGTAGAATGTGGGCGCGTAAGTGCCACTACGAACGTTTTTGTAATTCAATCATAAACCTAATGTTACTTTTACGCATCTTCAACGCAAAAATGTCTTATTGATATGATTTATTAAATTGCGCGATAGTTATTTTTGTGTGTATAGCAACACAAAGATTATTATTTATAAACATGTATGTAGGTTTATTACACACAATCAAAATCATAATTTTAATATAAAGGTGCGTTTGACAGACGTTTTTTGTAAACAAATTTTTGGCGTAAAGAAAATAATAAGTTTTGATTATTAAAAAAGCTATTATATTATACATAAGCCGTCATATGAAGTAAAACAAGCTCTTTTGACCAACTTCCATTATAAAGTGCATGAAAACACTACCTTTTGAAATGAGATGATGAAAACACTTGTTAAAATAAATGTAGTCATCTGATATAGGTACGATAAAATTATAGTTTGCAGTTGAAAAGTTCCTATGGCCACCGCCTGGTTCCTTAATCAGGCCAGCCTCAACACTAAGTTTCAAAATTCATTTGTAAAATTTGCCCCGTTCCACCTAAATAATTATTTATTTTGTTATAGTAAATGAAGATTAATAAAAACCTGTCTACACAGATCATCCGTTTTTTGGATTTAAATTGTTTCGTTACCTTGGATGAAGTTATTAGGTGTATTTGGACAGAAATGCTCTTCGTATACGGGTCTCACCTGCGTTCCAGGTCGCAAGGGTTACCTCTCTACTTTTTTTCATATATCTAATACTAGCTACCGTTCGCGACTCTACTTGCGTAAAATTAGTAAACTTTTACGTTTATTAGGGATGCCGCGAATATGTAGGTGCATGTCAAAATATCTATATGTGTGTCTGCATGTGTTTATTATATACTACTTTATAAAATAATGAGTAGCCGTATAGATCTTATTAGAAATGTATAAACTAAACAATTTAATTTCATATTATAGAAATACCATCAACTTGGTGCTACTGTTTATGCTACAAATGAAACAATTGGTTGTAATATAACTATATATATATAACAGAGATATGACTGTGTCCTGTATTAGAGCTGGAGCTAAGTCATATGGCGAGAGAGCAGTGTGAGACAGTTGTATGTGAGCTAATCGCGCGGGTGCGTAAGTGCGCCAGGGCGCATGTTGGGCTTGCGCTGGCGGCACGGCGGCGGCGCGGGCGGTGGCCCAGCCATATTTTTATTTGTCGATATCTGTGATCGGCGCCTGCTCCATTAGTCATGTGACACTATCGACACGAGATCAGCTCTCTCGACCCTCTTTAATTCCAGTCGACGCCCGCGATACTCGACTCGTGGTCGTATGCAAATTTACACGTTTTGCAGGCCAGCTGTGTCTGTCTCTTGGACAGTAAGGAGTTGCCATCCAGGATAAGAGACTGATATGCTGACGAGTATCGTGGGAGACCGTTGCGTTAATTTTTACATAAGTTACAAGAATTCCTAGGGTATTCCTGTATTTCTAATACCTAAATTAGATTGTTTTAAAAATAGACCTTCGATAAGCTCATTTATTAAGTTCAAATAAGCTCATTGTAGGTGAGGTGTGGCGGACGAAAGCAGCGAGTGCGTAGTGTTCCGCACCGTTGCATTGCTTGCTTGCGCAGGCGGTTCAAGGAAGAAGCGATTGTTGTGATTATGATTAAAGCTATGATTTTTGAAAATGTTAGCTAATGTTTCGAAATGAATCAATGTAATGCATGGTAGCACAGGAATAGTATGCGTCGGCGGGTGAGCGAGGGTCATTGTGCTCGGCTCTGAGTCACCGCATGCGACGATGTAGTCTCTATCACATTAATACTTTCTTATAAGGTTGTCGCGTTTAAATAATGCATGTTATGCAACTGGTTGCAAGTGTGCTCTCTTGCAGCAGTGCTAAATTGTACCACGGTTTCACCCGCCTGCTGTGTGCCGTACGCGTACGTATTTACATACTTATGAAATGATCTCACTTGGATTATTATCATTATAAAAATTCGAAAGGATCGCACAGAATTAAAATACAGATTGAATTCCATTGTAAGAATAAGATGAAATAGTTTATTTATGTTTAACCTTTATTTAAGTATTGGTATGCAGTAGAATCCTAGTATCCTTGGTTTAAATATTTTTTTCACATACATCCGTAACCAAATACCTTTCACTTACTGTATTTTTTCCTAGAAGTACGTATACATTTATTTTACCGTAGTTTTTTTCCCAACATGCATGCATCCAAGTAAGCTTGGAGACTGGTTGTTTTTATCTCGGCTGCATTTTTCCTTCTTTCTTTTAAATTATTCTGTGGCGCATTTATGTTGGAATGTAGTTTTGCATGTAGATACATATAACAGATTTGTACTTGCAAATACGTAGAAAAATCCATGTTTGAGGTTGCCGTAGTACGAAAGGGCGTGAAGGCACGCGGCACCTTGCGCCTTGCTCATATCAATTCCATCTTAAACGAGCGGCATGTCGCATACCAACGGAGGGATCTTAGGATTTATGTGCCGACACACCTAACAAATCTAATGAGCCGACCGATGTATGATGTTATTTCGAGTAAATTCACCTTTATTGGGCCCCATGCCGTTACTGGATGTGAATTACAGCGCATGTGTGGAGCAATAATTATTTTTGTGAGTCGACAAGACAAAATGTTGTGAGTTGGCACAAGACCCGCATTAAAATTATTATCATGTTATCGATCAGGGTCCTTAAAGCGGTTTGCAATTAGTGTTACCTTAAGCGAGGCAAGTGCGGACCTCCCGCAAGACGCCTGCGCCGGCGCCCGCCTCCTTGTCTTTGTGAAATTATCACTAAATTGAGAGATAAAACTTGCTCTTTCTGACGCGATAATAGCCGCCCTCGGCACCTGCGTTTTCCTATTTACGTCTCGTTTATGCATTCTGATCAACCTTTTGATTGAATCGTAACCATAATACGAAGAGCCATTTATAACTTTACTTCAACTTTCATTCTGCGGGTATTATAAGACGAGATTTTATTATAAGATGAAGTGTGCCAGTATGCGGCTATGGAACCATAAACAGACTATAAATTGTTCGTGTTTTAAAGTAGCTTTTTTGCTAGGAAAAAATAAGGGAGGACATTATTTAAACATGCAGGATTTTTGGAATTTACAAATATTATCTACATCTTATTCCGTCAATAATTTTTTTTAGATAGCTAGGACCCACCTTGATCAGAATTTGTAATTAATCATCTGTTTTACATACTAATTCAAAAACACGATTGTTTTGTTCCAAAGCCTAATAGAAAGGATTTATTGTTGGGTTAAAGTGTTACATTTTTTTTTCTTGCTTGAATGTATGTTACACTATAGTAAAACATTAATGTAATATAATCTGTATGATCATTCGTAAATTAGCAAGATTATAACAACTTTTTTAGTGGACGTTTACTATTAAAATAAGTATTTAGGCTAGAATTCTAAAGAAGTTTGCTTTTAAATCTTGAATAGTCAAGGTAAGCAGAACGAAATTCTGTGCATATTATACGAGTACATAACGACATAGAGAGGTAGAAAATGTATTTTTTCTATTTTTAAATGTGTTTTACACTACATAACGGTAAAGTGAGAGTGACAAATTTAATAATACCGGCACGTACGTAACACAACAAGTTAAACACAATGCAAAGAGAACTGTGCGAATTCCGTCTATTGTGAACAACTTAATTATGTCGCTGCATCGTGACTAGCATAGAATTGATTTAACATTTATTTCACAGAGGCAATTTTCAGAGAACTTACATGTTTAGACCGTTAATCTTAATCACACTAAAACGTACACTTAAATGTTTTTGCATTAGTTTAGTACTGTTTTGTAATGAGTTTCTAGGTGCAATAGATGAAGTAGGATCTTCGGAAGAATTGTTAATTGTATTTCCACTATTGCAAGAGAATAAAACAGAAATTTGTGTGCGTATGTTTCGGAAGTAATTTTATGAGTTTATGACATACTATGAATTAATTATTCACTTCACTTCACTGCATGAGTTGTGTTGTATTAGAAATAATAGGTATTTTTTTTTGCTGTATAGCTAGGTATATACGGAATATTTGAGTAGCTAAGAATACAATGTATAATTACAGTCGATAATGTACCTCCATGGACCTCTATATACCAAGCTTTATATCTTCTAATTTGTGAGGAGCTGGTGTTTTAAATTAAGTAAATATCAGGAAAAAATACAATTTTTTTATTCTGATTTCGACCAAGTCTTAACTATGTAATAAGATGTACACCAGTTAAATGAAGGAGACACGCTAAAGTAACATTATTTTACATTATAAAATGAAAATAAACGTAGATATAAATGAATAAAAGACGCCTTACTTATGTGCATGTATGTTAAGTATGTGTGTGTGTTGTGTGTATATTGTGTGCAAGTGTGTGTGTTTGTGTGTGTGTGCATGTTATGTTATGTATATGAATTTTGAAGAAGGATTTCTGTAAGACTGTAATCTAACCCACGCAACCACACCATGATCATAGATCTACATTTAGATTTGGGTAATGAGTATATAGATAGAGCCCGGTTAAATTTGTTATGCAATTTTAAATTCTGGTAATAAAAAAATCGTTGTGCAAACTTTGTATTAAAGGGATAAGTTTTGCAAACTGTATACTTACGGCTATACGGCCCTAGCTACATTTTTAGGTGGTGCAAGACCCCAAAGTGGCGCCCCTAAAAATTCAAAATCTTAATGTTTCTATGTTGTTGGCCGCAAAAAGAATTTAATGATTTTTTTTGGACATCCCATACTTGAGGCCTGTTGCGGATAAAAATGTGAATTAAACTGTCGTTCACCGTAAAAATAAATGAATGACCTTTTTTTTTTTACATAAAATGTGAATCAAAATGTTGTTTTGGTGCGCCCCCGATCTATTGCCCCCTACATGACGGCACTCGGTGCGGCCGCACACCTCGCACCGCCCTAGGGCCGCCCCTGTTCATAACTGCATGAACAATAATAGATTGAATAAATTGAATCAAAATAAGTACTCATAGTAAATATTGTAAAAAGTCGAAATTAAAATTGCGCCGTCTGTGACTGATTTATGAATAATTAGTACATAACATATAACTACAGTAGTATTGCGCAGAATCCACACATGGCGTAAAAATGACTATAGCAAGAAGTGTCGGAAAAAAGTCTTATTACACTTTTTACGGTCTCGCTCCCATTCGCTCAAAGCGTGTAACTTCGATAAGGAACTTCGTTCCAAAAAAGTTGTCGGACTGTTAGATCCTCCCATTTCCGATACCGGTCTATAGTAGAATGATAGAATGGTAGGACCAAAGTAACTTTACGAAGTGCTCTTTGAGCTCTCTCAAATTTTAGGAAGTGAGTTTTGCAACTACCTCCCCAAGAGGTTATGCAATAGCTAAGTTGTGATTGATATAAAGCAAAATGCACAGACTTAATCACACTTTTTTGAGCTACATGTCGTAAAGCCTTAAATAAGACTATTAGTTTGCGAACTCTTTCTGCGAGTACATCAATATGATGATGAAAATTTAAGTTTTTGTCAATCATTACTCCTATTTACTTCGTTACAGCCACGTTATTAATATTAGGACATAAACACTTCGCACTGTTAAGGTTAGAACACGAATGTAAAATAATACGGTTTGAAGGGCCAAACCTATCATTAGTTACCACAGAAAAAGTAATGTAATTTGTCTTTGCAACATTTAGGGTTAAAACGTTTCTGCATAGTCAGATTGTGACAATATTCATCCCCTTTCGTGCATTTGAGAAGGTCTCGTCCCACGAACTACCAGAAAAAGCAAGGCGGTGTTATCTGCGAAGGCTTCGATTTTTGCATTTGGAATATCCATCTGACACAGGTCGTTTATATACACTAAGAAAAGAGTTGGGCCCAGGATATTACGTTGGGAACTCCAAAAATTAACTGGGATGGATCTCTTCACTTATGACATTGTGTCCTATCAGTCTTAATTGGTTATGGTGGCGATCGAATCCGAAAACACTAAAAGCGGTGACAGATTGTAAAGTGATCGCCGCGCCGTCCGCGAAATGATACATGAATCAAATTTTTCACTTAGAAGAATGAATTATAGTTCACCAAACAAAAATTATTTATTCGGGTTGACCTCACTTTTTTAATGGCGGTCAAAAGGCTGTTGGAAGATTTAGTATTTCTGTTGCGGCGGTCCGCAGTTTTATTTGACTCGATTCTGACACACCGCTTTACTAAAAAACTCGGTGGTGATCAGGTAGCTTTCCACTTCCACAAAAAAGTTACAGCTACGAGGTTATTATTTGCATTAGAATAAATAGCGCGATAGATAAACAGTTATTTTAAAATAGTTCAAGCAATATTCGCTAGGTGCCGCTAAGTGTGCACGGCAGTTCAAATTGAACCTTATTCTTATTATTTTAAAAGGAACGCACCTGACTGTACGGTGTGACAGCACTAAGTGGTAACCTCGTCAATAGTACTCGCAACTACTTCGAGTGTTGTGAGTTACAATCCTACCTAGTGTAATAATTGTTGTTTGATACAAGTTTTATTGCTAGATGGAAAAAAAATTGATGGTTCAAATTGTACGTGTAGATAAAACCATGATAAATGTTTTTTACTCTTTCACGCCGAAACGGCTGGATCTGGATGAAATTTGGCACGGAGATAGATAAAGTCTGGAATAGCACGTAGCCTACTTTTTATCCCGGAAATTTTTTCGGTTCCCGTAAACTCAAATCTGTCCCAGATTTAAGTTCCCACGCGAACGAAGTTGGAGGCAACCGCTACTATGCCATAAACTTTTAACCATACTCGGCTGTTTAAGCTATATTGATAACGTTTAACCTTTGGTATGATAAAAGAACGCACATAATATAGTATAAAGAATGAGGCGGTATCGCATAGGGGTTTTTGGTCTCCTTAAAAGGCACTGTCACTTACAGGCGGCATTTCATAACACTTAATAAGATGCAATGCGAGTGTAAAATTTCGTGATGGATCCGTGAGAGCAGTCACGAGGAGACCGGGACCGTGGGACATGGCGACTTTGTTTTATTTTCATTGAAAAGGGCACTTTGTCATTAGACTAACAGTTTGTTTATATGATGACCTGTACTTTAAGTACAGTAAGTCGCTTGTAGTGCAATAAAACCTTATTCTTCAACAATGCTTTTATGCCATAAGTAGTTATTGTAATAAATTAATAATTTTGATTCTGTTTTCGATATATTAAAACCAAATTGTTTTCTATTCGATATATAACTCCTAATACCTACGTAACCGCAGGCAAAGGACGAAAGTTCCAATTAAAATATGTTTATAGACTGCATTCCGCAATTAGTCAGCCACAAATCGATTGCCTATTGAGAACGTGCTCTTATGTTGTGGCCAGTGCTAATTACACGGCGGGTTGGTTTTTAACGAGCACTCATTCAGCTTAACGGCACGCGCACGCGCGCTCAGCTCACACCGAGCCGCCATCACCAACCGTGTTTTCACGTCACGTTATAAATATGACCATGCTTTTTAATACCCATTCGCATTAGCGAAATTTGCTTTGCGGCTGCCGACCGAAGTACAGTACGCATAAATTTACACACGCATTTATTGTCGCAGCATCGGCCATTCATGTTTGCTTGACGTTTTGTTTCTACTGTGTTGTACTAATGTTACGACTAAACCATTATGTACCTAATAGAAATGATGTGTGTCAACAGAAACTTCACAGTAATTAACTTAGCTAAGTATTAATAGCAGTTGTTTTCTAAATTTTCTACAGTCTTTTGTTATTAGTTCCCTTATTTAAATAAGAGAACAATATCATAATAGTTAAAATAAAACATTATTTTGAAAACATACTAAAATTTTTGATAATAATATGTCCGTAGCTAGTTTGCAGACGTTCAAGGTAGAACAAAAACTAGAAGTAAACAAGCGGAAAGTTTGTGCTAACTGACTTTTATTTCAACAACGAATAAATTGTCTTGAAATTTGTGTGATTTTTAAAGACTTAATGTATGTTGGGCCATAAATTTATTAGCATATTTTAAGTGAATGCTCAGACATTTTATGAGGTATTTGATAATAGTTGGTGGAATTCTGTCACAGCGACATGTTGTTGATACACACAGGTATGAGTGGAGCATAAATCTGCGTAGTTCATACTAAACGAGCATATTTAATACTCAAACTAGGACACTAAGCTTGTTTCTGCCGACGCCGCGACGTGATAAACCTTAATGTAAATACTATGTTGTTGAAACTAAAATTATTCTGTTCTCTGTGTTCACTGCTAATGAAATAATTACGGGTACATATTCAAAATTGACTCAATCACCATCGTGACATAATATACCTACAACGCGATAAGATTGCGTTGATATATTTAATTAATTAATTATTATTAATTATTATTGTTACATACATACAATATCAATCATCACATAAGAAGTTCTAATTATTGAATTATTACATCGAATTCTATTTATAAACATTAATTGTACAATTGTAATTGTAATTTGTTTGTTTGACAACATCTTGGTCTTGATTGTTTTATTTCATAATTATTAGAAACCCAAGATAATATTAGCTGTAACTTATTATCGTGAGTACCTAGCTATTGAAACTAAATAACACTTCTCCGGATGGTAGAAATACTTAGACTTATACTTAGTATTTTTTATTATATTACTAGTATTTCCAAACTAACGCTCATAAAAATGTAAATTATGATTCGAAATTCCACCCGCTTGATGAAGCATGATTCGAAATTTCCCTTTAATTTCGAATCACGCTAAGGCGCCTAGTTCTCTTTTACATTTCAAATGCGTATTACTGCGACAGTAAATCAAATTAATAATTGCCTGTGAGGTAATCATTTTAGAAATACAGAAAAATTGAAGTTAGTGTTACATATTTTTATACAAACCATTATGATTTGAAATGTAAAGTCATGCAATACTGCGCTAACAAAGCTGCAAAGGATAGTCGTGATTGTATATTTACCTCCTGAGATCATCCGCTCTCATAAATCTCTATCTTTACCAACTTGTTTAACATAAATGATATGAATAATGTGTGTATGTAGGTATAATTCACGATGTATGCATATTTTATATTCATAAATACGGTTTGTCTTCATGTTGTAAACTAATAATGATTTCATTCAAGCATTTATTGTGTACTTAATTTGGCTCAATCTTATAAACGGCCGTTGTTTTAGAAACACATTTTAATCAACGTATTGCTGTTCTACTTCTTTCATTCCATTTCACTTTTTCATCAATATGTAAGGCGTCTGAACCACAGTTCTTTTCTTCTGTTGATAGCTTAGATCAAATACATGACATATATATACATACAAACATCGCGTTAAGTAATGGCACTCGATAGTTCCATATACTTTAGGTGCATGCATTTAATATGCCATCGTAGTATTAAACTAGACAGTACAATGAACATTCCTGTGAATATATGTTGTAATAGTTTGTTAAAAAACTGCAATGTATAGCGTTTGTAATTTATTACTTACCACAACGGAGCATATTAGATTCATGGTACGTATTCCTCACGCACACTCGCGAGAATAAAAAGTACGACATTTTATGCCTTCTTAGCATGAAATTCGTAAAGCATAGTTTTAGCATTTTCGACTACATCTAAAACATCACACCGTTAGCGCGTGCGCGCTTGATCGTCCAACTGTGCATATAGTCCAGTCAACCTAACTGTTTTATGATCAAAAATGGACATTTCGATTACCACGAATTTTTATTTTTGGATAAATAGTAAAAAATGCGCTAATTAAGAACTTCGATACCCGCAGTGGACAAGTGGGCATTTTTAACAATTTATCGAAAAAAATACTTTTTTTTACATTTCCTGTAATATCTCGTTTCCAGTACGTTTTTCGTCATATGTTCCCAGAGCTTTTTGGTTCTCCATTAAATTATCTACAAAATGAGACCTGTTCAAAGTCGCTAAGTGCTTTTGTTTAACAGCAAATGAAGGTCAAAGTTAAAAAAGAGCTATTTTTTCAACATTTCTTTACATACAACATTGAAAGGAACGTGCGTAGAAGTCTGAAACTTTCTGAAATTTTAACTTTTGATGATATCAAAACGTGCTATTCATCAGCGCATTTTTTTTACTACTTATTCAAAAATAAAAATACGTGGTAATCCAAAATGTAGGTATTTCAGTTCCTTGACTGGGCTATTACAACTACATTTAAGCATAATTCATTTGTTGCCATTTTTTGAACGCTGATCAGACATCTATGGTATATAATGATGAAGAATGATAGCATATTTCCTTAATCGAAGGAAGAAGGCTATAGATTCTTTTTTCTTTTCTTCTTTAGAAGTGTAGATAAGATACAACAGACTCAGATATACTCTTTTCATTGCAATGTTTTCCCTTCTTTACTTGGTTTTAGTCATGATGATTGTTATGTAATAAACAATTTCTTCTTCTGCGGAATTAATTATGCGGAGACGAGTTACAATTTAAATACTTAAAGTAATTATGCAATATAATTTTAATAGATGTAATGTATATTTTCCAATATTTTTGTGCGCTACAAAACTGCTTTATGAATATACTTGTGTGTATTAAAAAAAGGTTAACTTTACCCACAGATTCTTAATAATTTTTTTTGTTGTGAATAATAATATAACTCAAAATAAATACTAAGTATTTTTTGTTATGAGACAGTGTAACATAAATGTACCTATTAAGGAAATTCCGCGAGAGTGACAGCTCGTTGACGAGCGGGCGTCGCCGGGTCGCATCGTTGCGTCGCTTGTCGCCGGCTCAATATTGATCTCGACTCGAAATGCAGCCTTCCAAATAGGGAGCCTTCTGCTCCCAAATAGGCAGTGGTCAGGTCGACGGTTGGAGCTGCCGCGCCACCGCTATCGAGGACGCAACACCGGGCTCAGACTCACTTGCCTCTTTCCATTGTCTGCGTTATTTTTGCCCACGTCACACTCGATACTGTCACATGATCGATAGACATAGAACTATTCTCGACTCCAAACATCTAGGTGCAGAGTCGTCTTACGTCACTACAGATAATTATTGTCCAAGCTAAAGGTCGATTAGTCATCAGTTCCTTTATTGTTCACGTTCGCTGTCGAATTAAACACTGAAATATGTTCTTTTATATTGCAGTCATCAAGTCAAGGACTAAATATTGTTTAGGTTAAGATAGCAGAATTTTTGTAATAGAAAATTTTAGATGAACGGTGAGTGCGCTCAGATGAATAAGTGAAAACATTGTAGCTGCCGTCCAAAATGACATCTACAGTTACCACTCCAGCTTTGCTAATATTTCAAACTATTCAACAGGTGGTTTAAATCTTTTCAGACAGGTTTAGACGGGTATTCCTCTTAACGAGTAACTGCGGTTTTCAAGAAACTTTATTGTCCCATGCAGGCCATACCACAAAACTTTATTGCACTTTAGTTCGGTCATATAATGATGAAATAATATTGTCATGCAGTCTCGACGAAAAAATTGAGTCAATAACTTAGTGCTGCAGTCGACAGACAACCGTCATTATTAATTGCAAATGGACTACAAATGGAGGTCAATTGGGATAAGAACCATTCGGTTGGTGGGCGTCGGCGTATTGTTCACATTCATAGATGTAGCCATCAGTCTTGTAGAGAATGTGGCAGATTTTAAATAAACTGCAAAAAATTATGCATGCGTGCACGCGGGCGGCCCTGAGCTATCGCAGTATTGTATTCAAATCCGGGCGCGTCACCATGGGGCGAACGCGACGCTCAGCGCCCGCGTCGGTCATTACTCAACTTGTCTGACACGCCCTTCGCCCTTCATTTGTTATAAGAGCTTTTTAAATATTGAGCAACAAGCAAATGAACGAAAAGTGTATTACATTCATAACTTTTAAGGTTTCGTTGTCAGTTTAAATGGAACCTTGTAATTGCATTCGCATTAAAGGAATTCCGCATAATTCTGCTACGGTATAACAAGTTGGTTGGCTGTTTGACTTCTCAGTTTTCTTATTCTCAGGTTTAGCGCCTTACTGACAACTGTTACTAGAGTAGACCTCTTACAATTCAGATAATCTTTAAATGTTTAACAAACCTTAATGGTTGTCATTTAAAATTTTATAAAATTACTACTGTTGTTTGTTGCTTTTATTTAGCTTGTTTCTTTTATATTCCTTTCTATTGTAATTTCATCGTATATCGAATTCTATTTAGCTATAATTTAGCTTAAATATATAATTTCAGCGAAAATGCAATAATATGGTTCTGATCTTGTGGTAGAGGCTGTAGGTGGACCATAGAAACACCCTCAACTACATAGTTCGTCCATTTTCGAGTTCGTTGAATTTGTGTCTGATGATGGACGTTAAAGTTGTAACGTAAATATTGTTTTTTCTTTAAATACATTTATACATAAGGTATTGCGAGGGTATAAAGGTTAGTGAGACATCAAAATGCACTAAAAATAGTCACTAACGCGGGTTTGGTGCCTCATTAGCACTAAGTCGCTCACTTACATTTGGCGTGTAAACGAAGTATGCCAGCTTATTTCTTAGGATAAAATACACACGTGAATAAGATCTTTAATCTTTAATGTATGGCTTATTTCTTAATCTTAGATGTATTAAAAAGTAAATTATCTGAACTTGAGCAGTCTACATTTTAGAGGTACATTTAATTAACATATATTAGTAAGTACTGAGCGTACACTCATGATCCTCCTTCAAGCATTGGTATTCAGTTGTATTATTGGTGATTAAAAGATCATTGCACAATGATCTTTCAATCACCAATAATACTATTATCTGTCATAATAAAATGGCAACGTTAAAAAGGTTTATTCAACTGGTTTTAAATGTAGACACTTGTTATATCTAGTTGCAGGCATGGTATTTCAGGTATTTTCAATTAGGTATTTCAGGAGACATACCTAATTGTAATTGACTAACAATACCAAGCTTTATTTCGTAGAGGGTCATCATGTCCGGTGTATAATAACTGTCTTAACCTAATAATTAATTACATATATAAATAAGTTACCTCATTTATAATTTTTTGAACATTGTGTATTTTTTTCAAATGTCGAAATTTGTGTTGTGTTATTCCAGATACAGTATTTATAGGCTATAGGTGAGTACCTGGTCTAAATTAATCCTAAAGTCGGGCTCCAAATTTAAATTTTAATTAGCCCGGCCGGAGGAGCAGACAGGCGCCTTGTCACCAAACACGTATAAATAACCCTTTTAGCTCACCGTCTCTGTGTCTTTCGCCACGTTTAAATTCAAAATAATAACTTTCATAATTGTGATAAAAGGAAAACGATTTTGAGAAAAGATAATAACATAAATTTGAACGCGCTCCCTCTCAACATCAGATGCCCGCAAACCATTTCAAAGAGAATATTTCGATCGGGTTAGACTCGTGATTATGACGAAATATATGTATATTCTGTGCCTGTGAGAATATTCAATACTCTTACAATATAAACGCCTGTCTTTACAACGTTTTTGCTAATCCAGCATAAGATATCTTGGGACGAACCAATCAGTATTATGACGACGTCATAATACCTACTTGACATAAATTATATGAATGAAAATTCCTACTAGTATATAGTATATTTTAATTAAGTAGGTACAAATTGCCTATTGCCTACTAAATCTTTGAACTGTTCACCAACTCTTGCAGAAACAATTTTAAACTTCTATCATAATATATACCATAGGTGTTTGATCGGCTCCCAAAAAATGGCACCAAGTGAACTGTGTTTAGATGCAGTTGTACCTACCCAAGCACAATTAAATTATCAGACGCTTCGCGCCCGCGATAGCGGTGTAAAGTCCAAGTGTAGCCGAAAAATGTTAAAACTATGCTTTAGAGATGCAGAGAAGGCATGAAATGTCGTACTTTCGATAAGAACAATATTTTTATCATAGTATTAATTTTTTAAAGTAAAATAATGACACTGTAACAATCGATAATTTAAAAACTATGCTATTTTTTAATACGTAACTTGTGTACCTGTCTTTTTCACTCTCGCAAGCGTGCGTGTGGAATACGTACCACGAGTCTCTAATACGCTTCGTTGTAGTAAGTAATAAACTACAGACGCTTTACATTGCAGTTTTTGTATAACTTTATTACAACATATATTATATTCACAGAAACATTCATTGTATGGTTTGGTTTATTATTACGATAGCATATATAAATGCATGCACGTAATGTTGTTGTTACTTGATGAACTACCGAGTGCCACTATTTGACGCGATTTTAGTAGGAGATAGAGGATCTGTGGTATATTTGATCTACGATTTTTAAAGAAAATGTAGAAAGGGCTGACAGTGAATCAAGGTTTCAACATGTCACTCTTTTAAAAATCTACAAAGACCGACCTTTTGGGGAAATTCTGTGCTTATTACTAAAAGTGTAACCAGTGTTTGGATAGTGATGTATTTCATGATGTAATCAGTGAGTGAAATTCAGTAAAATTATTCCATTGTCAAATCTGGTAGTACTTTAGACCCAACCAACTTAAGGTATATTAATACCTTACCTCACCTTGTTAATGACAATCACGAAATAGTGTTGTCATCTTTGTGCTGCAGAAGAGGGCTATACGAGCAAATTATACCTTAGGCAATCTTTATTCACTAAGGTAAAAATTTTAAGGAATTGTGACGGTCGCATGTCAGTATACTTACAAAAAACTTGATTTTTGTTCATAAAAATAAAATGACGTCATAAACACACGTCATAAACATCAACTTAATGTACCTCTGGCTCCAAAAAATTAACAAGTCGTTTCGAGATCAATGTGTGCGATTTTATAATGAAATCCCGATGCCCGATTTCTTTTCACAAGGTTCAACTATTTGAAAACTGGTGGTTATAGATCGACCCTGGCAGATAGCGACTACTACTATTTACAACATTATTTGTTATTTATTGTTATAATAATTTTAACAAAGCTTTCTAAGAATAATAATAACTAAAATAATAAAAACAACTTGAGGCACCTCACACACGGCCGTCTAGCCTGTATTACTACTTAACGAGACTGCTGATAAACATACTCAAATATTACTAAGTATATAGATATTATTGATAAATTACACCCAGACACAGAACAAATGATCGTACTCATCACACAATTATTACTATTGTATTTTTCGCTTATTTATCATTAACCATAGGTAGTCGTACACTCAAGTACTAATAAGACAAGTGTGCATCACAAATTACCTATTAGTATTACTATACAGTATAGTCCATGCGAAGGTTGCCTGTCTCTTACAGACAACCTTTGGACTGCGACTGCAGACTGTGAAAAGACCGCCTATTATACTACCGTTTCTAAATGTTTTTCCGTGATTGTATTCTATTTATGGTGTGCAATAAAGAGTACCTACCTATCTAAACATATGTAGATTTCAGGGTTTCGTCTGTATGTGTGTACCCCCTTTAGATCGCATATTTGAATTTTGAGTTAGTTATGTAGTTAGAGACATGAATTTTTCAGTTAGAAATATCTTCTCCTTATATAAGATGCCATACCCCCAAACAGAAAGGAAACTTAATGTTGCATTAGTCGCTTTACTTGTATTTATTACCAAATTAGTAAGAAATACAAGTACTCAATTCTAAACAAAGTTCTGTGAAAAAAAAACAGGACAGTGAGAGAAAAGGGGGGTCAAAGAAACAAGCGCGTGACATCCTAACCTCGTGAATTCGTCTCGGTAGGTCTGTATGTTTAAAAAGAAAAGTGAAGAATATAATATAAAATGAACCTAACTGCCGTCTGCAGCACGTCAACTGCTCGCAGAAACACTAATTATTAACTATCTGCATAAGAAAGCACGTTACGACGTTATTGTTAGTCATAAAAGCAGTCGATGAATTATCATCTGTGTTGAATAACGTGAATAGTATTTTATTTTGATTCTATACAAATATTAAACAAATGCATCTCCATATAACTAAGAATAACTGAATACGAGAATAATCTTATGTAACAAGGTTGTTACCTACTTGTTTTTTTTATAATAGAATATGATCGATCTATACCTGCAATTGAAGATTCCAATAGGGGACTCGAGAGCTGGTGTAAAATATATTTCCAGTAGAAAAGATCTCTGAGGTCTTTTTTTTTAAATAATTGTAAATTTTTTAAGGTCTTTTTAGGATAGAGGACTCTGACTTCGTGGCAATGGCCAGTTCGTGTTACAGTTATGCGTATACACCCCAATCCATCCATATAAATATAATTTTGTTCCCGCTGCCTTCCCTTCTTGCTCTTTCAATAATCTCCCCGTTTTCCTTTTATAATTCCCAAATATCTTGTACAGGGTTTAATATGCCTTCAGCGGTAGAGGCGTGAGTGTATGTATGTACAAAAAGAAAGACATACACATATATATGTGTAGGTCTTTTTTCATATAAAGGTAGTATTGATTAAAAATTAAAAATATCCCGGACTCAAAAACGAAACTCTGGAAAGTAAAAATAAAATACATTTCTATCAATAACCTAACCATTAAGACTATTCCAATGAGCTCATATGCGATACCTCTGCTATAAGTTGGGGAGAAAGAAATTCGGTATCCTGCTCATTCTAGATGATATTGCAGCATTAGTGACCTAATGCCATGTTTACCATGTTATTGTAATATAATTGAAGGGAAAAGATACTTATTCAGATCAGTACAGGTTATTTACATCCCTTCAAGGATTAGGAAAAAATTGATGATCTTAAAACGACTAAAGAATTTCTTGACTTCGAGACACCTTTCGAACAAAAAAAAAAACTAAATCAAAATCATTCCACACGTACAGGAGCTATGATGCCACATCTGTAGCATTATAGCGTGTGTATCGTTAAACGCCAGGAGTTAAAAACTAATATGCAACATTATTATTTCGATATGTTTTGAGAAATTAAAGTACAATAATTTCTCATTACTTAGTCATTATAATTCTTACCACTTGTATCGGTATCCTATAATTAGTTGTTAATTGCATAATTCTATAGCTATTCAACAGATAGCAATAAGGCTTGATTGTAAGTTAGTGCGTGTCAAGTTAGTTTTTAATGCAGTTTTATGTTTATCATCAATAAAATATTTATTGAGGATTCTGTTATACCATAGTCCATAGACAACTTGTTTTTAAATTTATGATGTAAGGAATTTATCATATATCGAAGAGAACCTTTCAGGATAAGAATTTTCCAACAGAATGCAACAGATTTGCCATAATAAATAAGCTTAAATTTAAGTACAAACTTGGTTTAGATTGATGATACACGTAAGAAAACATCAACACACAAATATATTATATTGAAAGTGGAACCATGAATTAGATGTATTTATTGCACATTCAGTAACTTGGAATTAAAAGTCAAGCCTAATAAGATACTATAAAATAAAAAAAATATGCTACATGATACCTGTATTATTGTAAGGTTTGACGAATTGCTAAGTTCTATCATTAATGATTTCAGCTTCTTCTTCAGCTTTCGAGCTTAAATACGATATGACTAACAAAATTGTATCGCAGATTTATGTAGTTCCTTATAAAAGTTGCGGTGTGATTCGAATTTTAAAATTGACTTTTTCTTATAAATTCTTAATATTAAGGCAGCGGGTCCGCAGCAGGCCCGTAGAGGTAGATTTCGTGTTTTTGAATTTTATTAAAAATCTGCCCCCCAGTCCCCATTCACGAAGTTAACCGTCATTTTTGCCCTTTTGATTTCAAGTTTGAAAGCAATCGTTGTATTATTGCGATCTCTATCGTGCCGGTAAAATTGAGGGACATACATATATATATGTATACTAGCTGACCCGGCACACGTTGTTTTGCCATATTAATTATTTCTAATGAATATTTTGGTAGTCAAATAAAAAATAACTAACTTATTGTGGGGATGGGGTCTATGACTGAAAGAAGAATGGAGCGCTGTAGTCTATTGACGGCCTATAAAATAACAAAACACCAACCATTCATTTTCTTAATTCAAAGTAATTCATTAACTTAACTGACATATTTAAAGTTTAACAGTGGGAGAGCCATGCTTCGGCACGTATGGGCCGGCTGGAAAGGAGTGATATCATGGCCTCACAGAAAACCGGCAGTGAAGCAATGCTTCGTTGTACTTCGCCAAGCGAGTGAGGTTACTGGTGGCCCTAACCCTTCCCTCTCTCTATCTTCCCCCTATCTCTCCATCTCCCCTCCTCTCCTACTCCCACCTTAAAGGCCGGCAAGGCACTTGTGACTCTCGAGTTGCAGGTGCCCATGGGCGGCGGTAGTCACTTACCATCAGGTGACTCGTCTGCTCGTTAACCCCTATTCCATAAAAAAAAAGTTTTACGTCTACTTGACGGTAATCGATTATTACAATCGATTGTAACAATCGCACTTTCTATTTTCACTGGGTTAAATACTTTAAAAAAATTGTACCAATGAAAGTAAAAATACTAATATCGCTATTAAAAAACAGGGGTTGATCGTAGAGGGTTGAAAATTCAGGTTTGTATGTATTTTCTAATGTTGTATCATAAAAAAAATATCTGAAAATTAAAAAAAAAATGTAGGGGTACCCTACCCTTAACATTTAGGGGCATGAAAAATAGATGTTGTCCGATTCTCAGACCTACTAATATGCACACAAATTTATAACAAGAGAAGGGGACGACCAAAAAAATATGGATGGACTGTGTGAGAGAAGATATGGCTAGAAATCGAGTATGCAGTGAAATGACGAACGATAGAGTAGAATGGAAGAATAAAACATATTGCACCGACCCCAAATAAAATTGGGACAAGGGTAGGCAGATGATGATGATGATGATATAAACTTTTTAACTGGTTGTTACTTTGGGGTCTAGGGATCATAACTAGACCTCTTGTGAAGAAATTTTTAGAAAACTCGACAATTGGTACAAAACCAATAGGTAGACTTTTCTTCGAAATCGACCTAAAATCTCATAGTAATAATCACGAAAAGTACACAAAAAATACAGTGATTACATGGTTGATAATTATTAATTTATTGTGACGTTTTACAAGAGTGCTATTATCTCGATACTATGGTGATAAGAAAGATAGTGTTTGGCGAAAAGTAGGGAAACTGATAACGCTATCTTTACGAGATTATCGTGTCAGATTATATAGTAGGTATTTGAAATGTTGCCAGTAGTAATCGGCAATCGGTTCTTAGAATGTTGGAACATCTCGCTAATCTATATGCAACTTACCGCTATATTTTTACATAAAGTTCACTTGATGGTAAGCTGTGTAAATGAATAATAATACTTGTAACAAGAGTCTTATGACAAGCGCGCGTTGAGAACTCCATGCTCAGCTAGTGTTACCAGGTCGCTTAATTTTTTTTTATTGTAGATGATCTTTTAATTGTAGTACGTATATTTGTGCGGCTCATCAATTTAATTACGAATTTAAAAAAGAACTGGTTACCATTACGGTAAAACACTATTGTATGACGAATTTGTTTACGTTAAGCGCTTCAAACCGAAATCGTTTGATAAAGTAAGTCGTGGTAAGTTAAGTTGGCCGTCGATATAGTAATATCACAGTTCTTAACGTCGAAGGGTCTGGTTGAAAACAGAGTGAGCAATGTACGTAACGTTATGGCTTTCCTTGGTTATGCGGCATCTAGTAGCAACATTATGATTATGTTTATCACCAGAACCCACAACCTGCCCATTGAAATTCCAATGGCTTAACAAGAGCAGGAGCCTCCTTCCATGTTTAGGGTTATAAGATATTGCACAGCTCCAAAAATTTTATAATAATAATAACTCCACACATCTCACACACGGCTGTCTGATCCTAAACTAGGCGGAGCCTGTACTATGGCAACCAGGCTGCTGATAAACATACTTATATATTTCTAAATACATACATATTTTAGATAAATTACACCCAGATACAGAACAAATTATCGTGCTCATCACACAAATATTTGTCCTGGGTGGGAATCGAACCCACGACCTCTGGCATAGCAGTCAGGATCACTAACCACTAGACCAACAGGCCAGCCAATTTTTTATTACAAGTTTAATATATTATTATATATATTATTATAAGTATATTATTATAAGTTATGATATTACAATGATATTTTTTAAACTACACAAAAGGTGTAACGGACCACCTGATAGCGGTTACCGCCACCAACATAATACAAATTGAGCTGGGTCGCTAAATGTTTAATTGCGACTAATGCAGCGTTCCCATCAATCTTACATCCAAAATAAAAATTAACAGCAATCTTTACTCAATACTTTCATTACTTACATTTCTTTAAGGTAAAATGAGTATAAGTACATATTTGTAGTATGAATTAGCGAATGAAAGAAACGACTGAATGACGATTTATGAGGGTAGTAGAAAAATACAGTTTGTGTCAACCATGCTCTTGCAAAATAAAATAATTAAACAAGTTGTTCGGTCGTACAAGATTATCTTTCTTCAATCACTTACACTGAAATATGTTTTTACTATGAGATACTCTTTCAACAACTATCGTTCTATTGTGTGCAAAGTTTTATTACTGCTACAGAGCAGTATAGCGGCACCACCCCACTAAGTTATTTGAGCAATAATGTCAATGTCAAAAGCTGTGCTCAAGTACAAGTTAATGTCTCACTAAATCAAGCATTGCTTACAGATTTCTATACAAATCCCAAGTGAAGGCACTAAAGCTTTAAGGCAGACTATTAATATAGCTATTATAATGCAGATGTAGTGCAAATACAAGTGGCCGGTAGACCCGGGGAAAGTTTGCCTACAACCTATTATCGACTTCAAATGTAAATGTATAAACCGTGATTTCTATTTATTTTTGCATAGCGCCTACGACTGGGCCTTATTGCATTTCATAAAGTTTATAGCTTCAATTTCATGCTGCTTTAGTTGAATTATGAAAACAAAGGCAATAAGATAATTGAACGACATATTTACATGAGATGTAAATGACATGGTTTGCAACTATCCAGTGAATATATGATTAAACTAGCCCACCCGCGGAGCTTAGTATTAAACCCGATATTTTGATGGAACTCTAAGTTTAATAATGTGGTCGGTTAATTATATTTTATATCTTTGCTTTAGTCGCCAATTAAAAATTGTAGCTTTGTGGATTTTAACGTAAAACAATTCTTGGGTTATAGAGAATTAAAATTTTATTACTTCGCACTCGCTAATTTATTTGTATACCCTACGTTTTATTTATGTGACGTTTATTGCGCCAAATTAAAGCCAACTAATGTAGTCTAATCATCAATGTCACTTGATTTGATGTGTTCTTAGGATCGTAACTTTCTGGCGATAGTATTAATCAAGTTGTTTGTTCCACGCCCTAACAAACTATGCAAGTGCGGAGTTGGAGCGCACACATAACTTCTTTTTTCACTTTGTTTTTTGCAATGTTGTTGTGATATGTGAAGCGTATAATTTTAGTTGTGTATCGTGCTATAACCTAGTAGTAGTATTTTATTACCGTGAATACTGGCGTCCCGCACGCCCATTAATCTTCAAATTAATTAAATGATCAAGTAAAATTATATTTAGCCCAGGAAACGAGGACAAGCTCATACTACGCGGCGCTTCGTCTCGCACACCGGGACCACACTGAAAACCTCGTGAAAGTTCAAAGAATTGAAGCTGTGTCGTGATCTTGTGAGAGCGTCTTATCGTGTGTTGCGCTAGTTGACACAAGCTTTAAGGGCAAATTGACATGTACAATCTGTGTTGCTTTTAGCATAGGTACTTACTTTATATTGTTCTGGTTTATGATAATTCCATATCCAGTTTTGTATAAGTTGGTATATAGTGTTTCAGGCTACGAGTTACTGATGGTAATTCACCAATAACCTACTCAAACTTATATCCTTTCATTTGAATTTTGAAAACGTTATATCTGTCAAGGAAATTACTTGAAATTACATCCAAGTTAGAAAGATCCTCGAGGGCAATGTTTAAGAGTTACTCCCGTTGGTTAATTTATACAGCTTGATATAAAGAATCCTACATAAATTTCAGTGTTTCGTCGTTTGTATGGACGTGTTTGTATAAAATGTTTGTTTACCATTGCTTGCAGTCTGAAGCAAGTGCAGTGGAAACATGCATAATTAGCTGTAAATTATTATGAGGCTTTCTACTAGGTCTTATAACGGTGCCACAAAACCATTAATGAGTGTACTCGGCTGGTGAAATCGCTGAGGAAAAATCTCAAGTCTTATTAACATAGTAGTAGAGCTAGTTTATTCATAATTGGAGGTTGTCTCCTTCCCTAGCACTGTGTGGCTCGAAGAGTGCGCGCTCACCGTGCGTGCAGCGTGCAGGTCCCGCCCCGCGTGCACACAACCCGCACAGCCATCGTGCAAATAAATTGCGATCATAATATCGTGCGACGCAAACCCAGCCCCGGCCACAATTAAAATTTGCATTCTTGCAGTCTGATTGATAACTCTGTTGGGTAAGTAAGGCGGTATTTGATTTGAGTAGGCGGGAACATGATTTAGAGTAGGGACAAGTATTTCCTATTCGTTGTTTTTATTATGATTTGTGTATGAATTATCTGATTCATAAATAAAGAGGAAGTGCTTTTCCATTATTGTGGTATATGACATTTAGTTTTAAAGCATTATGTTGATATTGGGTAGATATCCCTTTAGCTTATAGCTTAGTATAGAGTATTACTATATTGGTATGCAAAATATTGTGGTTTATACACGTAGGGAATCTGATGAATCTCTGAATTATGTGCTAAACATAAGTAAGTAAAATAACAAAATTTGTATTCATTCATTGTTAAACGAGAACAATTGCTGACAAACTGCTATGCAGTTTGGCAAATTTATTTTATGTAAAAACTTATGCAAATTTTGAATAAATAAATAAAAAAAAAAAAAAAGCTTTGCCATCAGCAAGTGGTAGGTATCGAGTCGCATCGAGAGCTCAATGAAAAATCCAATATAATTATGCAAAAAACCAAAAAAAATTGGTACGTAATAATTAAATAGCTTGTTTAGCAGAATTTGTAACTATTTGGGCCTATATTAGACTTCTTTAGTTCAATTCCGGCAAGTATTCAATTATTGTACATATTTTGCAAACATGTATTGCGTAACTAATAACGTCATCACGTCATCATTATCAGCCAAAACTTTTAAAGAAATTAAATTTGTTCAAATCGGTCTAATTCACTGTTGACCTTTAATATGTTTATGTTTACGTTTTTACTATTTACGTCAAGAATAACATACGTTGGCGATTCGTCAGCGAAACGTTTGTATTTCTTGACATGCCGTGCCGATTTGATATTATTCTAATCCAGATTTTTCACAATCTAGTCTACCGACTTTTCAAAACTTAAGGTCGTCCCATTCGAACATTATATTTTGACAGGAAGTAATGTTCACTCATTTGTATCCTCTGTAAAAATTATGCCGAAACGACAGATATATTATTTTTCGTGAAAAACATAATATGCATCGTCTGCTAAATCCGTGGTTCGATGGCAACGTATGTTCGTCAAATATTTTTTAATCTTGTTTTTATGAGGTGCAACTGTAAGATACGCTCACTCCACAGGCATCTGTAGAATGATACCTAATAAATTATAATGATATTTTTGTTGAATAAGTTGGCTCGCGTCCACTGCTCGTTCCTGGACATTTTGTTATCATACTCAATAATAAGTCATTGAGTGTCCGAGGCGCTTTACGAGTTACACTCGCAATTTATCTACGAAAGTGTACGAGCACACTGCCACTCGAATCTGGCTGTATGGCTCCCGATATGGCGTTGAGCATCGCTTTAGTGTACCTTGTGCTACTTAAACTGTCTACACGTCATAAAACTGTCTCAATATAATAGTCTTCCGAAAATTATAAGAAAATAAAGATCACGCCGCGCCGGTCAATTACGCTCAATAAGGAAGAAGAATGATTTGTATGATTTTTATGGTTGATACTAATTGGTTCGACAATGTAAACGGCCTTTACGCCTTCTTGCATTTTAATCAGGATACACTGGAAATAAACATATATAAGTTGAATTATGGACGTATAGAACGAGAAGAACCAGTCACAATTGCGACAAGCAGGCGCCAGGCCCAGTCAATGAAGTCTACAATAATAAATAAAAGTTGAGGGAAACGAGACTCTATTAATATACAGAGAATTTATGCTCGCAGATACCGTACCGACGAACGTCCACAATCGTACTGGTTTCTTTATAAATAAATTATAATCTTTTATACATGTCTGTAATTGATTAAGTCTATCTAAACTATCTGCATCGAACATGTTCATTTGTTTATTAAATCAAATACATATAACCAAACTAGATGTGTTTATTTAGGGATTCAACGTAAATTAGCCAATTCAAAAATATATGGTGCTACCTATATAACCTTATGTACCTACCTACTATCTCATCAGTTATAAGTAGGACCATATATTTTTGAACAACTGACTATATACTTATATAAGTACAGAATATTGATGAGCCCTTTAATTTAAATGGTATAAAGTCGGTTTTAAATCGTTAAGGACCACCGCCGAGAGAAGTTAAGCAGGCCTGTCAGTAAAGCGAATGGATATATCTGTAGAGGCCGGAAGGCGCACTTGGCGCCGATGTCGTCAACCTTGCTATGCATATTCCGTGTATATAATGTAAGCAAGGACGATTACACTCGCGTACAACTATAAAACGGCCTATTGCCTCGATAACATCTACCGCAGATTTTGCGAGAAGCGGTCGCGTCTGTGTCGCCGCAGCATCATGGAAAGATTAGTTAGAAATTGACTTTAAGTAAAAATGTTAATTAGAAAGCCATGCTGTTTATCTGTGTCCTTTATATATCCAACGTATTTTGATGTCAATTGGATTTGTGAAGTTTGCAATTTTTTTTTATTTGTATTGAAATTTTTAAATAAAAAGTATGGTACAGTTGACCGTTACGGCGTCGGGCAAAATACAAAACAGCGTATGGAATTTTTCAAACTTAATTGATATAAACACAATCACAGCGGTTTACCAACAACACATATTTTTGAAATCAAACATAGCTTACTCAGGACCCATATATCAAAAAATAACTAACTTATTGTGGGATGGTGATGACTACAAAAATAACAAAACACCAACCATTCATTTTATTATCTCAAAGTACTTCATTAACTAAATTGACATATTTAAAGTTTAACAGTGGGAGAGCAATGCTTCGGCCGGTATGGGCCGCCTCCATCGGCATATCGATAAAGCAATGCTTACGTTGTGTTTCGCCGAGCGAGTGAGGTTATCGGTGGCCCTAACCCTTCCCTCTCTCTATCTTCCCCCCCATCTCTCCATCTCCCCTCCTCTCCTACTCCCACCTTAAAGGCCGGCAAGGCACTTGTGACTCTCGAGTTGCAGGTGCCCATGGGCGGCGGTAGTCACTTACTATCAGGTGACCCGTCTGCTCGTTAACCCACTATTCCATAAAAAAAAATCGATTATAACAATCGCACTTTCTATTTTCAATGGGTTAAATACTTTTAAAAAAATGTACCAATGAAAGTAAAAATACTAATATCGCTATTAAAAAACAGGGGTTGATCGTAGAGGGTTGAAAATTCAGAGTTGTATGTATTTTCTAATGCTGTATCATAAAAAAATTGAGCCGATTCTCAGACCTACCCAATATGCACACAAAATTACATGAGAATCGGTCAAGCCGTTTCGGAGGAGTATGGTAACTAACATTGTGACACTAGAATTTTATATATAAGATATATATATATATAAATATATATATATCATATATAAAATTTATAATACAAATATTGTTATTCTTGTACGATTTAACTTGGTAATTTAAGGAAATTGTAGGATTTTGATGAAGTCGTTATAAAAACACCATTAGCCATTACTAGACACAAATAATAGAACATACTTTTATGTAATAAAGTAATAAAGTAAAACAAATATTTTAAATAGTAATAATTATAGTATTTAAAAAATAAGTAAGTATATAAAAAGGATAATAGAAAAGTAATAAAATTATGTTGGCAAAAAGGAGAGATATATCAAAATCAAAAAAATTAATGAATATTTCAAGAAAATAAATAAGCCATAATAAGGTCGGGGAAAAAGTTTCTTCGTATTTTATATTAAACTATAATATTATATGTGAGACGGTGGCAGCGATGTGATCCACGCGCGCTTAAAATGTGAAGGGGACACGGCTCCCACTTACGCCTGCGAGACTACCTTGCTTTATGGGAAGGTAGTCAAGTCTGTCGGGGGCCCAGGGAGTTCCTTTATAGGTTATACCTGAGCCCTCGGCCATAGACACCCGTGACGGAACACCGTGTGGTTTTAGTCGGTTCGATTCCGACATACCCACTTCACCGAGTATCAGCTCGGTGCGGTGGTACCCGAGGGGGTTTCCACACGTTAAAAAAAAAATAAAAAAATAATAATAATATTATATGTGCCATTTTATTCGATAACTTGTTGCCATCTTGTAGGTAGTCACATAATCCCTTTGCTCTAGAAATCATGGGACATTTGATCAAAAACCTGCGAAACGTAGTTTTGACAGTCCACTCTTGATGTTAACCTAACACTGCCCATAGAGTTATCATGTATCAGTCTGGCGTTATCATGATGAAAAACTACTCCTTTATTGTTGATCAATTCCGGTCGTTTTTTCTTGTTGAGTCTCATTAGTTGTTGGCAGTAGAAATCCGAATCGATGGTTTTGTTGGGCGGTAAAAGCTCGTTTTTTTTTTATCAGATAGCAGACGGGTCCCAGACGGACCTGATGGTAAATGACTACCGCCGCCCATGGGCACCTGCAACTCAAGAGTCACAAGTGCGTTGCCGGCCTTTTAAGTGGGAGTAGGGGAAGGCGGAGGTTAGGGAAGGGGGAAAGAGGGGGAGAGGGAAGGGTTAGGGCCTTCGGTAACCTCACTCACTCGGTGAAAAGCAATGAAACATTGCTTCACTGCCGGTTTTTTGTGAAGCCGCTTTATCACTCCGGTCGAGCCGGCCCATACGTGCTGAAGCATGGCACTGCCACGAAAAATTATCATAATGAACGATGCCCTTCCAATCTACCATACACACAGCATCACCTTATTGCGTGTTAATCCGGGTTACGCTACAGTCTGTGGAGCTTGACTACCCTTTGACCATGACTCTTTCACACGTTCTTGTCGTAGGTGATCCACTTTTTATCAGCAGCGATCAATCTTTTTAAAACTGGTTCGGTTTTATTACGTTTCAATAGAGAATAGCAAATGAGTACACGATTCATTAGGTTTCTTTCAGTGAGCTCTTGTGGCACCCAAATATCGAGCTTTTTGTAGACTAGACTTATTCAAATGGGTCAAAACTGTTTTGTGGTCAATACTCAGTTCTACGGCTATGTCCTAACTACTAATATGCCGATATTGCTCATCTTTTTTTAAAAAAGACATTGACTTTATCCGTGTGATTGCAATCAGAGCGAGCTGCATCTTAGAAATCATAGTTCCCGGACTGAAAACGCTTGAACCGACTTTGTGCTACTCTTACTGACACTGCATTAGATCTACAAACGTCACAATTTTTCGTGGCTTAAGTTGCATTTTTCGGAACAGAAAAACAATTGAAAAATGTGTAAACGAATGGTGAGTGCATTCTAATGAAATTACAAACTTACCAATTTCTGAACTAGTTTCTTATGATATACCTACGAGTATATATGATAAGCACACAATCTATCGGTGCTACGAATGTCATCTATTTCTCATCCACAAAGCTATTAAATCGGAAAGGAATAAAAACCATACTACACACGCACATATTCACAAACTTTCGCATTTATAATAATGATGGGACAAAAGTAGGTACATATATCTCAGTGTTAGTGATAATCTTGAAACACTTTCAATTTTTATCACCGTGCAAAGCCGTGGGCAAGAGCCAGTGTTTTAATAAAATTAATTTATTGTTCGCTGTGGGCTATACCGATGACATATAAAGAGTATTCGTATTTAGCGAAGTGAATCTATGGCATTTTTACAGAAGAATTTAATAAAAATTTATCATTCGCTACTGACAAGTTTTTATATAGTTTTGGATAGGGTTTAAATTTAGCTGAAAGTTTTACTGTTGCTTTTACATACGAGTAAAACATCATTGGAGCGTATTAAAACATTTTCCAGTATGCTGGAGTTGAAATGAAATGATCATCATTACATGTTGTCATTTCATCACGTGTTGTGTTATTAAGGTGTTTTTGAGAAAAGATTTAAAATAAATGTTGTAAATATTAAAATACTAACTGCCTAGTCTACTATCGGTACCTACAGATAACGTCCGTCCTCTTAATAAGTAGAGTTTTATAGGTAGTTACAAATACTACGATGAGTATTCGATTCTCGTTGGCGATATGGCTAGATGATTCCACAACAGCTTCATTCAGCAAATGCATTGACACAAGCTGAACTTAACATCTATTTTGTACACATTAAGACACTTGATGCACTGGTGTTATCTACATACGGATTTATATATTGTGAATTGTTTGTTTATCTATTTCCTATTTTTCGTTTTAATATTGCTTTTCTGTTATACTTTACTCAATCTTTCGTTCTTCTTTTTAACTGACTTCGAAAAAGGAGGAGGTTCTTTGTTGGACAGTATGTATTTTTTTACGTATGTTTACTGATATTTCCGTCATCTATGAAAAATTGTTTTCTTGTTTGAAAGGGAATGATGGCAAAAGGTATGGTGCCTTTATAATGTTACCTGTTATATTTATAGTGTCGCATGTAGATATTGTAGTCTTTTTAGTTAAGGTTATAATGAATTTTGTTTGTATTTTGTAATCGGTTTACCTTTTTTAAAAGTGTTTATTAAGTCACTAAATTGTAAACGCAATTCTAAAAAAATGTTTCCAGTTTTTCATATACTCAATGTGCTTCTTATGAGCAAAATAAAAAATCTACTTTTTTTTTCTTATTGATTCTTTAGTAAACAAAAAAAAATCAATTGAATTAAATAAATTTATTGTATAAATTATGACTTACTAGCAACCCGCCCCGGCTTTGCACGTGTACAAATTATACACCTGAACCTTCCTCATAAATCACACTGTCTATTAGTGAAAATCGCATGAAAATCCGTTCAGTAGTTTTTCAGTTTATTGCGAACAGACAGACAGACAGACGCGGCGGGGGACTTGGTTTTATAATATGTAGTGATAAACTAATACCTGACAAGGGTACTATTAAAATTACCTACTTAAAAGCCTAGCTCAAGGGGTTTTTAAGAAACAAAGAGTACTGATGGTATGTATAACAAACGGTATCTTATTTCAGTTGCTATGTAGCAGCTGAAAATGCCCTCTTGACACTCTTTGGCACCAGCATAAGTGAGCTTTCAAAGCAAAACTGTACAAAATTACTCCTTGTTCCCTCACACTTGTAAGTATCCACCTCTTTCTTTATGAGTGAGCCTAGACTATCTGTAGACGTAAAAAACACGCTAAAAAGGACGTTTACATGACCTCAGAGCCTTTAATTCGATGGATGATTGGTTCGTGCGCTGATGGGGATTCTTCGTCCTTGCTCGCGCACCTAGTAGATATACGCGGAATATACTTACCTAGAAACAATTACAAAAATACTCCTATTATAATAGACTCAGTAATCTTGTACAGTTATGAGAAAACACACATGGTCTTCACTCTCTGCGCGATAAACTCTGACAACAAACTGCGCGATACAGCGTGACTATAAAATCAACCTGAGTAGGCATGTATAAGTATATATAGATATAAAATTCACACACTGTATACAATTAACTTTGGTAACTATGCAGGAGATGACATTAAGTATTTTTATTGTGCCAATTATTTCCACTCGCTTTTAAACGATGCTAATTAATTCGGTTCACACGTTCAATAATTTAAAAAATATGTATTTTATTGGTTTCTTTGCCCACGACGCCCGAGAGATAATTCTGTAGTTTTCTTAGAAACACGGACTCACTTAACTACCTACCTACTTGATATAAGTTTACCGAAGGTGGTTGTTTGATGTTTAAATAATTTTATCAATCTTATGTAGTTGGAATTACGAATTGCGAATGAATGAATCGAGCTAGATAAAAGCATAATCTAATCAAATTCTCAGCTACGTAACGTACCAATCACTGAAAAGTTTTCATCGGTTTATAGGACCATATCAATAGGTTGGGTGAAATTAGGAGCCTACCACATTCGTGAATATACACGATTTGTTATAATTCCAAAACATCTTGCTTTAACGTTACCTTCAATTTACATGGAAAGATCTCTGGTGATCATTTACCATTAGGCCAGCCGTATGCTTGTTTACTACCTTAGTAGTACATAGACTAGTGTCAGTCTGGTGGTGTCACTGGTGTCACTGTTATATATATATTTTTTTCAGAAAATGAATACTAGCAACGTGGGTCACACATTACTAGTATTCTTGTTAAACCCTCCAGCTAACCTCAATTGATGTGTGTTAGGAGTGAGTTCACGTCTGTAGTGCACATGGTTAAATCGAAATATTTGTGAAAAATATAGTAATAGACATGAATTGTGTCATTTCTTTAATTAAATCTTAGAAATCATACGATAACGTATTATATCTACTTATAAAGATTTATGTATGTAGGTATGTATTTATGTAATTTGAGAGGCCTCCAGGTGTGGGGGAGACGAGGAGCACAAGCGGAATTATTCTCGCCGGTCAGTCTGGTGGTTTTACTAAATTAATATTAATTATCGCATAAGGATGATGTCACTCTAATGTTAATTTTCATTATTTTATCTTAAATTTATTCATTAAACAGTTTTCATTTCATATTTTTTGTGACAACTATTTTAAACTTATTGGCAAAGCTAGCAAGGATTGGCACTGCCAATGACGTAAAATTTCTGCTACTATTTTACTTATTTATATTTCATGGGAAATTAAATTCAATCTTATTTTCCATTAAGAAATAACTTTTCTAGGACTTTACGTAACAAATGGATGACACAAAGTTAAGAAAAATGTTTGCTTTTTCTATAAAATATTAAGGTTATCAGCCAAGTGTTATCTTCAATATAATTTATAAGTTAGTCGAAAGAAAACAACGACATCTTAAGCATAAAAGTGTCTCTTCGTCCTATTTTCCATAGTGTGGACAATGATTATGGAAAATTAAAAACGTGGGCTATATTTATTACAGAGAAAGGTTGGATAATATAATAATATTCATAATCAAGAAACGATAAGTTCTTCATATATACTCCTAAATTATTCATAGTCCTATATATTCAGTCAGTCGGCAGTCTTAACGACGTTCACTAATACGACGTTTAATGATTATGTTATATTATTATTTACTATCTTTTGCTAGCTTCCCTCGCTTTTATGTAGGGTTTGTCAATCAACTCACATATGTCTCGGGAACAGTACTTCCTTTTTTTAAAGAATAAAGGTGACCTATGTCCTTTTTGTACCCCGGACAATATATACCGGTATACGTTATTACAAAATTTCATGGTGATCGGTTGGTTGATTGTTGAAGGCGTGAAAGTGTAAGAAACAAACAAAAAACTGAATTTACAATATTAGTTAGGGTTAATATTATTGAGCTGTGAGTGGTGTCAACACGTGGTTAACATGCTCAATAAAATTAGGTGGTCTATATGCAAAAACTATTTGAGGCAGACAACTGCAATATACATAAGGAAAATTTGAGAATGTCTGTCCTCAAACGATATCAGAATTTAGTACCTTAAAAAATTAAGAGAGAAGAAAACTGTTGAAATTTCTTAGTTTACATTTAGTTGGTGTAAAAACATACTGTAGTTTATGGTTTTGTAAATAACGGAGCCATTATAACACTATAAATCTATTTGTTACGCCTGTAGAGATCCGAGCCCCTTTAAGAATTCACGCGTGACCACCATAGACTCATAGAGATTACTGATGTGTTTATTAAACGTGTAATGGCAACGTTACCGTTGATTCATTGGGGCGAGTGAACAAATCGATGTGCCACAGTAATTCTTATTAGCAACGATAGACACCTGTCGGAGACACTCGATACTCCGCGCTTTACATAATACGCGCGCTCGCCACAGCTGGCTACCTCGCGCCTACGATCACACTTGAGACCCGCCACTGACTCAGACATATGCAGAAAATTGAGGGACATACACCATTTTTACATTGGAACCATAAGAACTTAATAGGTTATGTTTATATCGAGGTTAATACAGAACAATAATAGAACGTCTTATTTTGGTCATAAGTACATTTTGTAATATCTAAAGAAGGTATAATAGCAACTGACAGTAAAGTAATTTGCCTAAGGTGATACTGAAAAGAAAAATAAATCCTTTTATAGATAAACTAATTCCCAGTGTATTGTTTGTTACCAAGTATGTCTCTGGCTAAAAATAAAAAGCATGTAGAAAATATAAATATAGACTGGTAATACCGTGGGCTGGGTATTACAGCGTCACTAATCAATGTATACGTAATACAATGTGCACGCCAAGGGGCGGCACAATGAGCAATCATTCAGCGTGTGGGTGTGTGTAATGATACAGTGATCAAAGCAAATTGACTGATCTGCGGTGAGCGTCGCCCACGCGATATAGACGGCCGCAGACCGAGTCGCTACTGTAACAATGCCGTACAGGACTGACTCACTGCTGCATATCCGATACGATACCTTGAACCGTCCACTACTACAACTGTTTCATACAGAATTGTAAAAAGAAAGTCAATACATTAACATTGACTTGTTAAACTTACCTATACAAAGTATATTGTAGCATTTATTTAAGATGATGAATGTTAATCTCTGCGGTGGATCGTGTAGTATTTCCACACTTGGAGGCGAATGCGAACTAGTCAGCGTGTCGGCAGAGCGAATGTCAAAATATCCTGCTTAAGGCTAATTCAGAACGAACAATTTATGCGCTGCCCACGCCCGCTGAAATACGGCGCACGCCTCTTTCTACCCTTTTATGTAGACGATTTATTATAGTGACTTGCGCACACTTCAATGAGCTGACCATATACCTCTCGTTTGACATGCAACTCATACTCATCGTGATCTATGTTATGATACAATGCACTAATCCTGAGGCCGAACAAGCCACGCTTCGGAGATTACAAATTGTATCGCGTGAATCAATTGTGGTTGTCAGTGTTTGCCATTCAAATTGAAGTTTGCTTTAACAGGAATTTGCACTAATATTGCAATGTACAGATTATCACATGTAAACATTCGGAAATTTTCTAATGCGGTTGTGATAAATTCAAAATAAACAACGCTTCGTATCGGGTACATTCCATAAACAGATCGTGAAAGAAGCATAAGACGGGCGTCGCCAATACTTTCATACATTTCCCTGGCGAAGCGTTTCTGGCCCATCGCCAACGTTTCCGAGAAAATGAAAGGAAGGTTACGCGATGTCTCGCCTCACTTTATATGCCTAAATCATGTCAGAGATAATATTTTTATATACAAAAGTAAAGAAATATCCGCGTCTTACAAAATAGGTTGTCGTGTGGAAACAGCGGACCAGTCGACGCAGCTTCTCATCGTGTCTCTTAACGATCCACCACAACTGGCGGTAAATTTTCTCAGACATGAAAGCCAAAAAAATAAACAAGTACTTTATTATTTAGCTGCATTCATAATTTTCCTTTTTAATGAATTTGATGTACTCTCACAAATTCTGTAATAAAATGCAGAGATAATGCTGGTCGTTTATCGTCAGTAATGCCGTTTTGTGTTGTAGCCACTAATATATTGATTGTTGCATCCTGAATGGGGGTCGGTATCGCATCATTGGCGTCACCCTTCTTCCTTATTATATGTGACGTCGCGCGTTGTTGAGTGGCAGCAGATTTACATACATCATCTAGTTACATTATTGTATCATCTATCGCGAATAAGTAAGTGCCGCCTGTATTTTTTTAAAGGCCATGTGGCAACTGTCAGGTTGTCTACGGATGTCAAATAGTATAACATTTTAAAAGCGGGATTTTAGTTTTAATTTCGGTTTAAGATTAGCAACAATGTCACTAGTATATCCACACGAGCCGTAAGATGTTCTCACGCAACAAGATTCAATCGTTATCAGTGCACTCACGTGTGAGGTTAATTAAATGGTTAGGAGAGGAAGATAACAGTGACACTTGTATGTAGAGGCCGAGCACCTTATCGACCCGAGCGACGCATCTGATAGCAAATCTATCTCCGATACCTAATCGCAATCATGTCTGTTTGTTATCATGGTAATATTATATAAATTTTCTTCGACAATTACATAAAAACTTACTACTTACTTAATACTGTTTAATGTTTCTTGAATTAATAAATGTCAAATATGCGATAAGCGTTTCAGATAAGAGTAAGATATAATAAGAGGTTTAGATAAAATCTCTTTTTTAAGGAACTGGAGACTATATTATTTTCAAACTTTTTATTAACTGTAAATGCCACTAATAGAACCCATGAATGCCAACATATTGTTAAAGAGGTTTTTTAGAATATTTTCACATTAATTTTTAACAAGTGCGGTTCTACGCGTAATCTTTATTGACACTTTGCTCTTTTTTTCTTTTACAAAGTTTCTAGAAGGTTTGCGTTGGTTAAGGTAAGTTTGTTAGGGTTCCAAAATGCAATGGATTTGATTGTCTGACTTATATAAAGCAAAAATTATAAGGAGGTGAGACACAGAAGATTTTTCTTGGGAAACAGTTCCACCCTCTAAAAGACTGTACTGGTTAATATCAGTTGGGCTATGGGCTATTTTTGTTTTGCGAACTTAGTTTTATGTTTCATATAGTAGTATATGGTGTAGTTTATTATAAAGCTAGGCCATAGAATACATAATAATACAGAAATAAATAGCGACTCTTGCTAGCTAGCTAGGAGCCAACCAGTGTCTGTTTCTGTATATTTCATTCATTTCATACTTATAGTTCTATCAATGGTTAACTGAAACTAAATAGTCAAGAAATATATCTTTAAGAATATATATAATATAAAATACTTTGAAATTTGAAATATTTATTTGCTATCTTAACAGTCAAATTGGGAATCATCTTTGCTGTTGCATTTAAAGTCTTATAGGAAGCAGTTATTTTCTATGAAGGTATTGACCTAATAAAAGAATACCTACCTATGGTATCTTCATGGCCATCGCATAGAAACCAGTGTCATTTTAAACATGCATGTATTTTCTACATACATTTATTTTAACACTACGGTGCAACTTTTATTTTTAGATGTTCGCTCACAAGTTCGGTATGTAAATGCAACTTGTTAACCTGTACCTGCGCAGGTTCTGTAGCTGCTAACTTATAAATCAAATAAAATGGAGTACTATAATATACGCATGCTTATTGACACGTGAAAATGAATGTGAATTTTAACATTATCTTAAGATAGGTTTATATTTGAGCATAGAGCATAGATTTATGTAGACAGGGAGCCAGTGAGTTTACTTTAAATGGTTCTGCCACACGTATTGCAATTCAGCAAATCGTAATAGATGATCTCGTCTACGGCTTTCTTTCTCACATTTAGGCGACAAAACATATTCTGTGTGGCGTGTGGAAAGGCCCTTAGGTCATCAACCGCTCTATGAATACAGATTCATATTAAAAGTAAATTTAACACATATCACCATTACATAGCCCATTCGCACGAAGCGAGGTAGCTTCCAGCTTGATTATGCGTTTTTTATAGAGTGGAACTTTTTATCAAGGTATATATTTTTTATTTTAAGTTTTGAATATATATTAATACTATGCGAAGACATTGGTATTGGTGGACACAGGTATTGAACAGTTTAAAATAAACAGAGTTTTAAAAGTTGAAGTAGAATATACATATTCATCTCTTTTGTCATTCATGCTTTTCATTTAAAAAGAAAATTTTTGTAAAGGGATAAAGTCGGATGGTAAAACATTTTCATTTTGATTAGTTTGAAACGTCACGTGTACCGGTTGTAGTTATGAATCAAAATATTCAATTAAAGAATATATTTATTGATGTCCTAACGAGTAATAGTCAGTAAACTTTATTCTCCGATAGAATTAAGGTCTTCTGTTTATTAAGAGTTGACGTCACTCGCCACAGTTCGAAATAATCGAATGTTAAACACGTGTATTTAAATGATTTCTTTCATTGAATGTGTTATGGTTCACATTTATATGACAGTAGCGTACTGCGAGATTGTAAATTTGTTCTTACCTTTAAAAAGCACGTTTCTATATTTTCTAAATGCTTAAAGTTTTAAACGATCCACCATTAAGAAATCTTGTGCATTGAATGCAGGAATCTTTCTTATTTAAAAAATTCTGACCAGACAATTCGACTAATATTTTCCAATATATTATTTTTGTTTCTATGCAAAGTCTCGTATCTTGTCTTTGATAGCGTTTACAACTTATCTGGCGCTGACAGTAAGCAATGGTCTCAATTATTTTTGGGTTCGGACTGTAGTTGTTAGTGTACTTATTGATAGTGCTATACACAAATATGCGGCTCTTGGAGGTTCTCAAAGACAACTCATTACTTCATTATCACTTTGTGCAAATCTATAACTAAATAAATTCAACCTTCTTCCTTTATTGTAGAGCTTGAGATTGTATTGGAGCTAAGGTGGACTGATTGTTGTGCTTGGCATTCTTGACTAAATGAGATGTACAATGGTGCCGATTCTATTGTACACTCGACTAAACTAAAACCTGACTTAATTTCTTCATATGAAATCAACCTTGTGTTCTTCGTAATAACGTCTATTTGTTACTGGCATCTATTTCTCAGCGCCACTAAATTTCAATAAAACCTGTCAACGTATACTCAACTTTATTTCCACGCAGCGAGAGTCCTCATTTATTCAAATGCCGTATAATTGCTGTATAAAACCTTGTTCAAAACGAACTAAGATGACGTTATTTTAATCGACACCTACGAAGATGCTTACTAAAAACACAGAGCAAAAGAGATGGCATTCAACGGATAGCGGCTCTCGCTACGTGGTATTAAAGTTAATTTAAGCGTATCAGACTTTAGTCGTCAAATAAATTGCTTATTTCGATAGCGACATATGTTACCTACTTGTTTCAATTTGAAATAAGACCTTGTTTCGAAGTGTACAAGGTTTACATCTTATATGAAGAGAAGTGAATTTTAATTTAGCGAGTGAAGTAACAGAATTAGGACCAATATAAAATTACTAATACATTAGCAAAAAAATAATTGTAAGAGTAATAAGTATGAGTACGATAAAACTTACGTAGGTAAATACGCATAGCATTTCATATTATTGGTAGAAGCATGTAAATGAAAGATAACATATATTGATATGCTTATTTATGTACTTGTAGAGATGAATACATTATTTACTTAATTTTTTTTTTATATCCGTCAAATATAACTTTGAAGGAAGTATTTACATGTAGTAGTATATAAGGCAATCAAGTCGCTTGATGAACCGGTATGAGAAATACGTACAGATTATATCTTTACAGTACAGATCTCTTTTCTTGTGCTGTTTGTTAACCTTTATCGTGAGGTTTACTGCAAGTAGTCCTCTTTCAAACAATTACCTCAAAACTGGTCTTTCTCAAACCACACATTCCGCTACTTTGACATTTCACTTTTAAGCGCCGCCTAGTCGCTTTCAATGTTATATGATTGATAATTTTCATATTAACAATATAATTTCTTCTTAAACTTGACAGATGATTGATACAGATATAAGAATCAGTCATGAACAATTGGATATATAATTAGGTTACCTCATATGTCATCGGTGAATATTACAGTCATAGCTTTCCTAAGCTGAATAACGTATTGTCAAAGATGAATAATGTATTTTGAAGATTAACTTAACCTTGTAAGAACTTTGTCACCTTTTATGACTATTAAAATTTTACAAACAATGGATAATTTTTTTTTATATTTAATTTTTATTTTAAAAATACTCGTTTATTTGTCTGTAATTCTAAAACACCTTCCGTTTTTAAATTGTTGCAGAATGTTTATTCGGCAAGCAAGCCATGGAGCTCGGTTCGAAGTGGTTTGCGGATCTGGGCCCGCCCTTCGGCGTGATGTACTGCATCAAATGTGAGTGTGTTGCGGTACGTATTGACAATACATCGAATAATAAACTTTATTAATTAAAGAAATCTTTTAAAAATGTAAAGGATCTCTCGTGGGTGAGAATTTACTTATTTATTTGCCATTGTGTATGTTAAGCGACACTGGTTTCCGTACAAGCTTTGCATACTGGAATTTCCCTTGTTTTCATTATGTTGAGTGCTCACCAATAAAATTCAGATAAGTAAACTGAAACGTAAAAAACCAAAGTCATCATAAACACTTTAGAGGGTTATTACTCCAAACCTATGACAACCTTAGGCATATGTACTCCGCTATTGGAACGTGTCTGATGAATTTTTTTCATGTACACTTATTATATAATACCTGGCTAGTTGTAAATACTTCCGGCATAATCATTGTGTTTTCTATTTTCATAGATCAACGCAAACTCTATTTTCGCTTAAAAGAAGTATAAATAAAACTACCTATATGTAAGAGGGCTCGGACTTCCCGCCAACGGCCAGTTCGAGTTACAGGCGGAGGCGGTTAATGAAAAATAATGATGCTTGTGTGTCAAAAGAACATGCCTAGTTAGCATAAATTCATGTAAAGTCCAACTACGAGTATAAAACGACCAAGGCGACGTTAGGGTATTTAAATGAAACTTGAAGGAAACTAAGTGTGTATGTAAAAATACGCCTGTTTCAAAATAAGAGTGAATATATATTTTTTTTAATTTAAAGATTTTATATCACGCATTGAAGGATTTGCAGTCAGTTAGTGAGCATATGTACGAGTACCAATAGGATGCAGTACACTGGCAGATTTCCAACACTTTATTCAAAGCGAAAATTAAAAGCTTTTACCCCTTCCTGGTCGTTATTTAGTATATTTTTATAAATTTTGCATCCTTAGCTTACAAAAATCTTGGGGGACGCAGCCATCCATTTTTCGAAGCCATTGAGGCCATTTTTGACCCCCCTTGTAACTTCGTTGTGGATAAAAATAGAAGCTTGAATTTTCAGTGAACCAGAGGGCATAATATAAAAAAAGTATATTCTCAAATTACATTCCGCGTTTACCTGTATTTTAAAAACTATTGCAAGTCTAAGTTCATTTATAGTGTCACAGACATACTCACACACTGCTCATTAAAATTCTAAGTTACTTCAAGGAGACACACCATTTAGTTTCGTAATTCAAGCTGGAAAATTAAAGAGGTATATAAATTTAAAAAAATTGACATCTGAAGCTTAAGCAGATTTTAGTCTTCTCATTATTAGTAAAAGTGTTATTGCATAGTACTTTAGTGTATGCAGCATTTCATGTTAACGGTATTTTGCAGGTACAAAAGAAGAGACGAGTTGTAGCAAAGGTTCATTGCCGGAACATCAAGAATGAATGTCCGGAACCCTCGTGTGACACGCCAGTCCTTTTGCCTGGCCGATGTTGCAAGACTTGCCCGGGAGATCTTAACTGTAAGTGAATATTATGTAAATTGTATCGTGTCTTATTTAAACATTATTGATGTTTTCGTAATTTTTGAGATGTGACATGAAAACTACTGAAAGATTATCTTAATACATACTCTATGCATTTAAAAAATAGTTTACGGTTGAGTTGACCAACAACATTTTGAACATTTAAAAGGTTATAAAAATGGAGTATTTTTTAAATGGTATTCAGGAGTATTAGTCGGCAAGACTTCCAAGAGATTCCAGAGATGGTTAATGATATTAAATAAAACTCATTCATTCATTAAAAGTAAGAACGACGATGATCCCGACAATAAGTCTCTACTCTAAACAACTTCGTTTACCAAATCTACATCTAAATCTATTCAAGAATATAATGAAAATGTTTGGCTTCATTGCAATACCTATCTGAAACCAATGATCCAATGAATAGCATTTAGCTTTGATTTGGACTCATTATTCCCATTCTAACAGTTCTAAAAATACCCGAGTAAATATAATCATACTGTATGCACAAAGGAATTTGTCGAGGCTTGTTAGACCAATTATATTATCTGAACAATCATACAATTACTTTCCGTTACCCTCTATTACATTCCAGTCAATATTATTTTAACTTCGTTACGTAAAATAAACAGCTACTAAAAGCAATAATTTAGAGTTGCTATTCGATACTTTGTGATACATTTTGTTTGATTATGATTATCCGATTAAAGTACGGTACGAAGTTTACTATATCTCGTATACATGAGAAACAAGTAAATAAATACACAGATTTGTATTGAAATATCTCAAAAAGTCTTCCCAACGAGTTATAAAAATCAGACAAGTTGGCAAAAAAAATTCCATGATTACAATTTTTTTAAACTATTAAGCATAATTACAGATTTTAATTAATTTGTTAATTTTTGTATCTAGACTTTTATGCATGAAGAATGATAAATTGTAGGTAATATAAAACGTCACATACCTATTTTGACCACTAAATGCGTCACTTGATTTAATTACTTCGACTTCGTGTTTTGACAAGGTTATTCTAAGAGGTGTTTTTTTAGATGTTTTTATTAAACGTATTATGGTTAACATGAGAGAGTACAGAAACGGAGCTGGTGAATTGCACACAAATAATGAACCAGTGTGGCTGTTAAATACACCAAGAAGTAATCAATTTAATCATAAACATGGCATAATAGTCTGATATCAATATCATAATTTCTTATAGTACTTTAAATTTTTTGTCTTAAATCATTTAAATCATTGTTAGTACATACGTTAGTAACGTCATCCATTTAATTGATTTCTCAGTCATATTAATTCTATAAATTTATATTTATTATTAGTATTAAGGATGAAATCAGATCTGTTACGGAATATAGTAAGCTAACGGTTGATGGTTGACAGACGTAGCACACATTTTAGTAATGTTAAGTTCCATCATGATATCTCCAAACGACGTTGACGTTGTCGCTAGCAGTGAGTTAAACAAGATGATGCACATTAGTAGACAGTCCTTTGCTGATATACCATAGGGTTTCGTTCTCTTGCCGTTATTAATTTGAACATTTATAAATTACATCACCAAACCACTCTCCTTTCTTAAATCTATGTAGATGACTTAAAAATGCATCATATCTGTATTAATAATTCTGTCAAGGGGTATGGTACACTCGATTGTAACCTTACCTGATAATAAAACATAAAAAAACAATGATTTCGAGTCGACAATATATCCGCAAAATTCGGATTGTCGAGTATTTTGTTAAATTCTAATGGTGCAAATGGCAGTCGCCATATTGGCCACTTGGATGCCATCTTGAGTTCGTTAACGCCAATTTACACGTTTATCTTGAGTTCGTTAAGGCCGATTCACACGTATATCTACCTACATTTTGTAAAAGATTGTGTATTATGAGTCATATTTCACCCGAGCGAAGCCGCGTTTTCATTTAGTAATAACTATTCTATGGATATTGTTTGAAGATACACATATCAAAAAAGTCTAAGCAACACGCATCATTTACCGAAACTGCATGTTATTTTATTTTTTTCTTTGATATTTTATTTTTTTCTTAGCAAAGATTGTACTCGTATACCAATCTATGGTATACGAGTACAATCTTTTGTGTTTTTGAAAACATATAATGGTGATCTTAAAAATATAAACTTTTCTATTGTGTTTTGTTTTCATTAAAATAAAAGTTAATTATTTTTTCCCGATTTCATGTGTTTTCTTTGCTTCATAAATTTGGTATTTATCTCACTTTTATCATTTTGAGATAAACAAGATAAACAGTTTTTGAAAAAATATAGTAATGAGTAATTGTTCATGTTATGGAGCGACGCCATTTGATTACTGATGAAATGGAGACAGCTGTAGTAATGCTACAAGCGGGAAGAAATCAATCCCAGGTATCCCGGCATTTTGGTGTCAATAGGAGCGTGATTTGTCATCTTTGGCAGCGTTATGTTAATACAGGGGATCCTACTGAGCAGCACTCAGGACGTGGAAGGAGTACAACTGCTCGACAGGACCGATACATACAACTGACTGCAAGACGTCAGCCGATGTTAAGTGCCTGGGAAATAGGTTTAAAGCTACAATTCTCAAGCGGTGTTGTTGTTAGCCACCAAACCGTGAGAAATAGGCTGCATGAATAAGCCGCTACGAGCACGACGCCCAATTAGGTGCCCATCTATACGCCATGGGAATCGCGCCAGTCGAAACGAATGGTGTAGGAACCACTTGATATGGACCCAGGAGCAATGGAATAAAATTTTAATCATGCGATGAGTCCCGATTTGGATTTAGGCCTGATACGAGAAAGGTAAGACTGTATCATCGTCCCGGAAACGCTGAACGACTGAGATGCGTTCAAAAAGTGCACTGGCTCCACAGCGTGTATTATGATGAACAGACGAACAGAGCTCGCTTTTGTAGATGGCAATATGAACGCTGAACTTTCGTTGAAGATGTTCTCGGGCCTTATGTTCACTCATTTGCACAAAGTCTTGGCTCAGTTTTCACGCTGATGCATGATAATGGAGGATTTGGAGGACCAAAGAGTATTTGGCATGGAAAACATTCGGGTATTGCCGTGGCCTGCACGATCGCTAGACCTTAAAACCCATCGAGCACGCATGGGACGCATCTGGATCATCCAGAGATGTATTCTAGAGAACCTGGACAGAGTGTCGACAATCCAACAACTAAAAGACTTGTTAAAATACCAATGGGAGCGATTGCCGCAGGATCAGATAAATAATCTTATAAATTCAATGAAAAATCTTTATAAAATAAATATAAATATATTACAAACTTTTCACACGAGAAGAAATAGTCTTAGTCTAGTGAATAGTCTTTTGTCAACTGTTAAAAAAGGCTGCCCTTGGGCAATCTATCTCCCCTCCCTCTTCACATGAACATAATGATCTTAACCTTAAGCAGCTTGACAAGCATCGTTCGATTAAATTGATATTTGAATTATACAGGTACGATCATATATCTATACTTATAATAAAACTGTAACAGGTCCAATTCTGTACATTAAAGATATTTAGAATTTTTTTTTTGGGGGCACTTTATGATCGACACTCGATAAGCCAAAACTATATTTTTTTTAGCTGCACGAAACTACTGAACGTATTCAAATGAAACTAGGCATGATTTAAGTTCATACTACGAGGTAGGTTAAAGGATACTTTTTATCCAGAAATTCAGGACGGTTTCCTTGGGGGGTTCCCACCTATGTCGTTATTTCGCGTGTAAACAATCAAAACAATGTTGTTTTGTACGCTCCAGGTTCTTTCACCGCCTATACCTTATAAAAAACCTGCCTTGAAGATTCCCCCCTTTCAGGAAGAGGTGCTACGCCTGTTACAAGCGACATATTGTTGTTGTCCGACATAGACGCCAACAAAGTCACGGCCATAGCTTCTAAATATTGTCAAAAAATCAAGTGGCTTTCAATTTGCTTATAATATTCTGTATAATTCTACTACATCCAGCTACCTTAAACACACACATAAAAGGTATTAGAGATCGTCATTTATAATTCTTTGATAAATCTTTCAAGATATAAGCCTCCGCCTGTGGAATATGTTGTTAGAAAGTATAAGACGTAAAACACTGCAAACGTTTTATACACTATGACTGCACGGATGGCGCAACGGTTTAAGTGGTCACCTCGCCACTACACCGCGCCGAGTGTTGTGGGTTCAAATCCCACACGGACAAAAATTTGTGTGATCCACAAATAATTGTCCCGACTCTGGGTATCTTTTGTTTCCGTTGTTTGAATGTTTGTGAAGCGACAGAGGAATATTCCTAATGCGGGGAATGGATGTTGTCTGTATAACAAAAAAACAAAAAAAAAACAAAATTAGTATGTAAATTACTTTGTATAAAGTATGTTATGGTACAATAGAGAACATTCTATTATATTTTAAAATATAACTAGCTGCTGCCTGCGACTTCGTTCGCGTGGAAATTCAGCAGAACCGATTTCCTGCTCAATTTTCTTAATTTATCGTTCCGTAAGAACCTTTTACAATTAGAAAACATAAAAAAAAGAATGAAATCGGTTATGTCGTTCTCAAGTTTCGGCGTGACCAAGCGAAATAGGGATCCGTTTTTATATATATAGATAAGTGATAATTGTTCTGGTCGCTACACTTTCAGATCTTTAATGATTCCAAAAGGCGTGTGCTCACTGCGGGGCATTTCACGACACGACTTATGCAAAAAAGATACATGTATCTGTCCGTAAAGGTTAAGATATTTTATTGCAGACTAATTAGACATTGCATGACGTGATCTCGGTGATTTGATCAATTTCATTTCCTCATTAATGATGTCATTTTACAATCATGCTCATGATAACAGTACTGATGTCATTCGTTTTAACCTAGACATTTGATATCTTAAAATTTTGCAAACAGGAGCGGTCGTTAAATAAATTCTGTTAGTAATTTAGCCTTAATAGACGTACTTCGTTTTGATTTTTTTACTTAATTTGTCGTAAAATGATTTATAAATATTGTCATATCGATTACACTGGAAACGTATACCGCCGGCAACAGGTTCGTGAGTCACTGGCCATCTGTCGCGAAAACTATCCACACATGTGGAAATCGACTGAACGACATATAACTTTATGGACTTTTTGCAAGTATAGTCACTTTGATGACCGCTATTAATGTACCATTTTCGTGTGACCTGCTTCGCTTGTGTAACTCGACACTTCTACAGTTTTTGGTCATTAAGTATTAGGTATGGAAACTTATTAATTAAACCACATGACTTTTGGAGACATCGTTTTACGAATTATATTAATAGTTTAACTGTTTTTATAATACATTTATTTCAAAGATACGATTGCTTGAGTCATTACTATCGTATCGTGGTCGTTTTCGGTTTCACTTCAAAGGGCGCTTGTGAGCAATTCTTGATTGTTACTGCTCATCATTCCATCAAGTGCATTTTTTTAAACGGAATCGGCAAGATTGCCGACTTTTAAAGGTAATTACAGAGTATAAGAAAGTATGCGTATGTGATGTGACAGGAGCCGGCGATGACAAATGACAGCGCAGTGGCGAGCGGCTGTTCGCCAGAGCGGCTCTCATCAATATACGTTTGGTATAGGTATAACAAGTACGTTGGGACGCATTGCAGGTTCAAGCCTCACCTCATCATCGACTTCTCGTCAATTTTAATCAATTCAATTCATAATTCATCCGTCAAAAGATTGGAGTGGCGTTATCTCGAATCTTGGTTGTCTGTGACGACAGATGGTGATTTACGAGTTACCTTTAGCGTGGTGAGGTAGTGGCTCGAGCGTGTCAGCCACAGCGGCGACATTGCCGACGCAGCGTCTGCCTGCTCGTATCCACTCATTAGAACTATATCCAGAGCATTACAATGGCATTACTCAGATGCACCGGGCGGTGGGTGCAGAAATGGCACGCGCTGGTACACCTCGTCCCCCTGCGCCTGCGTCTCTGCTGCAAATATAGCTGCTGCTGCTGGTTATTCTGGGCGCGGCCGTCGACCCGTCGCCGCGACGCCGTCTGCTCGCCTTTTTAGCGAACACTTACAACACTCATTTTTTGCGAACAAATAACATGGATGTCAACGTACGCGCTCTTTTACTATATATACTAAGTCATCATTATTATTAGAAAAAAATCACGATATACTCGCTCCAATAAATGTTCTCGCAATATTTTTGACGGTAACTATTTTCCCCTTGGTCCATATTCATTTAGGTCTATAGTCTCTGGCATGTAAACACAAACTTTTGATGCCAGACTAAATGAGGTTGTAATGAAATTCTCTCGTATTTCGTTTCAGTTGTAGGTACAATTATTAGTGTCAAGTGAGCTGTCCTGCTGCTACAATGAATTAATTGAAATTCCAATATGGTTTATAATCAGTTAAAGCACGGCATGGCGGAACTCTAAGCCGGCCGTAAAGTCTATCTGATGCTCGTAACTATAAAACGCATCAAATCTGATTCACAGTTGCCTTTGTGAGAACTCCAGTTGGCTGTCTGCCGCCTGCCGCTGTAATAATATAGTTTATCGTGCTTTTAATAAATCTCCAGTACCAAACGAAGACACTAAAACGTGTAATTTTTAATTGAATCTCAGCCAGGTGTTGCTGTAATAAACTAAAGAAATTTCATGCCTTTAGACAAGGAGCCGTCAGCAACATCAGTAAAGTGAATTCTTTCAATGCGTATAGAAAGAAATATGTACTTATACCCAATGCTGCTTATACCCAAAAATTATGTAACCACGATTTAACAGCATGCTGTTTACTGACTGGTTATAATTTTGTCCCTCTGATTATTTGTGCAAAGCTATGATAAGAAATTATTATATTTATGCTTGCTCTATTCATGCACTCTCGTAAACTAACTAACAAACGATGACAAAGTAATGACTTTGTGTAAGTCATATCTCCGCGAAACTTAGTGGCCGGAGATTATCTTACATAAGTTCTGAACCCTTTGTATAAGATTTTACAGTTTACGATTACGACGAGTGGTGGCGAATTCTTCATTAATTTGGAACACATTAGGGACTATCCCCTATGTTAATGTAAATGATACAAAAGTTATTTTACTTGCTTATAAACTATTTTAAGATTCCAGAAAAAAAATCTTTTTCTTGCTATTATATTTCTTAATTGAGATATGTATTAATATTATATTACAATTTTTACAATCGAGGAAAAAATGTGACGGTAGTAAGCAATAACCCTGCACGTGGCGTGTCGGCCGCATACGACGTCACTTAAAGTAGCGTCGCAGTGATTTGTTTGCGAGGCGACGTGGTGCGTCAGTTGGTGCGTTCATGGATCATCGAGCACATCACCGCTCCGAACCGCACTGCACAACAACGCTCCAGTGCAGCGCCGCCGCAGCGGTTACCACTCGATCACGAGTGTGTCTAATTCAGTGTACAGCAAGTGCCTTCGAGGAATTTGTTTTGTGCACGCCGATGCCGAGCACAATCCACGTTTTATTTTTGTGAAATCGGTGTCTCGCTGTAACGCATTCCTTAGCGCAAAATTTTGTTTCAGCCTTTTTCGACGTTTACTGCGTAAAGCGCTTTGATGTCGAAAGCTTTCTTTTTATTAACACCACTACTGACGTATCGTAAGTGGACACAGACGATCGTTAATACGCAATATCTCGTTATATGTTGCACGAGCTCAAGAGATATAATTATTATTTTTATTGTACAGTCGACTTTGAGGCCGCGTTAACTCGAGCGATTTGAAGGGGGATGGCTGTTAGCCGCAAGAGCTGTTGTTATTATTTTAATGTTGGCTAATGAGGTAGTTTTAGTTCTATGCGGTTTATGGCTCATAACTCATAACATAGTGTACACTAATAGCGTAGTGGTTGTGGTGTGAAGTGTGCGACTGTGCGTGACTCGGCGTGCCGGCACGCGGCGACCTATCTACCAGGGCTCCGCAAGCGCCAGGCCCTTTTCGTGTATTTTGTATACATACCTATACATGTCATATATTTAAATATTTAGAAAATGAAGTAACAGATTTAATAACTATTTTTATTAGGCAGTAACGCTATCATACAGTCCAAGACTTGCTACGTATTTAATGAGTGCAGTGTTATCAAATATATGGGCTTATCTATACTAATATTATAAAGCTGAAGAGTTTGTTTGGTTGAACGCGCTAATCTCAGGAACTACTGGTTCGAACTGAAAAATTCTATTAGTGTTGGATAGCCCATTTATCGAGGAAAGCTATAGGCTAATTATAACACACTCTACGACCAATAGGAGTGAAACAGTGACCATTAACACAGGTAAAACTGCGGGGGCGGCTAGTTTATCTATATGTATGTTACAAATGCCTATGTATAATAAAAATGTATTGTATACTAGCTGTTGCCCGCGACGGCGTTCAGACCAGTAGTCTGCTTAATTTTCTTAATTTTTCAAACCTTTTACAAAGTATTAGAAAACATAAAAAAAGGTTGAATGAAATCAGTTAAGTCGTCAAGTTATGACGTCACCAGGATAAATAGGGATTAATTTTTATTTTTATTTATGCCATTTAAGTAATTAAATGAATGTAATGTATACATGTATATAGGTAAAATACAACCGTTATTAATTGCAACACAATAAATTTATAATATCTAATATTTTATTGGTTGTAAATACATTTTTTTTACTCTTACTTGAAATTTAAGAGATGGAAGTTTTTATCACACATTTATTCTATTGTAGTTATATATTTATTATGATGTAAAAATATGCCAGGCTTTAAAATTAATTAATAAATATATTCATTAAGAAAAAGAGTAAGATTTGCTTCAGCTTCAATTTCATGGCATTTTAATGTGTTTTTGATAACGAGGCACGCTTAATACAAAACTGGTCTTATCTACATTTAGTGTATTATAGCATATAACTCTTTTAACAACTAACTTTATTTATTTTCCACAGACTGATTATATGTCTGGATAAAGAAACATATGGACATCCTAATACAGTTCCCTGGGGAATTCCGAAAGGCATAATATTCTGAACGTCGCGTATTTTGTGCATCTTGCGCCACATAATAGAATTAGTCACTGGGGCAAAACTAGTCAGAAGCTTTGGTAATGTACAATAAGTTTTACAGAATTGGCAGTTAATACTTAAGGTTGAAATAAATACAAGTCTTAAACAAAACAAAATATTCTCCGGCTAAGTAATTAAGTCAACATTCATTTTTTTATTTTTAAATACATACATTACACAGAATATAATAAAAAAACATTGCCTACAATTATTTTTATATATTATATATTTACTATCATTACATTACTGTATGTTTTATACATACAAATATGTACATATGCACAGCAAATATTTTCTTTGAGACACGAGGAAAACGTCTTTTTGAAAAACATTTGCTAAATATACTTACTTGTTCTCTTTAATATATAACATTTGGATATTTAGCTGTGAGCTATCCAATCATGCCTCACACGTCCAGTACTCACTTGTAATTCAATGCTATTCAAAACTGTTTACGCAGTAAAACTTCTCTCACCTCGCATTGCCAAAAGGATGCTATAAGGTCGGAGTCATAAAAACAGAAACACGAGTAGTATCGTATATTCGCAAGTGTACTGACGTCATGATTTTCGTAATTTCGTACGTGTTTGTTGGAATAATGTGAAAACGTACATGCGTATAATAGTGAACATACGCGATGTGCAAACAAGGCGGGCGGCGCGTCGCGACGTTCGGCGCCAGCGCATAGACAGGCGCCGCCGCCGCGAGGACACCCGATCTACTCACCGAAGAATTATTTCATTATACTAATTACAATATCCAATAGCCTTATCTGACATTGAGCTCCATTCATACTAGCTACATTTAGAGTATATTGATTTTGTTTTTATATGTCGGGCATTAAATCGGGCATCCCCCAAAAAACGCGCTATTAGTTTAGGAACCGAGATCTTTATCAAGGGGTGCATGGACTTTGGGTACCTACCTACTTCGTTGTTTCACACCACAAGCTGTACGCACCACGGTGTCAATCGTACAAGGAGCCTTTTAGAATTGGTTGTTTGGCACCATGGAGTGAATCGGCCAATCGATTTTTTGAACTTCGTCAGTTTGCACCGTGGTATGAATCACCGAAGGACTCTTTTTGACTTAGTTGATTCGGACCACAACCAAAAATTTTATGATCTACTGCGTCGATGTCAGGCGTCAGAAATACAATTTAACAACTGTATCATCATTCTCCGCACCTTTTTCCAACTAAGTTTGGGGTTGGCTTTCAGTCTAACTACGAAACGGCCGAACGTCAATATTTTACGTGAAGCGACTACCATCAGAGCTACACAACCCAAGTACTAGGCGATAACGAAGTTCTGTAGTTAGACCAGGTTGTCGGACTTTTTAGGGCTCCAACTACCCGTAACGAATGCCACAGATATTCGTATGGCAACCGGGACCGACGGTTTAACGTGCTCTCCTGTATATATTTAATAAATACTTCTTTTTTAATCGACATTCTACTTATACACTGCTAATTCAAAACTCCGGGGTTGAATGCACAAACGTCGCACGAGCACAACATGATGCTACTCGTATTAATAAACTATTGTTAATTGCTTATTACAACATAATTTAAGAGTATTAATAATTTTGTCAAGAGACTACATTAATAAAGATGCGTCGTCGCGATGTCAACGTTGTGTGCGATAAATCCTTTTATCTAATCATTATTGTTATTGTTATTACTAAGTAGATAGATACAATGGAAACAAGCGTCACAAACTGGCGCCACCAATATACGGGTTAATGTGAGCACGACTGTTGATTTTATTTCGCAGAGTACGACGCGAGTGACACACTACAGATATATGCAGTAAATCAACTTGATAGAATATTAGAATTCCAGACACGTGGCCCGGCTTTTTTACATTAACTTACTGTCATTGTGTTTGGATGTTCAGCTGCCAGTTTTAAGTGTTTAATTTGTTTGTGCAATGAGTCGTTCTGTTGAATACCAACTATAGATCTTTTTTCATAAAACATAAACATAATAAACATTTCGTAAATAAAGGCATTTATTTCTATTAAAAAGAGTAGGAGATTGTATTTACGTCTCCTCCCTATAATGAAGTAATATTGCCTCGGGAGATCAATCGCTGGGTGATGATTATAAAAAACACGTTCTTTTCTGTCCTAAGTAGATTACAGCTCAATATTGTTCTATTACGTTTCTATAGTGGCATATAAGGACTTTTAGAGGCCTATAATCAGTGTTTATGGATTGTACAGAAACGACGTTGGAGTGTTTATGCTGGAACTTATTAAATCCATATGAAGTTTCATCGTTTGATACACCCACGGAGTAGTTCAAATCCCTGTCCCACCCATCAACAATAGGGCAACACGTAGTGGTGTCTTCAGTTTAGAATGGCACGATACCACGTATCACCTCGGTACGCCGCCCTAAATGACGACTTCACGTATTGTGTGCATATTCTTTGGCTTTTGCCACCTCTCCAAAAAAGGCGCAACAATCCCACTCTGTGTAGAATAAGTATTTTCAGCGAGAGCCCCACGCTGAGTACTCTATCCAAATGTGCACTACATTGTCCCCATCACTCGCATTAATGTTAGTTTTCTGCTTATGTTTCACAAGTTTTATTTGCAACAGTTTCCCCTGGAGTATCTGTGACTTTCAGCAAACTGGTACAGTAACAGATCACTGGAAGGACGCTTAGAAACAATCCTTCACAGGGGGATTTACGACTACTATCATTGCTTGTTCTATTGAAGTAGAGTTATAAGAGTCTGTACTTGTCTTACTGTCTATAAAAACTTAGTACGGAAAAAGATAACAAACAGTACCATGTACTTGTCATTCCGACCGTATCCTTCTCTATCTAGTGAGCATCTAGTCAGCTTCGGCGATCCTCATCATTAGCAGGAAAACAAAAATATGTCAAAAGGTTAATTCGGGAGCGGTTTTTGTAGAAGGAGAAATATAAAATCTCAAAATATAAACTTCCTAAGGAGTTTTATTGCCATTTTCCCGACGTATTATTCCGATTGAGATTTTGTTTTGATTTCGCCATTTAGTATCAATGTCCGCTATAGCTATTGTCTACTAGTACTAGCTATTGTCCATCCTATATATGATATTGTCCATCCTCAGTCGGAAGCTGAATTGGTACATAAGTTTTACTTGTGCCCTGACTACCTGTGCTCTAAGAAATGAACAGAACTGATTTACTTTACAAACCTTTCTGATTTTGGTTCCTGACGATATCAGTGTGGCAAACTGAAATAATGTACGGTGAGAATTGTCGACGTTTATTAGACGCGACAACGTAAGATTACATATCACTTAAATGTGTTAATAGTACGAGAAGATACGCGTGTTCTATATTTTTTATCGTTTTATAATAATATGTATATACTCATTTGGTCATGAATGGATAATGTTATCTATATCGGTATCGCTTGCAGTGTGTAAAAATAGATTTCGCAAAGCAAAGTTTATCAACACGTGATTGTGATTAAATTAATTACTTGCAACGAAACTTATAGTCTTATCTTTCAATTAATGGCTTGCAAACTGTGAAATAAGTGGCGCCACTTATACCTATAACTTCATTCTAACTATAGAAAACTGGGGTTAAACTACTAATATAGTAGTTGTATATCTAATAGTATATATAAGATCACCAAAGGTCTATAGGATATATATGTAGTAAGTAGTTAAAGGCTTGTGATGGTATGCGGTTAGTACGCATTTAGGCGGGCAACGTGTGAGAATGGGTGTTTCTGTTTGTTGGTTTTGCTTGAAAGAAGTTGCTAAGTTTATAGGAATATTCGATTGGGTTTTCAGTGTAATTAAAGACTTAGCTGAACAGTTATTTCCGACCTCATCAAGCTAAGCAGGCTTTATTTACGACACTAACATCTGACTTCTTCTTTTATGGATATGTACTTAGAGTACTTTTTCACATTTTTGAGCTGGCCCTGTTGGCTGTTGACTGGCCAAAAGGTACATTAATCGCGTAGTGTGTAGTTCCCGTAGTAACTCGGTAATCATGAAGGTATCTCTGCAGTATAGGCTCGCTTGCAAGTACATGCTATTTTAACGTAAGCACCATATTTGAAACACGAACCATTTCCTCCATGAAACCCTTTACACTTGAATTTGAAGTTGGCTAAGCGATTTTCATGTGGCCATTTTAAGTCTCTATAGTAATTGCTGCTTATATTAAGTAAGAAAACATCTCGTATTTTGTGATTATTATTATATGTATAACATTTTTATTAATACTTTAGACTTATTGATATTTACAGCTCAAAAAGTTCATTTCTTAACAGTTTTTATTGTTTTTATCTTACTGTGAATCAATATTAGCTGCTGGTTAGACTTGAGGTCTCCCATTATTGTCTCGTCCCAGCATCTATCAAAACTGACTGTCTAAGATGAGCTTCAGTAATTCAGGACTATAAGGAGTATAGTTTCTCAGAGCTAAGTCTTCAGTCAGTCGCTTCACGTACAATATCGAAGTTGGGCCGTTTCCTAGTCAGAGTGAAGGCCAACCCCAACGTAGTTGGGAAAAGGCTCGGAGGATAAGATATTATTTAATGTTAATGCCTTGAAATTAAAGGCAGGCAAAATTGAACCCTTCTACAAACTTCTCGTTTATGTTATATTATTATGAATAAAAATTAGAAAATAAACAACTGTCTCCTTCTACAGGCACGCGGTATGTTATCATGAGATAAATGACCTAGATTTTTATCTAAATTACAGTAGGACCCTTAGGTCTCAGGGTCCTCCACTCTTAGTTGTAATTTTGCAATGGGTTTATGCAAAACTAGCTGACCCGCGCAACTTCGTCTGCGTCACATAAGACAGAGAAATAAATTTTCCCTGTTTTAGCAACATTTTTCATTGATGCACCGCTCCTATTGGTTGTAGTGATGTTATATAGCCTTCTCGATAAATGAGCTATCCAACACTAAAATTATTTTTCAATTAGAACCATTAGTTGTGAGATTAGCGCGTCCAGCCAAACAAACAAACTTTTCAGCTTTATAATATTAGAATATATACAACAGGTTGCGTAAACCCTTCACGAGGTTTTTTTTTATACGCAAACTTGTAAGACGCCAGATGAGGTAGTATTAAATTTATATGTATTAGGACTAATAATCTATAGTTTTTACACATCCGTCAGATGTATCCATAAAAGCCAATTATTGCAGCACTACCTATAAGACGCGTTTGGTCCTCCTTGCTTAAATTGGTGTGAAGGCTAGATAATTTATACATTAATATTAAAGATTTCTGTTTTAGGAGCCAGTTATATGTATTTGCAATCCCCTGAATCTTCTGTTGAAATAAAACTTAAATACATGTAATCATTTAATTACATGTGCCAAGTAAAGTGCTTGCAAAAACAAAACTGCTTTTTATGGTATGCAAATGAGCAGACGGGTCATCTGATGGTAAGTGTCTACACCTGCAACTCCTGCAAAGAGTCACAAGTGAGTTGTGCCTTTGAGGTGGGAGTACCCTCTTTTCTTGAAAGTTTGAATGTCGTATTGGTCTTGAAATACCGTAAATAAATAACAAAAATATGAAGTGTTGTTACTTATTGAAATGGTGGTTGGGACCTGTGGGTTTCAGTTGCGCTACTGATGCTCTACATATTCCCACACCGTTTTTATGTGTTCATTTTGTTTTTAATCACTTGTATTCAGATCTAATCACTTTTTCTATTTCAAAGCCTCCTCGCGGTTCTCAAACGTTATTTTTTTGTATTTTGTGTTACTATGAGATTTGTTCTGTGGTTGGGTGTAATTTATCTATAATATGTATGTTTTTAGTAATATATAAGTATGTTTATCAGCAGTCTGGTGACCACAGTACAGGCTCTGCTTAGTTTGATATCAGACGTCCGTGAGTGAGGTGTGTCAAATTATTATATTATTGCAGAAAGGAATATGATCTGTGTATATTTCTCGTGATTTACATCCTCAATATACTTCAAGATGTGTAATGTCTTAGAAGTAAATTATTTGCAGTACATGAGATTGCTACGAGAATTCCCATGAGATCAAAAACTGTTTACCTATACCTACTCAACCTAAAACAACTATGTAACTCCAGCTATTAGAGCTAAATTAAGGGTAGAAACATATAGATAATCTAATAGTAACCGCGTGCTATCGTATTTAATTATAACTCTTACGGAAACATATGTATATAAAGCTGATTTGTTACAGCTTGGATATCCTAACTAATATTATAAATGTGAATATAAGTTTGTTTGTTTGTTACGCTTTTACGCGTTGACTACTCAACCGATCAGCATTATGAAATTTTGCACAAACTTTGTTAGGTGAACAGAAAAAGATTGGCCAGTTGATCATAGGACGGACATACGGGTACGCGATCCTGGCCTCTTCGAGCTACTGCAGTCTCAGTCCTGTTTCGCAATCTGAGTCTTGTGGTATCCCATACCCTAGCTTCCTCGCCCTATCCGTTTTACTTACCCCAATTTACCTTCTATCTTTGTCCCGTCTGAAAACGAGGACATTCCCAAGAAGGGCGGAAAAAGACATGGGGTACCTTTCATTCGAAAAAAAGTGTGTGTGTGGAATTTACACACGGCAGAAGTGAAACGTCAAATTAACACAGATAAGTTAAATAATTAACATAAATTAATAAATCAACGAATTTTAATACGCAAATGCACAAAAATTATACACGTGAATGATACACTACGTTGACTATGAAGCATTTTCTAAAGCCTTCGTAGTACACAGGCGCAAAGACACGTGCTATATTACGAAGATTGCATAGGAACCACTGTATACTTGTATTGTATCATTCTCTCGCAGCTAAATCCTATTTATGCATATTATGTTTGTCTTTTTTTGAAGATTATAGAAAACACTGTATACTCGTATTCTGCCTGATTCTCTCGCAGGCTAAATCCTATTCATGAATATGTTTGTCTCTTTTTACTGTGACTTTTTTGTTTCATCAAATTTTCAAATCAAAACGATTCTAAAGAAGTTTCACTTCAAAAGTACTGTTCCCAAGGGACAGATTGATTGATGAAATTTACGGTTACGCGAGGGAAGCCGCGAGCAAAAGCTAGTAGGGTGTCCCCCACGCGTAGGCTATAGTCGTCGTATAGTTCACTTTTGCAAGGATTTCCTATATAACCCATGAAACCCTAAAACATCTACGCAATGTAATATTGATAATTCAATATTAATTTGATTGAGATTATTCAAATTTATTCGCTACTAATACCGTATTTATGCTGCTTTTAAGGCCTGACATTTACACAGATCGGAGTCGACGAACTAATATCGTTTTCATTTTAAACGTACGGGTTGTATTTTTTTTAAATGGTAATGTCATAAGACGTAAAGGCCCTTTATAATGGTAGCTAAAACATAATTATTAATCATAAAATTTTTATTAACGCCAAAGTACATAGTTTCAACAATGATAGAATTTTTTTTTATTAATAACGCAAATGTAGTCGGGCTCTGATACCCATGGTAATATTCAACTTGTGTTAAGGGTACTTTTATTACATAACTCACAAGTCCGTCCATGAGGATGGACTTGTGACTTATGTAATAAAAGTCTTGAACTGGAACCGGTCTATGAATGGAGTACTGCTGTCATCTCTACGCGAGGGCCCTGAAATTGCAAGTGTCCATAGGCTACGGTGATCGCTTACCATTAGGCGGGCCATATGCTCGTTTGCCACCGACGTAGTATAAAAAAACTTAGATAATATATGTGTATTTTTCTCTCGCTTGATTAGATGTTTACACCGGGAAAAATGAAAACAAGGAAAATGTAATTTTTTTTATTTCTGTTTTATTGAAGTAGACCGGGATAGAGCCTACATTTTTAAGAAAATTCCGGGTATATAGCAGGTCCTGCAGCCCTGTTCCAAGAACAACTGTATTATTGGTATTTGGTAATCTATTTACTGGGAAAGTGATGATGGTACACACGGCTTTACTTTTCAGTTTTACTAACAAACCACGCTAACATATGATTATTATTTTAAGATTTTTATTAAAAAGTCTGGAAAGCATTTCCCGTCTTAAAAAATGTACCGATAAGAATAAAAATTTTGTATTATTTGTCGAAATATTTATTTAATTACAAAATATATTAAAATTAATAAGATGTATGTATTTCAAATGTTCAAGATATTTAATTTCTCCTACTTACTAGTTACATGTAAATTGTGACACGTCTAATCGTCCGCTTCTTCGACAGTTTCATCATCTTCGTCCTTTGATGAGCATGGATCATCTTCTATTTCTTCTACCGTCTCTTTTATTTTACGTTTCTCTATCTCAACTTTTTTTATTGACCGCGCTACTGGTGACTTCCATCTTGATTTTTCATAGCACATAGCATTTTCTACTGGGGTCAAACCTGATTCAACGCAGATGTCTGGAGGCGGAGGACACGGAGACAAGGGGAGAGGTATACATTCTGGTTCTTTCTTCTTTTTGGCGGCATTTTAAGTTTCCCTCTTAGTTATTTTATATCGCAATGAAAGAACTTTGATATCTTTATTGTAATAGGATATGTCTATATGTTATCGTTTTAATATTAACAATTCAGCACTGACACTTTTGATGTACTAAGAGTAAATACTACGTCAATGGCGCATTGCCGAGAATCACCAGTCATCAACAGAATGTTACTCATACTTCAATTGCTTTTATTGATTGATCAGTTATTAGCCCACATTCGATCTCAACATTGCACTTCGGACTACTCTATAACAGACACTAATGTACATTAATGCTATTCCCGACGTAACAGAGTATATTATTTTCAGGGCATATCATGGGAATATGAAGCCAAGGGCAGTAGTTATCAGAAAATAAAAACTACATGCTTTTATTAAAGTGCTATTAAAAGGAGTTAATGCTTCAGCGTTTAAAAGGGTTGTTATCTACAAGTTACTTCCCGAGATTAAAGGACTTTTAGTCCTTTAATCTCGGGAAGTAACTTGTATACATATGTATATCTTATATGTAAGTTAACATTATCTTAGAAGTTAACATCTTTTGGGGTTTGGCAGTACTGGAGAACCGTCTTCACAACATGGACGTTAACGTTCAACGGCAATTGAGTGACATTAATATTATCACTTGCCGGGACATTTTTTAGCAATTTTTAATTTTTTTGTCGAATTTCCGATAATGGCAACTGACGCAAATGCATTCGGATGATATGGGCAAACAAAACGGTCTACCCTTTTTACTTCTTTTTTTTTTGCACCGGGTGCAACTACCGCTGTCACTTAAGTCGCACATAGGGTTGGGTTTTGAATTACTACATTCAGGTTAATGTGGCTGAAAGTTGAGTAAAAAATACTTGTGCTTTATCTTCGTGGTATTTCTTATTTTTAATATATTAATTTTATCCTTAAAAATGGTAACCCTATCACTTCAGTAACAGATGTGACACATTAATATTATTATTATCTATATATAAAAAAATAAATTTATTATATATAGATAATATTACCGTGGATGTGATGTGTGTGGTTTTACCCTTTTAATAATTCGTTCTGAAAATTAGCTTACCCGTTTCATAACCAGTTCAAAGGTTAAGTCATAAAATAGTAATAAACCGATAGAGTTACTTTCACATTTATTATATTCGCAAACATTCTCAACAGTGTTCGTAGTAGTCTTCTATGCAAATATTCTCCTTCAGTGAGTTCGTCACTGTGGAATGGGGTTTAGGTTCTCTATACATATATTTTAGTGGTTTGCAAGTCGTGATTACTTTATGAGGTAGGAGTGGAGCACAGACTCGTAAGCCGTGTATTACGTGCGTAAAAGGTCACAAGCGAGACGCGAAGGTTATACGGAAAGTAGACTGGCGCCTGGCGGCCGCTATAAGCAAATTCGGTAGTTTGCACGTGCGCGCGGCAATACCGGCGCGGGCGCATCACAGCGCTCTAAAAGGAAAGTATGAATGGCCAGTTTCTTCATATTTAATATATAAAATATGTTTCTATTACTTTATTAAGAATGTCGTAGGACGCGATATTTGTGGCATTTGTATTTATTTGGTATTGAGTTTCTAAACCTTTTAAATAGATTTTTAGCATTAGGAATATATAGATAGCTTGAACTTTCATTCTGTTTTTATTGGCTCTAGATTTTATAGGTGCTAAACAGTTGTAAAATTTCTATTATTCCATATTAGAGGAGGCGATAGTGGTGTGGTTTGAACTTAGTCCACTGCATTTACTTCACCTGAAGCTTGGTGAGATTACTTGAAATGCGTGATTTAAGTTAATTAAGTTTTAATTTTTGTGTTGTTTATATATATTTAGTCCTTGATAATTAAGGTTAGTGGTGTGGTGTTTACATTAATTTGAGAACAATAGTCTCTCGAAAAACTTTCATTAGAAATAAAATTTAAACATTTTTGTAATACAGCGGTTTTTTACTCTGAATAGATTAGTAAAGTAGGTAAGTGAGTAAATGCCAATTTTGTTAGATACGACAGTTAATGACGAGTGTATCGTCATTACTGTGTGACGTGTGACGACATTACTGCACGACTGATGCAATGACTGCACCACTTAAAAGTCTGAACTGCATTATTTCAAGTGGTCCTTTGTGATTGCGTCGTCGAGTATCGTAGACGCAATTTCTACACAGGATTATTGTTTGTGTGAGTCACAAATGGATGTTCTGATCTAAGTCGATGTATACTTTGTTGTCGTTGATTGTCCAACGTAGGGATCATCCGTAGCCCGGGAATTGTAGGTACTTTATTCATATAGAAATATGCAAATATTCAGAATGTTTGACAGCTTGCAGAGTCAGACATAGATAATATAAGCTGAACTTTTTCGCAAAGTTAAAACAAACCAGAAACCGTCGCATTTGAGAAATATTCTTCAAATAATTCTACTAAATAATAATCTATCACGGTATTAAATCTTTTCGCGTGATAGATTAAATAAAATGTAAGTAAATATTAGAAGCATATTATAATAACTACTTACATTGCCTGGGCTGGACACTTGTCCAAGTGAAATAAGTGTACGTTTAGTTGTGCATTTGTGCAGGTTATGCGATTTCCTTGTAATTTAATTGTAATTGGTGTATAAAAAGGTTAATTTCTTTTCTAATCTATTTATATGTTTGTATTTGATAATTATAATTTACTAGCAAACCGACCCAGCTTCGGCTAAGACGCGGGAGTGGCTTAATGTTTTGATCCCCTGTTTTTTTTGCAGATGGCACATATAATAAACAGCAAAGTTTTCCCTGTTTCAATTTTTTTTTCATTTCATTTTTCACTGCCTGAGACTGACTTTGTCGTAACTGTGATCGTCAAAGGATAGGAACGGTGACTCTTTGAGTCTAAGAGGTAAAAGCCTTAGTAAAATAGTACTATCATCTACTAAAGCGATCGGATTTTCGGTTTCTGCAATGAGATGTTTCACCCATTTATACCCAAGATACATATAACAAAACAGGGTTATTATTCCTATGTATAAACTGTCTTACTGGTGGGCAAGGACTCCTCTCAGTATGACGAGAGTAGTGAAGCCATAGTCTACAAAACTAGCCTAGTGCATATTGGTAAACTAAACACGCCTTCCAGAACCATATGTCGATCGAGGAGCTCTTCTCTTCGCTCGGAAAGTAGGTGATAATTCACTTTTAATAAGCACATTCAGTTTCAAAAGTGAGAAGTAGCGGCCGCGGATTAAACTCGTAACAGGAAAGTAGTAATTGCTAGTATTAAGTTGCTAATTATGTTTATAGGCACCGGTTAGGGCTTGCTATCTGTTACTTTTCTTCCTTGAATGTATAAAAAAACACATAAACACTCAGGTAATCAACACCAGTTAAAGTATACTGCAATGTTATATAGTATTCGACACGATTGTGCAAAAACCGCTCAACAATACTTATTGCAATCATACAGAGAACTATGTTATTAAGGCTTTCAAGCTTTGTAACATAAAATTTAAGCATAAGAACAATAAAATATCCTTCACCATCATCCAAGGACGTGACACAATCGGGCGAACTCGTAAACGGTGAGGCTAAACGCTAATACATGCAGTTTTATGGCATGCGCGTGCGACGCTTATGATGGAGGGTTTGGCGCCATTTCCATACCATTTCATTGTTCATAGAAATGTGGCGCCGCCGCACGCCATCGCACCACGGAATGCGTCCGCGCGGTCACTCGTTCGCATGTAATTTTATGATCTTTTTCGTTTGCAAACGTTCTTCTATCTGCATCTTAAAGCCCTCACTTGAATATGAATGGCATATTCCCAGATGCTTAGAATTTTAAAATTTCATAAGTTCGTGTTTACGTGTTCCGAATTTCCCAATGAATATTCTTAAATATGACAGGCTTCGCTGTTATTCTTTATAGGAAGTATGTATGGATATTGACAGAATCAATAAACATTGCATTACTCGATCGTGTTTACGGTAAGTGCATGATCAGGAAGAACTGACTCATGAGCCATTTTTGAAATGGAATTAGGTCGCAATTTGATTTAAGTAGATGCGGTTACGTGAGTTATAAAAGATCCAGAGCATGGTTACCTGTAAAATAAACATGCGATCAGTCTGCGATCTGTCAAATACAGCATCAAATAAAACTAGGTAATACGTATATTTAAAGTTGTACAGATGGAAGGTATTACCATAGCGTCTGTTTATTGAACTATGTTAGTTTAAAAGGCTGATGAGTGGTACTTATAAACATTGTGCGCCTTGAATACTATACGAGGCGATCTAATAGAAGGCCGTCGATGACAGATTTATTTTTAAAAGTTTCTTTAGTCTATATCGAGCAACGATTGATTTGTTAATTCTGAGAACCTATTATCCATTTCTTTATTAAGTTGCTTGTAGGTTATAGAACGTTATTGATTAATAGCTTTTGTATGAGTTTTCTCATTATTTACACATTTGGCAGTTTTATAATGATATAAGTAAAGTTTTCGTGCTCCGATGATGTCAAGAAACCGAGTATTAAAAGTCTTATGGTAACTGTGTAATATTTTAATGTTTACTTTATCAGAATAAATAAAAAAATATATACTTATTTTTAATTGTTATGCATCATAACCTACAAGGCAAAGTAAAAGAAAGTCATCATCTTAATACTTGACCAATAAAAGTGGATTATCTGAAAGATGGACCTTATAGCTACGTACCATCAATATGGCCCTGAAACTGTCGAGTTTAGACGTCTACCAACGATATAATATATTATCTCTGTGTTTAATGTTGCTAAACTACTTTTGAATATTTTTTTTATGTTGTCCAGAAAAATGTATTTTTAACCTCCGACAAAAAGGAGAGGTGTTATGTTATAATGTATGTAGTGCCGTTCAGCCGTTCGAAGCTCTTTTCTAACCTTTAAAGAGATCTTTGAGACGGCGGTATCTTTAATTTATGCTTGTTCATCATTGCATATTATTCACAAGAATCCACCAATATTTGAAATCTGATTTATATTCTAACCTTACACATGACGACAGTATTCTATAAATAAAAAAGGATTAAATACAAGCGTGACTTTTAAGAGTAACAAATAGGTCACACTGCCTAACAGATTTATAGCTTCAAAGAGCTGCGAGAATGGGTACTAGACGGTCTCACGATCAGATTCCAATAGATAACGACTATAATAGGATTACTATCTGACAGTAACTGTAGCATAATATAAATTCACGACCGTAATCCTCCGTAAGATGATCGATTTAAAATCCTGCGGAACCCTAATAATGTTCTTGAGAATGGTTACGCATGTAGATAAGAATGTATTAAAAATAAGAGAGATATAAGTGACAATTTATTATACAAAGTAGCTTTGCAGCGTAGGGATAGTGTTGTGGTATGAAACAACTTACTTTAAATCTACAAAATATGTTTTGAACACGAACTGTTCTGGTATCTCGAATGAAATAATAAGCATCGAGCCTTTCGTCGTTATTTATTTATTTTTTTATGGTATAGGGGGCAAACGAGCAGACGGGTCACCTGATGGTAAATGACTACGGCCGCCCAAGCCCACCTGCAATACAAGAGTCACAAGTGCGTTGCCGGTCTTTAAGGTGGGAGTAGGGGAAGGGTGGAAGGGGGGAGGGGTGGAGGGAAGAGTAGAAGAGGGGGAGGGGGAGGGAAAGGTGGAAGAGAGGGAGGTGGAGAGGGAAGGGTTAGAGCCTCCGGTAACCTCACTCACTCAGCGAAAAGCAATGCAAGCATAGCTTCACTGCCGGTTTTCTGTGAGGCCGTGGTATCACTCCGGTCACTCCCTCGATAAGAATATTGAAAAGTGTCCGAGTTGATTGTTCTGTATAAAATTAAATCCTTGTCAAAGTGACAATACAGTGAAGGAATCTTGCCACCAATAAAGTTATATTCAACTTTGGTAGATTCTTTCATAAAAAACTATATCATTTCGTTCAATGATATTCTTACACAAAAATGTCTACCGAACTGTCTCAGGTTAAAGTTACCGATATCTTTTCAGTGATCCTCTCAATCATTTCCAGTTTGACTCAATATATTTTTTTCGTATCATCATCGTTCATCATCAATTTTACTAGATGTATTTTTATACAAAACCTTTTAATACAAAGCTCACTTCCTTGTATTAAAATGAGTAAAATGTTTTGACTCTAAACTCTTGTTGGCTCAAATTAATAAACTTTTTTTCTTCTAATTTCTTCCAAAAATTTTCAAAAATTAAAAACAAAAAACTGATAAGTGCGAGGGTTCCGTAAGCAAACAAACTTGTATGTAGATAGTACATATATCTCGGAAATCAATCCTCGAAGATATTTGCCCGTCTTTACCGAAGACAAACTTAACTTTGCAGTTTTAAATATACTCTCCCATACATCGATATACGACAAAGACAACTGTGCGACAAAGACAAAGTGCTTTCCAACCGCAAAATATAAGTTTGTAATCACAAAACAATTTTTTTTACGTGATATAACAACTAATTAACGACTTTAAATTGTTTCCTATACCTACTTGTGCTGTAAGACCTTCGTTCCTACTAGTTTTCTGTTCTTGTTAGTCGAACGTCCGTTCTACTTATTCTAGGTCAATGGGAAGTACCGTACTTATAGGTTTTGATTTACCTGCGAAATGCGCAACGCAATCAAATACGGCCACGTAAGCTTCATTTTTTACAGCTCCAAGGGACCGCAGAATTTGGTATTAATTTCAACTTGATGTGTCCACGGGTTCCTGAGAAAAAGAGTCTTGACAGACAGACGGGCAACAAAGTGAAGGATCACTTATACTTATAGGAATAAGGGTTCCTTTTTTGAGTTTTGAGGAACGGAACCCTAAAAATTATAATTTTTTCTAAGTTATTGCCGGACCAGATAACTAGCAACAATATAAGAACCATACGGTGTAATCATTAATATTGCAATGTATTAATTTCATGACGCGTCAAGTAAATAAGGTCAATAATTGATTAAACTTAATAGCCATAGAAGCATCAAATTCAATATAAGATTACGATCTGAGCATTAATTCCATTAAAAGCGAGCTATTCAAATCTATTCAATTTAAATTCGTAGGCGCCTAAAAGGCAATCGAAACCTTAGTTGAAGTCTAGGCGATAAAGATATTTAGATAAATATTAAGTTGCAATTGCCGTTTTAGCGACAATTGTCTTTGCTCTTGGTTGCAAAATATCGCAACTCTGTTGTCTGTCGAAACCTTATGGAACTGCAAAAAGATTTAGTTCAACGGAATTGACAGATCGATCTTTGCATAAGCTTATGATTTACCTATCTTTTTTGTTGGTCCCTGTTACACTAACGTCTTACGCGCCCTAATGGAAACGGATACAGTCTCTTTATAAAATAATAATAAAGTTTTTCACAGTTTAGTTCATTTCTGTTATAATATCAAACTTGTATAGTGATATAAATTTGCTATCAAATCAGTGGAGTTTAGCAATCGCACCGAGCGAAGGTCGCCAGACCTCTATCAGAGACGCCTTAGTTAGACTTTGCAACGCACATGTATCTAACATCACCTTTTTTTTCGTGTGGAATCCCTCACTTGAGCCAGCGGTGAAATGATATGTCGGAATCGAACCGAATAAAACCACATTGTCTTCCGTCACAAGTGGGTCTTTTGTAGGGGAGCCGGGTCTACGAGAGTCCTTGGCTGCCCGGGTCTACGAGAGTCCTTGGCTGCCTGATCAGCAGGCAACAACACATCGCCCAAACACATCGCGCAACCTTCCAGGTCTACTGCTGCTAGGGTAACGGGCAGCTCGACCAGCTATCCCCAGGCCAGCGCTAATGTAGGTCTGAGATTTTTCTGCGCTCTCCAGCGCGGAGCGCCTGGTGCGTCTTCTGCGGGTCGGGAGAGTGCTTGTCCTCTCCCGTTCCCGTTCCGCCAACATCGACCTCTCGTAAAACGAGACCGCGGAAAGTATCTAATACCTCCAGTGTTGCGACTGTGTATAGTGATTACTATACACAGTACTATACACCTAATACCAGACGGGCAATATACCAAATTTGGTTACACACACAAAAAATATGACTTATAAAAAAATGTAATCATGCAGTTTTTTTATGTCATAAAAAATGTACCTATATTTAAAATCTTACAAACGACTGCAATATCATAAAGAAACTTACATATGCGTCCGTATCTGATCGTAGTATAGTAAGTAGGCAAATTATAATTAAATCTATTAATTTGTATGTATCGTTGTAATAACCAAGGTAGATAATTCATTTTCATCCGAATCAAATTGATTCCCGCAATTAAAATCATGACCCACGACCTAAGAAACTTATACAAGCGTCCTTTTGAAATAGGTGTGCTCGCCACGAAAATGCATATAATTTATCTATTCACAGAATTGATTAATAATAATTTATCAATTAGGTATCAAGCGTTTGTTACTTTTATAAATTCTTAAAACTTAAACTATGTGATTTTTTTAAACATTTATGTATATAAAACTAAAATAAACCTACAGTTGGATTTCAGTATCTGTGCACGGTATAGGTATAACGATTATACATATTTGAGTCATCATGGTGGTGTTTCTAGTCGAGATTTATTAACTTTGAAATCACGTACACGAATGAGTAATAATAAACTTTGGGTCGTATAATTTTTGTGCGCCAGACGTAAACTAATCAATAATACATGGTTGTATTTACGAAGCTGACTCTTTTTCCATAGGCCAATCATTTGATATTCATCCTAACTATGACTAGTTCTAGGAGATGAATTTACAAATCCTTCCTTATATTGGACGTTTCGTTGTGAATTGTCTGTGAGTATATTTTATAACACTCAGTTGGCAAATAAACACTCACAGGCGATAGAGACTACTGGTGTTGCTTTTGCGTTCCCAATTTGATGCCCATCCTTTGAGCTCTGGCTCTATTCGAAAGCAAAAAATCTACAAAATAGGGGGAATAAATTCCCCAGTTTCCTTGAATTGATCTCAAATCTTAGTGTTAGATTTTTATTAGGAAAACAGTTAGCAAATATCTGCCGTTCCCTTTCCACTCCTTTACTAAATACAATACACATGAAGAATACGGAAACGGTTTCGGCCCATGACAGTATTCAGCACTTGAGAGTAGCGCTATGATATAATCGTAAAGCGTATAAAGTGAGAATGGTGTTGTACTATATTTATGATCTCTATTATAGTAGAGAAGATCATGATCAATCGATTCAGGCGTCATGAATAAAAATATTTTTAGTTACTGTGTTCCAATCTTAACAAAGTACTTACTAGACGCGTTAGCTGCACTAATTGTAGCATACACAATAGTAGATTTTAAAATAACGACTCAATATTTTATAAATTATGCAAAGCATTCGATTGTTTTAAACGCGAAGGTTCTATGCATAGACGTGGTTACGATAAAGTAAGCTATGTTCGAGATTGAGAGCTATAGCTTAGAATTCATTTTATTCATATTTTGTGATATCACTTACATCGATATAATGAGAATAATGTTCTCGCTTCTATAGCTTTCATGTAGATACTTGATAAATTGTTTAATAGACATTAAAGTGTTTTTCTCTGCCAATTACGAGATCGGTAGTCTACTGGATCGGGTTGGACTTAATGAACGTTGTCGTCGCTGAAGAATGTTCTTATTTAGATAATTGTAGCTTTTGCTCGCGGCGCGGCTCAGCGAGGCTGAATTTAAATTTCATCAATGAACTCAGGTATACCTCGGAAACAGTACTTACGTCTTTCTGCATATTATGAAAGGTACCCTATGTATTTTTCTGTACCTCTGACAACATAATGAGTTTCCAAATTTTCATGATGATTGGTGGAGTAGTTATGGCGTGAAAGCCTAACGAACAACCAAACTCTTCCTTAATATTACACTTATTATATTTATTATACTTCGTACTAAAAACTGTATACCTTGGTTATATAAAACAAATGATTTCAATTGTATATATAATGTACTAGCTGTTGCCCGCGACTTCGTTCGGGTTTTCCGGGATAAAAAGTAGTCCATGTGCTATTCCAGACTATAATCTATCTCTGTGCTAAATTTCATCTAGATCCTTCTAGCCGGTTTTGTGTGAAAGAATAACAAACATCCATCCATACTTCCATCATTAAAGCTTTCGTCTTTATAAAATTAGTAAGGTGTTATATAGAATTTTAGCACGCAAATAGAAAACTTAGAAATAACTTGATGGCTTGATATGAAATGTCAACCAAAGTACATTCAAGACGCATTTTTGTAGTAAACTGAAAAGATAATATCCGTGGCTGGCGTGAACACATTGACATGTCGACGTCCATGTTTTTTTTATTGGCGTAATACTTTCTACTTACGCATTAGGAACTTATATGAAAAAAAATTACAGTTTCAAATATACATAAAATTTGGAGCAATCGACTTTGAAAATATGTTACATCTCGCATTTAAACATGTTGTTGTGTTGTTGTGTTAGCTTGACAAAACCTCTTATCAAATTAACAATCAACATGATTTTGTGAATGAACATTGATATTTTCCTATATCAACTTACACTCAGTCACCAAAATAATATTCGTTATTTGAAATCTCAACATAACAATTTAAGACATGTCAAAATATTCACGCCAGCCGCGGATATAAGAACTATGATAAAACAAACAAGGAGACGGAGCCACAAGCAAACAATGCTGAGCTTATAAATTAATATAAAATTATTTACTACCTCATTTAAGTATGTTAGTAGAACACTGGTGTGTTATTGTAATAATAGCAGTCGGTAATTTATTCAATGACGCTTCTTGCGTATTCTAAAACGGACAATACCTAGCAATGAGTGAGGTGTTGCTTTAGAATGGAGGTCATGATGGTAGGAAATTGACCATATGTATGCTTATTTCAAGGCCGCTGGCAACGCAGCGACGAGGCGGTACAACACGGCCGGCCACAATGGGTACCATTCAGTCCAAGCATTGAGCCTTGGACTCATGCCACTGAACTTTATTGTACATCAATATCGATATCAAGATCAACGCTGTTTATTAGTAGTTGTTCACGGTGACTTCGTTTTGACCAATGCTACAATGTTTATAAAGCGGTTTTAATGTAAATAGCCCCGCGATTAAGTATTGATTTATATTTAATTTGCAATTAAATTTATTTAGTTGTTCCAAAATCAATTTTGATCTGAGTGAGATCGCCTGTCAAGGGACAACTCAATGTCCTAAATCTTTAACGCTGAAGACCTAAGATTATGGTTGATTGTATTTATATTTGAATCTTTCACCTCCACCGTTTGACTAAAAATGAACAATTACTGACAAAAAATGAACAATTACTGACAAAAAATGAACTTGGAACTCTAAATCGATTTGACTTTTTGACAATGTTTACATTTAAAATATTGCAAATAAAGATAATAGTATGAAGGCTTTGCTGTTACAGAACGATATCTCTTATTTGTAATTAGGTTGTGAATGAACAATACATTACCGAGTCATCTGACGACCCACAACAAAGTCTATTGTGTTTGTTTAGTAATCATTGTTTAGTCAATATGACCTGGCGGTGTTTTTACAAAGATATTTAATACTACATGCGAATGTCATTTGTCTTTTATCATGAGCATAGTGTCCAATTAGTGCTTCTATTCGAAGTAGCTTTTATTGCCCCAAATTAAAAAAAATATCATATCAATCAAATCATCAAATAATTACAAACCTATATTTTGCGCTTGGAAAATTAATTGACTGTGAGTTAAATCGATGTATGGGGGAGTATTTTTAGAACGGTAAACTTAAGTTTATCTTTCATTTATTCGACTCATTTTTCACGCTTCCATATTTTATGAACTTTGATTAATTTAATTTTTTCTACGTATGGGATCTTCGGCGAGCGGGTCGGACTCGCACTTGTCTGTTTTTTTTTACTTTTATTGTCTTATTATAAATCCTATAAAATATAAAAAAACCTTATTTTAGAAAAAATAACAATATGTGTTCTTTGTTTTCCTCTATTTACTTTGAAGACTCTTTGCCGCCTGTCATTGTGCTTATGATACTTAATTTTTAATCTCAGCTGACCTTTATCTAGCGGGTTCGTGTCTTACATTTGTGTATACACAATGATTCAATGATTTATTAAATCGGTCTGCATGGGCGTATGACCGCGTATATGACTGGGTTATCGACACATACATATTTGTATGGTATTCCTTGTACGTCGCCGTAGCGTCGTTTGATTTAGACATCCCATCGTTCATATTTCGAAATTCCTTGTCGGTTTAGTCTACGTTTAATTGGTTTCTTTTTTAGATGTTGTAGGCGTTAAGTGAAAATTCATATTTTCTAAAATGCCAGTTGTGTAATGCTTTAAGGTTTAGTTCTGATTTCTCTAGAATAGATTATATAAGCTAGCCTTCTTAGATGATTATTTAAAGTGTTCATACTCACTGGCAATTTAAGCTTGTACTTAATTTACATTACTACTTTAACACAGTAACGTAAGCTTTGTAAAATTTCTATTACTATAGCCGCCCATATTTAACCTGATCTTCAAGTTATACTTTATGACATTTTTGCAATGCAAGTATTTTAAAAGTATGTACTTTTTTTGCTCACTGCACAAGCTTTTGCTTCCAATGTGAGCTCTATACTAGATCCCAACAAGGTCAAAATTGTTTGCCCGTTTTTAAAGAGTGCGGCCTTTTTTTGCCATACATCATTGTCCAAATTACTTAGTTACAAATCCTTTCCTTAATCTTTAATGTGATATTTTATTAAATCAACCATTTCATATATTATAAATTACTTATATCTGATCGCAAGATTCTGAGACCCGTGGAGAATATTGATTTAAAAATTGGTTAGCTCACCCACTGGCGACAAACCACGTTATTTCTACAGATAATAAAAACGCCTATTAGAACTCGTTTTATGTGATATTGCCGCCCACTTTATTGCTTCAGTAGCCTTAATTTTGTAGAACCCTATTATGAATTAGTGTACAAAAATGTGTTAAATAATAAATCAGAGTAATTAACCACTTCAGGTAGGTACTAGGTAAATGTAAATTCGTCAAAACGATCGTAAAGTGCTGATAAAACCAAAGGCACATCTATTATGCCTAATACCTAACTATATGTGAAAAATAATACCTTCCGTCGGTTGATGACAGTCAATGTTGTGACAATATCTTACGAGTTAATTCGTTTTGATTAAACTGTACCAAAAAAAAAAATTCAATTTAATTTATGGGATACTTTCTGGGAATTGGCTTGCTTTTAATCATTAATAATCTTGTTAGCGCTTCCAATTAAGCGAAATGAAGATATATTTAATTATCTACATAGTGTTTTAATTTAACTTGTTCGCGGCACTCGGGAGTGTCACAGTCAAAGGTTACGTGACTCAGAGGTTATTCGAAATTATTGTGTAAAATATATTTTCAAGCATTTATTTGACTTTTGTTTTTGTGATTTCACTTTACTGTCGTCACTCCGACAATCAAGCCAAGCCAATTTACTTTACTTTCACTAATACAACTTCCTTGTAAATGGTTTGGCTGCTTCCATTTCAGTATTTTTGTTACATGTCGAAAAAAGTTGTTTTGGAGAAAGTTCTAAGATTTTTTATTGTTGTTTTCATGTTTATTTTACTTTTCAACTTCATTCATTTATTATTAGTGTTTAACGTCTCCTGCTGATATAAGAATAGATGATAATTATTTATTCAACGGAAGTAAGGAGGAGGTGTACTGATAAACCATAATAGGTAATATTATTATTTGTATTTTAAGATTACTAATTTTCTATCTCCCATCAATGGAGCACTGCAACATAAGTCACCAGCAAGTATACAAAAATCTTTTTAACAAAAAATTAAACCGACGAAAAGAACTAAAAAGCAAAAAATAAATAAACCTTAAGTCTTAAGTATTGAGCTTATTTACATAAACTATTTAATTTTATATAAACTTATTTTGAGTCGGCGCTAAACAACAATTTTATTTGTTAAAAAGATTTTATTTTATGGTTTTTTTCATCATCATGATGATGATGATGAAAAACGATGATGATTTCTAAACGCAATACCTGATAAAGTAATGAAAAGTAAACAGAAACACTATTCGTTCCTACAATTTTTGAGGGTTTCTCTCAATTTTTTCAGGATCCCATCATCAAATCCTGACTTCCTTGACATGGGACCACCCTTGAGGTATACCCTATCTAAAAAAAAAAGAATAATCAAAATCAGTTCATAAATAACGGAGTGAGGGCTGAACAGACATAAAAAAAAAAAAATATACGGTCGAATTGAGAACCTCCTTTTTTTTCGTTGGTTAAAAATACGCCATCCAATTTGAGTTATTGACACCGCACTCATAACTACGTCAAACGCCTAAGTAATCAATGTTAAGAGCCCATTATCCAACCTACTCGTAAATTCTCTTACGCTTAAAAACAATAAAACACCAGAAAATCCAACAATAAAAAAATTATAGAAATAAGTTACGTAGATAGTACGGAAGCCGGTATGCCCAAATTTACGAATATGAAAATGTAGTATTTATCATATTCTAATTATGACAAGCTCTGATTCTGATTCCAACGGCTTTATCACATTTATTGAAGAAGACCACGTAAGTAATAGTTTTTGTTGTTTTAAAGGCCCCGCAACCCGAGTTTCCCCAAGCAGCGCAGATAAACATAGATAGATAAGACTCACATCGGTAATGTACTGTGACAAAACACAAACTCAAACTGGCAATAGAGAGCCTCGTTGGCAACGCGGCAACACTTTACTCTCATCACTATTATGTATACCTATACTCGGTAACGTTTTGCAAATCATGATGCATATTTATTTAAAACTACATGCACAATTTGTAAAAAGGCGGATTTAATGCTTAGGACATTCTTTACCAGTCAACCTTGGAGAGATCTAGAAGTTTTATACGCTATTCTAAAATAGCTTTTCTTTCTTTTTCATATGAAATTTATTAGAAAGATATGTAGTGAAACTAAATTTAGTTTAGGGACGTATAACAAAATCAGCACCATTATCGTTAGTCCATTCTAAAATAAATACGCTAATGAAGATGAATGCGTTGTAAACATCACGTGTGGTCATTAGGCTTTATTTGAAATGAAGGAGTTGGTCATACGAGTTATTTACCCTTTATTAATTATTCAAGTCAAGATTCAGTTAATTTCAGTGGTATAACACCGTAATTTTAGTGTGCTACACACGGTTTTATGACTTCAACAACGGACATTATTACACAAGTATTTACACATCACAAATATGATGATGTTTGCTCAGTTTTCTAAGAAATATCGTGTTAAATTTAACTGTAGATTTGCAATCACTAAATTTTATGGTACCCTAGCTGTTTGTTAAGATATTTGATATCATCGTTGTTTGTTTTACGCACACGCACGGAGCAGCGTTTTACGATATATTCTGTGAAATTAATCGTATTCAATGTACCGTATATTGATGGTATTTAATTTGAACTTTGAGTTTCGTATGAAGTCACTAAGGAACAAGTAAATGAAGATTAAAATTTATACAGTTTTAACATCAACATTGTCTCGCAATCAAGCCTGAATTAATATAGGCGCTTGTCCCTTTGATCTCCTTATTTACTTATTACTTCCCCTCTTTATAAAAAAAAACAACAAACATCAAAAAACCCTTGTCACAAACACACGTTTATTTATTTCAAAATAACAGGTCTGTAGTACCAAAACTTAAGATAAGAAGATCTTCTTATGATTTATACGGGATAGTCAGCCTGTGACCACGGCTAGTGCAACTTGGTATGTAATGCCTATTTCGTGATCGCGTTAATTCCCGTATAAATACATAATTATATCTATCATGGAACGCGAAAGTTTAAAAGTTAGTAAAGAAGATTTCCTCTTTGTTTTTCTGGGACATATTCGGGTAGTCCAAAAACCTTTTTCACATCCTCCCAATCACGTGAAACATATTATAATCGAGTAGTTATGTCCATATTCAAGTCTAATGCTGTTGCAGTGTTAGCGGTATTTTTCTAATTGGTTCATGCTGCATACAAGTGGTTCTCTGAAAAGCAGGCCTCTCGAGTAGAAGTAAATTTTACTCGTTTATATAATTACTTCTTCCTTTAAACATATAACCTTTACTACTGTCCCGAAACGAATTTAGTACTACAGGATGCAGTAGAACAAAAAAATATTTTTCAATGGTAGTACTATTTGCTCGCTACGTTATATAATGTTTAAACGTGTCAGTGAAAACACTTACTATAAAAGTTCAATTTAGTAGGTATAGTATCAGTAGGTTCACTTACGCATTAACATTTAGCCATTTACTATTAATGAACAATCAATGTTTTATAACGTAATCTTATAACAGTAATACTGAATGTATGTATGTCCCTACACCCATAAAATAAGTTTGAAGTGACACTATTAGTCGGTGATAAATAATAAAAGACGATACTTAAATGGTGATTTGATCGGTAATTATAAATTAATTACTGTCAGTATAAATTTATCACTGTTTATAACCTTTGTCGGGATTACGGTAAGGGATTGTTGTCTATATTGAAGACCCACGCTAGACTAGGTCATGGATAAAATGAAAAGATTTAATGAATAAATATTTTTAATGTATGTACACGCTGTTATATAAAAATCAATTATGTTTACCTAGTGGAAAATGTAAGGCATTTAAGAAATATTTTAAAACGGAGAATATAGATTTGAAAATTTAACGATACCAATTAAAAATTTAATAGCAATATTATCATGAAATGATAGGCCCTCTCTAATGCAGATTAGGGAGAAGACTGACATGAATAAAACTGTGGTAATTAAGTAGTTTATGGTAATTATTTATAGCAATTTAATAGTAATTAATACTAAGACTATTGTGTCCGTTCAATAAATAAGCAAGACCATCGAAATTAACTTTATAATTAGTAAAATACTGCTTAGAAATGTGCATGACATAACAATTGTTCTTTGAACGCCGCCGCGCCGTTGAGCTTTTTGGCGAGAGAAATAAAAAACTAAACAAGATAAAATTTAATTAAAGTAAATAAAGAAAGAAGAGAATAAACAAACATAAGACTAAAGATGAGAATGATTAGCTCACATTAAATTTCTATTAAGTATTTGAAATAGTTTGTAAACCCTAAATCAATTTAACTCTAAGTGTTTTTATCTTTCACTAACTGAGCTCCGCGCTTCTAATTCTAATTTTTCGCGTAACTTTCTTAATTTTTTCATTCATAAGAACTTTCTCCTGACAATAAAAAATACAAAAAAAAATATGGGTATTTAAAACGCCTCTACCTACCACTTGGGAGATAAAGGCGTGGGTGTATGTATGTATGTATATCTCATCAGAACCGTAGGTTACCGCTGTTAATACACTGATTATTTTGCAGCTATCAGTGCTTCTGGTAACTCCGACATCAATAAACAACTTGTAATTTGTAATAATGCTAGCAACCCGCTCCGGCTCCGCACGGGTAGCAGAGACATCTTCAACAATCATCATCATATTTGAATTAATTTACACAAAATCTTAACAAATTATACACTTAAACCTTCCTCATGAATCACTCTGTCTATTAGTGAAAACCGCATGAAAATCCATTCAGTAGTTTTTCAGTTTATCGCGAACAGCTGTCTGAACAGACAGACAGACGCGGCGGGGGACTTTGTTTTATAATATGAAGTGATAAAAATCGGAGGTACCTAACTTTGCGATACCTATAATATAGTACTTAGTGATGTGCAAGTTCTCACGTATTATATACAGTTATCAGTTCATCGCACTATACCTATAGTTGTTGTCTATTTTGATAATTGAAGTTTACTATATATAGCCCTATTCACCCTATACCTACCTATACATCCTTTTAATGAATCCTGACTATTATTATAAATGCGAATGTAAGTTTGATTGTTACGCATTACGATAATCATGGAATGTTGCATACTCGCGTTAAAGTTATTTTTCTTCCTTTTCATTGTATAACTAGCTGGCCCCGGCATGCGTTTTCGCGTCTTTTATATATAGATTATTTGGGCCAGGAACTCTCCCAAGCGTCCCCAGAACACAATACCAAAGATTCATCACAATCGGATCAATGGTTTCGGAGCGCATAGAGGACAAACGAACAAACATTGATTTTTATATATATAGATAGAAAATGTTCTTAGCGGAAAATCTCAGAAAGCAGAGAAATACTTAATTGTTGGAAAAGAGACAACTCTCAAGATAAGTTGCGACACTTTTCTTTCGGTATCTTAATATTCATCTAGTCTCTAACTAGTAAGAACAAACTTTTACTTTTTAAAATAGCCTATATTTATACGGACACTAAGATATTTCTTGTGAAGGTTAACATATTATAAAAAGAGTATTTAATTGAATATTGTTTGATGAACAAGATCAATCTAGATGAACGGGACGTTGTTGGTGGTACAAATGGTATGAATGTAGAAAAAATACATACATTGACACTTGTGCAAATATCATGATTGTAACTGATCGCAGCTACGCCCACGGGAACAGAATCGGTGAATCTATTCTTGACCGCAATACGTCCGCCAAGTGCTATAATTACTGTATATTCTTCCTTGGTAACGATGAATGATCATGGTTAACTGCACTATAATGATTTGTTTTACTTGAGATACGGATTTTTGGTTACCCTATTTATCTGTTGGGCTGTATGTCTCTGAAGGTATAAGCAGAGGTGTAATATACACTCATATTATACTCTTATACATAGTTATAGTAGGCAAGATTATTATAATCTACCAGGAATGTTTCTAGATTCAAATTGAATCATTCAATGCTCTTATTAAAATGTTCCTACCACATAATCCGGTATTAAAAAAATCTAATAAGTCTATACAAAACCAGTGTGACTTTTGAGTTGCCAAACTTATTCTTCCCTCCCATGAGGGTCTGATGGCCATACTTACTATAACAATTCCATTATTAAGGGGCAAAATCTCGCTACGCCAAGCTGGATCGTCATTGTCTTCTGTACTTTTGAGTTATCCAGTCCTCTACCATTGGACAAAAAGAGTGCCCTATAAAGTGAGAAACTTTACGCCTATCACGACATTAAATGTAAGAACGTTCCAAAGAAAAAGTCAAGAGATGTTTTGACTTCCCTTGCCCAAAATACGTTACATCCACTTACCAGTAGGAATCTAGCCTTTTTAACCTACCAATGAGTCACGAGCCCTTTAATAAATTCCATTCTACCCTACCCTAAATAACATCTTGACTCCAAAATTAATACTACTATTTGTAATTCTTATCATTTACATATCTTTTAAACGTCCAGTAGGTATGCACTTTATACAGGAAAAGTCTCACGTAAATTCCTTTGTTCAGCAAAGTGGGACTATCATTAGTATGAATGGGGATCACGATTTTGACAGATGGTATCAAATACTCGTTAACATATGGTTCACGCAATTAATGATCCACGATAGGTGTATTTTTAGGGTTCCATGCTAAAAGGGGTGAACCTAATTAGTAAGTCGAGGATATCAGTCAGTCTGTATGTCCCACAGAAATGTATCTGTAAAATTGTGATTGTTAATACGTCGAAAAAACAGAGTACATGTAACTGTGCGATCTAATTTGACAAACAATACTAATATAAAATATACATAGGGATTTAATAGCGGTATACCTAATATGTGTTGGTTGTAATACTTTATGGTGATTAGATGTTTCGACCAAATTCAGTCAGTCTACCTTTGACATACCTATAATTGCGAAAAAAAAACCGATTTTCTTCGAATCTGCAGAATAAGTTCCAAGTCGTTAAATAACTGATAATATGCCCGTAATAAACTTTATCTAATTATAGAACCTAATGTATATTTAAATGTCATATAATAAAATTAGGTACCAGATAAATACATATTAATGTGTTACGGAACCTTTAAAGTGTTAATTAAACTCGTACTTTATTGGTATTTTTTATGACTTGTATATTCACAGCAGATGGAGTCGGTGGCCTTGCCGATATTCTGATGATAGACGCGGCGTCATTCGCCAATCAGCTCTCGTACGCCTCATAATTAATTCCATCAACGAGGCTCGTGGGTTGTTATACACTGCACGTTTTGTTTAATTTAGATAAATAAATAATTAGGTATAAAATACTATTGAAACGCCTAACAATGTTAAACCAAAGCTTCTGTATATTTATGACCTATTTCGCTTGATCACGCCATAACTTGAGAACGACTTAACCGATTTCATTCATGTTTTAGGTAGACTTTTCGAAGAATTTTATATAAATTATACCAGGTTTAACTATTTTTCAGGTTCATTGACGTAAGCATATTTCTAACATACACAGTTTGGCATATGTAGCTGGAGAGGTTAACAAGAATACCAGTAATGAACGATCTACTTTGCCAGTATCCAGAAGCTAGGTATTAGCTTAAAAACTCCGTCAATTTCTGTTTTTTTGTTATAGCAATAGCAATCGATAAAGTCTGAAACCTATAAATAAGTAGTAACGAATAATATTACTAAATGGAAAACATATAGCCATATCTCTTTTTATCACATTTATTGCTCAAAATTTAGAGTGGCTTACACCACGCTACGTTCAAGTCCTAACATAATATGAATACAGCCAACTCACTAAAGCTCTAAAGTGTAATGAGCTTTTGCATCTAAAATTATACCTGAAATTTAAATAGGGTTTAGAAAGCAATTAAAACTGCGCTATAATTAATTTACGTTTTTACTAATGCATAATTATTTTCTCCTATTATAATAATTTTATATTACGAGTATATCACAGTCTTCACTTTAGTAAGTGGATTATTAATATAATAGTGTATTACACAAATTGAACCATAAAGCTATACTGAATATCGACTAGTACATTAATAACATTTGGAAATAATACAAAACGGAATCGACTTAGTGTCGTGTTATAATTTGATAAATGGTATTGGACTATTCCACAATGAGCACTATTTTTGGAGCACCTAATAACGATATTATTATCAGTATATACCGATTGGTTTTGTACCAGTTGTTGAGTTTTCCAAAAAATTCTTTACAGGAGGTCTAGTTATGATCCCAAAACCCCAAAACAACCGCCAGTTAAAAGGTATATATATATATATATATATATATATATGTATGTATGTACCAATTTTACCGGCACGATAGAGGTCGCAATTATACACCGATTGCTTTCAAACTTGGACGACAAATCAACAGGGCAAAAATGAAGGTTAAGTTTGTGAATGGGAAATATTCCTCCAAAGGGCAGGCATAACTTTTTTCCTATGGAAATTTTTTGGACCGTTTAACATTAATAGCATGCCCATAGTAAATACGATTTTTTTTTAATATGAACCCTTAAAGATTCCAGCCTTAACTTGGGGAGGTTTTGAAAAAAAAAAAATCGTAGCTCCGAAGCTGTAAACTGAAAGCTAATTTTTTTATTGAACTCTACAATGTAGACTAAAAAAGTTTTTATTGCGACTTTTATTTTTGGAGCTAAAAATAAAAAAAAAACACGAAATCTACCTCTGCGGGCCTGCTGCGGGACCGGATTTTTTCACTGGCGGTTGTTTTGGGGTCTAGGGATATAACTAGACCTCCTGTGAAGAAATTTCTTACAACTGGTACAAAACCAATACGTAGACCTTTTTTTCGAAATCTACCTAATATTCACATTTGTGGTGAAAACTTGTCACTTGTACTATTCAACTCTATTTAATTTTTAATTTTACTAATAAATGCACATATATTTTTAACATTTACTTTTATTTTATTTTATTTATTTAATTGATTCACAAAATAGGTATTACTTAATGTTCCAAAGATGTAACATAAACTTAGATAGTTTTCATAGGCAATAAAATTGATTTAACTCGGTTCATTTAATAGCGTGAAACTCTAATAATCTCTACTCTAACCGCACGTAGCGGATTAAGTGGATTCACACAAAATTACATTTTTATCCTACAATTCTTGTTGTGTAATAATAATGGTTTAGTGTAACAAAAGAGCAGTGTAACAAACCTTCATGTTTGCACAACAACATTATATTTATACCTTCTTTGCTATATATATAGATGCACTATAAAGTTTATTGCAAGTATAATATTATTATATCAATTACTTCATATTGGATGGTGATCGGGTATTTGCTTCTTTTGAGTGCTTGTACCAGCTAAAAGAATAAACAGCTTAAACGATGCCTCTTTCTTATTTTTTCCATATTATTATTAATATCTTTAAGTAGGAGTAAAACGAGACATCAACCAATTGACATCGTGGTACGTTTGTCATTGATACTATCGTACTCGTTTCCTTACTTTAGCTTGAAATAATGTATAAGTTGATTCATTATTATTCGCTGTATGTGTAAGTACAGACACAGAGAAATGCAAAACACCCATTTATCTGTGGTGCGGGTTGCGTGGTGGCGGCTGAGGTGCGGCGCAAAACTGTAGGCGTAAAATGCAAATCACAAGCGTTTCACCGCAGGACAATGCGGCCGAGGTGTTGCGTGTCTTGTAAACAGCACGGACGTGGTTTGTTGTTCTACTTTTTTGGGTAAACGGTGTCCGTAAACGGCAGTGCATAGGCCGCCGCAGAAATACCGCGGTTCGTACAATGGCTCGTTCGCCGCTGCCGTACATGGAGTCACGGGTGTGAACGTACCGATTTTCCTTTTTCGATGTTCACCAACCATGTACCTACACCCATTTTAGTTTAACTTGAAGATCAAGCAGTTTTGGCGTTGCGCAAACACGGTAATCGTCGGATACAAATATGTGAATTATATTGGCACATAGCAAGGTTTACGTCAATAGCATTAACTTTTGCAATTTGATCGGCTTACATTAGGTACCTACGCAGCAGCGAAATATTAACGTCGAGATGCATCCAGGGCATCGAGGCGAAATTATATTTTATGGAAATGGACGTTGAATCGAAGCCAACGATCGTTGCATTCTTACAGCGCGACAGTTATGCGGGCGTGTGTGCGGGCACGAACACCACACCGCGTGCTTACCGACAACAATAAGACCGCGCCTTGTGCCATAAACATTCTTTGCCACAATGATTATGAACATAACCTATAAATTAGCGTAGAGCTGGCTTGGAACAACACGGTTGTCGTCGTGGGAATTCGCAATCAGGGTCTTGTAGTGCTGTCAGCTTTTGTGGAATACGGGCCGTGAACAATACTATGTCGCACGGTCATTTCACGCACACTTCGAGTACTTGTTCAAACAGCCCACTTCGATCATCGACTCAGATTATCTAGTAGAGCTAAGCTACTAATGCATAGTATTAATAAATAATATAATCTGACATGTAAAGAGTTCAATAAAATTGGGCATGGCTTACACGTAAATTGGGGATGGTTTTCCTTCTCGTCTACCCCGTGCTGTGGGATTCATGAGATATGTCTTTTCAAGATATTGCAAGTGTTTAAAACGATTTTTCCATTCAGCGATCCGTCAACGAAAGATTAAGCTTTATAGTTCAAATTTTTTGTTACAGTCAAATATCACATTTACGCTTCAGTCACCTGACAGCTCAATGGTTGTTTTTAGATACGTAAAAAATTCACGGCAATAGTATATATATATATATATATATATATATATATATATATAACAAAGTACAAAGAAAAACTATTAATACAGCTAAGTACTGGCATAAGGGCTGTACACGTTAACAAGTAATATTAACCAAATTATAAAACGTACTTGGAAAAGTAAAAAGCCAAATTTCGTACAAATACCTTTGAGAACTACTGAGATGAGTGAATCGTTGTTAACCCAACTACGGAACCCTAGACTGCGCGTGGCCCAAAAAAACTTGGCCGTTTTTTTCATGTAGACAGTTAGCCATCCGTGCAGTAGATACTATAAGGATATAGAGTAACCATCGGAACCCAATTTATACATTTTCCAGTATGTTTGTAGTCAAAACTGTAGGGGTAAATATTCTTTGTTTTAATAATTCTTAATCTTTCTGTGTCATTAATCGGCTTAAAATATTATATAAGTTACATCAAGCACGTGGATAAATCTTTTCAGGACTTATATATTTATATTAAAATCAATCGGAACAAACAAGAACGAAGAATCACCTGTGGAAGTGTTTACGTTTTTGTGGATGTTTTTTGGTTCCAGTTAATTTGCAAAATTGCCTTAAGCTAATTTACACTTATAGGAGATAAGAAACAATAAAAATACAATACGATACTCAGCTCTTATGTTATTTATCTGATAAGAAAATGCGTACGTAAAAGTAGAAACAATGGCGTAGGTGCGATATGTGTATCAATGTTATCAATGTGTGGACCAACATTTAGATTAATGGTTAATTAGGTCGAGTATTCACAAGCAATAATACTTCTCAGTACAAGTAAATACTATTGATAATAGTAAATTAAAGCGCAGGCGTGTTAGCGCGAGGTTGCAGTGAAAAAATACGGTAGAAGTATGTAGTTTCTGGCATAGTTACAAGTAGTGACAGGTACGTGCTTTAGATCTCGAGGTGACATGAGCGACGGTGTGGTGTTTTCAGTTGAACGTCTGTTGTGTGACGTCACTAGACGCGTCGTCATTTGTTCAGAATAGTTCCACCGGCGTGAACGCACCGCGACACATGAATTTTTCAGTCTGGTCGAGGTCAAGGTATTATTTGATGCGCTTGAGTGGCCGTGGTATACCACGGTTACATTGCTTAACGTATACGTTAAGCAATGTAAAACACTTTTGTTTTCAGAATTATTTGTATACTCGGGGGATATCAATATATATCTTAATACATGTTCAATAGAAACCGAATAAATGTACTTACGTATGCAAAGTACCTGTTTATTTAATCTATCTAATCGTCTCTAAAAGTCAAATAAACATGCACGACGCTTGCTAAGGAAGTACGAAATAAGGAGGTGCATTAAGAAATCTAGTAGAATTGCGGTGGATTGTGCAACTGTTGTCGCCGGACCTCGAGAATGCCATATTCGACCGACACGTTGTCAATGGGGAGACTGTTCCTTAAAATAGTGTCAGAATAAAACTATGTAGGTACATAGTTGCGATGATGAAAACTATAATTTACTCTCATACATTTCGTTTGTAGACACAATAAAATATTTAAATTCCAGACTAGCGATAGTACCTAAAATTTTAAAAATATAAAATACATTTGCCAGCATTTTCCTCCAATTCGTGTTAAAACCCGTCTTCATTCATGACAGATAGCCAGATAGAAGTATTAATCTTTGTGCCGGCTGGTCACTGAGATCTGGCAGCCGTCGTATAATTTCCATCATTTGTGTGATATGACATCGAGTGAGTTTTATATCTGGTCTGTTTGAACCAATTTATTGGTGCCGTGAGCTGTACACAGTTTGTGCTCACGTTAGTGTGAGCCTCGTCTATGCGGCGCCTGGTTACATAACTCTATTGGAAAACTCGTCGCGACGGAGAGGGCTAAATACATAAGGCCGCGACTAGACTCAGAATGAAGCGATCAAGCGTTTAGTCCCATCACGTCCACCTCCAAGTTACTTTTAAAAGTTTAGATTTACGCTAATTAATGAGTGGTATCAGTTGAAAAGTAATGTATCTGAGTGTTCACAGTCGCAGTGCGAGTGTGCGCTATGCAAGAGCATAAATATTCATACCCGTACAGGAGCGACGAGTGAGCCAAGTTTGGCGGAGTCAAAGGTGTCCCGCGACGTGAGCGCAGTCTCTTGTAGGGTTGTCATAGAATTGAAGATGCTAAACCAATGTGTTATTAGAAAGTTGTGTTTGCTCTTGCAAATTAGTGCGAGTGGCTTTAAAGTTAAACGACAGAAATCTTAAACATTATAGACACTTTGTCACCTCAATGTAGCTCAATGTCGGTATTTGTCGCTATTATAACTAACTACAAGGATTTGAAATATTTATGTAAACTGCGTTCATACATAAACCATGGCAAGATATGAGGTGGTGACAATAATTGTCATAACGCGTGTGTTGCGTTAACAGAACAGTTGGCAGCCCTTAACATCGGCAGCGGCGCATTCTCTCGTCAGTCCATCTCTTTGAGCGCTACTCTTTGTTGTGCTTGCAAATATCCTAGAGCTACTCATCGCCGCGTAGGCGCCATTTGCAAATAAATTTAGGGCTGTCTCAGATATGTAATGAATTTACAGAGTGAGTTATGAACGGTGGCGCCGGAGCGTGCCAGATCACAATCTGTTTCGGTAGATGTATAGGCGTGCACGGCGACGTAAACAACTTGCTCATCATAATGTTTACCAGTAACTATGGGCTTGTTTATCATGTCATTCCCCTGTCCGCTACCCGATCAGATATCACGATTTATTGACTTAGTTCGCACAGCAATTACATACGTGAGGACGTTTAACATACTCGCGTAAACAAAGTCATATGTTGATAAACCGCAATATAATTGTGCCTTTATTGATATTATATCATATTACCATTACATTAACGTTACAGTTACATTGTTATTAAGACATTTTTATGAAGACTTAAAGTAAGACCATTCTAATGAGATACCAGATAGGTTGTTATATTGATAACTGTCACTGGAATTTTTCAATTAAAGATCAGAAAAATGCAATAGTTGATTAAAAACTTTAACGCCCCTAGTAACAAAAAACAACCCAACAAACGTAACAAAAAAAAACAAAGTTAAAATAGATTGCGCGTCTTATAATAATAATACAAAATTTACGTGTCCATGTGCCTTGATGGTATATTTGTAGTGTTACACAATATAATGACTAACAGTAAAATTGCCTATAAAATACGCATGCATTTTTTTTGACGTATAAACAATTTTCATTCCCAAAAAATGAATAAAAAGTTATTTAAATTAACCTACCCCTGAGACATTTCATTAATATTTAATTGAGGATGCCGGATGCGGATGACGCAATGGATAAAGTGGTCGCCTCGCCATAGTCACACCTCGCAGAGTGTTAGGGGTTCGATTCCCAACACACAAACAAAGGAGAAAAAAAAATGTGTGATCCACAAATAGTTGTCCCCGAGTCTGGGTATTCTTTGTGTCCGTTATTTTAATATTTGTAGAGTCCTCCGCGACACAATATACAATATATATATATATATATATATAAATATATGTATACAATATATACATGCAACATGTAACACTCGTTAAATATATGCTAATAAAAGCTAAACATATTATATAAATCTTTTATTATACCAATTCTGATTTCCTTTATCAGTTCCTAGCCATGCCTGCTAGCCCCTAGACGCTTAAATTTACAAAATCCGTGCTTTTCTATAATATTGCATAACGTGATTAGCTCATCTGAGTATGAAATGACAATCTAGTTACTTAATCTGTACACTAACAGAGAATTCATTAGCCCCTTAAAAACGGTAAGACAAAATATTCGCAAAAGCTGCCCAATTTTCATGAAATCACCCGTAAAGATGTTTGTTATTCTATTTCAAACGACATTCTTAATATATATGCATGCCTAAATGTAACAAATATCGCCACTTTGTATACTTCATGTAGTATTATGTAGGTGTATTAATTTGGTGCCATCTAAGTATCAATTCTATAAAGTGATCGAACCACTCCATATGTAACAGCCAATAAAATTAAGATTCGCACTTCCTCTTAGGTGAGAATCTATTTCAGATGCTTGCTTTGTTTTAAGATCTCCTACCCGCACTTGATAAATATCTCTATGGCGTGAGAGATTGAACAAACCTACAATTAATTTACACAAAGTTTACTACAGCTCAAAACAGCGGTCGGTCTGTAAATCACACAAATAATTGTTCTCTGTGGCTAGTACACTAAACTTTTGATCAACAAGCATGATAAAACTATTATTTTCATGTAATATAAGACGAGGGATCGTAATAATTACATAAAAACTTTTTTTTGCGCTGGGATCAAAGGTCACCCGTTTACAACTTTGTCGAATATGTTTTAAATTGCATTATAAGTTGATGTTGCAAAAATAATCAAATTGACTGTCAATTATTTGAGAGTTCTGATATGATACATAGATACATATAATATGATTTTATTGCTATATGATCTTATACGATTACAAATGTACATTTCATTGTTATTGAATCAGATTTTTGGGCAAATCTATGTGCGTCAAAAGATCGACATAGAGATGTGATAATACAAGCAAGGTTTTCTTTAAATATGACTTGATAATAAAGCAGCCATGTTATTAGTTGCGGAAATTAATTAAATATAATGCGCAACCACGATACATTGGGGTTTACGAGCATTTAACGAGTACACATCGACAAATCGGGTACCAATCAAACTGTCGCGCGAAATGTCAGTGCTCTCTCTATTTCTGTCCTTAGCAGACCCAACAAGAAAGCTATGCAAAACGCAAATTCTACCGTCGCCGTCTAGACGCCCGCGCCGATCCTGTTACGATTGAATAACATTTGATCCAATCAACCCGAATGGAGGGGTCGGGGAGGTCTTGCGAACTGGCCGTCCGACGACGCCAACGCAACCAATCAATTGATCCAACTACGGCTTCTTATAAAAGCCAGCATTGCAAAGAGAAAGTCTCCTCATCCATACAAGGAAAAATTAATTTCTACTTAAAATTATATTTCCCTCCGTCTATTTGCCACGCTATCATAGTTATGGGTTCTTGTAAAAATGCAAATTTTATTTGCTTTTATTACCACGACAGATCTGATCCTTAGTTTAGCCACAGATAATATAATACTAGTTTAGCATTAATACGTATATTAACAGTAAATTAAATCCATAACTAATTCCTTTCACCACTTACTTGGAAAGTAATTTAAATCTGGGTGACAATATTCACAATAGCTTCGGATCAAACGTCTCTAGTTATAACGATAACTGTTGTTGCTAAACAAGGTATCAAAAATCTTACACTTTCAGAAATAAAATAGTATTTTAAAATAAACATCGAAATAATGCCATTACTGGTCATTTATCGTGTTCCAGTCTGATACAAATCCTCAGATAATTGTGACACGCCAGCGGTCACCCCGTCGCACTTAATCTTGTTTTTGTTCCATCGTGGTTATAATCGTAAACGCTGGGCTCTAATAATGCTAATATTTTTATTTCAGCTCCTGATATTGTACAAGAAGATAGTCCTGTCGTCATAACGACTGAAGAAGATGAACGCAACATGAAATGTAAGTAGTAAAAAATATGAGCACTGTATAAACTTGACTTGACAAGACCGTAGTAACTGTTCAAGAATTTGCATGTGTATATGTATTATTCACTGAGACAGGGGTACTGTTTATCATATTTCAGACTTTGCATCATTTCTGACTGGACGATCTCCACTATGTGTGAGGCGTGATGACATGTCAGGGGTGCCAGTTGCACCAGGAGTAGCAACAGCGCGCTTTACATTTCGCCGTCGTCACCTTTACTGGTCTGTCCTCCTAAGTCCTTCAATACAAAACCAACCTCGAGCACTAGCCTTTCTCGACCGAGAGGGACGAGTGCTCTTAGAGCAATCTTTGAAGAAAATACCCGGGATTCACGCCACGTATGAAGAAAAAACAGATAAGGTATTTCAAAGCAACATCAACTTTAATATAATTATGTAGATCGTTTCTAAGAAGTTTGAAGTAGGCATTACTAAGGAGCTTGTTATTGATCATAAATCTAAGGATACGTTTAATCTACAGCTTTGCGGTGTTTGGCGCCGAGTGCCACGTCAGTACAAAACGTTGCTAAGAGATGGCGATCTGCATGTAGCATTGCTGTGGGGTGATACAAGGAACAATTCCATCGATAATGCACTCAGCGGCAGAATCGACAGGTAGGTACGGAATTTTATATGAGCATCTACTCTGAACAAATCAACGGTCTGATTGGTAAACAAAACGTCATTTACCGAAAGACGAAGAACGTGTAATAAATGAACAGTAATTATTCCCGGGAAATCTATGAATGGCACTACTGTTCGCATTGGATACTACGTTAAATTAACTGTGTAATTAATGACGGAAAACTTCAGTTTTAACGTTAGAAATAATTCTGGGAATAAAACCTATACTTACATGTTTTATAAGGTTATATAATGCTGTTAATGGAAATTCAATTGATTTGTACTTTTAATTGCTTTAGCTATCATTAATATCTATGATACAGCATGTCGCTATGTGTTTGTAACATTAAAAACACAGTAAACAATATTAGTTTATACTTCTTGGAAAACTAATGTAAAGATATTAATTCGACCTTCTTTTTCAATCGTTACCCGTACTGTGAACGATGTTGAGGAAAATTAATATTTTATCGTCGACTTTCATTTATTCACAGCAATACTTCTTTCAGATGGAGTAAACATTTTCACTACAAATAATGAGACTACTAAAAGATTTAGTAGTAGAACGGACTGCAGTAACAAAGTACTAGTTATATCGTGATACAAACATTGCGTGATTTGTATAGCAATATCCCTTAGAATAATCTACGGATATAGCTTGTGCTCAACAGGGAACTAGTGTGCACTGAATTACTGTAATAATGTTTCGCACAACACATTTAAGATATTCAATAATATCTTAAATGTGTTGCCAGGCTCCAGGCCTAAAGCTTCACTTTAGATATTATTATGCCATTTGGATAATAATAGTCAAACACATTCATGGTTTAGATAGCATATAGGTTCTTGTTCTTGCCAAAACAAACCGCATTCTTGATCTTTTTTAGGTATCCAGCTTTATCATCAGAAATGTTTACGACCTTATTGGAACCAGAACATCCTCCTACTTCAATCGGTCAAGGAGCTTGTGTGGACTATCCAACGATGGAATATGAAGATGGATGGTGGGGAGGGACTGCTGTTATAACAGCAGTTGCTGGAGCCACACCTAGTTTATACTTGGCTATCGTTTTCAACGGAGTCTTTCCCAAGACACCTGGCACTCCACATCTAGTTAGAGTCATCCTAACGTTGCCCGAAAAGAATCAAACGATCATTGATCAGGTATATTCATAGGTGTATTTATTAAGTTTTTTTTTCTGAACAAACGTTTTAAATATTTGATAAAAAAAATGCTGATACGCGATTGTCCTGACTACACGCCAGTAGACATTTCAATTGGTGTCCTCATCAAACTACCATTGTTTTTCTAAAGCGACTGTCTGATTTGGTGCTGAAATTATTATTATTAGTAATATATATATATATAACCTTAAAAAGATTTAAGTAAACAGGTCTTAGATGATGAATGTTTTTTTCAGATGCAGAAGGTAAGCAAACCCCATTACGACTTCAATGTTCTCGAAGTTTCTACACCAGTGTCCGCAGCAGAACTACGTTCTTTGGCAAGGGGACGATTGTCTTTAACTATAGAAGCAGTTGGTACTCCTGAAAGACGTATAGTTGGGAGCGTGAGGCAGAAAGCTGCTTGCGAACTGTACAATGCTCCGCTGGTAGCAGAGAGGCTTCCGGCTACGCCCGCACCTGAAGGACTTGCCTTGCTTTACATCGACAAAGAAGGATCTCTCGTCTATGACATTCAGGTAATTAAATATGTTTAGAGTTTTTGTTTTTACCACTTGAATGACAAACATGTTATTCTTGATGAAATGTATGTATTTATATTTCGTTATCAAAATCGGTACAATAATAGCAACAAAAAAAAAAGAGTGTCATGAGTTTTTATTGAGAATTTATTTCGTTGGTGGCTTTATCTATTGCATTGCGAATCTATGTAGCACTGAATGTCAATGTAGAAACAAATTTGTAACTCCTATAAGTGCCTTCTTGACCTAAATACATAAATACAAAAACCCATCTAATAACATTTTGAAAGAAATATTTTTCATTAGGTACTATGAAGTATCTCGGCAAATTCTTAACAAGCTAAACATAATTTTATGAACTGATGCATAAAATAGAAATATGTATGTAACGGGAATAAAACCTAATTGAAATGTTTATTTTACAGATTTCAAATGACTCCAATCATATTAATCATAAACCAAGTACTTAACAGCCCCTTAAATAGGTTATTTGACGTCGTTAAGACGAACAATTTATTACGTTTGTATTAGGCACAAGTAGTGTTAATAGCTTCCATAATGTCGTTTGGATAAAGTTACTGGTCATTAAAGTCAGATTAGAATATTAAGTTAACTTGAAAATATGATGCATTAGACGTTTTTTACACTTTTTTATTACAAAATACGGCGAATAACGTTAAACGTTTATTGCAAGAGGATGGATTTTTTTATACACATAACTGATAAACGGGACACTCGCCTGATGCTAAACAAGTACTCTAAAGATACCTGCGATTTGCACGTTGCGTCAATATCTTCAATATCTTTACATAAAATGTCAATATCAGGAAATCCGAGGCTAATCGTGCAATAAATACATTTATGGATTAATATTTCCGATCGTCTATCAGGAAACTGCGCAAACTGATACCTTATATACCTGATATATAGATAGGTAATAACATGTCTACTCACAGAAAAACAAAAATGACTCACAAATGACAAGGCTACAAGCCTGGCAAATGGCCTTCATGGCACATTTGTGAAAGTTAATGTTTTTTTTTTATTAACGAAAAGAAAGTTCCTTATAACAAACACTCTGTGATAATATAAATCTGCGGACATCTATCGAAAAGCTATAAAAATATAATATGTATAAAAACGAACCATTTGTTTTGTTTTATACTTAGTATATTTTTAACAATTGTATATAAATTATACAATATACATATTTTTTTAAAAACAGTACTTTGTGTTTTTTCGTGAGTTCTTTGGTCTATCTTATGACTTAAGTAACAGAACATTGGTCCCAATTCTGTTACTTCACTCGCAAAATTAAAATTCACTAAATTGTCCTCATATAAGTTGTAAACTTTGTACACTTCAAAACAAGGTCTTATTTCAAATTGAAACAAGTAGGTAACATATGTCGCTATCGAAATAAGCAATTTATTTGTCGACTAAAGTCTGATACGCTTAAATAAACTTTAATACCACGTAGCGAGAGCCGCTATCCGTTGAATGCCATCTCTTTTGCTCTGTGTTTTTAGTAAGCATCTTCGTAGGTGTACATTAAAAACACGTCATCCTTGTTCGTTTTGAACAAGTTTTTATACAGCGTTTGAATAAATGGAGACTCTCGCTGCGTGGAAATAAAGTTGAGTATACGTTGACAGGTTATAATGAAATTTAGTGGCGCTGAGAAATAGATGCTAGTAACAAATAGACCTTATTATGAAGAACACTAGGTTGATTTCATATGAAGAAATTAAGTCAGGTTTTAGTTTAGTCGAGTGTACAATAGAATCGGCACCATTATCAAATAATAAAAATAACAATAGGTAAGCCAAACTCTAATAACTTATGTGACATTATTCAGATATAAAATAAACTAGGCTGTATTGTATTTGCCCTTAAAACAATCGCGTATTTAATACTCTTTTCTGAGTATTCCTAGTGGGGAAAGACTACGTATCGGAGCCACTAAATGACCATTTGTGTTTCTTGCGAGCACATCGACTCCTAACTTTGATATTAGGTATTACAGGACCATCCTGAAAATGTCCTGGCCAAGAAGTAAAGGGAGTATGGGTTGATCACGCCAAGCCTGTTTGCTTGTGGAATACCTCAGTGGTACAAAATTAATGTAAAGCCCTGGAAAAACTATTCTCTAACATTTTATTGGTTATGTAATATTGATTTTAAAATCCTATTAAATTATTTTTAGGTAGACACTTTGGGGATAACAGATCCCAAAATAACTTTAGTGGAGGAACAAGGCAAGCGTCACTCGCAGGTGGAAATTTTAGACACACGCATTGGAGTTTTGGCAAGACCAAGTGCGAGAATCTTCCAGCCATTGTATGAGGAACAGTTGGCTGTACATATTAGCGGTGATACTGGTAAGAAATAAATTTTATACTACTAGTTCATTACATTTATTTAACTTTCTTTGATTTTCAAAACAGTCAGATAATTATAGTTTAGTACAACTACAAAACAAGCCACCTCCTGGGTTCATCATCAGACCATCGTGACCAAGCCCAATCTATTGGTCTTCTCAAATCTAATCATGTGAGCCCAAACTCGACGGGTTACTAGTAGCCACTGAAGACCTCCACTACCCACCTCCATAAATTTCCCGGCTCCATAAATTTAATTTTATAAATTTAATATCATACAAAATTTAATTTCGATATGACAATTAGACATAAGTTAAAATTTACTTCCAACATTTGTTTACATAGTTAGTTAGCTAGTTACTTACAAGTGAAGCTAATAAAACTGTGTTAATAATCTTGCTTAATGTACTTTTTGAGTAGAAACACAATCCTTAAAACTAGCTATGTGGAGTGCAGGTTGCAGCCCAAGGGTTGGTATTGTGTAAACATTCATGTCGCAATGCAAGACTAGTGGTAGATAGAAAATCTTTCCGCCATATTCTTTGTCAATATATCAGTAAAATGAAATGTTGTTTAGTCCAAAGTAAGTGTGATTTAACACATATATAATATAACAGTTCATTTATTATTATAAATAGTATATTCTGAAGGTAGGTGAAGAAGAAATAGTAAAAATTACAAAATTATAATATTGCAGTTTGTTTTGTAACTCGTTCAAGGCATATCTCATAAGGTATCATCATAATTCTTCTTTTCAAGACTTGTTGTGATAAAACAGTGTCTTGAGCAATCATCATTTTTCACTTAATCAAAATCTCTTAAAGATATCAGTCCAGACTAACGGCTTAACGAGCTCTCAGAGGCACGAACAAATTCGATCGCCCATTCATTTCAATTGAGTGCCAGATCAACAACTGCAAAACATTAATTTATATTGTTTCTTCTTTAATCTTATGTCATGTGATATAATTAATGACTAGTGGTTACACCGTTTCGTCTAGTATCGCAATTAATTGGGATGCCTCAAAACGCAACCAATTAGATCGAGAAATACCAATAAAAAAGGTAGACATTAAAATCGAGACCAATTAGACATGCTACTTGTTGATTTCGTAGTAGTAAAAGTGTTTGATATAATACCTTTTGTGTATGTATTTTTTATACAACTAAGAACTATAATCTCTGCATAAGATTCATATTTAAACTCCGCAAATAAGTTCATTTGTCTGATTACCGACAAAAGCTGAAGTGGTTACCTGCCTTCACCAGAATGCACATTTTATTCGTTGCAACAATGATTTATTTTTCAGGACCACCGCTGCTTCATGGACGTCTTACTTCTAGAATGCTGCCAGATGCCGCAGGGTCAGGCCCGGCGTTGCTGCGTCGCACAGGACAAGTTCGCTTACCAGCTAATATGGCTGGCCTAGCTTGGCTGTCCGTTGATTCTTTGTGTGGATTGTATTATGAGGTGAATATACTGTACCTAATTCTTAGCAAAAATTGTTCAGCTATTAAAACTGTGATATTTTAGTTACTGTTCGATTTGCCATACGATAGTCGACTCAGTGAGAAATCTGGTCACAAATATTTTTTAGACTAAGCCTTTTCATTCTTACAATCTTCATATTAAGAGAATGTATTGGTAAATAAAGTGTTGTAATATTATCTACGTATTAACGGGAATTAACGCGATCACGAAAAGGTATTACATACCTCTGAATTGCCTGACGTTTCGACCAGGTTGCACTGGTCGTGGTCACAGGCTGACTGGCTCAGCGGTGCACGCCCTCCGTCGTCAACATCGTGAGGTAGAAGGTTCTTCATCCACCTCCACTTTTTTTCCCGTTAATTGTTAATTCCCGTTAATACGTAGATAATATAATATCATGGAACGCGAAAGTTTAAAAGTTAGTAAAGTGTTGTAATCCCACTAATATTATAAATCCCACTAATATTATAAATGTTAAAGTTTGGATGGATGGATGGATGGATGTTTCTTACTCTTTCACACAAAAACCACAAAAACGATTGCGATGAAGCTTGGTATGTAGATAGCTGGAGACCTGGATTAACGCATAGGCTACTTTTTATTCCGATATTCCCACGGGATCGGGACTTACGCGGGTGAAACTGCGGGGTTCTGCTAGTTATTATATATATTTGTTAAAAAAAGTCTACACATTTCATTTTCCACACAAATTCTAAAAACCTAAATTTACACTATGTGAAAGTGTTGTGGCAATGGATATTTAAAATAGACTTGAATGTACGCTCAGTTGATATGTAGTGAAATGATTTTATTACAAAAACAATTACTCGACCTGTCGTATGGTCAGTAATCACCATAGCATATTGAGGCTGGCAGTTTTAGGAATCTCATCGCTTTATCTCCCCTAAAATTCTTGAGTAGGGACGAACGACATTTCAAAGTGTTAAGTTCCCAAAAAAACATTTCTTGAAGTGGTTTAATAAGTGACTAGATTAATTTTTATTGTTAACTTTTTCACATTGATATAAATTACTTTTAAGCTGTATTTCATTGTTTTCTCTCCAGACAGTCGTAACTGGAAGCAATGCCCGTTCATGGTCCAGCTGGTGGCTGGTGACACATGCAGCTGAAGATGGGGGAGCTAGAGAGCTGGGTGGTGAGGAGGGCTGGGTGCTGGAGCCCACAGCTGCAGAACTAGTAGCTCTACATGTTGGCGTGGCATACCTGGAGCTGAGACACGATAACGTCACTGTCCTACTGCGCACTAGAGTACCTCAGGTAGACATTTCACTGTTTTCAGAAATGAGGCTAGGTTTTATTTGGTTTTGTTTGTAACGAATTTTGTGAAAATAATTTAATACAATTTTACTTAACAATTAAAGACCGTAATGGAAAATTTAAGAAATTAGTAAGTGTGCGCACTTTAAAAATCACCAATACATAAATAAAGCTGATTTATTCAAAAACGGGTGAACAGATTTTCATGAACATCATGACAATCATCGTCATATTTCAGACATTTTACACAAAACGTTAACAAATTATACACCTAAACCATCCTCAGGAATCACTCTGTCTATTGGTGTAAGCCGCATGAAAATCCGTTCAGTACTTTTTTAGTTTATCGCGAACAGATAGACATCTAGACGCGGCGCGGGACTTTGTTTTATAATAGTTATTAATCTACAGGTACAATCTCAATGAAATTCGAAGACTTTATATCGGAATCGTACCGACCACAACCATAGGGTATTTTTCTACATTAAGGCAAGATAGAATTTAGTTGTAAAATATCATATTGGTGTTATAAGGTATCCGAATCTTGAATTGCTATTATGGAAATAGGCTGAAAGTTATGTCTGTCATCTTCGTTTTCATGGTTACTTTCCATTAGGTTACCTGGAAGACAAACGCCTACTTACTCTATTACTCAAAAAAAAAAACAAGTAATGTACCGCTTGTTAAGTTAAGTCAGATGAAACATGTAATTATTTAGATTAATGTTAAAGACAAATTATAGTCTCTATTCCTTTATTTTCCTTGATTATCTTACAGTTGAACTAAGATAGCAACGAAATTGTAATGACAAAGAAATCTAGGAAACATAACACATTTAATAAAACATTCTCATATAAGTGTTATATTTGGCCAATATCCGACTAATTCTACTATTAAGTATAATGTTATTATTATAACAATAAAGATAACTGGAATCTGAACTATATTTAATTAATTAGTCAATTTGTTTATGCTTCTATCAATTGGATCATTCAAATGGTAAGTACGGTAATAAAATGTACTGATTAGTAAGTTTCTAGAAAAAAAAGGTATGATTATATATTAAGCAATTTTAAAGTTTTAAAATATTATAGGTAATTGGGTAAACTCTATATAAACTTGTTGCAGAAGTCCATGCCTTTTATGAAACATGTTATAAAGGCTAAGGAGTGTTTAACCGCGGTTTTCTGTCTCGTAAAGGTGCTTAGCTCGGATTTTAATCCGTTTTTTTTTCAATTCAAATCTGCACTAGGTACTAGTCTAAACTTTTATTTTTCCATGAATTTGATATCTATTATACTCACATATACAATAACAATTTAACTTCCTAAGCAGTGTTGCCATTGGATTTTGGCCTCAAATTTGGGTGAAATGAGTGGCACCCGAAGTGCAGAACTCTTTATCGTATGCTATTTTAAGAATTATGTGATATAATTATTGAAGACGAGTATTAATTTTCAGATAAACGTACCACCATCGTGTCTGCCAGCAGTTCCAGGAACGGCGGACAACGAGCTAAGTGCAAAGTATACACCAGGACCGTCGGTAGATCAGATTTCTGATTACTCCTTGTTTAGGCTGAATGTGAACTATTGCACGCAGCGGGACAAGTTCTACAAGTTAGGGGAGATTTGGACAGATACTGAGGTTAGTATGATTATATATTAGCATTGTTTTTGAAAGTTTTTGATTGGTATATGAATATTCAAATACAGAGACAGTTGCAACTGCGTTTTTAAACTTTGAAGCAATAAAGAAGTTATCGTCAATGTAAAAGAAAACGTAAATTATGTTTTACTTATTATAGCGCCATCTACTCTCTACGGTATAAAGTTAACTCGAACAATGTAATAACTCCACAATAACTCCACACATCTCACACACGGCCGTCTGATCCCAAACTAGGCAAAGCCTGTACTATGGTAACCAGACTGCTGATAAACATACTTATATATTTCTAAATACATACATATTATAGATAAATTACACCCAGACACAGAACAAATGATCGTGCTCATCACAGAATTATTTGTCCCGGGTGGGAATTGAACCCACGACCTCTGGCTTAGCAGTCAGGGTCACTAACCACTAGACCAACAGGCCAGTCAGTGTGAACTGTGGTTGTACGACAAGTGAGCCATCGGTTAGACAAGTTCTTTGAGACACCGTTAGAGTTCAAATACTTTAAACTATAGTCAATATCGTTGTTTTTCTGAATTGAATTTTTCTCTTGTCGACTAGTAAACTTAACCGTATCCTTAATCCAGCCTATTTAGTACACTTTACACATTTTATTGCAACTCACTTTATGTAATTAGCTCAAATAATTTTATAAGGCATTAATTTAAGCCATGTTAGGTACTAAAATGAATAAAAAAGGCACTGATGAAATTTTATCTTAGGTCGCTCCTGAAATTTAATTCGTCACTAAATGTATCATTGCATCAGTCTGTTTTCCGTTATGATTTTTCAGACATGTTCAAAATGTTGGTGTGTGCTGGGAATGCCGCGATGTGAGCCGATCCAATGTCCACCAGTCAACTGTTTGGTACCTACAATCAAACCACCAGGACAATGCTGCCCTATATGTACTAGTAAGTCATTGTGAATATATTGGAGTTTTGACCATTAACTTTGAGAAACTGGTTTTTGACCACCTACATGTTAGAGGTGGCGGGTTCTCATTTAGTGCAAATATTAGTATGCATAAATATTTAAATTTACATTAATCTTTATTTATCATAATATGTATGCAATGTACAAAAAGAAGGCTATAAATATTGTTACAAAGCTGATATTTGCTCCTTTTAAAGCTTTCGAAGTAATTTTTGGTTCAAAATACTTCTGACGATTTGTACGATAGGTACAACTTATAGTTGATCAAGTACTGAACATAGCATAATTTGTACTAACATAATAAAATATCTTAGTACAAATGATGTGTATAATAAAACGTAAATAATAGTCACCTTTCAGTCAAAGTGTTAGCTTTAATACATTATTATGTTTTGGTAAGTTCTTCAATATGGTACTTTTAGACTCCACAACAGCAGTCTGGTCAGAAAACGGCAGCTGTTCACTAGCAGATCAAACATACGCACCAGGTTCTTCCTGGCACCCGTATCTCGTGCCTGGAGGATACGATACTTGCGCCATCTGCACGTGCAACTTTCAAACGCGACAAATACAATGTCCCCGCGTCCGATGTCCACCATTGAAGTGCAGTGAGAAGGATGCCTATAGACCTGACAAGAAGGCTTGTTGTAGATTTTGTCCAGAGGTAATTATTTAGTTTATTTTATTTTATTCTAGTGATCTTAGTTACAGATCTATTTAATACAAAAATCTAAAATAGCGAACGGTTTTATAATAATAATAATTCGAAAAACAATATATCACAATTTAAAATTATACTGAAGAGAACAATACTGTGTCAAACTAGTGTCATTATCACTGAATATCACAGTTGTCACCCTAGTGATGAAAACATCAAATACAAGAATAATGTGGAGCATTATTCATGAACGCACAAACAAAAAGCTTAAAAATGAAAAATACAACATAGAATCCCACTTCCCACTAATAGTATAAATGTGAAAGTTTGGATGGATGGATGTTTGTTACTCCTTCACGCCAAAACTACTGAACCGATTGCGATGTAACTTAGTATGTAGATAGCTGGAGACCTTTTTTTTTGTGCGTGTGATAACCCCCTCTGGCCGTCATCCCACCGGGGTTTTCGGTGGGGCGGTGTGTCGAAATCGAACCGACTAAAACCACACGGTGTGCCGTACTGCGCCTTAAGTAGGAGGTATCCGGGAACAGCTTTTATTAAGACATCCGGAGATAGCTGGAGACTTGGATTAACATATAGGTTACTTTTAATCCTGATATTCCCACGGGATTGAGACTATCGCGGGTGAAACCGCATGGTGCTGCTAGTTAATAATAAACAGAACCATGGTTTCTGAGCCAAAGCAGGTAGCTAATGTTTTCAATGGTTTCTTTGCACCTGTCGGTCGGGACGCTGTCAGTCGGGAGTTGACACCCCTACCCATCCATACAATTACATGGATGACTTAGCACTAAAATCAAAATAATGACCTGTCATCCAACTCAATAAACACCACTAAATTTAAATTTCTTCTATAAGAACACGAAACTACACATGATAAACGAATTTACATTACTCTGAATAAACATAGATACACATATTAATCGAAAATCACACATTAAAAAAATAAATCAAAACTATCAAGTTTTTGTTACCCTCTTTAGAAACCTACTAGCTGCTGTTCCTGTCTTCTACTTTTGCCGTACCCATATGCCTGTGCCCGTGCCCATGCCGGTCCATAATTATCACCACACCTTAATTTTAAGACCTTTTGTAACATTATGGAGTGCAATAAAGATTGAAATAGAAAACTTCCTTAGGCTTTGGAAGATGTTTTTGGTTTAATTTAGATACCTGTATTGTAACTGAAGCCATTTTTAGTTAAAGGCAAAGAAACCAGATGAAGAGACTCCAAAAGATCAAGGAACCCCGCGCACAGCTGAAGAGATCCTTGCTGAAGGAGGCTGTAAGTTCCCTGATGGACCCCTACCGAACGGCAAGGAAGTGCATCCGTCAATACACTCTCACGGCGAGCAGCGATGCGTCACGTGCCGGTGCAAGGTCTGACTTATGACTTTCGTTTTATATGCCTAGTTCATGACTCTAATGATCCCCTCTCAAACCTGGACTATGGTAAGGAAATACACCTGGTGAGAAATTGCTTGCAACGATGAGACCATTCATTGTAATGCTTCTGTAGTCTCGTGCTTAGATGTGCAAACTATCATATGAGAGTACATAGACTTGAGTAAATAATAAATGACGAGCAGTATTGACTTTTCTTATTTAACTTTTTATAAAATTATACATATTCATACAAATAACCATTATATACCATACTACCAACAGCCCCAGGAGGCTTCTGTGCTTTTAGAAGGAGCTAGGCTGGCTCAACTAGTCGGCTTATCTGAACGCATAATGGACCGCATATGAGTCTAGATGCGGAAACAGAGCCCTATACCAATACCATACTACCAACCACCAGATTATTGTTACAGAAAACAGTCACTAATGGCAATGCCATTAGAATGACTGTTTTCTGTTAATTCCTTATATCTTTGTCAATTAAACATTAGTTCTAAAGAAATATCAATATCATCATTTATATTCTTTCTATTTCAGGATGGTGAAGTGACTTGCGTCCGCAAGAGATGCGGTCGCGCAGCGTGCCAGCGTAGGCGGCGCGTGGATGCGTGCTGTGCGTGCGCGCGTCACCGCCGCCAGCGCCGCACGGAGCGCCCCGCGCACTCCGCGCACTCGCCCGCGCTGCCCGTGGCGCGCTCACCCAGCTGAGCGCAATCAGCACCACCGCGCAGACCGGGACTATACTAGACTATACTAGAGTAACGCGCCTCATATATTTTGTGTGGATAAAACTTTATTTTTGATATGATCAAATTCTCAACTTCCAATTGGGTCTACTCCGTGCACAACGTTCCCACAACTTGATTTCAATTACTATTTTTCTTTCATAGGCCATTTTGAGCTCATTATCGAATCCCCATTTTCGATTCTTGTTAACGAAAAGATCGTGTAAATCCACACAAGACATAATATATGACAGTTTGGCGCTGCGGTCGATAGTGTGCGATGGGTTTATTGCAGAGCGTTGCGATTCGCCCGCCTGGTGTGCGCCTGGCTTTACTGCGCCCGTCCCGTCTATATACCCCAGACTGTTAGGCTAAGAGAATAGACTGACATATTTTTTTGTACTCGTGCGATTCGAATGTGTCTCTAGTTTTAGATTGAACAGCGCACTGGACGAGCTGCTTTTTCGATCGAGGCGAGATGTGCTTTGAGATATGAACAAAAATTTAGAGAGGCTGGGCCATTTAGAGGTTAACTGTCATCGGACTGATTATTTAGACTGGTTCTCTGAGTGCAAGGCTCGGTTCTTCAGCGCGTGCACCGTATAAAGGGACGGTCGTCCGCGCGAACAGTCAATCGACGACGGAGGTAGCTTTACTGTATTATACGGCTTTGAATATTGACTTACCCACCGGTATTTTAATTGGTATTATGGTAACACGAAATTTAGGCGCATTACATCATCCGATACTGATTCGTATTATTGTTAGTGGTAGGGCTCGATCGCTCTGATAAAATTGAGCGCGGTCGATAAAACGATGTGCCATATTTTCTTAATTGTAAATATAAATTATAATACTTATGTGCATATTTATTTACGTTTTTAATGTATATGATATACGATAACCGCACTTTTAGGTGGTCTTGTATGAACATCACAAATGCTATAATTGGTCGACTCGTTTGTGCATTTGCTTTTAGTTTTGTATTATCTTTATTAATACACGTGTCATGATCGGTAACTCTAACACCTGCATTATTTAACTATTTCTAGTAAACATGTCAAACAAAATAAACTAAAGTATTTGTTCAAACTTATAAAGGATATTAGAACACATGTCCAAAGCTCTACTTAAACCTGATTTATCTAAGAATAATGTTAAGTTGTCAACTACTTTCAGACAAAAATTGGATGGATTATATGAATTGGTCAAAATCGGTTTATATTCATTGTAATTTGTACGTACTTGTTATAGAAAACATATTAATACTTACATTAGTAATTAGATTGTGTGACTGTGTTCTCAATGTTCTTTAAAATCTTGCAGGTATTTTGGAATTACCAATAATATTTAGTTTATATTCGGGCTATAACAATCGAAGTTGGTGTTGATTGAAAGTGTCATTGAAGGGTCAATCCCAGTCAATAATACAAACTTACCTGTATGCTTTTAGATGAAATAGCATTGGTTATCATTAGTAACTTACTTTGTGGTTTTAGGTGTTCTAATCTTTGAACAATTTGTCAAAGATTCTTTGTAAATATATTCATTTTAGAGCTACTTTTAATACTTTATACATAGATACCTATTACGTATTGTACCGATATAAAAGGATATGGATAACATTATTGTTTATGCAAATTTCGTGACTAGTTTTGATTAATTACTAGGATAACGCTTTAGTTATGTAATTAAGGAAGCTAGTCCAAATGTTTCGATGTGATGGAAACGAATGCCATGTAGCTAGCGATACGTCTGTTTTGAATACTAATTATGATAGGAATTAATTATTATAAGTTATGTATAAGGGTTTATAGTCACTAGGTGTAAAAACTTAGCGTTATAACAGTTATAAGTACGTTAACTGGAAATGACGCCTTGATAATGTTTGCGCGGGCGCGACAGGCGTCTTTCTAATTTATAATTGGAATCGTTTGCTACGTTTTTACATAGAGTGAAAATGAGACTTATTAATGTTTTTTTGTGCCAGAACAGCACTTTTTTTAAATTAGATTTTTTCGAAAGATTTTTCAGTTGCCAAAAATATCTTGTAAATTAAATTCTTTTCACATTTCGTTGTGGGTTCTAGTCCGAACAAAACTATGCGGAGTTTGTATTATATAATTTTATATTGGCTATTATTTTTATTTGACATAAAGAGAATATCACTCGGATAAGTGCAAGAGTATCTTGGTTCTAATATATTTTTCGTATAATCTAACAATAGAATAGTAGTCACCTATGGCTTGCAAATAACCTAACTAATAGCCATGAAGAATACTATGAAGTCGCTTGTATTGCATTGTTTTCTATTTAATAAATCATTGCATTCATCACCGAAGTACTAGTATTTAAAGAGATGACATTCATTTTATCAGAAAATACAATTGTATGTTAAATTATAATATTTTGTTAAGTAATTCAACAATTTGGGTTGTCTAGGTGCATACAGTCAATAGTTTGTAAACTGTCATACAATGATATGAAATAAATGACCTGTGAACAATGCATGTCTTTCATTTTATATGGTAAGCTCAGGAGGTAAAGTGGATTTGACCGTTGTAGACATACCGTCGCAGCACCGATGGTTCTTCCATTTTAGGCGCAGTATAGCACACCGCATACACTGTGTGGTTTTAGTCGGTTTCAGTCTATTTACGGCCTAACCGAAAGCCCCGGTGAGATATCACCCATAAGTATGTCCACACGAATACACACGGAAAAAAAGTAGGCATAGTGGGGCATTTGTAGTCAAGATGTATAAGTCCGCTTGATGGAGCGGGCCGCACCTCTATTCTCAAGAAGACAGTGACTAAGCAGCACTACTAGAGTAGTGTCGTATCCTAACTCCGATCTTGGTTTGTAGTAGACAACGCTTGAATTGACTTTATTGATTTCTGACTGTTTATAGATGCACCAATACCCGCTCAATATAGTGGATTCTTTTTTAAATTTATGTGTATAAAAAGAAAGTTTTGACTGGCCTGTTCGTCTAGTGGTTAGTGACCCTGACTGCTAAGCCAGAGTTCATGGGTTCGATTCCCACCCAGGACAAATAATTGTGTGATGAGCACGATAATTTGTACAGTGTCTGGGTGTAATATATACATAATATGTATGTATTTAGAAATATATAAGTGTTTTTCAGCAGTCTGGTTACCATTGTACAGGCTTTGCCTAGTTTGGGATCAGACGTCCGTGTGTGAGGTGTGTGGAGTTATTATTATTTAACTATGCGATTAAATCTTGAGACCAGGCATTTTTTAAGTATAGGAGCCATTTTTTTCAACATTGTTAGGCAAAGCGTGAAAAGTCATCAACATCTCTTAGATGCTAGATCCCATGCTCACAAGTAGTAGGTACCTATCCCACTCACAGAATTAATTATAGCTGTGATTGATCTGTTGAGATTACACGTGACATGTATTAAGATGACGTAACCTACTTTAATAAGTCAAACTAAACTAAGTGACAAAACACTTACGACTTTTAAGTTGGCTCATGCGTCAATCATTTTCAGTCACTCGCATGAAATTAAGTGTGTGAAAACTCAATCAACGTTAAAGGCTCGGCCAAATCGCTATACTTCTGCTGATAGTACAAGTGCTTGAACGGGCCTATTAGCTCATTGTTCTGTTTGTGTTCACACGAACACACAAAGAGTTGAGAGAGTTCTTACTTTGAATTTTTATATCAAGGAGATTCTGCATTCAAGATTTGTCTAAACGTGGATTGTCGTAGCATCAAACGTTGACGTTTAAACGATACGATCAGTTTTAGCTAGCTAAATAGACGGACACATCAGGAAATGTTTAATTCTAAGATCTGGCCACGACATCCATACTTATAATAAAACTGTAATAGGTCCAATTGTGTACATTGAAGATATTTTGAATTTTTTTTTGGGGGGCACTCTATGATCGAAACTGAAGCCAGAACAATTTTTTTTTGTCTGTTGGTCTGTATCATGGCCGCGCATCACGCTGAAACTACTGAAAGTGGATTCAAAGGAAACTTGGCATGATTTGAGTTCATACTACGAGGCAGGACATAGTATACTTTTTACCCCTATATTCAGGACGGTTTCCTTGAGATGAAAGTCAAAATGAGTACTTCGTTGTAATTCATGGACGCGTAGTCCGATTGCAATCATTTTTAACCGACGGAAAAAAAAGGAGGTTCTCATTCGACCGTATTATATTTTTTTTTTTTATGTCTGTTCAGCCCTCACTCCGTTATTTATAAACCGATTTTGATTATTCTTTTTTGTTAGATAGGGTATATCTCAAGGGTGGTCCCATGTCAAGGAAGTCAGGATCTGATGGGATGGGATCCTGATAAAATTGAGAGAAACCCTCGAAAATTGTAGGAATGAATAGTGTTTCTGTTTACCTTTCATTACTTTATCAGGTATTTGCGTTTAGAAATCATCACATCATGTAGCTAAGCTGACGATGAAAAAAAATAATAAAATGATTAATTACTTACGTAGGTACATATAAAATTTTGATTGTTTGGCGCCGACCCAAAATAAGACTTAAGGTTTATTTATTTTTTGCTTTTTAGTTCTTTTCGTCGGTTTAATTTTTTGTTAAAAAGATTTTTTTGTAAGAAAGGAGGCACTTTGTACATTGTCAACATTTAGTATTTGATTGATTACAATTGGATCTCTCTATCCGTAGAAAAAAATTCAAAGTTTTCAAGAAAAATATACATCGCGGAGCGACATCTGTTGGTCCCAAGTAATACTAACTATGCAATACTTATTATGTCAAAATAAAATGGTCATTTATTTTTTTAGATATTTATTATTGGCATAGAACATACGCATCTATACTATTGATAAAACTGTTACAGGTCCAATTCAGTACATTGAAAATATTTTGATGATGAGATGTAGTGGCGAGGCGACCACATATACATATATACCTTTAAGTAAATATTTGTTACTTGTAAGTAGGCAGCTCTCTTCTCAGACGAATCAAGAATTGCTTTAGGTGGTCCTGGTGGACGTCAACGCTTATATAGATGCCGTGGTGAAAAATTTGCTGCATGTGCTGTGGTCGGAACAGTGGACTACGTTAGGAATTCAATAATGGTGTGGGATGGCATTTTTTATGACGTTCGCATGGAGTTAGTAATCTTTCACAGAGGCAGTGTTAATGCTCACAGGTATCTGGAAGAAGTCTTAGAACCATATATGTGGTTCAATTTGCGCCTATTATTATTGGCGATAAAATCAATATTTTAGTCATTGTTGTTTTTTGGAAGGAAACTCTAATGCTACATTTTTTCCATTTATAATATATATAAACATGTTATATCTGACTTCTGTTAGATTCTTTTTGTAAAGGGTTCACTTAATTTAGTATTGTAACGAAACCAATTAGGTAAATTATAAAGGAGTTTTGAAGGAATCAACATGTAATAGGTGGCCGGTTAATTGTGCCTCTGAGTGTATATATAATTAGGCTTATTAGATATTACTAATTTGGCCTTTCAATTCCTTTTCTATAAAAGATATTATTAAGTATGTATTAGAATTATTTTATTTAGTTTATTAAATATTTTATTTAAAGTTACAAGAACAAAAGAGAAAGTGTTTTCAATTTAGTGAACCTGCTTCAAGACCGTTCCATTATAATTTATTGTTTTATAATTTAAATAAAAAAACTATAAATGTTAGCAGATGTATTACCACAAATAATTTATATTTCGTTCGTCCAACACATTCGCCAAACATTCGCATCTTGTTTGCGAATACGAAAGCGAATGTCAAAAATTATGCCAATATTCGCGAAAGCGAATATTCGTTACATTGCTAGTTGGTTACAAAATTTATACCCATTTTTTAATATAAGACTTACACTAATTATGGAGCGTAAAGATAGGGAGCACTATCTTAAATGTTTACAAACCGACAAAGTTTCCACCTGAAAGCAGTAAAGAGATTTATTAAAAACAACTGTCAGTCGTAGGACTGCATGCAACTGCAATTAACCCAACGAAGACACAGGTTTGCGCGTTCACCGCCAAAAAGATACCGTTTGTTGTATCACCTCGCTTTGAGAACACTTCCTTAACTGCCACACCCAGCATCTGAATCCTTGACGTCGATATATCGAGTGAAGTCCAGTTTCGCGGTCACTTGGAGGGTAAGGCCAAATTAGCTTCGAAGAAGCTTGGTGTGCTGAACAGATCTAGACAGTATTTCACCCCAGTTCGGCAGCATATGGAATACCGTTCTCATATCTATGCAGGAGCAGCCCAGTACCAGCTTCTCCCTATTGACCGCATTCAACGGAGAGCGGCTCGAATAGTCGATTGTCAGGATATTTCAGATCGGCTGGACCCCTTGGCGTTGCGTAAAGATGTAGCTATTTTGAGTCGGCGTCAAATAATAAAATGATTAATTATCTACGTAGAGTCATGTCCATTTCGACGTAGGTACACATGAAATTTTGATAATTAATCAGTTTGTTGTTTGGCACCGACTCAAAATAATTTTATATAAAATTTGATAGTTTATGTAAATAAGCTCAATACTTTCGACTTGAAAGGTTTATTTATTTTATACTTTTTAGTTCTTGATGTCGGTTAAATTTTTTGTTAAAAAGTTTTTTTTTGTTACACTTTCACTACTTACTACCACCGATCACCATTAAATTTTGGATATACGTTGTCAGGTGTACGTAAATGGATATAGTTATATGTTTCACCTAGAAAAGAAGTACTGTTCTCGAGGGATAGAAAAATAACTGTAACGCGAGTGAAGCCGCGGGGAAAGCTAGTTACGTTACGTCACTCTCGTTTCAATAAATTGAGTTTTTATTTAAAGAAAATTATAACGAGCGAATAGCTAAGTTGAACTAGGTGACGCCGACGTGAGTTTTGTAATCCAAAATGGACTGGTTTTCTTGACAATTTTTTTTTATCAATATATAGTTTCCGTTTTATATGTATATATGCTGAGACCGAACAGGTCCTAGCATACCTACTTCCTACTCTTTATGAAAATGTTTTTTTTGTGATTTATAGCAACTAGGACCTTTAACAAATGAAATAGTTATTTATGTAACGGTTTTCTTTATACCTCCTTACACAACCTAAATGCATAAACAGGCCAGCCTGCACCTGTTTACAACTGTTTTAGTCAATGTATATAATATACTAAGTTACAAGTATGGGTGCTCTTCTATGCACTTAAAATTCATGCACTTATATTTCCTTCAATACATATCAGATATTCTACAAAGGTAAACATGTTTAATAATGTGTTACCTAAACTTTTAAACGGTACGTTAAACTCGCAGTAGTGTCATAAAACCATTATTACTGAAAGAAAATTTATAAATTCAAAAGACACACCGTTTAAGAAAAAAAATCCCGGCATATTTGGAGTCAACTAAAAACTTTTTATCTTAACTTTAACCGCTCTTGGTATTTTCCACTGCATGCTAATTGCAGACTCCTTAGAAGGATGCAATTAAAGAGTTTTCAACTCGAACGTATTCAGAGAGCCCTAGATCTAAGTAAAAAGCTGAAGTCAGGAATGAAAGAGACAACGAATGTAATTAAATTGTTCGGTTCTTGTGTCCCAGTCACAGTTCCTCGAGCAATCAAATACCTTTTCTGTCAACTTTAGCAGAAAAAGTCGGCAAAAAGCAGAGGACTTCCTCTGCTTTTTAATTTGGAAGTGAGAGACCAGGAGGAGAAATAGTTTAGCAGAGATGGGATAAAATCCCGGCTTGTGGTACTCTAAGCGCCCATCCCGCTGATAGACTTACTCAAGTAATAATGTTATATATTGTCATTGTGTCATGTATATATATTATCATTTTCTTATTCTAAATGAAATTAGAAAGGCGGACTTTTTACTAAAGATAGATAGATAGGTAGATAGTACATCTCTTTATTGTACACAGAGCAGTAGATTACAGCAGCAGTAGATAGCTATTATCCTTCGTTGACCTATTTTATTGTATTAAGTTAGGCTAGTGGCAATATCTGAGCTTATTATCATCATACTTATTTAAACCGATGTTAAAGAAATTTAGGTTTTTGCATATAGTGTGTAGGTCTGAAAAAGTATTACTTTATTTCATAATACATAACTAAATAATCTTAAGTCTTAAATATTATTTTCTATCTTGTCTGCAAGTCAACGAGTTATACAATTTAATATGATCGTAGTTCTAGACGGCCGATCTGGTTCTAGATCTACTTTAACTTAACAGCTAAGTAACATTTCGATACAGATCTATTATCCACTGTTATCTACTCTTGGATCTACTTTCAAAGTAGCTTTTGCCGATGATTTCATTATCCTTTATTTGTTAGAACAACTAAGGGAACTGGTACACGTTTAGTTTGGTCTGATTTTTATCAGGTCTGTTCGAGGATTAAGTAAGGTAATAAAATAAATGGACTTGGGTAGGTGGGTACAGCCATCGATAATAAATAATTACTGTCTTTGTAGGTATATAATAATTGTAATATAATTGTACCTACTAGACCGTATCTTTGAGATACTAAATAATAAGTATTTGCTAGAATTACAAAGAAGAGAAGCTTTACCTGTAGATCATTATTTTATTTTTTATGTTTGTCACTTATTAAATTAAGTGTTAGTTTTATTTATGTTATAGGGGAAAACGAGCAAACGGGTCACCTGATAGTAAAAGACTACCGCCGCCAAAGGGCACCTGTAACTCAAGAGTCACAAGTGCGTTGCCCCCTTTAAGAAGAAGAGCGGGGGGGGGGGGAGGGATTACAGGGGAAGAAAGAACGGGAATAGGGGAGAGGGAAGGATTAGGGCCTGCGGTAACATCACTCACGCGGCAGTTAGGGTATTTATTACCTTTGATGGTTTAAACATATATTTAGAAACCGTGTCGCTTTGAAATAGTTATGTTAAGTATTTATGAACATCATACATATTTCACACACTCCGTTTTAATAAATAACATGTTTTTATTATTTTCGAGATGATTTGTATTTACTTGCGTAGATCATATGGTCTTTATTTTTCTAACAGTTTTTAATGAGTGGGACTTTTGTAGGTACATAAATACTATTTATTATCTAACTTGTAATAATGTTAAATATATTTAGGCGATAACCTTTGATAAACAGGCTATTCTTTGATATCCAAATAAAATAAGAATTTTGTTAATTGGACTATTAGAACCAAACAAACTATTCAGATTTATAATAGATCGATAAATAACTTGCATTACATTTGTGCTAATGGTTAAATAACATCGTGATCTTATGGGAGAGCCATGCTTCGGCACGTATGGACTGGCTTGACCGGAGATATGATACCACGGCCTCACAGAAAACCGACAGTAAGGCAATGCTTCGTTGTGTTTCGTTGAGTGAGTGAGGTTACCGGAGGCCCCAACCCTTCTCTCTCCCCCTTTCTGCTTCTTCCGCCTTTCCTACCTTAAAGGCCGGCAACGCACTTGTGACTATTGAGTTGCAGGTGCCCATGGGCGGCGGTAGTCACTTACCATCAGGTGACCCGTCTGCTCGTTTGCTATCCCATAACAAAAAAATGGTGCGTTACGACTCACTCTCAGAAAAAACTGATGTCGAGAAATTGGAGATAATAGCTTCCGCGATAATGAGGAAAATATTTTTACATTGATTGTATATTTTCATCTTCATGGTATTTTCCACTTAACTGCGTAGTTGCTTGTTATTTATGCCCGTATCAATAAATAACGCGTCCATGATAATCGTATTTTTGTATTTTTACCTGTTAAGAGTAATTTTGATTAGTAAGCGAAGTTATTTTACTGTGAGAAGACGAGATAGTAAATCCAAAGAGAGTTAAACTAAATATTCGTGTCAAAAAGTTAAACATCAACTTTGCCGCTCAAACGTTCTCGTAAATGCTTGTTTGTCAGTAACAGTCTTTGTTTCATATATTTTCTTCCATGGCATTTCATAACTATTCTTTTTTACAACTATGGCACTCCTTCCTTAACTACTTTTACAGGAAGTAATACTTTGTTTTCAAATTTTGTTAGGTCAGTTTGAACATAAAACACGACGCATTCTCTGGAAAACGCATATATATAATGACGGTATTTAATATACGATTTTCTTTTACAAGACTTACAAGACAAGACGACTTTGTTTTAGTTGATGAGTCGCAACCCGCAAATATAAATTCATTATTTGCGACATGCCTAAAGTCTTCTCTAAATATTATCCTTAATTACTCTTCAACTTTTTTAATAAGATTACATAAATTTCTCTTACACTTGTAAGTATATGTTCTAAAATACCTAATAAATCTTAAAAGTAAGACTTGACACATTACTAATAATAAATAAATAAGCCTGATAGTATTTGTGTTACTCTTATTACGATATTTAGCTTATTTATAATTTAGCTTTATGTCGGAGGCGCATTATAGTCAGGGCTGCCAAATTGTATAATTGGATACAAAATTCGTATAGTTCAGTTATCTTTTGTATCGTGTTTGTATAGTAGATTGCATTGTATAATTAGATACAATGTCATTACTGATGTTATAGCGTAATAAGTACGTACATACACATACTTATAACTTATTACTCAAGAGATACTTAAAACAAATCATGTCTGTGGTAAACTCAAACCCATATAAGTTAAAGTTAAAACGTAAACGTAAAACGAGTAGTAACGTACTATAGTTGTACAACACTGATGTTGTATAATATTACGTGCTTTTGTATAATTTCTGAGATTCAGTGGTATAAAATAAGTTGAAATTACTGGCAGCCCTGATTATAGTATCATTACAATGCATTACATCAACGTAGTAAACAATCAATTAGCGTATTCTAGTCCACTACTGCCATAGCCTCCGGTCCTCCGCCTTCCGCATCCAGTCCCTCCCAGCTACTTTCCTCAGGTCGTCGGTCCATCTAGCCGGGGGCGTCCTACCTTCCGTTTGCCGATTCACGGTTTCCACTCCAAGACTCGTTTGCTCCAACGGCCATCGGTCGCTGGAGTAAACGGTCAGTACGGCTAACAAGTAACAACTGCTCGTAACAAGCTGCTTTTGTTACTGCACGTTAATTGACTAAATATTCTCTTAAATTCAGCGATAAGACAACACATGATTTTAAATAATTATCGCTTATGATGATATAAATATGCAAACATAGATGACCCTTAAAAGTGTTGAATCACTCATAAATCATAATGGTTACCTACGAGTATTTAACTATCTAGAAACGGTGATTAACAAATATTTACATTAAACATTCAAGTATATCTCAGTACAAGATTTTCTCAATGTTATGACTAAATGATAAAGGGCTTCTTGCATATGTTACTATGAATATCCGAAGCGCAGATATACAAAGGTAGCTGGCGAATGACCGTTATTTATTCTTTTTATGACGATTTCGGTCATTCACCAGTAAATGTTATCATAATACACCAAGACGACTGGTGCACCGTCTTATAATAAATATACAAAACAATAAATATGTAAAAAATAAAATTATGGCTAGGTATAAAATGGAGTCACCAATTATTGTAAAAATAAATAAAGTCATAGTTACATAGAAATTGTTTAGTAATCAAAATTGAAGTACAAAATTAGTGTGGGAGTTCAAATTGCAACAAAAAACGCAACGAGTCTCTTGGTGCTGTATTATTATTGTTCCGTACACAGGGCACCGACAAGACCCTAGTACTGATAGTATTATTATTATTATAACATAAAATTAAAAAATTAACAGGAACCCCAAACAAGCGTACCCAGATAAAAAAAAGAAGATCATAGTTTACTCGCTTTTCGAAGAAACACTGGAGGGTGCTAACATTCGCATAATTATTTTGTAAATCTCTGAATCTAAGATTCTTGGAATCGGCTCGGTGTATGTTAATATTCACCAGTATGTGTTTGATTCAAATAAATTAATGAACCAAATCGGACTTACTCCATTGCAATTGGTGATTGTCGACATACACCGGTTTATCTTAACTCACCAATATCGGACATTCACAGTAACACATAGATGGCAAACAATATAGTGCACTGATTGCCATGAGTGTAGAATGCAACACATAAAAATAAATTTTGGAATGACCTTTATAATAAATGTTTGAAAATAGAAAAGGCAACTGAAAAATTTAAAATAAGGTGCTCCTTATTTTAAATTTTTCAGTTGCCTTTAGTATAATAGTAAATTAATATAATAGACTAGGCCTAGTTACTCTGATACCGGGACTTACTATACAAAAGTATAGTAAGTCCCGGTATCAGAGTAACTGGACTTACTATACAAAAGTATAGTAAGTCCCGGTATCAGAGTAACTAGGCCTAGTCTGTTGAATTACTACTTGAAGGTAAATGTACCATCTGACTTGTATAAGTGTTACTAAGTAGCTACACTAGCTGAATAAATTCTCGTGTGATTAAGTTTAAACAAAATTTTGAAACCCGTGGTTAATTAGCATTACTGTCAGGGTAATATTTTTGTTTCTGCTAGCGTGTATGCTAATTAACGTCAGCAAGCAAATGACGCGACTCTAGTTGCGAGTGTTTTATTATTGATAATTAGTAACTACCGGTTTCTGTGCTTGTTTCAAAACTTTTATAAATAAAAAAAAAAAATTTAGTACGACCATTATTTGGAGACGCTGATTCCTCTTTTTTAATTCTGTCATTCTTCCTATACGTATTTTCCTTCACTCACACAATTAATATTTTGCTTGTTTATTAAAATTATTTCCTATTTAGTGACCGATATTTCGCACAAGTATTCGTGAAGTTTGGTTACTGAAATCGGGTTAATGTTTAGATTTAGTGCTAATAGAGTGGTTGTAAATTTGCTACAATGTTCTGGCGCTATCGGATGGCACATTTGGCAAGTGCCTCTCGCCTCAGGCGCGCGGAGCTTGCCAGCCTCATATTTGTTCCACATGCTATTGTTGCGTTGGGAGCCTGCGGTTTAACAATTGTTTTTATATCAAACTTCTATATTATTCACTGAAGTCCGAATATTAAAAAAAAATATTAGTATAACGCTTATTCCAGCTGTAGCGTTCCATAATGAAGTCAAGATTACAATTGACATAATATTATGACGCGGGACAAAGATCGCACTAGAGCAATTTTGTCTCAACATATTTACGCTTTGAAACTTTGTTTTGACGACTAGTTACCTACGTGTTTCTATTCGAATTTTGAACTTTGTCTAGTGAGATAATTAGTATTAATCTCATTCGAATATCCAAAGCAGGGAATCGCCAGATACACTTCTTTTTAAATTTAGGGCAATTCGGGTAGAGTAATAACTTCGAGACCACAAAAGACCTCTGCACAATAAGTATTGTATTAAATTATACTTCTCTATCTACTCTTTATCTTCTTTCCTTTAGTTACTTTTATTAAAATACGTTCCAGGTGTATACTTAATCTTTACCATGCAAGACGGTTTTATATTTATTTCCAATCTGTAGGTGTATATTTATTTCAAAGTATATAAATTATCAAAGTTTTGTATAAACTTGCTGAATTTGACGAAGATTGTTGAAGATGTCGGAAAAAAATCAAATAATGTATTACGGTTTATAGGTATATATATAAGGTATATTCTTCTTAAAAACATTTATAGCATCGCTATATGTCTATCTACTAAGATTAACGCAAATCAGCAAAAAAAAATTGTTATAAAATGATCTGCAATCCGTGCAAAGCCGGTCCCGAAGTGAAAATACTCTACACATCCTCTTTGATATCCTCGTTGCTGCATAATTTATCCCTAACATCATGCAGCAACATCACTTCACTGCAATATTATTGTTAGACAAACTAGGAAAGTTTGAAAGAATTGAGGTACATACGTTTTCTGATTAAAGCATTCTATTTAATTTAAAGACATAGACAATGTTCAAAATATTGTGCTCATTATGGCAAGCAGCGTCTTCTGAGTTTAGAAGAAGTATGTTGAGGTTATGAGAGGCGAAGGTCTGAAGAAAGCAGGGAAAAGTAGGTTCCAACATAAAGTGGAAACACACGATATCATGTCAAACACAGTAAAAGATTTAAATTAGTTTATAGAAAAACGGTTTACCTACATTTATCGACTTATTAGATATAAAAGAATATTCGCAATTTCATTCTTCAACAAGGCGCAAGCAAAGTAATGTTAATTAAACATTGTATTCAGGGAGCGGTGTACTTAGCTACAAAATTAAACTTAAGCTCTTTTTAATTGTTATGCGAGACGCCACGATCTCTAAACGTGAGAGTGTTTGCGCGCCCACAAAGAAAATAATAAAATACATGTTAGCTTTAAAAAATATATAAATACTCCAATGCTACTGAAGTGATGGTTTCTTGAGTGCTCTCAGAGCATCCGACATAGCATCGGCGAGTCTGTCTGCCATTTCAATGGTGGCGTTCATGCCCATAGCTCCAATTCGCAATAACTTGCCCGCAGTCGGTCCGGTTCCGCCGAATATTAAGATATTGTGTCTGTATATAAAGTATAAACAACATAAGTTCCTAAAATTTAATATATGATTACTTAAAAAAAGTTACTTCTGAAATATATTAAGTTAGCAGTAACAGTAGTAGCTGATAGATTCCCAGGATGCCAGTCTAGAAAACCTTTCATTCTTTTACACTAAAATCTAATTGGGGTATTGCAGCTTCCCGGTTTATAAACGATTTTTGTATAATAGAACTAAAAATAAACTTCTTGGATTTCATAGAAACCTGTTTAGTACCCAACGTTATTAAGATTATGTAGAAAAATTATATCTACATTTAATACTTAAATTAAATACATACTTAGCTCTCATATAATCGATAAACTCTACGTAGTCATATTCCTTTGACAGCAAAAGAGTTGTGACGGTAGGCAGACGTTCTTCAGGTATCGGGACATAGAAAGTAACAGGCATTTCTTGAAGTCGTTTATGGAAGTGTGCTAGAGTAGTAGCATGACGAGCCCAAGACTTTTCTAAAGTCTCCGACGCTAATTCTTTGATGCACGCCCGTAGTGCACATAACAAAGGAGGAGACATGGTATGATGATACCTAAGTACAGAAAAAGATGACTTAAGTATTAATAGTGACTACAACATGAGCAGATTAAAACCTGCATGCTTACTCCTAAAACAGATTTGAATATGATTTTGTTTCGGATTCGACCTGGACCCAAAATGCAGTTTTGGTAATCTAAAATTGACTTAAATGTTTGGCTAGAATCACTTGAAAACATATTATTTTGTAATGACTATACACATATCACATATCACACATAAATTATTATTGTCAATGCAAAAACTTCCCCTTTTTTGCACTGTTGTTAATTTTTAAATAATGTAATATTTTTTATACACACTTTATTCCCCTTTTCTTCCCCTTTGGAGTAGAATTTTAAAGAAAACCGTCCCTAGTACATCTCAGTCCTCCAGGTATTCACAAAATTTAACACTATTTTTATAGGTAGTAGATAGAACAATATCAAACAGTAAAATATAGTTATCATTCTAATCAGGATACTATTTGCAGCTTCTCCAGGTAGCGTAGTAGCAGGGAATCAATGGAATTATGTGTGAATAATACTTACGTTCTAGTATTTCCATAGCAATTCCATTGCCCAGCTAATAGTTTTATGTCGAAATAAAACGGTGGGTCATGCTTTCTGTTGTTAATTTTTTCCCTAAAAGAACAAATAATGAATTATCAGTTTTATTTATTTATTGGTATGGAAGAACGTCAAGATTTTGATTAATATTGTTTTTTATACTGTTGACATGATAATACACACTATTAAGTACGTTAGTTAAATTAAAATCGAGGAGTAGGTATGTATCGATAATTATTAAATTATATAAAAAGACATTATGTTTATCAATAACGTTGTTTAAATACTAGTACCTACTATACTACAACATCACCGTTTCCTAATATATACATAGACATACTTGTATTAGGTACTTGATAAATGTTATAAATAAATTATCTAACATATTTATTTCCCCAGTTAGTCACAAAATAGATAATATTATTCTACAGAGAGCAACATATTGCACACATTTTATTAATAACTATAAATAAAAAATTTTAAAATCCCTCAACACCAAAATAATAAAAATAGTATGAACGGCCATCTTGGATTTGAAATTTATTATAGGATTCTACTAGTCAAGCCCTTTCATTAGATATACAAATATTAAGGGAGTTGTGAAAAAATATGTAATCCGCCATTTTGTGGCGGAGGCCACCTTGGACCGATGTTCATCAAACATAGCTAAGAACACTCCCGACTAATTCACCTTTCAAACAAAAAAAACAAAATCAAAATCGGTTCATCCGTTCGGGAGCTACGAGACCACAGACAGACACACACACACACACACACACAGGCACGTCGTTTTTACATCGGGGGTTAAAAATAGAATACTGTAGAAATATATATATAAATATATATATAAATAAATAGAATACTGTGTAATCTAGCCCAACATTAAAATTTGCCTTGCGTAGTTTGTGTTCGCGTTTGTTTGTTAAAAAGTTTGTTTGTTTTGCATACACCTTGTCAAGGGTACAGAAAAGGACAAAAGATACCTTTCATCTTGTAAATAAACTACTGTTCTAGAGGGATAGAAAAAAACAAACTTTTAAGTGAGCGAAGCGGACAGAAGCTAGTAAAATATGGATTATAAGATACTTATGCTATAAAATACATTGATACTTCTTACGGTACAAAAGTTTTGAATTTAAAAATATTAAAGATTGTATTAAACTTGTTTACTCAGCGCGTGCAGAAAATGCTACAGGAGAAATACCAGCTGGCCCACTTAATCCCTTCTGAGTTGAAGCGTAAACTGCGTCAATTCCCCATTCGTCTGTTACGAATGGCACTCCCCCCAATGATACAACGGTGTCCACGAGTAGCAGAGTTCCATATCTGAAATAGATTTTTATTAGTTGTGTTTTAAAATGATATGATTATATTTTCATTTGATACTTTCTTTACACCTCAATCCATCAAAATAGTAATTCCATATGAAAATACTAAGGTCTAAACTGACAGAAAAAACATTTTGATGAATAGTTAATGTTACAAGATTAAGAAAATAACTCACTTATGACATATATCACCCAAACCCTCCATCTTTTGTACACTACCTGTGGAGGAGTCACCGTGTGTGATAAACAATGCGGTCGGACGTAATCTCTTCAGTTCAGTCTCTAATTGTTCAAGCGAGAAGGTTGCGTAGAGTGGAACACGGGTCACTTCTACGTGTATACCTATTACACAACAAAAACAAAATGTAACCAACGCAATAAATATAGAGACTAAAGCTTGCATCTTATAGACTTTTTTTCCCAACAGGAATTTTGCGGTAAATTCACCATTACAGCAGGATCCCGCTGTAATTCCCGCTAGAGATTTAAAAATATATTCACAAATGTAAATAAGATTTGTATCATTGTGGAATGTTGTTATTTAACCAAATCAAAAGTAAATAATGTATTATAAACTATGTTCATCAACTAAGAATCATCAGAGATTAGTATGTTGAGGACATGTTACTTTTGTAATTATTGCTTGTATAATACAAGAAATAATTACACAAAACAAAATTTTATTGATTTATTTGATAAAACAAATGTCTAACTGTCTAAAATAATCTAAGAAATAACTTTGTGTTAAAGAAATAGAAGTACGCGGTGGGCTGCCTCTGCCAAATCCCGAAGGACGGAATGCTGTAGTGTATGCATCAACCGTGAACAGACTGATTTATTTAGCTTCTACAAAAGATCTTACCATATCTATTTGCAACATTGAAAGCGCGTTCGTCCCACATTCCCCTAGAAGCAATGAGTAATGTTTCTCCCGGAGCTACCAAGTTAGTGATCACAGTCTCCATACCCGCATGACCTGCCCCGCTGATAGCTAACACTAACTTGCTTTTAGTTTGGAACAGGTATTGTAGTCCGCTGCGAATGTCGTCTAAAATCTGGAACATAGTACGATAACGGATATTTTTAAATAGGAATAGTCTTACATTATTAGCATGCCTTTAACCCTCAAACTGAGGTTAATGTCATGAGCCATGCTGATGATGAGCATTATTCGCGTCGGTAGTGTACTGATAGGGATTCGAATCCGCAACCGTTCGATTACACCTAGATATGGCTGTTCCATTGCAACAGGAATAATATTTTACGGTACATTTACACTACGCTTTGCGCACTATAAAATGATTGTGGGATATTACTTTAGCCTCTTAAATTCCTTAATACATATAAAACACATTCAATGTATCACAATTCATTAGATAACATACAACTGTTATTTAACAACAATATTGTTTAATTAAATTCAAATTTATAATATTTGATGAGTTTTATATTTTACGAGTAAAGGTCTCCTCCCATTTTCTCCAGGTCCCTGTAACATTAGCTTTCGTACTCCAGTCTGAGCCAGAAACTGTGTTTATTTCATCTATCCATCTTTCATTCGGTCTTCCTCTGTTTCTTTTATCGGGTGGTCCTACCCAAGTGGTTACTTTTTTAGTCCACTTTTCTTCAGCCCATTTCCATTTCAGTTTTAAGGCGTCACTCACATTTGTGGTTGTTTTTATGTCAGTACATTTTTCTTGTCTTCTCTTTTTATGTTCAATATACTGCGGTCCATTGAACGTTGGCATTATTGTATTTTGTTTTGTGTTTGAGTATTGACACTCCACGTTTGGCATTTTGGTAGACTAACAAAAGTGCAAACATCTTTCATGGGGTACTGTATTAAATTCTATAATAAAATACGTCTTAATATGCTTCAACAAAATGGGAAGAAATTTAAAACTTGTATTAAACGCACACTATGTAAACGAGCATATTATAAACTAGACGATTATTTAGCTAATAAAACTAAATGGCAAAATGCTGGTCCTGCTCCACAGCCACACTGTAAATGAGTGGTAGTCTTAAAAAATATGAATTTATGAATTTTCACTTGTATATTAGTTTGCATTTGATTTCAATTTTTATATTATATTAAGATTTTTTTTATTTGTACTTGTGAGAACTGTGTAGTCAATTACATATTAAGTTAATTTTCTGTGTTGCCTGGCAGTTCTGAGTATGTCATGCTCGCCTAGACGTTCTACCTGTGGTGGTTTTATATTTCGTTCGGCTCCCATTGATATGGTTAAAGTGGACGATGGCTGGCGCGTGCGTCATGCTCTTGAACGAGCCGTGCCGTTGGTCAGGGCTGGACATCTCCGAACTGTTATTACTTACATATAGTAGTAATTTACGCAACGTTTATAGTTTAGAACAATACGTTACATTGTCCTCACATTTAATTTGCGCATATAAGCAATGTAACCAGAGACTTGTAAAAACATGTTGAAAAAAAGTGTCCTTGGAGTTTCTTGCCTGTTCTTCTCCATAGGATCTACGTATTGCAACAGGCAACTAGCTTCACGACTGACTCAGTCTAACTGACTACTACTCCTGAAAAAATACCTATAATGGGTTCAATTGAAATAAATGATTTCGTTATTTTTTTGTTTTGATTAATCTTTTATAAGTTGAATGGTGTCCAAAGGGACGTCACACTCCTGCAAAACTTACCACATGCTGTTTTGGGAGATGGAGTCGAAAGCTTTAGCGTAATCAAACGTGTGGATATGATCTGTAGTAGAGTAATGTCTTTTAAAACCTGCCTGTTCTGGTGGTTGACGTTTCTCGATGTATAATGCAAGATTTTATTGAATAGTACAGTTAGTTATAGGCTGTGCAAGTAGAAATTTGCCTGTTTTGATTACTTCATTTGAAATACCGTCTGGTCCGTTACTTTTGTCGGATTTTAAGCTTTCCATTTTCCTTATGATTTCTAAGGTGGAGAATCTTTCTAAGGTGGTAGAGTTTTAGACAAAGTTTTGTGATTTGCAAAGTCCTCACACAGACAATTTAGAAAATTGATGCCTTGTCTGTCTGTGTTGTTGATGATTCTAAATTAGTTTGTAGTGTGCTTATCTTATGTTGTTCGCGTTCCATTTTCATGACTCTGTATATATTTTTGAATAGATGGCGTATTGTCTTTTCTTTTTGGGTAATATTTTCCTTGTTTATAAGTTCGTTTCCTCTTTTAATTAGATTATGTATGTGTACTCGGAATCAATTTCTATTTTCTTGATTTTGTGAGTTCAATAGAACTCAGACTCTCACATACACATTCCTTGATTTTATTGTATAGAATCTCTACATCATTATTTCCTACATATTTGTTTAGTATTGTAGTGTATATTTCTTTTTCTTCTGCTGTGGTTAACTTGGAGTTTTTGGTTTTATAGTTGGCTCTACTCTTCCTTTTATTTGATATATATACTGTGCATCTTAACAAGCGATGACCGCTGGGATATGTTAGTCTATTTAATATTTCTATATTAGTGAAATTTTCCTTGTTATTGGTTAGTACATAATTTATTTGGCTTTTCATGTTTTTTGGCGAGAGCCACGTCCACATATTGTTTATATTCTTTTTGAATAGATTGTTTAATATGCATGAGTTATTTACCTGCCAAAACTGGAGCAGCGTTAAGCCTCTTTTGTTCTTTTTCCACAACAGTATTTATCCAGTATTCGTTCTTCATCGAGTAGACGTTGTCCAACTCGGGCATTGAAATCCTCTAATATTTTCCGATGCTTATTAGAGTGTAGTTGTGGCAACTTTATTTGATTGTAGATGTTTTTTATCTTGAGGTCATTAGCTTGGATTGTTGGAGCGTGGACTTGGATGAGTGACAGTGTTTTGTTGTCGAAGTTAAAGTTCAGAATACATATGCACTCGGATATTCCAATAGAGCTTCCAATGTTAAGTTTGTAGTTCTTTTTTAATGAGAAGCTGACGCCACATTGTCTTTTGTTTTGGCCTAAGTAGCAGAATATATGTTCATCATCTTCTTTAAAATTATAGCCGGGTCTTCTTATTTCTGCTAGGCCGATAATATCGTATTTCATTTGTGACATTGCTTGTTCAAAGTCTAAAACCTTTCGTTTGATAAGAGAGATCTCACATTGAAGGTGCATACATAGCGTGGTTGAAGTGGAGGGTTGTGGTCTTTTACCCTTGCGGTGACCAAACGTGGTAGGGGATTGTGGGATATAATAAATAGTATTTATTACGTTTAGACTGTGTTCACATGAACTCGCTATGTCGTAGTTCAGTTTGAGTTCTGTATTCTTTAAAAATGGGCGCTTGCGTAAAACAGAAAATTAATCAATTTCTCGTGAATCATATTGTTATTTTATACAAAAATAAACTACGTGGAATGTATGTAATGAAGTGTCACCAAACACATGTTATTTGGAAAATCCTTTTATTAAAATCACGACTTGTCGGGTTAAAAAGGCGCGTTCATATTATACACATGAACGGCGAATCATTGATCTCAAGATTATGTAAATAGTACTTAGATGTATGAAAATACTTATGATATTCATTTGTATAAATGATAGATAAAATGCAAAAAAAAAAATAGATCGTAAGTAAAACAAAACGAAATGCCAATGCTAATGCTTTAAAAATCATTTACAAAATTTTACACTACTAGTACTAGATACATGTGCGCGATTTTTAAAGAGGTTTCCTTCCCTTCGGGCCAAAAGAGCCCCTATTTCTATTAATTGCAGTGAAGGACTATGGATTACCTCGATCAGAGATCAGCACCAGACTATGTTCAGTCCACCAAAAGAGTTCAGATATATAAAAGTCAACATACGTGAAAATGCTCATCACACATAGGCGTGGTGACTTTTCTGGCGTAGGCCTCGAAGACAGACGGCCAAACGTCAGAAGGCCCTGCTCCGCAAAGATATGGCTTTATGTACTCCCGGTCTACTATCTTCGGTGGAGGCACCACGAAATTCAGAGCCATCTTTGAAGCTGAAAAATCAGGAATGTACACTGTTTTAAACTGCATTTTAAAATAACATATACAACTTACTCCTAACTTAATCATATCTTTGTATTTTAATTTTAATGTGGTTCGGCAGTTTGTATACTAAATTACAAGTGATTGTACTTAGGTTTGTTTAGTTATGTCGCGCATTTCGTACGAGGTAACTGACAATGATAATTAGGCTTTAATAATATACATTTTATAGTTGATTGTACCTCAACATTTGTGTCGGTTTCTAATTAAATCAGAGGAGTATAGATTGGGACAACCTCTGTGAAACTTTGATGGAGATTGGCCGGCTATTGGAGGGTAATTATTGTTACAGAAGCAACTGTGAAATTTCTATCATGACTAGGTAACAACTGTACGTTTCTCTTGTTACTACACGTTAGTTAGAGAAATACACGCTTACGAGTATGTTCAACGATAACATGTTTCTTGTAAATAAGTTAATCATTACTCATCGCATGTTATGGTATAACAGTTAACATGGATGACCTTTAAACGTGACAAATACTGATGAAGGTTAATGGTTATCTACTCACTTGCTCAATAACATTATCCAAAATTGTTATGAATACAAATAACAACCTGAGTGTCTAAAGCATTCTAATGCTCTTTACTTAAGACATGACCATACCTATATTGATATATTAACTTATTTATAACACTATATTGTTTTAATTTTTTTGCATTCGCCCCTTTTTTGGCATTCATGTACAAACGTTAAGTATTATAAATATCACATTCCTAAATGCGCAAATTTCCTTAAATAGGGGTACAAAGAATTCTCTTCGCGTATTAGTGAAATACCTTTTTCAGTGGCCGACATTTCGTGCAAATATCCAAGTGTAGGTTACTGGAACCAGGTTAATGTTTAGATTTAGTGCTAATAGAGTGGTTGTAAATTTGCTACAATGTTCTGGCGCTATCGGATAGCACATTTGGCAAGTGACTCTCGCTTCGGGCGCACGGCGTTTGCCAGCCTCATATTTGTTCCACATGCTATCGTTGGTAGCCTGCGGTTTAACAATTGTTTTATATAAACTTCTATATTATTCACTAGAGTTCAGTTTTAAAAATACAACAGTATAACGCTTATTCAAGCTGTAGATAAGGGCGTTAAGAGTGAGATTGGGAATTGAGTGCGAACGCTTACGTGATATCTCATTTCTGTCCTATATCAGGGTCTATATAAGATTATGATGCGGGATCGAACGAGCGCAAGTTGTCCCGACAAATTGATTCGATTCCCATCGTGACTATCCCCCTTCCCGGCGGGATAAACACGATGAAAAGGACAGACTACATGATGCGACGCTGCGTTGAAACAAAGTCTACATTCACGCTTGCAAATAAGAGAAATATTTAGCGTTATAATCTGTTTATGTTTGTTTAAATTCTTTACATTTGTTTTAAGAATGTACGGTAATATTTTAAGTTTCGGTTGATTTAACAAAACTTAGGTACTAACACGTAATAATAAAGTATACTCACGTAGTACGTTAACACTTGCTTGTGTGCCTGCCACAGTGGTCCACCGCTAACTGACATTTTGTGTTCCTTTGTTTGTTTTCATCACATACGTCAATGAGTGGCAATAACTGGGAATAGTGATAACCTTATCTGTGTTATTTTATGGTAATCAAGTGGCTTGGTAATATTTTATAAAAAAACATGATTCATCAATTACCTACTGAAGTGCTATTAGTGCTTGTGGGTGAAGATTATGATTTGGATTATCATGAACTTGTCAATGACGGTTAACAAAGTTTTAGTTGAAAGTTTAAAAAAAATATTTTATTACAAGAAGCGTGATCTAAAGTCAACTAACAGAAAAAAAAAACACTTGTTTACCATAATTAATTCTGTAAATTATCTATTGTTTTTTAAACCTTGTAATGAATATGACATTTGTTTAATAAACTAGTACACTTACCAGTACACGTTTTGATTACCCACTAGGATAACTTCAAGGACATTGTGGTGGAGGTTAAAATACCTCCGCTACTTTTTTAATAGAAAAAAAAATACTTATTTTATTGTAATGCTTGATTTGGACGTTTGTGTCTAATAGAAGAGCTTATTTAGTCAACGAATAATTTTTAATAAGAATACTACTACCTACTTACTACACAAAAAACATGTTTTTTTACAATACAATTTTATTTTTACCAATAAAATGTAACTTCATTTAAAACTTATAATGAATTTTTTTATCATTAATTTGGTTGTTTGACATCGACTGCAATTTAATTACTTACATTTCTTTGGAAACTCGTTTAGCAAAGGTTTAATAAAAGTTATGGTAATATTTTAGAACAGCCAACATGAAAAAAGTTCAAATTTGCTAAAAAGGATTGATGAGAAATGATTTTTTCTGGTGAATGAATGATGTGTGAATATATTATGTCTAAACATTTATTAAACTTTACTATACTAAAGTATTTTACACACTGTCTCAGAATGTTGTTGTTTAAAAAGATTTGTTAATTTATTGGAACTAAGTTTTGCGGTAGGAGTAGTCTGGATAAAGGATAAAATGTGTGCCCCTTTCATGCGATTTTCTCACTCTCTGCCTCTTTAATGTGGTATTGGTATTGGTGTGGGGCTCTGTTTCCGCATTTAGACTCATAGATGGTCCATTATGCGTTCCGATAGGCTGACTAGTTGAACCAGCCTAGCTCCTTCCAGAAGCACAGAAGCCTCCTGGGGCGTTCGCAGGCTTCTAGGAGCGATCTCACAACCGCGAGGATACTTGCCCGTTGTGTGGCCACTCCCTCGCACTCCAGGATAACGTGGGCGGCCGTTTCCTGCGCGTTGAGACCTCTTTTATGTGTATTATATGTATGGATGTACGAGTCTGTGCGTGACAGAAGGAATTATTTCGTTACTGACGGGGATCTCCCGTATATTTAAAACCATCACCTTTGTGCACGTATGCATAATTCACCTATCTTTTATGAATTCTTTGAAAATTGTTACGAAACGTTGTTTTTCTAAAGGGGTCTATTCGTACGCAAATATATTCCATACGTACAAATCGACACCTAAAACAATATATATTTATTATAATTAAAGAAAAACTTATAAAATTGTCTCAGTCTCACCTCAGATTCTCCATACTCGCTGTTTCGGACGAATGGATGAAGACAAACTTCGTAGTGATGCTTTTTATTTAAATTGGAAACCTGTGCTAGAGGCCTCTACAGTAGACGACAAGGTTCACTCATTTAATACCATAGTAATAAATCTTTACGATCAACATGCCCCAATTACAAATGTTAAAATATCATGTATACCGACACGTATAGTCATTATGAAATATAAATACCTATATTTACACACATTTATAAGTGATATATATTAAACATATAAATACATACAAACATATATACATACATATACTAATACATATTATAAGTCTGATTTATTGTTGAACTTTCTTCCATCCGAGACAAAAGCGATGCTAGTATAGACCCTAATTATCTCCATTATGGATTATGGTGATGTATGCTACTACGACCTGAATGCAGATCTCCTCAATAAATACGACCAACTTCTGAATAACTGTATTCGATTAATTTTTAATCTTCGTAAATTTGACCATGTTTCCTCCTTTCGTCTCGAGCTGAATTTTCTCCCGATTGGGCAGCGCCGCCAGCTACGGGCTCTCACCACTCTTTATTCTATTCTCAACTCACCTACTTCTCCCACATACTTGCCGTTCGCAGTGAGGATGGTGACCACCACTCTTGGATTCTGCTTGTGCTTTCCATCAGGCGGGGCAGAGTCATTTTGGCAGCTCAAATATAAAAAAAAAAAAAAACTTAACATCCTTATTTCAGTTTTATGCTCCAATCATAACAGAACTCTCCGCTCTACAAACAATCTTCTTCTGTTATGCCCCACTCATACATCCGCGTGTGTTCACTCTTCCTTTCTTATTCAATCTGTCCTCCTCTGGAACGCTCTACCTCTGGAAATCAGGATAGCACCTAGTCGCCTTTCGTTCAAGGCGAAAGTACGAACCCACATTTCGCGGAACCTAGCAGAATCATCACAACAGTAATACATTATTTTTATTTATATATGTATGTAAGTTAGCACGTATCTATGTTTATATGTATGTATAGGTATATATATAATATATGTTCTCCTGTGATCTTTCCTAGTTTCTTTTTTCTTTTCTACTTAAATCTAGTGCACCTATTCACTAATTTCTGCACCACCCTAAGGTAGACTGGTAGAAAATGCCTACAGCATTAAGTCTGTCATTGTACATTGTTTTGTGCATAAAGTGTAAATAAAAAAAAAAAAAAAAAGTTGATTCGCACGATTCGTGCGAAATTACCCTTAAGTTCGGTTGAGGAGTGCCGCTGGCCCTGCACACTCGTGTACCTAACCCTCGAGCTTCTGTCTATGGGAAGGCCCCACTATTTACAGGTTCAGCAGGTTTTCTTTGCCAAGGCGCGAAGCGACCTGTCGTGTTGGTGCCGGGCACTGCACTGGACTGCTTTCGTGCCCAATGTTCCTGGTGATATTGAGATCGTGCGGATAAAGGCGCCGATAAAACCCATAATTATCTTGATATTGTAAATGAAACTGCACACTCTTAATTTTGTAGCCGTTAGTTTTCCTAACTTAAATAAATAAATAAGTATTTTTTTCATGACTTCAGCCATAGTCATGAGGAATCGGGTATACGTTCTGGGTTCCTAGTCGATTCACAAATTTTGGAAGCTCTTCACTGTCCAGCAAAGTCGATCGTCCCGATCCTGTGACCGCAGTAATAGACATCTCATCTCATTGGTTACTCCTCGTATATATATAGGAGAAATAAGGTGTTCCTTTCAAACCATTTCTCCCATTAACTACTATAGTTGCTGCCCAGGTACATTCCTGACACCCATATAAATTGCTCTCTAAATGGGCAGTAAACAAGTTGGACGTCTTCGAAAGACACATTTCCGTCAGTAGTTCATAGTTTAAAAAAATATTCGATCGTATATTCTAAATAACTTTGTATCATGTACGGAAATTATTATTCGTATAGTTTTTGTTCCTAAGTTTGTCTTCTATCGGCCTTTAATGCCTACCTACGCGAAGGTGTGAATTGCAGGTACTTAACTGTTTAATGAAGAGGATTTTGCTGCGCTTGAGCTGTCAGAAGTTTGTTGTTATATTAGCTGCTGTTAGCGGCTTCCAGTTTTAGAGTTAGGATTTAAAGTTCCTCAAATTTAAATGGCTGTTTATTTTGAGGAAAATTGCTTAAAGTTTGGAGGGTTCACTGATTTGTTTGGCTTAATAGAAAATTTGGATTGAATAAAAAACAACCAATGAAATCAGGCTTTCCGCAGTGGGAATATGTTATGACTGTTGTCAGTATTATAACAATATATAATTACTAGCAGTGCCAAACGGTTTCACCCGCGTAAGTCTCGATCCCGTGATAGTATCGTTGAAAAAAGTAGCCTATATGTTAATCCAGGTCTCTAGCTATCTACATATCAAGTTTCATCGCAATCAGTTCAGTAGTTTTGGCGTAAAAGATTAACAAATATCCATACATACATACATCCTCACAAACTTTCAAGTTTATAATATTAGTAGGATTATAGTTTTAAATATTGTAATTCTTAAGTAAATTAAACCATTATATAATTAAAAGAGAATCTATCACACACTACGGATATCAGTGAATGAAAATTTCAAAGAAAAAAACCTTTACATACTAAAAACCATGTCAATTTATCTGAAATCCTAAATTGATTATAAATAACATAATAAAATTCCAATCTAAATATATTTTTATGCCTATATTCCTTTCTGAGAAGAAAAAATAGACTTAATTAACTTCGCAATCATTTGAGAATATAAAATTGGGTCAATCCGAATTAGCACGCAATATTCTGTAAACATACCCAAAAATCCAAGCCGAGAAATTGCAAAAATTATTTATGGCTTTTATGTTATGAGTCTAGGATTAGCACTTTATCCAAAATAAATAACTTTTCTGAAAGAATTCCGATAAATTATTTAACTTCAGCGTGGCCTTTCATTTTGGAGCCTTTTAAGCAAGAAATATTTTAAACAACCATCACTGAAAGCATTTTACGTCAAGCTCCGGAAAGTACCAGCACTTATTCATCTTCCGCAAACAAATATAAGCCACGAAACAAATTTTAAATTAAATCCCTTTCTCTCGACGAGTTAATGTCCCGCGAGACTTTTCTACGGTTTTAATTTCCGGAGTGTTTTCACCGAGGAAATAGTTTGTTGGGCACACACTGGCCATCAACAACGAGATGGTATGATAATAATTAAATAAAAAGTAGGTAGGCAACTATTAAAGTTACCTGTTCTAAGAAAATACCTAAATACCGCTTTCGTTAATAGGTTGCACTTTAAAAATTTTTTTATGGAAAATTCTAATTTTGCTGCAAATATTTGGGGATATTATCGGATAACTTTGTTGCTGGGTATAATAATTAAATTCTGTAATCGAGTTTTCCTCTTCTCGTCGAACGATTGCGCTGTTTGCGAACATTTATCTTAAAACACAAATGCTACCACAATGTGTTTCATAATGGAAGCATTCGCAAATTTAGTTTTCTTTACTATAATAAAAATATCTATATTGACAATCTCAAATAACTATATAGACATGCATTTGTTCAATATTTCTATATTTAAATCGGTTCTATAAAAACGCAGCAAATGCTCATAACCTTTTGATTTTGTTATATTTTCTTACATTTTCTGACAAATTACAGTAGTCTACATATACGAATATATTTTTATTTACTATTATTGCCTCGTCGTCTTAGTGCTCATTTGTTCAATCCACCATTAGTTACATTTTACAGTAGATGTATATGTCCGCGCTCATACTCGCGGCAACATTTTAAATGGGTTTGGGGTTTGAAATAGTACTCTAAATATCAGATATAAAAATCAGAACTAATAGTCTGAACTATTAGTAAACTTACGTTATTTTTAAAACTAAAAACTTTAAAGCATCAGGCGTAAATGAAACGGAAACTGTCAATATTGATAGTAACTATTTATTGATATTGTGTACTACTACTATATATAAAAATCAGTACTCAGAATTAGAAAAAAATACTAATGTTTTCATGTAACTTTAGCACCTGGCACCTGAAAATTGGCCGCCGGCCCAAGCTAGCAGTTATGCATACCTTCAGAGTTTCTAATAATATTACTCAATACGACACATTTTGTTTCTCAGAAAGTGAGTAAGGTCTGGCGGCCCTGGGATTAGGGCCTATAATATTATAGTTAGTTAAATTAAACTTTATTTAATTACATCGGCATACAAAAAAAAAAGTGGTCAGTACTTTTGTCCAGACCCATCTAGGGTTATGTATTTCGATGCGCTGAATCCGAATTTCAGGTCGGTTTAATCCGTAAACCCTCAAAATTTAAAGTTTATTCCAAAAAACCGCTAAATATAGGAAAAATGCAGCGTAGTGCAGTTATGCAAGCGATAATTTATTTCACACGATCTAGATTTATTATGGTTAGTATAGGTTTATTATGTGTTTCGATATATTTTTATATGTTATATTTTTAGCGATTTCTGTCAAAAGTACTGAGCACTTTTTTTTGTGTGCTGGAGATCTATTTTTGAATTAATCAACTTTCTTATTTTCTTTATTCGTTTTACAACTATATAAATTAGATTTTTATAAAGGAGAGTAACTAAATATGGGCTACCATTTTGTTTTTTGATCAAAAATAAAAAACTATTTAAAAATTAACTTTTATTAATGTAATATTAATCAGTCTCATGTTTTAAACTAACATAGCAACAGTTTTATATTTTTATTAATAAACTATATTATTAAAATTGAGTATTAAACAAAATTGCAAAATAGGCACTAAATATGGACCAGATACTCATATATAGACTATAAATATGGATTTGTTATTGTTAAATATTATATATATTGCTATTTTCTTAAAAGATACTCTTTTAAGAAAATAATAATCATAAAAAACGTATCTAGTAAGAGGTTAAAGAACTTTGGTAATTGTAAGAAATTAATTATTTTACTTGCAATAATTACAAATCCATGTGTCAATTCTGGCCCAGCACAATCATTATGAGCAAAAAGCTCACACATCAAGCATCGAACCCAGAGATCTACAATAGTGTTCTCTGAAAAAAGTTGCCGGCAGAACATACATTCTGCATCTGCAGAACTAGGGGCTTCTTCGCCTATGATAGGAGCTGGATCAGTGTCCGAATCTAAGGAGATATCCTCTTCACCTTCACTATCAATAACTTCAGTGTCACTGGTTGTGTAGTTCTTTTTTCCCTTATTTCTAAAGCTTTTTTTCTGTTCTTTGCCTTTCTTGTTTTTAGTTTTCTCTTCTTTTTCTATTTTCTTCTTATTTTTTCAACAAAGTAATTTTTATAAGGAGATGAAGTTATATATTTAGAAGAATAGACCTAGCCCATATTCGAAATTCTTAATCGAAATAAACTTCACCTTGTATACATCACAAACAATTAATCAATCCAAAAACATAAAATTAAACTCTTATCCTACAAATAAAATACATTGTTATACTCGTACTATTTAGCTTTTGTTTTCATTAAAAAAACAACATCTTTTTACGTCCCTTGCGAAATTTTGTGGTAGCGGCGAAGTGATAACGTTTTACCCTAGCGGCACCTAGCGGCGAACTGACGAAGTAGAGTGATTGCGATGTTAGGGCGAATGAATGTGACATGAGATAGGCGTTTGTTGGATCTTTCAAAATTATTTGTTTTTGAGAACTGTTACTAGCCCATTTTAGAGCACTACCCCATATTTACTAACTTTCCTTTATAGTTGTAAAACTAAGTACGTTTTTTAAAATTTCTGCTATAGAAAGTTCTGTGACATATGTCATATATTATTTAAGACTACGTTGAGGACTAATGACAGAAAAAATACCTGTTTCATAAAGCATAGATAAATGGGATCAACGTGCTCTAACCAAACATTCCAGAATCGCATCCTCCAAAGCGCTCATTAATCTTTCATTGTATTGGGTACTTACGGATATAACTACACTCTCAACGCGGCGTGCTGTAAGTCTCTCTCTCTCTGCAGTCCACGTTGACAGCTGGTTCAAGCTTCTGATTTAATGAAAAATCCCTAAGATGCATTTATATGCGCCCGCGCTCATACTGACGGTGACATTTCAAATGAGTCTGGTGATTTTTCTGGCCCCTAGGAGTTATTTGCTTACAAAAACCTTAATATAATTTTCTAAACATCAGATGTAAAAATCAATACTCAGTCTATTAAAACTTACATTATTTTTTTTAACTTTAAAGCGTCAGGCGTAAATAACTGCAGACGGAAACTGCCTGGCAAAATTAGAAAATAACATAAAAAAAAAGGTCAAGCACAAGGCTCAACCATTTAAAAACGGGCTGTTATAGATCGACACTGGCAGATATATATTACTAGTATGTTATACATTTTCGGGTTCCGTACCTCGAAGGGAAGAAACGGAATCCTTAGGGGATCACTTTGTTGTCCGTCCATCCGTCCGTCTGTCTATCTGTCAAGACCCTTTTTCTCAGGAACGCGTGGAGGTATCAAGCTGGAATTTATATCAAATACTCAAATCTACTGTCCCTTGGAGCTGTTAAAAAATCAAACTTCTAAGCCAACGCGATCAAAAGGTACAGCCGTTTATGCTGCAAATTTCCGAAAATTTTCGACACTTGCAAGGGAATCAAAACCTACAGGGTACTTCCCGTGAACTCAGAATCTTGAAATTTGGTACGAAGCAACGTCATATAGCACAGATAAAGGAAAAATTGCGAATACCGAAAATTTTTAGTTACATCATATAATAAAAATATTTTACGGAACCCTCGGTGCGCGAGTCCGACTCGCACTTGGCCGGTTTTTTTTTTTACTATTTTACATCTGACAAAGCAACCTATTCTTGCAGTGACTATGTGTGTGTTGATCTATAACTTTGAACTATAATAATTTTGTTTTAAATTGACGATTTCTAGTAACTGGTGATTAATTTTATGAAATAAAGATACTGAATTTTAATATGATATTGTAAACTACGTATAACATCAGCACTCAGAATTTAAGAAAGTGACCAATGATTTAATGTAATTTTAAAAAAACCGGTACCTTCAGAGTCTTTACTAATACTACCATACAACACATTTTCTTTGTTAGAAAAAAGGTAAGGTCTGGCGGTACTGGAATCTCACTTTATAGTTTTTAATATTTATAAATTACCTCTCAAACTTATAACCTCTCCAGCCATGTAAAATGCTTAATAGACGAATGATGAAGTTAGCAGCCGTTGGTGGTGTCTTAGGTAGGATTCAAATCAGCAAAAACTTTAAGCCTTAGCTATGACAGTTATCAATCTCCTCTCCTTCTTTATTTGACCTAAAACAGAACTAACACACAGAACATTGTATTGAAGCGATCGAATGTTCGATGTTTTCTTTTCACATACAATGTTTCTAAGAGTAGACGCATTCACAGCAATTCATTGTTGAGAATAAAGCGCAAACAATTGCTTTCGAATAAAAGATAGAGGTTATTGCGCACTACTAAGAGTGAAGTTATTTCCAATGTTTTCAGAACATCGATCCTGGCTATAACTCGAAAACACTTCATTTCATTTCTTGGGTTGTTTGACTTTATAAGGCTTACTTTAAAGAGGCTTGTTAAGTACCTACTACAGATCGTAATTAAATAAGAGTTTCGGATCTAAGAGAGTTGAGTTATTAGTTGAAAGCTTGAACCTAAATAAATATTATATTGCAAAATTGTAAACATTGTTTTCAACCTACCTACGTCTATAGTATTTAGGCAATTAAAATACAAACGTAGATATTAAAAAAAATATGGATTACAATATGTGAGTCTTAGTATAGTTTATGGCACAGTTGCAAACTTATTTTGTAATCAGATTTCAAAACCTTGATAACAACTCTTCCTTCCACAGTAAGGTAGGATTTTGGGGCATTCGATTCCCAGCCAATTTCTCTGATTAGCCAGAGTAAATTATATGTAGATATAACACACGTGGTTTACTCTCACGCTAACAGTTCTAGAATCCTTTTAAGCTGAAGAGTATTACAATGAAGTATAAAAGTGGGGTTAAAACTTATTCTGTGTTGATTAAAAAGGGAAAAATTAGATTGCGAAGTGGAAATTTATAAATATATTATAATCATCGTTTCGAGAGACTATCTATCTATGCCAGTGTGTGACACACAGATACAGTGGTTACATTCAGATAGACACATTTGTAAATATTTATTAGTCAATACAGCAGATGTATCTGCAAATCCAAACAGGCTATGATCTGTAAATACAGTCTTCAGACCCATTAGTTTGCCTATAACTGATACTTCATGACACAAAACACTAAATGCTGAATGTCCATGAACAATTTCAATTTGTTCTCGAAGCAATATATATCTTATTATAGGTATATTAGTAATCATTGTTGGAAGAACAACCTGAGCATAAAATACTTTGATCGGCAAGTAGTAAACCTTGAGTCCACATGTCAAATATCGTATACCGATACGTTGATCATAAGAATGCGTGATAATAACAACTTTGTGCCCTCTCTTTATTAAACATTGAGACAAATTATAGATGTGTTCCTCCACTCCTCCAGTGTTTGGGTAGAAAAAATCTGAAGCCATGCAGATGACCTATGCTAGAAATTCTATCTTGAATCAGAAAAATTCAATTAAGTTCAATTTATAAAGGTCCCATACATAAAAACGTGAAAAATAAATGTTTAAAACCATAACTAAATGACAAACGAGTACGTACACAGTTTGTTATTCTACGTGTGTAATGTTTGCTGGTGAATTACGGTTCAACATTGACGATGCGGCGAGTGCATTAGTCGATTTAAGACGCGCATTACTGTGTGCCCATTATTTTCACAGTTCGTTTGGCAGCCAGCGACGTGGCCTGCTGTTGCCGCAATTTTCAGTTAGTCGACTGACTCGTGGCCGTGTCGTAGCGCTGCTAATGTACTGGCTAATAGTTCGCAGCAGGTTTTTATGTTCGGTAGAGTTGTTTTACTAAACAATCGTTCGCTTGTACCATTATAAAATTTGTTTTTGGAAAAGTTTTAAAATAATTTTATTATATATTGCTGTGCAATTGTATACATGCATGCAATACTCCAACTGGGGAAGTACCTAGTGTTGTATTTCTCCTTTAAATAGGATAGCCAGACTTCGAGGGAGTTTGAAATACAGTGGCAATACGCGAGCTTTGCAATTGCTTATAGGAATCGGTAATTCACCATGTAGTTGTTTGCAGAAGCTGTTTCCTGCAATTACTATTAAATATTAAAATGAAAAATAAACTAAATATATTTTAATAAGCGCTTATTCAGACGATTTACACATAGTATATTTAATTGTTCAAGGGTGCCTTGTAGCTTGTACCTATAAAATAGAACCTTGAATGGCAATCCCATTTGCTTGACCGACTTCCTGGCGTCCTCTAATTAATAACCATGTCAATATCCGGGATTGCTGTAAACAGACCAACACAACTATGCAGCTATGACTGTCTGAATTTATGTATATACATAATTATTAAATGTATGTGGTGTGAAGTGGAATGTTCGATTAAGATCAATAATACTAATTTCATTAATTTCGTAATACTTCTTTTAACTAACCTTTTATGAAACTGGTATGAAAGCTGGTAATTTATCTTGCTCTGTCTATTTGATGGTTTAATGAGTAATGTCGAAGGACATCCTTGCACATGCACCGCACGGTTTATGAAGGCTTCCTTTTCTACATTTAACAAAATAATCTGAAAAAAAAAATTGAAAACTATTTGCTTAGCTGAGTTATGTATATTTCTTTCTTCGTATATCGTGTTTCTTTGACGTCAATATACATAGGCTCGCAGAGGTAGATTTTGTGTTTTTTTAGGTTTTATCTCCAAAAATATAAGTCGTATTAAAAACTTTAAATGTCTACATTGTAGAGAAAAATTAAAAATTAGCTTTCATTTAAAATTATTACCGATTGTAAAAAGGTTTACAGTTTCGGAGCTATAAATTTTTTTCTAACAAATTTTGGTTTCCCCCCTCCCCTTCCGAAGTTAAGGATGGAATCATTTAGGGTTCATATAAAAAAATGTTAGTATTTACTATGGGCATGCTCGGTCCAAAAAAATCCATAGGAAAAAAGTTATGCTGAAAAAACAGATCTTTGAAAATCTGCCCCCAGTCCCCCCCCCTCCCTTTCAGGGAATATCCCCCATTCACGAACTAAACCTTCATTTTTGCCCGGTTGATTTATCGTCCAAGTTTGAAAGCAATCGGTGCATTATTGCGACCTCTATCGTGCCGGTAAAATTGAGGTACATACATATATATATACTTTTTAACTGGCAGTTGTTTTGGGGTATATGGATCATAACTAGACCTCCTGTGAAGAAATTTTAGGGAAACTCGACAACTGGTACAAAACCAATAGGTAGACTTTTCTTCGAAAATCTACCTAAAATTCATGAAATTGTCATTTAGTCATTGCGTTAAGGGTATTAATAAATCCCGACTTATAAAATATCCTGCCTAGGCCTTTCCGAGTAAGTAGTTACTTTTCAAATAATTAGATTACTGGTTGTAGCTCAACCCCCCAGCCACCTGCAAGTAATGCGGTCATATTACACGCGTGTCGCGTATCTTAAGTGACACAATTAACCCTCGATGCATATTTACATAATATTCAGATTCACACAATTTGTGATGGCACTCTCACAAACAATTTGCATTTAAAACGCAAGAACCCTGGATGGGGCAACGCAAGAACTTGTATGGTAACTGCACTTGGGAGTTGTAAGGCCACTTGAATTTTATTACTTGTAGCTTTAATTGCGCCATTTGGGTATTATTGTATTTAAAAGGAATTATTAGTTTATTTTTATTTGATAGAGGTGTTGCTTGCTTGCTAGTAGTAGTAGTAGCTAGTTCTAGTAGTAATAGAAGCGCTTTTTGACAGACAAAAAAATAGAGGATTTTCTCAAGTCAACCAAACAAAGGTACTGTTTAGAAAAGGTGTTTGACTGGTGCCTGGATTGATCAGGGAAGCGTATGCCGTCCCTCAACTAGATAAGACTAGATGAATGCTAAGCCTCCGTCGAAAACCTATGTTCAATAGTGGACTATCTATAGTTAATATTATGATGATGGTGATACTTAAGAGGATGCATCGTTAAAGTAAAATACGGAGACACTTCATTGAAAAAAATATAGAACATTAAGAACTATTCAAGTCCTTGTAAAAGTCAATTCTATTTACATACGGGACATTTTAAACGTAAAAGCGTCGGAATAATCGCGTCAAGTGTAGTTAAAACTTTTACACTTGTTAGTTAACGGATGTAGGTACAAGTTGGAGGCAAGTTCCCGAGCAATTTCAGACGAGCGCGCACGACAAAGATTCGGGCTTAGTTTTATGACTTGCGTCTAACAGTTTTAATTAAATAACTCTCTTGATTACTAATCAAACAATTTACTGTAATGCTGTAAACCTTGATTCGATCTGGTAACTTGTACAATTAAGATTGCTGAGAAAACATTATATATATAAAAATTACACGATAGTTAATATATATAAGACAAAATGTTACTTTTCCTATAATTTGTATGTGCTCTCACGAAGTTGCAACATTAACCATTGTTGCACTGTGGTAAAAAAATATCCAGTCCAGATACCGTAATCGTACCAATCGCGATAGTGTAAATATTGTGAAAAAACCAAGAGAAACTTCTACGTAGAAGTTTCTCTTGATTTTTTCTGCCCTATAATACACCAACGAGGTGCTAGTTAAAGTGGGTTTTTTTCTTACAATTATATTTATTAACATATTCCCGAGTTCTGAAAATAGATGGTTGCGGGTTCGTCCCCTACTACGTGGTACTAAAGATATAAGTATCTGGGGAAATGTAGGCCTTCTACCTATTGGAGATGTATGTACATTATATTTTATAGGAATGCGGCGTCCTATAATTTTAATTGTAAGTCCTAATCTCATTTGTTGATTGTCGGCTGTATGTAGCAAATTTGTTACACAAATAACAGTTTTTTCTAATAATACGACATCTAATTTCTCACGAAGATGTTTGCTATTTCAGGCGCTGTCAGTTTTTTTCCGTGAAATCGAGGAATGTTAGACAATAAACCGGCGATCGGCCCCCAGGGCGCTTGAGTACAAATCCAATTATTTCCCGTGGCGCCGCCTGGTGGTGTGTAATTGATTTATTTGCTCATTTCTTGCACATACAAGCTATCTTCGAAATACAGACGCCGCGTTCTCACCCCTCCATCGGCCAATATTAATAACATTTTAAATCCAAAGTCTATACAGTAAGGATTTTATGTTTGATAGAGATGCCAGTTTTTAATTTGTATATTTAACATCGACAAGGACAAGAAGCAATGCATTTAAGATTTCAGATTTGAAATTCTCAGATGTCAGATGCATTGTAGTCAGATGTAATCTAACATCTAAGGATCGAGAGTTAATCAATAAGCTATAACTAATATTTAATCCAGTGAAGTTTACGATAATTTTAATGTTTATATTTCAAAAGTGATATTACTTGGTACAAATCATATAATATGTCCCAAGTAAATATAATATCCTAGTTTCCTAATATTTGCTCCGGTTGCCTTTTACTTGAAGGAAATGAACTGCGAACTAGGTTTCAAGTGGCTCTTACCTGATACTTGATATGAAGTAATATATTACACTGGTCTTTTATTCAAGGGCTACGATAGTGGGTGAAACTGACATAAAGCGTATTTAAGGAGAGGTTTTATACTACAAAGGTGGCAACCAAGAGTCCATAAAATCTAGATATAAACATATGGCGAGTTCAAATAATTATACTCGCCATCACTAATGCTTTTAATAAGACGTTATAGTATTACTCTTACACTCTGCACATTTCAGCTAATTTACTTACACGGTCACAAATTTAAATCTACAGAAGTACATACATGCGTTGTACACGGTGTCTCAAAAGAAAGTTTATATTTAATCGATCTATTAAATAAAAAGTAAACCATATATAGAAACAATGTTAGAATTTATTTCTTGAAAATAATATCGTCCAAACGTAATCCTCCTGTTCGCGGCACTCCGTTAATCGAACAGTAAAATTTCTTACGACGGCTTGGTAGGCTTTTACATGTGTTGTTTTCTGTGATGGCTACAATTACCTAACATATTTTTTCATTGAAATGTGTAAGGGAAGTCAGTTTACTGGCGTAATCTTTAGATTTAAAATACAGGAAAAGGTCCATAGGGCTCAGGACTGCGTGGAGGCCAATTTATGTCACCTATCCTGGAGACCAATTTATCGGAGTAAATTTCACGAACTTGTGGTAGAGATGTATTAGATGTGACGTTGCTCTGTTTTACTGGAACCATGTTTTATGCTCATAGCCAGGAAAGCTCTGCAGTTCAGGCACCAAAAAGTGGCCTGACATTTCCACATAGTGCTCTGAATTCATTGTCACCGCGCGTCCCCTTTCATCTTCAAAAAAGTAAGGGCCGATAATTCCTCGCGCCAACGTTACGGCCAATACTGTCACCTTAGGCGTATAAAAGGGTTTTTGATGCTTGCGTTTCGGATTAGTTGCCAATAGCGGCTATTAGGCTTACTCACGGGTCCATTAAGATTCAAATGAGCTTCGTCCAAAAACAAGATGTTGGTAAACGTTGAAAAGCGCTCTATTGCCTTGTTTACCAAGTGAAGCCTCTGACTTCCATCCTAGGGCTATAATTCTTGCACCAATTGAATTTTGTAGGGGTGCTGCTTTAGGTCTTTGTGCAAAATGCGGTGTGATCGTTTAAAGACATTTAAAATTTTCTACCGTTTATGGTCCCCCAGATTTTGATTTTCCAGTGCTGAACCGATTTCTTCAAACTTTTTAATCCATTTTCTAATTAGAGAAACCCTTGGTGCATCATTTAAGTGACCGAAACTTTAAGTACTGCAGAATCTTCTACTTTGTCTGCGCAATCCGCTCCCGAGAAACGCTCCATAGCGACTGCGTTCCCAAAAGCCAAGCTGCCGATTGACATATCATCTGCATCCTTCTTATTTGTTACGTTCACGCAGTGAGTAAGTAATAAACAAACGTTATATTGATACTTCTAATGTGTCTAGTGCTTTCAATGAAATAATCATTAATTGGAATATAGTGTTGAGCATACAAGTTTTACAAAACCAAATAACAGTCGGCATTCTGGCCATCTTTTCATAGTGTTTTTATTATTTTTTTGCTAAAGAGACCCTCGCGTAAAACTCGCGCTTTTACACGCAGAATCTCATATTATGTTGTTTTAGTTTCATCAACACCGAAGACATCGGAGGTGGCGATGCCCCGTGGAGATTCTATACCTCTAGCAAAACTTCAATCAGTCCCAGAACTTGCAACAAACTTTATAAAATCTAAATAACACCCGAACTTCTCACACCGGTAGACATAACGATGTAATAAAAATATCTTAAATTGGAAGATAATCGTGCGAAAAAGTATTACTGACCATAATTACCAAGTGTTAATGTTCCTGTAATCCGAACAAGAAAATAGGCGAAATATAGGTTTATAGCAGAGGATGTTATCGATCGGGGTGAGCATCAGAGTGGACAGCGGCTCGTGGGACGCGGCGTAGCGTATTTAAGAACGCATTTAAGGGGCTTTACTTTGGACAGTGACGAATGGCCGCCACTCGAGCTTAGGTCGCGCGGCCGTACCGCACTGTCCAATTGACGTTATTAATTGATTCCTATCTAGTATTCCATTTTTTTAAAGTTAAGGGTATTTTCACTTATTCGATCTTTTTAGCAAGATGGTTTTTGAGTGACGGTGGTGATTAATCGATAATTGGTTTTATACATATACATGGATAGATACTTCGACACGGCTTTCGTCTCTACACTAGGTATTCTCTTTAATGTCTTCTCTGAGCCAGCATAATATTGCTACCTGCCATAGCAGCTAAGCTAACTTCTTGATTCGCCTTTTCTTTCCAACTCACGCAATTCTTTGGCTCCAATTGGTGAGTCCGTTTTAGTATTTTTTTCCGTAACTCAAACGAAAGGTAGGGTTGATAGGAGATTTGAGCAGAATACAATTTAGTATACTTCAGAATATAATATATTTACTAAGGACACTACGTGCTTAAGGACAGTTCACAGATCTTCCGGACCGGTTACCATATTGAGATTTACCAATTGACGCTATGTGGTGTCACCGCGTCACTGCACTAAAAATAGATATATTAAAAAAAACATAGGCAGTCATGGGACTTGGGACTGCTGACAGAAGTGAAAACTTTAACGAAACTGGTGACATTAATTAATAAAGAGCTGACAGAACTCAATGTTTAGATTAGCGCCCTCTAGTGGATCTATATATGTATTATTAGCGTGACGGTCACGAGATCAGTGCTTTTGCCCCATAGCAAAAGTGCACAAACGTGCCGAAAGAAGTTTTCACTTCAAAAAACGTAACATATAATTTATTAATTTGAAACGATCTGACAATTTAAAATAATGGGTCCTTATAATATTTTCACTTAGTTTAACACAGAATTGAAAATAAAATCGTTACCTACTTTACGATCGTTGAAGATTATAATTAATTTAATGGACCGCTTTTTTATGAAAGATTACAAATAACCATCATTATTTTGTATAATTTATCTTATATTCTGACTTAAATGAATTTTTTTAGAATGCGCAAGACCTCTGAAAGGCACTATACCTTCTAGCACGTCTAGCGCACTTTAAGACTCTTCGTTTCACTTATACAAAATTTGAAAAGCAAAAAGCATTTCATTATACGTATTTAATTTTATCCGCATACGTGCAATTTTCAGTAAAAACATCCCCCGTTGAACCCGGGTGTTTTAATTTAGGATATGGAGTCACGATTTCTTTGAATATCGTCTATGAATGAACATGAAATTGTGAAAGCATACATTGTATTGTATATAATGTCACATAATGTACATGTTGTATAATTTCATTTTTTACATGTTATGTTTTTGATGTGACGCGGTTTCCACTACACTTTTGAATAAGCCCACAAAGTTCTCAAACATCTATTAACTACTCATAATCTACTTTGTTTATAGAGCCAGAAGACAACCTGGTAGTAAAAGACTTTGTCTGTAGATGAAAAGTAATCCTAATGATTTAAAGTCACAGTGATACATAAAGCCTTCTGATTATCGATCTTGAAAAGGGGTACCGTTAGCAGTATTGGTCTAAGACATGTATTACGATTACGATTATATATTTATCAATTCATAAACAACTAGTAGCCCATAATGCAGAAAGACTATCTTTTGAACATCTCACCCTTTTCGTAAATCTATCTGTAACAATTTTTCCTGTTGCTCAAAGGGGAATTGGACGCAAAATGGAGTATTGTTCTACGCGTTGTAAGACTCGGTCGTGGGAAACGTTACGGGTTATGAGGTTACATGTTACAGGCTGGGGATTTGTAAACTGTTGCCGTATGACTTACGGTGTTCCACGAAACGTGTTAGCGGCACATTCAATTATTGTGTGATTCAACAATCACAGATAGTGATGGCGATATGTATAGTATGTATACCTGTGAGTTTATCTATAGGTACTCTGTACTATTATAAGGTAGATTTATAAGATTATGTCCAAAATTGTAATTTTTTTGTTATTTCATTATTAGTTACTCTTTATCTAAACTCATAAAACCATATACAGGTCACCCTGTATCACCTAATTTGTCATTACCATCCAATTTTTTTCTAAGTAGTAGGTGGCACCTAAGGACTTCATTTTTGCAAATAAATAAGTAAACAAAATTTAAAAAGAAATCCAAAGAAAAATTAGCTACGACCGCTGATTTATTTATTTTTACTTAATCAAACAAAGAAATAGGTTGCCCAAATAAAAAAAAAAATTGTCCAGATGAGTGGTCACTAAATCAAACGTCAAAAATATTAAATGCGGCGAAGTCACTAGTTTCTTTTGTTAAATAGAAGTTTGAATAACCTTAAAAAGAAATAGGTACTTGTTTTTAAGTTATTTTTACATTAATGGTATTCGTTTTCACCTACCGTTTTGATTTTATTATAATAGGGAATATGCATGTATTTTTTTATTATTTTAAACGATTCTACTTAACTTGAGTGTTTCCTCGATCTGTGGATATGCCACACGTCGCTCTTTCTCCAATATTTATCGTAGTCTCAATGTTCTTATCGGTAGTTACATTTATCGACCAGCCGGACCTTGCATCATCCTCCATGTTAAAATTGCTGCGATCTATGGTAGTTGGAGATGGACAAGTTTCCTTCAGTGCACTACTTATTTCCTCGAAACATTTTTGTTTAGTTAAGCCACGTTTAAAGTTGTACAAAATGATTACACTAATGTCCTAACGCCTTGTCAAAAATAATAAAAAATCGAACAAACGATTCCTTACCTTACCTAAGTGTTTTGTTTTTTTTAATATTACACAAAGTTTATGGATATAACTTCATTTCACAATATTATATATGATATATATATATATGATAATAGGAAAGCCCTTTTTGGCGTCACATGCATTGCTTATTGAATAAAATACATATTTTATTAATCTTCAATAGTTTTTATTATATTGACTTCTCATATTTGACATTATTTAAACGGTCTGGACATTGTGAATAATGCTATATTAATCACTTGGTCTATAACATATACATTAAAGTATTTAGAAATACAGATCAGTTCCTTTCTTCTTTCATCCATATCTGTTTGTTGGTACTTTAGGTAAAAACCAGTGAATATATTATTCACACTATTTTAGTTTTAGTAAAATAAAACCAAATATTCTTTGATGTATTTTTTGCTTCCAATTTTAATCCTAAACGCTGTGCCCGATAATAGAACCCTCCACTAGGCTTGCTTTTTTATTTGTAGATCTATTCCATTCTCATTTTTTGTACATGTATATCGTATATCGGTTTCCTATATAAGAACACTATGTCTCACACAGTTTGCGCAGTGCATGATAGGTATAATAATATTTTAAAAGCAATTTATTAATAGCGTAAATCACTGTTTTATTGACCATTTTTTCTTAGTATGGTATACGTCGTCTCTACGTTTTACATATATTTTGTTAAAAGTCCGCTTGACCTGTACCTTGCGTGATAGTTATGGCATCGAACTTGTAATAAAGAGGAAGCAGATTCAGATTGCACCTAGTCGCTGAGTAGCACTGCTAACGAGACGCCACCTTACATAAATCATTAAATCGGAGAATTTAACTTACTTAATAGTAATGTTCAAGTGCATATTTATGTAATAAGTGTTAAAAAAATTATTTAAGCCCGCCTGTCCGCTTACTATGCAAACTAACGTACTAATTGACCACATGCACACACCTATAAATTTTATACTTAATTACTACATTAGGGTTTATCTGATGATATACTAGTATATCTAAACTGAACCCAAAAATTATACACATAGGTCCTAAATCACAAGTATAAAGCAAAACATAGCTTCTATTTACATAGTGCGCTGAAAACGGGGTGCGAGCCTAAGTCTCACTTTGTTGAGCGCAAATATTACAGCATGCAGGGGAATAAATCAGTACCTACAACCTACATTTATCCTCCCGGGATCTTTGGGACTTCATATCAACGGGAAATTGCATCCGTGTCCCTTACAGCGATAATTTATTAATTTGTCCGCTATAGGGGTTCTGGGATTTCGCCTTACGTTGATGACTTATTTACTTTGTAGTGTTAGACATCGTGTCTGCGAAGTTCAGGAATAGATGAAAATGTATTTTTACGATGATTCAGAGTTCCAATTGCGGTCAATTCGTATGTATTTTCCGAGCGAGCGGAGAGCGAGTGAAATCATACAGATATGTTGTTATAGAAAAAGTTTGATGATAATCATCAAACTTTTTCTATATATTAGTTTCATGGACTTTGATACCATCTATACTAATTTTATAAACAAGCCGTCCCCGCTGTTTCACCTGCGTTTATAGTCACTGCTCCACTCCTATTAGTCGTAGCGTGATGTTATATAGCCTTCCTCGATAAATGGGCTATCCAACACTGAAATAACTTTTCAAATCGGACCAGTAATTCCTGAGATTACGCGCTTTCAAGCAAACAAACAAACAAACTCTTCAGCTTTATATATAAGTATAGATTTGAAGACTATATAGGCTATATAACATCACGCTTCGACCAATAGGAGCGAAGCAGTGACCATAAACAGGTGTTACTTTTTACGTAGTATAAAACTGCTCGATACTATACTGTAAATCCTTTCTGTTTATTCCTTGTGTTGTGTATGTTTATATAAGCTATTTTTTTCTTGATATGTGGCAGCCCCCACGGATCAACACTTCACCAGGGCTAAATGGTAAGGTGGTATGTCTGACTCGAACCGATTAAAACCACACGGTGTTCTGTCCCGGAGTCTTATTGCCATGGACTCAGGTGTTCCCTCGAAATGTAATCTTTGAGATTTGGCCGCCTGTTGAACAACAGGTGACCTCACTATGGCGTGCAGGGTACTTCCCCTTCTCCTAACTTGGAGAGGCGCGATGCCGAATAAGCGAAGAAGAAGCTTCTGCTTGAGCGATGGATAATTCTGTCCGTCGCCCTCAGGCAAGCGCTCATAGAGGCCGGAGTCTGTCTTGCTCTCTTTGGCGTCTGGTGCGGCTTCTATGACACGGAAGAGTCCTAGTTCTCTACCGTTCCCTTTCTGTCGCTTTCTTGGCACATATCACTTCCTTGCAAAACGAGTCGCTTCATGAGGCCTCTCCAGCCAATCCTTTATGACGGGCCCTTACGGCCACAATTGTTCATATCAACTAGTGTTTGCCCAATGGTCGATATTCAACCATAATCATTACATGTGCAGCGAATATGTTGGTGACGTATTTTGCACTCGTTTGACTTTGTAATCGGTCACATATTGGAATCGTGTTTGATAATGATGTGACTTTGACCTGACTTAATAAATTGACTGGTAATATGACGTGATAGAAAAGCATGATATACCTACTTGAATTTTATTGAAATATCTTAAAAATACTGTTTTGAACACACTTTTATTAACTTCACTTGTAAGTAACTAACAATGTAAACAAGTCTTGGAAGTTAATTTTTTATCTACTTCCATTATTGTCATATCGAAATGAAACTTTGTATGTATTCATATATGCAATGAAGTATTCATATATTTCATTACTATAATATGACATTTTGGAGCTGATCCTATGATGGAGCCATGAAATTGATAGTGGAACTCTTCAGTGGCTACAAACACCTCGAGTTTGGGCTCAAATGATTCGTATCAGACGTGTAACTCGGGACTGAATCGCGATAATGTTTAAAAGGTACAATACCTATTTCCATGATTCGTTTCGACAAGTCCAATAGACTGGCTTGGTAATGATGATCTGAGCAGGAGGTGGATGGTAAAAATGTTTTTTACTTTTACATTCGGGTTGCAATTAAAACGTTTTGGTTTAGTTTTCAAACCTATTATTGATTTAAATTACTTTACTATTGCTTTTCTACGGAAACTAACTCTGTTCATGTCTACTTCTCTAGAACTGGTTTTATTAGAATCAAGTTGATATTTTGAGCAGAAATATTAAATTTCGGACACAAAAACTGGTTTAAATTTTAAGTTTCTGTCATATTTAATAAGCTTTATTTTATTTACTTTACTTTCTTGAGCTTTAATTAATTAATTTCAAAAATAAAATACCTTTTACACTTTATTCTTGCAGTTTTTTTAGGCATACCGGTTAATACTGCAAAAATATGCAAAGACTTACAGAACTTCAAACTGTGGTAGAGTTCTCAAGATGACACACAAACCGAGTTATTTTTTGTAATCTGTGTAAAATTATGCAAATTTTGATATTGTGCTAGCGTAGACGTAATTAACAACGTGCTAGCGTAATTAACAATGTGGGTCATTATAACACGTAAGTATGAAGATGAATTAGGTACATTCTATAAACGGACATTGATCGCTTTGAGAGACAGATGCTGGTGAAGCTATTACTCTGCGGAAATGATCATTACTACAGTATGATGAGTTGCATCGTATCGTTGGAAATATTGTTTTTTAACCGACTTCCGACCCCAGCATATACAATGGTAAAAAAAGAACCGACAAAATGTGTCCTTCTGTAAAACATAAAACAACACTGGCAAAAGAGACACAACAAGACTATCAGCGGATTTTTGTATAATAAAACTAATAAAATGTTAAATATACTCGTATATCAACTTAATAGATATCAATGTAAAAACAAACTTAAATCATGGCTAAAAAGTCTTAACTACTCTGGAACAGAACAACTTCTTCATACATTTATTTAATAAAGTACTTAAAAATGTTCCCTTAAACATATTTATATTAAAATCACTAGCAGCTCCCGCGCAGCTTCGTTCGCATGCACATATTTTTATATTTTGCGCGGAACCCTAAATCTTTTTCCAAAATAAAAGTAGCCTAAGTGGACCGATTTCCACGGGACTTTCAGTGGCAGATAGCTGGTGTTAAGGAGTAGTTCAACTCGTTCCGGAGATTAGCCGAAACAAAAATACAGACAGACAGACAGATAAAAATGTATAAGACTGATTTTTAGGTATAGCTATCGTGTAAATATCTGTATGAGCTTAAAAAGAAACTATGATTTTGACATTACAAACAGACATTCCAATCTTATCTATTTGTGTTGATGATGATGATTATTGCATGACAGGGAATTTTGAGCGACTCTACATGGAAATCGTATATTGTTGTAATGCTAGCAACATGCACACGTATATAATATATATACTACTGGAAAAATGCTAATATATACTCACATACACACACATTCTTATACAGCAAATCTATACACACACATACATACACATTCAAATGTTTATACACAAAAATAAATATAAATAGAAGGTGAATATGCATGCATTTACTCGTACCTTAGTTCTTTAGTTTACTACTGGTTCCTAAAAAACAGTCATACTTAGTTTAGGAACCAGATTTCAATTACCACTATTACATATTAAGCAAAAAAAAAAAAAAAATTGTGGTATACTGTGCGGACATCGGCGCAACGGCTCTGACTACCCGTAATACAGGTTCATTCCTAGTTTGGGAGTGAGTGTCTGTCGTGCCGTTGACTGCGAGTGGACATGAAATTTTATGGTATTAAGTAATAATATGTGGTTTTTTGTAATGCACTTTTTAATGAATAAAGATTTTATTTATTTATTTAAACGTGAAAGTTTGTGAGGATGTATGGATGTATAGACGTTTTTTGCGCCGTCACGCAAAAACCACTGAACCGATTGGGAATGCAATGAGATGAAACTTGGTATGAAGATAATTGGAAACCTAGAGCAACGCATAGGCTACTCTTTTTACCGGATATTCCCACGGCATCGGAACTTACGCGGATGAAAACGCGGGGCGCAGCTAGTCGCTTACAAGCGCAAATTAAATGTAAGGACAATCTAACATCTAAAAGACAAACAATCGCGCACAAACACTACTATATTTAAGTAATAGCAGTCTGTCAGTCTAGTCAGCCTTCATTCAGCTCAACCATATATTAAAGGGAGCTGAACGACCCGACACATACGCCACCATCGGCAAAACTTCTAGGTGAGTATGTCATACTTAGAGTTGCCAGGCAACATAGAAAAATAACTTAAGAGGTGACTACACAGTTCTCTCATGTACAATTCAAAGTTTTCTAATTAACAAAAAAGTATCATAACTACAATGTCAAAAGTGTATTAGATAATGTCAATGTTGTGTAAAATTAACAATATCAATTATAATAATGAAAAATATCAATAAATAGATGAAAACAACACGAGTATCTACACATTAAGAGTGTGGCTGTGGAGCAGGACCGGCATTCTGCCAAGCTATTTATCATCTAAATAATGATCTAGATTATAATATACCTACCTACATAGCGTGCGTTTTATACAAGTTTTAAATTTCTTCTCATTTAGTTGAAGAATATTATTTAGGTATTTTATTATAAAATTTAACGCAGTACCCCATAAAAGATATTTGCACTTTTGTTAATCTAAATTTAGGTTGAACTAATTTATTTAATTCCCTATGGGTATGCCCTCAAGGTCTCATTCAGTCAGGATCTGATTATGGAATTACTGAGCAAACGAGCGACAGTAAAGGCACATGTATTGTGTTTGTTAATTTTTCTTGAAACTAAGCCACATAAATCACATTGAGTCGATGTTCTCGCAATGTGTGGATTATTCAATCATTTTCACATCTAGGCGATGATGCTGTTCAGTTGATTCCTGTGAATGTGAATTGAGAACGTACATGAAAATACTGATTCAACTAAGATAATCTTGTATGACTGAAAATCTTTACTAATATTAAAAATGCGAAAGTAACTCTGTCTGTCTGTCTGTTACGCTTTCAAGCCTTAAACACTCAACCGATCATCATGAAATTTGTTAGTAGGTAATATTCTAAAGCCGCTAGGTGTGTACCTACTGGTCTGTTGAAAGATAAAAAAAAAATCTATTGACAAACATCGAAGAAAAAGTTTTTACGTCACAGATCTAATTACAATACTACAGATCTGTAGTTTCCCACAAAACCATGGACTAGGAGTCTAGCCTAGAGGTCGAATAATTATCAATAAAAATCCGGCTCGAAGGACCACTTATGTGTACTAATTATTACTTACGATCTCCGTACACAATTTGATAAATAATTACTAATCAATAATGATAGATGAATTATTGACACAAGTAATATTTAAGTAATTACAAATACAGTTATAAAGTATATATGATCCTAAATGCTATGATATATTGCTATGAGAACCGTCCTATTGCTAAACGTGCACTGACAATAAATTAGTGCTCACTTCATATTGTTAGGTAGTTTGCTGACCGAGCGCAATGTACGGTCATTAGCCTGTACAATGGATAATTCTAAAGCTAATCTAAAGGTACAGAGAAAAAGGTACTAAACGGGTGGACCTTAATTTATATTAAACATATTGTAATAAATATCTAGCTATCTCTATGCTAAATTTCAATGAAACCAGTTTCAATATTTATGTTCACGTAGATGCAACGTATCTCCGTACACTGATCATGCTACTACGTGGGAAAAAGAAGTCATCCGATTCATGAATGATGTCATGGGCTGTAAGTTAGTTTTTGTTGGTTTCGAGATGTGAAATTTAATCTTTTTTTATGGCATAGGGGGCAAACCACCAGACGGGTCACCTGATGGTAAATGACTACCGCCGCCCATGGGTACCTGCAACTCAAGAGGCACAAGTGCGTTGCCGGACTTTAAGGGTGGAGTAGGGAAACGGTGGTAGAGGGGGGGAGAGGGGGGGGGAGGGAAAGGTTAGGGCCTCTATTAACCTCACTCACTCGTCGAAAAGCAATGCAATCATTGCTTTACTGCTAGTTTTCTTTGTGGCCGTTGTTTCACCCTGGTCGAGCCTACCCATACGTGCCAAAGCATGGCTCTCCCACGATAAAACAATTGTATGAATGAACAAATCCTTGTAAAGTTATTTTAAAGCCAAATATCAATTATCAAACGATATGATAAAACTGCATACCTACATGTTACTGTTTCAAATCGGGTATTGTTTGTTTGTCGAATAATGGCCGTCGCCGTTGTCTCCTGATACAAACATTAATCGATATTGTAACGTATCGTAAACGCGGTGCATCTCCGTCTGCAATACTATATCCCTGGGTCCTTCTTCTTCGTCGACGAAGAGAACGGTCACTTCGTTTACCACAGACAACATATTTCATCTGCCACAGTGTCTGTGGTGTGCTATCAGAGAGAATAATTAATGTTTAATTCTTCGGAGAATTGAGTTGCAAGCTATGCTTAGAATTTCGTTTAAAAGTTGTGGCTGCAACATTTTTAAATTCATGATATCCTTTGAATGGAATATTTAATTTGAATAATTGAAAAAGTAATTTATAGATTCTATAAGTAGGTACGGAAAAAGCCTTGAACACAAAGTGATTTTTTTTATAAGGATTAATACTAAGGTACGAATAACGTGGTCTAGTTTCTACCGGTGTTTTATTACCTTTAAACATAACGCTATTAACTTTTTAAACATAAAAAAGTGGTTGTAAAGGCATACCTATAATAGTTAGACTCAATGGTATCGCAAATTTTTTGAAGACTTTTAATGTGTACTCTAAAACTGTAGTACATGAATACTCAGTACACACGCGATATAAGATATAAGAAATTTTATACGTAATAATTTTCCTTTTTTTCTTAACATTATTAAAGTTTTCATAGGGTATGATGTTACTTAGTGATATTTATGCATGTATATGTTTATTCCTTACAAACCTCCTCTTCCTCTTTATAATATTAATGTAGATAAGTTTTGATGGAGAAGTGTAGACAGACCCTCAGTTTATGGTACACCACTATACAGTAAAATATGTAATTGCGCAATAGCACAACATGTATTGTTGTACACTCCCAAGTCTTTATGACGTAAAAGCTAACTGGGTAACAAATAAAATAATACTTTTATATGATGCACCGCTCACTCGCGGTTTGTTATCAGAACGTCTGAAGCGGTGTATAACGAGGCAGTAGAGACAATGTTCCCCTTTGTATTCTACTCCACATCTACTCGAAATAACAAGGGCTCTATTTTCAATTCCTCCATCGCATTCTGCGGTTTATAAGCATAGGGTTGAACCCTTGAAATGCATAAAGAGTTTTTGCATATCCGAGCAGTTTCTCTTTTTCTCTGTGGCTTCACGTAAATACACGCTTAAGCGAAATGAATTCGAAATTGAATATTGAGATTTCATTTGAAATTTAAACACGTAAGACGATTTGTAAATGTGCCTCTCATGCGAATCCATTCTGTGTATGATTGTATCAGTTGCATTGCTTTTAGTTACCTAACGTTGTGGTATATTGATATTCCCATCTGTTCAGAAAAAATGTAGAGCTCTTTCTTTCATTGGATATTATAATATTTTCTTCTTCGAATCATGCCAAATAAGCCTCACGACGATGATAATTGATAAGGTGTATATAAAAAAAAGATGTTAATTTTTAAGCATACATTAATAAGTGGTTTTTGTTATCAGAAACTTACCATTAAATTGCATATAAGTTCAAGATATATATTTTGACACACCATACATTATATTCTTTTAAGGTTTTTAAGAGTGGAGTTTAAGTTTGAGTTTTTACAATATTTATTATATTTTGATTAATTCAATCCAATACATATATTTACACCTCACGCGTTTTTTCATTTAGTTACTGATTCCTCTCCTTCCAGTTATACATAATATACATATATCTTCTTAATATTAATATGTGAAGAGATTTCCTTGTACACATTTTGAAGCATGGTATACTTAAAGTTTGTTTTGGGACGAGATGATGAACGATCCGTTTCTATGTAAAGTGCAGGAAGCTAAAATTTTTAATCTATATTTGTTATGAGCTTAAACCCTATGCGGAAACGGCTACAAGAATTAACGCGATCACGAAAAGGTATTACATACCTCTGAATTGCCTGACGTTTCGACCAGGTTGCACTGGCCGTGGTCACAGGCTGACTGGCTCAGCGGTGCACGCCCTCCGTCGCCGACATCGTGAGGTAGAAGGTTCTTCATCCACCTCCACTTTTTTGATATTTTTGATATTTTCGTTTCGCCATGTACCGTCACATACTATACTAACAGTGTCCCTATTCTGTAAGCAAACCGATGTGGCCCTATTCTGGTGTTCACCCGACTGCGCATAAAAGCGAGGTGGCATGTTTTTTATCACTGGATTCCACGCTGTAGATAATTTGAAACCATCTTCCCGATTGAAAGTTTTGTGTTTTTTAATTTCAATCGCTTCACGTACAACTCTTGAGTAAAAGTGACGTTCCGTGGAGAGGACTTGCGTACGGTGAAATTCAATCCAGTGATTGGTGCCCGCTTCGAGTGCATGTTCTGCAATCGCTGATTTGCTAATCTGTCGGTTCTTCACAGCAGCGATGTGTTCTTTGACCCTTTCAGCAATGGTCCGCTTTGTTTGGCCTATGTAGGAACTACCACAGCTGCAGTTTATTTTGTAGACACCTGGAGTTTGTAACGGCAAGACGTCCTTCGGTGTACCCACGATGTTTTGAACCTTTATGCCTGGTGTGTATACTGTCGGAATGGAGTATTTCTTTAATACGGAGCCGATCTTATCCGTTACTCCTTTCACATATGGCATGTAGGCTGGTTGTCTGTTCACCTCCGGATGCTTGCGTCTCATTGTCGGTTGCTTCCGTGTTCCATTCACCTGATATCCGTTACTTTTAAGTACCTCCTGAACATGATCCAGCTCTCGCTCCAAATGTTCAGGGTCACAAAGATCGTATGCTCTGTTCTTGAGTGAAGTCATAACAGACTGCAGGTGTCGGGGATGATGATGAGACGTGGCGTGTAGGTACCTATCCGTATGAGTAGGCTTGCGGTACACACAGTGCGACAAGGACCCATCTGACCTCGCGGTTACTTTGACATCTAAAAATGACAATGACCTATCCGCCTCCACCTCATATGTGAACCTTATCTTGGGGTGAATGGAGTTGAGGTGTTGTAAATATTGATCTACTTCCTGTTTATTTCCCTTGACGATACTAAAGATGTCATCCACGAATCGCTTCCAAAGCCTAACGGTCTTCGGGCCGAGGCTAGTACAGGGGCTACAGGACTACCCATTGCGACACCATCAATCTGAAGGTAATGTTGACCTTGGAAAAGGAAATAGTTGCCCTCTAGACAATGTTCAAGTAGATCAATATAATTGAACGGCAACTCGTGGTCTCTCAGCAGGTCTTTTACGACGTCCATACATTATTTTATTGGAACATTGGTGTAAAGTGATTCCACGTCAAAGCTCACCATGACGTCATCAGGTTCCAACTTGAGATCTTTTATAATTTGTATGAAGTGCCGCGAGTCTTTCACAAAAGACGGTGTTTTGCCTACAAGTGGTTGCAATACTGACGCAACATGCTTCGCGAGATCGTAAGTAGGAGAGGCAATTTGACTTACAATAGGCCGCAGCGGCACGTTGGGCTTGTGTATTTTGGGCAGACCATATAATTTCGGTGGCTGATGTGACTTTGGTGCATAAAGTCTGTTGTACTCGTCTTCTGAAAATAGGTCCTCGTTATCCTGGATAAGAGATCGTATTCTACGCGTTACTCTGGCCGTGGGGTTATATGATACCGGTTTATAAACCTTATCGTCATCTAAAAGTTCAAGTACTTTACGTTGGTAATCAGTTGTACTCATCACTACAGTGGCGTTTCCCTTGTCGGCCTTAAGCACTAAAATATCCCGGTTATCCTTAATGTTTTTCAATGCTTGACGCTCTCCCATAGTGATATTACTAGCCGGAAGCTTTGATTTTCGTAATATTACCGCGACGTCCTGTCTAAGGATATCGGCATCGCCGGGCGGTACCTTGTTACGTGCAATAGATTCCTCAACGCTACTGATTACTTTCTCGAACGGTATCTGTTTAGGTGTTGGAGCGAAATTCATACCTTTAGCCAAGATGTTTATGGTAGTATCATCTAAACTCACGTGTGATAAGTTAATGACGGTGTCCTTCGACCGATCGGGTACCACGGGTGACGTCTTATTTTTTGCATACCGTCGATTATATTCCTTCGAGAACTTACGCTCAAAGTTCTCACTACACAATTCGAAGGTACGACTCGCTTGTAGAAACGTAACCCGATCACACAAATCATAGTCCGTTTGAGATAGATTAACACAACACTTCAAATGTAACGCATATAATTCTCTCTGTATACACTCCAAATCACTGTGTTTGTTGCGAATTAATTGTCTCAGGAGGCGTACACTCGCGTTTGTTAGAATTTTACGTGAAAATGCGATATCACTACGTGGTTTTATTCGAACACACGAAGGTAATAAGTCCCAATCGCGACACTTCACTAGAAATATCAACGATGTTTCAACTCGCGCACGTTTTTTACGTAAATATTATAGTTGACGCACTTGTTTTGCAATTTCCGACCCGTAACGGTTTGCTATACTAACTTTTAAACTTTCGCGTTCCATGATATAATATTATCTACGTATGAACGGGAATTAACGCGATCACGAAAAGGTATTACATACCTCTGAATTGCCTGACGTTTCGACCAGGTTGCACTGGCCGTGGTCACAGGCTGACTGGCTCAGCGGTGCACGCCCTCCGTCGCCGACATCGTGAGGTAGAAGGTTCTTCATCCACCTCCACTTTTTTGATATTTTTGATATTTTCGTTTCGCCATGTACCGTCACATACTATACTAACAGTGTCCCTATTCTGTAAGCAAACCGATGTGGCCCTATTCTGGTGTTCACCCGACTGCGCATAAAAGCGAGGTGGCATGTTTTTTATCACTGGATTCCACGCTGTAGATAATTTGAAACCATCTTCCCGATTGAAAGTTTTGTGTTTTTTAATTTCAATCGCTTCACGTACAACTCTTGAGTAAAAGTGACGTTCCGTGGAGAGGACTTGCGTACGGTGAAATTCAATCCAGTGATTGGTGCCCGCTTCGAGTGCATGTTCTGCAATCGCTGATTTGCTAATCTGTCGGTTCTTCACAGCAGCGATGTGTTCTTTGACCCTTTCAGCAATGGTCCGCTTTGTTTGGCCTATGTAGGAACTACCACAGCTGCAGTTTATTTTGTAGACACCTGGAGTTTGTAACGGCAAGACGTCCTTCGGTGTACCCACGATGTTTTGAACCTTTATGCCTGGTGTGTATACTGTCGGAATGGAGTATTTCTTTAATACGGAGCCGATCTTATCCGTTACTCCTTTCACATATGGCATGTAGGCTGGTTGTCTGTTCACCTCCGGATGCTTGCGTCTCATTGTCGGTTGCTTCCGTGTTCCATTCACCTGATATCCGTTACTTTTAAGTACCTCCTGAACATGATCCAGCTCTCGCTCCAAATGTTCAGGGTCACAAAGATCGTATGCTCTGTTCTTGAGTGAAGTCATAACAGACTGCAGGTGTCGGGGATGATGATGAGACGTGGCGTGTAGGTACCTATCCGTATGAGTAGGCTTGCGGTACACACAGTGCGACAAGGACCCATCTGACCTCGCGGTTACTTTGACATCTAAAAATGACAATGACCTATCCGCCTCCACCTCATATGTGAACCTTATCTTGGGGTGAATGGAGTTGAGGTGTTGTAAATATTGATCTACTTCCTGTTTATTTCCCTTGACGATACTAAAGATGTCATCCACGAATCGCTTCCAAAGCCTAACGGTCTTCGGGCCGAGACTCAACGCCTTCTCTTCAAAATGCTCCATCCAGATGTTGGCTAGTACAGGGGCTACAGGACTACCCATTGCGACACCATCAATCTGAAGGTAATGTTGACCTTGGAAAAGGAAATAGTTGCCCTCTAGACAATGTTCAAGTAGATCAATATAATTGAACGGCAACTCGTGGTCTCTCAGCAGGTCTTTTACGACGTCCATACATTCTTTTATTGGAACATTGGTGTAAAGTGATTCCACGTCAAAGCTCACCATGACGTCATCAGGTTCCAACTTGAGATCTTTTATAATTTGTATGAAGTGCCGCGAGTCTTTCACAAAAGACGGTGTTTTGCCTACAAGTGGTTGCAATACTGACGCAACATGCTTCGCGAGATCGTAAGTAGGAGAGGCAATTTGACTTACAATAGGCCGCAGCGGCACGTTGGGCTTGTGTATTTTGGGCAGACCATATAATTTCGGTGGCTGATGTGACTTTGGTGCATAAAGTCTGTTGTACTCGTCTTCTGAAAATAGGTCCTCGTTATCCTGGATAAGAGATCGTATTCTACGCGTTACTCTGGCCGTGGGGTTATATGATACCGGTTTATAAACCTTATCGTCATCCAAAAGTTCAAGTACTTTACGTTGGTAATCAGTTGTACTCATCACTACAGTGGCGTTTCCCTTGTCGGCCTTAAGCACTAAAATATCCCGGTTATCCTTAATGTTTTTCAATGCTTGACGCTCTCCCATAGTGATATTACTAGCCGGAAGCTTTGATTTTCGTAATATTACCGCGACGTCCTGTCTAAGGATATCGGCATCGCCGGGCGGTACCTTGTTACGTGCAATAGATTCCTCAACGCTCTCCAAATTGCCTCTCCTACTTACGATCTCGCGAAGCATGTTGCGTCAGTATTGCAACCACTTGTAGGCAAAACACCGTCTTTTGTGAAAGACTCGCGGCACTTCATACAAATTATAAAAGATCTCAAGTTGGAACCTGATGACGTCATGGTGAGCTTTGACGTGGAATCACTTTACACCAATGTTCCAATAAAAGAATGTATGGACGTCGTAAAAGACCTGCTGAGAGACCACGAGTTGCCGTTCAATTATATTGATCTACTTGAACATTGTCTAGAGGGCAACTATTTCCTTTTCCAAGGTCAACATTACCTTCAGATTGATGGTGTCGCAATGGGTAGTCCTGTAGCCCCTGTACTAGCCAACATCTGGATGGAGCATTTTGAAGAGAAGGCGTTGAGTCTCGGCCCGAAGACCGTTAGGCTTTGGAAGCGATTCGTGGATGACATCTTTAGTATCGTCAAGGGAAATAAACAGGAAGTAGATCAATATTTACAACACCTCAACTCCATTCACCCCAAGATAAGGTTCACATATGAGGTGGAGGCGGATAGGTCATTGTCATTTTTAGATGTCAAAGTAACCGCGAGGTCAGATGGGTCCTTGTCGCACTGTGTGTACCGCAAGCCTACTCATACGGATAGGTACCTACACGCCACGTCTCATCATCATCCCCGACACCTGCAGTCTGTTATGACTTCACTCAAGAACAGAGCATACGATCTTTGTGACCCTGAACATTTGGAGCGAGAGCTGGATCATGTTCAGGAGGTACTTAAAAGTAACGGATATCAGGTGAATGGAACACGGAAGCAACCGACAATGAGACGCAAGCATCCGGAGGTGAACAGACAACCAGCCTACATGCCATATGTGAAAGGAGTAACGGATAAGATCGGCTCCGTATTAAAGAAATACTCCATTCCGACAGTATACACACCAGGCATAAAGGTTCAAAACATCGTGGGTACATCGAAGGACGTCTTGCCGTTACAAACTCCAGGTGTCTACAAAATAAACTGCAGCTGTGGTAGTTCCTACATAGGCCAAACAAAGCGGACCATTGCTGAAAGGGTCAAAGAACACATCGCTGCTGTGAAGAACCGACAGATTAGCAAATCAGCGATTGCAGAACATGCACTCGAAGCGGGCACCAATCACTGGATTGAATTTCACCGTACGCAAGTCCTCTCCACGGAACGTCACTTTTACTCAAGAGTTGTACGTGAAGCGATTGAAATTAAAAAACACAAAACTTTCAATCGGGAAGATGGTTTCAAATTATCTACAGCGTGGAATCCAGTGATAAAAAACATGCCACCTCGCTTTTATGCGCAGTCGGGTGAACACCAGAATAGGGCCACATCGGTTTGCTTACAGAATAGGGACACTGTTAGTATAGTATGTGACGGTACATGGCGAAACGAAAATATCAAAAATATCAAAAAAGTGGAGGTGGATGAAGAACCTTCTACCTCACGATGTCGGCGACGGAGGGCGTGCACCGCTGAGCCAGTCAGCCTGTGACCACGGCCAGTGCAACCTGGTCGAAACGTCAGGCAATTCAGAGGTATGTAATACCTTTTCGTGATCGCGTTAATTCCCGTTCATACGTAGATAATATTATATCATGGAACGCGAAAGTTTAAAAGTTAGTACGGCTACAAGAAGTTAAAAGCTTACGTGGTACTAAGGTAATTTTCAGTAAAAAAAATTATTTCCCCCTTCTGAACCGACAAAATCAAATTTTGCCCCAAGGGACTATATTATAGGCTTGTCATGTACTATAATACAATGACAGTTATACTGGTCATGATGTAAAAAAAAAACAGTTAAAACTTAATTAATGATGGCCTAATTTCGACTAACAGGCGATCTCTAGTTTATATATTTACATAGATAGTTACAAAAGTATCCATTTGTATTTTACTGAACTACAACCTTAACAACAGAAAATAGAGAATTTAAACAATAAAAGCTGGATACTATCATGTTAGATAGATAGATAGATAACACTTTATTTGTACATTAGCATTACAGTGGAAGATACATTTACATAGTTTAATTAAACGGATAATGTACAAAGGGCGGCCTTATTGCTAGATGCAATCTCTTCCAGGCAACCTTAGGATGGATCAAAATGATTCGGAGAAACAATGGCAGTTGGTGTTATATTTAAAAATCATAATGATTTTTTGTTATCATTCATGTTATTCATTTTAGCGATAGGAATGATTTTAGAACTTTTTTTAACTTGAGACATCTCACACATGGCCGTCTGATCCCAAACTAGGCAGAACCTGTATTATGGTAACCAGACTGCTGATAAACATATGCTTATATATTACTAAATACATACTTATTATAGATAAATTGCACCCAGACACAGAACAAATGATCATGTTCATCACACAATTAGTCCTGGGTGGGTATCAAACCCACGACCTCTGGCTGAGTAGTCAGGATCACTAACCACTAGACCAACAGGCCAGTCATTTTCAGCTTGTCATGTAGAAATATCACTTGTTCTTTAGTTCCCGTTTTGTGCTAATTCGTCCAAGGAATATTCATTGGCCAGTATAACTAAATAAACTAAAAATGTATATAAAAAGTCTGAATTATGCAGGGAGCAATAATAACATTTAACTACGATGGCAAAAATTTTATTTAATTTGAGCGATATTTCACGTTTTTTATAAACACTTTACACCATCAAAATAGCGACGAAAGGGGCTATAACCACCAAAACGTCGCACCTTTATGGTAGGAAAACGCAGCGACATGTCAAACATCGGATTTCACCTTGCCCTGATGCAACATCAAAGTGGTTCTCATATCCGTAGGTGATATGTATCCAAGAAATGAAATAAACTCACCAGAATTAGTAATTACTTTTTGTAAAAGTAAATAAATGATCCCCTTACTCGTCTCTGTTCTACATAGGTATAATTATAATGTTTTCAAGAAAACCAACTCCGTAAAGTTTTGTAAATTCTAGTGTTACAAACAGATCCGCTTCAGTATCGTTATGTAAAGGTAATGGATAAGCGTTTAGTTGAATCTTTTAACAAATAGCTGAAGCGTCGGTAGCGTCGTAAAACAAAGCTCCATAGAATAGCTGGCGCTTACAACAATCGTCAACTTAACGACGGGATGTAATACCGACTGCTAACAACGAGTGGGTCTGTGACAAATTCATTATGTATTCTGCTGCAGCCGTTCTGTTAATACGTTCACTTTGATATATTATATTACAGCAATAAAATGTAGTACCGCACATAACATCACTTTAATGTAAAGAAGATTGATGGCAGGAGGACGATTGAAGCTTGTCATGAAAATAAGAGTATCTTCTAGGTTCATTGCCATCGTACAGTATGCGATAAGCTATAATAGTCTCATAAACTCATCTACCCAGTGTCGGTCGGTAAACTTTTCAAGAAATAAAATTATAGGACTGGGATTGTCCTATACTTTCTTTTTCTTTTTAACATCAAATAAAAGTAGCTTAAGAAGTCAACTGCCAGACCATTACCTCTTGCATAATATTTATTGAATTTATAAATTCAGATCGTAGGTACATACTGAAATGACATATCTAGTATTTGCATATCATTATTGTTCTCTTTTTTTTCTTCTAAAGTCCTCCCAAAACTGTAGTTTTTAAGTTACCTTTAATGCTATATATTTGTTACCTTTTATGCTTATACTAAGCTATTGCAATTTATCTAAATTAAGTATTAATTATTTCACACATGAAATACCTATATTAGACTGTCCTAAAAGTGGCCACAATAAGGACAGACACAATTGCTCTGAAAAGTTGTGAACATTTACATAAAATAAGTGTAGTAGTTAAACTCCTGAAAATGAGCAATTTTGTTAACTGTACTCTGCGGTTCCACCCGCCTATAATCAGGACTATGCTTCACAAACTTACAGTCTACTAAATTGTTTGACGTTTACGGTTACTGCTCAATTCCGATAGGGCGTAGCGCAATGTGTATATTATCGCCTATAAGTCTTACAGCCGTTTTCAACAAACGTGTTAGGTACTTATAAAAAGCAAACGCAAAAATCATATAAAATAACTTGAGACTTGAGACCGCGTTTAAGCCAAGAAGCCTGCAAACTCTTTATCACTACATATTATAAAACAAAGTCCCTCGCTGCGTCTGTCTGTCTGTTCGCGATAAACTGAAAAACGACTGAACGGATTTTATGCTGTTTCACTAATAGACAGAGTGATCCATGAGGAAGATTTAGGTGTATATTTGTTAAGGTTTTGTGTCAATTGATTAAAAAGATGATTGTTGAAGATGTCTCTTGCACTACGATGTTTTGTTGTACGGGCACGGTACGGGTTTTGTTGAAATATTGACTGGTACATTATAACACTATTAATTTGTATTCGTTATAAGTAAAATTAAATAATTTTCATTATATATTATATTATTTATTAAAGTTTAAACTGATCGAAATAATTACACAAATAATTTGGATTTGTTCAAGGGAATTCCAGATACTATAATCTCAAGTAACATGATTGAAGAGACTGTAGCGTAATGCGTCGGACTTGCGGTCAAGTGGTTGGGGGTTCAAACCCCACCCAGTAAGTGAACTGGGTGGGGCCTGAACCCCCAAGTCTTGTTCTCGGTCGTCCGTCGGTCACTACCGACACCGACGTGCACCCATACGGGAACAAGCTTAATATGTAAAAGGTAAATAATTTTTCTAACGTAACTAAATAGTAGTTTTTGAGAATACTACGACTTTTGTGTCATGATATCTGCCTATATAATACCTTTATTGTATAGGCAGATATCAAAAAAGTACAAAAATATCTTCTATAAGAATTAAAATAGATTCTTACTTGTTTTGGTTATTGGATTGTTCTTGCCTCTGATACCTTCTAAGGTAAGTTTTATATCTTTATTCGCACGAGTAAGTACCATACAAAAAAAAACATTGATGGGTGATCTACATAATAATGTAGACTTATAGGATATAGAATATTGCCTGGATAACTGCAGATCATTAGAACAAAATCTATGCTCAAGTGTTGGTCTCAAGATTTACTTTAACGTATAGAAGTATAAAACCTCACTAAGACTTTCATTCTACTACGAAAAAATAGAGCCTGGACTTAGGCCTGACCTGAATAAGACCTTTGACCTAAGATTGTCTTAGTTTTTTTTGTTATTCATATATTTTTTTATCGTTATGAATTGTTAAATAGATTTCTTTTACTACCTATGCCCTTTTTATTTGTACATAAATAGCTGGGCTAGATAGTTTATACTTTATTTCGGAGTTATGGACTTTATTTAAGTGCCTTAGTTTAATAAATTAGCTCTAGTACTTACTTCAAGTGCTTGTATAGAATGTATAGTACGTATAATTTGCGGCACATTATACGCACGGAAGCGTTTATGCACTTACAAATTACTCGAAGTAAAAATGTTTCTGGCATTCATAAAGTTTAATAATTATATTCGGAAATCTGCAGAATTGGATTGAACGTCGAAAAACGATGAAAACTGGTGAAATTTGCCAAATCTTAACGATTTCTGTAATTGGGCCCATTGTGCGAGTGAATTTCGACGACCTTCTCGCATTGAACGGGAAACTTGAAAGTAATAAACTGGTTCTTTCGATGAATTGCCTTATTTCACAAAGTTAATCACGAAAGCGAGGCGAAATGGGTTGGCAGGCAGCGACGATGGTCGAAGAGTTAGTACTATATTACATACACTACATTGTTAAATAGTATATAAATGATGTATGGTACCTGAATGCATATCAAAATAGGCAAATACTACCTAGGCAAAAACTAGTAAATAAGATTAGATTTAAATAATAAAATTTACTAAGGTAGAGGCACCTAATGCGGACTGCTTAAGACCACGTTAATTGCCGCTCCTCGGGGGAGGACTTCGTCCAGCAGGGGGCGGCGATAGCCTGATGATTAATTGATGGAGGCACCTAATTTTTTAAATACAAAAGCAGATAAAATCGTATCAAAACTAAACTTTTAAAAATAGCTTAACTAAACAGTTCTTCCTCTCTCCTAATAGTGCTGTGCCCGACATTGTCTATAATTGTTACCTACTTTTAAGCCTACCACCTGTAAATGAACATTATGGAATGCAATAAATTGAATTGAATTCCGAGGGATTATAAAATTGGCACCTTATTATACACCGAGGTAATTAGAAAAACAGCGTTTACAAGCAAATTACAAGTTCTGTTTAACTGCAATATACCTTGTTCTTTTAACAATAATTTATGTGTTCATGTTTATATGAGCAAAAAGTGTTTTAATTTGTTTTTTTTTTTTGCGCTGGCAGCTAACTCGAACGCAAACTTCATATATTTTGAACCTTGTGCATATGAAAACTATGATAGCATATAATGCTTCGGTATTTTTACCTTAGCTAACTAAATAAAAGCACATAAAAAGTTTACCATTTACTATAGAATTGCCAATTTTAATCAGACATATTTTTCATTTTACTTTTGAAATATAGTAAAAGTTTGACAGTAGAAAACTGATCAAATATATTTAATAATGTAAACAAAATGATACATAGTTTTCAAAAATCAACTAAGTTTATCGAGTTTGGTTTTTTATATCAATCTGATTTATGAAAAAGCGTCGTGCTTTTTCGACAATTTACAATTTAAACTAATAGTAAGAAACATTATTTTAAGTATAGTTTGGAAATAATATGTAGTTACTGAAAGTATCTCTTTTCCGTGGTTTTTTGTGTAATCTCCCCTTACCATGGCTACAGGTGAAGTGGTATGTTGGAATCAAACCAAGTTAGAACCACACGGAAATAAGTCCCAGATAACACCGGCACACTTTGGCCGCCTCTTAAACAGAAGGCAGCCTCACCATTGCGTGTGGTGAGCCTTGCCCCTTTCCGGCTTAGAGAGGCGCACGCGGAATGCGTCGCGACGCCGTCTCAGGCCTGCTTCTGCGAGGGTAACGGGCAGCCACAGCTGTTACCCCCAGGCCAGCGCTCATGGATAATTAAAAAATAACCAAAAAGTTTATGCAATTGCTATACCGTTGTATACATCGGCAATTAGGAACCAACTAAAATTTTTGTCACCTAATACCGTGATATTTTAAAAAGGTATTTTTAACCGACGAAAAAAAAGGAGGATCTCAATTCGACCGTATAATATTTTTTTTTTTTATGTCTGTTCAGCCCTCACTCCATTATTTATGAACCGATTTTGATTATTCTTTTTTTGTTAGATAGGGTATACCTCAAGGGTGGTCCCATGTCAAGGAAGTCAGGATCTGATGATGGGATCCTGAAAAAATTGAGAGAAATCCTCGAAAATTGTAGGAACGCATAGTGTTTCTGTTTACTTTTTATTACTTTATCAGGTATTGCGTTTAGAAATCATCATAATTTTTCATCATCATCATCATGATGATGAAAAAAACCATAAAATAAAATCTTTTTAACTAAAAGTTAAACCGACGAAAAGAACTAAAAAGCAAAAAATAAATAAACCTTAAGTCTTAAGTATTGAGCTTATTTACAAAAATTATCTAATTTTATATAAACTTATTTTTAGTCGGCGCCAAATTAAATTTTGATAATTAATCAGTTTGTTGTTTGGCGCCGACTCAAAATAAGTTTATATAAAATTAGATAGTTTATGTAAATAAGCTCAATACTTAAGACTTAAGGTTTATTTATTTTTTGCTTTTTAGTTCTTTTCGTAGGTTTAATTTTTTGTTAAAAAGATTTAATTACATTAATTTGTTAAAAAAAATAAACAAAAGTTTTAACCTAAAACAAAAACATACTCAGTACAAAAATAACAACTAAAATATTGTTTAAATAATTTATATCAATATCAAGTACGAGAACTGTAAGTGTTGTTTGTATATGGTAATAATATTTGTCTAATTTGAATTCTATTGACTTGCATCGTGAAATTGTTTCATAAAGTATGTAAGCGTTTTATAATTTGCATTTTGAGCGTGAAACTGTATACTTTCTGGAATACTAATGAAACAATTATGTGTAAGTTGTAACGACAGAGTAAATCAAATTAAGAGGTTGTTCGACTCTCTCAGTTAGAGTTCCAGTACCTGTTTAAAAATAAATGTGGTACTAGAACTCCGAGGAGCTTGGTTAGAAAACGGTAGTTCCACTCTCTTTTGAGAGATTTTCCTGCTCCCGGCTGATATTCTACTGATGCCAATCTGGCAAATGGACTCGCCGACTCTGGTTCATTTCGGCGCGCTAATATGTTATCTAGTGAACCAGTAATAGACAGGAACAGTGGCCTCTGAGGTTAGACAACCTCTTAAAACCCTGTTGTAGACGAGTAGATTCGCTACTTTTTGGGTTCATTCGAAGGTAGTGGACACAGTCTTCAACTGACGCAATCCTAGTCAGCTACGAACGGAAACGGGAGCCCTTCGAACCTAGAAGGAAAAATAATGTCGAGAATACCGGACATGGTGTCGAGAACTGATAACGGACAGGAATGGTATCTTTATGAGACTTTGTGTTAGATATCATCTAAAAAGACCAGTGTAGGTCTTGCTCTCCCAGGGCAAGAAATCGTTGGATCCATTTATAGGCAATTGAAAAGCAGGCGGTCAGGCTGGCCACATATCATTTGCCACAGGTCCAGGCTGTAAACGTGACCACCAAGGGACAGGCCCGGTAGCTGTAGGGGCTGGAAGGAAGAAATCTTGTAAAAAATCATCCAGATAGCTTGATGGTGCCGATCGTTACACGCACTTCTTAAGAGGGTGGAGGGTTTAATCTTCTTCTAGTGGATAGGATCGATATAAATAGAAGCAAAAGCTGCCGGGATGGGTGGCCTAGTCCCCGCGATGCATGTATACCGCCACTGTCAGCAATACGTCTGATACCAGAGACACCGTATAAAACCACACGGTATTACTGACCAGTCGTTTTGACTCTAACTTATTCTGTTCGTTCGTTCAAAATACGATACTAATGCTATGCTTCTGAAAATATTTCTAACTGAATGTCACTTACACGTGTTGTTAGTTTTAAAGTTTGGTGTGCGTTGAGTCCAGAGAACTGTAACAACTAAACCTGTTTTAGGAAAGTTTGTATAGCCCAAAAATGTATTTGTGGGCAATAGTGGAAATCCGATATATGGTTTTCTCATGGATGTCATTGTCAGAACTGAACCAAATTGAAATGGGACCACACGGGAAGCACAAGCAATAAAAAAAGAATCATCAAAATGGGTTCACTCAGTCGAAAGTTCTGAGGTAACAAACATAAAAAGAAAAAGAAAATACAGTCGAATTGAGAACCTCCTCTTTTTTTTAAGTCGGTTAAAAAGTTTATCAATGTACTTCCTCATATCACTATTCGACCTTGCAAGTTGAGTGTTAGTATATTGTGTGTAGGACCACCTCTATTGCAATAGACACTACAGTACAGAATTATCGCGGAAGATAAAAGCCAAGAAGAATGCGAAAATCTATTATATTATTTACTATTATATTTATATCCTTTTTACTATGAAACAAATTCTTCTTAATAATAGATAATATTAGGTAGGCGTACTATCTTGACGGAGAGACTTATTTCGTTTATTGCTATGGTAAATAACAGGGAATTTCATACAGTTATGTTTGGTAACCAAACAATCTCCCGACTGTTTCTACAAACAACATGACTCGAAGATCTATCTGTTTTATCGTAGAAAAATACTGTATTCTATTATTATTTTCTCTTATTGATATTTGTAGAAACTATATCCATATAAAACATACCTCGCTTATTTTCCTTAAGAAATTTGGTTGTTTTGAGTTACGTTTTATTTCGGAAGAAAATCAGTGCTTTACGTTTTTTTCCACTATGTCATGTAAACTAAAACGTGACCGCCTTTTCATAACATAGTGTAGTAATTTCTAATAATAAAAAATATAGGTATTTTGAAATAGACACATGATAGTGAGTCACAGTATACAACAGAATGATTCAAACTATTATCTTCCAGATCAAGTAACAGCACGTCCAATATTGTTCTAAGGAAAAGAAATAAAGATCTCTCAAAGATATCTCGTAAATACAAAGAACACTATCCGGTGAAGTTTCGTCTGTTATTTTCACTACGCGTTTTAAAGTTATTAAAAAAATTATATGTTTTTAATCCGATTTATGTATATGTTTTAAGATACGAACCCAGACACAAGCTTTATATAAATGGCATTTTCAAATTAAGTACCTACTTAATTATTAGTTTTCTTTTTCGCATGCTTGTATTGGACATTATTTGGACAGAATACAATGTATCGGTGTTGCAAATTTCTCCCGTTCGGTGCAAAATTCCCATCCGACCAGAATTTGGGGCGTAATTACATTAGCTCTATATTTTGCATACGATGAGTAATATCTTCTGTTTTATGGGATGAAATCTATCATCATTCCAAACTTCATACCAATCTATCCAGCCATTTCAGAGTGAAAGAGTAATAAACATACATACATTAGCTATCGCGTTAATATAATTAGTTTGAATTAGTATACACACGAATATAAAGTACCAAAACGAAAAGTATATTTAAATGATAAGATTAAATAATTTACAAGAGTTTATAACATGGGCACATTGCATCCCTTATTAAACTGTTGGTTGCTACCGGTTGAGGAAATATAACATTCAGGGTATTATTTATTTATATTATTATATAGGTAGTATAGACTATTGATGGTTGATGGAGTCAAACAACTGTGGATGAACTTGTATAATGCAGCGGCATATTAAACCGAGGGATTTCACAGCGTAACTACTGATCCGTTTCTGTATTCCATTTACACCGAACTCTGGACAATAGAATGTTGAAATATTTGATACGAATTATCGAATATATCAACAGTCTATTTCTATATACTCGTATTTCATTCTAAAATTACAGTAAGACTTTTAATGTACCTAATGATTGTTGTACCAATACGAAAATATTTAGAAGGGTGTTGGTGTCAGCTGGTGAGGAGTCTCCGTAGGATACTCCAAGATTTAACGGTACCTTTGCAGTTAGTGGATTTGAAGTGGGGTAGTGGATTGAAGCACGGACGAGCTAAACTGTTTCTGAACTAGTGAGTTCCAGAGGTAGAATAACTATTTAACGGAAGAGTTATCTAGTATACAAATAAATTATTAGCAGTTATCAGGAAGTATAATTTGGTTACATGGGTACTCGTACATAGACTTCAATGCGACATTGAAATTAAATGTTAAACTACGTAATACATAATAAATATAAAAAAAAGAAAGGTGTATTATAGAATGTTGTTAGGTGCCTAATTATGCGCCTACGTAGAACACAATAGAGTACGCCTACGTGGATTGACTAACCTTTCGCCCACATAGAGTATGCTACGGTTTAGTTTCTGACCTTTCATCTTTGCTCTTATATAACACAAATAAACATAAAGCTATATATAATGGTAAAGAGTACATCATCAGACTTTGGATATCGACTAGGTCTTGTCAAAACAAATCCCCCATATTTTCTAATGCCAACTTTTAACAAACCGAGCAGCTACGTGGTACAACATTGTCACAGAAATTACACAGGAATGTCAAATGTTATACTCATCTGATGGAAAAGTTTTTATAAAATGAATCACAAATTATGTAATTTAACCTCCTTAGTTCGTAGAAAGTTATATGTATTAAAGATTACAACAAGTATATATTAAAAATTTAAAGTAATTCCGACTCGAAAACAAAACCCAGGAAAATAAAAAACCGTCTATCAATAACCCAATTACTGAGACTATTCGTCATGCTCGTGAACGAGTGCCATCTCCGGTCCTGCTATTACTTGAATTCAGTATAGTCCATTGAAATGTTACATTTTTTAGGCCTTACCTTGCGTTTTTTAGAGGACGCAATTTTATTTTTTTTATGTGTAGGGGGGGTAAGTGTAAAGCTAAAATCAAGTTTGTGGGGTCGCCACCCTTGTCCCACGGCCGCCATCTTGAAAATAGGGGTTGAAACGGTTTTTACGATATATCTCTTAAACTATTTATCTGATAAAAAAAATTTGTTAACGTTTTTTGTTGCAAATTAAATTCTCTATAACTTTGGTTTAGTAACTTTTTGTCGTAGAACTATAAATAAAAAAGTTATAAGTGAAAATGTTCAGAAATTCGAGAAAAAAATTTATATTTTTTGATATAACTTTTTTTTTTATCATTTTACGAAAAAACGATATCAGACCATTTTTGTAGATCGTTTTTTAAGGAACAACTTTTATTAGCAACATTTTTTCATTAAGTCTATAGCTAAGGTTTTACAGCGCTCCGAAGTGAGTACTATTTTTCAGTACTCTTTAACTATACACATTTTATACGTGGGTACTAATAATGTGTCATCAGTTATTTATTTATTTTTTTATTTTGTTATTATAATTCTTTTAATTAGCCTTCACAGTTCTTATTTTATTTTCACCTAAAGGGTTTTTACAAATAAAACAATCACTCATGATGGAATAATAGAAAAAGCACGATTAAAAAGTCTAAATGCTAATAAAAAAAGAATAGTTTTCACTGCAGTTAAAATCGAGTCTAAAATCATTCGAAATTGTCTTCACAATTAAAAACAGAATAAAATACATCCACACGTAGAGAAATATGTAGCACAACTATAAGATATAAGTTGAACGACAACTTCAACACAATATTCTCAGCTATTCGTACAGTAAGAGAGGTTAGAAATAATGATAATAATAATAGCAGCTGTTCTTTTGTTCCCTAATGGTCGCTTGGGTATTTTCTACCTGGACAGCATTCTCGGTAACGGCCGTCACATTTAATTTTCTAAAATTCTGTAATGGAGTGGAAAAGAGTCAATAATTAATTATTAATAACATTGCAAAATTACTAAATTAAAAGAATTATAATAACAAAATAAAAAAATAACTGATGACACATTATTAGTACCCACGTATAAAATATGTATAGTTAAGAGTACTGAAAAATAGTACTCACTTCGGAGCGCTGTAAAACCTTAGCTATTGACTTAATGAAAAAATGTTGCTTGTAAAAGTTGTTCCTTAAAAAACGATCTACAAAAATGGTCTGATATCGTTTTTTCGTAAAATGATAAAAAAAAAGTTATATCAAAAAATATAATTTTTTCTCGAATTTCTGAACATTTTCACTTATAACTTTTTTATTTATAGTTCTACGACAAAAAGATACTGGACCAAAGTTATAGAGAATTTAATTTGAAACAAAAAACGTTACCAAATTTTTTTTATCAGATAAATAGTTTAAGAGATATATCGTAAAAACCGTTTCAACCCCTATTTTCAAGATGGCGGCCGTGGGACAAGGGTGGCGACCCCACAAACTTGATTTTAGCTTTACACTTACCCCCCCTACACATCAAAAAAATAAAATTGCGTCCTCTAAGAAACGCAACCCCAAATGTAACTTTTCAATGGACTAGTAGTATTTTTGCGTTATTGTTTATATTTTAGATACGGTTTGCGTTTATATACAATTAACTAACTTGTAGAAACAAGTAACTTGTAGAAAAACATGTTAAAAAGGGTGAGTTCTTGCCTGTTCTTCTCCACAGGATCTACGTGTTGGAACAGGCAACTACTAACTGACTCCTACTTCTGACAGTTCAAAAAAACCTACAATTGGTTTAATTTTAATAAATGCTTTTGATTTTGATTCCAATGAGGTGAGGAGTTGGGCATCCTGCTGATTCCAGATGACGTCGCAGCAACAGATTAATTACTATTGCAGAATACTAAATTTTACACATCCCTTCGAGGATTAGAAAAAAAGCTGATGATCTTTAAACCCTTCGTACGGGTTTCCTTGAATTATAGCTAAGAACACTTCCTATCAAGTCAACTTAAAAAAAAAACTCAACTCAAAATCGGTCCATCCTTTTAGGAGCTACGATGCCACAGACAGATACACAGATACACGGATACATAGATTCACAGATACAGCGATACACAGACACACAGATACACACGTTAAACTTATCACACCCTTCCTTTTTACGTCGGGGATTAAAAACAAAAGGTATCAATAAATATATTATGGGCAAATATATACTTGCAATAAATATTATTATTCTTAACTATAACTCCAGATTAACCGATTGCTAATTTGAAGAATTCTTAAAATGGATTTCAGTTGAGGGTTTATCAAATCTTTTCTATCCTCTACTACTGAATAGTTTTAAGATTAAGAGTATACAGATTAGATAAACAATTCATGCGGACGAAATCGAGGGACTGTTCCTTATTAACTGAATTAAGTTCAGGAACCCTCTCAACAGTAGTGTACTTCTACACGAAACCAGTCCTTCAATTTAAATGTTGATACTTAAACGCTAGCTCTTTGTACTCAAAGTAAAATTAGTGAAAGAAAAGCGAAGAATAGCTAGTTCTGTAACTCATTAAGTATATAACTCATATGTAAAAAAGATGACGCAATAACAAAATCGAATTTGAACAGAACGTTTTTAAAAAGTAGTTTGTTAGTATTTGAGAAACTGGAGATCCACAGTCGAGTTATTTAAAGTAATACTATACATCTGAAGAGTTTGTTTACTCTATCCGCTTTACATATCCAAGCAAAAACAATAACTTTTCTAAATAAAAAGACTACTATTTATTGCGATATGCATTACTTTGCGCTCATGAGAGCGAATTAAGTTAGGGGACTCTGCGTGGTATGGCTAGATCGTAAGAGAGTTATGTACTTATATTCTGCCCGACATGTTTCTTTGTGTGCTACAACTTCAAATATATCTGTTATACATACATATTTATTTACATACAGGTTAATTTTATATTGGTTAGGTTATACCTTCAGGGTGAACACCTAAAATTATGATGAATTCTATCAGCACAACTTTCAAAAGTAGATAAATAGCCATATCAAAGTTTTTAGTAGCCTTTCGGAGCATCGAAGTTAGTTTATCTTTTTAAGAGACCAATTATTGACCACTAAACTGAAAACCACTGACTAGTAAACACAAGGCTGTCTAGACAGGTTTTAGAACATGGGTAAACATACTTAAATAGATAGATAGAACATTCTTTATTCACCACCGTTGATATTTTGGGGTGGCATATGAAGATTTGAATTTTGCTGAAATGCCTTTTTTTTTCTTTGTTTGCTATTGGTAATACAAATTTTGGCAATTTTTTCAAAATCAGTATGGTATGATGATAATTAATAAAGATGAATATGCTATTCATACTATAGAAGTTAATAAGTATTATGATAGTGGTAAGGTTGAGCAGGTTAATAAGCATATGAATAATTTGCGAGTTGATCCATTGTTTTCACAAGATTCTTTTACTTTAAATAAGTACTGTTAATAATCATGGATCATTTGGTGTAACTGTTTTGCAAAATTCTTATGAGAATGTAAATCGTTATAATTTGCGTAATGGATTGACTATTAAATGGACTAATATATTTTTTTCATAGAAACTCCCAGACCAATGCGAATAGATAAATTCGTGACTTAATATTGGGAGAGAAATGCCTCAGCGTGAATGATAGCCTCACAGAAAACCGACGTGAAGCAATGATTCGTTGTGTTTCGCTGAGGTCAGGTCCACTCCGCAGTGTAGGTATAAAGAAAGAAAGAAGGAGAAACATTTATTCTGACATTCACAGGACCGCACACATTATTACAATAAAAAATAAAAAGAAATAAAACTATAAATAACTATGGCCCTGTGCAACACCAGAAAAGGCACCTATCCCAGCATATTGCTGCAGCCATAAAGATTGCAGCGCTGATATTCTGATAGGGCCTGCGCCCGGTGACATCTCGTGTGAGCAGTGTAGTGAGGTGTCTATAGAGGCGTGTAAAAAATTAATAGAGATTTTTTTTTTAATAAAAACTTACATACATGCATGTACATGTATATATATATATATATATACCCGACGCTGCATCGCCCAGGCGGAGCAAACCGCCAGCGTGTGCTGAGCCGAGTCCTCACTGCAGTCGCAGTGGTGGCACGGCAGGCGGGACTCCATTCCCTCCTAGCGACCGAGTGCAGGTATTTCCCGAAGCTGCCGTGCCCGGAAAGAACCTGCGTGAGTCGGAAGGAAAGGGTCTCGTGCTGCCCACTTGACGATGACCGGCTGGAGCGCCTCCACGGCGACAAAGCCGGGACGACCAACGAGCCATGGTGGCTCGGCGAGCGGCCTCACGCCATTCGCGTACCTCTTCGGGCAGGGGCCGACTGCCGCTTCCCGCCCGGAACTCAGCCGTTCGCCGATATACTTCGGCGAGCACTTCCGCCTCCAAATCATACGGGGGAGTCCCGGCCAACGCGCACGCCGCCTCCGTTGACACGGTGCGGTATCCGCGTATGACTCTAACCGCCATAACCCTCTGAGGGCGCCTGAGGCGCGCCCTATTCTGGGCGGTCAGAGCCTCCGCCCACACCGGTGCACCGTACAGTGCCATTGACCGGACAACCCCCGAGTACAGCCGTCTCGTAGCGACGCTGGGTCCGCCCAAATTGGGCAAGAGTCGCCCTTGGAGCAAGCTGCAGGAAGTGCTCGTCGAAGCGCCACCTACCGTGGAGGATCAGGCCCAGATATTTTATGTGGGCCTGAACCAGTACGAGGACCGAGTTGACCTAAAGGGGTGGACATGAAATAAAAGGGCCTCCGTATTATCCAGGGCCACCCACAAACCCAGCGCCTCGATGCGCCCGACCACCAGAGAGACTCCCCTGGTGGCCAGGCACGCCGCCTTCTGAAAGTTCACCCCCCGGGCTGTGACCAAAGTGTCATCGGCGTAACAGATTACGCCGAGCCCGGGGGGGAAGTCGTCTCGAAGGCCCAGTCGTACCCCATGTTCCACAGGAGTGGTCCAAGGACATACCCCCATACCCCTGCGGAACACTGAGTCTGGGAGAGCTCGAATAGGATATAAAGGTGATCCGAGAGCGTCTCACTCAACCTCTTCCAGGACAAGCCAGTTCTTTACTCGTGCGGCGAGAGCAGGGGTAGCGAACGAAAAGTCCACTATCGATCCCCCTGCTGTCGCACGCACGTGTTGGCGGAGCCTCTGTTTAGGAGACAGAGGCCCACCGATGCCCGATGCAAAGTTGCTCAGACTCCGGTTAGGGGAGAAGTAAACACCATAAATGGTGATCCCCCCCCCCCCCCCCCGGGAGCAATATATCCATTACCCTTGTCTCTTAGCGACAAGGGCGGGGAATGAGCCACCGTAGAACCGACGACTGCCACGGAGCCATCCCAGTCACCCAACCAGTTTGGTCGGGGAGGAACGTAATAGGGCTCCGCGGCTACGGCCACACCAATCGACCACTCTGTTATGGTTTGCAGGAATAGGTCCTGCGCACCGGCAGAGCTGTTTAGGTTAGTCTGGACAACATCGTACCGCACCTATATTAACGGAAAGATAACCTGCTTTTACATTATGATTGTAATTGTTATAATAAAGTAACTATACGGCAAAAGTTCTCTTTCGCTGCTCTCCAACAAACAACCACAACCAACTTCAATGTATACATATATGATCTGACTAGACTACGAATCACATTTAGCTGTGAAATTTATATTTTATACATTTAAAGTTTCAACAACAATGAAAAGAGAAACATTTGAATAAAACATTTGTTAAGTTTTCCTTTGAAGTCAGGAATATAAGAGTACTATTTTCATCAAGTCCACTGGGGCCCGCTCCTAACTGAGCACAAATGGTAGAAAAGGCCTTATATGACAAAGGAACAGCCAATTGACTTCGCTTTATGTGACGGAAATGGAATGTAAGTTTCTGTAAATGGTTAGTCATCCGATAACTTAAATGCACTAATGTTATTCAATCTAAAGGAGTACGACTGAGTAGTGTTCACTGCTAAGTCACAGGGTCTATTAGGACTTACGTTACATTGCATTATCAAAATATCCTTCTTGTGTTATATTATCAATTTACTATTTTGTTCGCAAAAGCAAGCAGATACTAATTATGTCACTGATGTGAATGTATTAAATTATAATGAAATATTAAACTATCATTACTAAATATAAACAATTTGTTAGTTTGCCTACAAATCCGACAGAAACGACTTATTTCATTGAGACTTATTTCATTAGAGAATGCTTGGTGACATTACATTGTTAAAAAGTTATTGTAATTTTATAATATTAACGAAAGAGCAATAGAGGACGATGTGTAAATATTTCCGCCGGGCTCCTATCTTTGCTTGTTATCTTGATTTGTAGTCCACTTGGGGTTCTTGCCATAAAAATAACAGCCAGATCCCTTATAATATGTTATCCTAGCGAGCTCAAATGGTCTGTAGGTTGCTTTTTAATGACACGTGAATGTGATGTTGAGGATAAAACTCTGTAGTTTTTTTTAAGCTTGACGATAACAGCCCCTGTATTAGTAAAATTACGACAGTTTTTACTCAGTGCGTAAAGGTTCATGTGGCTGAGTCCGTATATGTTTTAGTTTTAGTGCACGGTTAAATGTTATGTGGAAAATGTTTTATATAGAATCGAGAAACTGTTTTGGGCCAAGGAGTTTAAAATAGTTTTCTAAGGCGGATTTTAGTTTCTTACTTTTTAAGTTCTCTAGATTTACCTTTTCATTAATACTCGTACTATCCTGTTATTCACCAAATTTTATCAGTTCACTTTAGATTATAAATCTTAATAAAACAGCAATTATAAAGACGTCATATATTCTGAAAGTTTTAAGAAGAGAAGAATGTTTTCTGACTAGAAGAATTAATTCAGTTATACTGCTACCAATGTGACCTAATTTTACCTAAAGATGACTTTAACGTTTCGATGTCTGCATACGTCACTGGAGCAAATCCTTCAGCACATAAAAGGAAGCCTCTTTAAGATTTATGTATCATTAAAGTAAGCTTATGGACTAATTAATGAGGGTGTTCAAGAGACGAGTACACTTAGTGTTCCGATTATATAACTCTTTATAGTTAGGGCCAAATAATTATACTTACCATCGAATTTATAATAATAGTATCCAATGGAGTTAGGTTATTTAAATTTGTCATTTAGTGATGATGACAAAAAAATGTTAACTACTATTTAAGGAAGTCTTCATACAATTGGAGATTTAATTTTTAGCTAGTCGAAGTTTTCGTGATAAAAATCAATCTATTAATTGTTATTCAAATGTCCTATTTCTAAAGTAGGTACTTGTATATGAAGGAATGGTTTCATCGGCAGTTAGGAATTAAATTTAACTCAGTTGTTTGGGTTAGGTGGACTGAGTCAGCGTGTGGGACGACAGTGGTGCAAGGTGGAAAAGTGACTACCTAAACTACTCGTGCAATTACATATTAAGCTTTTACAATATATTTTGGAATGAGCGTGAATAAACAGGTTAGTAAATTATTTAGTGGATAATGAAATTCGTTAAGAATACGCCTATAAGTGGTAGGCAGACAAAGTAAAGTAACATTTTGGAGTAAAACACTGTTGTATAAAAGTAATACCCTGTCGCCTAATATGGAATATATATAATGTATAAGCTTAAACCTGTGGCGTGGCAACCAATGGTTGTAGCCGTTGTAGGTACGATAGGGAAAAAAAGACGAGTACTCAAGTTGTCCAAAAATGTTCAAGGTTTACTTCCTTCAAGCTTTCCTCCATTCTTAACCATAAAATAACACGTTATAGGATAGAGGCAATGACAGAACCAAACTAACTGATTCCATATTATGGTTCGTCACGAAATACTTACGACGGGTTAGCCCGAGAAATAAAGGTAAGGAGGATCGATCTATGTAATGAAAATTCTAGCGTAGAGATATAGTGCAAGTGTCCGTTGCTAACTTGGCAATTTATTGCTTCGCTTGAATGTGTAATCAAAGTAAGGTTTGTGGTGAAACAGCTCTGGAATATGCAAAGCTTAATCCAGTGAATGCGTGTCAGAGTACTACGTACAGTGACGCATAGCTAGGATAAATGTTCCAACAGAATAGAAGTTCTGTACTGTATAGTTGCTGTAATTTACGAACACTACTGGCTCTTATGTGTAATGTGCCTTATATATTGGCGTTGACAAGGATAGTTGACTAATGCGCATGAAGTAAATTTATCTGGGGCTAAAGAAGATAGGAGGATAGAGCACATACCTATCAAATAAACGTGTTATATCTGTTGACCTTACTTTTTTTTTTAAGTTGGAAGGTCTTCTTGAAAGATTTTCTAAGTCTTTTGAAAAAATGTTTTCAGTCAGTTAGGTGAATTATGTTCATTTATATGTCAACCTTCATATAGACATTCATTTATCTTCGATAACTTTTACAGTATTCATTTGTATGAAGAATTCTACAGTTTCGGTTTAACCCACGTGAGAGCTGAAGTCTGTGATGCAAACCTTAATTTGTCCACCCATAAAATACCCTATTTAATAACCAAACCACACTCGCACACAAAGCATTAAATTTAGTCTGGAAGATTTACACGAATAGTTGTAATCTATGACGAACGTTGCTACTAAAGACCCTGGAAAGAAATTATTACTCTATACATTTGGGTAAAAGGTTCACATACAAAAGGCCGTGTGCAAGCAATAATGAACAACATTAACAAATAACAAAATGGAAATAAATATGTTTAGTAACATTCGAAGTGAACCTTGACGTGGTTCACTTCGAATTACGTGCATGAACTACATGTGCGTTTAAGAATCGTAACAACCACGGTCATGCGTGTAATAATTATCTCATCTCTCTCTTAGCATGGCAGATTTACACCTCTTGATATGTTTTGTTATAAATGATTTGATTACGAAATTTTATATCACTTATGAGATTAAAACTGGTGTTGAAAGAGAGGGAGGTGATTGTTGCCCATCGCAAAATGGCCGATAAAAAATACCGTGAAAGTTTTTGTGGTCAGTGTGGCTTGCCGACAATGTCGCATAGGTTTTTACACCCACTATCCAGTTTTTGTAGCAAGTAATATAGAATTTTATGAGAACTAAGTACTAGTAAAACTTTTATCATAACTTGAAGTTATTATCTCTGTAGCCACTTGGCTTAAGGTTCAAGTTTCCCCAATAATTTTGCTAAAGCTTACTTATTTTTTTACTGAATTGCATCATGCTTCAAGGATTTATATGTTTTTTGTGTGTTTAACCTAGAGAACTTTCATATTGGCTATCAAAATTGTACAAGTAAGTATGTCTTTAACGAACTTATTCTATAACAAGGAATTGTTACCTTGTAACAAAGATTTTATTCTTATATCTATATTGATGTTACAAATGCGATAGTTTGTGAATAAGTGCATGTGTGTGTGTGTGTGTAAGTATGCGTGATATGTGTGTTTGTTACTGAGTCAGCCTAAAATGGCTATACGGACATGTATATAAGATCGGGAAAAAAGTTTTTTCGTATAAAAAATGTCTTCATTCATCCGTAATTTTTTTTTGTTTAATTACATTTAGTTATGATATATATACATATACCATTTTATAAGATAACTTGTTGCTATCTTGTAGGTAGTGGCATAATCCCGTTGCTGTTGAAATCTTGGAATTTTTATCAAAAACTGTGACAAGTAGTTTTGACAATCCTCTTTTGATGTTAACATGTAAAGAGACAGAAACAGGTGAAAGTCTGAAGGTGCAAGGTCAGGACTATAAGGTGGATGGATTAACACTTCCCATCCAAGCTCTCTCTCTCTCCCCAAGTACAGTGTACTAATTACTATTGCGTAAACTTAATTGCTCACGTGTTTTCATTTTTATTCGGTAGGTATATTTAGTTCGATTCTACCTAGATATACTAAACTATATTCTAAACATTGACAATACTGGGCAGTGCAAAGGTTTTAATAAAATTAACCTCGTCGCCTGCCACAACGCCAAGTGTTTTGGTTTCAATCCCCACAAAACAAAACCACTAATGCGATTGAAACGTGATATAACGATTTCTTAGGGCGTAGGTATATTTATGAAACAGAAAAAAAAGAGTTATTAATATTATTTTATGATAATTAATTTAAATTTACACACTTTTACAGTATATATATCTGTGAAGTCTCGTTTTTTCTTGCAGTAGGTTCATAGTCGTTTTATTAGTTGGTAATAGGAAACATTGTAACTATAATAAAGCTTTGGATTTTGTTTTAATTCTTAGCTTACGTCGGTCTTTGTCGCATTGTACAAGATCAAGTTGATATCGCCCTGATTTGGGGCAATCTTTATGCTCAAAAAGCAATCCATTGTTATATTTTCCTTAACTTTCACGTAAGCGTGTTTACTGCATTACCAAAACGTGCTAAAGCAGGTCATTAATATGCAGCAGGAAAAGCGTTACAGAGAGAACCGACTGACCTTAGAGAGCCCTGGCGTTAGTAAAAAAATATTTAAAAGTCATCACGAATCGCGGGTACCTCCTGGTGGTGCTTTGCAGTTTCAGACGTATTAACACGCACGGTTACAACTTAACTTTTGTGAGTCGTGGCATGGAATGATATTATAATACTACAATAAAATATAATATTCTTTAGTGTACACAGTTATGTATGTTATGTAAACAGTTTACATTATTAGAAAAAATAAAAACAAATAATAAGCGGTCTTATCGCAAGTTGCGATTTCTTACAGACAACCTTTAGATGGACAGATGCAACGGATTACTGTATAGGGCCGTTATTAACAGAAAAGGAATACATTATAATTAAATATATACCTTACATATTATTATCAAATATAAACAGTCACACATAACTACATACCTATAATACATAATATATATATGTAATACAAATGCAAATCTATACACGCTCTCCTCTCGGGCAGCTATCGGAAGCCGTTGAAGTGATAAATAAGGATCTAACACACATAGCTAACTGGAGTACTGAACATGGCCTCACCTAAAATCCTGTTAAGTCAGGTTATAATCGTTGGAAGTCCTAAACCTATTTCCAAATTTGAATGGTCGAAGATGCCTTAGATTTCCTTTTACGACACTGTCTTGCCTTTTAGTGACAGAGTAAAAAACCAGGGCCTTACATCGACAAAACATTGTCCTGGGGTCCACAGTGAAGTGTTTGCATCAATATGATCCCTGAGAAGATTGCGTAAGTTTCTTCCCATTAGCACTAAAACTGCATTGGTTCAATCTCTCCTCCTACCAATCCTCGACTATTCCAGCTATGTAGGTCTCACTGAGAATCAACTTAATAAACTTGAGCGTCTACAAAACGTCTGCATCAGGTTTACATTTGGTTTACGCAAATATGACCATATTTCAGAATTTCGGATTAAGCTTAAGTGACTCTCTATTCGACTTTGCCAAAATGCTCGTATTCTTGCTCTGCTTTACATTATATTTTTTTTAATTCCACTACTACCTACCTTAAAGAACGTTTCGAGATCATTGGAGATATGTTAAGAGATATTCAAGTATCGGAGTATGTCAAAATCGACAGTGTTAAATGCATTGGTGAAACCCAGTTATGAGAGCAGCGTTAGATAGCGATTCTGCATACCCGATCTTATGTCATCCGTAATATTGATAGGTAGTATTATGTCCAGGTCGGAAGCCAGACTGGAAAGGATTTAGTAGGTTATTTAGGTTAATAAATGTAATCTAATGATTACATTTATTTAAGAGGTAGGTATTTTAGGTAAAAATATTTTTTGAAATCTGTTTAGTAGTATCTAAAATGAACCCGTTCAAACTGGTTAAAAATAATTGTACAGTTAAAGAACTGGTTTTATGGAAATTTTATTTTGCAGAATGGAACTCAATACAAAAATCCGGTCCCGCAGCAGGCCCGCAGAGGTAGATTTTGTGTTTTTTTAATTTTATCTCCAAAAATATAAGTCGCGTTAAAAACTTTTTTAGTCTACATTGTAGAGTAAAATAAAAAAAATAGCGTTCATTTAAAAATATTACCGATTGTAAAAAGGTTTACAGTTTCGGAGCTACGAATATTTTTTCAACAAATTTTGGTTCCCCCCTTCCCCTCCCCAAGTTAAGGATGGAATCATTTACTATGGGCATGCTATTAATGTTAAACGGTCCAAAAATTTTCCATAGGAAAAAAGTTATGTTGAAAAAACTGAAATTCAGCCCCCCAGTCCTCCCCTTTGGAGGAATATCCCCCATTCACGAACTTAACCTTCATTTTTGCCCTGTTGATTTGTCGTCCAAGTTTGAAAGCAATCGGCGCATAATGGCGACCCCTATCGTGCCGGTAAAATTGAGGTACATACATATTATAATATATATACTGGCGGTTATTTTGGGGTCTATGAATCATAACTAGACCTCATGTGAAGAAATTTTTGGAATACTCGACAACTGGTACAAAACTTAATATTACTAACTTCTAACCAAATATACGTACCTACTTTTTATACATATTATAAACATTTACAAATTAGGGGCGTTTTACGTGAAGCGGGCCACGAAAAAAAAATTAGGTTCCGAAATTTGTTCATATTTGGGGTTTGTTTGCTTGCTAGGGGTTGTAAACATGTACACATATTATTTTTTTAAATTAAGGTTTGGTTCTCAAATTATAGGATTCTAAAGAATTGACCTGATCGTCGGAAGGGTTTTTTTGGTGGACGTTTTTCGTATTAAAGTTATTTATAATAAAATCATAATTTTAATGTTTTGTATAGAAATAATACAGTAATTTTGGATTTTTAAATCTTATTCTAAATTCGAATTTTTATTCTTGTCTTAAACCGGAAATTAATATTTCAAATAAATATTTTAGTAACTTCGACCATTTTTATTTTTATTTTTATTATTGCAAAATAAAGCTTAAAATGTACAAATGTCATTTTAAAAGTTGCAGAGTGGGATCTAAATGGGTTAAGAAGATACATTTTTTTATTATAACTTTAATAAGAAAATCGTCAACTAAAAAAACCATTCCGCCGATCAGGTCAATTCTTTAGAATCCCATAATTTGAGAACCAAACCTTAATTTAAGTGAGGTTACCAGAGGCCCTAACCCTTCCCTCTCCCCTATTCTCCTCCTTAACTCTAATCCCCTCTATCGTCTTCCCACTCTTCCCCCCTCTCCCCCTCTTCCTCTTTTCCCACCTGAAAGGGCGGCAACGCACTGAGTTACAGGTGCCCATGGGCGGCGGTAGTCATTTACCATCAGGTGACCCGTCTGCTCGTTTGCCCCCTATACCATAAAAAAAACTTGTTTTTTTTTTTTATTAATAATAGACAACAGCGTCACTAGTGTGTTTCGAAGAGAAATATTAGCTATCTCAAGAAACCCGGTTAATGTTCCACAAAATAACTAGCTCCTATCATCGGTGGACCCAAAAAAACATCTATTTGATGTCCTCCGTTGCGGGTCCGTAGCGTAAAAGGATAAACACACTTCTACATTATAATACGCAAAGGATTAATACCACTATCCAATTAAATATCTTCTTACCCATGTAAATAGACCTTTAAGCGTGCTGCAGATATTATTAAACATATTAAACAATAGTTTGAGATCGTACTTGCTGCTATTTTATTAAGCTAATTTATTAATTAATAAAGAAGTACATTCCTTTGTTTGGTTCAGAGTTTCCAAGAAAAACTAACTAGGAAATCTTTTTAGATTATAAAAAGTGACTTAACATACGAGTAAGAAGGTGCAGCTTGCGAACTATTATACCTAATATAAGTTTTTATTAAAATACAAAGTAACAATAACATTATTTCCATTGTAAGGGGCTAAGTATTGTTTCAGTCTGTAGCGAAGTATATCACGAAATCACTTAAAAGTGTTTCGAAGCCGGTAAGAGCGCTCAATTTAATTAAAAGTAGTTCTGTCGGGATTCGAACTCGGAGATGGTGGCATTCGTCTGTTACACACAGGTAAATTGTATCTATGTAATCCAGTTATTTACGTCTTCGTAGATATTCATTGTATTTAAAAAGAAATTACTTTTATGGTTGCACGGTTTTCAGTGGCACTTCAGGTACAGTGACTGAGACATTCGGCTGAGGAAACATCTCCACTCTATTGAAGACCGCGAGTAATTAATACTGCCAGCAAAGCGTTCTATTTTAGTTACTATAGGGTTACAAGAGCTCCACATAAGATATCTGGGCCTGATCTTTGACGGCAGGTGGCTCTTCGACGAGCACTTCCGACAGCTTGCTCCAAAGCTGGTCGGCGCTGCGTCCGCCCTTGGGCGACTCTTGCCCAATTTGGGCGGACCCAGCGTCGCTACGAGACGGCTGTACACGGGGGTTGTCCGGTCAATGGCACTGTACGGTGCACCGGTGTTATGGCGGTTAGAGCCATACGCGGATACCGCACCGTGTCGACGGAGGCGGCGTGCGCGTTGGCCGGGACTCCCCCGTGGGATTTGGAGGCGGAAGTGCTCGCCGAAGTATATCGGCGAACGGCTGAGTTCCGGGCGGGAAGCGGCAGTCGGCCCCCGCCCGAAGAGGTACGCGAATGGCGTGAGGCCGCTCGCCGAGCCACCATGGCTCGTTGGTCGTCCCGGCTGGAGGCTCCACGTGCTGGCTTTGCCGCCGTGGAGGCGCTCCAGCCGGTCATCGTCGAGTGGGCAGGGCGGCAGCACGGAACCCTTTCCTTCGACTGACGCAGGTTCTTTCCGGGCACGCCTGCTTCGGGAAGTACCTGCACTCGGTCGCTAGGAGGGAACTGAGTCCCGCCTGTCACCACTGCGACTGTAGTGAGGACTCAGCTCAGCAAACGCTGGCGGTTGGCTCCGCCAGGGCGACGCAGCGTCAGGCCCTCACTGCAGTCATCAGAGTGGATCTGTCGCTATCGGCTGTCATACGCTCCATGGCCGGTAGCGACAGGAATTTTACCGCGGTCGCAACCTTCTGTGAAGAAGTCATCTCGCAGAAGGAGGCGGCGGAAAGGGTCCGGGAGGACGATCTCCACTCGGACCTAATTCGCCGCCGGCGAACCGGGCGGCGGAGGCGCGCTTACCAGCGCCTCATGCCGCCCTGAGTGTGGCCGCGGGTGGACGAGACGGGTTTTTTCCCGTCACCCGCTATAGTGGCCCCCCGCGAGGAGGCGGCGTCCGCGTGTGCCTGGACGTTGCCTAATTGAGAGGTTTCCCGCGCTTTTGCGGGCAGGCGCTAGGGGGGGTCCGGATGTCTTAATAAAAGCTGTTCCCGGATACCTCCTACTTAAGGCGCAGTACGGCACACCGTGTGGTTTTAGTCGGTTCGATTCCGACACACCGCCCCACCGAAAACCCCGGTGGGGTGACGGCCCGAGGGGGTTTCTTCCACACACACAAAAAAAAAAAAAAAGGGTTACAAGAGCTCCATAGGCTATCCCCCAGGAAGCTCTGAACAGGTGCTTGAAGTACGCAACGCGCTCGTGACAGCAGTTTTGTTGAGAGTTTTATAGTTACCTTACCGCGGGGCTGGTTTACCAAATCGTTTGTAAAAAAATGGGAAAATGAATTTTGAAGCCTGCGGAGTTAATAAAGTTTGGGAATACACCCGACTTGTATTCCCAGAAGTACTTACTCATGTGATCGTATTTTCCTCTTTTTAAATATCGAACGGTCAACTTTTGGTGCTGATTATAATTAAGTAAAATAATTGATGTTATGCATATATTTCAAATATACACACTGTACCTAAACTATACCAGGCACATTCAAAGTACTCTCCCTTGTCTTTTAGAAACTAGATATTAAAGTGTACCTCGTAGAGTATAGTCATAAGACAATTATAAACCAAATTAAAATCAAAGTACCTACTACCAAAAGCATTCAACATACAATGATGATTGCATACCGCAGTCTATCAGAAATCTCTATCTCACTTAACTCTGTCGATGTTCCCAAGTAACATTTCCTTACACTACATTAAGCAGGTAACCACTTTGCTTGATGAAAATTTCGCCCTCAAAATGATTCTCATTAATTTTAAACCGACCAATCCACTTTGCGTCATTGTTCTGCTGAAGGATGAACGTGTTTGAGACATTTGTAATAACACATTTTCATTAACGAGTTGTGATAGTGGATTTTATGAAGCGTTACTAATAACTCTTTAATATAATGTTAAGCGTAGAATATCTAAGTCGATTTAGAATATCGATCACAGTTTTGCGGTGTTTAAAGGACTAAAGAGAGGCATCCTCGCTTATTATAAAATTATACATTTAATTATACAAAACTAAAGGGCTGGTTGAGTCCATTTTGAGTCGGGATTGAGGTATGTGTAGCTTGTTTTTATTGTGTCGTGTGGTTTATCTTGTTTGTGATTCTTCATAAGTGGTATAAAAATCTGGGTGTTTTCTGACAAATTTAAATAATTCTAAAATATATAAACAGGGAAGTGTGAGTAATTTATGTTTTTGGAAGTGTGGTTTGCAGCTGTCTGTCTGTTCGGCATTGGTTAGTATTCTAATTAAATTCTTTTGTGGTATGTGAATAGCATGACCTTATAGCTGAGCCATGCATGTGCATATGCGTAATAAGTGTCAAGTGCAGTTTTTATGTTGGTTGTTCTTTTAATTTCGCGTAGGGCATATGAGATTTTTTTAAGTTTTGCTCTTATTTTTGTATATGGGATTTCCAAGTTATGTACGTATTTATAAACAATCCGCGGTGGGTAAATTCATTGACTTGTTGAAATTTTGTATCATTAAACATGAAATTAAGTTTTAGGGGTTTTTGATGGGGATGAAATGTAATAAATTTAGTTTTGGTGAAGTTAATTTCTAGTTATGGTTATCCATCCAGTTGACCGCTGTAAAAAGTAGGAAGTTTAATTTGGCTTTTAAGCTGTTGTCGTTTTGGCATTCATTGAGTAGAGAGAAGTCGTCTGAAAACAGAACACATGGTTCGTTTGTAACTTTAGGAAGGTCATTTATGTATATAAGGAATAAAAGGCGGCTGCTATTACACTACCCTGGAGTATTGACGCGTTTACTGCTTTTCTGTCGGATCTAATTTTTATTATTTCATTTGTGTTATTATCAAAATATTCTATCTCCACTAATTGTTTCCTATTCTTTAGGTACGATTCAAACCATTCATGAGGTTTTCCTCGTATTCCTATCCCGTGTAATTTATCTAATATAATTTAAAATTACACCACATCGCAGGGCTTTGGTCATATCTAACAGCGCACCTATGGCGTAGTTTTTATTATTGATAATAGTAAGAGCCTATATATACAGGCACATATAGCCTTATCAAAGATTTTAGATGCAGTTGGTAATAGCGCAATAGGGCGATAGTTATGTAACATTTATTACCAGAATTAATAAAAAAAATACCCCCGATCTGAAAATCCCTTCAACGATTAGAAAAGAGATAATTTTAATGATCTTCGAACTGCTTTTTTTAACCATAGCTAAGAACACTCTCGACCAAGTCGCCTTTCAAACAAAAATAACTAAATCAAAATTGGTCCATCCGTTCAGGAGTTTGATGCCATAGACAGACATACAGATACACTCATACATACGTTAAACTTATAAGACACTCCTCCTTTTCGCGTCGGGGGATAAAAAACAATTCATTTCAATTAAGTATTTCGATAAATTTATTAAACGTATACCTAAATATATACGTATACGTATATATATACATATAGTAATTATTGCATATAGGTCACGAACTACACTCCTAGTCATTTCTTTTCGACACAATAATGCCAATCGTTAATGCCATTAGCCCTAAACCACTCTGTAAATAATCTTATGACAAAATTAAATCGATTCACGATTCAAGCGTATTCTTACATAAACAAACATTCAAACCATCGTTTGTTTCATACAGGGTTTTCCTCAATATCAAAGCTATTTCCTTGAACACAAAAATTGGAATACCTAATGTCTAAAATATATTAAAAATATATGCTTTATTTGTATCTTTATTATTGTATGTGTACTTATTCTTCAGTAATTATATTTAACACACACCTTTCACGGCACTGATGCACGGTGAAACTAGAATGAGTATATGTTGCACACACAGAAATAAAATTTTAGTCACCAATATCCTTCATTTGATAAAAGAAATATTTTATTCTGTAAATGTGTAACACGTTTTCTTAACACCTGACTGCGGAGAGAACGCATGCGACGCGGCGACGTCGGAAATCAATCACAAATTGTGTTACTACCCACATATTTGACGGAAACAAAATTTGTTAGCTGTCAATATTTTCTGGCGGCTTTGGTAATTTGTTTGGTCACCGTCTATGAATATATGCATAGCTATTAAATGTTTTTAGAGTATGAAAAATTGAGGTGCGTTTTGGTAAACTGCAGACTAATATTAAAATGTGAAATTAAACACGTAACAGAATTGATATTTATTTATAAAAGCTTTACAGCTTGGCTTACGTCTAAAGTCACCATAATCATTCTAGAAGTACCATGAGTCATTTAGCACATTAACTATAATCGCCTTCAAAACCTTCACCCGAAAAGATAATCAGACACATACACACCACCACTAAACGAAAATTATAACCAAATTAATAAGATTTAGTACAATATCAATCACATTATAAAATATAGCTTTAATGCTATTGCCGATGAGTTTGACGAGTGATTATTCGAATGGTAATAAAAACAAACTGACAAGAGACACATAAAACTGAACCGAGGTTTCCAATAGCCCATAAAAAGACATTAAACTATTCGCGGTATCCTTGCTTTGTCGTTGAAACAACAATGTTATTGCACCTACTAGGACTTACTACTCTTGCACTTGGTTTGATAGCTATAGATATACAGGAAGTAGAATAGGAAGAGAGTCTTGGATTACTCAGTGATTCTTGAAGAATCAGTGACTATAATAAAATGATTTACTCTCAGCAGAGTCGTTCATAAATCATCGAAGCTAGATAATAATGGCTCTATTGTGTTACTAGTTCGTTACTTAATTTAGGATTAACTCTAATTAACTTACTATGATAGATATGTGTGTATCAGGTCTGAATTTGGCGTAATATGGCCGCCGATATAAGTTAAAATATCTGCAAGGTGATGTTGTGGGTACTGTCACCGGGGAAACATATACCTAGATTTCTTACACTGCCAGACCGTTTACCTAAATATATGAGATAAACGCAAAGCTTAGGAGAAGGAGGGCTCAGGCAGGAGTTAACAAAAATCTAGTCATACCAATAAATTTACTTGTAATGTTTAAATGTAATAAATTGACATATATTTTTTTTTTTAAGAATTGATAAAGATGTAATTTGATTCCATTGGAGATGCAATTATTAGCGTAAACCCAGGCGATTGTCTCTTAACTTGAACTACTTTGTGTATGTGAAAAGGGACTCACAGTCACAATGGATAGATTCAAAACCTCCCCTTTCTTTCTATTTATATAATTTATAGTATACCCAAATATGTGAATTATTCCTATTCTATCGCCTGTATCTCTCTTGTGCAATCACCCATTACTCACATACAAGTAAGTATTCATAAAACTATTTTTTACATTCACAGCCGAGGAAATACTACCCTAAGAGATAAAATTCCTAATCCCTTTCGCAACTTTTCTACTATAAGTACGGGATAATCCAGACTTATTGCTGCGGGATTTTCTGCTCTATGAAAAAGCTATTATAGAAAACATAAACCGTAAGCGCTTTGTGTATAACCTAACCTCAATTTATACATCGGACGCGTACGTGTGTAAGTATACTAAAAGTGTTACGTCACTCATACTAAAGTAAACAGTTCATAGTAAGCTTTATAGGTTTATATTTTAACCCCCGACGCCAAAAGAAGGGGTGTCATAAGTTTAATGTGTGTATCTGTGTGTCGATGTAGAACCGATTTTGATTCTTTTTTGTTTGAAAGGTGACTTAATCGGAAGTGTTCTTAGTTTCAAGAAAATCTGTTCAGTGGTTCTAAGAGTTCTTATCTAATTAGAGTAGGGAGGCATTTTATTTTTTTTATTTAAACGTTAATGTTTTGTTTTATTTCATTGACCAGCATAACTTGAACTGTCTTTGTATTAGACTTTACGTACCATGACAGGTCAATGTTCATACTGGAGACGTATAGATTTTAGCCGTTTTCACTCACGCACTTCTTCAACATATAATCTTTGATACTTGACAAATGTCAGATTCCCGCGTGAGCGAAATTTGCTTAAAAAAGGTGCAAGGAACTATCTTCACGTTTAGTCATCGAAGTGGGAAGTGGATATAGATCCTTGTAGTTAGGATCCTTTGAAATATCCCTACAAATCCTTTATTATTACATTCGGAAACGAGAGTTTGATGAAGGAGCAGGTTGATTTTGCCACTTTTAAATAGCTACTAGTAAACAGCTCGAGTGTTCGCTTATTTCATTTGTTTTATTTAACAAGTCACATTTCCTCTCGTTGACAAGGGTCTAACAATTGAGCAAGGAAGTGCAAACTTGAGCAGTTTATTATCTACTTTTTTTAGTTTGAAAACAATAAAAAACAATAAAATTGCGCAGTCCTACAACTAATTCCCTTTTGAATTTCAAGTAGAGTTTCTCCTAGATTTTTGTGTACAAATTACGGGAAAAAGTAAAAAGAATTCATCACCTTCATTTTTTACTTTTGCATATTTTTTATAGGAATTTAGCTTAGATTGTGACATAAGATGAAGGTTGTCTAATCTTAATGGATCATTGTTCTATCATTTTATATAAAAAATACATTTTTTTTTTTGAGTTTTTAGAAAAACTTTGATCAAAACGCAGCTATCATGCCCGTGTACGTATTAGTAAGCATAATGAGTTAATGAGAGTATTCATAAAGTTTTTATTCTTATGTCTCATAATTATATACTCATTTATCTATATGTAAGCAGTTTTATGAATCGTTCGTACTAACGCAAAAACTTTTAATATGGCTTCGCGTAAATGTGTTAACTCCCGTGAACGTGTTTGTTACATTTGTGGTGCGGTGCGTATTTGGTGTTAAAATAACATTATAGACATTGTGAAAAACATTTTCGAACAATTAGTTCGGTGTAACTTTCGTGCAAGTGCACAAAACTTAGACACCGAATAAAGTTTGTAGGAGCTGCGTGAAGTTCGCAAGTGATCAATGAGCAAGGAGAGAGGCGCAAATACATGGCTTCGCGTATATGTGTTAACTCCCGTGAACGTTTTTGTTACATCTGTGGTGCGTATTTGGTGTTAATGCAACATTATAGACATTGTGAAAAACATTTTCGAACAATTAGTTCGGTGTAACTATTCATGCAAGTGCACAAAACTTAGACACCGAATAAAGTTTGTAGGAGCTGCGTGAAGTTCGCAAGTGATCAATGAGCAAGGAGAGAGGCGCAAATACATGGCTTCGCGTATATGTGTTAACTCCCGTGAACGTTTTTGTTACATCTGTGGTGCGTATTTGGTGTTAATGCAACATTATAGACATTGTGAAAAACATTTTCGAACAATTAGTTCGGTGTAACTATTCGTGCAAGTGCACAAAACTTAGACACCGAATAAAGTTTGTAGGAGCTGCGTGAAGTTCGCAAGTGATGAATGAGCAAGGAGAAAAGTTTTAACATAACTAATCCCACAGAACTCAATAAAAAATTTAAAAAGATGAGGTTTCCTCATCAGTTTCTAAGTCCATTTCCTTCATTCGCGTTTGGGTAGTTACCCAAACGCGAATGATACTATCATACTTATATTCCACTTTCCTTAGTAGTTTTGCTCCATTTGCTTAATATCATGGTGAAATCTTTCACCTTGTACTTCACTAACTGTTCCTAAGGAAAACTTTCCTTAGGAACTTGACTTAGGAACAGATTTCAAAATTGATATTAAGCAAATGCAAAACTACTAAGGAAAGTGGAATATAAGTATGAACTATTCACTGCTAAATGATGAAGCGTGATATCCCAAACCGGGATAACAAGAGAAAATCACTCAACAGAAGCTTTACAGAAAAAATGGAAAGATTTTTTTTTTTCGTGATAATAATGATTCGTTACATAAAAATAATACTAACTATTAGGTTACTTCTTTATTTCTAATTGTTATTTTTTCATGAAAACCACAATTATTACACGCTTTTTATTAATATGTCAAAAATTATGATGTGATAGAAACTAACCGACTTCAGATTTGTCATTAACAAATTCCGCGTTTGTAAATTTTCCCCTTTTTTCCAAATTGTGTCCAAGTGGATTCGAGAATGGTTTAGATTTACAATTGAACCCGGTAGATGGCGCTGCGATAGGGTTACAGGAATAATATTTTTTACGTTCCGGCAGAACAACGTCTGTCGGGTCCGCTAGTATTAGTTTAGATTTCTACTGCCATATTATAATTACTTTGGAGTAAAACAGACAGCCTTGAGTGAAACTTGATAAAATATAAATGTAGAATTTTCAACAGAGGTTTCACGTATTAAACCATAGAGGTTTTAAAGTAAAATATTTGTGTTTATATAAAAAGCATTACGCATAATCATTCCTTCAGTAGGAGAACTTTTGTTCTTTTAAGTACATCAATGATAAAATGTAATAAATACTGTAGTAATGGCTAAGGCGTCGGACTTGCGATCGAGTGGTTGCGGGTTCGAACCCCAACCAGTACACTACCGACATGAGCACACTCCTAACACAAGCAGTAAGCTTAGCTGGAGGGGTTAACAAGAATACTAGTAATGTGTGGACCCACGTTACTAGTACTCTTTTAAAAAAAAAAAAACAAAAACAAAACAAACAATATATTTGATTTTATCATTTCAAATTATTTTGACAATAGTACTACAATTTGAAGATTAATAATATGTATTTAAAAACAATACAGTAAAGAAAGTATAACAGAAGCCTCAAAGTTTTACAATAATTATATTCAGTAAATTTTATAGAATTTTGAATTTTGATACATAGAATCTTGAACTTATTCTTCCATAGGTATTATTAATGTCGTCGGAGTTAAGTAATGTGAAAGAAATATGTACATTTATGCCCGGTTCCCATACTGAGGAAACGATTCGTTTTGCTTACAATTGGTAAAATTTCGTAGAATTTTCAACGAAAATTTTACCGTCCGTAATCAAAACGAATCGTTTCTTGATTATAGGACCGGGCATTAGAGGCCACTAGGTTACTACTTTAAGTCCTTAACATGGCATTAAAATAAATGGGGCTCTTGTTTATCTGTCCATTACGATTCTTAAATATTTTTAAAGGTAAGCTTTTTAATAAATCTTTTAGCATGAAATTTTTATTAATTGCGTATATAAAGGATTTTATTAATAGGGACGCTCAACCTTTGATAGCTTATACAGGCCATCTTGGTAATTCGATAGCTGTCAAATTTGACCAGAATACTCATGTAGTTTTGAGATATTACCATGGACGCTGCATGCTTCAAGAACGCGTTGAAATCAGTCAAAATCAGTGTTCTGTTCGCCTAACTTCCGTGCGTTGCGTCCAATTTATGGTATTCATGGAGGTCCTCAGAGTCCACAATCCGTCATTTAATGAATAAATTTGAGACAACCGCGTCGGTGATCGATGAAGCAGTGCCTGTACGTCAAAGAAATACAAGATCGTTGAAGAATATTGCAGCCATTCGGAACAGTGTTCGAGAAAATCCCACACAGTCTATTCTGAATTGTGTTCAAAAGCTAGGTCTTTCTGCGACATCAACTTGACAGATTTTGCGTCGAGACTTTGGTTTTCATCCATTGTCCAGTCCAGTTCAACTAACTCAAGAGCTAAAACCCAACGACCACAGACAGCACCGTGTATTCGCTGATTGGGTTTTTGGATAAAAAAACATCTTCAGTGATGAGGCTCATTTCTGGTTGAGTGGTTAAGAAACAAAATTGACAGATTGGCATCCATCTCGCGTGGTGGCGACATCAACTGGTCACCGAGATCATGTGACTTAACACCTCTCCACTGCTTTCTGTGTGGATACGTGAAGTCTCTGGTCTATGCAGACAAACCACAAACAATTGCCGCCCTGAAGGTCAACATAACTCGCATTCTTCATAAAATTGAGCCCCATTTATAAGATGTCCAGCTACAGCGGAGTCTAAACAGCCATTTGGCTGAAATTTTATTCCATACAAAATGTAATCGAACATCCAATAAAATAAAATAATAGTTGTGACAATATCACTTACACAGGTTCATCATCATCATCAGCCTTTCATTATCCACTGCTGGACATAGGCCTCTCCTAATGTACGCCACTGAGCTCGATCGGCAGCTCTCCTCATCAGGTTGTTTTATTTCATTTCAAAGTTCGATCGCTCTTCATGGAAAACCCTGTATATATATCTATATATTACATAGATAACTCTGAATAACTTTTAATGCAAATATCTGTAAAAAAAATTTAACATCCCTTATGCATTAAACTAGATTTTCTATTTCATTCATTTGTTTAAAATTTGTTTCTCATGTGTTAAAATTATTAAAACATGACAACTTTTTTATCGGCTATATTTTACTGGCTATGAACTTTGTGTTAGTTTGTTTTTATACGTGTTTACCACAGCAAACATCATTAATATTAAAATATTCATATCCTCCTTGAATTACGAATGTTAATTAATCAAGTCAGATACAGATAAGTTTGATTTTCCCCCTGAAGGCATCTCCTTTTTACACAATATTACTGCTAGGAAGTATAACTAAATCAGTATTGTACCTATATTACTCCTATTCTGACTTATAGGATCGGTAGAGCTGTACAATGTGCAACTAAGACCATTGGTGTTACAAAAGTTTATTGGCCACGACGTGTATTTACCACCAGGTGGACTAGTACAGACTTGTTTTACAACTTACTAGGATTAAAATTTTGTAAACCAAAACATAGCCTGAGGTGTTATCGTATTTGTCGGAAAAACGAATGCATAAATCTAGTAGACAGACTCGTTTTGGACTGGTTTTAGGAAAGCCAATGTCTCATCGCATAAAGCTCGATAAGTCATTTCTATTTAAAAGCCTTTTTACAAAACCATTCCAATTTCTGAATCGGAACTGAAATAAACTGCATCGATATAGAGCGACGACATCATTTGACACGAGAAGAGATGATGAGAGTCGTCGGAATGTGGCAAGCTGGTTCCAGGTTACGTAATGTGGCTGTCGCTCTTGACACTACACAGATAACTCCCGAAATAACTACGTTCCTTACAAAAAAATCTCTGCACGATGATTTCTTCTTCACGATAGGGTTCTCCGTATCATTATACTAGCGCATAATCATTGTACTCATAACCAGTATTCATAAAATTTCACCTTCTTATAAGTAACAAATCTGAAGACTACAGACAAAGTTAATGAAGTGGAAAAAACTCAGTTTCTATCTGTCCACTCAAAAGTTAGCAAGAAGATCCACGGTCGCGACACAACTGCCAACACTGTAATATCGTAACTCAGAACATTTTGCAACTGGTGCAATACAATAAATTTTGACAAGTAGACATCCAATATGAGTTGATAGATGATGAGCGTATTCAATAAATCAAACTGTTGATATAGAGAAGATCGTAATAAGTAATGTAGGGGTATTTCATTGACACAGATTCCCGCTCGGCAAGCTAACATCACGTATTTGCGATAAATTGATTTGGTACCAGATGTGCACACTGCCTGTACACGACCACACACCCTCGTTTTTGACATTATTATTTCTAAGCTTTATTTTGTACGAGTAAAAAAGAGACGTGACGAAATAGAATGACAAGGCGACTATCAGGGACCGTTTAAGACCGAGGGATAATAAAAATAAAAGTTTTTCTACCTGACGTACAGGTTAAGTAAGTATGGTTTTTAATAACCACAAAATATAAGTTAAACTTTTTTTTTTCTTTTTAATTTATTTAGGTAAATAAACAGTGACACAGTACATAGTTTTAAATAATGTTACTTATTAATGTGTGTAACTGTGGACATTTAAAACATAGTAGTAAAATAACATTAATATAGGCTTTTTTTCATTGGTTATTTTTTTTTATATAATGTTGGAAAACATACCATTATTATGTGTTTGATATTAACATTGCGGATAAAACTCTCATTTGAATATCTATCTCCTCTAAACGAGCAATTCTTGCATATATATATATAATCTGAATCTCGGAAACGGCTCTAACGATTTTGATGAAATTTTGTATACAGATATATTTTTGCATTTAAGTTCAACTGCATAGTTGTATTTCCTGTAGAAACGCTATTTTACAATAAATAAATATATATATATATATATATGTATGTATATATATGTGTATGTATATATATATATACACACACATTATATAAATGTATGATTTTACAAAAAGCTAACGAGCGAACTTTTACTTTAACATTAATTTAAATAAAAATCAAGGTTTTGTAGCAAGAGTATTTTAAAAAAACTAGGACGCGTTGCCATAAGATCAATAGTACTAAAAAAATTGTTATTACTATCAACTAACCTGTGCATCGGTGACCATTTGCCAGCTTTAGTGCGACATCGAGTAGTTGCAAAAATTTTACACATGTTACGGCAATGAGTCCTAGTGGGTACTACATAACAAAGTTTGTTTGTAAGTGTAATGCAATCATAATTGCTATGGCATAGGTCATACAGTAACATTGCTTCTAAATATATACGCCTGTTAACGTTATACAGTTGTATTTGATTAGTAGATCTTTATATGAGCACGATTTACGATAACACTTATAATGCATACAGCGCAGAAATTTTCTCCGAACTAATTCTATGGCAGTTATATACTTATCATAAAATGGATTCCAGACTGGCACAGCATATTCAAGTTGTGAGCAAACTAAAGATTTATACAAATAAAGATAAGTCGAGGCTGGTAAAACATGTACTGGAACGAACAATAAATCCATACATTTTAAAAGCATTACTAACAATAGCGTTAACATGGTCATCAAGGTGTAGCTTACTATCTAATAAGACTCCTAGGTCGCGTATTACCTCTACTTTTTCGAGTTGTATACCGTTTAAGGTATAATTAAATTTACTGACATTTATCTTTTTAGTAAAAGTGATAGATTTACATTTATTAACACTTAGTGCAAGTTTATTCTTTATACAATATTCAGTAAAACGGTCAAGATCTTGCTGAATTTTGTAATGGTCATCCATCTGTTCAATTCAATGAAAAATATTTAAGTCATAAGCGTAGAGTAAAATATTGCTAAATTGAAAACAGGATTTAACGTCATTTATAAAAAGAACAAATAGAAGTGGGCCTAAAATTGAGCCTTGAGCCACGCCAGAACTAACAGCAGTATAATCGGATTCATGACCGTTCGAGACTACTTTTTGTTTGCGATTCGTAGTATAGGATTTAAACCAACGCCATAAGTTACCGTAGTTACGTATACCATTAAAAGCCAATTTTTCTAACAGTACTTTATGATCCACCTTGTCAAATGCCTTCCGAAAATCAGTATAAATGCTGTCCGTTTGTTTATTATAATCCATTCTTTCGAATAAGTAGGAAGTATAAATAAGTAAATTTGTATTAGTAGAGCGTTTTTTTACAAAACCATGTTGTTCTCTCAATAATTCTCAATAATTACAATATGGATAGATGGATAAATATAATTGTGTACTAACCTTTCAAAGGACTTTGACAGAGTGGGCATGATGGATATAGGCCGATAGTCCTCTACGTTGTATTTATCTCCACCTTTGAAAACTGGTACAATACGGGCTGATTTGAATATTGTCGGAAAAACACCCTCTTTGAGACACGAATTAAATATAAGGCATACGGGCACATGAATAGTTTGAGCAGTAGCTTTCCAAAAAATTGGTGGTATGTTGTCCACACCAGGCCCCTTTGAAATGTCTAGATTTTTTAACTCCCTAAATACTGCATCGCCAGACAGCTCAACATCACTAAAGAAAATATCAGATGCAGGGTTGCAATCTGGCATGTCGTCTATGTTAAGGTTATGAGTTACATCTGAGAGTTCAAAAACTGAGTCGAAAAATGACGAGAACAGAGAACACAACTCATCTGGTTTATAGACTGTTGCATTTTTATATGTCATCATACTAGGAATATCCGTTTTAGTTCTCCTGTTTTTTTACGAAAGTCCAAAAATGTTTTATATTCTTTTGGATACTATTTTCTACCGTTGCTATATACCTTTTATAACAATCATGCGATGCACGTTTAAATCTTTTCCTTAATACAGAAAAAATTGCACTTGATACACAAACACACTTCATCTGTCCTTAGTTTCTAGATACCATCATCAGATCCGGACTAGGTGACAATTACCACCAGCTTTCAAAGAAAAAAATAATTTGAACATACATGAAAAAAAATACATACAGCCGAACATATAACCTCCTCTTTTTTTGAAGTCGGTTAAAAGGGAGAAAAGAGAAGTGTTTAATATACGAGTATACTGCTGAACCTGAAGTGTTTACACTAATAATTTTTTTTTCTTTTTTATAGTATAGGGGGCAAACGAGCAGACGGGTCACCTGATGGTAAATGACTGTCGCCGCACATGGAACTCAAGAGTCACAAGTGCGTTGCCGGCCTTTAAGGGGGGAAGAGGGAGAGAGGGAAGGGTAACCTCACTCACGCGGCGAAAGCAATGTAAGCACTGCTTCATTGCCGGTTTTCAGTGAGGCCGTGGTATCACTCCGGCCGAGCCGACACATACGTGCCGAAGCATGGCTCTCCCACGAATAAAATAATGTATGTAATTATATGTATGTGGTGTGTTTAATAACCGAATTTTCTTTTTTCAAATTATTTAATCATTAGTTAATCCTACTTTACGCTGTGCTAGTTCACATCTAGTTTCAGTCCCAGCACGTCAATCTGATTATTTATGAAATCACAAAAAAAGTAAAACTGAAAAATGCGCTTTAATGAACTAAACAGTAAAATATACTTTTCATTTATGAGGTTTGTCAGGTCACTTGATCTGTTAAGTGGATTTTGCTTAGACATCAGATCCCATTTTTGCACGGTCTTAAACATTGTATTAATTAAATATCTGATTGAAAAACACATAGTATATATTGAATTTATGAAATATTAAAAGAAATATTACTAGCATTTCGTTATAATCATAGCGTTATAATCACCTCTGCATTAACGTAATAGCTAAAATATATTTGTTGTAGGAGTTCTGTAATATTATGATGCAATATTTTTTTTTAAATCATATTCATTTTTATACTTACATATTTTCTCTATTGTTGCTTAAGTTATATCTTAACCGTAACCAAGTAATTCATAGTTAAATCAACTGTGGTTAAAAGATATAAAAAAGCAGGAAAAAAGTGTGCCCTAATTTATTACACTTGAAGTTTTTTAAGAACAACTTAATAGTTTGTATGCGATGACTTAGCGGATCGTTCGGGCTATGGCGGGCAGCAACTACTCTACGTGATGGATGACGCGACATCCCTCTAGCCCGGCTTAGAACTCATTGAGGGGGGATTATATTGGGACGTTGACGAATTGCTACCACTTCACACACAGATAGCACTATTCAATCGATTTAAAACTTCACCGCTGACCAGAGGCAGACATTTGTATGGATTAATCGGGTCTTCCTTGGTTTGGATCATAGCTCTCCCGAACACTCGAAGATAAATTTAGCAAACATATTATGTTTTTCAAGGGATTTACTCCGTTAGCCTAAAGCTTTGATAATATATAACTATCATACATGTTTGATTGGCGCTCAAAAAATTAACCAAAAACTAAACTGTGCATACATGCAGTTGTAAGCACAGTTGAGCTCTCAGACGCTTCGTGCCTGCGCCTTCCTAAAACTGTGCTTTAGAAATGTAAAGAAGGAAATGGAAACAAGTTTAGATTACAATGTTTTAAAGTATGTAATATATGTAGTTAAATAATATATATCTTATATTTAAATGTCATATAACATAAGGTATTTTTTCAATATAATACATAAACCATGCGTGGTAATTATGAAATTCATTATATGATTTTGAGGTCAAGTAGCCTTAGAAATGGCTTAACCTTTACACATGGTGGTCGGCAATGCGGTCGAACGTACATATATATATATAAGAAAGTGTTCTTATCATAGAAACGTAGCAAGGAGAGAGGAACTAAATAATTTTATCGTACACGCACGCGTAACGTACAATGTGTATGGTAAAACTGATTGAGTATGAAATTCCTTCCTTGCCAGACTGACGCCAACGCCAAAAGAATTATGAAAATAGCTTCGCCTAAAAACATATTGCTATTGAAACAGCAAGACAACAAAATAACAGTTTCTAAACATCTTACGTTCGCCTCTGTACGATGTTTACAGTACGGTTTGTCGTCTGTACGATCGTATTTCCGTCTAGCTAATTACCTACACCTGGGGGACGTGTGTGTTCTACAAAAAAACTGTAGACAAGCTTGGACATCATGGCCTGACAGAAACAATGGTATTTTGTTAGTATTCATAGTCATTCAAATGCAAACGAGCTGATGATATGGCTTTAACAATTAAATTTAATTTTGGGGTTTACGAATTTATGTGAATTGTTGGTAGTCTAGTAAATGTTGTAACTTTCCTTTCGACTCAACCTAAAGGCGGGAACTTTGTTACAAAACAAAATTACAATAGGAGTAAGTTTATGACTACGGTTCCGTCGGGACCGTGCACCGATCAAAATATAAACGGAATTTTCACTTTGCGTTCCCAAATCCTGAAAGTTTAACAAAATCTAAACGATTAAATTATGGATAATTTATTGCGATGTCGCCCTTTCGCTAAGGCGATATGGAAAACAATGTTAAGGTCATTCGGTAGCTGGGAAATGGAGGCACGGATGGGCGCAGAACGTGACTTTTCGCTTGTACCGCTCATTTATTCCGATATTACTCTTGTAATTCTGTTAGCCATTTACTTAAGAGCCTTCTGATCAAGGATAAATATTTGTGTAATGCTATTTCCACTAAAACTGCTTTTGAGAAAATGTTTAAAAATCGATTTCGTAATAACAACATTTTTTATTCAAGGAACGTGGAGTAACCTTTTTTTTTCAAAGGTTTAATATGTTAATGTCTGAACGTAGGTAGATACTTTAATTTAGAGTTCTGAAGACTTTTTCCTCTTTATTTCATAAACCGTTAAAGAAAAATACTTTTGAGAGAGCTTCGTAAATTCCTAAATCTTCGTTTAGCAATATATTAAGAACTTTTGTAGTTAGTAAACAGTAGAAATGACTATAAAAACCATTGTGCAGTATAAAAGTGTTGCTCATAAAGTAGAAAACTAACATTTAAAGCGGGTGACACGCTATGCCTCCATCACAATCTTGTAACTTGCAACATTTTAAATTATCTAAATGGCAAATAATAAATACGTTCTCATAGATAAATTGTTTTGAGTTAAGTCATTCCAAAGAGCCTCTGAAGTCTGTTAACCTTGTATTTCTGTTGCAAAGCGAATGCATGCATTCATTTACATCTGCGTGACTTTTTGACTCGACTTAACGAGTTTTTTTTTTAGGTTCTTTAACTTTCCAGATCTACATGCCCAGTTAGAGTGAGAGTCGGAAAGATCCTTGCTCAACGCGTTCAATATAAATTTCATCAAACCTCTGCAAAAAATATCTATTGGTCGATCCAATACATATTATTTTTACAGAGGATTTTTCATTCCTGTCCGTTATCGCTTAATGTTACAGTTTGCACTTGAGAGAAGAAAATTTCTTTGAAAATATCGAACTTGTTTTCATAAGACTAGCAAAAAAGGAGCCTACAATAAAAATGGATATGCATGGTTAATAACAGATACAAATTTTTTTTATAAAACTATAAAATAGCATTGACATATAACATTACATAACATTATATTGATTTGATAAGAGACAGTTACAGCCGGCCAAAATTTACCTACCCTCTTGATAGTGTTGATTTTCATGATTTTGTAGAACGAGAAATTTTTATTCAAGAATGTAGAATAATTCGAAATGCTTTCGTAATTACGGCTCAACTCAAAAAAATCAAAGATAAGATTCGGTGATTATAATACTATTCTGTTTTCGACATGGTCAACCACGAGAATCATCTCTAAAGTTTTAAATAAATCTACTTAGACGAAAGCATGCATTCTATAAAGAGATTAAAATGATTAGCGAGCTCTGGGACTAAAATCTTTCAAGAAGTGTGATAGAAGAATAAATTTGTATTGTTTTCTGAAAAGTAATTCGAGATGGATCTGTCATAATTTGAAAAACCTATTACGAAAAAAAGTACCACTACCACCTTTATAATGTTTTAAACATCAAACCAACAACATCTAACGTATATGAGAATTATTCCGGTCACAGGTACTTCTAGCGTCGTAGCTAGATTTTATTTCTTACGGCGTCATAACGGCTTATTGCCGACAGTTTACGATGCAATACGCACCGCTGCCGCACTTTGCTAGTAATTGAATCGCAGGCGCTTGCTATAAATGTGGATTTGCCGGAGTTCTAACACCAACAAACAATGCCGAGCTCTCTCTACAAAGTTCAAAAACTGAACGTTTTCCTACTAGTTTTCTGGTGGTAAATGCAAGGACTTTATTTTCTTCTGTAAATATTTAACTTGTCGAACATTACGAAAAAGCACTTAGCATACGGTTCAGTAGAGAACGGAACGCTGTTATTAAAAAAAATAATTGAATAAATTCATTAGCGTCGACTAAAGAGTGATATTACACTAATATATAACTAAAATATGCAAAAAATAGAGATTTTTATTTTTTGGAAACTTGTACACATGACAAACAAAAACAGCAGCGGAATTTGCTGGAGGGCACATGTTGAAAAAGAATCAACCAAAACTTCTGTGGGTATTCTTTTATAATTAAAAGTATAAACGAAAAATGGAAACTACTAGACTTGACGTTCTCTCTATCATCTGAAGAATTTTGTCAAAGGTTGTTTAGTTGGTTATATTTATTGGTGAACTTGTTTTCAAGTATTCAGTCCGCCATTGTTTTTGTTATCAGTCCACAGTTTAGCTTCTGAAATAGAAAGACGCGCTAAAAAAATTCTAGGGATAATAATAAGTGCGTGATTATTTATAGTTGGTATAGTTATTAATTGACTTTTCAAACGCCTGATTGTGTCTAAATACGGATTAAACAAAAAGTTAGGGACCTCTCCATCCATACCCTAATTTTTGACAGGCTGACTCCTCAGTGACCACGGCCAGTGCAACCTGGTCGACACGTCAGGCAATTCAGAGGTATGTAATACCTTTTCGTGATTTTTTGTTAATTCCCGTTTAAATACATAAGTATAAGAGCTTCTTGTATAAATTTATAGACTGCTAAGGACGATTCCTGTTTTGACACTCATAAGATATTTGGTATTTCTTACAGAAAGAATAGATGCGGGTACACATTGCCTTTTTGTATATTTTTAATGCTGTTGGTAACAGAGCAATTGGACGGTAGTTACTCGGGTCGGTCATTGCATTCTTTTTTTATAAATTGGTTTTGTCAAAGTTTTTTTAAGTAATATGGGAAGGACACCCTCTTCAAAAGATTGATTTATCAATTTATAAAAAGGCAAATCGTCCTCTACTCTTGTACTTTCAAACATATAAATCTCCTTTTCACATGTTGCTCAACCCTCCGCATCATAATATGTCCATACAACCTATTGCTCTTCAACTGTTCATTTACTGGAGCTATTTTCAGGCTTCGTCTAATGTTGAATACATTCGCCTCACTTTCCTCATAGCCTATAAAAACTGGTTTTTAATTTGTTTTTTTTGTACGACTAAGAGCATCCAACTAATATAATTACAGGTGGACGTAATAAATATTACTTTCTGAGAGCTTTTGTACAAAGTTTCCTTTAAAACGCAAGCTTAAATAGACACTCGGACTCATTACTTTTTAGTAAACTGGGTAAAGCATTTAGAAGTTTTTAGAAATGCACCGGATATTGAGTCAGGATGGTACTTCAGTTGGTGTAAGGTCTCGCCATTTGCGGATAGACGCAAAACTCGGCTGGCAGCTTTGTTTGATAATGACAAAAGTAAGTCCCTTCGGGACAACCTGAGACTTGGTCGAATGTGGCGAAAGAAGATATCCTGAATTAAAAGACTGCCCCGCTGTTTTTCGTAATTTTTCTCTAAAATGATCATTTTTTTTTTTTAGAAAAGAATACTAGTAACGTGGGTCACACATTACTAGTATTCTTGTTAACCCCTCCAGCTAAGCTTAAATGCTTGTGTTAGGAGTGGGTTCACGCCGGTAGTGCACTGGGTAGGGTTCGAACCCGCAACCATTTGATCGCAAGTCCGACGCCTTAGCCATTACGCTACCGCCACTTAGTCTTTCTATAACGTTAATATAAATATTACATAAATAAAGTAATGTTACCATGTTACAAAAAAAAACTATTTGGTAAGTATTTAACTTAGGGTTTCTAAAGTAGAACTTAGAAGCCGCTCTCGATAAGCCCAGCATTAAAAAAGCTTCATATCCTCAACGATTTCTAATGAATGAACACATAGATCCACATTCATCAATACTATGTAAACCTAAAACACATCCATAACAGCAAGGGTAGGTGCACATTAACGATGTGTATTGGGACACCAACTCGTGTGCACCCTCTCTTTTATACGCTGTCAAACGGGGGGCGTATCAGTGCAAGCACAAAACATCCGATAGTGTTCTTTGCCTTACAGAAGAAGCTAATTTTGCTTAAGTGGGCTACTCTCTGAGCGCCGCACCGCTACAGGGGCGGCCCTCCCCAACATGGCCTATGTTTGACTCGGTGTGAGGCTAAAATGGTGCGCTTAGTAATTAATCAATCTTTTCACTTTGTAGGTACGTAACAAGTATGGTTACTTATTATACTTTCAGAATTTGTAATTTCAGATATAAGGATAGTATTAATATGAAATGATATATTTTATAAAACCACATTTTTGTTTCGGTTTATGAAATTTTCAAGGCCTTGTTAGGGTTCCGTTCGTCCGAATGAAAAATGGGACCCTTATACGATCGACGTTGAAATTTGGTATACATATTAATTCCTGTGACCTAAACACAGATGTGTAACGTAAATAAATAAATTTTGGATGTGGGGCTCAATTGGGGGACAAATTAAAATAAAATATTTGTATATTGTGGCTATTTTGTTAATAATTTTAAGAATAAATTGTTAGTTATTTAAGAAAATAATATAAAATTCACCATTATTTATTATTTACTCATTATCTCCAATTCTACCTTGGATAAAATTTCGAAAAAATATATACAAAAATAGTTCTTTGATTAATTGTTGATTACAGAGTTTGAATTTGAACTAAGTAACTGAAATTGAATATCTGTCTGTTACTAGGCAGGTTTATATGCGCTTCTAAATCTCTGATTGAATCACGTGTTAATCAGAGGAAAGACAACAAGATGTTGGTCCGCTTGTTACGATTTTTAGAATTCAAAGTTTACAGTCAGACTTATCTGACATACGAATACAAATAAAACCTTTGTACCCTCTGATTAGTTTGCATCATTTTAAGTAAAATGAAGGAGTTTTGTAATAAATATATATTATTATGTATAATAAACACCAAACCCGCCAACAATAGTAGATACTTGGCATTATATAGCACACTAAACATATGCCGTGTTGCGCTGTGTTATATAATGCCCTGCGTGCCAACGACGTTATAAATTCTTCATATATTCCATTCCATTCCCTTTTAGGTCATTTGCCTAAAGTGTGTATCACGTAGTATGTTTGCATGTGGCAAATATTATGCCTGCTACCTTATTTGATACTAAGTTAATGAATCATTATTTTTTTTATTATTATAAGCCATTTTCTTCTTTGACTGGCCGGTGGGTCTAGTGGTTAGTGACCCTGACTGCTTGGTTCGATTCCCATTTAGGTCAATAGCCCACCCAGGACAAATAATTGTGTGATGAGCATGATCATTTGTTCTGTGTCTGGGTGTAATTTATCTAATGTGTATGTATTTAGAAATATAAAAGTATGATTATCAGCGATCTGGTTACCATAGTACAAGCTCTACCTAGTTTGGGATCAGGCGGCCGTGTGTGAGATGTGTGAAGTTGTTATTATTTCGAATGATTTCTGTTGTTATAATCATAGTATATCTATTAATTCAGCAGGCCTCTGTGCAAACGCCGCCTGTAGCTGCTTTCATTGTACTCTATTACGAGCCACTCTTCACTAGTTAGTCACTCTTTACTATCTCCTTAGTTGTTTTCCTCTACTCTGTTTCCCATTTCTTGGGTACCAGACTGATATTACTTTACTCCATTTATCCTTTTTGTCTCTAATTATGTCGCCTGTTACCTTCCACTTTTGCTTTGATCAATTCTGGTCAGTATGTACGTTACTTTTGTTTTTGCCCTCAATTGATCATTTCTTGTTCTTTTTTTTTTTATTATATTTGAGCTGCCAAAATGACTCTGCCCCGCCTGATGGAAAGCACAAGCAGAATCCAAGAGTGGTGGTCACCATCCTCACTGTGAACAAGGACAGTGCAGCATGGTGACCAGCACTATGGCGTTCATAATAAATTTATGTTCAAGTTATGTTACGCTTAATCAAGATTTTACAGTTATTAGTATTTATTGATGACTAGCTGTGCCCTGCGTTTTCACCCATGTAAGTCCCGATGCCGTGGGAATATCCTAATAAAAAGTAGCTTATGTGTTAACCCATTTGGACCTAAATACAAATTTACAGTGGAAATAACAAAATTTCTTTATTAATTGGTAGAAACTAATATTATTATAACAAAAACCAAAATAAACTAAAAAAAATTTTTTCCGTCGTTGGAAAAAAAGCCGTCCTCAAATAGGGGCAATAGGCTAAAGCGGTGTGTAAATTTTCAAAATATTTTCTTTTAATGCATAAAGTTTTCACATGCTTTTTGCATTTCAAACATGCATTTTTATGATAAATCGAAGTTGTTGGTAAAGTTTTTAAGGACCTAGGAGGAGGTGATCTACCTCACCATTTTACAAAATTGGCACCACAGAAGCTGTTGGATGCAAATTTTCACTGCTTGTATGTCTCAAATAGTGTTGAGCAATATTGCGACAAAATTAATGCTGCTCTAACTTGATATCATTAGTTACAAGGTAAAGGTGGCATGAGTTTGTCACGGTTAGACTATTTTGACTCCATGACGCAGACAATATTGCCGATCCAACGTACGAATCAATTTTGGTCGAAACGAAATCAAGATCGGCACAGGTTTTCTTCTTCATATCTTACACTGCAACCATTTTGTTTTTTCAGCACATCCATCAATTTATCAAGATTTGCTTGCAAATTACCATTAGTGAAACTATAAGCTTATCATTTCAAGGAAGGCCTCTATTTAACACCAGCGGGGTTCCGCAAGGTTAAGGAAAATCAGTTCTATCTCTCAGATCTAGCGAACAGTTCGTCATTGCTACTTTCCTTTCCTGTCCATCTGTCCTGTTCCTGTCCATGTGTCTTCATCTCGATTAGTTAATACTTCAATTCTTACTTGGTATGTCTTGCGGAATAGCTATGCTTTATTAGATATACAAATATGATGTGGACCATATATCGCCATCTTCTTTATAGGTAAATTCACTTAGTTCTGCAGGAATTGCTACTAAATCTATCTCTGTAACATCGTATTCTTCAAGCATTATCACAGTATCAAGGGTTTATTGAAACCCGGGGTAGTCACTATAACTGTTAAATGTTAGTTTAGCCATAGTTTTTCAAAAATTACATGTCGATAATAATACGAATATTTTGCCTCTGATGTGTCCATTGGCCCCGATTGGGGACAACACCGTAAAACGCTCCTAGTACAAATAATACTCAACTATTTTAACATAATTAAATTTTACCCTATTTTACGGAATGTATTGTATGTAAAAAAAACTAGCAGATTTCGAGGAAAAAGTTACAAATAAAAATTCCTTATTCTTTGTAATCCCCGAAGCCTGAAACAGCTCCATAATATGCTTGGTAAAATCTCTTTTATCTATTTCTGATCACTATTTTGTCTAATAACGAGTCAATAGCTTTTTTACCATCAAATATCTACATTAGAAAAAAGAAAAAGCAAAAAGATAAAAAAAATTGACGGCACTTCTTTAGGTGTCCTCATTTGTGCACAGCGGGCTTAATCCGGGTCTTCAGCTAAGTACATACCAAGTTTCATCGCAATCGGTTCAGTAGTGTTTGCGTGAAAGAGCAACAAACTTCCATGCATGTATACATCTTCACAAATTTTCGCGTTTATAATATTAGTAGGATTATTGAAATCTACGCAAATATTGTATCGTGTCATTCTACTTTAACATAAAATATGTACTTTACTACTGATAATATTAAAATTAGATGACTAGTACTGCAGACTTTATTACCAAGAGTTTGCAGGTGAGTGTAGTGTTTGTGCTATACCATTCTATAATAGTCAGGAAAAAAAATCAAGAATGCTGAAACAGTGATATTTAATATATCTAACCCCAAGTTAGCTATAAAATATTGAAAAGGGAAATGAAATAACAATCAGGACTATTGGTCGTGTTTTCCTTCCTAATTATGATACACTAGCAGCACCCCGCGGTTTCCGGTCCCGTGGGAGTATCGGGATAAAAAGATAGCCTATGCGTTAATCCAGGGCTCCAGCTATCAACATACTTAGTGGTGGTTTTAGCGTAAAAGAGTAACAAACATCCATCCATCCATCTAAACTTTCACATTTATCATATAAGTGGGATTACTTAACGTATAGTAAAGGTAAGATGATACGATAAGATCAGGAGATAAAGGAAAGAACAGGGAGAATGAATTATAGATGATAATTTTAATTAGAATAAGGATGATTGAAATAGCTTTACAGTCACCTCTGGGATTAAATCGATACAGATATAGGTAATCGATATAATGAGACTGAAAGAATCATCGGCTTTACTTAGTACATCTGGATAATACCTGGATACAATGCGTTATGTGACGTTAGCAGGATCGTTACTCAGCAGCATATTATCGGCGTTAACACTTGAGCTGGTAGCGATGACGTGCATTGTTTAGATGTAAGCACGCATGTGCTCTTTGTTCGCGTGTGCAATACTTATGAATTTCCTAGGGGAAGTTTTTATTGTACTGCTCTACGATAACAACTTAACTATATAGTTTTAATATGGTTATAACTATATGTATATATACTATCGTATAAGGGGTGATTGCCTAGTCAATGACGAAATGGAAAACTAAGTATGTTATCGATTTCAATATTATAAAAAGTCTATGAAAATACAGAATAGTTCAATAGAAAAAATTATAGTCTATCCATGCGTTATAATTAAATTCGTAAACTTAGAGTTAAATTTATTGCAGAGTATAATATATTACTACAATATGTTCCTTTCTACAAATATAATCTTAATATATATATATTTCTTCTGTACGTGTGTATGTCATTGAACTCCTCCTAAACAGCTGGACCGATTTTAATGAATTTTTTGTGTGGCTTCAGGTGGATTCGTGGTTTCGATTTACAATTGGACCCGGTAGAAGGCGTTCCGATACCCTATCGCATACAGGAATAACATTTTTTACGTTTCGGCAGGACAACGTCTGTCGGGTCCGCTAGTTATGTATATAATTGTCAAAAAGTCTAGTTTTCATCACTAAAAATGAATTCCACTATCCCGCTAATATTATAAACGTGAGAGTTTGGATGGATGGATGAATGTTTGTTACTCTTTCGTGTAAATTGATTGAAATATGTTGATGATTGTAGAAAATGTCTCTACTACCCGTGCGATATGAATTAAGAAATAGAAAATTATTAATTTTCAGACATGAATTTTAAACCAGTGACACATAGCAGTAACTATATAAACTTTACGTACTTTAATCTGTTCAATGTATCAAAAGAAAAAAAATTAATTAAAAACTAAACAACGTTTGCAACTGAAGACATACAAATAATGTAGGTATATAAGAAAAAAAACTAATCACTATTAAAATTATTTGTTTAAACAACTAAATTGTGAAATATGATGTCCATTAAAGTATTTATAAATTTTACAACCTAAATCTATAATCAATCCAAACGTCATGCTACAAAAAGCATGATTACTGTTTACTCTGAATTAGGTCTCTAGGTTAGGTCAATAAATCGGCAGTCACCAATAGTACTAATTTAAGTTTTATACATATAGTATTATCTATAAATGTCTTGAAGGCTAAATAAGGTAAGGCAATCTTGTTTTGTTTGTTCAATGTTTTAAGATAGCAAGTGATTCGTAAGTTTTTCATTGCGTAATATTATGAAAAATATGTTTATAAATGGTGCAATAGAAACACCAACTAGTTGTAGAGATTTTATTGCATCCGAATGAAGTCACGACTTAGCAATAGCTGTAAAGACAAAGCTCTTAAAACAGTGCTTGAGAATGTTCACAGCCCCTTTGGGACACCCGTAATGCAGAGATTACTGCAGCTAAGGTGTGCAGAATCCTGCATTGTGAAGTTGCCCACTTTATTCTTCTCTTCAACTTTACTCCATATCCCTTTAGTATAAGTCTTTTTCTTTTAAGACCAGATTTCATGTACCTATTACCTGCCCAGAATTGGTCGATTACTACCCTGTTCGGTTGATTGCGGCAAAGTTTACGAGTTACGATAAAAAGTCTTATTTACTTTTGCTGACTTATTGCTTAGTGTTGATAAGACTTATATTCTATTGGGTATGGTTAAAAAATATGATGAGTAGCAAACAAAGTGGTAAATTTGATAAAACATCTGATCGTTGAAATACAAAATAAATTATAGTATGTGGGTATATTGTTGTGCAGTGTATGTAGTATTATACTATATTGTATACTAAACCAAATAAATTATAAAGACTTTATATGGCCATGAATGACGATTTAAAACATTCAGACACGTTTGTAAACATATGGAGAACACTTAGATATGAGAGCATCCTGAAATTGTTTTTTATTTTTGGGTGCTGTTTTTTAGTGACTTTCTTCCTGCAAGTGTTTCTCCTCTTTTGGTTTTAAAGTTTGAAAAACTTTCAATTCATCTTTTAATAAGTATTTTTAGTTTTAGTTTAGCTATGACGTTGTTTTCAATCCTTTTTAATTATACTTGATGATCGTATCACTCACCTTATTTTTTTTTTAAGGATGTCATAAAAATTTATAGGAGATTTTGGGTTAACTGATATAGTTTATATAAGTCAAGTAAGTTCTTATTACTTTAAAAACACTGCAGTAAAAACGCATTCGCTTAAGTTGTTATATATGTGGCTTCCGAAGAATGTAAATATTTTATAAGTCTATGTTGTAACACGTGCGTTGTTTAATTATACAATTTCATTGTCATTCTTATTCTATTTTCTGACATTGAATGTAAAGCTTATAAGGCTTTACATTCTCACACATATATAAAATATATGTTGGTATAAGGGGAAATGTCAATTTGCTTATCTTGTACACGGAACGGCCAACCTTACACATTTGCAAATAATTTAGTATATAGAATATAATACCAATATACAAAAAAACGTGATGCAGATAATGGCCAATCGCGGTAAGGTAAAATGTTGAGGATTTGCTCGTAATTGTGACCCTCACCAGCGATCGCTGTGTCGCATTTACTCTTGCTTTTTTCTTCCGTGAGATTTACAGTGCGTTTAAGTTAGTTATTATTTACATCATTCGATTAATTTAAATTTATTATCATGAACTGCATTGTTTTTTCTTCTTAGTGCTCCTTTAAATAGTGATTTTAAACATTTAACTTTGAACTTTGAAAATTGTACAGAATAAAGAATAACTAATCTAGTTTCAATATTCTAGAGAGGTCGCCTGTAACCGATTTATTGACAGTGTTCTGGACACTGTTGCGGTGCGCTTCTACGTCGAGTTGCAGTCTTTATTGATGATAGGGCCGCCCGAGCCTCAAACGACTTTTAAAAGGATCTTGGGTTCTGAGAAGAGAGGACTTAGGAATAATCTCCTCATGATCGCTTCGCATCGCATCGTAATGCAGATTACACCAAGAGTTTTAATAAACTCTCAAAGACTGGCGTTTTAGAGCAAATTAAACTAAATAATGTCAGGTAACTTCAACCACTTGAGAAATACGCGTGAATAAACAATTATAGGATGCACCATCATCGAAATATTTAAACAGTCAAGCAAGTAGTTGAAAATGACATAGAAACTTACGACAACAGAAAAATATGACATCTTACCGCGGGATGCGACGCGCAATCTCCATAATTGACCCCAAAGAAGCTAAAACATTCTTTTAAGTAAGAAAGAAATAGCTTTGACATGTATATTGAATAGTTATTGAATAGTGAACTAGTTGAGCTTTCTTAAATTTTCGTTTTTGGTCAATGCGAAGACGAACCTCATTCATAATTCAATAAAAATCACTACATTTCCTTCCCAATAGCCATTAATTACTATTTTTCTGTTATAGTATTGTATCAGTTAGTAACTTATTAAGTTACACATGTACTTGAGAAGTTTATAAGAATACGAAAACAGTCCCTTCTAGCGCAAGCTATTCTCAGTTCATAACAGGTAGCTACCTAATATTTTCCGATTAACTAAAGAACGTTTACATTACCCGAGATAGTAGCATTATTTAGAATTTATTGCCCCGTTATAGTGGTGAGTGCATCCCGGCTACGGGATACCTATAGCGCGCTACTCTCGTTAATGATCCGATTAATTATTTTAAAGTATTATTTATTAAGGGCTATACTTGTAGCAGTAAAATTGTACCCGCCTGATGTTGTTCGTTGCTATTACGTTACCGATCTAAGTGCTAGAAAAACGGACAGCAATACCCGTTGCCCTTAGGCACTTGCTCAAGGAGGCCGGACATCGTTATGCGCTCTCTGGCGTTTGTTGCAAATTCTGCGGGAAAAACGAGACTTCCTGTTTCTTTTCCTCCTCATTGACACATGATGGCGAAAAGATGATGGAGGCTATAGTTACGTTACGTTAGCTTACGTTAGATGCCCTTGATAAGAACACAATTTGCAGATTCTGTCAAGAAACAGAAGAGACTGCAATGCATATTTTATGCTCTTGTGGCCCACTAATGCGGCACCAAAGTATTCACCTAGGGTTGCACATCATGCAACCGCAGGAAATACAAACAATCACTGCTGATAAAATCTGGAGGTTTCTTGAAGCCATAAGTCTGAGCAGTGAACTGTAAACCAGAAGTGCGCTACAAAAGACCAGTAATGGTCGAGGTAGCACCAGGCACTCAAAACAATAATAATAATAATCCATGCCTAATTATTAGCCAGTCAAACAAATAGCGTTATATGGTTTAGTCACTTTTTCGTGACTTTTTGTGGAGAGAACAAGAATTCATACCATAAGAATTATTTCAAAATATTTTTTTACTGATGCCAAATTATAATTCAGAATCAGATATACTTGAGAACTTTGAAGAGGAGCTTAAATGGATTATCATAGGTGAAATATTCCGAATTTAAAAAAATTGTCAGTTGATAGGCTACTAATATTAGAAGAGATGAGCGACGACAATGGAAAAACGTTAGCCTATAATGGCTAAGTTATCGAGCAATGTCTGATAAATATTAGTTGTCTTTAAAACTAAATAACGCGACCACCTGTAGAGAAAACATAGTAAAGGAAAACTAACCCAAAAACTATCTAATATACGTTTATTTCCTTTGATTTTAGTAGTGAATACACACTACAATTTGTATCCTTGAAAAGTACATAAGCACTCTTAAATACGAAAGAGATCTTCAAGAACATACTCGATCACGTAATTGAAACAATTGTATTCCATTTATTTCATTACTTTATTTCTTTGTAGCGTCGAATATGGTGACGTTATGTGAACTAGTCGACATACTGTCGGAGGGAGCTCAGGCTGACGCGAAATTGATTCAGTGTACGACGTGCACAGACTTCCTAACGCTGCGATTCAAATGTAACTCAACGGACGCCGCCAGACGAAACGAAACTTTATGTTGACATCTAACAAATTTAATTAGACACTTCGCTTTAATGCCTCGCTCTGTACGTGCCAGAAAATGTTACCTACTACTGATTTGGTTAAATGCTTTAAATAACAATATAATCGCTAGTAATATCCAACAGGAGGAAGAAAATGCGCAGAAATGATTAATGTTTTATAACAACAGTTTTAACGTCTCCATTATGAGATATTTTTAATCGATAGCTTCAAAGTACGTAATAAAGTATTTAATACAAAAGCCGCATATCAGTTCATTCACATAGTTTACAGACTGAAAATAGCAATATGTAGGTCACACAAATCGCTCATTTATGAGAGGGCTGACTGCATTCAAAATGGTGCATTCCGTCAGTACGAAAATAATAGGTTATCAAGACTGTACTGCAGGTAATAATAACCGCCGGGTAAAATAATAATAGATTAATGATCTCGTTACCTATAGATAGCTATATTCTTTTACATATTTTTTAAGTAACTAAGTTGATCAACAAGCCTGTGCTTGTTGACCAACTTAGTTACTACCTGTGGTCAGGATGATAGTAGTAGACACGGGTGCCAAAAAATCAGTGTTTAATACTAATTGTGTTACTAACCGCAGTTTTCTTGTGGGCGGTGGGCACATCCTACAGATGATGCTTTTAATCATATAGTATCTGGATGACCGTTTTTTTTTTAGTTTTTCCCAAAATTAAACCTAGCTAGATCGGATTATCGCCCCCGAAAGCCCCTGCATACTAAATTTCATGAAAATCGTTGGAGCCGTTTCCATTCCATTCATTCCTTTTCCAAAGCATATAGTCATAGTAGCAACGACGAGGATATATGTATATAGTTATGTACTAGAGCCAAAGTACTATTAGAGAAAATGAAATTTGAACGCTTATGTTCTGTATGTGGAGAGTAAGTAATGTCTGCTACCACTGGATCTATTTAAAATTTTATAAGACTTTTTATTTTTCACCCGCTAATCAATTATTATCTTAAAATTAAGCAGTATTTACAGCGAATTTTATTTTGGCACTTGCGTTAATTTTGCTTGGTTACTGCTTCATTCATTTTTACGGGGCATAATGTGGTGTAACATACATACACTTTTTAAAGAGATGTGCTATCTACACTAGGCACATACCACATCATCATCAGCTCTGGTAAGGTAATGCCCCGTGGGGTTTTCCACACCCCAAAAAAAGCGTTCAACTATCAAACTCTTTACCTGCTACTTTTATATTATTATCATACTAGCTGCGCCCCGTAGTTTTACCCGCGTAAGTCCCGTTGCCGTGGGAATATCGGGATAAAAAGCAGCCTATGTGTTAATCCAGGTGTTCGCCAACAGTAACTGTCAAACGACTGACAGTTATGTCGAAAGCGCCAAGGTTACATTAGAAAAGTTAATATGGTCGTTAAGTTTCCTTAAATTTTCTATTTTTCTCGTTACTTTCTTAATTTTTTCTTTCATGAGAACCTTCTCCTGACAACATCAAACACAAATAAAAATATGCGGAATCGCTTCAGCCGTTCACGCGTGATGCCGTGATCAAGGGAAATAGGGATTAATTTTTATATATAGATTTTTATTTACCAATGTCTCTGTATATAAATAAGCTAAACTTAATAAAACTCTGATATACTTATAGTACACAATCTTAACAAGTAAATCTACTGATTAGTACTACGTAAGAATACATTAACAATTCTAAAAGTTTACACACTAAATTAGAGACACATTTTTCCACGCAACAACTTTTGACAAATAGGCAGGATAAATTAGAAAGGCTAAAAAATATAGTTAGATTGCTTCGACTTCCAGACAAGAGTCAGTTCGAGTTACAGGTATGCTACCCTGGGACCCATCCATATAAGCAAAATACCTTTCCTTCAATTTCCTTCCCACCTTAACTACCTTTTCCTTTCAAAATACTCCCAATTTTCTTATCTTTAACTCCCAAAGTTACGGTTGGCAAATTGTGAGTATCTGATATACTTCTCTCTGAGTGTATGTATGAATGTAAAATACTACAGCTTTGCCATGGATCAGGGTCGGTCAGAGTTCCTAGGGATTTCCTTCCAAGATTACATACGGGTTGCCGGCCGTAGGATCCATGACAAAACACACTGTAATTTAACCATTTCATCAAGAGGGATTAAAACCCAATGGGGTTTCCAATACATTGCCTATTAGTTATCATGGCGGTACATTAGCAATATTGGTCTACTAACTAGCTATTAGTTAGTAAAGTAAAATAAAGATGATCAACAAGAAATGTAATTTTGATTCATAGTGTATGATCTCTAACAGGGAACTAACTGAGTCATCGTGTCGAGAAACTTGTATAAACATCATTATCGGAAAAATATTGGACGGAAAACCATCGTCAGCTTTATATTGTTTTCTAAATCGGAACCAGTAGTGCCTGTCGCTTCCGGCGATTCAGCTTGTTTTGCGAGAAAATCCACTTTTTCTTCTCTCTCCGATTCTTTGATTTCTTTTTTTATGCCACCATTGTTCCGTTCTTGGGGTGAAACGTTCTCATTTATATTTTAGCGGTAATAGCGTGAATCTAATGTGTATTTCATTGATTTGGCTCAATAAACGATCTGTTGCAGGTTTAAATTATATTATTTGTTCTTTTCATTTAGCATTTTTATACGACCATAAATTATGTTTCAATATTACGGCACATTCAGGAAAAGCGTAGTGGGTCACGATTGAAAGGCAACTGAGAGGCAAAACATTATACATTCACCTATTTTGCGAGGACTGCCTTTGGGCTTATTCGCAGGGGTTGTTAGTTTAACAAAATAATAGGTTAGAGTTAAATTTAATAATTAATTTACGGCTCTTTGCAGAAAAAGGCAATCTTTTAATAGCTAATATTTATCTCATAAATATGCTCTACTATCTTCCCATGAATTTAAAACTGCATTATTATTCTTAGCATTTAACATTTTGAAATAAAAACACTTATAACATTTTTTTTGGCAAATAAATTTCTCCGATGTTCCAAACTTTCAACCGATTGCTAGCTTTCGTGCTCATGAGTCTACTAAAGAAGTACATATAATATAAAAGGTGTTGTCTTCAGGAAGCATGGCATTGGCTTTATCCTCAGTTTTCTTTTAAAACGAATCACCAGTATTTCTAAACACAGCACTGACAAAGCACATAACACTGATTGTTTCCCGGGTAGTGAAGACAGAGAGGCCTTGTGATGGACTAGTAGAATCCAGTGGTTTAGATCCAACTCCACTAAATGCAAGCTGGAGCTGATTATAAACCGGAGAATGATGATACACAACTTCAACCATTGGGCCATCACCGCCAGGCATGATCGCCACGCCAGTTGGAGAGGCATAACACCCGTTCCTTCACATCATATTAAATTATTTACTTACCTGAAGGATAATATGCGACTGAGATCCGTTATCTTTATTTCTAATATGTGTATTAGTGCTACAGAGTAAATTTTAGCTCAGATATATTCCAATTATTACGAAACGCTAAGTCTCACCCATAAAACTCAATTTAAATTTAGTCATAGAAAAAAAATTCAAAGTAATTTCCGAAAAGAAAATTAAATCCTTGGTTTATATAAAAACTTTTACGTAGCTCGATAAAAAGTAAAAAAAAAAAATACGTACTCATTATTTTTAAATTCAAGATATAAACTAAAAGTATTTATTAGCAAGCATTCGGAAGTCAATATATGTATGTTTTTCACAAAAGTAAACAGTAATTATATTATTAAATGCAGTACTAAACTTAATTTTATAGCCCCCAAGCTTCAATAACGGTATTCGGTTCTTTTTAGTAGATATTATGATAATTAACACATCTGACGCATGGCCGTCTGATCCGAAACTAAGCAGAGCCTGTACTATGGTAACCAGACTGCTGATAAACATACTGAAAAATTTCTAAATACATACAAATTATAGATAAATTACACCCAAACACAGAACAAATTATCGTGTTCATCACACAATTATTTGTCATGAGTGGGAATCGAACCCACGGCCTCTGGCTTAGCAGTCAGGGTCACTAACCACTAGACCAACATGCTAGTAAAATTCAAATTCAAAGTCAATTACTTGCACAGCTAAGAAATAATGCATTGGTCTTCTAAAATCTCTGAAAATATAAACTTAAACCAATATTTAAGACTCTTCATACAGATTTACATTTTAACTGCATTTAAATATCCACATTTTAAACTACCTTACATATTATAAATAATACGATGAAGAAAGATAAATATTGGAAGTCTAGACAGAAGCGATTGATTTTAGATTGGAATCATATTAAAAAGTTGACTTATTTAAGGTATTTCCCGAACGATGTCGATGATTTCATTACGCTCATGGATTGCAGCCTTCGAAGTCTGTAAATCTCTAAAACGTTTTTAACTCAAACATTAAGTATATCTAATTCTATTACATATGATTTCCACGTGTATAAACTACTTGTAAAGTTCACTGACAGATGGCTGTTTTATAAATAAATCAGCTATCCTCCGACGCGTCGCGCGAATTTAACCCCGCGTAGACGGTATCATACGAGTACATGTGGAAGTGTTTATAGGTTCTAATGTTATTTTTGAGGCAGACTTGGGGAGGGATGTTGCACACACTTGTCTTGTGATTGGTGTCGCGTGGGGGCTCGCTTCTGCGAGTGCCCCACTTGAGGGAAATTACAGTCTACTGTGCGCACTATCGAATGTTTTGTGTGTGTCGCCCTGAATCACCGCACATCACACGAATGCAATCCTTCTTATAAATGAATGAAAGAGTTGGGACAAATTCCGAAGGTTTTCAATGGTTTTAGAGGACTACTTTGGCGGAGAGGGATTGCCTGAGTTTGTTGTCTGAACTTATGAATATTTTAATAGTTACTTATCTGATGTCATACTTTACGTGGGTGGTTGTACACAAAAGGAATAATGTCGCCACGGGTTCGTAGTTGGTAAACCCACTACGAACCCGTGGCGTCATCATTCCTTTTTCGAGAATTTTTATGGATTGCTCCGAATAATTAGTTTGAAATTTATACGCAGCTTGGTAATTGATATTATGTTCTGAAACTAACTGGATCTGCAGAGCGACCATGCTATCTTTACTAGTATCAAAAGTTAGATGTAACTTTGTGATTATTTGTATTGTATTTGTATTATTTGTATTACCTATTCAAAAATATTTCATAAAGTTATCCTTGAATAATGATTCCCTAATCCTATGAGACGTGTTATTGCAATATAAAATCTAAATAATATCATTTTACTTGATGCGGTATCTTACAGTGTTATAGGCTTTTTTGTGTAAATTGTGTTTTATATCATTTTTACCTTATGACAACTGCTTGCCATCACATGGGCAGGGCATCAGGTATTGTAATATAAAACAAAAGTAAATTGAAAACATAAACCGGCTTTTGAAATCTCTCAAGAAAAAGTGATTATCATTTTAACTGGCCTGTTGGTCTAGTGGTTAGTGATCCTGACTGCTGAGCGAGAGGTCGTGGGTTCGATTCCCACCCAGGACAAATAATTGTGAGATGAGCACGAACATTTGTTCTGTGTCTGGGTGTAATTTATCTATGATATGTATGTATTTAGTAATATATAAGGATGTTTATCAGCAGTCTGATTACCATAGCGGCCGTGTGTGAGATGTGTCAAGTTCTTATTTATCTTTTAGAAAAGCATTGTCATTGTTTGTGATAAATATTGTTGTTTGCTATTTATTCTTAGTATCTACGCTACCAGCCGTTTCATACTCGTATCATGTAATTTGTAATAAGTGAACACAGTTTGTTCAAAATTAAACCAAACAAATGCCTAACGTGCAAATGAAGGCTAAAATTAAAAGCTATTTTACCTCTCATACAAATTCAATTTGAAGTTCGTGAAATAATAAGGACGGGAATAAGGGTGAGGATATACGAGCAAGCAAGCAAAGGATTTTTATTTCTGTATTTTTGAGAGAATTTTTTCTGTTATATTTGGGAATCTGTTTTTATTTGATTGGTTTTACCTCAAAAACGATTGATGGGTGTTCGGTTTTTCTTATTTCAGACTAGTATGTTGCAACGTAGGTCACATTTATAGTAATCTTATTAACCTCTTCAACTAAGTTAAACGCTTGTGTTAGAATTAGGTTAACCTTAACAAACTACTGGTTGAAGCTTGAACCTGCTTTGTCATTATGAGCCGCTGCCGCGCCGTTTAGTCGTGGTTTATTCTCACAAAATTGTAGTTTCCAAAAAAATTCTATGTAACTACCACGATAGAGATTAGGGAGCGAGGTAACTATATACACACATATCATTCAGTAGTGGTAGAACTTCTGACTTAGTGAAAATATATTAAAAGTTGCAATACAATTTTGTGTAGAGAGAATCTCTTGTAAAATCTTAAAATTTACATTTTTCTCTTAATTTAATTTTTACTACTAACGACTAGATTTTCGAAAACGTTTTTATATTTTCAAAATCTAACATATTTAAGCCATGCCACGGATACCATAACATAAAATCATTAATCCAACAATTTCCTTTAAATAATCGATAAAGAGAATCAAATAAAAATTGAAAATCAGAATCACAACGGCACTGCGGACGGGAAAAGCGCCGAGAAAATCACATGAGCCGAGCCGCTTCACACCCTTGCACCCATGGGCGATACAAAAATATTTTCCATTTAACTAACGCCGTTCGTGTCACACGACGTACTAACACGATTTGAAATTTATTTCCCGAACCGGCAGTGGAGTTGAAACGCAATTGCACCTACACTAGAAATCCAAGTGAAATAAAATGGTATCTAATAATCGTTGTGAGTACTTGGAACGAATAAATATCTATGTACCCAGTGAAAGAACAGTGTGCTGAATTTCACAGTGCATTTCATGATTTCTAAAGACTTCATAATATTAGCGAAGTTTTGGTAAAACAGATTACTCCCGCTTAAAGTTTCTTGAGCTCGGCTTCTACTATTATTTAAAGTTTACGCACTGCCTAATGTAGCAATTGCTGCTTGATGAGAAATAAATGTTGACACAACACTGAGTGCTTTATTGTGCTCATGTTATAAGTAAAGCATAATTTTAGCCGAAAATTTCTCACTCTATTACAATATTCATTCCCTTAGCAACTTGGAGTAACTGGAAAAAAATTATTAAGAAAGTGCAAAACAAAGCTCGTGAATAAATGAAAAGCTTGTTCCACGCTTTGTATTATCAAGTTGTCTAGAGTTTCTTACTTTACTTATTTTAGTTGGATGTACTTCGTCAGTTAGAAGCCTTACATAGTGTGAAAACGGTGGCAGCCTCGCTTCCGGCTGCATACAGATGTATGTGTGAGTATGTAACAAGCAGTCACGTTGAAAGTGTGCATCTCGCAGGATATTTTAGTACTCGATTGATAGACTCAATTTAAATGGTTAAATTATTGGCGAGGCGAGTGCTTTAGTGCATTACCATGTTCGCACACACGATGCAAACTTCAAAAGCAAATTGCTTAAGTACGGTACATTTATCTGTGCTGGTTGAACGATGAAAGCTTCCATTACGAACGGTATCGGAATGGATATGTGCACTTAAGGTGGTCTTTGGTTTGTCACCGCGCTTGTGTTACACCATTTATTTGGTATTTGACGCTGGGAAGATCACCTCGTGTTCTCTTGGAGCTGTTAGGCAGTGTACTTCTAGTGATAGCTCATCAATATGATGAGCCTTTACGACGATACCTTACGGAACTTCACGGTATTTGTTCCCATCTTAGTTATCTCTATAAAGGAAGATTAAGAACATTGGTCAGGCGTGTAAATAGCCCGACCAGGGTGTGATTGCTCAACAGTTAGCGTACGAGGTGTAGGGAAGTAAACCACTTCTATCGATCAAAACAATCATGCCAGCACTAACCTGCAACACCGACCAAGTCCCGATCCTCCAGAAGGCAGCGAGCAGCGGCGAGGTTTCTACGGTCTCTTGAAAGGTATTGACCGGCCGGTCACGATCGAAGACTAGAGCACTCCACATACACCTTGTAAAGGTTACAAGCGAGTCCAAACACTACACGGCTATAGGACTAACGGAAAATCAGCTTCTTTTCACGAGAAATATAACTGATGTCCGTGGCGGAACAAAATTTTTATATATATTAAAGCGTCTTAGCGAAAAGCGATGAGAGCACGGTATGTCCGTTTTTTCTTGCACCAATCAGGCGCAGCGCGCCCACATTATTTGAAGACTGCTAACGCCATCTTTTGAGATCGTCGAGTACATTGGCAATATTACAGCAGTACCAGCACTAATTGCATTCGACAAACAGAATGTGGTTTACTATAAAGACTATGAAATTTATAATATAACGAAATATATTATGGTGCGACTATGTATGCATTTTATAAATATATTGGCGCTCCACCATGCACCCCGCCTTGGAACATCACAAGATGTTTCAAAACACGCGAATTTTCTAACTGACTGAGAGTAACACATGCATTATGCGATTAAATAATAAATATGATAAATATAGCGGCCTAAACTAAAAAATAAGGTTTAAACTAAGTTGAATTTATTGTGTAGGAATAGGATATAATTTAGTTACAGCGCGTTTGTAAATTCCAGTTTGCGTTTTAACTATCGCCACGCGTACAACGTTATCAGAGCCTCTGAACACGTCCGTAATTACTCCTAACGGCCAATGCAACGGTGGAGAATTCTCCTGCTCAAGAAGAACAACAGTTCCGATTTCTACCGGTTTGTCGGGAGTAGCCCATTTTTGCCTAACTTGCAACGTGTGCAAATACTCTAAGTGCCATTTCTTCCAAAAGGATTGGACCATACTATCTAACAACCTTTTACGTTCTAACAGACTCAATCGTTGATCTGACAAATCAGCAGCGGGTAAATATTGCAACGGAGTAGACATCAAAAAATGCGCGGGAGTTAACACCTCAGGATAAGGGTCTGACGATAATACGCTCAATGGACGAGAGTTAAGAATACACTCTTTCTGAGTAAGAACAGTTTGCAGTTCTTCGTATGTAAGTAACTGACTTCCTATTACTCTATATAAATGCGTTTTCATGCTCTTTATATTCCCTTCCCACATCCCACCAAAATTTGGTGATCTTGGGGGAATCATCTTCCACTCTATGCGTCGAGAGAGCAACTCATTCGACAGCGCGTTTTTGAAGCTAGAGTTCAATAAAAAACTATACAGCTCATCTAAATGTGCCTTCGCACCGATGAAAGTAGATCCATTATCGGAATAGAGACATGAAACTGGTCCTCGACGGGAAATAAAGCGTTTAAAAGCGGCTAGAAAGTTTTCAGTAGTTAAATCACTGGTCACTTCAATATGTAGACTACGTGTGACCATGCAAACAAAAAGAACGATGTACGCCTTTTGCGCATGTTGACCTCTGCGGCGAGAAAGGATTGTCCTTATCGGACCAGCGTAATCTACACCAGTGTGACAAAATGCCTTGGCCTCTGAAACACGGTAATCAGGAAGATCAGCCATTATAGGCGTTGGATGCGTTGGGTTGCATTTAAAGCAAGTGTTGCACTTTCGCAACTTGGACCTGATAACAGTCCTGGCATCCAAGATCCAGTAGCGTTGTCGTATAATAGACATAAGAAGTCCAGGTCCGGTGTGACAATTAACAACATGAAAATGCTGTATTATTAAGTCAACGACATGATCGCGTTTAGGGAGAAGAACCGGATGTTTAGCTTCGAAAGGAAGCATTGATCCAGAAAGTCTTCCTCCAATGCGTAAAATCCCTTGTTTGTCTAAGAAGACGAAGAGGCTTTGCAGCTTTTTTGAAGGTAATTTATCAGCCTTGATCAATTTGATATCTTCACAGAAGTGCACAGATTGAACGGCGAGAATTAACGCATTCTCAGCACTTGTCAACCCTGCTATCGAACGAGGTTCGACCTTAACTTTAGGTCTTGCGAATTTTAATACATATGCGGTGATACGTAGCAACTTTTCCCAAGAAGAAACACGTTGTGCTAACGTACACAGCAACGGCGGCTCTGTGTGAGTAATGGCAGCCAACACATTTGCCTTGAGTTCAGGCAAGACAGAGCAATTATTAAGCGAGAATGGCTTAATCGGCCACTTCTCAGATGAGCTGCGAATCCACGGAGGACCTTTCCACCACAAATCGTGGGTCAAAAGTTGCGATGGAAGCATACCACGCGAAAGACAATCACTTGGATTACTAGCTCCGGCAATATGATAAAAATGTTTAGAGTCCAAGTTTTCTTGGCACTGAGCGACGCGATTACCGACGAAAACTGACCAACGATGTGGTGAAGAATGAACCCATGATAAAGCAATAGTGGAATCAGAAAATGCGTATATCCCGGCAATGGTCATACGTGTTGCATATGTGTCTCGCACAGTTTTTATTAATTTTGACATAAGTAAAATAGCGCATAATTCTAAGCGAGCGAGCGTAGTGATTTTTGTTGGCGAAACCTTTGATTTAGCGCAAAGAATGCGAGTTTGAATGCCAGACGGGTAGGTACAATGGGCATAAATGACACATCCCAGACCATTCATGCTAGCATCACAAAAAGCAACAAGACGTAATTCACAACCAACTTCGACGCCTACATGACGTGGAATCCTTAAAGTGTCAAGCATTTGAAGTTCTTGCGCAAGAGCGAAAAAACGGGTGCGTATGTGCTCCGGTGCAGGATCGTCCCAATCACACTTGCTGAGCCACAGTTCCTTAATTAACAACTTGGCATAGAGAATCACAGGCGCGACCAATCCGAGCACGTCAAATAGTCGTGCAACCATCGAGAGTATGTTTCTCTTGGTGCACCTTTCATTAATTGCGGCGCATGTGAAATGAAAATTATCTTCACATGGTTCCCATGAGAGACCTAAGACCTTAGAGACATTATTGTCAACATCAAAATCAAGCGACTTGCGGTGCGTGTCGGGAAGCGAGTCAAGTAGCACTGGTGAATTGCTAGACCACTTCACTAAGTCAAAGTCACCCGATTTGAAAAACTTAATCAAGTTGTGAGCTAATTGCGTGGCAGTATCCTCATTTGCAATAGAAAGAACCAAATCGTCCATATACAGACAGGTCTCTGCCACTTTCGCGGCATCAGGATAGAGCGGACTCATGTCAGTAGCCAGCTGTCGCACAGTGCGCATAGCTATGTAAGGGCTTGACTTGAGACCGAAAGGTTGCCTATTAAAGGCATAAGTTCGAATTTTTTCCGATTCGTTGAATCTAAATAAAATGCGTAGGTATTTATGTTGGTCTACTGGTACACCAATCCGTAAATAATATTGTTTTATATCAGCGTTCATTGCAATAGGAAATAATCTAAAACCTAACAATAATAAAAACAGATCGGCCTGTAAATTGGGTCCAATATGTAATATATCGTTAAGCGAAAGTCCTGTATGCGTTTTAGCACTCGCGTCCAATACGATGCGCGGCATCGGTTTATCAGGTCGGACTACTGCGTGATGCGGTATATAATAACCATCAGAGGACAGCTCAGATTCTTTAACAGGACTGAGGTAATTGTTATCAATATAATCCTGAATAACCTTGTTATAATTTTCGCGCACTATCGGTGCCTGACGGAGCTTACGCTCGAGTGAAACGAAACGGCGATAAGCGGTAGCGTGCGAATTACCTAATTCCGAAGGGTCCCTACAGAACGGTAATGCAACTGTATAACGACCTACGTCGTCACGGGTCACGGTAGCCGTGAAAATATTTTCGCAATCTGTCTCCTCTGGTGACAACAAGCGTTTCATGGGCACTTCTTCAAGTTCCCAGAACTTTTGCACTATATCATTAAGCGCTAACGCAGAAAAAGACGCGGCAGTAGGTAAAATATGTTTACGCGGGTAATCTCCCATAAGTACGTAACCAAATGTTGTAGATAAAGCACACGGTGCGCGCGGCCCACACTCGACCATATTTCCTAAGTATATAAATGGGAATAGCTGGGCACCTAACAATAAATCAATCTTGCCCGGAATATTCCAGCTTAAGTCAGCGAGCGGAAGGTTACGAAAATCTAGGTCGCGATCACAATCGATAAATTTCGAAGGCAATTGATCCGTAATGCATTCTACAACAAGCGCATGTATAGTGTATTTCTGATCCGGATAAATACGGGATTCAATGTCTAAATGAACATAACCGATTATCGGACTTGAAGCGGAACCAACACCTTTAACATAGGAATTATTCAACGGTATTATCGGTAAATTTAATAAACTAGAACAAGCAGATGTTATTAGATTATTCTGCGAGCCATTATCTATCAAACACCTAACTACAGATTTGATACCAGCGCTACCCTTAGAGCGCGCGTATACCTGAGCGGTTGACAAAAGTATATCACCCTTATGACAAGAAGTGTAAGACTGTGTATGTGTAACTGGTTCTGTAGCAAGCGGGGGCGCTCGAATGCATGACGAAGTCGTGTGAGCGCGATGAGAAAGCGCGGGCGAAGTAACGGTCGCTCGATGAGCGGGCGGCGGCGAGTACGCGACGGCGGTATTTACCATAGCCGCATGCGATTGCGAATTATTACTATCAAAATGCAATAACCTATGGTGTCTTTTATTACAGAAACAGACTGACGTACTCTTACAATCCGGAAGTTTATGTAAAGTGCTTAAACAATTAACGCAACCGTACTTCGATTTAATAAACTCATATCTAGCCCTTGCGTCTCGCATATTTTTAAACTGAGCGCAAACATATAAATGTCGATGGTTACCACTACACAAACAACAATTCGCGGTAACTGCTGCGTAAGATTTGGAGGTGTGATGAACGCGCCGGTTGCGTGAGGGCGACGTAACAACAGCAGCGGGTTTCGTATATGACGAATTTCGCGGGTTTGAGCGCTCCAAAATCTTAGCCTGATCTTGTATAAAAGCGATAAGCTGTTGTGTCGTAGGCACTTCCACATCCCGAATCGAAAGTTCAAAGGCTTGGATGGTTTGAGGATCCATCCTTCTCAAAGCGCATTGAAGAAAAATAAAATCAGTTAGATCTGTTATGCCTAATTCTTTTAGAGCTGAAATCGAAGCGGAGTATTTACTAACAAAGGTATCAAGAGCGTTCGCAGTGTGCGAGCAAGTTTTTAAGTCCAGTATATTATTGAGATAATATGTACCTAATGAGCGTTTGTCGTGGTATTTCTTAACCAAACTATCCCACAGTATTTTATATGTTTCACCTGACGGAATAATACCGGAAGTGAATTTTAGTGCGTCGTGGGTGAGTTTAGAAATTAGATACTGTACACGTTGCGAGTCAGAAAGCTGTTGATTCAAATGAATATTAGCTTTAAAAGACTGATAAAAGGTATTCCAGTTTTCAGGGCGTCCGTCAAAACTCGGAATTACTAAAGGTTCTAATTTCACTACGGACTTGATCGAGCTACTGGTCTCGAGTGAACGCACCTTAGAAGTGGTTAATATTTTATTTCTAACGCGTTTAACTCTCGAGTATAAATCATCAAATGAATCGAGGCAAGAATACTCGGGATTGACCGTAATCTTTGATAACAAATTTATATTATTTATTTTATCAACAATGGACTCAAATTTATCGCGTAACTCATCTATTATCTCCGTTTCAGCCAGAAAATTCTCGTTAGCTCGCGTTGATGAATCGAAAGAAATTATACCTTTCGACGATGTGTACGAGTACATACGATTAATACGTTGAAATAATAATTCTTTCTTTTGATTCAACATAACCAACATGACTTCGCGGCTTGATTCGCTTTCCGTCATGTTTATAAAATAATATCACAATACAACTACAAAGTGATAGGTATATCTACCTAGTTAGTGTAAAAACACAAGTTAAATTTAAATCCTAAAATGACTTAGCGTAAAGTACAGTGGTGGAGCGGTTAATAAGTGGGTAGGTATAAATAAGTTCAACTAAATTGAGTATAATGGATATTATTACCAATTAATACGTAATTCACCAAATCTAACAATTAATTATATTTAAATACGAGTCTACCAATAATTACGTAGTTCTCGTGCGTTTTAAACACAGAATTTACCAATTTTACGTAAATCTGTGAGCGAGGAAAAATGGCGGCAAGAATTCACTAGAATTACGTGAATCTTTTTTATGATATGAATAGAAAAGTAAATTCACCAATATTTACGTGAATCACTGGCCTATCCGTACTCGTAAGGACCAAATTATATGGTCAGGCGTGTAAATAGCCCGACCAGGGTGTGATTGCTCAACAGTTAGCGTACGAGGTGTAGGGAAGTAAACCACTTCTATCGATCAAAACAATCATGCCAGCACTAACCTGCAACACCGACCAAGTCCCGATCCTCCAGAAGGCAGCGAGCAGCGGCGAGGTTTCTACGGTCTCTTGGAAGGTATTGACCGGCCGGTCACGATCGAAGACTAGAGCACTCCACATACACCTTGTAAAGGTTACAAGCGAGTCCAAACACTACACGGCTATAGGACTAACGGAAAATCAGCTTCTTTTCACGAGAAATATAACTGATGTCCGTGGCGGAACAAAATTTTTATATATATTAAAGCGTCTTAGCGAAAAGCGATGAGAGCACGGTATGTCCGTTTTTTCTTGCACCAATCAGGCGCAGCGCGCCCACATTATTTGAAGACTGCTAACGCCATCTTTTGAGATCGTCGAGTACATTGGCAATATTACAGCAGTACCAGCACTAATTGCATTCGACAAACAGAATGTGGTTTACTATAAAGACTATGAAATTTATAATATAACGAAATATATTATAGTGCGACTATGTATGCATTTTATAAATATATTGGCGCTCCACCAAACATAATGCAAGCAAGCTCTTCGAAAGAACTTCTCTGTATGAAAATACATATTGTGATAGATAAAGTTACACATTTATTTAGTTAGGTTAGTGTAATGTAGTAGGGTCAGCAGCTACTATTAAAAATTGTTCTCAATAGGAAGAACCAGTTAAGAACTAACTTTACTACAAAGCACTTTTTTAATCAACTTCAAAAAAAGGAGGAGGTTCTATGTTTGGCTGTATTTTTATTTTATGTATGTTCCTAACCCTTCCCTATCCCTTATTCCCCTCTAAACTTCTCCCTCTTCCCACTCTTCCCCCTTCCCTCTCTTCTCATACTCCCACTTTAAGGGCGGCAACGCACTTGTGACTCTTGAGTTACAGGTGCCCATGGGCGGCGGTAGTCATTTAAAATCAGGTGACACGTCTGCTCGTTTGGCCCCTAAACCATAAAAAAATAAAAAAACTAAGAAAGGGCACTGAAACGCAAAAAATAATCGCTTTCAAACTTAATTAAAATGACTATATACATGTGACACTTTTAAAATAATAGCTGTAACATTATAAAGGCACCAGTTACCTCCTCGTCTGTTTGAAGTAAACTTTCATACATAAAACTGTCTTCACCACTTTTTGCTTATCAAATTCAAATTCAAATTCAAAATCATTTATTCAATTAAGACACTAAGTGACATTTATGAACGTTAAATTGAAGCTAGAGTTAAAATCATAGATCGGCACAAACAGACACAAACAGACGCCACAGCATGTACTGGATTGTCAAGGTAAATTAGGTGAAAAACACCAAAATCTACTGACTGTTTGTGTCGATCTATATAACTTCCAGTTTCCAAAATGCGTAGGGCCTTATGAGAAGAATACTGGCAAAGAAACTCATGGCCACTCTTTTTAAAAGTCAGATCTTCAGGTACAATAGTGTTAGTGTTACACGAGAGGTAAACAGGATGCAAGCTGATGCCACCTGAATTTCATTTTCGTTCCACATCACAAACGGGCACAAAGTATTTGTATTTAATATGTTAATAGGAATAAGTGCCAAGAACAGAGATTAAATTCCTCTAACAAAATAATATTATAATAATAATGTTATTTGTATCTTCGTAACATGTTATTCCTCAAACGGATAACATTAATTCACGGGTCACAAGATCTTATGATTAGTTATCTTATGTTTGAGTTAAACGAGTTTCAGTAAGATCAATATAATTAGTTACTCCTGTGTACATCCTACTAATATTATAAACGTAAAAGTTTGTGAGGATGTATGGATGTATGGATGTGTGAATGTATGGATGTTTTAACAAACATCCATACATCCACACATCCATACATCCTCACAAACTTTTCTTTCACGCAAAAACTACTGATCCGAATAAAATGAAACTTGGTATGTAGATAGTTAGAGACCTAGATTAACACATAGGCTACTTTTTATCAAGATATTCCCACGGTACCGGGACTTACGCGGGTGAAACCGTGGAGTGCAGCTAGTATATGATATACTTACGTATATTTTTCACATAAAGCGGTGGTAGGATTATTGATAGGGCGTCGGTCTTACCATAGTATGGTTGTGGGTTCGAACCCCACCCAGTATATGCCAGTGATGTCCTTCACAAAAGAACCTGCTCAACATACGGACCAGGCTAAGTGATCATTCGAGGCGAGCCAAATTGATTGAATGAAGTTGTATATGTCTTATAATTATTATGTATTTACACACGAATTAACGCGATCGCGAAATAGGTATTACATACCTCTGAATTGCCTGATGTTTCGACCAGGTTGCACTGGCCGTAGTCACAGGCTGACTGGCTCAGTGCTGCACGCCCTCCGTCGTCGAGATCGCATCGAGGTGGCAGATAATTTGAAACCATTTTCGTGATTGAAAGTTTTGTGTTTTTTAATTTCAATCGCTTCATGTACAACTCTTGAGTAAAAGTAAAAGGAAAATCTTACTGTAATTGTCTGAAATTGAGGGATATTAAAATCCACTGGCGTAAGTCGACAAATAAAGATATTAGATAATTAATAGATATTTCTAATAAAACGAAAATCATATTTTTGGTTTCATACAAAACAAAAGCAATTGTCAAGTTGCATTTGCACAATCTGACATCGCCGCGATCTTGATAAAGGTGTGAAGCGACCTTCGTCTGTCATGTACGTACCTTCCCTGTAAATGCGATATGATTTCCACAACCGAATCACGAATCAACGGACTAGCATTATTGACTGTAAGGATGGCGTGACGATAGGCAAGGGTCGCCTCGCCACTACGCCGCGCCAAGTGTTGCGGGTTCAAATCCCACGGTACGGTAAATTGTGTGAGCCAACAATACCTAGTTGATGTTGTGGGTGTTATTTGTATCCATTGTTTTAAGGTTGATGACACAGGAACATTCCTAATGCGGAATTTTCTTTATTGAAAAAATACCTATTTTACGTCGAAAAGGTTCTGTTCGATCCACCTCATGTACTGTTTGGTAGAGTAAGATTTTAATGATAAAAAGCGAATTTAGTAGTTAGTAAAATATTCGCTGAACTGTCCGTAAGCAAAACGAATCGTTTCTTGATTATAGAAACCGGGCATTAATGACCTAATATATAATCCTATTGATACGAGTGGTGGTTCGCTTCATTAGTATAGGGTTGAAAAATAAATAATAGGGTTGGCCCCCTAAAATAGCAATAGTCGTTCCTTTTACCTTTTAGGAAGTTTACCTTTACGCTTGTTGGTAGAAGAGGGGTGTACGATAAAGATACGTTTACTAACACCTTAGGGAATATCCTATAGGGGATTCCACGAACGACATTAAACGACAATATCAACGTGTGACTTTTGTATAAACTCACTGCACTGTTTTCAAACTTGGGAACTGAAGTTACGGCGAACTTTTTAATGAATACTAGAGTAAATTTTTGTAGAACAAGACTAACCCGATTGCTTTGCTAGTGACGTCAGGAGTTCAGCCTAAAAAATTGTTACAAAAAATATAATGGCAAAGGTAGTAAACGTAGTCATAAAGATATCGCTCGTAATGCACTGTAGTATCAGTACCAGCGCTATCTAATGAATACAATCCGAATTACTTATTTATTAATGCACTGTGCATTGAAAGTTCTCATGTCAATGTACATATTTATAAAACATTTCAAGCTTGGTTGGAGGACCTCCGATTTGTTTGGTGGTTACTTTGATGTGATTGAAACAGTGTCCGGAGCATCATCGCCACGATTACATATGGTGCTACAGCAATAAGGTAGTCAAGTTTCAGCGAGTTTGATTTTTGTACATTTTAGTTTGTAAGTTTAGTATTGGTTGGTTTTCCTATAGGTCTTCCTTCTCAAATCTTTAAACGTGTACGACCGTCATTTGAGATATTAATGGTGTCCATTAGAAAATACGGAATTTAGCGCGAAATCTTAAAACTTTAAGATTATCGATAATTGGATCCTGATCCATTTATTCTCTGCTAGTTGAGAAAGTACAAGTTTATTTAACTAGTTAAAATAGAAATATGAACGAAAGGACGCGAAGTTCTTTAATGTATTCGTTTCCGTCGTTAATGCCTACTTTTTTCTAGAATTTCTTTAAGAATCCAATGTTAACAATATAGTCACGTTAAATTAAAATTTACCGCATTTTCAAGGGTTGCGATAAGTGAAACCATTTGTTTCTCGCGGTGATGGACCGGCACGCATGTTGGCAAATGCTCCTCATAAATATATTTTGTTATTTCAAGTTTTACTACAATCTTTATACGACACAGATATGATGAATACCAGATTACTTGTAGGAAAGTAAATTATATTATTTACATTCAACCTTAATTATAGCTGTTTTAATCAGGGGTTTCACGTTAACACATTTCTTTGATGCTATTCTTCGTTTAATAAATCACTACAGCGTAGACGTTATTCGCTTGTTAATCTTGATGTGGCTTTGAGTCTATTTGATTCCAAAATTCCACGTAGTCGCTAGTCTCACTGAAGTGTTCCACTATCCACCTGCTGGCTCCATGATCAGATCAACTCAAAGATTTCAAATTATAGTATTGTTATCCAAACTACATAATATAGCTACAAAGTTTCATTTCGATAAGACATGCGAGAAGCAGGTTACTTCGACGTTTCTATCAGCATCTAAAACAGGCCTCATGCAGTGGGAGCACATCAAGTTGTACAAAGCCTACAATTGCAAACCATTAACCAGGCCAAGGTAAGACGTTGGCATCGACATCCATGCCTACCGGGTAGTTAAAATTATAACTCACCTAACACACAACGAAGTAGGTACATAATGCATCCACGTAAGGTGGCTGGTATGAAACTAATGGAAGTACTTCTAGCACATATAGGGTGTTAGTTATCAAAGTTAATTTTCCAGTTTGAAGACTTAGTTTACTTCGTCAATCGACGTTCTGAACTCCAAACCACAGTGTTAAGACAACGTCGTATTGGAAATTTTAAGTGGATATTATTTGAAAATTGGTCTCGAGACGGGTTCCTCTCGTTATCAAACTTAATCTAATTTCTCTTTGTGACGAATTGAATTACTTAACTAATTATAATTTTATTAAAGGTAACTGCGAGTCTTGTTGAGCCCCTTGACAAACTGGATTCTAGACGTTGCAAATGAACAATTCATTTGTTGTAATAACTTTTATACTAGCATTATAAATTAATAAATTATATCGTTCATCTCGAGTCTTTAGGTTTAATTTTTAGCTCGATTCTTTAATATCATTGTTAAAGTTTACAATGGAAAGATCCCATTTAAACTTTAAAAACAATTCAAGGGTCAATTACGTTTCTAAGAGGCAGCAAGCTGGTCCATGACATTGCAATACTTCTCAAAACAATTAATCTTCTCTTTTGAAACACTGTTCCGGTTTGTAGTTGTCAACTGCTACTCTTACATTTTCCATTACCTCCTATAGCAGTAAATTAATATTCTTCTACTACTCATCAACGGGAACACGATGAAATGTATCTTACATGGATCATTCTGCTGATCTTCATATGAAAAAAATTGCTTATAACTATAATAGTATATTATTATGGTATAGCAAGTAGCCGTGCCTCTCTGAACCTTTAAGTCGATCGGAAGCGCACCCGCCAATACCGGCAAAGCTTTGCTACTAACTATCCTAGGTTATTTGCACAAGAATATCGAAGCAAGACGTTGACTTTGTAACAGCTTTCGCCGCAAAGCCAGGGTAGGTCTGATCATGTTATAAACTCTTATTAGTTCATGCAACCTAAAAAAACTAGCCCCGTGTATATTCTTTAGTGTATTAAATTTGACTGTTTAATATGCTTCGGTGTACAATACAGACGTGAATGTATGTGTGTCTGTGTGTATTAAATGACAGACCCTCGTAATTGATACAGATCACAGATCTTCTGGAGTTCCAGCCTAAAAAATATATTATTAAAGACAATAGTATTAAATTGTATAGCATTGTTTAAAGTTGTATATTATTATGGACCTCGTAGTAGTGCAACTTAACACTTTTTTTATTGGTACAATTACTCACATTATCACAGTATATCTACGGTCATAATATTATATATTTTAGAGGACGACCAAAGAAAAGGTGGATGGACTGTGTGAAAGAGGATATGGCCTAAAAAGGAGTAAGCAGTGAAATGACGAATGATAGAGTAAAATGGAAGAAGATAACACATTGCAACGACCCAAATAAATACGGGAAAAGGGTACAACGATGATGGTTTCGAATAATGGAATAAAAACACTAAAATACATTGATATTTTACTAGTAATTTTTAGTACCAGTAATTATGTTTATTCGGGGATTCTTGGGTTAGTACTATTTATCTACCCTGTGGTTAAAACGTTACTCGCTTTGGTTGATTTTTATCGTTACTGTTCTTTTCCTTTTAATAGTAGCATGATGTCATATAATCTATAACTTTTCTCATTATACAGGCTTTGATGTAAAAAGTTACTCGTATCTATGGTAACAAGTTTTTCAATTGCGTACTTATGCTTCCTAAGATTAGCGTGTACAAACAAACACTTCAGCTTTTTATTATCTGTGTTTATTTTATAATAGTGTCTTGCGTTTTCACATGGGTTTAATAGGTAAGTAATAAATAGGTGAGTTTGTAAACACCGATTCGTACAACTCCCCTCTTGTTTTTAATTTCATTGTTACTAACACGCAAGAAGGTTTCTGAAGTAATACTTAGGACTCAATTTAGAACTTTGAAGGTGAATGTCTACTATTGTCATTTCTTGAGTCAAGCAGAACTTGATTACATAACTTGTCACTTATGTTTACCTGCGTACGAATTGTCGTGGGTTCGATTCTCAGGTTTCCTAAGTAGGTATCCGTACAAAGACTGGCAACGTACTCTAGAAAGAAACACGCCCGTCTCTTTTAGGTGGGAATGAAGATATGTCTGGCAACATGTAGGTGTGTAATTCTACCCCCTTGGAGTTTAATAAGCGAGTTTCTTAATTTTTTTTATAAAGTATATAGATCTTCACGTGAGATAATATGTTTAAATTTTAAGTACAGGTTACTATTTACCTCTTTAAAAAAAACTGTGTTGTTATATGAACAAATGAAGATATGCAATTAAATTAAATGTTTATTATACTGTCTTTGTATAAAGAATTTTCTTTTCAGATTCTTGTCTAATAAACGCCTCAAGGCACGTTATAACTGTGTTGTTGTTGTGTACACGTTAAGAATTGAAGAAAGAAGAAACCTTCAGGGAAATTAAATCTCAACGATCCTTTTTATAGCAATATTATGTTACAAATACAAATGAGAAAAAATATAGTTTTGGGCTTTAATAATAAGAATGAAATATTAAAAACTGATTTAACACAGACTTTAATAGATATTTGTAACCTCCCGACGGGTGTTAAAGTGTAATGTGTGTCCCTGTTTGTCTGGCTTCAAAACGCTCCAATCATAGCTCCAAAACTTTTTTGTATGAAAGGTGACATGATCGAGAGTATCCTTAGCTATAATTCAAGAAAATATATTCAGCCGTTCGAAGATCATTAACTCTTTTATAATCGTTGAAAGAAGTTATGAGACGGGGATATTTTAATATTTTTACTCGAAATTCACACTTCTTCATAGTTTGATTAATGAATAGACAGAGTTAAAGCTTAGGACATTCTTAATCTTTTTGGGATTTAACATACTATAGATTCTTTGTTATATATATTTTGTATTGTTAAAGGGCGGCAACGCACTTGTGACTCTTGAGTTACTACTTGAGTGCCCATGGGCGGCAGTAGTCATTTACCGAGAGGTGACCCGTCTGCTCGTTTGCTCCCTATACCATTAAAAAAAAAACAAAATTAATTTAATTTACTTTCATTTTATAAAATTAAATAAAATCGAATGAAATAAAATAACTGTTAACACTTATTATATCTTCCACAACTTATTCGAATCAACACACTAGGAAACTGACAATTGAAAAATAATTATAATTTGATTAAATATAATAATATATTTATTGTTTACACTTTCAAACTTAAAAGTAGAGAAATACGGGTATATAAAAAATACCAATTTCGGTACGTGTTAGAATATAATTTGTCGTCACTATCATAATGACGACAAATTATTAATAATAATAATATAATAATAACTTTACACATCTCACACACGGCCGTCTGATCCCAAACTAGGCAGAGCCTGTACTATGGTAGCCAGACTGCTGATAAACATACTTATATATTTCTTAATACATGCTTATTATAGATAAATTACACTCCGACACAGAACAAATTATCGTGCTCATCACACAATTATTTGTCCTGGGTGGGAATCCAACCCACGACCTCTGGCTTAGCAGTCAGGGTCACTAACCATTAGACCAACAGGTCGTATTAACCAACAATCTGATTTCTTATCGGTTTATCTGCTATCTAACTTAACTATTCTAACCTAAGCAATAAATGTTACTGAAGTCAGTTACTTTTAATAATTTTGAAAGAATATTGTAAGAGATTGAAAAAATATTGAAAGAGATCTATATGGAAAATCCGATTTGATTAATTTACTAGGCTAGGCTAATTTAATACAAAATTAGGGACCATGCGTCACTCGTTCCTTACGACAGACTATTATTTTCACTGCTGCAACCCATTGCCACTAGCAGAATACTTTGAGACTTCTATATCTAAATTACGAGTACATATTTCCTAAGTAAGGTCGCAATTTCTAATGCTGGAAAAATCTCTCAGACCTAACTTTTAAATGGTCATTTCGCGCTCTGGCACTGGGTCTTTTGCCAACGTATTTTAAACCAATGAAATTAACCATAGATGTCGCATGACCCAAAATGTTACGTTACAGTACCTTCTTATAGATACCTGAATCGATTATCAAAATCTATATCACCAGGACCAAAGCCGCGGACAGAATCTAGTACTAAATAAACGACACTACCATAGATTCAAAAATTAATATTAATTTGAAAGTAAGTTAATAAATAAATACTGTATCGATAATTTCCAAATAAATTGGAATGTATGTCTATTGTACCGAATTTCGAGCAACAGTTGCCATTGAAACTTTTCTAAGGAATAGTTCATTCATTCCTATTCTACAGTTAGACAATGTTATCTTGAGACTGAACAAATTTCCAAGTGCGAGCAAGAGCGTTTCTATTTAATTAAAAGTTGTACCGTCGGGATCCAATCGCGTCGTCTCGTGCTTTGTACCAGATGATGAATGGAAAACCTTATTGCAACGTTTTGTAATGAAATGTTCAAGTATTTTGTCCTACAACAAATAACAAACGTACAGCATATATTATTTAAAAGTTGCGATTTGACAGTGTTGTAAGATTTCAATGGTAGGTTTTCGTATTTTGCCTACAGAAATCTATACGTACTAACGTAATTACCAAGCCTATTGCCATAAGCCGGCCTTTGGAAATTTAAAGAGAAAATTGGGAATATATTGAAAAGGAAAGGTAGGTAAGAAGGGAAGGCAATGAAAGGAAAGGGATGTTGCTGATACGGGTGGATAGGAGAGTGTAAGCTGTACTTCGAGCAAGTCATGATCGCATACCCGTACCGTACCCGTACCTCGAACTGGGAGATATTATATACTGTTTCGACCGCGTAAGTCAAGATCCCGTCTGAATGTCGGGATAAAAATAACCTATGCGTTAATCCAGGTCTCCAGCTATCTACATACCAAGTTTCGCAATGGTCCAGTAGTTTTTGTGTGAAAACATTACAAACATACACACAAATGTTTCCTCTTTAAAATATTAGTTTATATTAATGTTTTGAGTGTCAGGGAAATGCTTGAATATTCTGATAGGTATAGCGTGATAATTTCTGATACCTGATTTAGTTTCAAGGTTCAGTGCCGAGTTTTGATAGATTTTTTCGATTTATTTTATGGTATGGAGGGCAAACGAGCACACGGGTCAGCTGATGGTACGTGACTAACTTTGCCCATTGACATCTGCAATTCAAGAGTCACAAGTGCTTTAACAAACACGTTTATTGTGAAAACAAACATGCAGCATGCAGGCAGTGTGTGCTCTTGAAAAGAAGACTTTATGAATTGCTCTGCCGTATACGTAACGTGCCGTTGCTCTGCCATGTTAATACTCAGTTGCATTTAGATATATATCTTCCCCATATTGTATGTTACTTCTCCATAATGAATATGCAAAGCAAGTACATTATACATTTGTAATTTTTTTTAAACAGAAATCTCCTCCCCTTATTGCACATGTTGTCAATTGGGATACAAACTAGAGATATGAAAGAAAGAAAGAAAAAATGTTTTATTTTGTTAAAGCACAGCATACAACAGTTAAAAAATAAAAATAATAACTTAAGTACAAAAGAATATAAAAAAAAAAACAATTAAAATTTTAATGCCATGTAACATTTTTGACGTGTCATTTGTTACATGACACTGACATGTCACATGACGCGTCAATGCCACGTACCCGACCACCTTTCTTTAAATATAAATTACAAAAAAAAAACTTTTTATGTTACTGAGGGTTGTACGCCGTGCCCTAGAAAATAGGTGGACCCTCAGTATACACTGCGATGGACAAATGCCACCCCAGTACTGATTTTCAGTGCCCACCTTAGCTGTCGACTTGACGCCAACAGCCGCAATCATAAACTAACTAAAAGATATTATACTGGCCGCAATTGCCATCTGATGTAGTTCAACGTAAGATGAAATATAATTATATAAGTATTTACCTTTGCTACTTTTAGATCAATTCCAGGTAAGTGAAAATTACAACTAATTTATATTTGCGAACAGTCATAATTAGAGATCGGATATTCGGATGCATATTTACCTAAAGTTGAGATGTTGGCTATTATGGAAAGCACTTTTTTATCGAAAGAATCCCGCAATTCCAGGAAATTCAAATTTAAGTGTACCTATACTCCGTGAGATGTAATAAACCCCAGTTTGACACAAATGACACTTGCTCTGTTACAACGTATAATGGTTGCTTTTCCCTACTTTTATTGTCAGTGAGTTTTGACGAAGCAAAAACAACCTTATTACGTTGTAACAAGTGTCAAATCGGGCCTATTAAACCCCAGGAAATGTAAGCATTTTGTAAGAGTGCAAGTGAGACCGCAAATTATACTTGCTTGTGCGCAAGTAGCGACAATACAACTGCATTCGTAAATAAAAATATACTTAGAAGCCGCTTCCGTAATTTGTTATCCAAAAAATAACTTTAGGTAAATATGCATCCGATTATCCGATCTCTAGTCATAATAGTTCATACCCAATATACACATGTTTCATTATATCTAATAATCACTACCTTCCATTTCAGGTCCCTAACAGAGGATAACAAATCAAGAAAACACCCATATGTCCACACCGACACAATAATGGTCGCCCGCAGCATACACAAAGCTAGAATTACATATCTTAGGACCATAACAATTGGGTTAAGTAGATTAGTTACTGTGTTTTTTGTAGTTCAAGAAAGTTTTTTTTTTAATTTTAAAAGATAATATGTATAAAAAGTATTACTGACATGAATTGAAGTAATATAGCTGGTTTTAACGTATTTAAAAAAACTTTCGACCACCATAAGCTTTAAAAATGCATTTTGTGGTCCCATTGTTTAGATATTCTATGGTTTTTTTTTATAGTACAAACACCTTAACCGCCTATATATTAGCAGTAAGAGTTGGTCGTTCTCAATCAATGCATTATTATTAAATCAGTACACTATTAACAGATAACATTTGAACCATATTCAGAATGTGTGTGACATGTGCCGTGTGTGACATGTGTCAAGTTATTATTATTACTATTAGATTGAAAAAAAAAAGAAATGTTTCGACTAATCTGGTTACCAGTATGCACTTACAATGTCAGTGCTGTTATTTTCGATGCTAAACCAGTGAAACCAGTACGAGTAAAAATAGTACACTATGTCGTTCGTACTGGTACAGAGAACATCAATAAAAGATGGTTTACTCATTAGTAAAATTCAAGCAAAAAACTACGAAACCTTTTAAAATGGTATGTTCATGTTCTCATGCCAAGTAGTTAAAATGCTCTTTCACTGTTATCAAATGCTTGTAAATGAGTAGATAATATCAATAATAACATTTACCAGTAATAAAATACAACGATTTGCAAAGAAAAGCAAGAGGGTGTTCACCGCTGTGATGTCGTCCAAACCTTAAAACACCCTGTACAAAACTCATTCATTTTATACTAAGACCTTTACAACATGCAGAACGTTATAGTATGCAGACAGTATTAAAAGCTGTGCTAAGTCGTCTATAGTGACCATAAAGTGATGTGTTCCGGAAACTATGGGTGTTACGAGCTCCATGCGATCGGCAGACGGAAAACATTACCAATGTATAGTATATATGTTTAGATTGTATTGAAAAAGGTTTCACTTAAACTTTACTTGAAAACACACAAGAGCTAAAGATCTAATAAATATTAGGCATATAATAAGGCAACTAATCCAAAATTATCTCTGGTGTGACTTCTGTTCGTAAATATCAACAAGAGTGACGAAAACTTATCTTGGAACATTGGAGGACTTAAATTTTTTATAAATTTCCTTCCTAAGTAAGGCACACAATATATTAAGCAACTGTTTACAGCAAAAAAGAATGAGTTTTTTAATGTAGGTTGTGTACAGATCCGACGGTTTTCCTGCTGTGAGATAGCCTACTGTTTACAGAAGTTCTAAGGTTTATTATAGTGATAATGTGAGTTATAAAAAACTAGAAATTAATGCTCGTGGGAGAACCTTGCTCGGCACGTATGGGCCGGCTCGATAGTGTGTTTACAGTAGTGATATTCACAGAAAACCGGCAGTGAAGCAGTGCTTGCATTGCTTTTCGCCAAGTGAGTGAGGTTACCGGAGGCCCTAACCCTTCCCTCCACCTCTCTTCCTCCCTTCCCTTACTCCCACCTTCAAGGCCGACAATGTACTTGCGAGTTGCGACTCTTGAGTTAGAGCTGCCCATGGGCGACGTTAATCATTTACCATCAGGTGCCCCGTCTGCTTGTTTGTCCCCTAAATCATCATCAAAAAAAAAATTAGACTTCCTTCACGATGCATTTATCAGCATATAACTATTTACTTAATACGTTTTGCAGATAGAGATTTTTGAACGTCCTATGACGCACGTGTATGAGTTAGTTTTACCACTTTTTTCTTCTTTGACTTACAAAAATTCAAATTTTTCTTACTACGTTTCATAGGTTATGCAACATTTTCTTGAGCCTATGCTCATTCACCAAACATAACACAAGTTATATGTTACTACTTCGTAAAGCATAACGTAACTATTTTATGATAGATGTATTGCGTTTAGTGTATTTTGAGCATAACTTCAAGAAAGTATGATCGTAACTCCATGGAATGTATTAGGAAAAACCAGTGATATTCTCAACTTTGATTAAGATTTATATGACTTCATTTTAAAAAACTGAAAGATATATAAACAAGCAATGAGCACGGTGCTTGTTGTCGATCACTGCATTAAGGACACTAAATCGGCAGTGGGTGATGCCAAAAGTCATATTTGGGCAGCAGCTCCTATGACGTAGTCTGACTGACTTTGAGGCTTTGGACATCTTAGTAACATTACCTATAGTGTATTTTTATAAATCGAATCGAATCGAATAGACCTGTAATATGAGTGTGTGAGAATGTACTAGGAAAATCATTAATTTATGTAAGTCGCCATAAGTCGTAAAAATTGTTTTGAGACCTTTTTTTTTAATTTCAAGTAGAATAAAATAAAATACATAAAAAAATAAAACCACTTTTAACAGATTTTTTTATGGAATAGGGGGCAACCGAACAGACGGGTCACCTGATGGTAAATGACTACCGCCACTCATGAGCACCTGCAACAAGGGTCTGCGAATGTTTTTAGGAATTGCGTGCCATTCCTGTGTTACTCTTATGGAAATTTAGATAATTCACGTAGTCATATTAACGTCACGATAATGGAAAAAGTTGCATGTGTTTTATATATAACGTACTAACATTTTTTTCAATTATGTAGGTGGTCTTAAGGTGCTCTGTCACTAGAAACCTTCGATGAAGCTAAGAGAGAGAAGGTGTGACTCTGTCCAGCATGACTAGATGAGAAGCTTAGTAGTGGTAGTTCTGGCCTCTATTCACTTGCTGCCTAGCAGCTCACTTCTTTAGCTCGCTTCTTTTGTTTTTTTTTTATAAATACCTTACTCCACTTAGTCTATTTTTATCCAAAAAACGAGAAGAATTAAAAGTTTTCTTCGCAGACCGCAAAAGGCACCTCACACTGTTCTGGTTCCAACACACCGTTATAGTTTAATGTTTTTATACAGGATCCCAAGCAGTAGTAGTCCTTTTTAACAAGTCGTTGCAGTGATTGGTTCTTTGTAATAGTTGAGCTACTTAGATGTACTTTAAACTGTGTGGCGTATGTTGTTTTTCTTCAGTTGACCTATCAACTGAAGAAAAACAGAACTTTGGTCGTAAATAGGTTTGTAAATGTTTGTCCGTCATAGAACACATGTTTTGTTTTTATTTTATTATACTACCATGGCTATTGATAAAATCTGCAAACAGTTCGGTCATATTGCATAAACATAACATCTTCATAAATTTTTCAAAAATTTATTTGGTAAACAGCAATCGTTTTGGAATAATAATTAGTTTGCCATCGATAATTATAAGAAAACGATGTATATGCTTAAGAGGAGGTGGGTCAAAATGTTTTCTTGTTGTTAACCATACTATTTGTGTTTCAGCACGCCGTTGTGTTTCTGACGAGTGTAGTACCAATAAACACCATACGAAATAACAAAATTTTAAGCTAAACAGACACAATGATAGTAGATTTTTTTATAAAATTAGATTTTAAGTTCCTTGATGGTAGACGATTACCTATGAACGTTTGAAGCACCGGTAACATGACACCCTAGCGCAAATATAACCCCATCTTTTCAGCTCTGACTGACCGCGATTCTTATGACCTTAAGGTAATAAATAACCAAATATATTTTGATTAGTACAATTTCTCAACAAAACGATTTAATAGAAAAAGTTTAACTGAATAAAAAACGTAATTCTGAATTAAATCTTTAGTGAAGGTCGCAATTTGCCGAATACAGAATGAGAAACCTGTAGAGAGATCTCCTTCGTGAATAATTTTATCGATGTATGTATGTGCGAGAGTACAATAACAAATTGTTTATAGTATATTATCTGTCGGTTAGTGGCGGTTCGAAGAGACGGGAGGGCCCAAATGTCCCCATTTATAGCGCAATAGCGCATCAAATGTCCTGGAAGTGATACACCCAGTGATCGTTTAGCTTTTATTACACTATTCTACAAATACATGTAGATACTTGCCTTGATCATTGTATATTTTTTTATAAAATCAGGTGGTAAGCGGATAATGTAACATTGAAATGTTGACAAAGCCAAGGCTGTCAGTTCCTACATACTTGGTGTACAAACGACTGATCTGAACTGACTAAATTAACTAAGCATTTGTCATGCCTTGGTCGAATTGGAAGTCAAATAAAAATCGGTCATTTTTTCCTTAACTTCTAGAAAACTTCTCAATATTACACTTTTCTTCTTTTTCACTTACTGAAACAATTAATTAATTAATGACTCCTGTCGGAGTCTTTTTAGCACTTTGTCATTTAAACATGGAAAGATTTAGTTTCTATAAAATATATGTGTACAATGCTACACTTCGTATGTAAGTATCATATTCTCTGTAAAGCTTGGTGTACAAATAAAGTATTATCTATCTATCTACAATGTTTTAGTCTACAAATAGTTGTATATTTTTTTTTGTAATGTAGGAATATTAATTATATTTTTGTTTGTAATATTATCATATTCAAAATTATTCAAGACAGTCAATATCCATGCTTGAATAAATCTCGTTTCCTACATTAAAATAAGAGTCACATCACTTTACATCGACAAGAATAGCCACTATTGCGAATGAGGGCTCTTCAAAAACCAGTAAAGTATATTATCAGCACTGTGTCCCGAGATTGTTGAATTGCCTTCAATTTCCATCCACAAGTGCCTCTTATACTGCCCCCATAATATGGTCATGCAATAACACGTTTCGAATGGATAAAATGCAGACTTTTTATTTTATGTGCAGTAGAATCTTTTCAACTGAGAAAATACTTGAAAATTAATTTTTGAAATATTAATAATCTTTTTTTAATTTATTTCAGTTGACAATTATTGGAGGCAATGCAACAAAATGAATTGTATAAATGCTCATTAATCTAATTCTCTATTTACCATTAATCTAATTCTTTATTTACCGACTTCATAAAAAACCGATCAAAATTAACACTTAACAGAAATATGTCCACAAGTTAGATTTTTTGAACTTGTTAATTTTCATAAGACCTTTATCATTGTTGTAAACTAGTTTCGAAAAAATGTTTTATGTTTATTTTGTCTTGAAATGAGATGCAACTAAAAATAATTTGAAACATTTACAACTCTATAAGAGAAGTTATGAACATGATGTAAATAAAAGAAACAAAACGTTAAAAAAATGTTTCCCAGAGGTAAATAATAGATGTTTGATAAACATTAATATAAGAAAACTGAAGAGTGTTTTGTTTAATTGTTTGTTTTAATGCGCATATCTCTAGAGCCACCAGTTACTATTCTTACTTTTAAACTTTCCCGTTCCATGATATAATTATGTCTTATGATATAATTATGTATTATATACGGGAATTAACGCGATCGCGAAAAGGTATTACATTCCTCTGAATTGCTTGACGTTTCGACCAGGTTGCACTGGCTGTGGTCACAGGCTGACTGGCTCAGTGATGCACGCCCTCCGCGGTCGAGATCGTTTTCCATATTTTTGATATTTTTGTTTAGTGTGTCACATACTACACAAACAGTGTCCCTATTTTGTAAGCAAACCGAAGTATCCTTATTTTGGTATTTACCCGACTGTGCATAAAAGCGAGGTAACATATTTTTATCACTGGATTCCACGCTGTAGATAAACGTCAGGCAATTCAAAGGTATGTAATACCTTTTCGTAATCGCGTTAATTCCCGTGTAAATATATAATTATGGAATTACTATTATTTTTGTATTGCATAGACTATTAATTGAGGAAGGTTATAGGAGGTAACATCACGCTATGCCTGTTAGTAGCGGAGCAGTGACCATTAACTGTAAAACTGCAGGGAACCCAAATTAAACATTAAACACATTAAACTAATAATGATAATTTAAGTCTTCATTTTAAAATAAATTGTGACGAAGTAAATGCTTCAAAAGTTTAAAGACTATACGCAAGATAAGCTCCTTGAAATGAAGTTGTTTTGATGTACCACACTGTGTAATACACTGTTTCAAAATATTGAGATGCAGATAGCTATAATTTAATATTTTGAAACAGTGTGTTGAATAATGTCTGATTTCACACATAGAATCACATAATCTAGACCTTTTTGAAGCTATTTTAAGTTGGCATGATTTATTGTATTTTTATATTTTTCTCTTTGATTCAAATGTTCAAAACATTTAACTATTCCATATCAGCTAGGGAACGTTATACAAAACTATACAACTAAAATTTATTTAAAAGTTTTGAATCAACAGACGAAAAACAGATCTCAGAACCATGAAAATTTACGATGTTTGGCTCGTTGCAAAAGATGACAGAAAATAAAAATAGCGTACCGCCATGATATCTTTCAAATAATTTGGAAAAAAGTAAGATAGAAAAGATAGATAAGAAAATTATTCGTCTGACGCGAGCAGTTTCCGGCGGCTGGCCGCAATTTATTCCTCTCACAAACACGAACCGTGCTGATTCAATATTGACACTGGCTGGAGTCGCGTACCTAGCCTATTCCCCTGTGCTTCAGATAGAATCTAACTTCGAAGATACGACTTTGTAGCCGCTTTTTAAGTTACAAGCATCCCTTCGTATACAGTTTCTCTCCCTATTTGTTTATCTTGCGATTGCGTTACCTTGTTCCTGTTTATGGAAATTTCTACATATTGCAAAAATTTCTACATATTTAAAAATTATATATCGAATTGTCTTTTTGTTGTATTTACGGACGATATAAATGAATATATCCCTTAATAAATAATATGTAAAGTAAAGTAAAATACTATTGAATCTGACAAACGCGTCTCCGAAATTGTACCAACAATTTAAAACAAGAGTTCGTTTTAAATGGTAATGTGATTTCCCATAGTGTTTGAGGCCATGTTGTCTTATCTTTTTATAGACTATTTATTTGTTACTCTTTTGTCTTCCATATATCCTACTAATATTATAAACGTGAAAGTTTGTGAGGGAGTATGGATGTATGGATTTTAATGAAACTTTACAATAATATAGCTTATGTATCAGAATAACACATAGGTTATAATTTATGAAGATATTGTGTATATCCTCCAAAATATAACGATACGTGTTAAGTAAGTCGGAAATACATCTGACTATAATATAAATCTGCGGGCGATGGGGCGACCGACATCGCTCACCGCCACCGGGCGTGAGCCACCCGAATGCGGGCAGACGCGTGAGGGTAGACGTTGTTGACGGTTGTGTCCGTAATGGGAATTTTCAAGACACTAGCGATTTTTTAAAAGGATCTGTATACATACATTTCTATAATGTACTAGCAACCCGCCCCTGCTTCGCACGGGTACAAGTTATACACCTAAACCTTCTTAAAAAATCACTCTATATATTAGTGAAAACCGCATGAAAATCCGTTCAGTAGTTTTTCAGTTTATCGCGAACAGACAGACAGACGCGGCGGGGGACTTTGTTTTATAATATGCAGTAAAGATATTGAATGGGAATTTTTTTTTTAAAGTTTGTGAGGATGTATGGATGTTTGTTACTCTTTCGCGCAAAAACTACTGAACCGATTGCCAGGATACTTCGTATGTAGATAGCTCGAGATGGATTAACACATACGCTACTTTTTATCCCGATATTCCCATGGCATCTGAGTTACGCGGGTGAAACCGCGGGGCACAGCTAGTGTATAAATATATACTTCCATATCTTGTAAGCTAAAAGGGCATTTGCCGCTTGAGTGTGAATGTCCCTTTAGTTTCTTACAGGAATGTGCTGTGCCCCATTTCCTACCATTTATATCAGTATACTGCTTGGTCACCGTTATTGATTATATGGTGTTAAAGAAGACTGGACGAAAAAAAATTGATTAGCGCCCTATCCCATCTGATCGTCGCCTCTTTCAAATAGATACGATCAGTCAAAGTCAAAGTTAATCCTTCCTTAATGAGTTCAAAAGCAGCAATTGTTGTGAGCGGCTTACGTTCTGTAACCAACCCTCGCTTGGATCACTGCTACGGCCATCTTTATTCAAATTTAAGGGAATTACCATCGAATCCCGGAATATACGTTGGTAATAAAATTCTATAGACAAGTGCTGTTCGTATTTCTATTTGCATATCCTTAAATCGAATAAGATTCTAAGAAATGCTATGAATTAGTGTATGACATAAAATTCATTGAGGAAATTCTTTATTGGATTGGGATCAAAGCTTTTTAGATGTTTAGTATTTATTGAAACTGAAAAATTTTATGTCACAAATCCAATACGTGTCTCGTTCATTCAAACATATAACATTAGTCTACGCACACGGCGTAAGACATGAATTTAGTAGGAAACAGGATAGGCCTTTTTAAATCATGAGACGTCCATTGCTTTGCATAGGTCTATCCTAAAGACTTTTCTACATATAACAGACCTGCGTCATTTTCACTTTGATTGGACAGATTGTACAATAGTATGTTTTATACGTCCACTGCTTCATATCCTGAGCATTCACTCTCTTTAGTATTAGCTAGGCCAATGCTATAAGTATTTGAAAATATGACAAAATATTCCCAGAAAAGATATGTAGTGTTAAGGGCACGAGGCTTTGGCTTTTCTTGACGAAAACACTACCGTGGAAACGAGAAAAGGGTGGTAGTACAGCATACACATTCGTTCATGTTATGTTGTGATACAAACGTGCCGAGAGTTCGGGAGCGAGTCGTGTCAACGACACGCGAAAACTGCATCAATCATAAGGAAGGTAGGACAATGGAAGGTTTTTTATCGGTAATTGCCGTACCAGAGGGGTATGTGCGTGATTTTAGTTCACATTTGTCACATTAACTGCTTGCGAAACCTGACAATTTTATTTATCATATCTAGTTAAAGAAAAATGTAATTTTTTTTATCCTAATTGCATCCTCCAATTTATCCTAGTCACCTAATTTTTCATTCAACCTTTTGGTTTTCTTACTTCTTTACATAGAACTAGAACAATTTTATTATTTTATAAAAGTGGAACGACAACATAAGTCATCAGATACCGGTTTAGGCTTTGCAAAAGGATTTTTGTACATTGTTTATCTCGAGTCCTAGGGGACAGTTGAAAGAAAAGAAGAAAATCTCAAAGCTAAGCCGTCGTGATTTAACCACCCATGCTATACTGTACTGACTTTGCACACATCGTTTACTTTATTCTTTTTTTTACTGTGTTGCATAAAAAAGGACTTATCGGCTCTTGTGTTGAGATACGTTTGTACATATTTGTATGTTTTATTTGGAGATATTGGAAAGATTTTACGTTACATACGTTGTAACGTAAAATCTTTCTTAGCTTGTTTCTGTTGGCGTGTCTCACGCTGCCGCGACTGCGATGTTTACAATGTAACAACATTAAACAGTAAAATAAATTTCTAACAAAACACTCTCTAGGTATTGATTGATTACCACGGAAGAGTGTTTTACGAATATTATGCAAGTGCCTGCTACATATATCGAGCCTAGAACTAATAATATTATTGCCAATAAGAGGTAATGTTCATTTAGAGTATTTTGCAACAAAGACAGAACTCAAAAGTCATATCTATTCTTTTATTAAATGCAAGTGTTAGCGTAGTGTGAACAGATAATCCATTGATAGTCTGTTTACACTAAGCTACAATATAAAAATAGATTCACTTAAGCGTCCTTCGCTATGATATAATGGCGAAGGATTCACATAACACGATTTGTGTGAGCTGGAGATCAATCTTGAAAGAAAAGCAAGACATCATCACATCTACATAAACTGAGACTAATAAAGGGTTATGATAACAAAGTATTAAAGATAACTATGCAGTAACACGAATCCTTACCGGACAGTGCAAACTGAACAAACTTATGTTCAACCTAAAGTTGGGCGAAAGCACAAAATACCGATTCTGTCAAGTTGTGTCACTAATGCGTTACCGATGTATTAAACTAGGGTGGCATAATAATATCATGCAAAAACTGCTCAAAAAATCTGGAGGTTTCTGGAAGCAATAAGTCTGAGCAGTGAACTATAAAGCAAGAGTGCGCTACAAAAGTTCAGAAATAGTCAAAGTAGCACTTGGCACTTAAAACCAATAATAATAAAGTACAAAAAAAAATATTCTAAAGAGTTATTTAAATCTCAAGCATTAAGAAATACATAGAAATGCTAATGTAGGTATGTTCCACGTATATTTCAGAAACAATAATAGGGACATTAGTAAAGCATCACATTGCGTCAGACATGGAGTTTCTTCTTTTTGCAGATGTCCTGGCCAATTGCCAGAAACGATTTCCAAATAGGTCTTTTCCACTTTGTTCAAACTCCAGTATTCGTACCGAAAACTTGGCTTAGTTCTATATACAATATACATCTATAAAAACATTGTAGGTACATATATGAAAAATAAATATTCGTTGAAAAGAAGAAAATTTTAGCTACTTCAATGCCAAAACAGATCGTATACGTATCAAAAACCGATGTAACAGCCTCTCTAAGGAGATTTGACAATTAAACTCTTTCGTAGAAATACAATATTATATATACCATATACTCAAATGCCCTTCGATGATAAAACATCATTAAGTTTCTTATTTCTTCTGCTTTGTACTGTCGCTTTGAAGTTGAATTTTATAGACACAATGAGTCGTATATTAATTGAATACTCTATTTAGAATTTACCAATTCGTTTACATGTGCATATAAGTTTTAGTTATATATAACTCCCGAATAAATGCTTACCATTTAGATGACTTTTTGCATTTATAATAATATTTTACCTTCCAACTTTATCTAGAGAGGGACACCTTTCTAGATAAAGTTGGAAGGTAAAATAATTCCGGGGGATGACAATCCCCCGGAAACTTATCAGTCCAACGGGCTTCCTTAAAGGGCATGAACAAATCTTGGTCACTGCGGCAAAGCTTATAGTAGTATTAGCCTTGTTTATGTCCGTTCACATAATTTAATATTTAAAAAAATATAAAACGTTCTATGATATTGTCAATGAGTTAAATTTTCCTAGTGCTTTTCGTATATAAAGGTCGTATTCATTAAGCTATTAGAGCAGGGCTGCGGTTTACAGAGGGACCAGTGGCGGCGTTAACTATTTACGAGTCCAGATTAGGGTGTACCCACAAGCGGGAAAAATTACTTTTGCACTGCGAAACTATTATTTGGGTTGATAATTTGTTATAGTTTTTGTGACTTCACTTGTTAGCTATAAACATAACATGACCGCTAAGTAATATCTTTCCTTACCCAAACGCAATGCAATTGCAAGTGTATAATTTGTTAAGATTTTGTGTAAATTGATTGAGATATGTTGATGATTGTTGAAGATGTCTCTGCTACCCGAGCGAAGCTGGGGCGGGTTGCTAGTATTGGTATTGGTATTGGTTTAGGGCTCTGTTTCCGTATCTAGACTCATATGCGGTCCATTATGCGTTCAGATAGGCTGACTAGTTGAGCCAGCCTAGCTCCTTCCAGAAGCTGGGTTGCTAGTATAATATATGTGAATGTCGACAACGTCATACGTCGACAACGTCGTAAGGTCGACACTGATCACTTAGGTTGGCCAAGTGCTTTTGAGTACCTTCAATCCCTAATAATCAGGGCCGCCGTGATCTTGGCTGACAAAAATGCAAAAATATTTGAATGCTTGAATTATAATACAATTTTGAATGTCTTAGTGTGACATGATTGTTTAGAATTCTCCAATCGCTAATGTCAACCATAAATTTGAATTATATACTTTCAAGAATACTGAGGATTTGGTTATAAAAATTACATTGTATATTTTTAATTTAATCGAAATATTCGAAGTCCAAGGTACTTTGGTTTATTTATTCCACTACAATGCTAATTCAAAGGTGTTTCAATCGACGAGTGAACCACGTTTGAAATAGCTGAGTCGAGGTAAGTTCGTACATGTTCAATTTTTCTAGTAAACCAGAAGTTAGAATAATAGTTTATGAAATAATTGATTTCTTTTTAGCAGTCTATGTTTACTTAAAGTAAACCGGCAATTACTTCAGTGAAACATTTCAAAACTGTCTGGATTTTAATCCAATAGTGGCTGTATTCAGTTGGTATGTTTCTGTTGGCGTGTCTCACGCTGCCGCGACTGCGATGTTTACAATGTAACAACATTTGCCATGTAAATCTAAGTGGTGTTCAAGCTGCGGCCGTGCTGCGTGCCAAGAGGATCGCGTGAGATTCGGCTGTCTTCCGCACGACTCTTGACTAGATAGAATAATCTGTTAGGAAAGAAATCTTTATACATTTTCTTACTTATGTTTTTTTTTATTTTATTTCATAAATAACAATAAAATCACCCATTGAGTGTTAGTAAACAAGGCCATAGCCGATTTAAAACGACGATTTTTAAAGTTAGCAAGAGACTCATTTTTTTCAGTGATCGTGGGAGAGCCATGCTTCGGAACGTATGGGCCGGCTCGACTCCGCTCGATACCACGGCCTCACAGAAGACCGGTAGTGAAGCAATGCTTGCATTGCTTTTCGCCGAGTGAGTGAGGTTACCGGAGGCCCAATCCCCAACCCCCCTCCCCCCAATGATGGCGTCTTTAAAAAGTACATTACCCCAGGGGGGTACCAGCTGCGCTAGCGTTGGAGAATCCGCCTCTGGGCGTCCACGCTCAAAACACAGTGCACCTGGGCGTGGACGCCCAGGCCGGCCTTGCCCTTTTTAACCGAGACACAGATATCGTCTCCAGCGGATACATCCTATCTCTCCTACCCTGGGTACAGTCTGGAGCACTCCTTTGCGTTAATTATTTAACACATCTGTGCTAATTTGACCAATAACTTTTATATGAGTTATCTAAAATTTAATTTATTAACATTCGTAAATTATTTGTGTTGATTTTACTTTTTATTTCTCATTCTACTACTACTTTTCTTAAGTTTCACCTCTGCCGTGTGTGAATTACACGCACACACTTTTTTTTGTTACAAAGACAACTCCCGCACTAGGCATGATTCCTATGTCGGGGACTTTACAAACATTTAAACCACGAATACAAAGAACACCCAGACTCGGGATAACTATTTGTGGATCACACAATTTTTTGTCCCGTGTAGGAATCGAACCCATTATTATGTCAATATATTGTTCATATTGGTGAAATGCCAGTTAAAGCCAAATGTTAGATAACTGATATCACATTATATCATATAACTACTCTATGGTATTTAATTCTACTCAGTTGGTGTTCTCATCAGACTTTCATCAAAGTAAAAAGCTAACTTGTTTCGGAATTTCGGTTAATCTCTTCACTTACTTATTTCAACGAGTGCCGACCCTTGTGTTTAATCACTACGTAAGCTAGTAAATACACGGAAATCTATCAGAAAAGCAGCCAGTATTCTTTGTAGTCAAAAAGGTAACATCGCACTTTTACTCGCTAAATCTTTTTGCACTTTATATTACAAACGCGAGAATTCAATTAATCTGTTAGTAATATTAAGTTCAATAGGTTTAGCAACACTACAAAAATCATTATTAATACATAATTTAAAAACAAAGGCACATGCTTCCTACCTAGCTGGTTCCAGAGCCAAAAACGAAGATCGGCATTAGCCAACGAGGTCAGGAGGCTCTCTGTAGACAACAGGCCTGACCTCGTCGGATATCAGCTGTCCACTTAAATGCAACAAATAATATTAACTTATTGTTATATTAATGTTCGTGCATCTATGGCATAACACGCAGTAGTTAGTTGCAGCACCTTATACTCTTACAAAACAAATATTATCTTAGATTACTGAAAAAGCCGTGAGAATTTCATTTTTTCTCAGAAGCTTTTGAATTGAGCATAGGATTTCTTGGGTGTTACTGCGTATTACCTATACGCAGTAACACCCAAGAATAGAGGAATATTTCTATAATATTTTGTGTTAATTTTATTTTTTGGCTATTTTGTCTTTGCCCCTTCATAGTTTAATAGCTTATAGAAGTTTTAAAAACAGAAATCTGATAGTGTGTTTGAGTTGTTTTTTATCTGATAGATAAAAATGTTAGACGACTTACTCGATCAAAAAAATATTTTATTGCAGAGTTTAATTGCTACAACGGCTTCACTTATTAAATAAAGATCCCTGAAAACAAATAAAACAACATACAAAGCTTGGTACCGCGGCATACAATTGCTTTGTTTCATCAACATAAGAGCTGCTTTTCAAACGTCCAATTCGCAACCACCTCAGCTCTCTAACTTGAAATTCGTTGTCAAAAATTCAGTTTTGTTACACATCACACAAACGAAACAACCCACAGGTTTTCGAGTACCTTAAGGCTCTCAGGCTATCAAAGGATTTCCCAGGAGAGTGTTTAAGGAACAAAATATGGAGTGTACTAGTAAACAAAACAAAAAATAAGGGCGATCGTTTTAAAATCGCGGCTTAATGATACTTACGACAACAGAGAGAGCAGGCTACTCGACAAACTCGATGTAATGGAAAACAGGCGACGAGCGAAGTTTTTACGAGAAAATTTTAGACATAAATTACGTCACATACGTTCTCATCCGCCATTATTTGGTCTCAGTGAAGTTTCCGCTTACGTGCATTTTTAAAATGTTATAAAACCATTGTAATTTGTCTTCTTATCATATATTTGTCTTGTTTTAATTAAAATGAACAGAAAAAGGAGGAAGACTATTTTAAACAAGTATCCTTAAGTTTCCAAAGAGATATGATTTGGAATGAAGAAATCCGTATGAAAAAAAAAACCGGACAAGTGCGAGTCTGACTCGCACACCGAGGGTTCTGTAAGCAAACAAACTTGTATGCGTCCATCTCGGGAATTAATTCTCAAAGACTTTTGCCCGTCTTTTTCGAAAGACAAACTTAACTTTGCGGTTGCGATGTACGACAAAGTGAACAATCCAACCGCAAAATATAAGTTTATAATCACAAAAATATATATAACAACAAATTAACGACTTTCAGATTTTTTCCTTCACTTGTGCTGTCAGACCTTGCTTCTTACCAAATTTCATGATTCTAGGTAAATGGGAAGTACCTACTCTATTGGTTTTCGAGCCAAAACCTATAGGGTACTTCCGATTGAGCTAGATTTGTCAATTTTGGTTAAAAGCAAGGTATTACAGCACAAGTAAAGGGAAAATTCAGAAAAATAAAAAAAGATGAAAATTAAGGTAAATTTTGGTATTTACAAGTTTTCGCGAAAATCTAAATCTACCCATATCTTTTTATCATGTTGACTTAGGACCTTGATTTTTATACACCTAATAAGGACTACAGACCTCAGTATCTGGCATAAATTTCAACTTGCTAGGTCCCCCTGTTCCTGAGAAAATTGGTGGTGACACACGTACAGACAGACAGACGGACAAGAGAGTGATCTTATAAGGGTTCCTTTTTTTACCTTTTGAGGTACGGAACCCTAAAAACAATAATAATAGCTATTATCACGAAAATTCCTCTACTAGATTGACCGACAAACTGGTCAAGGGATAAAGCCGTTGGTTAAAAGAGCTACCAGATCGCTCTTTCTGAAAGTCAATAAGAGGGGCCTATGCTCAACACTGTCCGTTTAAAAAATTAACATTCTATCATTTCCTTTACCTCATGTATTTATGTAAGAATTCTGCGTATAAATAAAATTAGATTCCGGTGTTTCTGTGACCGACAAAACGAAACTTTTCTTTCATAATCAGTAAACATTCTATAAGGTTGTTATCACATTTAAATAATAATTTTACGGGCTTGAGGATTCAAAAGAATAATAAGTTCCATTCTTTACTACCGCTGCTACGACTTAAATTCGATTAATGGCGGCACATGAATGTTTAATAGGAAAATGCCAGCAATCGATTAGTCGTTTGAACCAGCTTTGGAACTACTTTTCAAGCAGCGTAGTCGACTAAAAGAGAGTTTAATCGGATTTCTGGTACTATGTGTACCTTTACTGTTAGTAGTAATTACGAGTATGATGGAAAAGAGCGTCATGGCTTCTCAAAATTATATATCGGAATGTCTTCAGTACAATTAGAAGCGTGTCATAGTAGTTCAATTTTTTTTTAATTTAGTAAATTAATTCGAAGACTCTTTGAGACTTAAAAAATAGTAATATCACTCTGGACAGATTTGTCGGGACATGGTGGTTCAGTCACATGTAATACTGTTTCCCTAGGTCTACATTCAAATATATATATTTTTTTTTAAAGTTTAATGGCACCTTTTCCTACTATCACGATTTAAGACAGTGTTTAAATCGGAAATGTCTCATATATCACCATTAACGAGAATTAATTTCGTCTGGGCCAAAATCCCTCAATAAAAATAAAGCTGTACATTTTATTGCCAAGTTTAGTCCGTTCTTGTTATACAAAGTTTTACGCTTAGGGCAGTTTCAAAGCCCTATTCCTGGGGACCTCATTGTTCTTGTATAAGATTTTTACCAATTTTGTAAAAGTAAAAGTAACTCCGTGATTCTCTTATCTTATCATTAATAAAAGTATGAACCGATCCTAATGAAATTAAGTAAAATAATTGTAATTAAAATAAAAGAAAATCTTAGATTGAAGTGACAATTATACATACGCACTACATGGGAAACCAACAACAAAAAGTACATAATTTGGAAAGTTTTCGACTTGTGAAAACTTGTATACACATGTCATTAACCTATTAGTGCTTATGACACCATACCAGGTATTCTGGAATCTTTGTAATCCTAAAAATACATAGCTGGCTTTATTGCAGTCAACACTGCACAGTCCGGAAACAATATTGATATTCTTTAAACATGTACATGTAACACAAATTATTAATGTATAATATGTATATTGTATATATAATAATATACTCTTAGATATTTATTGCTTAGATGTTCATAATGTAGTCGGGGCCTGCGAGAGTACCAGCGTTGTTGAGCGATCTGCGACGATAGCTGACGCAGGTACCTTATTTTGATCTTCAATACCGAGTGTTAAGTATGTTTATTGTGTTAACTTGTTGATGATACAAATAAAATATTTTTCTTTCTTTTATCTGCCCTGATTTTTAAGAACAGTAGGGCGCAGTAGTTTTTTTTTTGTGTGGTTCATAGATAGTTTTTTGAGTTCGAGTGACGTTTGTGTCTGTTAGTATGTTTGTAGCGTTTTAAGAAAGAGCTTACTTGCTTAATTTTAAGAACCAACAAAAGGCATAACATTTTATTTATTACTGTCGCACACCAAGAGGTTATTTTCACCCTGATGTTTTAAAAGGTGGAGGGAGGGTACTTTTCTAGACGGGCGGAGTCATATTCCTGTCCTATCTTATGCACTTGAATAAGTCAAAGAAAATAACGAGTTTTAAATTGAAATAAAAAGGGAAGCTATCTACAACAAACTCGGTAGAAACTAATATTTCTTCGTATCTTTTTTACGTGATTAAAAAAAAGTGAGTAAGGCATTATTCTATTAGTAATTGTAACTAAATTGTCTTTAGAATAAAACCACGAGCACACACCTCGAGGGCCCGAGACTTAACGAGGAAATAGTGGTAGTAAATCAGAGGAAATTCGTTCTTATTGAATTTCCTTTTGTCGGCGAACGGAAGCACCGCCTAGGTTTTTGTTCTAAATGGACGCCTCCAGTCATGTAACGTTTTTTGAGATCGCTCGATCGCACAGCTATATTATTATTTATTGTATATATGTAAGATAAAACAAATTAGAGTAAATTAAACTTTTTTATTGACTTCAGATAAATTTTAAAAACTAAAAAAAGACGCTTCTGTAGATCCTAATCAGACATTAGGACAAAGCTATGATATTATTGTATTGTCATCAACCCTTGACACGTGTGCAATCAATCAGATATCTACCTTTAAGTTGGTGAAAATAACATTCAAAGATTCAGTTACATAAATACATACACACGAATACATATACATACACGCCGAGCTGATAAAAGCGTCTTAAAAAGGGGACTCAACGTGGTGTAAATTTTTTTGTTTCGATTAATTAAAATAAATTACACTATTCTTTAAAAACTGAAAAATCTCTAACTGGTTCCAAATATTCCTTTGTGGTCTACACGACAAATTAAATAATATTAAATAATGTAAAACTACTAACATTATCACTTTATTTTAACACTTATACATGATGACCATATTTACTCTCACAATATATTTAAATATTAAATTTAAAATAAGTTAATTAATAATGGTAAAATCCTTAAAAAAACAACAAATTTAAAAATCGATGATGAATTTGATTACTCGATCTGCGACTACAAAGTTAATAAAATTTTGACTTTGAATAACATTTCTTTCTTGCTTTTCTCACAGTACTATTTTATAGAGTCTCATGGTCTGAAAACTTTACAGCATTGAAAAATTAGGTCATCTATGCCGAAGCGAAGATCTTTATTCGAAAAGTTTTCAAGTTTTATCGACTTTTATTCGTATCTGCGATCTAACCTTAAAGCACTTCGCTTCATAAGACAAGTATAGAAGCAAATTCTTTTATCTGAGCAAATAATAGTACTTGCGACGGTCTCTCGTAGTTAGTTGTGTCGAAGTTAGAACTTGCAAATCTTCACAACTGTAACTACCGAAGCTATATCTACTGAGCTACCGAATCCAATCAAGTTTATCAAAGTTATGAAAATCGCAGAGTTTCAGACGAAGAAAAACTAATTACTATTCTAGAAAGTTTCTGTCTCAATCAGGCTCTTTTTAGGAATTTCATAACAGTGGTGAATCCTGCAAACTTGGCATGTTTAACGTTCGGTTCGCATAGGAATAGCTTTTAATATAATACTTCAGGTACAGGGAAGTAATATCGTTACAACAAAGCCAGTACGGCTTCGTTTTAGCGAAGTACATTTTGTTTTCTTTTTAAAAACAAATAAATACAACTGGAATTGAGCATGTATTTAATATAAATAGATTTTAGGGTTATGGTTTTATTGGGTATTGACTGGGAAAAATCCTTCTTCTTAAAAAATGTTAATAAGTCTTTAAAAAAATCGTCTAAAATTAAACTAAGTGCTTTTCCACGATAAAAGTATTAAGATCATTTGTTCCACTTTTTAAGCTAATATTACGCATGCGTATGTGAAATTTAGAATACTTAAAGTTTATATTTAGAAGAAATGCAGAAAAATAAAAATTTTAACCAGTATGTGTTATCTAAAAACCTATCGTATTATGAAAAGTCTATACAATGGCAGTTAGATTTATACTCGCAATGGCCACTCCAGCCTCGCAAGATGACACAAAAATAAAATTTTGACACGGAATAGAAACCTCATACTCCTTCCTACTCATGCGTTTAACTTTTTAAACCGTGGTTTATAATACCATTAGAAGCATTGTATAGACTGCAGCTTAAAATAATCTAACGAATGTATTATACGAATATTCCACTATATCGTCTATCTTTTCATATGCGTGTCTAACTCAAAGTTATTAAATTCTTGCTAAAAGTCGTAAGATGAAAAAATTATATTTGAAAATTTAAAATGGAACACGTGCAAATCTTAATTGCACGCGCAAGCACCTAGTCCAACGAAACGTTTACACTTGACATTTAAAAATATTACTCTTGCATTTTAATAACATTTATTTAGAAGGGAACGGTCTAGAAGCAAAATAATGAGGCGAAGCGTGAATTTGCCGAGGGAACGGTAAGTTGTAGAATAGTTGAATCGGCGCTCGCTTTTAGTGTTCGCTCGACCATGCTGCGGCAAGAGTTGAGCGGAAAATGTTATGATTCCGTCACCTTCACCACTACCACACGTGCAAAGCGTTGCTCAGCGCTCGGTATTTGCGTGACGCCTGTGCCCAAACCAGCCAACAAATTAAAAAACTTTTCCAAATTTAAAGCCACACTAACTTCGCGTGTGCATATCAGTTCTCGTGGTTCACAACAGCGTATTTGCACTTTTCCGTGCTTTAACACCATTTAAATATTCCACTATAAATTTTACATTTGATATTGCATAGATGTTTTTTGACCATAATTGTTATTGTTTTAGTCTCCGATTAAGTTGGTATTAAGTTCCCGTATCCATAATAATAGGTATGTCTCCTGATTGTGAAGTGTTGAATTAGATTAAAAACAGGAATGATTCCATCCGTATGGTTTTCTATAATTTAGACACTTTATTACAGAATTGGCTTACTTTAGCGGGCCAGGAGTGTAAATACGTGTATCAAGAGATTAACTACAAAAGCGATAGTCCTTGTACATGACCCATCTACCTTGATCTTTAAAAACCAATATCTATGATATTTCTTCTGGATTAATTCTTGGTTCTAACATTTTTACGTCTAGATTCAAATATATTACATCTAGACGTATTACGTCTAGACAGTTTGTAAGTGAATCAGTATCTACATTGTTTCTTCTCTATCTTGTCAGTATATCATCATAAGTACTCAAAACCTTCTAAAGTAAACTGGTCCTGCACTATATTCATATTAACTGTGTGTATATATACAAAGTTACAGTGAGTATATAAAGAACAACATTGCAGCAAACCTTATCTTAAGAATGTATTTTTATACTTCAAAAATATAAACATTCTTTGAATGGAAAATGTAGTACAAAAGCAACGAAAACCGGTTCCAAAACCAAACATTCGTTGTTAAGTTCTTTAAAATTTTAAAAATAAATCAGCAAACTTTACAAACTGGTGTATCGAAGACTGAGTTTGTGTAAACTGTGCATGGGACGCGTCGGGAAGGGAGTGTGACAGAATTTCAGTAGTAAATCTTTGGTAGAACGCGGGGCGGCAGCGCTCCGCGATGGCACGCTATCTGTTGCGACATATTTGGCAAGCGCGCCGGACTCTCAGCCAACTGTGACAATGCCTCCTCAAACGTATAGTCAGCACTAAAAGTCATTGAACACACAGTAAAGTACAATTATACAGTAATATGACTTAAGAGTTTTGGTATTTTTTTGGTTAGAGAATTATATGAAATTTACTTGTACTAATTCAAACGTTATTGAACTCTTAACCAAACTCACATAAAATAAAAGTTCTTTGATTTACAGCATGTTTGTATTACGTGATTTTCAGACAAACAACAATTCCGATTTTTCTGATTGTCGCACTGTTATTATTAGTATGCTAGGGGAGTAAATATTGTTTAAAATATTGTGATCAGTGTTATGTTAATCATACATATTAACTTTTAAACATCCGCTTTTCATGCAATAGCGTGCCACTCATACAAGCCAATCACCCCGGCTTGCCCTACTAAAATACTCAAATATCAGTTTATATTTGAATAATAAATTCATACATTGTTTATCTGATTATTTCGATAACCGAATATTTCATCTGAAGCGAATCATCTCGCTCGCACTCGTTGGGCTTAAACGAGGCTTTGCGAGGCATTACAACCTCTTGCTTTAGACCTGTTAGCTACTTTAGAGTATGAATTTAAACGCAATTTAAGTAAATTTTTTACCAAACTAAACCGGGCTTTAAATAAAGTTCGCGAAGGTGCGTGACTTTTGAATAGAAATTCAGTATTGTTTTGTTTATGAGCGTGCGCGTGAGCTTAAATTTTAAAATCGTAAAATGTGTTCAAATGTTATTGAAATTGTTCTTTTGCATTGATTCAAAGTATGCAGAAATTAATTGATAATAAAAACCTTTTTAACAATAAATTAAACTGACGAAAAGCAAATAAGCAGCAAAGCAAAGAAAAAGAACTAAAAAGAAAAATAAATAAACCTTTTAAGTCTTTAGTATTGAGCTTATTTACATAAACTATCAAATTGTATAGAAACTTATTTTGAGAGAATTCAAAAAAACACTAGCGTGTGCTGATTTGTTTTTGTAATTTTGGCAAATAACTTATAGAAACATATTTATCTCTTCAGTTATCTAACGAAAGTAACTATAACAGGCTTATTGTTTTTCAAACAATGAATGATGTTGTTTGTCATTTAGCACCACAAGAATTCCCTTGGAGAGGTCACGATTTTAGAATACATTTTTAGAGCTTTTATCGCATCTTTCTTAATATGATTCCGTTTTAGAAGAACGCTTACATCAAAAATATGCCGTCAAGCCAGGGCCGAGTTATATAACAAACAAAACTCAATACACAATTCAATACATTTATTGATTCATGTAGCTATTTACAGTACACCGTTTTTCTTTAGATTATTTAATACAGATGAAACTCCCGATATTAGTAACAGAGAGCGGTTGATCGCAATTCTCAGATAACGATGCTCGGGTTTTATCAATAATTCTGAAAATCGTACATCAGACACATTTTCCAAAATTATTTTAGAATTACATGATAAACGAGACTGTCAGCCAAAGTTAGTAGCTCAGAGCTATAATAGCGCTAGTGTAATGTCCGTTAAAGAAATGTAGTCGATTTGTTGTTGATTGTTGTTGCTCATATTTTGAACTTAGTTTTGTCTAAGTAATGTGGATGGATAAGCGAAGTCAGTTACGTTTTTTCAGTCCTTTAGACTATTGGAAAACTTTTCTGTATGAGCCTCTTTTATGATACTACTCTCTTTTATTCCTACTACTTGTTACACATATTCATCGTTTACAGTAAACGTGTTGTCAAATAATAGCAAGAAGTAGTATGCTTTCCGTGAGCTATGTTAATTTTGTCAATGAATTTGACGAAAGAAGACAGAAGAGAAAGTGTTATATTTTCTCTTCTGTCTTCTTGATATATTGAAACTATCATGATGCCAAAAAAATCTAATGGGCTTGCCCTATTTTAAAATCTTAGGCACACCACCGCTTTCATAATATACAATAAGATACGTTTACGGGAATGAACGGGATGATTTGAGTATATGACACATTGATCAGGTTACACACACATATAATTTAAAACCGGTGTATTTCCTTTTTAATTTGTTTTAATTTAAGTATTCAACGACGGAAGCAAGACAAGTGAGACAACGAATGTGATAATATCGTATTTGGCAAAACCTTCCTCATTAACAGGGGAAGAAGGTACTTACTCTTTCGGACGATATTTTTACTATTTTTACTTCAATATACAAATACATATATATATATATATACATTATAGTTAAAAAGAAATAGAAAGTCAAAATTTCACACAAATGCCTAGTGTTGAACATGTCGATGAAATTTTTATCATGCATTAATTAAAAAGAAATAAATAAATATTAAGCTTGACTTTTTTGTGCCAAATTATATACATCGTTGGAGTTGATTAAATTAGATAGATTCACATGATATATTTAGCGCAAACTAACCATAAATAGTTGTTCCTACATTATGTAATTCAAGCGGAGACAAAAAAAAGGAACTTCTAATATTTTTATGAGGGTTCTTCCTAAGTGAGCTCGACAACTTGCTACTTAATTATTCAGTATTTGTTGAAAGGTTTCATTCCCCAGGTGCTTACTAATTTTCAAAGTGTTCAGTGATGTCCGTTGCTGTCCGTACGAGTCAATGTACAACAGGGGAACTTATCTGATCGGCTGGCTTTTCAAATTAATACCTACTTACGATTCTGCATTTATTCCTTTAAAAGTATATTCTGTGTTGGCAGATTAATGTAGAACTGATTTGGGAGTGCGGAGTTTGTGTCGCCATGTTTTATTTTACAAAAAATATCAGCAGGGGTTAACATTTTTGTTTAGTAGTTTTATTGTCGTTCACGCGTATACATTTTATTTCTCATTAGAATCTCTGCTCATAAGCAGCAATACAAAATGCAGATCGAAACGTCGGGTAACCAAAAAAGGCATTGTGCCTTGTAATAGTTATCGCGATTTACACATCTAACTAGTATTCAGTTCAACGGTTGGACGACGACGCGACGGTCGGTTTAAGTTTAAGGCTGGGGATATACCTACGTCAGATTTTGTTTCCGATTGTCTGATCAGACTATCTGATCGTGTGTACTCGATACACCTCTGATTCTTACGTCAGACTTTTTCTGAACTCAGTCGTTTTCAAGCTATCATTCCGAGTGCTTGCATACGAAGCAGAAAGAAAAGATGGACGACGAATTACTGTTACTCATTGCATATTTGCTCATATTGACGCGAAAAAAGAAAAATCGTCGCTATTGGATACATCCAATCAATCTGACAAGACTTACTGAGTGTAATTTCCACTTAAAACATCCAACATAACTGAGAAACCCCGAAAAGTTTTTATTATCTTATTAGCTTTCTTATTAACTAAACGAGATATGTCAATGAGACCTGCTATTCCTGCTGAGGAAAAGATGGCTATTAGTCTAAGGTAAAATCATTAAACAGTAACTAATAATAATAGCGATTCTGGCAGATAACTGACTAAAATTAATACCAACAACAAGGTAATGAACAGAACATGTAATGAATGTGTGTGTATGAAAGATTGCTACAATTTGTGAATGTTAAGTTTTTATCTGCCCGTCATGATAGTTATTTAATATAGAAGTATACATTTATTAAAACATAGTCAAAAAGTTAACAGATTAGTACAAACAAGCATTGGTTTTTGATTTTGAGATATATGGACATATCTCCTACATACTCTTCATTTTCATAAAAATAGTGACTCTTGTTGTCGTGCACAAGTCGATTCAATGAAACGGTTCCTGATGAGCGTAAAAACAGTGGAACAGATCCTGTAGTAGTTAAGATAATATACGGTTTTACTTACGTGTATAATTTGGGGATGCCCGATTAAAACCGTATATCTTAACTAATATAAATACCACTCACAAAAGCTTTTTTTTGAACATTCTGTAGTGTGAAAGAAAGAAAGAAAGAAAAATATTTTATTTGTATCTTCAGTTATAACAATAGAAATCATATGCCTTAAGACTAGGTTGGTACTGAAGACCAAATAGGGTACCTGTGTCAGCTAGTATTCTCGCAGGCCCCAATTAAATTTAAATATCGTGTGCGTAGTATTCATATTCGTAAAGTAGGAAGTAGTGATTGCTGCTTCATTGTACTATCCGACGATCGTAGGTAGCAGGAGGAGAGGAAGAATAGGAAGAGAATTTTGAAGTTGAGCTAGGGCTGAGTAAATAAGACGGTCGAGAGTTGTGGGTTTCTGGTCTTGAAGAACACGAAGAGTGTGTATTGCAGTCATATTGCGGATCAGTAATATTACGTAAAGTAATTGCAATATTCCAATTATAAAATCAATTTTTTGAGAAATTGTCATTGCCTTAATTTCAGCGCGAAAGCTCTCTAAATATTTATCATCGTCGTCTTTATGTTCAACAGTTTGCTCATTTCTTTTCTACCATATCCCATAAGCAAATACGTTTTTCTACGGCCATAATAAGCCGTTCAATGTCGTAATTTTCCGACATTAGCCGTACCGACTTTTACACGTGGGAGAGTCATCCTTCGGCACGTATGGGCCGGCTCGACTCCGCTCGATACCACGGCCTCACAGAAAACCGGCAGTGAAACAATGCTTGCATTGTTTTTCGCCGTGTGAGTGAGGTTACCGGAGGTCCTAACCCTTTTCTCTCCCCTTTTTCCATCCTTCCCCTCTCCCCCCTCTCCCCCTCTCCTCCCCTCTAATCCCCCTCTCCCGTCTTCCTGCTCTTCCCCCCTCTTCCCCTGTTCACACCTTAAAGGGCGGCAACACACTTGTGACTCTCGAGTTACAGGTGCCCATGGGCGGCGGTAGTCATTTACCATCAGGTGATCCGTCTGCTCGTTTGCCCCCTATACCATAAAAAAAACCACAACAATGCGTCCGTTCAGTGTCACGCTAGAGAGTCAACTGACAAGTCGAAAGGAGGAATCGGTTGTCTATTTTGTCTCTGCCCAGAAGTAGACCGCGCCTTCAGATAACCGGACCGGCAATAAAATCGTAAACGCATCGGCGCTGTTTCCGACTCGAAAGTCAGATCCAACTATCGGATCGGACGTGTATTACGAAGTGTTTACACAAATATATGGTATGAACGCCTTCCGATAGCCGGATCAGACTATCGGATCATCGAACTGCCATATGAAAAAATCTGACGTGTATTCCCACCCTAACAAGACCAGTGGCCCTTCCGCATTCGACGGATAAAATAAAATGATTTAATATAAAACATTTTTTTTTTTCAGTCTGTAAAGAGAACATTTGAAGGTCAAGTTCATTCTTCATAGGTCGTAGGGGCTCGTGGCTAAGCACATTACAAAGTTAAGAAATACTAGCCAGGTCAGTCTAGGATGGGTGACCGTTCTAAACACATTGAGACACCTCCGTACCTCGGCGAGCACGTTAAACTGTCGCTCCTGGGTGCCATACAAACATCTGTGGCATTCATTACGGGTAGTTGGAGCCCTAAAAAGTCCGAAAACTTGTCTAACTACAGAACTTCGATATCGCCTAGTACTTGGGTTGTGGAGGTCTGATGGCAGTCGCTCCACGTAAAATATCAAAGTTCGGCCGTATAGTAGTTGAGATTATTAGATATTTTGAAAGCCGACCCCAACTTAGTTGAAAAAGGCGGAGGAGGATGATGAGGTGGTACAACTATACATCCTTCATACGCGTATTGTATGCGGTTATCAACTTTTATGAACATAACAGCAACGGCAACATTCGCCCGCTACGAAACCTACCTAATTGAGCTCATGGGACCGTACCTATCACTAAACACACGATAGTACACTGATGAGATACGTTCGCAGTCGGACTTCTCCAGAAAACCTGATGAGGCCTTATTGATGTGGATTTATTTCTCACACTGCGGGATGAAATTCTTTTCTTTCTTTCCACTGCATAGTACGAAAAGCTGTGCACATCAACAATTTTCTCCTAACTGAACTCCATCTTACAGTAACGAGGGGGGCGATGATGGTTCTAAATATGAAAGAAGCAGTATTGTAACCGTTTAAACAACACGGCTTAATCAAAATCATTTTATAAGTGCAGACAAATGCGTGGTTTGGAAAATATAAGGTTATTGCTTAAATTTAGGCAAATTGTCGAGGGATATTTTAAACGTTTAAGCTACACAGACTTTAATGAGAGCATTCCGTGAGACATTTAAAGCACAACATTAAATAGTCTAAGTTACAACGAATTCTAAATAGGGCTTTCTACGTAATAGCGGATTATTTAGGGACTTTGCTTATAGACATAAAATGTGTAGTGAAGTACCATACTAGAGTTTTGCATATAATCTTGTAGCAATCTTCAAGAAGGTAACACTATTACGCTGCTACAACACAACATCGTATGTTTGAAATAGATTCGCGATATTTCTACCCCTTCACTATATTAACCCTTTTGTTACTTTTTATACGATCACCACAGCCTATGGTGACTTGTAAGAAACACAATTTGCTGTACAAAATTAGCTGGACAAAAATATAACTCTCCAACCACATACAGTATTCAGGAACTCTGAGAATGCCACTTGATACAGGAACTTTACATAAATAGTTTAACTGTGACTTTTCAGTAGCCCTTTACTTGTTCTTCAACTAAGCAACGGAGATAAATCTAACTTTTTACTCCTTTGTGGTACTTTTTACACTACATAAGCAATTAATGAGCATAATGTCCAACCGATGGTTTAATATGACCACTTGTAACAAACATCAAATGTTTTTAGACTAATAAATATGTTTTTCAAACACGTTAATAAACATGAGAAATTGTTTATTTCACACTAGCTCTTACCCATGACTTCGTACGGTTAAAATATTTACTAATATAAAACCCTTCTTTTTACTAAATAAATTACATTTTGGAATTTTAATGCCATTCGTAAATAGACTGCCAACTTGCTTAGCTTTGAAGTTAGAATGTTTTATGAAGACTGTTAGATACTCAGGTTAGATATAAAAACATCAAACTATACTGAAACAACAAAAAGTAAACGCAGTGACAAAAAAAAAAAAGGTTTCTGCAGAAGGCAGTAAATAATACATAGTAGTATACAGGTCTACCTGAATCTCATGACAAATAACGAAATCAAAATTCGTAGTGGAAATTGGATTGAACGAGGTTGGCACTGATTCTCTTTTTTCAATGTAAGTATTTAGTATTTATCAATAAGTAGTGTAATATATATTTGGTTTCTTAACGTTATATACATTCATGCTATTTACTAGCTGTGCCCGTGGTTCCACATGTGGTTTAATTATTGGTATATACCAAGTACATGCACCAGCCCATACTATTGTACAATAACTTGGATTTTCTTTTACTTGTCAACATTTTTGCCATTCCTCTGCATAAATTTGTGAGAAAGCTTCTATTGCTAATGATTAAAAATCACTGGCAGGCCTATTGTCTTAGCATCTTTGTTTTATTATGCTTTGACTGGCCTGTTGTTCTAGTGGTTAGTGATCCTAACCGCTAAGCCAGAGGTCGTGGGTTCGATTCTCACCCAGGACAAATAATTGTGTGATGGGCATGATCGTTTGTTCTGTCTGGGTGTAATTTATCTCTATACTTATAATAAAACTGTAACAGGTCCAATTCTGTACATTGAAGATATTTTGAATTTTATTTTTGAAGGGCACTCTCTTTGATCGATACTGAAGCCAAAACTATAATTTTTTAAATTTTTGTCTGTCTGTCTGTCTTTATCATGCAGCGTATCACGCTGAAACTACTGAACGGATTCAAATGAAACTTGGTATGATTTGAGGTTATACTACGAGGTCGGACACAGGATACTTTTTATCCCAAAATTCAGGACGGTTTTCTTGAGAGGGGGGATGAAATTCAAAATCTATATGATTAGTATAGTAATTTTCAGTAACTACCTCCTTCAAAGATTCTCTCCCTCCCTTGAACTTAATATATTGTCGATGGATTTGGAATAGTTTCATGACTGTTGGAATTTATTTTCGTACAATATAGAATACTTTTACTTTATTTATTCCTGATCAACTCTAAATCGAAACTGTTGGCGTCGATACCACTGACATGATTCGCTTTGGCTTCGCCTATGATTTACCTATGTAACATTGTGATACTGAGTACCTCTGTAAAGAGGCAAAAAATATATGACAATGAATAAAAACACTAAAACTATCAAAATCACTCACTCCAACTTAACGGTCAACTCTTCGACGCACTTGACATGACATGAAAGATTTATTAATCACATTTTTTTAAGCCGTGATATTCTGGTAGACTAATAGCTGTTTTTAGCTTAGCACCCGTTCTTAGCTGACTTTTTCTTCTTCTTTCTTCTTAGAAAGTACGTGGTTGTAAAATGCCAGGTTTCGACTTAAAAAACATCAAAAGAATTCGTGAAAGATTATCTTTTGACCACCAAGATTTTAGATAATCTGCCACGAGATTTGCACATATAACTTATGTTCACTGTATACCAACCAAGCTTTATTCAAGAATGTTTCCTCTTAAAATCAGTACTATCTTGGTACTGTCGTCGCTTCTCATTGTCTAATTCGATAACAAAGACCCCATACATCACAAACAATATAACTAGTTGAAAAGAATAGACGAGCCGGTCACGAATACCATTACTTAATATTGTAAGCATCATAACGCTGTATTATTTATGGTGGCGATCGTTCATTTGTTACACAAGTAGATAACCGATGTGGTTTTTATTTTACCGAGCACAGAACTATCAAGAGGCTCACGCGAACAAGCAATCACGCCCGCTCATGATTCTCAATGAATGCAACAAATCGAAATGGTTTAAGCGTTTAGCTTTGAAAACAAGCCTTTTGTGGATTGACTGTGAAATGAATGTTTCTGTGGACAATTTTGTTGTTTATCTTTGCTGTTTTTGTTGTATGAGAGAAAGTCGTGGCTTGATATCAACACTATTTGCTTCCATCGCGTGACCATTATCACGAAGTTCTGTTAACATCTAAGTCACAAGAACTGACGACCCATTTATGTCATTATACATATTTAAATGTTAAGTAAGAACTGCCACTTTTTACGGCTTCCTTGTAACAATTGTTGAAAATATTTGAAGCAAACCTTAAAATCGGTCTTTTTATTCATTTCTTAACAAGAAGTTTCTTCAAAGAAGTATTTGTGAATCCCTGAAGGAAGTAAAATACTTTATACCTTTTTGTAAAATTTCAAATTAAAAAAAATATATATTTCTGTTTTAAAATAAACAAAATAATATAGATTCTAAGAACGTAATTTGGATTGAAGCCAATTAGTTCATATTTATTGCTTTTTATTTCATTCTCCAGTCAACAAAGAAATTTAAATTTAGAAGCATCCATCCTATTTGTAACATGTTGAATGGGCGTCACAGTGTTTTCACAATTTGTTTTGCTTCGCGCTATTCTAATTTTCATTTATCGAGGTCAGCCAAAACAATAAGTACCGCGCCGCCAAAACTTTCCTTATTTTTTCGTTTGTTTATTAAAACTGTGAACAAAGCACTAAACTTTTTTCAACGTGACGTCTCCCTTTATTTCCAATTTCATTTAGTACCGCCCATAATATCTTGTTTATATTTCGTCTTTATTATAACTTTGACGGAAAATGTTATTTGATTAGTAAGTGTACTCCGAAAAAATGTGCTTATAGACAGATAAGTTATAAAAGATATTTCGTTGTAAGCTAAGGGCTAATAAATATTAGGATTATATAAACACATATTGGAAGTATTACATTATCGATTGAAAGTATTACATCTTATAACAAAAGCAAATTATAGTATCCGACAGCTGTTATGAGTGAGTTATCGCATAATAATGATACTATTTATTATTTACCGTAGAATGAGTGCCAATATTAGTGAAAAAACTCTGGAATATGGAGTTTTGTGAAAAACTCCAGGTACCAACATCGACGAGAGAGTGACAAAATCTAATATATATTTTTTTTCAAATACAAAAATTTTATCACTTCATTGTTTTCTCGTCGATGTTAGTACAAATTCTACGAGTAAATTAACAACGTGAGTACGATGTAAGTTCACCGTGGGCCCTACAGGCGCAGGCCTTAGCAACTCAGTCTACGTCTAGAACACGACCTAACTTAATAGCCGACTCCAACTTCAGAGTGTTCCTCCTGTTTAGCATTCCACAGCTATTAGTACGGAACTGCCTGTGCCTACACGACTTTAAAAAATACATTTTCAAAGTACAAGGTACACAAAACTGGAGGCTATTAAATTATATGAAGAACAGCAGACGAATTCATAAGAAATATATCTTTGTCCATCTCTCCCAACTTACGGTTTTCATTTCACATTCTTATGATTCTCTTGCTTACATGATTCGTCCATTTGGTTTATTTTATTCATGCAACATGTTCCTTCATTTCCATTGATACAGTTGTAATTTGGACAATGTGAATGTCACAATACTCATTTATACTAATAACCTGACACATCTCACACACCGCCGTCTGATCCCAAACTAAGCAGAGCCTGTACTTTGGTAACCAGGCTGCTGATAAACAAACTTACATTTATTAATAAATACATACATATTATAGATAACGACCAGGCGGGTGCAAGAGTCACAAGTGCCTGGCCGTCTTTTAAGGTAGAAGTAGGGGAAGGGTGGAAGTAGGGAAAAGACGGGGGTTTGGGCATTTTTTTTTTGTGCATGTGGAAACCCCCTCGGGCTGTCACCCCACCGGGGTTTTCGGTAGGGTGGTGTGTCGGAATCGAACTGACTAGAACCACACGGTGTGCCGTACTGCGCCTTAAGAAGGAGGGATCCGGGAACAGCTTTTATTAAGACATCCAGAACCCTCCTAGCGCCTGCCCGCAAAAGCGCGGGCACCACCTTCGGGTAAAAACCTCTCAATTAGGCGACGTCCAGGCACTCGCTTGGGGCCACTATAGCGGGTGGAGGGGAAAACCCGTCCCGACCACCCGCGGCCACACTCAGGGCTTCATGAGGCGCTGGTAAGTGCGCCTCCGCCACCCGGTTCGCCGGCGGCGAATTAGGTCCGAGTGGACATCGTCCTCCCGGACCCGTTCCGCCGGCTCCTTCTGCGAGATGACGTCCTCACAGAAGGTCGCGACCGCGGTAAAATTCCTGTCGCTACCGGCCATGGAGCGTATGACGGCCGGTAGGGAGAGATCCCCTCCGATGACTGCAGTGAGGGCCCGACGCTGCGTCGCCCAGGCGGAGCAAACCGCCAGCGTGTGCTGAGCCGAGTCCTCACTGCAGTCGCAGTCGTCAGTGGTTCGCCGATATACTTCGGGGAGCACTTCTGCCTCCAAATCCCACGGGGGAGTCCCAGCCAACGCGCACGCCGCCTCCGTCGACACGGTGCGGTATCCGCGTATGGCTCTAACCGCCATAACCCTCTGAGGGTGCCAGAGGCGTGCCGTATTCTGGGCGGTCAGAGCTCCCGCCCACACCGGTGCACCATACAGTGCCATTGACCGGACAACCTCCGTGTATAACCGTCTTTTAGCGACGCTGGGTCCACCCAAATTGGGCAAGAGTCACCCAAGGGCCAAGCCGACCAGCTTCGGAGCAAGCTGTCGGAAGTGCTCGTCGAAGAGCCACCTACCGTCGAGGATCAGGCTTAGCTACCTTATGTGGGCCCGAACCGGTACGAGGACCGAGTTGACCTCGAGAGAGGCGCCAGGGGGTGGACCACGACGGGGCCCACGGAATAAAAGAGCCTCCGTTTTATCCAGGGCCACCTGAAAGCCCAGCGCCTCGATGCATCCGACCACCAGAGAGACTCCTCTGGTGGCCAGGCGCGCCGGCTCCTGAAAGTTCACCCCCGGGCTGTGACCAACGTGTCATCGGCGTAACAGATTACGCCGAGCCCGGGGGGGAAGTCGCCTCTAAGGGCCCAGTCGTACCCCATGTTCCACAGGAGTGGTCCAAGGACAGACCCCTGTGGAACACCGCACGACATGAGCCGACGACTCAAAGCTCCATCTCGGTCCTCGTACATGACGGTACGCTCCTCTAAATAGTCTGCCACTAGCCGCCTCAGGTACCCTGGCACTCCGTGATAGTGGAGTGCTACCCTGATGCAGCTGAATGGCAGACTATTGAACGCGACGGAAACATAGTCCGCTACAGTCGAAACAACTCGAACACTTGACGCGTATGTGTCCTGATGCTAGGCATTTGAAACACCTCATCGGTCTCGCTACCAGGACTGTGACCCTGGAGTTCACGAAACCGATGAGGACCTTACCGGCGTCGCCCAAAATTTTGGCCGACGCTACGGGACAGCTGACCCACACCGCGCCAAGGCCCCCTGGACCGGGGTGGATGGTGCCGACTCTGATGCTGTCCGCGCCGCATCCCGTCTTCTCCTGAACGGCAACGCGGACATCCTCCACCGTCACAGAGTCGTCCAGGCCCGAAATGCGCAGGTCCGCGCAGTTGGTGGGCCTGGCGATCTTGACACCATCCGTTATTGGGAATATTCCTCGCTACTTCTCAGAAAAGGTGTCTGCCGCCCTCGCACCTCCAGCCCCGGGGAACTGAAGTATTCGAGCTCCCGTCTGTGCAAGTCGCAACCTCACGCCTGAAGCCCCGAACTCACTGGCGATGCTATCCCGGGCCTTCTTAAACACGGCCGCATAAGATAGCCGCCTTTGGCGACACGGTGATAACCACAGCCGCCGTTTTGGGCGTCTGCAGCTTCCGCGGCTTCTGTTTGTTGGCCACTGCCACTGACGGAGACTGCGGTGTAGAGGCCGCTTTCTTCGCAGCCTTCTTACCCCGGGACTTTTTCCCCTCCCCAACTACTTGTCACCCGTCGCCAGAGGTGGCAGACGTAGAGGGACCAGATGCACCAGATGCGGCCCTCTTGCCATTAGGACGCGCAAACCCGAGACGGGAAGTGGCGTCGGGACTGATGCGGCTTTGGGCTTATCCGCTGCGACTGGCGGCCGCAGAACAGGGGCCGCAGGCAGCCTTGCTTCGAGACCCGCGAGGCGCCCGTTCGTCATTCGCCACACTGCGTCTATAATTTTATGCAAGTGGTGAGAGGTGGAGGGAGCAGGTTGCTGTGCAACCGAATTTGTCATCCAAAAGCGCCCCCGCCTGAAACTGGGTCAACTGAGCACTTAGCTCTGCAACCTGCTCCGATAGGCGATCATTGGAGGCCATAAGGCGATCATTTGCCTCTTGGAGTTGCGCCTCGTCCACAATGAGGCTTTCTACGACCCCAGACACGGCGGAGGAGGAATCCTTCAGGGCCCTAACAAACGAGCCCTTCAGGTTGGTGGATTTGGTGGCCACTTTGTTTATAATGGCCACCGCTGCTGTCGTCCTCTCCTTTAGTGACACCGACGTTTGGGGGTCAGAACACCCTTACCTTCCTTCGGAGCTCCACCTCCATTTCTTCGGACGAGTTAGGTGTTGAACCGGCGACCTTGGAACGTAATCGTTCCGATTTCCTTTTGCTCCCAGGAGTCAGATCGACTTCTGGGAGCTCCTGCGAGAGAGGCGTCGCGAGTTAGACCTCCTCGTTATTAGACGAGGTGTCGTCCGCTTTTCCCTTCGTTTTCTCTTTCCTCTTCACATTCTCCTTCTTTTTTTCATCGGTAATTTTTTTTCCTTCTAATAAATGTTCAGCTTCCATAATTATTCCCACGAGTGCGGGAGAAATAAAGGTCCGCAGGTGCCTCGGCTGGGAGTGCGCTTGCGACTGAACTACCCATCAGCCATGCATCCCCTGGTCACGCACCAGAACACGGGATTCGGGGTGATTTTTTAGAGAGGTTTTCTTCCCCGCAGTCCGGGCGGCTAAGCCAAGACCCTTGTCCCCGATCGGAGTCGCGAGACATGACCACCACTCCTTTCGGGATTACGATATGCCGACGGTGGCCAGGAAACTAAATTTCCCATGCCTGCTCGGTGGCATTGTAAGTGCACGCCGAGCCCGTCCTCCTTCTCCACTGAGGACAGCGGAGAAACTCCGGGAAAGGGTCCCTCTTTCTTCCCTCCCAGGTTTTCATCCTCATAGCTCCAAAGAGCGAGGAGCCAACAGAGGAATTGACAGAAACGGCCACTCTGTTGGACCAAGCTTCGACAGAGTGGCCGATGAAAATGGCCTCCTCTAATCTTATTAGAATATTAGCCTTTGGCGATGACGCTCTCCCCAAAAACGGAGGAGGAAAAGGAAGCGTCATCGTCAACGTTTCCAGGGTGCACCACGTGGAGGTTTTCTAGACAGTACCCCACGGGGGTTTGGGCCTCCGGTAACCTCACTCACTCGGCGAAACACATGGAAATCATTGCTTCGCCGGCCGGTTCTCTGTGAGGCCGTGGTATCACTCCGGTCGAGATGGCCACTATGTGCCGAAGTATGGCTCTCCCAGACACAGAACAAATGATGTTGCTCATGACACAATTATCTGACCTGGGCCCACCCAGGTTGGTTGTCAGCTATTGAGTCAGAGGTTGTGGGTTCCAATTTTGAATCAAACCCACAACCTGTGACTCAATAGGCAGGATCGCTAACCACTGGACTAACAGGCCAGCCAGATGATAATTATAATATAGATTACAAATGTGTTACTCTTAATCTGAGTATGACCAGAGCTATAAAGTATTTGATCTATATTTTATATCAAAATTCTATATTCACTTAACTATTTACAGCTTGACGGAGTAACAGACATAACTCGCACGGAAACATGCACATACCCGAAAACTTTTACATTAATTTTATTAGAAAATAGCCAACCCGCAGATTCACCTGCGTTTATGGTCACTGCTCCGCTTCTATTAGTCGCAGCGTGATGTTATATAGCCTATAGTCTTCCTCGAGAAATGGGCTATCCAACACTAAAATAATTTTTGAATTCGAGCCGGTAGTTCCTGAGATTAGTGCGTTCAACCAAACAAACAAAGCTTTATAATATTAGTATCGATTTACTACTAGGTGCATTTTCTTATACATGTGACTTAGACAGAGATATTTCTTAGGATAAAACATCGTCTAATACAGAGCAAAGTAAAGCAAATAAAATACAAAATTGTGCAGATGGATGCCCCCTTCCAGTGTCAGGGTACAGAGTCCAGAACTCCGAGTCACACATATGACTTGGTAATCCACCTGATACACGTAGTGCCTAAAAACTCTTCATCAAGCTCTATATATTCGTATATACTACAACAGGTCGGCAAAGCGCGGGTTAAAAACTCTGTTTCTACTTTGGCTCACAGTTTTCTATTTACTATTTTATAACAAATTATTATCTGTTTACCCATGTTCTTAAATCAGTATGTTCATTCATTAAGATCATTCGTTAAGACACAAACACAAGACAATTCTAGATAATATAATCCATTATTCCGTAATTCCTAAGGATTATTTTAGATGGCTTCTTACATCATTGTCTTATATGTTCAACCAGAAATTCAAATACTAGTTCTAGTCGATGATCACTCGACAAAGCCTCAAGTAAATGGTGAACAAAAAACTATATTCAATCAAATAATAAACAAAGTAATAATAATATTACCTGTTATAATGACTCTGAAAGTAATTTTGACTATTTATAACCGATACTTTTGTCAAAGAGTAGGCATTGTACTTTGCATTTTTATAACTGCCCAAAAAGGGTCGTTATTTTAATCCCGAGAATAATAGGCAAAGGCATTTTAGTGTTTAAACCCGAGCTTATATAGCTATAACATTAAATACAATAATAATAAATAAATAAATAGTAAAATTTTAAACTAGTTACACTGCGTCAATTTTTTTGTATAGTGTGCAATAAAGAATATGGAATTGTACTGTATTAAAAAATAATTATAACTAAATAATAAATTGAGTACAATTTAGAAAGAAAGAAAGAAGAAAGAAAATTTTATTTGTTACAGCCAGAGACACACACACACACAATTATAAGGTAGAACCCACCCATTAGGACTCACAACACTAGAAACATGTACCTTATTTATTATCCCTATATACTCGTAGTATCCTTAGTGAAGGGCGCGACTTTAAAAATAAAAACTTTACAGTTTATTTATACTTCCCGATCGCACTTGTTTTATCTGGTATTATTTACTTTTTAATTAATTAAACGGTGCGTTTTATTTCAAGTTCAGTTTTTAGTTTTAGTTCTGGGAATAGGTGTGCAATAAGAATTAATATCTCAGGAATTTCATTAGATTGATAGATAGAAGTTTTACTTTGCAGTTCTAAATAGACTAATAAGTGAAGTCTTTCAGCCAGGGGTGTACTCTCATTTGCCTCAATATGTACCGCGTCTATTACGGTCAATTTTTTTTTTAAATAAAATGTATGTTTTTAGAGGTTTGCTTATAAACGTATCATAGTTCCAATATAAATCTTGAGATTCTCTTGACGATTTTTCAAGATTTTTAGGGGTATAAGTGCCACAGATATCTCCTTTTGACCTTCACTTCAAAAACGGTTTCAATAAATTTTTGTTGACGTTGCATAAACAGTCATTATAATAAGTGTCACACCCCTAAAATGTAATGGATAATAATAATAAATACTCTTTTTTGTACACCAAAAGTAAAGAAAAACAAATATTCAATGGGCCGCCTTATAGCAAAAAGCATTGTCTTCCAGGCAACGTTTGGATTTACAAGAGTGGTGTTTGTGTCAATAGGTCAAAGAATACCTTTATGGGGTTTATGCAGTCTGTAAATAGATTGCATTAATATTAATACGTTCGTATAAATCATAATATATGTTATATCTGAACTTATATTATATACGTCTATAGTACAATAACAAATACGTATAGTATATAATATATATATATAAATAAGTACATACACATACTTTATAATTACACACTACATCTACATTATACTTTTTTCTTAGAGAGAGAGAAGGAGAAGAGAAGAATCCTAATCTACACTAATATAATAAATTTAAAGAGTTGGTTTTTTTTTTGTTGAAGGCCCTTATCTCTGGAACTATGTACCAGTCGGATTTTAAATATTCTATTTGGATTTGATAGCCTAAATTTTGAAGAATTTACTATCCTTAAGATCCGCTGGTTATATTCATCGATGGCAGTATCCAAATTCAACACAGCAGCGAAACCTCACACTTTGAGAACAGAAATGTTTGAAAATGATTGTTACTTTGGTAATTTCAATTGTATTATTTATAGTGCTATGGAGTTTAATTGTTTTGTTTTTAATTTTAATTGATATTTGTTTTTATTGCAGGCTGTTAAATCTATTTTATACGAGTATGTTATTTCGTATTATTTCGTTTCACTAGACTTGCATGGACACGGACGGGTGGAATGAAAAACCGACAGGACGAGATCAATAAAATCCCAGAACGCTTCAAAATACTACAATTAAATAAGTTTATTCCAGCTATTAAACAATGGTTAATTAATAATACGTTTTATTTTAAATGGCAGAGAGTAGTATGATAAATAATAAAATATAAATTATAAGCAATGTAAACTATAGGTAGGTAGTATAATTAAATTTTTGTCCGTCTCAATCAAGTTACATCAATACATCAAGTTGTAATTAATACCAAATACATATGTATATGGTCCCTTGAAACTTTAATAATATCAAGCTTCTAAGTCAACGCAACCAGAAGATACGGCCATTGAGCCTTAGATTTTAACAAATATGAACATTTACTTATGGTACTTCCCATTGACCTAGAATCATGAAATTTGGTAAGAAATAAGACCTGACAGCACAAGTAAAGGAAACATTCCGAAAGTCGTTTATTTGTTGTTATGTTTATTTATTGTGATTACAAACTTTTATTTTGCGGTTGGAAATTTGACTTTGTCATAAATCAATTTATGGGAGAGTATTTTTAGAACTGCAAAGTTTAAGTTTGTCTTTCGGAAAAAATGGGCAAAAATCTTCGAGAATTGATTTCCGAGATGGACGTACTATCTACATACAAGGTTGTTTGCTTACGGAACCCTCACTTGTCCTGTTTTTTGTAGTCTTATGACAAAGAGTGACTTGCTGATAAAATGGAATTTAGTCTAAGCAAATTATTAAGTTGATAAACAGTAGAGATATTTATAACCTGTACTGAAAAAAAATCTCATGTTATAGATATTCTTAAATTATATTCGTAGGTAACTCTTTTATCTACTATTACTGCCAGCGTCAAAAGAAAAATAATTGTTTGCAATCAAAATACTTTATTATGGATTCGAACCCACGACCTCTGGCTTAGCAGTCAGGGTCACTAACCACTAGACCAACAGGCCAGTCAATCATGTAATCATGTAACCTCATGCAGCCTACAGGTAGCATAAATTACCGATTAGTAATCCAGTGTAGTCTTTAGGAATTGAATTACACTAGTCGCTACCGTTCAAGGATTAATTTACGCAATGTATGTTCAGAAAAAATAAAATGTTTTACATATTCGACAGTATCACTTGTAAGTTTAGCCATGCCTATAACTAAATTTCATTGAAACACTTAAAAGGTTCAAAGTCTTTAGAAAATCAGTAAGCATACAACATTTTCTGACAGCCAAAGTAGCTCGCTGTATTGTAGCTATTTACCTATAGAAAGCGGTAATAAAGTAATTTAGCTGACACGGCCCACGCTGAGTGGCGCGCGTCCGCGAACCTCCGTCATGAATATCAACAAGGGAGTCCGTCATCGTCGCTTTTATGACTCGAAGTTGAAGGCGTCACCCCATTCACACAGGCACTGATAAACAAAAACATTGTAATTGCAGGTAAATAATGGGTGTTTTATATCATTCTTGATGTGTGTGGTAACTAAGGGCTTCTGGTGTGTCGTCTGTGCTTGTTGCCTCTGAATAAAAGCGTAATTATATTTACCTTTGTCACTTTAGTGGTGATGTAACACTTATGAATGTCAAGTTCACTGGTAAGGCTCAAACAGCCTTCACACGATTTTGTTTTTTTTTTTGCTGTTTTGTCATGGTGCAAAATCACTTACAGCATGAGTCACTTTTCTGATGTTCAAGCAAAAACCACAAAATATTGCGGAGGAGCACAACTGATTGATATGAAATATGCTGATGTAATATAAAAGCTCTGTATTCATAGTATATTGACTAGTCTAATTGCAGAAGCGATTACATAAGATCGCTTTTAAAAGAGACTTTTGTGTTCATAAGAAGGAATCGTCTGTCACTTAGCAATCTTAGAACTTGAGTATGCTCTGCCAGATTTTTAAATGTTACCTAGGCTTTTGTACAGATCACGATGGATGAAAACGGGAAATAATTATCCTAACTACAGAGACGATTAGACGCTTACTTAATCAGGAATAATCAATTAAACAGCGATTAATACGAGCGAAGTATAACCCTGTCACCCTGTGCAATATCAAAACTATTTTTTTACCGTAAAAAGCTAATTGTAAAACACCAAATATGGTTTAAAGTGTATAATTTTAGAGTAGTTACGCCATAGTCTAGTTTACGCCATGTTGATGAACTTTGTAAACAATCTTTTTTTTAAGAATATTAGTAACTTAGTCACACGTTTATTAGTTGTAGTAAAAATGCTTATATTACGGTTAAGTTCAAGTCAGTAACATACTAGGTGGCATTCGAAATTCGAATCTACAACAACTCTGTTTGGCTCTAAGGTATGCAAATTTCCTCACGATGTTTTTCTTTAGGTACCTTTAAAGCAAGTGATCATCAATTTCTATTACATATACGTACTTCGGAAAGTCAAAACTGCGTGACCGTGGATCGGCTATCGACATATCGGTTTATTGGCTTAATAATGATTAATTTATAGCGTTGTTATTGATATCTGCCAGCTTGGCTATATAATTTACAGATAATAACAGATTTTACGTCACATAAACACAAGACGTATATGTCGATGTTACTTTATTTAACCAAAGGTGCGATAATTGTTTTTAATGTGATAAATGCCTGAATATTTTTAGTAAGCAAAATCTGTAGGTAAGATAATGGTTCTACAAATGTGCAAGAAAATGCACTTGAATGAAGATGAGGAAAGATGAAAAATGTTCCGGAACACATTTCGTGTTTTTACCAAACATCTTCAATCAAACTAATAATTGCACCTTTGAGTCCACGACACTGCAAACAGGTCCTTCAAAAGTTGTTGGACCTCAATTTCTTGTGTTAAGAAGGAGAGTACAAAATTTTTAAATACAATTTACACGCTAACCTGATGATAGGTACGCAGTACAAAGTGTATATAAAAACACTGACAGCAGTTCCATTTAACTACGGTTTTACTTAAGGTGCCTAACGTAGGATGGTTCAGACCGTGTCGTATTAATTTAAATTTCTACCATATGTTTGCAGAAGCCAGATGGCCATCCCTCAATACACACACATTCAAAAATATAAAAGAAAGAGGATATTAACAATGAACAATATAATTTGTATTCCATTTACATTCATTATCCTGTTATCCAGTCGTTTCAATTTCCATTAAATAGAAATGGAACAGTGGTTAATTAACAAATGTGTTCATAAAAACTGTTCATATCATGGTGGATTACTTTATGTATTTGCATGTCAAATAACTTGTAGAGGTTGCTATCTCTTCATTGCTCAGAGAGATTAAGGAATTAATCATTTTAATGGAACAAAATAGCTGCAGGTGCCATGTGCATAAACAGGAAGTATTTAAAAGTTTTATAGAATAATTATAGTTAAGTAAAACTAAAAAAACACACTTTATACAAGGAGTTAGACCATCGTTACCTGGTCTAATCTGTTGGACTCGTCAAAACGAAGTATAAGCGCCGAAATTCGAGGTTTACTAGTAGCCACTGAAGAGTTCCACTGTCAACTTACTGGCTCCACTAACAGATCAGCACCAAGATGCCAAATTATAGTATTGTGATCCAAACTACATATACATACAAAATATTATTTTTTTTTTAACTGGTTTCTTTGTGAGAGACTGGAGTCTATACTAGGGTCGCCTCTGTGTGACAGATCTCCAGGCCCCATCTCGAATACATGGAAATCGATTTACAAATATAAGATATCAAATTACACAATTGAAGTTATCAGTAACATGGTGTTAGAAAGAGAGTTTAGTATGTGTGTGTGTTTGTGTGCGTGTGTGTGTGTGTTTGTGTGTGTGTGTGTGTGTGTGTGTTTGTGTGTGTGTGTGTGTACAAAGGTATAGTCAACAGCTGTCTGAACAGCTACAAGCCTTAGATTACGAAAATACTGATATTTTCGTAATCTAAGGCTTGTAGCCAATTGGATAATATTTTCTTGCATTTTTGTGTAGTAAGAGGATATATGGACAAAGTTCGGTTGATTTTGTTATACAGATACGATCCAAGAAATGTGTAGTGTCTTTGTGAAAATCTAGTCCTAAATCGTTTACTAGGACACACTGTATACTTGCGTCTTTTGTTACTTAGAGTATTCGGTCTATACTGTAGATGTGTGTTTACGAAGGAGCACATTTAAAATAAAAAGTTGGCGAACGGACAGTTTCATTTCGATACGTCAATTAGAAGTCAATTAATTTCCAAGATTAGTTTACATAGTTAGATACAAGTAATAATAAAAGGGTGTTAAAAATATCTTCTCCACTTCTCCAATACATGTCGTATATATGGGAATACTTCAAGTAATGGTAGAGTAACTATTAAAATGACTAGCCTGTTGGCCTAGTGGTTAGTGACCCTGACTGCTAAGCCAGATGTCGTGGGTTCGATTTCCACCCAGGACAAATAATTGTGTGATGAGCACGATCATTTGTTCTGTATCTGGGTGTAATTTATCTATAATATGTATGTATTTAGAAATATATAAGTATGTTTATCAGCAGTCTGGTTACCATAGTACAGGCTCTGCTTAGTTTGGGATCAGACGGCCGTGTGTGAGATGTGTGGAGTTATTGTGGAGTTATTTATATTAAACAGGGACACTCTAATATTAGTATGTATGGAGTATTAAAAAAACCGGACAAGTGCAAGTCTCACTCGCGCACCGAGGGTTGTAAGCAAAAAAACTTGTACGTAGATACTACGCCCATCTCGGGAATCAATTCTCAAAGATTTTTGCTCGTCTTCTCCGAAAGGCAAACTTAACGTTGCAGTTCTAAAAATACTGTCCCATACATAGATTTACGACAAAATCACCTCTCCAAACACAATATCTTTTGAGGCACGGAACCCTTAAAATACATATAACTGTGTATGAGAAAGTAGAATGATATATAAATAAAAATGCACCAGCCAACAATGTAATGAATCATGGGTATATGGTTATGAAGTCGAAACCAAACGTCCCACTGGAAGAGCCCAGGAGAGTCAAGACCGAAAAAAGCACGCCGAGATCAGTCAAATGTCAAGGTTTTTCTCACTGTTTTCTTTGATTATCGTAACATAGTGCATTAGGAGTTCTTACCACAAGGCCGTTCGGCTAAAGGAGTATTATCTTGAAGTTGTGTGCTATTTGCGAGAAGCAGCACGAAAAAAAAACGTCCGGAATTGTGGAAAAACCATTCATGGCTTTTGCATCCCGATAATGTACCTGCTGACTCATCGTTGTTTGTTAGAGATTTTTTGGCTTAAATTAAACTACAGTTAAGTCTCACCATATTAACCGGATTTGGTGGTAAATTAAAGAGACCTATTAAAAGACAAATATTTTCAAATATTGAAGACATAAAGACTGCATCGCTGGAAGAGCTCTAGGCAATACCAAACAGTGCTTATCAGTAGGGCTTCGAAGATTGGAAAAAGTATTGGCACAAGTGTCTTGTATCTGATGGAGATTACTTTGAAGGGGACATCACGAATATTGATGAAAATTAAATATTTTCTCATAAAAATAGAAATTCACCTTACTTTTTGAACAAACTGCCTTTACAAAAGACTTTAATAATAGAATAAAATAGAGTTTAAAATAACTTAATATTACTTGATTCTAAATAAATTCGCTAGTATAAAATATATTTTTTTATTGCGATGCATACTTTAACTGTTTGCAGCCACGTCCAACACATTAAGTACAATCTGGACTACGAGAAAATTGTAGTATTCAAATGTATATTCAATTATGTAAATGGATACGCGTTTATTTTCACAGTAAGATCCTTGGTACGGGCTAATGAGGTGTTAATTCCAGTCCCTAGTCCTATTTTATTCCCGTTTTACTATTTATAGAACCGTCTGGAGTCAGCATTATCGGCGTCTGGGGTCGCAGCACTTACTCGATAGATCTAAGAAAAGACAAATACGTTTGAGAATAATAAATTAATTAACAGCGTTATCTGTGTAATTCTGATCGTTATCTGTGTGTAACTCAACTGATATAATTATGTTATACTAGCTGCGCCCCGCCGTTTCACCTGCGTAAGTCTCGGCGCCGTTTGAATATCGGGATAAAGAGTAACCTATGTGTTAATCCAGATCTCCATCTATCTACGTCAATAGTTTTTGCGTAAAAGAGTAACAAACATCCATATATCCTCACAAACTTTCACGTTTATAATATTAGTAGGATTCGTGACAATACGTAAATCTTAAGAGTTGCATCAATGTGGAATCTTAAAATTTGTTTTAAACTACTGTGAAACATTACCACCAAGTTAGTGCATACCCTAATATGATAAAATGTGTTTTACCGTTTACTTACAGAGAGAGGCCTGAAGAAAAGACATAGAACCAACATCACACTGTGTGCTCCGAGCAGATATCTGATGTGGTCTAGCTCATTCCAGAATATAGCTACTGTGAATAATATATTTATTATTTTATTCAAATCCCGTTGTCCCCATGAATGGGGACATGGGTGATGGGGACAACGGGAATACACTAAATAAAATAATACTTACCTGGTTAAAAACGTTGGGATACGATGATACAGAAAGGCTATTAATAATAATTGATAAATGTTATAAACACACACACATGCACACACATATACATACATACAAACACACACACATACCGGCTGTATCTATTAATATATGGCACAAATAGATTCCACTTAAGTTTTCTGCATCAATAGCTTTAGCTTAACCTATATTTTTAACAATTTAAAATTAATTTTAACATATCGGTTAGTTTCAAAGATGCAAATCAAAAATTTCTGGTTTATTTAAAAATTACGAGCTTTCGAGTCTTTAAATCGCTCTCCTGTAAAGTTACAATTTTTCACTTGTACCAGTATACGTAGGACCCGTAGATTAATGCATATACATACGCAGAGCTTTTGTAATTCATATAGATAATTGAATAAATATGAAATGTATTTAGAAATATATTAGTATGTTTATCAGCAGTCTGATTACCATAGTACAGACTCTGCCTAGTTTGGGATCAGACGGCCGTGTGTGAGATGTGTGGAGATATTATTATTATTATTATATATATTATTTCTAGTTGAAATATATTTGTACGTATTCCGTATGCAAATATCCAGCATAAAGTAATAAGTTCAGCACATTATATCAACTACTTACCATATCGGTGTCATCAAAGTTAAATTATACTCTCGCCATTGACATCTGCTAGTTAAACTAGACGATAAAATAATGGCTGTAAAATTCGATACTGTACAATTTTGATTAACTTTATTTACGCACTTAATAGATACGTAATATAAAGCTTTTTTTTAAACCACTTTATGGGAAAAAAATACTAATGCAATGTCTTAATCTATTGCCATATAATGATAGATAGATAGACTCTTTAGATAGAGATAGATAGATATACTCTTTATTGTACACAAAGCGATAGGTTACAATATTTTACTTATATCTACTTACTGCCTATTGTTTTGTACAATTGGCGACCTTATCGCAATTTGTGAACTCTTGCAAGCAACCATTGGCAACTCTATATATATATTATGTATAACATATTGTTATAAACTCGGTTTAGTAGTAACCTTGTACAATTGGCAGCCTTATCGATGACTAGCTGACCCGTTTCGACAACTTCGTCTGCGTTTGTAAATTATCCCCGTTTTGCAATATTTTTATTAACGCTCTGCTTCTATTGGTCATAGCGTGATGTATATAGCCTATAACACAGTATAATGTATATACAGTATTGTATCTTCATACAAACGGTCGGATCGCCATGCCTGAAGTTCGGTATATACTCGGTACCAGGGCTGCCAGTTTGTATAATTGGATACAAAATTCGTATAACTCAAGCAGGTAGATGAAATTATGATTTATGGTTATTAAAATAAATTTTCAATTCGAAAAAGTAGTTTCTGAGATTAGCGCGTTCAACCCAAGAAACAAACTCTTTAACCTTATAAACGGTTTTTCTACACGGTTTTTATACATTTTATAAATGTAAGTTAAGAAAGAAACCCTTGACTATCTGGATATACTAAAGAAATTAAGTGTCAAGGGTGGTTCTATTCCCACTTTGTGCGAAGTTGTGCTGGCAATACGTCTATCTGCATTGATCTGGGTGCTTTTATGTATTATATAGTGACAATATAATAAATTTGTACATTATTGTACACACGAGTATTTACCAAAAAAATGTCTTCAATACTTGGACACACACAGTGTTCTAAAACCTCATAGTACAAGCTATGATTAGTCTTGGTCTAAGAAGGGCTGTGTAATAAGATCTCAAAATATTTTAACAAATATTTATCCATTACAGACATTTCATATTACATTACCTACATTAAACACCCAAGCCTATAAAACTCTAGTTAAAATTATGTTTGTTTCTGTTATGCAATTAAATACTATAATTGTTTTTAAAATTTCACGACTTTGATACATATTAAATGCGTGATACGGGACTTAATCGCGATAATATTTAAAAGGTACAATACCTCTTGGTTACCCGACGTTTCGATCGAATTGCACCGATCGTGGTCACTCGTAAGTCCCGTATTACACATTTAATTAAAAACTACTATAAAAAAAACATAATTTATAGGGAAATTGAAAAAGATATTTACTCCTTTACACAAATCTCATAAATTCAATGTTTCTAACATAATTTTTTTTAAATAAAAAATAAAATGAAAAAATAAATAAAATAAATGACAATGTAAGTTTAAGGTTGGACATTTTTTCAATATTAAGTATGTTTTTCTAACTCGAATATTAGAGATTAATATGTGTGTCGCTACGTATGTACCGAGTAACGAACACAAAGTAAACCTTGACTCAGAACAATTTTATTTGTGAATCACTAATAATTGTATTTTATGGACATCGAAGCTAAAAAAACACTCGATGTTGTGACAATTGGCGTGTCAGCCACTTTGAACATTGTATACTGTAGCTATAGCACGCTACAGAAATGTAAGGTCGGATATGATGATGATAAGATCGTTCTGTATAGATGATGAATACATCATCTATACAGAACTATCTTATCATCATCATATCCGACCTTGTCAGTCATGTTTTTTTTTCTAAGAAATATTGCAATCAACAAACTACACAATAAACAATAATGCAGGTTGAATTTCAATCCGTGTTATTCCAGCAATTCACATGGTAAGCTGCTGACATAGGAGAGCCCTAACCGATTTCCTGTCATATTGTTTCTCATTTGTTTATAGAATTTAAGCCTCTTTTAGAGTCTAGGTATAACAAGACGTATTTGTAGTAGATCACGCTTTTTTAACCAGTTGCCTTTCTTTCTTCATTCTACAGTAATCGTATGTGGTTAACATGTGAATTTAAAACGCAAAGAAGACACAGCCAATGCGAGAAAACTCGATTATTATGCTATGTATATGCTTATTTAGATTTCTGTAAGTGTATGTCATCCAGTGTGTGTCCGTATAATTACAGGATATTAAGTGTTACTTGATTGTAAACGATTAACTGGGCCTGGTTATGCTAAAGTTACTATAATAAACCTATCTTCGCTAATTATAATCTCAAACTGAATGTATCTTATATTACTTTTTTGTCTTATCATCAGCCGGTGGTGAGCAAATTAATTGCTTACAATAATAGAGTTGTATCACTCCTGGACTAAGTAGTGAAAAATATGTAGTATATTTCTTTTACTAGGTAATCTAAAAATGTATGTCTATAAAGTTTAATAAAGATACTTAGTAGATTACTCAAAATTAGTTTGAATCATTAACATAATGTGGATATCCATTGTGTGCTCTCGTAAAAATAAATTATCGATTTTTTTAAAAACATGTTCGATTTCTAAATGATTATTGGATTTATTTTAGGCTGAAATATTATAAACGTGTTATTAGGTGTCTCTTATGTCGGCGTGCGATCACAAGTACCTACGATTCTTGGGTCAAGTACTCAATAGCAGCACGGAGATTAGTAATGTGCTTGGAAAAAAGGAATAAACTAGTTCCTAGTACTTGAGACCAAAAGATAGCTATCGCTTCGAATACATACACACGTTTAAATATAGATATAGTAAAATATAGCTACTGTGTTTACTTTTATCCAAAAGCGGTGATAGCGTAATTGTAAAAGCTTGTTAAGAGATGCGATTAAGTGGCTACTGGGTCAAAACATTCTCAGTGCACCACAGATGTGAATCCACACCTAACACAAACAAGTATTTGGATTGACTGGAGGGGTTAACACAATTCTTACGAATGCGTGATAAACGTATGTGCTAGTATTCTTTCTAAAAAAATGACACATGTAAAGAATAGTTCTTTGTTGTTGCGTAGCAAAATCAAATACATATATTGAATTCAATCATTTTGTTTTAAGCATAGCTCAAAATAAGCACATACTTTACAAACACAGTCTCCTTAATCATCACTGGTAATAGATCACATGTTTTCTTTCAGCATTAAACAACTTAATACTCATTTTGGATATAGCGTTGTGGAAAACCCTCTAATTCTATTTGACTTTATAAAAATATTGCACTGTGATTACGTTTTTTTAAAACGAGAACCCCTTCTGGTATTGCTACTTAAACACACAATTTATCATCACACTTTGGAGAAATATGACCATCACTCTTTCTGATTTGTTCCCCGCGTCTCTGAACAGCCATCGTTAATGTCTGTTGTTAGTCAAGGCAGGGCTACATCACTCGCTCGAGGTCGCGTTTTATATACCTATCAATTTAGCTATCCGTCCACGGTAAAAGTGTCAGTAGGGGCGACAACGCGTAGCTGAGAGCACGCACGCACGGCAGAACGGTATTCTCCGTAAATAAAAACCAAATGTCAAATCGAACTTACCATGAAGTGGAGATGTTTAGTTATTGCTAAATGTATTTATTATGTTAAATTGCGTTATTGCTAGATGTTAGTGATTTGTAAAATCCTTTAAAAATAAGTTGCAAAAATGATTTTAGCTATTACTTTTTTGTCAATATAATATAAAAATACTTTAGGTGTTTATTTTTTACTCGCCATTGCCGCGTGGCTGTACTAATAATAATTAATAGTTATCTTCTCAACAAAAAAATAAATAATATATATATATATATATATATATATATATATATATATATATATATTCTATACAATGTTGTACTAAATCAGGTTTTGAGTGATTGGCCAGAGTGACGTTGTAATAAATGTAGTCTATTAAACCGTCAATAATAAACCCATAATTTCTACGAAAGGTGACGAACTTAGTAGGTGTGGACTGCCCGCGTTTCATTTGTTGTAACTCGTAGGCAAGGCGAACTGACGGCTGCTTCTCTCACACAATATGTAATATAATTAGAAATATAGTGAAAATAATAGAGTAGTTTTTGAGTTTATCGTAAACAGATAGACGGACAAACGCGGCGGTGTAAAATGTAGTGATGTAGTGATAGTGATGTATATGTCTACAGCATCAACGTTTTATGTTACTATCGAAGGTTTAAGGATATTTTAATTACCTATAAAAATTAAAGATATAAATTTCATAGGGGAAATAATTTTATTTATCATTATATAAAACTCAACACCCATAAATTTTATTATCAAGTGTGTGTTCCGATATGCACTGCGAGCACTATAAGAACTGACGTCAATTTAGTATACTGCGAAGCCGTTCCTTTATAATTAGCTTTACTGGTTACTGTTTAATACGGAACACAGTCCAGTATACTGCTATCTATGTTTTTTGGCGCTGTTTTGACGTGAAAATAAATACCATATATATGTACAAGTTATCCTTTCAACAAGAAAAAAAATTGTTTGAATGTAATTATATTAAAAAATGTAATATTCAAGTCAATTGTCAATTGATAATTACTCGTATAATAAAAGTAAGTTTACTTTTTATTAAAAGAAAATATTGTTTTTCAAGTAACCGAATGCATAATAACTTTATAACGGAATTATTTAAATGGGGATATGTACGGTTAAAGTGATGAACAGATTTCGACAAATAATTGTTTATTATTTAACTGGAAAAAAAATTGTAGTTGATCACATGATCAAAGCACTGAGAGCACCTTTCCTTGAAAACGGCAGTGCTCACAGTACAAAAATGGCGACGATTTATGACGTCATATACTTCCCTAGGATACTGCGGCAGTATACTGTCAGTCCATAATGGAACGAAATTATCCCCAGTAAGAGCACTGAACAGTGCTCGCAGTGTATATCAGGACATACACCAAATAAATAATTGATTTCATTATTTGTGTACTTTGTACAACCCTAGAGTGTCCGGTAGTTCGGCTAGACGCACAGACGAAGGTCGCGCGGTGGGAAGGCGTTCTCAACTTTCGAAAAGCGTAAATAAGGTATATTTCTGGTCGCAGCTAACGCCAGGTATTATTATTAAAATTTTGTAGGCTATTATAACGTAGGTATTTTGAGTTTTGTATGGGAGTGATGTATCTGTTACGAAGTAACTATTATCTTATCTGTGGTCAAGGTTACAAGTTGCCTGGACGGTTGTCTAATATGTACATACCATAGTGATATTTTTATACATAGCCTAGACTATCTATCTGTTATTATCCATAAGCAATTCAATTATTGCAATTTTAAATGGAAATTACTGATACACAAGAAATAGTTCTGTACGTGCACTTACTACAATATTTTATATCTCCAAGAAACAATTTAAATATGGATTCCAAGTACCACCTGACAATATTCATTTATATCGCATATAATATACATATTATTTCATTTCTATTCCCCACATTAGTATTAACAAACTCGCCCCGAATAGTAAGTACTTTCAATAATAAACATTTGATAGAATATGGTAAAACAGTGGTTATAAATGTGTCTCGTCGCTTAGTCAGCTGTTAACGGCATTTGTGACTACGAAGACGTGTAGGTATGGCTGTGTTGACTACTTGAAAATATTTGGGAAAGACTAAGTTGGATACGCAGTCATATTAATATTTAAAAAAATTACATTAAGGATCTTTTTAGTTCCTTTTTTAATGGAATATTTGACACACGAGCAGACTGGTCACCTGATGGTAAGCGACTACTGCCGCCCATCTGCAACTCAAGAGTCACAAGTGCGTTGCCGGCCTTTAAGGTAGGAGTAGGGGAAGGGGGGGAAGAGGGGAGAAAGAAGGGTTAGGGCCTCCGGTAACCTCACTCACTCGGCGAAATACTATGCAAGCATTGCTTAACCGCTGGTTTTCTGTGAGGCCGTGGTATCACTCCAGTTGAGACGGCCCATACGTGCCGAAGCATGTCTCTCCCACAGATGTTCTAGACTTGTTTAGATAACAAGAGTGTATGTGAGAATGGGTTTGCATCGCATCGGGTATATGCGATGCAAACTCATATAAGTATAAGTAGTAAAATACCATAAACAGATGACTACACATAACGCTTTATAGTATAATTGATCATAAAGCAAAGACTTCTCACTCACACTCACAAACTAATTTTTTTCCTCGGTGACTGATTTCTAAAGCATTTAAGTAGGTATGTGAAGTTTATTCCATTAATAGTTTTATATTGTATATAAGGTAATAAAAAGTAACAACTCTTCGAAAAATTCTAAGATACTTCGTATACAAGGTTTAGCAATGTTATCATACCATCATAAATACATAATAATTACCGATGAGCTTCTTTTAGTCAATTCTCGTTAACATAAACGATAGATTTCCGTATAACCATTGTATTTACCGGAGCTTAAAACGAAAGAAGTCTGAATAAAAAAGAAAGAATGGACTAGCAAGTCTAATTCAATTAAACACTCTCCACTTAGTCGACACAGGGATATAAAAGTGATACATAACGCTAATAAGCCATAAATTCCGAGAACCGTTTTTTTTTATCCGGATAAATTAGAGAAGAAATATTACTGGTGTACGGAATATCCATATTTTACAAACACAGTGCGCATTTAGCTTAGTTATCAAGTCGGAACACGCAATCCTACAATCAGGCTTGGGTCCGGTCGCTATGAATGCATATCGAAACTACATACATTTTAGCACCTCGACTGTTTAATATATTATGCCTTTTCTGGTTATATCAACTAAACTTTCAAAGAAATTACAATTTTTGTTCTTTTTCACTTAAGGCCAAATTTAGGTAAACTGAGAATTTATTTCTCTTCTTTTGCTTGTGTTTGAATCGTGGTCTTTTATATTTTTACAATAATGACAAAAAAAAAATATCATAATATTATTACCTAGACATAAACACAGTAACATCACCATTATATAAAGTATTTGGTTACAATATAGTTTATAATTTTATTGTTGATTCTAAAAACAAATGTATACATAATAAACAAGAACGTATGGTAGGTGACTGTGAAACTCACATTCTAAGTGACCGACGTCAATATTCGGACTAAAGAAAGTTTAGACTTCTTAAGGAGGTAGGGCAGAGCAGCTTTCTGCCTGAATTGATGCTGACCGTGGACAATCAGCTCTACTAAACGTATTACTTCATTTCTAGTAGTGAGTAGGTTCGCACAAGGGAGAAAGAGGGGGGAGTAAGGTTTGCAATGCACGAATGACATCATTGTTCTTTCGAGTGTTAAAACGCATCAACGCATCAATGCTTTCCATGGCCATGTTCTTGCTTGCCTATTTAATAGCATAAAAAATGCAATGTTTATCTATGATCAAGAATAAAGTAAGATTAGTTTAGATCTAGATGGTCCCACCAAATTAGGTGTAAGCCATATCCCAGAATGTATTAGGCATACTAAAACTATCCCGAAAAGCCCAAAGAGATGGTTTGACCAGATCTCTGAGTAGCTAGAGTTATCTGTAAGTGCCACCATCTACCAGGCATTGGACCGAATCAATTGGAGGTACGATCCTTTGCAATGGGATTAAGAAAATTAATCCTATCACAATATATCTTAGTTGAAGTGATATCCTAGAATATATCATACTAAACTAGTTGCATCCAGTAGTCAATAGAATGAATTTGTAAATTTACTTCTTCGCTATAGCGGTGCGAAGCCCATGGTCTTTAAAAAAAAAACAACGGGTTGCACTCCGGGAGTGCCGGCAGAAGTGAAAACTTGAACATTAACGTTGTGCATTTTTTATTTTACACACTTTATATACACGAATTTTACAAGTATACAGACGGTCAAGCCATCAGCAGTCACCATCCGTGGATGCGCGTAGCGGAGCCCTGCGCCGCTTAATGTTAACGTTTAATGTTATTACCTACTTTTTGAAGTTTTCACTTCAAAAAGTAGGTAATAACATATCTAAATGTATATATAGGGTACACTGGAAGTTCTGCGCTCCTGGCCGTTCATAAATTTTTGAATTTCTAATGTTATATTTTTTTAAATATAAGAAACTCGGGTTCGTCGTACGAATTTTCGATCAGGGTCACGTGTCCTGACGCGATTTTAACATTTTTTACAAATCCCAAAAAGTGCACAACGCCGCTGAAGAAGTTTTCACTTCAAAAATTACTCTTTTTTTTAAATCGAGTTGGTAGTTTGAGATTACCGCGTTTTAACAATTACTATTTCGTTATCCCACTAATATTATAAATGTGAAAGTTTGGATGTATGGATGGATGGATGTTTGTTACTCTTTCACGCCAAAACTACTGAACCGATGAAACTTGGTATGTAGATAGCAGAAGACCTGGATTAACATATAGGTTACTTTTTATCCTGATATTTCCATGGGATCGGGACGTACGCGGGTGAAACCGCGGGGCACTGCTAGTAGATTAATAAAGTTACCATGTACTAGTATGAATAATACTGTTTACACTGAGTTATTATTACTAGCGTAGTAATAATAATTCAGTGACCAGATATCAGATTTTTGCGTAACAGTAGATATATGTTTATGTCAAATAAGTTTAATCCCGTGACACAGGATTTACACTAACTTAATATCACTTCAAATTTCATTTAAAATGAACTTTCCACAAAGCAGTAAGGACCTAAGCGTTGGTTGGGACTAGTCATTTCTGAACTGCTATTACTTACATATAGTAGTAGTTTGCGCGACTGTTTATAGTTTAGAATAATACGTTACATTGTCCTCACATTTAAAACACATGTTGAAAAAGAGTGTCCTTGGAGTTTCTTGCCTTTTCTCCTCCACCGGATCTACTAATTGGAACAGGCAACTAACTGCACGACTGACTTAGTCTGACTGACTACTACTCCTGACAATTCAAAAATACCCATAATGGTTTAGTTGAAAATAGTTATTAGTTGAAATAAATGATTTTGATTTGATTTGATACGTAATATTTCCTCTGTATATCATGTTTAGATTTTTGACGTTAGGTTTTATCAATAATTTTTAATCCATGAACCACGCTATAGTGTTTCACACGTGCTCTTGAGATGATTGTGTATCCATCTTTCACCACTAATCAGTCGCCAATTCGCCATTGCGCGAGTCAAGTAAAATGTTTTTGCCTTTAGACGCAGTCTTCATCCAAGTAGAATTCTGTTCGATTGACGCCGGCCGAAGATTGATCGGATGCACGGCGGTGGCGGATATTAGACGCAATGCGCTGGTGACACCACTGCCACAGTTATTTAAAAATACTTCTTTATTGTGTATTTTAATATAATATCAAAGTCAGAGTCGTGAAAAACAGTTAGTATCAAATCTACGATATTAATGTCAAATTTATTCTTTATGATATATTGTATTGCTGTGTCTAAAACTTTCGCCTAAAGCAATAATGTATCAGGTTTAATGTTGTTTATTGCTCACAAATAATACACAACATCATAAAAAAACCTAAGTATTTATATTTCAAGACCTCTTATTTTGATATTTCTTGCGGATAAGGTTTCTTTAGATTTTTTATACCACTTAGATAGAACACAAATACAAAAACGACCTAACCCACATATAGCTTACCATCGGATTAGCTTCAAGTTAGTCTATCGCTAGTGTCACTAACTAATATGTATGCGAAAGTGAGTTACAAACAAACAAACAAACAGTTTGTCGGTTTCGTTTCCAGTGCTTTAACGCCTTAGCTGCTCAACTGAGCATCATGAAACTTTGCATCCAGGTTGTCAGGCCAGAGCCTCTGGAACACAAAAACTTGGGATCCCATTGGAAAGTACAAAACAGTAAATGACAAGAAGAACAGTTTTATTGTTTTGATTTTATATTTATTTATTGCCCATGGTACATTCAGTGTGATAAAACAAGTGAACTCTTCATTTTGATATACCAAAATATCGATCACGTTTATAAAAATAAAAAAAGATTACAATTCGATTCCAATTGAAAAACAGGGATAATCTTCACTCAACATTCCATTCAGTCACAAGTTTAAAGCTAACAAAGAACGTTAATGATTTCAAAGCTCCAATAGTTTTATTCTGTGCATACTATTTTTGCACATCGTGTCACTGACGGCTTAGTTCTGATGACATAAAAGACCAAAGCGTGGAGCTGCAGGGCTCTGACATAGCGGACGCGGACGATTGACGGCTCACGTGGGAACTGTATGCTAATTCACCCGACGTATTTCGGGCACTGTCAACGAGTTACACAACCTTCTCTACCTGTCTAGTATAAAGCGACGTGTGTACATTGTGTACATATGGAGGGTGGACGTGGGCGAAATGCAAAAACTTCGAACAATCGGATGTTTGCTCGTAGAAAAAAATTATGCTATTTTACTTTCAAAAATCGTTTGGTAGTAGTGTTATATGGGTTAGATGGAAGCAAAGTATATTCTAAACAACTTTTTTCTTTTAATTTAAATAATTTATATTTATAGCATGTTTTGTTTTAATTAAAAATATGAATTGGTTTAGTTTAAACTCATTTATAAATCCTTATTTGTCTTAAAATATGTAATACTAATAAAACTTCTATCTTGTATACCACAGATGTTTGATCGGTGCTCAAAAAATTGTACCAACTAAACTGTGCCAAAAACAGTTGTAAGCACAGTTTTGCTATTAGACGTTTTGCGCCGGCGCTTGGTATGTAACGTTTCAAGTCTAGTAAAAAATTAGAAAACTATTCTTTAGAAGTACTCAAAAAATAATCAAATCGATAATAGAATATTCTTTATTATACACCATATACATAGAACTACCATTGACCTCAATATTAATGTTAATTTTAGGTACAAAGGGCGGTCTTATCGCTAAAAGCGATCTCTACCATACAACCTTAGGATGAATTTAGTGAATGGAGTAATGTGGTAGCTGACGGTGTACTACATATAATTATATCTACCGTAGTAATAATTTATATTATTATTTCGGTATGTATGTAAATCCTACTAAGATTATAAACGTGAAAGTTTGTGAGGGAGTATGGATGTATGGATGTTTGTTACTCTTTCACGCCAAAACTACTGAACCGATTGCTATGAAACTTGGTATGTAGATAGCTGGAGACCTGGATTAACATATAGGCTACTTTTTATCCCGATATTCGCACGGGATCGGGACTAACGCGGGTGAAACCGCGGGGTGCTGCTAGTATAATCATATACGAAGCGAATACATATCAAAATTCAGTAAATAAACATTATAACAGCAATAGTGACAGCTAGTTCCAGTATACCTGCTGACGAAGCCATAACTTTAGGAAGTGATTTTTCAACATTGCTTTGAATGCGTTTATTGTTTGAGCTTTTCTTATTTCGATAGGGAGTGCATTCCACAACTATGTTACAGCGACGGTGAAAGATATATTGAGAAACGATTTGGAATGCAGTTTTTAACTGTAGGTTTTCTAGTTCACTTCATTTCCATCAGTTTTTAGCAAAAACCGACGTTCCCGTGATCTTCAAGGGTTTTAAAGTAACGTTTCAGAAAAAAAACTTCTCCATAATAATGATTCAAGCACACATAACTTAATCTAGAACTTTAAAGTCCGTTGTAATATTAAAACATATTGGAACAAACTTTTGGAGCCCTTGTAAACATATTTTAAATTAATTTAGGACTTGTAAACCTTGAGTTCCTTCAATATGCATAGTACAACGGTAAATGATTTGAATATTGTAAGGCATTTCTTCTCTCTCGCATTTTTACCTCTGAAGTAAAGGATAAAAGAAAAACAAGAATAAGAGATATATTAAACAAACACAAGAACAAAAAAGGTGTGTGTCACGCACGACTGGAGACTACAATTTACTAGAGGTTCTCTTTCTCTCTCTCTCATCATTAGTACACGCTGTACAGTATATAGTCTATATATATATATATATATATATATATATATATATATATATATATATATATATATATAACATAAAGGTATTTATACTGTATTCCTCGCGTGATGATCTGGTGGGCACTGCGGTCTAAAGGGGTTATATTGACATCATCCGAGACATGTACAGTGATTCCGATTTCGTAGTTCGGACCGCTGTTGGTGACACTAAACCCTTCCCAATCACCGTTGGGGTACACCAAGGGTCCGTCCTCAGTCCGTTTCTGTTCAGCGTGATATTAGACGTCCTGTCAAACAGTATTAGAGATGCACATGAGTGGCCTCCATGGCTGCTCATGTATGCTGACGATATCGCGCTGGCGGATGCGGACAAGGGTAGGTTAGTGCGACGCGTGAAGGCGTGGAAGGATTCGCTTGAGAACGGTGGTCTAAAGCTCAACGTGGTGAAGACCGAGTACTTGGCCTGCGACTCTACAGATCCCACACCCGTGTGCATAGACGCCGACACGGTAGAACGTGCGGATCAGGTGAAATACCTGAGATCTGTATTTCACGCGTCTGGTGACATCGATTACGATGTCAAGGCACGCATTGCAGCCGCGTGGGCCGAATGGCGTGAGGTGACTGGTGTCATTTGTGACCCCAAGGTACCGGTCAAGTTGAAGGGACAGGTCTATAAAACCATCATTAGACCTGTCCTTATATACGGCTGTGAAACGTGGCCGTTGCTGGAGCGACACTCGCAGGAACTGCGTGTCACGGAGATGAATATGCTGCGGTGGATGTGTTTAGTAACGCGGAAGAACCGCGTTAGGAACTCCCGCATTCGTGGCAACCTTCATGTCCGTGACATAGTGGATTAATTGCAGGAGTGTCGTTTCCGCTGGTAAGGCCACGTTTTGCGACAACCGGCTACTTACGTGGGGAACAAATATCTGGCCATGCCGCCTCCGCCGGGCCCCGGCAGGAGACCAAAAAAGTGCTGGCTTGACGTCGTAAGGGGTGACATGCGTGCCAATGGACTCAGTATTAGGGATGCCGAAAATGGTGCGAAGTGGAGGAGAAAAAGTTGGAAGGTGGACCCCGGGCACCGAAGCGGAAGTTTCGGTTGTAACCGGGAAGCAACGCCATGATGATGATGGTAAAGGTAATATACACATACCTACTTACATGAATCGAGGATAAGAAGTAATCTCCAATAAAGCACAACAAACCGTTAAAGAGTTACGCTGCCCTCCGATCACTAAATTTTACCCTTCATACTTTTTTCATACCGAGCGCCTTATATGAAAATCGATTCTCAAGGAGTAAACTCCAAAAACATAATTAATGAGCTTACTTATAATAAGAAATAGATACACGATAAAAGTTATCCAAATATGTATCCCAACATTTCGCAGAGATTTCGCATTGACAGCTAAATACGTTTAAAATAAGGACAAGAATAAGACACATTTTACAACTTTAAAACTTAATATTTTCGTATTAAACGTCAGCAACTTTATTTATAGCAATTGGTAGTTTACTAAATGAAATGAATTCGTATTATTTGGAACGAGACCGTCAATTTCACGTCAAACTAAAATATATACTAAAGCCGTTCTAATGATGTCCAAGTGCTTAACTGTAAATTATTTATGCTGGCTATATTTTCTCATTATTTTTTCTATTTATCCACTAAAAGCTCGAAATAGACCGACAAAGAAAAAATGTATTAAGAAATTATAAAATTGTTAATAGAAGTATTTTATCTGAAGAAAAATTTAATTGTTTTTGGGTCAAATACAATTTAGTTATATTGTTCAATGATACATACGCGTTTTAAACAATTTTCACTTTACTGTTTCTTTCTGAATAAAGCATAAGCGGTAATTAAAACTAACTTATCTATTTACTTAACACACCCACGGGTAAGTGAAAGTTTACATGCAACACTATCTCTTACATTGAGATTGATGAACAGTTTCGTTCATATTAAAACATTTTGAACGAGGATTAATATTCTCTTAGTTCATACACGGACGTGAAGGAAGCTACGTACAAAGCCGACATGGAAAGGGTATCAAACAGTGGCTTCAATAAACGGCCCAATAAGTTATGTAAAGTGCGGGTGCATCGCGTTACATTACAACCCCTACATGGACCGTCGGGGTTGGGACGCATGCGCCGGCACCGCCGGCCGCGCACGGCATATGCGAAATATTAAAGGAGGAAAGAGAAAAAAATTAACTTGTGAAGCCATTTTCGTCTATCGGCGGCGGCCCCCGCGCGCCGTAGGGTTTCTCTGGTGCAGGCAGAAAGGCTCGCGCGGCCGCCGTGAACGAACGCCGCCGCTGACGCCCCGCGCTCTGATCTTCCTCGACCGGTTCGCCATCCGCCCGCTCTTGTGATTACACGTTGTGCGACACATCATAATTGTGCAGTGTTGTTTGGACATTTAAGAAAGATCCGTTGCCATAAACTCAGTGATTACTGTCCAGCTCAGCCAAGACTTAGCTTTTTTGTGAAGTTTAAATATACTTTACTGTGAGGTGTAAGTTTTTTGAGAAGTTTAATTTTTCCTACCAAGTGTTGCGTCTTTCTACAGTGAACTAAACTATAATCTTGAATTAGTGGTTTGGTGTTCTATATATGGCTACTTGACAAATTTGTCATCTTATAGGTATATTGTAAAGTTGAAACATTTACAAGTTGCTACATTTTTCAAATTTCGTCTGATTCCAATTCAACATCATATGATCGCAACCTTACAGGTACTGTTTTTTTATTCTCATCTTTTTATAAAATTGTTTATTTTACTTTTCTATTGCCGATTCTTCTTTATATTTTTTTCTTTTTAGACTAAAGGAATTGTCGTCATGTTTATTTTGGAATTTATTGTTACATGAAATTTTATTTGTATGTTTTTAGACTGTCAGAAGTTTATTTACTTTTATGAGTATTTTATTACAATAAACAGTTTGATTACATCTTGGTGATAAATATTTTAACCTGTTCTCTACATTAGCAGGCCTACAAAAGCGGCTTCAGTAATGAACTTGAGATGCCTAAACACTTCAATAAAACTTTACACAGTCTATATAAGGACTCTCATAAAGGATAAGCTGTCATAACACAAGAGAGACTATCGGTTTCAAAAAGTTTTAATGGCATTCTGAGGATATAGTAAATCAAAACTTTTATTTATGAAGTAGTAACAGTACGTCAGAGTGCACTCTAAAATAGATGCGTATAATAAAAAATCCATATTCCACCCAATAAATTATTGGAAGACGTTCTTTTATTGGAGTAACGAATGGTGAGATGAGTAATGGCGTAAGTTTTGCCGATAAATCATGCTTTTCGTAACAGTAAGGAGCTTCGAATGCGAGGGTAGTATTTGGCAAGCCACCCCTTGTTAGTTTAGTATCACATACTTATCATAAACGCAACTCTAACGTAGATGTAACGTTTATATTACTATATCCATGTCCAGAAAATATTTTTGATATATTTATAATAGGATAGTTTATGATTAGTCTTGAATTGAATTACTTTTAAATATAACGAGTTATTAACTGAACATAAAGCATGAAATCGTTGCAAAGCTAGAGCTTCCTCGGCCATAATCGATAAAACATCTATTTGATGGGATCAGTATTTATAAAGTACACGACTGTGCTAAAGGTTACAATGCAGGGGTTGTAAAAGGAGTGATTGTAAAAGCGATTATGGTCAAGAAAATGAAGTGTGCTAAATAGTGGTTTATTGGACGGACCGTGAAATTAGCCGTCGAGTGAGTCGATATTTTAATGAACTATTGTTTAGTCAGATACGACTCGCACTTAGAATTTGTGAAATTTATCTAGGTACACAGAATTTTTACCCAATACGCGAATTCTGGACATATTTCTGTAGGTACTTGTAGCACTTAGACAAATTTTATTCCTTCATTATTGACAATCGCGATAATGTTCATATTTAATACCATATATCAAATCAATTACATTCAATTTATATGTATTGTCAAATTTATCATCATAAGCTATTCTTGGAACCTAAAGAGATAAGAATAATTTATTTGACATCTATTCTACTTTTCAATTAGCTCAGCAACATCACATATAGCTACTTTAACAGTTTAAAACGGGATAACAAATAGAAATGGAAATTTTACATAAAAAAAAAAGTTGCCGGTGATACCGAATACGGGTGACCGCTTGCCATCGGGTGCCCTGTTTGTTTGTTTTTCATTCGTTGTAAAAAAAAATAAGTGAATAAAATATACAAATTTAGTGATCACAGTCAATAGTGTATTCCTCACTCTAAAGCGAAAGTTAAATATGGAATATGTTTAACATATTTTTTCCACACATTTTTCAATCTCAGTTAGTTCTATTCAAACTTGATTGAATCCGAACTCTGTGAAAGGGCTTCGTCGGATTATGAATATCGAATATCAGAAAAGAAATTATCGATAGATATAAAAAGGCGTTCCCACGTTGCCGGAAGCAGGCACTGGATCGCCACGCTTCGGTACTTTGCTCTTTTACTATTGTCCCTTTGTCCGTACTTGGCTCCATCAACCCGTCAAAAGAGCACCTCTTTATTCTACCGATCTAGTTTGCCGTACTTAATTTGTATTGCATCATTCGTTCCACACCATTTTCTTTTTTTATCATTGATCGTACCGATAACTCCCCCAATGTCGTGCCGTGCATTCGTAACTAAATTCACTACACGACTTACATTATCGTTCTTACCATCAGCTATTTGCTAGGTAATAGCTACGTATGTACCACAATGGTTGGTACTATGTAATTTTGAACCTCATATTAAGACTCTTAATTAGCAATTTCCTAGGCTAACCAGCGGTTAACAGCATTCATTTAGTCGCAACAGAGTTCAAGAACATGCCAACCAGAAACACTAGTGAAATTTGCATTCTTGCCTCGCTTCAGCCAACATAGCCTTAGGACCACCCGCGTTGAAGTACCTTCTATTCAATAAGAACTTTATAACATCGAGATAGAATTTCAAATCAAAATTCTTGTTTCTCATAATATCTATTGCTTGCAGTGAGGCGGTCTATAATCTACTCTCGCAAATTTCAATATGCGTTCTGTGAAAATATTTTACATCTGTTTGAGATCTAATTATCTAAGAAACACAATCTGTTTACGTAAACAAAAGGTAAAATGAAGGGCTTTAATTTGCTGTAAATATATTTGCTCTTGCAATACCGCACCTAAATAGAAACTCTCAACGAGATTTTTTAATCTTCGCTCGGCATCTCGAATAATACAGCTGCAGCATTCGAATCTCATTAGCAAGTGAAACAAGAGAAAAAACTCCAAGCAATAAATTTTAGCAAGGCTCAAGTGGAAACGTTTACGGTTCCTTTTAATTTGGTTGCCATTGTCGAGGCGTCCCGCGGCGTACCGCCCTGAGCCCGGTGCCCGCTCGCGTTCTTGCTAGAGGTCCAGCTGTTTCAAACACTACTAACTTCTTATTAGTTGATTAGAAAAGAAATTAAATGTAACATTTACTTTATGGAGGTTCGTATACTAAATTGTAGTTTATTACACATAAATTGAATAAATGTAAATAAGTTGACTTAAATCTTAATTATATTAGCCTTAATTAGGTACTGTTATTAAGTTTTATTAGGTTGAATGTTGGCGCATAATAACTTATTTGTTATTAATTTAGAAATATCTAACCCCAGTTGGAGATTGTGGCGACTCAAATAATTGGAATAAATAAAAATATCTTTTTAATATTTACTATTAATAAGAGAATTGAACAATTCAAACACAATTTAATTTTATTGTTTAACTATTTATAGGTGAATCTATACAAAAAAAAATTAAAACCTACTTATTTACAATAAATTATTGTATTTTCAATTTAGCGATCACATTGCAGTTGTCCCTGATTGCTGCATATTGCAGATGCAGCTGATTAGCTGGATATTTAGCATCATGAAATTGTCATAGCAAGCTAAACATCAAGTTTTGTCTCCTTTATCTACAGTACCTGGAAGACCGCTTCGCTCGCTAGCTTTTGGTAAAATCGCGTTTTTACAGGAAACCCAACTATGCAGTTAAACTTAAAATGCAAAACTGTATCTGTATACAAAATTTGAGCCGTTTCCGAAATACCCGAAATATAAATACATACACAAATTAATTGGAAAATAACTTAACCTTTTATTTTAAATAGTTTGGTGGTATTCAGATGTGAACTGTTGTATCGTCATTGAAGTTATGATAACACGAAGGGTACTCCGTAGATGAGAATAATGATGTTTTGTTTTTTACTACTAATAATGAGCCTCCCTTCATCAGTATTAGGATGGTTTAAGATTGTTTAAACATTAGCCTATTTCGGTTTTATCGTAAAAACATAATTCTGTGTTTTATTTCCATTCAATTAGTAGCGTGTTGTAGTAAAAACGTTTTATTACTATTATTCGTTCTCGAAAAAAGTGGTGCTAATTTTTTCCGCGGCACCGGGACTACGCGTGTGAAACCGCGGGGCGAAGCTAGTACCTAATATACCTAAGATTTGTAATAGTAGGGATAAATATCTATACCCAACTGTATACCGCAACTAATCGAGACTATTTGATTGTTTTTTAATAAGAGAGCCTACATACCTATACCCGACAGAAAACCGTAAATAATCTAGAAGACATTTTGTGTCGGCGGATGAGTATTGTAACTACTGTCGAGTTAACTATGAGTTAGTTGATGATAGAGATAAGGTCTAGTCAAGGCTCTAGTCGCAGTTCTCATATTGTGCTCATCTAAAATCGTTTATCATTAGGCAGCTTTGTTTGCAATATTAATGGTATACAAAAAAACTCTAAATAGTTAAATCAACTTCGTAAATTTTCAATTTTAAAACTTAACAGCGGTAAATATAACACACGCTAAGGATCGGGATCCATATCATAAATCAAAGTGGATTTTATGACGGTGCGATGAGACCCATAGCTACTTCTTCAACACATTTCGAGGAAGGATGTTTATTTTAAATTATTGAAGTAATTCCAAGGGTACAGCTTAGGACCTGCGGTTGTGTGAGATACATGACGTTGCGTTTTCTGTATAACCCATAATATATTAAACTATCTGGGCTATCGATGGCCGCGATAAACTTGTTTGAATGAAGAAAGATACTACATAAACACTACTACATCAATCATCCGGTAGTAATTGAAAACATGCAGCTGTGGCTTAACCATAAAACAATAAATAATCTCTCTAAGTTCCAAATAACATATTCGTTTCATTATCGTTACTGAAAAATATGTTTTTCATTCTGGCATTTAAAATAGGTGTTAGTCGATATTTTATTACTGGAGACACGTGTTTTGCGAAGAGTCTCCATACAACTGCGGCCCAGCTGGAAGCAGTAGAACGTGCCGTTCCGACTGCACATTAAAATTCCCACACATAAAAGTAAATGATAAAAAAAGGTTCACCCGTTGGCCCCATTCCTACTCACAACAAACAAGCAGGTAAGCGAATCTTTACGAGCCCAACAAAGTGAAATATGCGCAATCCGGTGAAGGATTTTACATCTTATTACAGCTGAATAAAGAAACACTTTATAAACAGCGAAATTTTACAATGATCTTTTGCAACATTAGTAAGAATAAAAAAAATGATTTCTTTCTACTCTCTCATGAATAGGGGTAAAAAAAATTACGTTTTGATAGGACTTTTGAAGTTCTTCGGTTGAGCACCCTCTTTACTGCGGTTGACTGTACCTTATACGTTTTGTTTCCTGAATGCGTTCCTCACATTAAGTATTTTGATTACATAATGGGAACTAATGAAAATGAATGAGTTGAGACACACACATCCGCTCGAAAATCGAAACAGAATAATGCATTATTGGTTCTACAAATGTATAAATCATTGATTCTGAGAACGGGTTTGTTTGCACTAAAGTGTGACATATTTAGAGGCTATTGACAATACATACGTCAATAAACGATCTGTATATATACGTTTGGTAATACATCAGGCTCATCTAAATTGATTCTCATCAACAATAGTCCGTGGCTGGGTTTCGGCTAATCATTGTAAGACCCTAAACCGGCTATGACATTGTACTTGTAATACATTCCATTGTCGCCCGCGCCGGCTTCGATCACATACACGGCGAGGTGGTCGGGGCAATCAAAATATAGCGATGTGAGAATGTATACACGCTGTACATAGACTTCTTAACCCCTAGAGAGGTAATATGAAGGATGTTTCAAGGGTTACGAATGGTCCTTTTTTCTAGTTAGTCTACAAAAAGGTTTGAAATGAAAAACTATAAAATATATTGTTGTAACTGAAAATCAATTGGTAGAGCGCTTTTAAAGTTGCCAATGATGGCTACTACCTTCTTAGTAAATTCGCAATATAGAGAAAACATTGAGAAGTTTTCCCTCCCTGTAAATAGGAGCAGTGATGACCTCTCAAATGTAAACTAATAAGATGCATGTCATAACTATGTCATAATGCCATCTATCAACAAAAATGTTTTACGTGTCTTTATAAGATGTCAATTTATTTGTGTTATAGTATTTGTTCAAACATCTGAAGAGAACAGGTCGATAATATCGAAGATTCAATAAGTCAAAGAGGATCTAGATTCGACCTATTTGGGTAAAAAATGTGGTTTCATCGTTTAACTACCGGACTTATTTCGTAAAAAACATATCTGCCAGGTCTATTTTTAATTATAATTCAGGTTAATAGGTTTATACCTATGCGGGGCTTCGTCGTCATGTAATTGGTTCTGATAACCCTCGAACAGCACTGGACGAACAATCAAAACAATAATGTTATGATAGGAAGCGGCCGCGAGAATCATTGTTTATTTTAAACATTCGCCGCCAGCCGCGGTAAGATTATATTCCTTGTAATGCTACACCCAAGGGCTGTTAGCTTTACCTCCATACCATTGTTTAACGATCCTGCACTACGTTTACACAAATTAATTTAAACAATTTGGTAAACACCAGATTTTCATGGCGGTGTATTGCAACAAGATTAAAATAATTCATTTTCCATTCTTGCGGCGCAACATTCTTGGTTTACCAACAACGCCACTTGTGTGGTTATAAATAACTAATATGTAATTTATATCTCTTAATACCAAATGATAGAGGCAATGAGCTATCATTAAATATTTTTAAGATTAAATGATACACAGTGACTGCACTGTAAGTAATATTCTTTTTAACCCAATCGTTTGACGACTGGTTTCAAATATTTTTAAACGAGTTGTATCTAAAGTTCGAAAAGCAAACGGTTCGGTAAATTATATTTGAAATGAAATAACATTCACTTCGCATTTAATGGTTTTAACATAAAAAAAAACATGTAAAACTTTTATAGTGTCACGTAAATAATTATTTTGTTACTTAACAACAAATATTGTAAATAGTAAAAAGATTACGAATTCGAACTCAATCAAGTTGTAAAGCGTACGTGTGAATGTTATAATCAAAGTTTCTAAGTAATCGTTTGGTGAAAGATATACCCGAGAGTAATTAAATTGTTTACAGTGGAAGTCGATTATTGAGTTGTGGGTGTGTACGGTGAACAGTGGCTATAACTCTGAATTTCGTGCAGTTGACTTCCGCGCTCCAACGTGCGAGCGAATCGAACTTTACTGCCTATAAACTCTTTATTGCCCATTGTCGGCGATTATTACCTAACCCTCATGACTTATGAACTAATAAATTTGATCTTTTCATACCGATCGTGCTTACGATTTTACTCACACGATCTTACGAAGTAAACATAAAGCGTTATTTAAAAGTTTACGCTCTCGAGTTAATAAAATACATCTTACAAAATAATGATAAATACTGCCCTGTCTTGTTAGTACCCAGTCTGACTGAGCTAAATAAGAACATTTAAAGCAAGTTGTGCTGCGTGCGTGAATCAATAGATTAGATGGAAATAACCTTAAAATATCTCCGTATGGTTGGGCTGTAAATAACTTGTTTGTAATTGCGGAGCCGCGATTGTCTGCTGGTATAAAGGCGGGCCATTTGATAGCAATCTTACTTGTGCCAGCCTCGGTCTCCTTCCTACCTTTTGCGTAGTCGAGTTCTATTTGCGTGTTACCGTTTTCGGTCATTGCTTAAGTAATATGCCGTCACTACGCATAATATGTCATTGTAGCAGACAGCATAAATATTCCAAACTCAGCCGCTGTTAAACCTTTTAAGCGAAGTAATATTATCATAAGGGTACAATAACATTGCATTATTGCACAAAGGATATGAACAAGAGAATATAACATCTAAGAAGGACCATTGGCTTTATTGAAAGCCGTGCTTGCTTTATACTGTCCCCCGCCTTCTCAGGCATAAAGTTATTTTCACAACAAAGCACGCGAAGCCTCTGAGCTGCTTATATTGGTCCTCTCTTGAGCCGACCCATTGTAATCTTAATGCCGTATTATATTAATGCGATAAACATCTCCCAGATCTTCGGACTCATTTTTTTTCATTGAAATTATCTTGAGTTTAATATTGGCAGTTTCGTAGAGAAGAGGTTTCTCTGGTTACCGGGTCTTATCTTAAATCGATGCGAGAGGGTCCAATTCTATCAAGATACTTTACAATTTAGGCGTTCTATTATATCTTTTTTTTTGAGTTTTTATCGAAGTAAAATTTGTTTTATACGTCATGGAATCGAGATGTTCTGAATAGCATAAATGATGAAGGCACGACGTCATCTTATCAATGTCACATGCTATTAAATATGCATAATATGGACCGCATTAAAACACTTACGTTGGATGACAAGGCATGAAAATCCAAATTTACTGAGCATATTACTGTGGAGTGAGAGAACCAGCCGAGCCACGCACAATGAAACTTTGTGCCTTCCCTGAATAATTGCCGCATTTAACAGTAGAGATTTAGTACCCACGCTTTGATCACAATCAAGTATTTAAAAATTAAAAGAAACTCAATTAATCTTTGTCACATCTTGATCAAATAATCGCATAGATAAATTTTCACCTAAAGAGACTGGTTCATAACTTTTATAACATACACTCATTACTTTTTAAAATTACCCTGATTTTATAAGAGTAATAAAAAGGAGTTGATTTGGGTGGTATTCTACTACGAAGTGGTGATATAAGGTTGGTAGATCCAAACTTAAAATAGCCTCGATTCGGCGGTCTATTTACTTTAAGCGCAGAGCATGGCTCACAATCGGCTGGATTTTAAAATACGGTCTTACCTCTGGTCCCAGATCGAATGAAAAGGAGGGATAGGCCTAGGCCTAGGATAGGATATGATCTATCTAAACCCCTAAGTAATATATGCGCACTGCGCTCTCAAATATAACAAGAGAGTTAATGGAAAAGGGTTTAAAGAACTAAGACACAAAGGTTTTAAACAATATGTTCATCTTCAATACTTATTACACGCTTTATATTTATTTTATTATAGTGAGTGGAAATAGTAGTCGTTGCAGTATGTTACTTATGCCTGAGCCACACAATACTCCTCGCACTGCTCCTTGCGTTGTTACTCGCGGTGCTACTCGTGCTGCCGCAAATATTGCCCTAGCAGGCACACATTCCCCAACTCGCGAAATTCATCACGTTGCTCCGCATTCCAGTATTCGCGTTGCAATTGACGACCACATTATGGCATGGGTGTGTATTATGCTTTTTATGTTTTGGTTTCCAAATTGTGGAACAAGCAGTAAATAACAAAAAAAGAATATTTTTTTTTTCTAAACTGGTTGATTATAAAAAGTACAACTACATATATATGTTTATTAGTTAGTATTTTACCTCAATCTGGTTTTTGATTGTTTCAATCGATTAGCAGATACAGCGCAGCAGATTCGATAAGCAGCGGTGGTGTTAAGTATTTTAACTGGAGTTACTTAACACATCCTAATGACACGAGCGCTCAATGCGAACTGCGTGCGTACATCAGTGTGTGGCCGGTCATTCGCGCACATATTACCGCTCCTTTGACTTACAATATAAGGATCGCCAGGCAAGGTGATCGGCATGACGACTGGCATGACGAGTAACACAGCCGCACTACGTCTCTGCCCACTTCGCTTGCTATTACTCTCATCATTTGTCGAGTGTGTGGCAACAGGGTTACACCACTATAAATATGGATCTTGGCCTGCTTCGTGGGTTTTTATTGTAGTGTTCTTTTTTTGCCCTTAGTGTGTAGTATTACCTCATAAAAATCAGGTTTAGAGAAGAAAAAACCTCTCACAAAATGAATATAAAAAGTATTCATTAAATAACCTCAATGATCAAAATTATGATCTAAAGTAATGATGTTTTAAAACCTCTTGTATATCACAAAGATATATTAGTACATTGTATTTATCCTAAATTCGTACTAATAGTGGGCCAATCGACTTGTTCAGATTAGTTTTAACTCCCGACTCAAAAAGGAGGAGTTATAAACGTGTGTATCTGTGGCATCATAGCTTCTTAACGGATGGAAAGATTTTAATTTAGTTTTTCGATTATATTTAAATAGAGTGTGTTATTCAAGAAAATCTTGTTTTAGCCATTTTAAGATCATAAGCTCTTTTCTACTCGTCGCGACCCAGACTCAAAATTTTTTGAGTTTTGGATATGTTAAACTTTTTATAGACATGTAAGTATGACGATTTAATATTACGTATACGGATGTGTTTGCTCTTTATCATCACTTAATGTCGTTCAATAACCTATGTACCTACATATTTTTACTAAATCAACATTATTGGTCTAAAGATAATTTGATATAGCAGCATAATTTCACTAATTGACTTGGACAATTTGCATACACAGAATTGTTTATTCTTGTTTCCCATCCTCCAAAGAGGGAAATATGTAATAAACCTGCGTTTAAGAGATGACAGATATAATAAAAAATAAATGTATTATTTTTAAATAAGGCACGCAAAAAAGTATGAAATTACGTACCTATCGTAGATTATTTCAAAACTTGGTTCACAGGAGGAATATATTTTTATACGGTTCCACTTAACAATAATGGTACAATGAAATCATGACTCTATGGTGTCACACCATATTTGCTTTAATGGTAAAAGTCATTACTTTATGTAGTTTGGAGTGGACTTTCATAGGGTTGTCCAAAATATTTAATTATTTAGACTGAATACTTTTTGTGTCAAAATATTATTAAGTTATATCTGCCACTTTCCACCGTTTTTGATTTAAATACAAAAATATTTACGTAATAGATACTTAATTCGGAAGCTATTAACTGACATTTTACCTCACTTCCACTTGATCATCTAACAAAGTGTCGTACATTAAGGTACCTGGCTGACCTACCTCGCCCCAGCATTGACTCTTTTCAGTTTTCTCCAGTTGCACCAGATGAAGTCAAAAAGATAATCCTATCAATCAAGTCCAACGCCATGAGAAGTGATAACATCAATCGTCGCATGATCACACCTATCCTCGAACACCTTCTTCCCGCGCTTACGCATATAGTAATTTTTTCACTAGACTCAGGGACTTTCCCTTCGATGTGGCGTGACGCGTTTGTTATTCCTCTCCCCAAGATCCCTAATCCTACCCTTCTGACTTACGACCAATATGCATTCTTCCCTTCCTATCCAAAGTGCTTGAGGCGTGTGTGCACTAACAGCTATCACAATTCGTGTATCGGAACAATTTACTAAGTCCTTTTCAATCGGGGTTTAGGCCTGGTCACAGCACAACTTCCGCTCTCCTTAAAGTGACTGGTGCTATCCGGGACGGCATTGAAGGCTCTAAAGTTGCCGTGTTAGCTTTGGTTAATTTTTCAAATGCATTTAACACCGTCCGTGTCGAGGAATCCACCTCAAGTTGGTGTGATCTTGACTCTGGTGTCCCTCAAGGCGGCATTCTCTCTCCTCTATTATTCTCAATTTTTATTAATCTCATCACTCAAAATCTTCAGTGTGCGTACCATCTTTATGACTATGACTTGCAACTTTACTATCATGCTTCCATAGAAAAAATAACAGAGGCTATTTCTATGGTTAACCGCGACCTGGATGACATCAGCGGCTGGTCGAACAGGTTTGGTTTGGCTGTAAACCCTACCAAGTGCCAGGCTATCATCGTAGGCAGTCAGCGAATGACCAGGAGGCTTGATTCAGATAAACTGCCATCTATAATCTTTAACGGATCAATCATACCTTTAAGTTCCTCTGTTAAAGATCTGGGTTTGTTCATTGACAACAACCTCAGCTGGCAAACCCAAGTTACAAGCGTCAGCCAGAAAGTTACAGGAACGCTGCGAGCCTTATACCGGCTCAAGAACTTTCTTCCATCCGAGACAAAAGCGATGTTGGTACAGACCCTAATTATCCCCATTATTGATTATAGTGATGTGTGCTACTACGACCTGAATGCAGATCTCCTCAACAAATACGACCGTCTTCTGAATAACTGCATTCGATTCATTCTTAACCTTCGTAAATTTGACTATGTTTCCACCTTTCGTCTTGAGTTAAGTTGGCTTCCGATTCATCAGCGCCGTCAACTGCGCGCTCTAACCACCCTTTACACTATTCTCAACTCACCTACTTCTACATACTTGACTTCCTCCTTCCAGTTCCTCTGTTCTAATCATAACAGAACTCTCCGTTCTACAAATAATCTTCTTCTGTTATGCCCCTCTCATACTTCTGCATGTGTCCATTCTTCCTTCTTCATACAATCTGTTCTCCTCTGGAACGCTCTTTCTCAGGAAATCAGAATAGCACCCCGTCGCCTATCCTTCAAGGCGAAGGTACGAGCTCTCCTCTCTCAAAACCTAGCAGGATCATCACAACATTAATACTTTATATATAATAAAGTGTATGTAAATATTCATGTATGTATCTTTTTATGTATGTGTATATGTATATGTGTATATATTTATATATTCCCATATGTTACTCCTCGTTTTTTTTTTCTGTTTTGGTATTTATTTGTGTTTCATTTATTTTAAAGTGTATAATCTAAATTAAGTGCACCTACTTCACCCATTTCCACACCACCCTAGGGTAGACTCGTAGAAAATGCCTATGGTATTAAGTCCGCCATTGTACATTTTTGTGCATAAAGTTTTAATAAATAAAAAAAATATATATTTTAAATATTGTAACTTTTTAGTAAAAGATATTCCTATTACCAAATGTATAAGTAAGGCCTTAATAAATAGTCGCACGAAAACACCACTTTATTTATTCTTGTCTGTAGATAACTACAACTTTAAAAGAAATAGTGGAACCCTATATAGTAATATAGACCCTTTTGTCAAAATAGCAGGACCCCAAGTAATAAAGACCACTTTGTCAAAATAGTGTGACCGCAACTAAAACATATGTAGCCACTGTGACAATACCGTCTACGTACCACTGTGTTACATGGTGCGACTACCATTTAACACTGCGGTGTAACTAAACAAGTCTGCAGTGTTCCTTTTTTGACATCACGTTTTACACGAATAAGACTGATAAGAACAATAATGTCTTGGTAAGAAATGTCTTCTTTTAAATTAATTCATACGTACCCACAATGTCAATTCTTTAATTTAATTTGTTTAAGGTACGTTAGTACACAGTGCGCTTACTTCAAAGGCAAATTGGGTAGTCCCTCGGGGTCTTGTAAAAAACTGAGCCAAATCCTGGGAAATGCATATTGATGGCAGCCCTTAACCAGTACAATGTCGCTTTGTGTCCCGCTGAGTAATTGTCGCAACTTAGCTCCTCGAATTTATGTCCTATATATACTTCAACCATAATGGAATATTTAGGGGTGCACGAAAACTTTTACACTGTACAAAACCATATTTTATTTACACGGTGACATGTGAATGTTATATTTTTTGTGTCCTTTTCACCGATGAATACTGTGATTTCTTTAAAAAAATGTTCATATTTTACATGACTTTAATCGTATGTTATGAGAACTGTAGAACGAGGTGTTACTTGCGATAGTTTTGTTGTAAATTTCAGATCAGATCAGATCCTGCAAGATTAGAATAATACTTTCACAACATAGCATAGCACGTTACGGTGGTGAAAAAAAATATTGTCATAATTGTGCCATTGTGTTGCTGACTTGCCAGCCGCTTAGACGAGGTAGTCCACCTAGGGCACCCGTCCGAATCGCACCTGCGTGAAAAGCAACTATGTATCAATATTTTTGGTAGGTGCTCTTCGTGGATTCAAATTTATTTTACATGTTTGTCATCAAAGAGCACCTATGACTCAGCAGCCTAATGTTAGGATGTATTTGGTTTACAGGTATTAATTGTAGATACACACTAGTTCTTTTCTTTCCTAAATTTCAATATCATAATTAAGAATGACAATTATAATCTTAAATATTGTTTTAGGGGTTTTGAACTTTGTAGATTACTTATATCAATTTAATGAGGTTTTAGCGCAGGTGCCATTCGTACGGGTGCCCTAGGTGGACTACCTCGCCTACATGACTCGTCGCGTCGGGATTTTCCATTGCTGTACAATCTGTACATGACATTTTTGTTCATGCTTCAAATATTGTAATCTTAATGTAATTTTGTTGGTGGTCTTAATATTCATTTCTGAATTATAAACGACTAGTCAAATCAAAATAGTTTATTGAATGAATTTGATACTAAAATAAAGTATATTTTTATTGAATTTTATTGATTTTCGTTAAAGCAGTTTATTAATAAAAACACTTACTTAATAAAATTGTGGTAATTTTACTGACTGTAGTGGTTTTATTTAATACGTAATAAACAAATATGTGTTTTTGAAAAGAGAGTATAACAATTCTGCCATGGTAGCACTAAAAAAAATGGTTGGTTTTCGAAACTGTATTGTGCCTATAATAAATTTTCATGTGTTCGCGATTTTGTTGATGGCTCTCATGAATAATTAAAAAATGTTGACCGGCACATCAAAGGATGAATAAGAAGCATTGACCCAAGAAACTTGTGGTTTACTAAAATACCGAGATAAAATAACCAATGCGGGGAAGGCAATCGATCTATATGGGTATGCTAACTATATGGTAACTAGTAAAAAAGGGCGACATGTTCAAAATATTTTAAAGATCCTTTAGAATTGTGTTATTATTAATTGTTTTTAAACTTTCGCGACTTTGATACATATTAGACTAGCTACACCCCGCGGTTTCACCCGTGTAAGTCCCGATAACGTATGAATATCGGGATAAAAAGCTTATGTGTTAATCTAGGTCTCCAACTATCTACATACAAACTTTCATCGCAATCGGATCAGTAGTTTTTGCGTGAAAGAGTAACAAACATCCATATATCTATACATCCATACATCCTCACAAACTTTCACGTTTATAATATTAGTAGGATGTGTAATTCGGGACTTAATCGCGATAATATTTAAAAGGTACAATACCTCTTGGTTACCCGACGTTTAGATCGAATTGCACCGATCGTGGTCACGAGTGGACTGATGAGAGCTCAGCAGACAATATTTAAAATTTACAAGAGGTATTGTAACTTTTAAATATTATCGCGATTTAGTCCCGAATTTCACATCTAATATGTTTTATTATTATTTGTGTATTATATACTATGGTAGGAGACTGTTTTAAGCGTTAAGACCAATATTTATACTGTGTGATTGTAAAATATGACTATTTAGTATTTCCCATATACAATAAAGTGTTATTATATTATTTATAAGGTACGATAAATTTTTGGATTTTGAACTTGTCGACCGAGTTGCACGGATCGGAATCGGTCGTTCAAAACGTTGGCAAACCCAATCAGTCATCTCAAAAACTTGAACCATTGAATACATAATATTGGCTTTAAAGAGATGATTTCTCTCAAAAAGGCGGTGTGTTTACGAGAGATTACAAATTAAACTCTGGTAGCTGGAAGTAAACTTAAATTGGGGCACCAATTATTCACAAATCGAACAATATATTCATACGAGCTGAAAATCAACGAAATGGGTTAACGTATAAACTTCCTCTCCTGACGTATTTAAGCTTTCTTCCTTATAATTTTAGGGACAAAAATCCTTATCGCACGTCACACTTCAGACGTCCGCGCGGCGACGAAACGGAAAAAAGTGTTAGCGCAGCGAAAAATGCTGACCAGTGTGGTTTATTTTATTTACGCCATCTGTGGACTTGCGGGATACTACTGTACTTTGAAACTGGTTGTGTACCAATTATCCTATATTAGTTCGGGCAAATTCCACAAATGGCGCTATTGACTTTGGAATTTTTACAATATTTACTATATTTTAATACCATTAATTCAATCCATGAAATAGATATATATATTGAAAGGAGCTTCGTTCCGGGTGTCCCATAGACACCTCACATGTTTTTTTTAATAATTAAAAAAAGCTAATAGAAAGTCTTCAGTTGTCTTCTGACGTCCCAGAACTTATACGTTATGTCGTCGATATGTTACAATATCACTAACCTAACCTACGTTTCTCTAAAAAAAATTTAAGGGTATAGTGTTAATGCAAAATAGATCTACTCAAAAGAAGGATTTTATTTTTTACCATAAGAAGTTTTTAACGTACAAAGAATATTCTAAATATGTTAATTCGTAATCTTGTTGAGAAGATAAGATTCCATAGATTAACATTTATGAGACGTACATATGCATAAGCTTTAATATTTAACATTGCGGCACAACTTTATAATTATTTTTATTAGTAACGTAAATATTCTTACTAACTTTTGTCCGTATCATTTATCAAAAGTATTGCCACTAAGTTATGTTTATGTGTAAAAAAAGCCATATTCGAAAATATGTGATGCACGCTTGGAAATATATTACGTGTTGTGTACACAAATGATAAATGTTATATTTTTTTATTAAAATGAACGAATCGTATATCATATAAACACCGCGTTCAATGTATGTATGTATATCTATAACATGACCTAGTTGTTAAATCACTTTGCCTGTATCATTTGATAAATTGATTTGTTCAACGCTAAGATGGCCAACAAGAATGTCGTCGACCGGAAGATAAGCAGTTATTGTAGTTGAGAATCGAATTCTGTTACTTCTCTTTGCTGCTGCTCGTACTTTGACCATTGATTGGTTCGGAAAGAAAATGCTGTGTGAAAGAGGATATAGCTATAAATGGAATGATAGTGATAGAGTGGAATGGAAAAATAGAACATTTAGCGCTGATCCCAGATAATTGCGCACATCGGTAGGCAGATAATGATTGTGTTTAAAAAATCGATAGAAGTCGGTCTGTTCATAATAACTCAGTGGTCTATTCCTGGTAGCTCTTCAGTCTACCCTCCTGAGGCGTGAATATTTCTATGGACTTGGAGGCATAGGCTATCCAAAAACAAAACATTATAAAATTGTGTTACAAATTTCAAAATGCCAAAATCCGTCCGACCGTCTTTTAGTTCCGATTTAGTGGTATTGTTGTCGTGATTTTTTTTTTTATAGTATTGGGGACAAACGAGCAGACGGGTCACCTGTTGGTAAATGACTACCGCCGCCCATGAGCACCTGCAACTCAAGAGTCACAAGTGCATTGCCGGCCCTTAAGGCGGGAGTAGGGGATGGGGGGAGGGGTGGAGTTAACGGTGGAAGAGGGAAGATGGGGAGGGGGGGAAGGGTTAGGGCTTCCGGTAACCTCAGTCGGCGAAAAGCAATGCAAGCATTGCTTCACTGCCGGTTTTCTGTGAGGCCTTGGTACCACTCGTGTCGAGCCGGCCCATACGTGCCGAAGCATGGCTCTCCCACGATTGGAACTGGACTGGACATTTTTTTTATTAGGTAATTATTTTTATGTAGAATTCTTGTAATGTCTCTCAAATTGGTATTTAATGAATCTAGATTCGCCCAAAAATATGTATCTTCAAATACTTATTATAAGTATCTATTACATTTCAAAACATGTTAACCTTAGATAAGACCTCTATTTAACAAGAAATAACTGTCAGCCATACAGGCAAATAAAACAGAAAGAAAAAAGCGATTGCACACATTCAGCAGGATTTACAACACTCTCAACAATACTTTATGAACTTGAAGTCTTTTGAACAAGTAGAAGCGTTATACGTTCAGAATACCTATAATAAAAGTGGCAAGTTACGAAGGTCGAACTAAATGTAACTTTTGCCTTTGACGTGTATCTTTTGTTAAGTGTATTCGTTACTTTTTTATGAAAGTGCCTACTACTTAAGTAATTTACATATATTATGTCCTCTGAGAACTTCCATATGTATTAACTATTGACATTAGACAAACGGTTTAAGTTTTGGTAGAAGATATCGTAAATCATTTGTAAGGTAAAAACGACAAGACAACAGTAATTCGGTTGTAATATGAAATGCAGAATGTCATAAAAACTTGCAGCATTTATTATTTGTATTCTTATTGTGTTCTTGGGGGTTGCAACAAGTTTAATCAAATATACAATATATGTTTACGGGAGCGAAAACCAAAGCTAGCTATGTCTTATCCCTGGGAATCCGTATTTTAGACCAGTTTTGAAACTGAAATAAATCGAAGCTCAGTCGAGCAGAAGTACTTTCATATTAAAGGAGATTTAGTGTAGAGTTTGGTTTGTTATTGGCATATTTTAAGAGCTTAGTATAAAATTGTGTGAGATCTTGAGGGAAAATGTTTGTTGAAGGGATTTCTAACGAATTAACTAAAATAAAATGTTCTTAATGAATGTAAACAAAAGCTTCTTACTAAAACTCTATGCTTACCTACTAAACTTAATTATAAGAATATTTATTTCCGTCCAGAAGATAAAGTAGTATTAGTCATTATGAAATATTATTGTGTCTGTGTTTTTGCGCCCGCCACGGCGCGGCGGCGGTGGTCTTAGCGTAAAGGCTAGGAGTTTAGGGGTCGTCCATTAATCACGTGATGTTTTTTAGCAACTTTTTAACCCTTCTCCCCCCTTGTGGTACGTGGTGAGGTTTTAGATTAATCCCCGCCTCCCTACCCAAAATCATGTGTATTTTTTTGGTACAAAATATCTTAAATTTTTTCAGAGAATTATCTTTAAATACAGATATAATCTAATGCTGCAAAATTAAGCACCGTAATAATAATGACCAGACAGACCAGGCATAGAAAGACCTTTGCCTGGCAAAGGCTGCAGGGCGAGTCAGTTGTCGGTTAAGAAATCGCGCGTTCAGCGAAAAAAAACCACGTGATATCTCACTACATCCTACTTCCCGCTTGTGATATTTCGTGATTTTTACCGAACCCCCTCCCCCCCCTTTAGAGCCTTACGTGATTAATGGATGATCCCTAGGGTGCCTGTCTATCGATTAAATCGTCATCGAGCTTAGAAGGGAACGTTTACTTGAAGACAAATAATATCTGACCTACCTTACTGATAGGCTGTTTTGTGGGAATAATTCTGTTTGTGTCTCTGAATAAGTCTGTAATAGAGGATTGTTTGGAGATAGAAGAAAGGGTCTGCGTTTCTTCTATCTCCAAACAATCCTCTATCACTTTCTTCTATTGCCTATCGTTATTGCGAATATACAAACGAGCTGAAAGTTTGTGAGTTTGGATGGATGGATTTTTTTTACTCTTTCACAAGAAACGGCTGAAAAAATCTGGATAAAATTTGGCATAGACATCCTGTTGGTCTAGTGGTTAGTGACCCTGACTGCTAAGCCAGAGGTCGTGGGTTCGATTCCCACCCAGGACAAATAATTGTGTGATGAGCACGATAATTAGTTCTGTGTCTGGGTGTAATTTATCTATAATACGTATGTATATATATAGAAATATATAAGTATTTTTATCAGCAGTCTGGTTACCATAGTACAGGCTTTGCCTAGTTTGGGATCGGACAGCCGTGTGTGACATGTGTGGAGTTATTGTTAAATTATTCAAATAAAGAGTTATAGTTTATAGCCAGATCCTGCATTAGAATAGAGCAAGTTTTCTTACGTTATAATTAACAACGGGTACACAGTAATTTTATCAATATATTTGGCTGCGGCTAAACTATATAACTTTGACGTTCATATAAAAAATAGTTACTGAATAAACAGATACAGTGATTATAAACACTGCACTTGTCTTTGATTCGTGTCTTAACTAAGTTACTTGGTGATATCACTATAACCCGCGATCATCCAAGAAGATAATCTTACCAATCTCAGTAGAGACGGCTGTTGGCACCTGCAATTGAAATGGATTATTATTACCATATAAAAATTTCATGTTTGCTTTCGTTAATTAGTCCCGATATTTTTTTCTGGTCTTCTTGCCAGTCCGTGGGTTCTTGGGTAAGGCTTTCGGTCAGAAAAATCTGGTAGTGTCTAAAAAGGTCCAAAAAAAAAACCGTTTTAACTGCTTGTTCCGTATGGAAACTACTACGCTGATCCCGCAATATCTCCTAGTTAATCCCTCCCTAGCATGACGTAAGGACACAAAACATACAAATATTGGACACAGGACACAAAGTATAAATGAAAAGTAATACTCAAAACTGTTATTTATGATTCAAAATATACCACACTTACCGTACCTGTCGATAACGAGGTTGCCATGATGGAAAAAAACACTTCTTTTATTAGCCATATAAATATGATATTTATTAACGATATACGGTTTGTATGTCTTGAATACTCCTCTCTTCTCCAGACCCCCGGGCATTCCCAAAACACACACATGCGTAAAACCGTATATCTATATTATATTTAAAAATGAATCCCTTATTTCACTTGATCACGGCGAAAAACTGGAATTTAAGCAAACTTAATGAGGTACTTACGCGGGTAAAACCGTAGGGCGCAGATAGTCTTTAATAAATATACTCTATAAACTCACGAAAGTTTATATTTCAACCATTTAAGATATCACATACTTTATAACTCCACCTAGGCTTTGTTGGTTACATCATCATTGATTCAAAAATGTCACAGGTAATTTAATTTACATCATTAACGTTAAGATATGTAGCCAGTTCGATGTACTACGCTTATTAAATCATAGTGTGAAGTTTCTACTTAAGGTACCCGACCGCGGACCACAATGTACTGAGGTTTCTCCTTGAATAAATAATGAATGGAGCGATGTTAAGCCCCACGTCCACTAGTCAACACTTGACAAACTTGTCTTTAACATATCTTATGTTGCGGTTTGAACTTTGACGTCGTGATTACGGTCTTGTTTGTAGAAAACAGCGTTTAAAAATGGTTCAGGAATTCGAATTTTAAATTGATTTAAACTAAACACTTATAGGTTACCTACGTACTTTTTTGGAAAAGGTAACGATGTTATGAATTTTGTAAAACAAAGACCTAAGATTATAATTGATATTAGTCTTGGCAAGTATAGATACACCCCCACGCTTTGACGTCGTCGGTGATAGTATAGAATAATAAAAAGCACTATTGTCTGGCTAAAATACGTTTTCTACATACTATATAAAATTTTATTTTTTAATATTGTATGACTGAAGGTGACTTAATATTTCCTGGAAGTTCTGACATATCACCGCACAAAATTTATTCTTGCAGTGCATACTTAAACGTAAGTAACACAAAAACTTTTGCTGAATTATTTTTTTCAATTACCGCCCTTGTTAACACTTTACGTCTTTTCGGCACACGCAACACTTCTAGTTTTCACATTCATCGTGTTCTTATTTTAAAAACTATGAAATTTACCTTTTTTATATAAAATATGAGAGTAAAGTGGTATTTTAAGAAAGTATAAGATACTCTTAAAGATTTTACACTATCGTGTATTTAATGAATAATTTACATAGTTTTCCTATTAGAATAGTATACCTATATAAGTATTATAATACAAATGTGGACATGATTTTCAATAATAAAATACATAATTACTGCCTGATAGTATGTAGATGTAGATTTATAGGTATAATTTACTCTATTAGAAATTAATTATACCTAACATTCAGCTATTATAATTGCAAGAAAATAAAATATTGTGAAATGTTTGACAGAGTTAATTAATCATAATTCTATTTAAAATAACCATAATTATCTCTAAAGCTATAAAGAAACACAAGTTTATCCATGTTTTAAAAATTCATTCCATATCAATAAAGCTTCTACTGCAGCACGTATCAAAGCAATAAAATGTTCAGTGTGTAGTAATGTTTTATATGGTTTTAATTAAAAAGTAAAATAAGAGTAAACTGAATATCAATTGAATATAATAGATTAAAAATGTAGCGACAAACTTAAGAGTATCTATCTATATTTGAAAATGCTGACCGGGAATTGATTTACTTTATATACGCCATCTGTACATTCTTCTCGATAGTTCGATACTACTTTCACAGATGGCGCAATTTTAATTTCGAATCTTTACAATATTTACTATATTTTTATACAACTTATTCAATCCATTAAATATATCTATATACTTATAGCGAAATGAACTTCCTTCCAACCGGGTGTCCCAAAGACACCTTACGCGTTTTTTTATTGTTATTTTATTTATACACACACTGTTCCTTTAAAATTTGAATCGCAGATTCCTAATTGTTTTTTTAGCCTGTCCGACTGCTGAGCAAAGGCAACCCCGCATATTATGCATAATATATAAAAAACAAAGACTCCACCTGTTTATTTTGCCAAGGTTGTCTTTAAGTTCATACTTTGCTTTTAAAATGATAATATCGGAGTGCATGATGTCTGGGGAACGGAAACGCAGCAGCGTGTTTAAGTTGGCTTGATAGATTTATAGAGAGGGGCGGAACACGACAAGGAACTTATACTGCCACGCCACGGGGACGGTTTTGTTGTATGATTCGATAATGCTACCAAACAAATGTACGTGTTTTGCGGTTGAGTTGACAGTGGGAAATTTGTAAGACAGCACGTTTTGTACGACAGTACATTTTGTACGACAATACCTTTTTTTACAATACAAGTACGTGTATAACACGTCGAATTTAAAATTTTCGTGTTAAAGGAATAAAAAATGAATACTTTATACACATCCTTTAATTATTATTTTTAATAATTTTGTTTGATTATTATGCTTTAAACCTTCATATACTAATATGAAGGCATAACAAGAAACGCTTTTATAATAAACAGTGACCGCTTACTGTGAGGTTTGCCACCTCAGTGGTTAAAAAAAATGTTTCAATTTAATATATCCTGCACCTATTACTGTTTGACTACTTAATAACAATGCACCATTCATGCATTTACAATCTGAGCAATTTTACTAATTCGCTGTATCTACCTATTTTTCTTCATGGAGAATGGAATTTGAAACGCAATGAACGCAGCATACTACAAAACATGTTCCTTTTAACTTTTAACAATGAACCAAGTGACAGCTACCCTTTCTTTTACGATTACCTCGCTAAGTCCATTTAATTGGCTCGGCACCGCACGTATAGTCAGGCTAGCGTGCAAGATAACACTCCTAAAGCATGTGTACTATGTTCACTGCACTTGACTACACGAGAAGGTTATTTTTAACTCAGCAGGGTTATAAACTCGCTTCCAGAACCCGTAGCGACAATTATTAAACGATAACACTTCGGATATGGCTTTCCTGTGCTGTACTTGTTGTGGATACTAAAAGTCTCGGGTTGAATAACAATTGGTCGGCAATTTACATCTGATATTTATGTTAATATGATAGATAAATATAATCGAATGAGAGTGAGCATATTTTATTTTGGGTGTAGTATTTCGTGTTGTAAAATTTTAACAAAATGTTAAATTCATCGAGTACAGTACGTTCGATAAAATTTGAACCTGTCTAGCTGAATAAAAATATATTATCACAATGTGCTTAAAAGTATTATTTTGTAAAATAGGTTTCGTCCTAAATTGTAAGGATTGCTACTAAGATAAAATCGTTACGGTTCAGTTGTTATAAGTAGTAAACCGAAAAAAAATAGGCATAAAGAAGTCGAAAAGTGACTTCACTACTAATTGAAAGTCTTGCAGTCCCGTAAAACTATCATCAACTAACAGCGCCCCGCGGTTTTCCCCGCGTAAATCCCGATCTCGTGGGAATATCGGAATAAAAGTAGTCTATGTGTTAATCCAGGTGTCCAGCTATCTATATACCAAGTTTCATCGCAATCGGTTCAGTGGTTTTTGCGTGAAAGAGTAACAAACATCCATCCATCCAAACTTTCACATTTATAATATTAGTGGGATTAGTGGGATAATACAACCCAACAGAAAACAACATCGAATTTGACGCACCAAAATGAAATATATTGTAAAATTTACATTTTCTCAAAGTTCACATTTTATAAAGATGTCTTAAATAAACCCATATTTATAGTACCTACAGACAAGTAAAATAAGAACCACCAGCATTAAAATTTAGCCAAGAAATTGCAGAAATACAGTTCTGTCAAGGTAATTGTAGAGAAATAGTAATAACAGAGCTTGAAGACAGCTGCCTGTACAATTACAATTTGCATAAGTCTGAATAAAACATTAATTATATTTAACTATTATTCAAACAGTTGGAATAGTCAAGTCGAAACAGACTGAGGTTGGAGTTTGGTTTAAGTTTAACTTTGCCTTCATGTATTCAGTCCACGATATATTACTGGCTCTCGGAGAGTTCAGAAATATCAATATCGAGTCTTGAAGAACTTAAATGAAGTTATTGGAGTATGAAAATACTATTAAGATATGGTATACTCAAATGAGTATGCAATTCCAAATAATTAAAGAACTAAATTAAATGAAGCTAAACAGTATCAACCGATTTCTTTTCAAAGCAATTTAGACATTACGTTATTTTTTATATTATACCTCGCGTTGCCGATCTTTTGCTTCTCCCAAGGACTCTTTTATAACACGAGCTTTTTTGCCAGCTCCTCGAGAAGAGACCTCCAGCAAAAAGACATATTGCCAGTAGTGCTATTTAGTTCCGACTCTCTCGATCCATCTTGTCCTGGCTAAGATTTGTGTACCAAATATTTCCAGGCACCTGTAAATTACTAATAGGTCTTAATGCTAAATGGTTTATTATTAAATTAAAGGAATGTATGTTATTTAAAATCATTTTAGCACCCTTCTAATTAGAAAACCCCACGAAATTACATATCTGGTCGTATTAAAAGCGCGCGCTTTTAACACATCTTTGCCTATATTGCCTATATTTATCATAATATTAACTGCGGAAAGAAACTGACGGCAATTGAGATATAACTCTGGAATGGTTTCTTCACAAACTGTGAGAGAAATATCTGAGAACTTCTGGGTGTGCGAATTCCTACCAAGGCTAGCTCTCATGTTTATTACCAAGTGCAATATATAACTGTGCGACCATAATAAACATAGTGTCAACAAAAGAACTTCTTGGTTCCTGTGGATAGCCTACAGAGTTCTGTCTAAATCTTTAACTGTACTTAAAAGAGTACCTAATCCTTGTACAACCATAAACTCCAAATCAGTTCAGGCTTTCCATTCTTACAATTGAAACAATAGCTTTAGTAATTAAAATATTGTAATTTGAACCGTCATTCGACACCACATAAAAAAAAAGAATTCTTTCCTATTAAGTGTCAAACAAAGAAAGCTGACGAGCAGAACAAAAATAAGGCAACATAATATAGTTACATGACAGAGCGTTATACGACAAAGCGGTCTTTGTTCTTTTCGAGCAAGTCGTGGAAGATAAACCCCAGTTCAGTGAGTGGCATGTCTAGGTGTAGACGGTCTGGTCGCGTGTCGAGAACAGATCCATTAATGTAGTCAGCCATGTGCTGCCGCCAGCAAACAAATTATGGATGCAAACACGTCGCAACACGCGAGCTAGCCTTGAAAGCCTTCTGCTTGCTTTGTCAATTTTGTTCCGTAGATACCCATCCTTGTTGTATCGCCTTCGAGTTACTCGCTCGAGTAATTGCATAAATGTTATTGTTATTGGCAGTGCCAACAACGGTAATTGTTTTAGAGTTTACTCACGCTATTCTGTGTACATATTCGGGTAATAATTTTTATGGATAATGTTTGTTTTTTTACACTATGTTGCTTTTACAGGAGTTCTATATATATATATATATATATATATATATATATATATATATATATATATATATATATATATATATATATAATTATATATGATACCTTAACTTTAAGTGTCATTTTGGTCATTCTGGTCATCATTCTGGTCAAAAAATCATATTACAATATGATGAGACCATGAACTTCCAAGATGTATTAAATTTGCAAATTTAATACAGTTTGGATGCTTACAGTCGTTCCTAATATTTCATTTGGGAATTAAATACGCGGTATATTTCTGGTTCATAGCGACATCTTGCAGCTTGTCACTCGTACAAAAGCTTCAAATACAAGGTGATGTAGGGAGGTGTAGGGGGTGGTGTAACATGGCTCTACTAATTTCGAAGTCTCAGAGGCTTGGCTAGCGTTGGGCTTTTGCCGCCTGTTGCTACAATTCCAACCTAAGAGAACGAGTCCTTTTAACTAGATAAAGAAATAAAATGTTTAAGTGTAGAAAAGTGTTCTTTCATATTGTGTTTTAAATGCTGAGTTCAACTTCGTAATATGCTTGAGAAATATTGAAATGATTTATATCTGGTTGAACAAAAGAAATATTCAAATATTTCTATATATATACATCACAAGTTATTTTTATATTTAAAGTTTAATGTTTATTCGTGTACTCGTGTTATTATATAATATTATTAATATTTTATATTATTATTGCCTTAGAAGATTTAAATGCATATGCATATATATCTAAGATGATTTAAAGAAATTATTAACGAACAAAAATATTAATATTCTTTGTTACTTAATAAGCATTGGGTTTAAATACGACCATTTAGTTTATATACATATTTGGGACTATATCAGGTGCCTGTCGTGACGCTCAATATAAAACCGTCAATCTATTAGTATAAGCTGAAATAGTCGCAGAGTATTGTTGGGCTCCGTGTGGCTGTCGTGTGGCTGTCAATTAGTTGGTCGTAGCACGCCTCGCCCGTCTCCTGTCACCGACAAACAGAACTATGTATGTGAAATTTAGTTCACACCATACCAAGTATATTTTAGAACATCCAATTGTGCTTCATAATATTAAATAAGAAAACTGGTGATATTGATGAAGGGTTATTAAATTTGACTTTTTAATTGACTGAAAATAAAGTCAGATATGGTGAACAATACAAACTTTTGTTTTATAGAATGGAAGATTATAATAACGTATTATAGTAAGTATAGTAACGAAGATTAGAGTAACGGTTAAAATAAGGAAGGTGGCCTTTCCTGACATTTGTTGCCTTTCTGCTAAGACGTCTGACAAAAGATACGAACAGGTCTCTATTTTACTTATGTATAAAAGATCATCTGTTAGTATACGGTAACCTTAACACCGCAATAACCGTTACAAAGATTACAAGGAGCCGTCTTAACTATTTTATATTGCACGCTTCTTCTGGATTCTTAATGTTTATATGTGTGTGTTAAACAAACAAACGATGCTATTCAGTAACACTAACAGACGCATATACACCTTAATTATATGTACCTACCTATATTTAGCACAAAGACGAGAGTAGAGTATGAATACCTTTTCAAGGGATTGCTGTTGAATATTGTAATCCAGATTATACATAACTTAGCTACTGTAATAAAATAACACTTTATTTAAAACTTACAAAAGATATTTGTAAATTATTTTTAACTACTTTTTTTGTTAAATTTATAAAATTTTTTCTATTGTGTGTGGAAAGTCTTGATATGCTTATAGAAAATATTTAGAATACAGTTACGACTTTCCAAAGTAACAATATAATTACAAATTGATCCATACATCCGTACCCCATTGTTCCATTTGTTGCTCACTTAATGTAGTTTTGAACACCTCACAACTTGTAAGCGGATGCGCCTAATTTCAAGCCATCCATTTTACGATAAAGTGTACAATACCCTCATACATAATCACTCTAATAGCAATATAAGTGGAGTTTAGTGTCACTTGCTGACCTCTCAAGCGTAACCACTTAAAGTCCATCAAATTAAATCGAACTCCTATTCTCACTGTAAGACCGTGGTGGTTAACATTCATTGCTTTGACAGTTCAGCATATCAACTCTCCTCTTACCACGTTACTCGTTCGTGATCGGATATTGATACCATATATTTTGAAATGTCTGTAACTAGCGATTGCTACCTTATAGCGACAAAATTACATAATACCTTTGAAGTTTTACTCCTCACTTGAATATATTCAGCGAACGTATCCTACATATTCTAGATTGTGACATGTCATTACTTCGCCAACGAATGAATAGTATTCATGCTAACAAACTTTTCTTTTACAACTTTCGGAAATTTGATCATTTTTTGCGCCTCATACATAACAATAAAAAAATATTTCTTTGCTTTTATCGCAATTATGTTATAATGTATGTTCAGATTTCTAAAACTTTCTTGACACATATTAGATTAAGCATAATTTTCTTCTTATATAGAGGACGAAGGACATGTTTTGTTTCTTTGATATTATTATACTATTAAAGTTTTTTGATATCATTAAAGTAAATTTATAAAATTTTGAACGTCCCGTAACCGTATTTACCTTATAAGTCTAAATCGTTCGTTTGTCTGTCCATCAAAAGAATGTATCTTTACGGCCGTAATAGTAACAATTAAAAATCCAAATCTTAGGGACAGGGGAAAAGGAAATGTGAAAGGATATGATCCGATTTTACCATACTGAAGGGTGCTAGGGATTACAGGTATTTACCCTAGCAGGAGCAGACCTGAGACATGCGTCTCTCTAAATCTAAATTGTATCTCTCTGTTAGCCTGACTGCGAGGGTCTCCTTTTTTAGTTGTACCTCTTGTCTACCTGGGCCTCGGCTATAACTCCCTTGGTGGAATATCTTATGAATATATTGATGCGCCGTACATACACATCAATGAAATGGGTTCTAAACAACCCACCATAAAATAATTCTTTTTTCAGCGCATTTCACACACTTTATTGTGCTGATAAACCGTTAGCGCGTAAGTCACTAAGATTTACAAAGAAACATGTGTTAATCTTACTTATTTCTTTTTATTGGCCTTCTTGTGTTCTGTCCATAATGTAATATAAAATTGGTAGAAGTCTAGCAATCGTCAGCTTGTCGATCAGGGTAACATCCACAACAACCGAAAAAGGGCTTGATATTCAAAACATTTTCATTTCTACATATTTTTACTACAGAAAAAAAAGACTTCTGTAATTAACACAAATTACAACACGATCTGTATCTAGTTAAAGTTTCAGAGCAAATGAAATGTTAATCCTAATATTCAGCCAACTTTAGCTTCATTAATAGTAACTTGTGGTAACTTTCCTAATTACGTTAATTTCCTCCATGATGAAAGGCATTTGTTCACATTAAACAACACACCGCTTGGTAACAGGAATATATGTCCTGTTTACAAATAGAATAAGTTATTATTACTAACAAGAAAAAGAATTGGACACAAAACATACCTCATTTCTGCAAATAAAACCAAGTAAGAGCGTCAGTAACTTTTGGTATATCAGTAGCGCTTCAGGCAAATGAATGAGTAGTTTAGTTAAGCCCCTAGGGCTTATGTATATTTTATTAGTCGTTAAGAGTTTGTTTTTTATAGGTGATTCCTATAACCACCAGATAAAAGTTATGATAGCGACAGTAAGCATCGTACTGAGTGCTAGAGGGAAAAAATATAAAGAAAACGTCGCTATTACCGCCTCTAATATATTCAGGTCAAGAATTTCTTCACAACACAAATGAAACGAACGTGTTTAAGTTTAAAAATTCTTGAATGCCACAAGCGATCGGTATAGTGGATCTCGTGCCAATAAAGAACCATCAAATGGTGAGTTAAAATGGCGTGATGCCCAACCGCAAATACTTGTCATTCCAATCAACCGCGACACGACAAGCGTCCTCGAAAATGCACCCGCGCCATTGAATAAAGAAGTCTACTGCAATCCACTCACGTAAAAGTATGTACAAACGGACAGACGGAGTGATGCGTCACGTGCATCAGGGTGCACTCTTTGCCCGCAACTTCAATTTAGTTAAAAGTAGTAGCTGAGTGCAAGCGTGATCTAACTTCTCTTCGCGGCAGGAATTTGGTCTTGCTTTTTCAAAGCCCGAACAACTTTATCCCACAGAAATGCGGTGACTGGATACGATGCCCGTCCTGCATACGAAGCGTTCTCTCTGTTTTATTAAAAATAATGTTTGAACATCTTTGATTTTCATAATATGTGTTGAACACAAGCAGAATATATGTTCAGATACGATGTTTTTGTTACTTAGATATATCGGGACATCAAAATCGCGAATTGAATTCTCAAAAGTATTTTGCTGGTAAAAGAAATTTGAATATCCTTCTTAAAATAATATATTGTAGGAGTTATGTTGCTTGAATTTTATTAAAGAAATATCATTTTGAGGAGAAATACATCTACAGCTGTGATCGCCGCTTGTTTTATTTTAGAAGACAACGATAGTCTGCCGAGAAAGTTTGACACGGTGTATATCAAAATGTCTTTTGGTAAAGCCAGTAAGCAGAGTAGACTGCTTTCATTTGTAATTAATTTTGCTGCAAACTTTATGCCACGAATATCTTCGTAACTCCAAGTTAGTATTTTAGAAATTTAATACGTCCTTGTTTTGCGAAAGATCTCATTTCAATGTCCTAATACTGTAACTTTTTTTTTCTTGAGGCAAACCTAAACCTTTATTTATTATTCCCTGAAAGAAACTTAAACGAAACCAGTTGAACTGAACAATTTATGAAATCAATTATAAAATAATTGTATGTATGTCATGCTAAGACAAGTTTTGTAGATAATATCATTAAACTATCCATGTACAGAAACGACTTCGACTTTTTTTCAACAATAGCCCAACAATCGACATGTGTTTCGTCAGCCGGAACCGCCCTACAATATTAACAGGCAGTTACCGATCATCTAAAAAAACTTTTTTTTCAACTGACATAACAATGAAGCGTTAACATTATGACAGAACCCCGTTAGAAGTAAAATGGGAAGTGGCGTTCATTTAAGTAAGCATTCACGTTCAAGGTGTGTTCACAAGGCTTTCATATACTCTATTCGGCCTCGGTAATGCTTAGTCACAACTCACAACGGACAACGGAACTTGTTGCCTTAACGAAATTTTTATTAATGATCTTCTGGCCACACTGAGGAAGGCTGATGTCCGTGTAATTCAGCTGCGGTCTATTTGGTACACATTTGTTTTCTGTTTAACGAAGCGAGCGCTTAATAATATTTCACTTAGTGCTATCAATCACAAGTCGACGCCGTAAATATGCTTGATAAATATTCATGTCGGAGTTCGATAACGAGTCGTATATTATCGGGTACATAGCACTCTCAGGGATTATGCGTCAAGAATCGCTGATATCTTAATAAATATCGTCATTAAATATTTTGTCACGATGGGATTTATAAGGAGAAAAGCTTAAGCCCATTGTATATTAAATTAATTCCTATTTTACGAGTGTCACCTCCTACGCTCGCTTGGGACTATTATGTTGGTATGTGACTCATAATAATTTAATGTATGGCCGTCCTATTATAATCTATTGAGCGTCGGCGCGGAGTATCAGAGAGCATTCAATCGAGCAGAAGGTAACCACAAATAAAATAAAAGTTTACTGACGCTTTATACGCAGAATATTAACTTACCGCGTATTGAATATCATGCTTCTCACGCTTTGTTAATTTATAATGGAAGTATGGTACATGTCAGAATAATAAGAAGGTATTGCGAACTGCTTATAAACTGATTAAGTGACAATCGTTAAACTGCGAATATACTTTGAGATCCTACTAATATTATAAACGTGAAAGTTTGTGAAGATGTATGGATGTATGGATGTGTGGATGTATGGATGTGTGGATGTTTGTTACTCTTTCACGCAAAAACTACTGAACCGATTGCGATAGATAGCATGCGTAGATAACTAGAGATCTGGATTAACACATAGGCTACTTTTAATCCCGATATTCCCACGGGATCTGTACTTACGCGGGTGAAACCGCGGGGCGCAGCTAGTATTAAAATAAATACAACTTTTAAAGGCGGTTCGTTCGTAGATACCTATAACATGGGTGTAAAAATATGATAATTGGTTTTTAACTGACTTATAAGAAAAGGTTTTCAATTAAATATTTTTATTGGGTAAGTTATGTATCCAGGGTTCAAATAAAATTTAAAAAAAATCTAATTTAAAATACCACCGATTCAAAAATCTCATCAACGAATAAAAAGGGCTGATGATCTTCGAACGACTGAGCAGATTTTCTTGAATTTACCTAAGAACTCTCTCAATCAAGTCACCATTCAAACAAAAAAAAAACTAAATCATAATCGACCTATTAGATAAGGAGCTATTATGGCACCGACAGACACAGAAATACACATGTTCAATCCCAACGATGGTAAAAGTTTAAGTGGCACCGTTTAGACGCACTGAATTCAATTTAATTTAATCCAAAATCAAATCAAAATAATCAAAATTTTCAATCGTCGATACAAGAGGAAGTGACAGACATATTTCTACCAGTAATGCAGGTGGTTTAGTAGAAAGTCATAAAAGCAAAAATACATTTTATTTTCTTATAATGAAACCATGTACCTAACTCACATTTACATAGTACTCTTTCATATTACCTATTTCAGAATTATGTTCGATGACGTCACAAAATTATTCAGAGTTAAAAGCCGGTAGTTAATTAACACCGAAAGATTTATCTCGGGTCAATCTTCTACCATTTATTTAATCCGGGTTTCGCCATTCGAATGCCTACTAAGTATTTGCAAGTATAAAATGCGGTTAGCAAAAATCTTATTTCCTGTGATTCATTAAACGCGAAAGGTCAGGTTAAATCTAAAATATTTAAGAACCTTCACATTTCTGAAATGATTTGTCGTGATTATAAATCTTTTGAATCACATTAGGAATAGCCTACTTTCGAATCTATATCTCTATCCCTTTTTGGGTTTCGTATGGAAACCCTTTTAAAAAATTACCCAGCAAGGGTGATCGGGTTCGCAGTCTTTGAATGGGTTCACTAGATAAGATTACAGGCTAAGCTAACATCCTTTTCAATAATATTCGATGCACTTTTGTTCACCAATTAAACCTTCACCATTCACTATAAGCAGCCCGATAATAGCAACTGCTAGATAAAAACAAAAAACCATCACTAAACTAGAATGACAAACAAACATAGTTTAAGAACTTTTTCAAGGACAAGGTCTTACTTGTCCTTGAAAATTCCTACGAAGTGAGTTCTATTCCTGTGAAGTGGGTTTACATCAAGTTCTTATCCCTTGTTAAGAACTTGATATGAACCCACTTCTATTACAAGAATTTTGCTTGTTAGGCTTAACAAGAATACTACATAGTTATGTCTAATCCTCGTCAGAAATGATCTTATATACATACATACACTTACGCCTGTGGGTCGGAGACGACGGGGTAAGCAGAGGCGTATTAAACGCCGTCATTTTCCCGACTATAATTAATTTAGTCTTTACTTACTTCTATCGTCTGTAACTCTGTACTACTTACACCTATTGCCGTCAACCGGGCACTTTGAGAATTAAATGGGAAACTTATGAGTCACTGTGAAAGAGCCATCAAGAGGCTCGACCGGAGTGATACCACGGTCTCTCAGAAAAACAGCAGTGAAGCAATGATTTCATTGTGTTTCGAGTGAGTGGGGCTAACGGAGGCCCTAACCCTTCCATCCCCCCACTCCTTCTCTAGCCCCTTCCCCTCCTCGAACCTTAAAGGCCGGCAATGAACTTGTTGAAGGTAGTTAAGAAAGGAAGGCAATGGAAGGGTAGGGATCAAGTCAGGGTCATAGATCTGTAATTCAAAATGGCTGTTACCGTTAAGTTTGAGCTCTCTAAGTTAAAAGTGATCTTCTATTGAAATGGCTAAACCGATGCTTTAGCCGACTTTGTATGGTACGGAGGAGAACGCATTACTTTCCATTTTTACCTGTGGAAACCTCTGCGAGGCAAGAAACAAGCATTTAATTTAATTGGAGTGGTTAACAAGAATACCAGTAACGTGCGATTCATGTTACAAGTAGTATTTTTTACAAATAAAGATTCGAAATGTTCAAGTAGGTCCAACATAAAAAATAGAAAAAATCTAGAAAGAAGTACATACCACTATTTATCTACATAATTAATTTGGAGACAAGGTCGAAGACTATCATGTCTACTAGCGCCTTTTAACCATCCTGATATTCTTGATGAAGCTTACACTTCAGAGAAGAACATGAAACAGTAATCTGAAAATTTATGTGTACGTTAAATTACATTACGTTAATTTAATAATTTCATAGCATCTTAGCAAAATACTATTAGGCACAGTAATAAATTTAAAGGTAGTCATTAAGCTTTCATTATATTAAAAACAAGCCTTTAAATATATATAGAATTATTTGCTCTTACGTTGGGTGTTATACGCAACAACACCAGCCAATGTATATAAATCTAAGAAATCATGTGTGTTTATGTATTGAGCTCTACATTATTATGTTAGTTGCTGACTATTTATATAAAATTTATTAAATTTAGAATTAGTTTCCTAATAATTGAGTTTTACGATCTGCGTCTGACCTTTTTAACCAGACTCCCACATATTTTTCTGCAGAAACGTTACGTCTAAACTCCACATCAGTTCGAAATTAGTAGCACGAGCAAGGTAAAAACTAAGGATATGTATATTTATAAATTGTAATTTGTATAATTCCCTCAAATTTCGTTATATGTCTTTTACATTCAAAGAAAGCATTTCGTGATTTACTGATTGACGAATTGACGAAAATTTCTTGTTGACGAATTGTAGTCACGCTTCAACCATATGACACATTTGAGTTATAATAGTTACCAATAGCAGCTGATGTAGAAAAAGGACACAAGAAAAAGGAGAATTAAGGGGAAGGTTAACAACTCGTGTGGCACATGCCGCTTATACCTTATTTTTTATTAGAAGAGAACTAATTTTACGACATTACTTCGGTCAGATTCACCAAATATACACACAGTACACTTCTTACAGTGTTTACTTCTATAGGCCTTATAAGCGTTATTAGAGCAACTTCATCAATACTTACAAATATCTTTATGTATTTACATAAGTATATCATGGAACGCGAAAGTTAAAAAATTAGTACTTACAAATATCGTTTACAAAACTCACAATTTGTTCAGCACATATTTAAGCTGATCTAATTTATGAAACACGACTGTGGTAGTCGACGACTACTAACACGTCTTAGGAATAATATCAGGAGACACACACCTGTCTGATAAAAACTGTGATCTGAAAACAATCTTCCGGTCAGGTTATAGAACAAACTATTGATTTACGGCAGTTTGTGCGCCAAGGTTATCATTAACAGAGGATAATGATTGTAGATTGTTATAAAAACCAACTATTACTTTGTTAGAAAGTACGTTTTTATTATTTAATATTGACGAAGGGACAACAACCTATATTAAAACCTTTTTCTTGTTTGAAAACTATCTTACTTCATTTTGAATTTCAATGCGCTTTACTTCGAACAGTGGTTGGCAACAGTGGCTCTCAAGCCTTACGTGGCTCTTTTTCCCTTGAGTGCAACTCTGCCGCAGTGGTCAAGTGCTGCATGGCAATTGCTGGTGCATTGCATTGTGCATAATGGCATAATGAATTCATGAAATTCTTTTGATATTCTGTTAGTTAGGCAAACATTGTCCTAATATGTATGTGTAATTGGAACTCCAGGCATGCCGTTTAGTGTCGATAGAAATCAGTTTGAATCGCATTAGAAGCGCATCACTAGATATTATAAAACTAAGCCGCGTCTATCTGTGTGTCTGTTCGCAATAAACTGAAAATGTACTGAACCGATTTTCATGCGGTTTTCACTAATAGAGTGTTTCATGAGGAAGGTTTAGGTGTATAATTTGTACCCGTGCGAAGCCGGGGCGGGTTGCTAGTCTCTAAAATAAAATAAAAATATTTTGGTGACATTTATCTACAGTAAAATGTATCTCAACGTCATCGCAATAATTTTTCCCATTTAGCATACTAACACAAAACGGAAACAGCACACATAGTATGACGATATCATGACGATAATTCATGTACAAGAAAACTTCTATAAATGTATGATTAATTTGTCTTGTTCGAGTGGTGGTGGTGTATTACCAAACATTATAAATGTGTGTAATGAGTGTGATAGCTTGTATATGAACGAAAATAAACTAAAACAATATAGGTAAGTAAGTATTAAAAAAATATGGAAACGCTCACAGGCACTATAAATGTGTGTAAAAAACAATTATTGTAATCTTTGTATTGTAAACTCTTTAAACCTATTACCTACGTAAAATAATATTATTGCGATTTGAATTGGTCTATTGGTGCCTTTAATCATAAAAAGTATGCCTTATAAAATTAAGTCATTGGATAAAAGTAAGAAATGCCTATGAAAATTATCTACTGTCTAAATCTGAAGATATTAGATTAAATTAGAAATACCTAGACAAAATCCCTAATCGGGAAATAAAATAAATATATTACATTTTACTTTTAGTTAAAATCTCCCGATTAAGTAATAGAAACAATTTTATATCACCTTTAACTTAAAACAAGCTTCATATTCACTCAATAAAATCTAAATGAGTAAAGAATTCAGATTTTTGTCGAATTCTTCGAGGGAAAAATACGGCTCGTTTGAAACACATTAGAATAATATGATTACATTATATTCATCCGAGACTCGACTGGAGCAGTTGGAACACAAAATTAAATACCACCTGTAGTTTAGTAGACAAACTCGTCCAATGATTACGGTAGATCTGACTCTAATGGTTTAACTATCATTACAATTTATCGTTCAAACTATTTATTTGAATTCAAAGCGTACGACGGAAAAAGTTTTGAATCGCATCGTTTTAACTATTTAAATTTTATAGAGTTTGTTTACTTAAATTATGTAATTAAAAGTTCAATAGGTAAGTTAAATATCGTATTTGACGAAGAAAGTAACACTTAGACTTAAGTAAATGATTCTGAACGCCGGATCGTATGTGTGTAGTGGGCGTCGTGCGAGACTATAAGGCAAAGGTGCCTATTATTGTATCAGCGAGACGTATCAAAAATTAATAGACGCTTGTCAGTCAGTTCATTGCTTTTCGAAATTAATTTTAAGTGCTTGGGTTGGGTAATGATGATGGCAAGTAGCCTTTTAAGCAATAAATCGATGAATCATTATCATACAATGTAACAATGAGCATGCCAATGCTTGCTTGCAACAGTTTTAAATTTACGATTATGATCAATGAGTTTTGCATAGGTTGTAAGTTTTAAAAAGAGGCAATGGATCAAAACTTAACTATTGACAGAAGAGCAAAACTTAACAAGTTCTGTTGACCCTGTCTACGAACGCGAGGAGACTTTACAAAGTTAGTTTTATTTTTCTGTTCCGTTTTAATACAATATCATCAGCGAGCTTTTGTTCATTGCTGAAATATTGATGATATATGTGAAAAAGAAACAATACGTCATAATGATCTTTACAGTGATAATATCATATTAGCAAAGCTGGAATTTTGAGTAGAGTAATATACAGTTATAAATTCGTAAAAGAAGTATTCGTACTCACAGGTCAAAATCGGGTCCTTCTGTAAGAATTATCAGGAATAAAAATAACCGTATAATCTCAATGTATTGTATGCTTCAGGGTTTATGGATCATTTTAAGCTATATGTTATAGAATATTGATAAGAACCAACGTTCAATATCAACAAATACTTTTCTTTTCTCTGACTACCAATCCACGTCATAGCAGGAAACCCATATTTTATGCATGTCACTTACAGCACTGCCAGGATATACGTAGACAGATAAAAGTTCCGCTGTAAATACAAGCGCACGTTTTGGTGCTTTCCAATTGATCTAGCGTTTTATTATATTATTCTAGAATATACCTCCAGGAACATTCGATATAAAGGGAGCTACTTTGCCGAAGATTCCAAATTTTTTACAATTTTCGAAAAGCGTCTGGGAATGATTAATGTTATATTTCATCAAGGATTCTGTACAATAAACTTATTATATTACTTGCTGCGCCCCGCGGTTTCACTCGCGTAAGTCCCGATGCCGTGGGAATATAGGGATAAAATGTAGTTAGTCTATGTGTTAATCCAGGTCTCCAGCTATCGACATACCAAGTTTCATCGCAATCGGTTTCAGTAATTTTTACGGGAAAGGGTAACAAACATCCATACATCCTCACAAACTTTCACGATTATAATATTAGTAGAATGCATAAAGATTCGCGTCAATCAATCAGCCTATCATAGTCCACTGCTGGGCATAGGCCTTTCCCAATGCGTCAAATAAGATTCGCGTATTGAGTTTTAATTATAGTATTCATTCTTAAAACTCTAAAAAATGATGAAGTCTGGCCGTTCTGTCGTACGATAAATTATATATATCTACCTAACGACCACTTTTTTACTCATGCAGAGATATTTATGTATAGGTACCTACGTACCTACTTGTCAATTTTACAAAATTGTTAAATATATTTTTTTTCTTTCTTCTCTTTTGTTTTATATAAAAGAACATAGATATGTTCGTTGCGAATTTATATATAATAATATGTACGTATATGTGTGGGTACTTACAGACTGTTGTTATATAAATTGTGAAGCAAGTACATAGTTCACATTCCTTTTCATTAATATGAGGGTTCTTTAGAAAAAACTCGAGTCTTGCACTCAATGCGTTAATTATTTTCCATTCCTTTGCGAATTGTACGAGCGCGGCTTTGTTAACAGCGTGTAAAGATTAAAGCTTGAGATTGGCCACGCCCAACGCTGATTGTCGGCGATGATTGGTCGAGCGAGGTCTTTGTGATACACCGCTTTGTTTAACATTTCAAATTAGCGATTACCACCGTTAGAAAGTTGGGTAGTATGTTGCGTAGGCGACGGAAATATTGCAGTTGCCAGCAACCAATCAGTCGCTAGTCTGATAGTTTATGTTACCTATCTTGCGCACTTCGTCACTGACGCATCAATTTGTTCCATTAATTAATTATACTAGAATATATTGAGATAATTAGATGCTGAAAAGAATGAAGGTTATTAAGACAGAAGCTTAATATCAATGAATTTATTTATATCATTTGGAATTGACCTTGAAGAAATACAACAATCAAAATAGACAAAGGTACCTCCCATAAAAAGTACCCACAGGTCAGAAACACCCAAACCCGGAGATAGTTTACAATCAATTTTGTGATAACTGTTTCAATTAGTTAATTCCTTACAGAACTTACCTTCCAGCAGACGGCGTTAAGGACACCAGAGCTTCATTAGAACTATCAGTCAGATTTGAATGATTCTTGTTGTATTAGATAGAGTATTCATTGAGGAAAGTTATAAGCTCTGTAACATCACCCTGCGACCTTTAGCAGAGGAGTAGTGACCATAAACTGCGGGAAACGGCTAGTGTGTAATAAAGCCACAATTCGCGTACTCTCACTTGTGTGCTGTTCTGTAAGTATAATTACCAGCGCACTAGTGAGAGTTCAAGGGACATAAGGGCAGACTGAAACCGTAAATAAGATATTTAGTATTTCAATACTGGTCCGGCTAGGATATCAATCTTCAAATACCCGGATAATTTTTAAATATCAATCAATATCCTAATCTATTTGTCGGTAAACGCAAATCATAGCAACAAATTCTCGTATTCGAAACTTCGGTAATTCTCAAAATAAGTAATTTTTAAGATAAGATTTATTTGAACTGTGTTTAATTAGTGGTGTACCTACAATAAAGAATACATCTACCAATGTATACCGAGGTTGCCTTTAATAATATGTAAGAATACTGTTATACTAATAATAAACTAGAATACGCACACACAAACACACACGCTTGCACGCACACACACGCACACACACACACACACGCACACACACACACAAAATATCTTATTGTTTTTCTGTTTAGTTGTTATTATTTAAGCTATAACTATTTTTTATTATTGTATTATTTTTATTATTATTTTCTTTTTAACTATAAAACATTGTATTAATATTGCAATGAAATGTACCCACATATCCGGAGGTGGGCGTTAATAGTTGCGACACAGTTTTTACTACTGCAGCTATTACCGTACCATAGTTTTCTGTATCTTGTAATAGTGTTCCTAATAAAAATTATTATTATTAAAAAAAAACTTATCTACTTTCAAACTCAACTACTTTATTAAACACTTAATTTGTATTACTAGGCTCTATTTAATAAACTTTTAATTTTATACCCGGCAATGTTGTGTTAAAATAATTAACTCTTTGATTTATAGTTATAACTTTGTTGATTACAGGATCGTTAATATTTATAAATCGTTTGCAAATTTCACTGGGATTAATTTATGCATAATAATTTGTTGCACGTGGTTTTAATTACAGAATATCAATTTGCTTGTTTGGAGTAGCTATGAAGTCTTTCGCTTCGCTTGATTATGATAATAATGTTGGCTATTCATACAGACAATAAAACTAAAATGAACCACTTAATGCTTTTTTTTGCTTGTAGCAACTTGTACTTTGTAGCAAGCAAATAGTGGCATATTGACTTCAGTGGTATTAAATTTTTTTTTTTCTAGTTTCATTCAATACCTCTATGTATTCTTTTTGGTTTAGGTGTAGAAATTATTTATCACAATATTTAATACGTGGTTAGTTAGGATAATATCCTAATGTTGTGCGAATCGTTAGTTCTTGCATACTTAGTTATGATCATTCTACTTTATAATCAACCAATATTGTAAACGTGTAGTCTTTTTAGGGTTCCGCACTCAAAGGGTAAAACAGGACCCTATTATTAAGACTCCGCTGTCCGTCCGTCTGTCTGTCCGTCTGTCACCAGGTTGTACCTCATGAACCGTGATAGTTAGACAGTTGAAATTTTCACAGATGATGTATTTCTGTTGCCTCTATAAAAACACATACTAAAAAACAGAATAAAATAAATATTTAAGGGGGCTCCTATACAACAGACATGATTTTTTTGACGTTTTTATAGATAATTTTACGGAACCCTTCGTGCGCGAGATCGACTGCACTTGGCCGGTTTTGTTTATTTAATAAAAATTAAGAGAGAGGTATTTTTCTTATTTATTCATTTCTACACGTGTTCGAGTGAAATAATGGCTGAAAATATCTCGAGGTAGGAAGAATACAACATTTTAAACGCAGATTCATTAAAATATGTGTAAGTACATGATACATAATACATATCTTATTATGAAAAAAATTAAATGAAATATAAACATTTTTTTCTCAGGATCTGTCTATAAATAACCTTAGCCGTACCTTCAACCTGACAATAGTTAGTAGTAAAGAAAAGTGACGATGTTCTTTAGTTCTCATCCCCGTAGATCAGAATGTATAAAACGAAAGCAGTCCAAAGTATCTCCATGTCAAAGGTCAAAAATAAACATTCCCAACTTGATGGAATACTCACCCACCACACTCATCCACAAGATCTTCAATGTCAAAACGGCGTACGTGCAGGTCCACAAGTCCTTGGTATGTCAAATCCGAAACAGCTTATAAACAAAATATGCAGAGCTATAGGTAATTATAGTTAAATGATTCGTGGGTGATCTCATCGCGTGAGGCATGAGGCCCCAGACTAATTGATATGGACCACTTAGAGGATTGTAGGTATTTGTATTTTTGAATTATATGACTAAAGTTGTTCGCAAACTTGATAAGGAAAACAAATATAAGAGACCACCCAAACTTTGAAATTGGCTCATTAAGATTTGATTTTTATTTTCAATTATAAAAACTGTTAATAATAAGAGAATGAAATAAAATGAAATCTTGAAGACATCTATATGTATATAAAAAGTTCTTGTCACGTTGTTTTTTGAGAACGCTTAACCGATGATGAACCGACTTTAATGAAGCTTGTACAATGTGTGCAGTTTGATCCTTGTAAATTACCTAGCATCAGCAACGTATGGCCGGGGAGCGGGTAATATTATAATTTCTAATTAAATACTATAAAAAAATAAAACGAATTTTACAGTTTTTTAAATGTATATGTACCATAAATATGGGTCACATACTACAAGTATTCTTGTTAACCCTTAACATAAAATGCTAGTGTGAAGAGTTGGGTTGCGTCGGAACTTCGGTAGTGAACAGGGTGGGCTTTGAACCTGCAAAGACTTGAAGGCAAATCCGACGCCTTTACTTCATGAACCAGTATAACTCGAACTGTCTTTGTATAAACTTCCATGCCATGACAGGTCAATGCATATTGGGCACTTGAAGCTTTTTAGTAGTAATTTTTACTTTTTTTTATTTATAACACATGGTTTAATCTACATACATATAAGCTATAAGTATTCCAACTTTAAACTTTTGCGTTCCATGATAATATAACTATGTTAACGGGAATTAAAGCGATCATGTATTCAAAAGGTATTACATACCTTTGATTTGCCTGACGTTTCCATCAGGTTGCACTGGCCGTTCGAAATCCAGGGCTGTGCCAGCCAACGCGCTGTTGGAGCCGTGTAGCCGAACTTCCCGCTCGAAGAAGGCGACGAAGGGGACGCGGTAGAGGCCGCTAGCTCCCCAATCGTCGCCTAAGGGTCGTTTGTGGACACATCTGGGGAAAATGTGACCGCTGTAGGCGACCCGAGAACGGTGACACCCCGGTGCGGCCGGGGGTGTCGTCCAAGGCGTGTCGGTTTTCCGCGTCTTATTGTGTAAAGCGGTGAGGGGCGTGACACCGACCTGCCACGGGAGTGACTCTGGTCACCCCGGGATGTACCTCAGTCTTGAGGTACGGCAGGGGGGACTCCAGAAGCCGCCGATGCGTTCCTGGAGCTCCTCCCGACTGCCGAGGTAGGCCGCCGCGGTGGTTTAGTGGGTAGACCGGTTCGCCGGGAGTCCCACACACGCCCTTCGTATCCCCGACGGAGGGTATAAAAAAAAAAAAGTTGCACTGGCCGTGGTCACAGACTAACTGGTTCAGTGATGCACGCCATACGTCGTCGAGGCCATGAGGTAGAAGGTTCTTCATCCACCCACACATTTTCGATATTTTTGATAAATTTGCTTCGCCATGTACCGTCACATACTATACTAACAGTGACAGCTATTCCGAAGCAAACCGATGTGCCTATTCCGATGTTTGCCCGACTGCGTATAAAATCGATGTGGTATTTTTTTAAATACTTATTAAAAATTTCACAATCTTCCATTAGCTTAAAAAGAGGCACAAAAAACTATCTTCACGTATTAATATATAAATATAACCTAAACGAAGCTTAAATGCAATGTTATACAGTGATACAAAATCAGCATTTCTTTAGCGCGCGTGATTCTAATATGAATAAAACACTTAGAGATTTTTAATTGAAATAATGTGTCAATAAAATGATGAGATTTTGAGACTAGATTCAGGTAATTCTAGAAGATTGTTAGTACTAACATCTTGGTGGTCAAGTACCTAAGGCAAGGCTCAACCATTTGGAAATGGGCGGTTATAGATCGAAACTGGCAGATATGATATTATGTTATCCATTTTTTTTCTTTAATAATTTTAAACATGAAATTTTGTGTGTTGATTTATAATTTTTTATTATAATAATTGTTTATTATTTTTTATTTTTTTTTTTATTTATTCTTTTTGCACAAAATGTGTCAAAAGTGGACTTAATGCCGTAGGCATTTTCTCCCAGTTGACCTTTGGGCGATGCAGAGACAAAACAAGGTAGATGCACAGAGGTTAAGAATTGTTTATTTTAAATTAGATAAAATAATATTATTATAGTACCCACAGTACTTTATAATCTATTTGCTAATATAATACATACACATGTACATTTAATAAGTTATAATAATACTATTACTTGTAATACGTAATATATAAATAAATATATATAAACATATAATATAAACTGGTTAAGGAGAGAGTCTAAGATTAAAAAGAATCTGATAATACATGTCTCCGCAACATGTATTTGAAGGTAAGCCGAGTTTTTGCCATCCTGATCTCGAGAGGGAGCGCGTTCCATAACAGGACAGATTGAACAAAGAAGGTGGAATGTACGAAGTCGGAGCGGTGAGTGGGACAATGAAGAAGCCGGTTGTGTGAAGATCTAAGATTTACAGTATGATTGGCACCTAAATATTGAAATTGACAAGTTAGGTAAAAAGGAGGATTTGGAGAGAAGAGTATAGAATATAGAGTAGTTAATGCTCGTGTCTGTCTACGTTGGCGAATTGGCAGCCACTTCAAGTTAGAGCGGTGCTGAGACACGTGATCATATTTTCGTAAATTGAAAACGAATCGAATGCAATTATTGAGAAGACGGTCAAGTTTATTGAGCAGATCTGCATTCAGGTCAAAATAGCACACATCGCCATAGTCGATTATAGGGAGTATTAGAGTCTGTACAAGCATTGCCTTTGTTTTCGATGGCAGAAAGTTCTTTAGCCTATAGAGGGCCCGCAATGACCCTGTTACTTTCTGACAAATAGATGCAACATGCGAAAACATCGCCAGCTCAGAGTTGTGTCAATATACAATCCGAGGTCTTTCACACTTTCACAGTATGGAATAACCATACCATCGTAAGTAAGTGGTGGGAGTGAAGCAAGGTCGAGTTGGCTCATACTACGGCTACTTCCCACGATGATGGCCTGACATTTATTCGGGTTCACTGATACGCCGAACATATCAGACCAATGTTTAATGGCCGCTAGGTCTGTATTTATTAACGAAACCCCGGACAAAATATCGCACAACTCCGTTTGATAATATAACTGCAAGTCATCAGCGTAAAGATGGTAGGAACACTGAAGTCTTGGGGTGATAAGATTGATGAAGATCGAAAATAGAAGAGGTGAGAGAATACCGCCTTGAGGGACACCAGCAGCGAGACCACGCCAACTAGAAGAAGAATCTTCAATACGGACCGACTGCTGACGATTCCGAAGGTAAGAAGAAAACCAGTCAAGTGCTTCTTGAGAGACCGAGAAATGGGATAGGATAGCAAGGAGGAGTTCGTGACTTATTACATTGACGAATTCGAATGAATGATCAATTTTATAAAAAAAAGATATTGAATTTGAACTTGACATTACTAAACTTAGCAAGAAAACATTTTATTCCTTTTAAGTTCGTATTAAGTCTGGCTCTTGAAAAATAAATGTTGAAGTAAAACTATTATTCTTCACTAATTGATGGGTACCTAACTTCGTGGAAATTACGATTTAAAATAAGATCAGTTTGTAGAAGATGTTTCAGTCTTAAGCACTCGCCTAATTTTTTATATCTAAAACAGTAAAAAATTCATATAAATAAATGTTCTTATTATAAAAATTAGTTCCAATTTGATTTTCCTGTCTTAGACATGATTTGTTGTATTCGAACCTTCGTGACAAAACTAATGAGCGGAATGCAATGTACATTAAATTTGATCAAATCACGCAAGACCAATTGTCATGTGAAGATTAAGGCTATCATTGGGTTGATTATGGTATAACAGTACTGTATTAGGGCGGCAATGTAATACCAGTGTTTGACCTACCGTCGCTTGTTCGTTGCTCACAGTACAACTATCGTTACCTCGTATTTTAGGAATTTAATGGCTGGTAACGCGTGGATGCGTTAAAAAAATTATTGCGTTCTTTTTTTTAATACAGATAAAATTCTAGATACTCCCGGTCTAAAAAGATCTATGCGCCGCCGTATACATATTATGCCATCGATCATGAGTAAGCATTCCAGTTAAATCCTAAAGAAATCTATTCTATGTACATATATTGTAATCGAAGCAATTGTAAAACTTCAGTTTATTTATGACGTAAACTTTTGCATTTTTATTGAAATAAATGAGGAGTATGTAAATTAAATAAGCTTTAAAGTTTTTTTTTTAAGCAACAAGAAGCAGTGAGATAATAATACTTTACTGTTTCTTGTTCATGATGTTTTGTTTTTAATCCATTTTGCAAAAGTTATTAAGAACGGGAAATTGGTAATGTAAAGTATTTACGCATTGAAGACATCAAATATATCCTGATGAACTATAGATAAGAACGAAGCTTGAAACCCTAAATAATTGACTTGAAAGAGATTGTTTCACACTTTACACGATTACACGCTTTATATTAGCTTCACTTGTAAGTTTGTTTGTAACTGACTCCTTAGGCAGTCAGCCAGATTTCATTAAAATTTTGCACACCTGTCAAAATTGACACTATGCATGCACCCCACGCTTTTTTTCCAATAATATACATTTATTTCTTATTTACACTATTCTTAATCCAAATTTATTAAAATTTATTTTAATTTTTTTTGTTGGATTTTCGATAAAAGGGTGTTTTTTAGTTTTTTTAAACAATTGTTTATTTTTCTATTATTTTTAAATACATACTTACGTAATTGTTAACAATTTTTTTTTTTAATCTAGGTCTTACACACAGTTTTTTAAATTCAGATCATATTTACAAAAAGCGCCACAAAGAAAATATTACTAAGCACTGTCTTACTTGCAAATAAAAATTGTAAACAATGTTAGGTGTGTTTTAGTTTTGTGAGTTTCTTATACACAAAATTAAAATATATCTACAACATCGGCCTAATAGCCTTACTAACACTTAACTGAATAAATCTCCAAATATTTTATTTTTCAAATTATTTAGGATTTCAAACACAGTTACAAACGGCATTTAGAAGTTTAACGATAATGTTACTTATTGTAAAATTTAATGTAAGCTTTCATAATACGGCATGTGGCAACTTTAGCGCACAAAAACTATTAAAAAGCGTCTCAGGGTCCAACTGTTGTGGACGTTACGGTCACGGATCATCATCCACGTCAAGTTTAATAGTTGTAATTCTTGTTATTATGGTTGTAAAACGATTCTCAAATGAACATACAGCATTGGGTACTTTTTAGTGAGCTTCACGCCTTCACATCTTTGTGTAATGGGACATAATGAATGTCGCAACATTCTTCAAATTACGTGGCTCGATTATACATTCAGAACGTCATTGACATCGTCGAGGGACGGGCACTGCTACAATTTCGTATCATTGTTATAACACGAATCAACATACAAGGGTTATAGAGATGGCGAAAGTTAAATTACGTCTTAGAAATCCTTAAGTTTTAATAACCTACGATGTGACTGTATGATATCTTTATTTAAAAATGTTTTTTTTTCCATAGACAATCAATCTTTATCCGCAGTTTCACTGTGTGTTTGTAGTTCTAACCATAACGAGGTCTTTTTCTTCAATAAATATTAGCCTACGTTTATTATAATCTTAATGAGGTAGTAAGTTTTAATATCTGACCAGCCCCACCTTGACTGCTCGAGATATTAGTTATACACCTCAATCCAACCGTTTAAGCAATATCTTCTTCCATTGCCTTCGAATTTTATTTACCTGCCTTTCCCTTTCAATACCCTTATCCATAATTTTTCAATCTTTAATTCCCAAAGTGCCCGGTTAATGGCAATAAGCTTACCCTTGCCATGCTTACTTTGTATGTATAGTTATAATTATGGTGTATGCTACCCTTGTATGAAGAGTAATAATTATGGTCTGCAACTAGCTTTACGCATAGCGTCATTTCTGCCCAATTGAAAAAAAGCAGCTTTCGTCTGACGCAATGCTGAATTGGGTCCGTATTTTGGCATTAACGGTAATCATAGCTGCAAAATTGTTTTATATTTTTTATGTGTTGCCAAAAAATAAACATTCCTTTCTGTCTTTCTTTCTTACCCTTTATTACGTGAGTGGGACCGAACCATAGTTTGCAAAATGTTTGATAATTAATACAACTGTGCCTACATAGAGGCATGAATGTATGTATGTATGTATGAGTTTTAATAACATCATAATTTGGATTTTATATATTGTATTTCACTTTGGTTTCAATAGCTTGTTTGACATTTAGTGTTTTACCGCTGTGTTCTTATGAGTCATAGTTATGGTACGATGTTAAATTAATAGTACCTATAAAAATTTTCTCACTAAACAGGAACTAACGCTAAAATATCTTTTCAAAATTATTTGATGGATTTTGAAATTAGCGCTTTTTATGATTTTAAAGAGAGTCATCAAAAGAAATTAAAATTTATTTCGCTATTCTTCATTTGACTTCAAAGTCTTTGGAACCAGGTCTGGTATTAAGATAAACAGTATTATTTTATTTCATTTCTCCATTTATAACAACTCTTAATAGGTTTTTATCGAAAAAAACTATTTTTTCATAAAAAGATGTTTGTATGAATAAAAATATGGCTAGTTTTTTTATAGGCAGTCCATCATAAATATCTAATCCACATTAAAATTAATTCTGGTAACAAACACATGAACGTAGAAATCAACATACTTGATTCTCGGATTATTATAATTAAAGCATATCTGGCAATAATTCTGTATAAATATTCCTAAAGTAATTTATTACATAATACTTTTTCGTTTTCCAAATAAAGATAATCTATCTAGTTCGTACTCGGGAGACCATTAATAAATGAATATTATATGACTATGTAGGTACCTTTAAAATAATTCATACGGCAGTATCGTCATTCGGTGGAACATAAACCGGTGACTAATACATATTTAACAAACCTTTGCCGTCCGATAACAGAGACAATAAAGCGCTTTCGTGCTAGGACAAAATAAATTCCAAGTCCTCAACGAAACATTGCAATTATTCGATTCAATGAACGCAAATCGATTCAGACGATACTTTACGAGCTTGTCGATTCTCATTATTGTTGAAAATTCAAGTGTAAACTTCAATATTTTGTGCCGCGGCCGTACGACAGCCCCGAAAGGGACTCGTTTGTCCTCTGATAATAAGATCGACCACTCTTCACAATAATAGATAATTTGTTTAGAGAAAAAAACCTGCAAATGGGCTTAAGGCCTATAATAAAAACAGAGATATGGCGCTGTGGGTAGGATCGAGAAATGAATTTAGATTACAGGTTAACGCCGCCTAAGTGTGGGTTGCCCGTTCACCTGTGCTTGAAAAAACATTGGGTAAAAAACACCGAGCGGATGGCTGCGCTGCTCAGCCCGTCACGTGAACCAGCCACGGCCATTTTAGGCCGAGGCTGTCAATCTGCCGACTTATTATAAGTATTTTCTCATTATAAAAAGCATTTTAAAGTTCCTAACTGTTTACTTTTTATGAGACTCAAGTATGAGAAGACTTTAAGAAAGAATGATACTTTTTTGTCACATAAAGTCTCGTTCGATACTGATAGGCACTCAAAGACGTCACCTGGTTTTATTCAGTTGAAAAAATTCGGTGCGTTTCCGTTAAATAAAATTACACGTGTAAGCCCAATATCCCTGAATGTTATTTTCCAATAACACGTTGTAAAATAAAAATTGTGTTCGCTCAGTGCAGCGGAGCAAGCCGGTTGCCTCATATTAACGAATAGTAAAAATAAAGCCTTTAGACTGAAATTAATAAATTTTAATTGCATTAAAGTACAGGTTGCCGCTGGGTTTAAGTGCTCACAATGTCTACCATTCGCGTCTGTATAGCTCGGTAACATGACAGTATTAAATGGGTATTCTGATACAAATAGACGATGATGGATGTGAGCCTATTACATGTGCGTCCTATACTAAATCATAGCGTAGAATAATAACTATTCAACCGGTTATATATATTAGGGGTTTTGATTTTAATAGTCATTTAAACGCTAGCAACATAAAAAGTTATATACAATATTATCTACGTATGAACGGGAATTAACGCGATCACGAAAAGGTATTACATACCTCTGAATTGCCTGACGTTTCGACCAGGTTGCACTGGCCGTGGTCACAGGCTGAGAGAGTCAGCCTGTGACCACGGCCAGTGCAACCTGGTCGAAACGTCAGGCAATTCAGAGGTATGTAATACCTTTTCGTGATCGCGTTAATTCCCGTTCATACGTAGATAATATTATATCATGGAACGCGAAAGTTTAAAAGTTATATACAAGTTAACAAAGAAAACTTGGACTCAATAAAAAACTATTAAGAGAGCTACAATCCCACGGTGAGAGTGAGAACTGTTTATGACAAGTGACTTTTAAATCGAATTTAACACCGCTCAGACGTATACAAAAATCAAGTCACCGATGGTGTCCGACAGTCGATAACACCGACATCGACTCCTAACAGAAATAAAGGCATGTCCCCACTAAGCGTTTATGTCGTTGTGGCCCCTCGGTGCAACAGAACCGGTTGTATCAGAGAATAGTTTCGACGTGAACACGCCATAAGCACCTTTATTAAGCAGCTATAGTTATTGTAGGACGTACCAAGCCCGTGACTAAATATGCCCACGCGTATTACGACTTATGATGCTTCGTATAATTCCCTTGGCTTCGCCCGCCGCGCCGCTGCCTCACACCGACAATTTTCTTTTGGAAGCAACGTTTTGTAATTAAATTTAACGCACGATTTACGTAGACGCCACATAATGTAATTATAATTGACTTATGATCGAGTTTCACACCTGAAACACGTTCACAAATTTGTTGAACGGTGCTTCGTCATACGAATATGTAAGCAGCTCTTACTTAGGTATTATCCCTTTCCAAATTCAGCTTAAATATTGTACGAATCGTTGGTTTAAGCAATGCTTTAGTTTCACGAATCGTTGGCTTAAGCAATAACCTTGTACTAAAATAGAATCGCCAGCGTTTCAATTATACCAGTGAGCTAAAAAACGTTGCGTTAATCCCAGACGAAAGTAAATTAAGTTCTCTTTGACATTCATTAGTTTCATAAAAATACCTCTCTAACTGGGAATAAAGCCGTCAAATAAAAGTTCGTTAAAATCACTCGCTGTTCGACTATGAATAAAAGTTTCAAACGTTCGCTTTACCTACGTGGAAAAAAGAACAGGAAGCGAAGCGTATTTAATCATTACAAGCGCGCCAGTCATTTTTTCATCTCCCGAATTAATTTTAAATTTGATTCTATTAACATAATAAAATAAATCAGTGAGTGCCCTCCGGAAAGAGTGAAGAAGTAATCTTGAGTGGGGATCTCCGAGATTTGAGGTCGAGAGGTTAATGTTGATTTGTTTATACAAATGTGTACATGTTTTGATACCTCTCGTTATGTTCCTTACCGACGTCTGACGGTTGTGTACTCCGGTGTGCCGGCTCTTTGAGACCGTTAACGTTTTTGTGATGGAGCTGACACAAAAACTAATACTATGTTGTACGAACAAAGGCTGTTGTAATAAAAGGCGATGCGAGAACGTCGGAAAACGATCTCTTTCACGCTGCACAAAGTTGATCGTAAAAACAAGACGACACTTATGATAGAAATAAAATTATATAGGGATAAAGTTTTCGATTAGTGTTTTTTACAATAACTAATAATCGTAAAATATATCGCAGGTTTCTTTGTAATAACTGTTATTAGAGGAATTTTGCATTTTTAATCTTATATATGCCTTCTGTTCTTACAGTTTCAGAGTTATTGTGATAGATTGAAGTTGCGAGATTCAGTGTGGCTGTGTAGTGGTCTGAACTTCTGAAGACGAAAGGAGACCCGTGTGAAGTATAATATTGGAGGATCATTTAGAAACCAACACTTTGCAGTAGGAAAATAAACACATCATTACATTAAGAAAGCAACATTGACGAACATTTTAACTGGGGTTAGGCAATCTCTTTATAAAAAAGTCTCGCCCTAATCTAGTATCTGTCTACCTTCGTTCAAAATAAATGTTTTTTTTTTTTTATTATTGGGGGCAAACGAGCAGACTGGTCACCTGGTGGTAAATGACTACCGTCGCCCATGGACACCTGCAACTTGAATCACAAGTGCGTTGCCGGCCTTTGAGATACGCTTTTTTCTTGAAGGTTTGATGGTCGTATCGGTCCGGAAATACCGCAGGCGACAATTTGTTACAAAGATTGGTTGTGCGAGGCAAAAAAAATCAGGAGAACCGCCCAGTGGTGGATTGCCAATTATCCAGGAGATGGGGATGAAGGTTTTGTCGCGTTGAACGATGGCGAAACGTTGCGGCCGGTATAAGTCCGAACAATTCCTCGGAGCACTCTCCATGATACATGCGATAGAAAATGCAGAGTGAAGCTACGTACGGTGCATCTCTACGCAACGCCAAAGGGTCAAGCCGATCTGAAATATCCTGGGAATCGATGATTCGAGTCGCTCTCCGTTGAATGTGGTCAAGAGAGAGAAGCTGGTACTGGGTTGCTCCTGCATAGATATGAGAACAGTATTCCATATGCGGCTGAACCTGCGCCTTATAAAGTTGTAGGCGGTGTTGTTGTTGTAGTTGTAGGTGAAATACTGTCTCGATCTGTTGAGCACACCAAACTTCTTCGAGGCTAAATATCTGTGCCAAATATGCAGATCCATTCAGCCGTTTTGGCGAGATTGAGTAACAAACATCAATCCATCCAAAGTTTCGCATTTACAATAATAGGAACATTGATTTATATAGTTACGAAAATATATAGCATAAACCTAAGTATTGTATTTTCGAGAGGCACTATGCACAAAATACGCTGTAGATCATGTAATTATTAGATTCATGTGCATTTGGGTTTCGAGCAAGAGCACATATCATTTTAAGCGGCACACTGGTTGCCCAATACACCTAGCTAAGAGCTGAGTACTGAGAATTGTTTGACCTAAATGCTTTACAGCGTAATAGTAACCGTGGTGCAGTAGACTATACAAAACTGTTGTTGTAATGCTCAGTTGCATAAGTTATTTATAGAGAAATGCACGTCATAATTTTAAAATTTAATATATCACTTTATATTTGAACTTTATTTTTGTAAGCTTATTATTTATTTCAATTTGAAGCGTTTATAGCAAGTAATAAAGGGATGATTTTAACCCACGAGTGTTAGAAACCAACAGGCCCGAGAGGCAGCGCGCAGTGTTTTGTGCGCTCTCAGAGGAGTGCGGCCGGGACGGGTGTTGGTCGCAGCGGGTGACGGAACCCGTCTAGGGTGAAACGGATCAATGCCTGTCGGGGGTTGCGGAAGAATGCAATGGCGATTCTCGCTCCCCCGATTATAGGCAAGTAGCTGAACATCGGGGTGGTTTTTAGTCGGTAAGAGTCCATGAGGAACTTCCACAACATCACCAAAAAATAGTTTTAGAAACCAACGAGAGAGTACTAAATGGTGGGACGTTTTTAATGCATATCCATGTAATTATACTAGTACTGAAAACAGTAAATTGTTTTTATGGATGACTTACTTCACTTGTGTGTATATTGGAAGTGATATGTACTATAATATATTTTATTTATTATCCCATAATATATTATAAGAGTTAAATTAAATATCATTAACTAAAATTAATACACAAAAACATCAAATTAATTTCTCAGCATATAAACACAGCGGAATGTAACAGCCACTACTTGACTACTTGATTACTACATGTACATATTCGAGTCAGGAAAGATGCTTTGAGTCTCCTCAAGAGCCCGTAAAAATCTGTTACTCTCTTCTGAGCGAACATGCCAGTCGCACTACATCGCCAGGGCAGGTTTAACATAGCCCTAAAAGCGTTATTATACTGCACTCGAAGATCGTTATAAGCACTTTTCGTGTACCTGTACCAGAGTTGGCTGGTGTAGAACAACTGACAGTAAGCCTTGAACAGAGTAATTTTGACTTGCTTAGAACAATGATAAAAGCGTCTAGCCAACATGTTACTTCGACATGCGATACTTCGTCTCTGTCGCTCCAGATCATCATCATCCATTAAAGTATCTTTAATTATATGACCAAGATACTTGAACTTTTATACAATATTTAAGGCTTATTTATATATGAAACCTATTTAGCGGTTTTCCTCATCAGCTGTAATTAAAACTGAATTAGTAATCCTTTGTCAGAATTTAGTTTCATTCGTTAATTCGAAACTAATATATGTTCCGCTAATTATTAATGAAACACCATATTATCGGTGGATATTTGATTACGTTGTAAATCATAGGACAAATTTGTAAAATTTATTAGTTATTCAAAAGTACAATACGTTGTCCCACATTCGAAGCATTACAATCATGTTACTCATCTCTCTATTTTAGATCTGTGACGCCATTACCATTTGTTGACATAACAGAAAGAAATAACAGCCGGACCTGTTTTGGCTAATATTTTTTTAAATATTTGTACTATAGTTTTTTGGTCACAAACAGCACGTGAAGCACACTCAGCATCATCAGGTGAAGATAAGCGTTATTACGAATAAGTACTGATCCTGCATCGCACAATAAAGTATGTAAACAACTTTCCAATGTCAACCGTTGTACTACGGCCCACCAAGCGTATTCAACTATCCTGGTCAAGAGAAGCTCCATATGGCATACTCTTTCTATGGAAGTAAAGATTTGCGTTGGTCGTTTTGTCGATATTTTGTAGAATCGGACAAATAAGTGAATATCTCTAGATAATAGCTATATCTAATTATCTACAGAACACTTCTATTATAACTACAAACATGACACAGTATAATTATATATACCAATATAACACAAAATGTTAACTATTTTTCCCAATTTATTGTATCAACTTAGAAGTAGGTCCCTTCAGAAATAATCCTCTTACCCAAAGGAATAATCCAGTTATCAAAAACATTTTATAGATGCATTTTCCGGAATCAACTTCAGTTCTCGCCGCGAATTCTCTGTGATATCTTCTATCGACTGAAAACGGGTACCTCGAAGTGGTAACTAGAGTGTTGGAAAGAGAAAAAATTCGGCCAGAGCCATATCCGGTGAATACGATGGTTGTTCGATGGTATTTGTTGAGTTTTGACAATGATGGCCTTGTGCGATGGCGCGTTGTCGTGGTGTAACATCCAAGAATTTTCTTTTCACAAATTTGGCATTTTTCTACGAATTTGTTCTGTCAAACGCCGCATAATGCTCAAATAATATTCCTTATTTACAGTCTGACCCTCTGGTAAGAATTCCGAGTGCACAATATCTCGATAGTCAGAAAACAGTCAACATGACCTCGCCTTTTGATCGCCTTTGTCGTGTTTTTTTTTGGTTTCGGTTCAGTTGGAAGTTGCCATTCCGAAGCTTGTTTACTAATTTGCATGTCAAACTTGTAAACCCATGTGTCATAACCAGTAACAATGTGTTTTACGAATGTAGGGTCGGAATTGACTCGTTCTAGCATGTCTTCAGCGACTTTACGCGAATGAGTTTTTGAAAAAAATTCAGATCTTTCGGAACTAGTCGAGCGGCAACGTGTTTTATGCCCAAGCGATCGTTTAAAATGATATAATCGATTCTTGAGACAAATAAAGTTCAGCGGCTATCTCTCTCAAACTTGAATGAGGTTCAGTCACAATTTCAGTTGAAGACATTGATGGCCGAGCAGTGCCAGGCAAATCTTCCAACAAATCTCGACCGCTTTTGAATGCACTGTACCACTCATATGCACAAGATTTTGATAAAGTCGATTCATCGTATGCTTTCAGCATTTTGTAACATTTTCAGCAACTCTGAACATGAAATTCCATTTGCAATGCGAAATGTGAGACAAACTCTTTGTTCGATGTTTTTATCCATTATAAAAATCGCAAAACACTCTTGAGAGGAGCTTACAAAATCGAGTACTGAAAACAAACTAAATGACATATATTGCTCAAACTTCACGCCAATATAGAAAACAGTTGTGCCAACTTAACAACAAAAAATAATTAGTTGAATTGAATTTGGAATTGGAACTAAATTATCAGTTCTCGATACTTTTAGAATGTATCCTAGAGATCGCCTTACGATCATCGGTGGTTTTTTCATCGGCCAGTATAACTTGAGCTGTCATTGTATAGACTTACTTACCATGACAGGTCAACGCATATATTATACTGGACGCGTGTAATGTCAAAGTTTTAAGACATATTGTTTAAAAGTTTTAGCTTTCTGCACTTCTTCTATAATATATATAAACTGTAAATATTCCAAAATTCTTAAAAAGGGGTACAAAGAATTCTCTTCACGTATAATGATTAAGTAAGTAGGTTAAGATTTTTTCTGCAAGGTCTATTATGTATTCTGTGACACGGTAGAGATTATTAAGGCAATAATAATTATGATAATAAGATTTTAAGTCAGTTTTAAATCGCAGCGATGGTAGTGGAATAGTACTTAAGCTTTCCTTTTTAGATGTTTCCGTAGGCTTTAGTCAATAAATAGACATGAATCAGAGGTGTCTGGGCAGCTGGATAAGGTGTCTTGCTTGCAAATTCAAACTGTAATAAAACTCACAAATAAACTATTCTTCTTATCTTTTAGGTAATAGTAATTTGTTTCAGCGACCAACTGATAAGACTAAATAAGATTTAATGCATTACGTGCGGTGTAAATGTCATGATCACGTACAAACAAGTTAGTTGTTCAAAATGCTAATGTTAGACGACAGCGTCTAACATTACCATTTTTTTCTATTAAAAATAATAATGAATGGGTATTGAATAACTTAAACTAATATTAATCGACTGCATGGATGGCGCAATGGTTTACGTGTTCCCCTCACCACTACGCAGACATTACTAAAATTTGTGTCATCCACAAATAGTTTTTCCAAGTCTGGGTGTTCTTTGTGACCGTTGTTTGAATGTTTGATAAGCCTCCCGCGACACAGGAATATTCCGAATGCGGAAGATGTAGTTAAAAAAAAATCGTCTTTTAAAATACTAGGTATTTTGGGTTACGTGGGTCTCACGTTATTAGTATTCTTGTTAATATTTTTACCTAAGCTAAATGTATGTGTTAGAAGAATGTTCACGTCAATAGGGTCCTGGGTGGAGTTCGAACTCGCAAACACTTGATCACTTGTTACTCTTAGTTCGTTAAAATTTATCAGGTCCAAAGATTGGACGAACTATCTTAGTTCTGTAAGGAAAGGAAGAAATTCTCACGAGTTTTACAGGGTGTTGTACTGAGCATGGCATTAGCTCGTTCAAATAAAATACAGCTTCAAGAGACTGCAGACGTTAGTTAGTATTTGATGTTAACTTCAACTTGATGCCTTAACAATTTCTTAAGAAAAAAATTATTGACAGACGGACAACAAAATGATCCTCTTTTTCTTTTCCAGTTTCTTCTTTTCCTTTTGAGGAACAGAACCTTAAAAACTCTTTAGTTTTATAATGTTCAGAAGTACTAAAACAAAAACAGCATTTAAAACCAAAATGATAATTTAATATCTCACCGCCTCTACAGGAAAACCACATTCTAAAGAAGAAAATACCTTTTTTGCCATATTACTTATCGCATTTTATTTATCGCACACGGTTTTAAGCTCCGGCAAATAATTGCATTATTGCTAGCAAAAACGGCGATAAAACTTTTATGTCCCCACTTCTATTGCTGTTTATAACTTACGAGTTATTGGATATTTTCCATATTAAAGTTAAGTGTACTTTTATAAATATAGTGCAGATTCTATTGTAAGAATGGGAAACTTATCTACGTAAGCAAATAATTACATCACATATTAGTTCGTACCTTCTGTCATGAAACGATAGTGTAATTTTTTAATTTGTTTTTTAGCTCGTCAGTATGACCTCAACTTCCCTGTTGGTAAGCTTGATTGAAGTCCAGATGCATCACCACTTACCAACATTATAGATTGATGGCCTCGAGAGTTGTCTTTTCACGCACCGGCCGCACCGATTAAAGGACCCGGGGTTACAGGTCGAAGGGAACACATGTGCTGGTAATGAGTTCCAAATTTTAATGGTGTGGCAAAGAAATTATGTTTATGCACATTTGGTATACAGGCTAACTCAATTGACTGCACGGGTGGCGCAATGATCGCCTCGCCAGCCAAGTGTTGTGTCCCGACAAATAGTTGTCCCGAGTCTGGGTGCTTTTTTATGTCCGTTATTTCAATGTTTGTATTTTCATTAAAAAAATGCCCAAGGCATTGGTACTCTACCAGTCAAACTTTGGGTAACGCAGAGAAAAGAATTACATAACGTATAATAATAAATGGATTTTTTATCAAAACCAATTAGGTATTATATAGCCGACACATAATAATATATTATTTCCACAACAACATTCTAACTTATATTTATAAGGAAACTGAAACACTCAGTACGTATACTAGTCTTACAGTTTTTTATATCAGCACTAGAAAGCCCCATTAATAATTTCAACACCACCGTAGAAAACATTTCTCATGCTCATAAATATCCCCTTAATGGCAAACCCTGTAATATTTCTTCCCTCATCTACATTACTTCTGCAAAAATAACAAAATAGTGTTTGCAGATTGCCACAGCTCGATAAACCTTGGCTTGACTGCATAGAATGAGGCACTTCAACCTTTGTTATCAGATTAAACAAATGTCAATCGTAATACACTGTATTAAGATTGCTTTTTTAGTTTGACTTTTTTATCTGGCAGTTCCACAGAGGTACTGATTTGTAGTCGAGATAGGCACGCGAATGATGCTCTCGGTGGCCGCAACAAGGACGAATCTAAAATAAAACAACATATTATTACGCGGAGATAAGATGCGTCCGCCTCTTACGGTTCTAGTTATTTTTACAACGTGTCACGGCTGAGCACAATTTCATAACTTTGCCGTCCATCTTATGAATAGCCGAAGGCAAATATTAGTTCAAATATTTATATAGGACACGAGAGCATAAATATCTATGTATGAGACAGTATTCCGTATAAATTATTCTACGAATAATTCTAGTGTGACTCATTTTCTGTGGGAACAATGAATGATAAAGGTACCTATTTTGCCAAAATATATATGTATATTTAGTCACATATGATTTACTAAAAGATTATATAAGATAAAAATTAAATTCTTTCATACAACTTAGTTGGTAACGATGCACACAGCCAACCTGAAGGTAAGCCATTATCAGAGTAACATATATGTATGTGTACCTACATAACTGACCCAATCCCTCTTGTTACAGAGTTAGTCATTGTGGTTACAAAACGCGGAGTGCATGCCGTTTAGTAGGTACACAAATGATTACCATGAGAGCCACGCTTTGCAGTTAGAACGCAAAATAAACATACCAATGTGCGGTTTTAGTTTGTGTTCCGCCATGTCGTGAGCTCTAGCTACTACATATTTATAATATCTTATAAGGACTTAAATCGATGTAATATTTTGATATTCAGACAGAGAACAGAGGCTATCGTAGTACTACCGCTGTCACATACAGAGTATGAGACAAGTTTTCAATGAATTTTAATGTAACGCCCATGCTATTGAATCATGTGCACTCAGTGTAGTCAAGTGCTGTGATTGATAGAACGCACATGTTATCATTTCCACTTGTCGAATTTCTTCTATTACTTAGTGTTGTAATAGAATGATTAGGAGATGTTTTACTTCATAAGTTTCATCATTCAAGATTAGTTACACGCACCTAACCATAAGCGGAAGTCATGGAAGAAGTATCATTTATGTTGAGCAGTTAATGTTCTATGGCTCAGATGTTGATGATGATAATGATAAAGTGAGCATTAACGATTTGTCGAGTTTTTGGAGAGGAGGGTAAATAAAAACCAAAATGATATCTTTATACATAATTATAATAATAACTTGAGACACCTCAGACACACCCGTCTGATACCAAACTAGGCAGAGCCTATACTATGGTAACCACACATGTACATGATTATATATTACTAAACACATACATATTTTATAGATAAATTACACCCAGACACAAAACAAATAATCGTGCTCATCACGCTATTAATTTGTCCTTGGTGGGAATCGAACTGACAACCTCTGGCGACCCTGACCAATAACCCCAAAGGCCGTCAAACGTGGCTGTCAAAACTAAACGTGGTAACTGAATAGGAGTTGTATTTTTTTTCATATAATCGGCCTGATCTTTTGTAAACCATTATTATAAGATAAAATTCATTTACTACTTGTACCAGGAACCAGGAATACATAAAAGTATCACATCGTTACAGAACACAAAAACAATAAAATTTTGCTTCAAAACTTAAATACCATAATAAAATCCGTATAAATATAATTTTATTTCAAGTAACTGTACGGCTCCATTGAGGTTACTGGTCCACCTTTATGCACTGAGTAGTGTGATAATATAAAGCCTCTAATCATCTAAAGAGGCTATCAAACGTATAAAAGAATATACCAAAACAGACAGGTTTTAACCACACTGTGTATTGTAAAACTAAATAAATTTTCCACTTCTTATCAACGCTGTAACGAATAAAAAATTGTTATATAAGTACTTAATTTTTAGCAACCTATAAATTAATGTTTTTATGTCCGTGGTTTCCATTACAAGTCCGTGAAACCCTTATTTAATTTAGGCGTGTGTTCATTTTTTCCGGAATTCATTCCATCGGTATCCAATTTCAGGTTTCGGGACATGTGGCTATTCAGGGATTTAATTAAAAGTGACAAAGTCAAAGTGACCTGGGTCCATTGAAATTTAGGATATTTGAAATACAATTTACTTGCAAATTTTATGTTGAAAATAAACTGTAGACACAGTTAGCTGATATTACTGTATTTAATGGTAGTTTATTTTAAGTAAACGGCAAGCCGTTGCTGAACTTCGTTGCAGAAGATAAAATTGAACAACATTTTCTTAAAATAATACGATTCAAGAACGAAATCTGTTATTTTATTTTAGCTGTCTTTTATAAGCTACTAAAGATATACTATATTAAATAAATCTATGTCTGTGTCTTATATAGTTGCATATTTATTTATTGTCTTTAACAGAACAAAAGAAACCATAACGCAAGTTAATCTACAAAGAAAAGTGAATGACAAAGCCTTGTAAACTTGAATGAATGACTCTACCAGATTCCTCTTATTCTATCTATATCAATAGCTTTCTATATTCATCGCCGTTATTATTGTAAGTAAAATTGAGGTCTTTGCCATCGCCAACATCTGGAGCAGACGACCATAAAAGAAAATGATGTGCGACAAAATTATTCTAGTCACAAAATAACAACATCGTTCAGAAGGAATGCTTTGTTTATGTCTATTTTATAGTTTAATAACTATTTTACAACTTAAAACAATAAGCGGTCTTACAATAAAATATTGTGAATGTCTTAACAAAATCCATTTATTTTTACTGACATATTGTCCTGAATACAGCCCATTGTTTGACGTCGTAAATATGCGAGTGTGTGGACCTGTAGGGTTAGCAAACCTTACTGTTTGCGTTTTGTAAATATTCATGAGTATTATAATTATAAATGTACTGAGTGCCAAGTGTTGCCTTCCACGTAACCGCCACTAGGCTATCAAGATGGAGTAGAAATATAATTTACAAAATTATACATATATACAATTATTTTTTTACTATAAATAATTTGCATTTTTGTTTTAACTAAGTATTATTATTTTTTGTAGGTTTAAAAAAAAAAACACACTCAATCATAATTTTAAGTCCGTATCATATTGAGAGACACATCACTTTAGTAGTGAGAAAGGAGAGAATTTTGACACTACAGTTGAATTATTTATGGATAGCGATCCTTGCGAGACAACCCTGTTTTTACATGTGTGAGTGAGTCGTGTATATGCAGATACTAATTTCGCTTTCGGCGACGTCGGCGTTTAACATTTCGAACGCGCCGCGAGTTTTAATTTGTGATCAATTATGCGAGGGCACTGTTATTTATCGTTGTTTTATTTCATTTGCCTTCTCGCAGCGACTGTGGGTGGTCCGATCACGATTTTCGGGTTGCGATGTTCACCAATAAGTTCCACTGATTGCGCCATAGAGTTAGCAATCTGATAGCAAAGTTTCAAGCTATGTGTGATAAAATTCTAGAAATATAGGATTTAATTTTACACGGATTTCAAATAAGATTAAAACCTGGTAGCATACCCATTTTCTCACGCTTAGCGTAATTAACTAAAACATAGGTGGGTTGAAAATTTATTTATGAGGAAAATTTCGTATTAACGTTTCGCGGTCCCTGTGAAATTCATCATGAAGTATATGATAAACATGAGAAATTTAATTTTGTAAATGATTGCTCTTTCGGTAGGAAAGTAATCAACTAGCACTATTTTATAACACAACTGAAAACGACTTTGCGAATGAAGTTATTAAAGCATAAGAAACGTTATCTATTTGTTTTGTAGTTATTCACTCCCACCACCTTTGGTGGAGTTAATAAAAATAATATAATATAATTATAAACACAACGATATTAATTTTAAAATAATGTGACTTATCTAATAATAGGTCCCGTGGTGACCTTCAACTGGAATAAAAACTCGTTAATCCTTTGAGTAAGCTGTAGGAAAAGAGTAGAGAAACGAGTTTGTGTAATAATGCCTCAAGGCTTGTCTACCGACTACTAATAATGTATTAAATGTAGTCTAAGCAGTTTAAGCAAAAGTTGCAGATATTGTACTGCGGGTAAGTATACCCTAAAGGAATATAAACAACATATTATGCGACAAGGTATTTTATAATAAGGCGCTTTAAAGTTTTTATCGTATATTTCATGTAATATAATTTAATTTTTACACTGATATTTTACACACTCGATTTTACCTATTTAGTAACACATTAATACTTTGCTTTTGGGCAAGATAAATAACAATAAGTAATTATATTTTATTATCTAAATAAATAATCTTAATTTCTATAACATTTTTTTTAAAAGCCTCATATACCTATCTCAATTACTTACTAAAATAATTATATTTAATAAAGCAACATGTAGCCTTAATCTGTTTTTAATATATGATTATGATTAGATAAATGCGTGCCAATTCTAAGACATTCTAAATCTCATGCGTACAAGTTGACCGGCCATTTTGTTATTCCGAGCGCATCGGGTGCCCCACGACCGGTTAGCGGTAAATTGTTCTACGTAATGTGATTCTAATTGACCAGCTAATTCCTACTAAGCATGCACTCAGTAATTCCTACTGAGTATACGGTATACATGGTATACACTGAGTTAATTAAGCATTTCTGCGACCGCCTCTCGCATTGTAGGTCTGGAGGAGTAAGCCTTTTTGCCAGTAAGTCGCTATTACAGGAACGGTTTGCCAGAGAGATTAGATACAAAATCGGGACAAAAAGCTTACATCGCATGTTGTTTCGTAAAATGAGGATTTTGGTAAGTGTAAAGCGCTTAGCGTCTATTTTAAATTATCTTGTTATTGAAATATTATCATTTAAACGAATACCTATATTGTTGGACACATAATGATACAGACTTGCAGTTTTGACTTTTATCAATATATATATATATATTTTTTTTCTTCTAGAAATATTTTAATAGATTAAAGAAATAAGGTTTTGTTTAAAAAAGTTTTTGTCATAGAGGAAAGTAGCTTTTCTTTAGTTTGAATGCTAGTCATTGAACGACATCCAATTTATAATTATTTGCCAACGTACTAAACAGTCTAACCATAGCACAAACAAATAATCTCCTGAATTAGTTCTACACTGAGTTGGTTCGAGTAAAAACATTCAAAAATCATTTTTTATTACTTAAAACGGATACGGTGATTAAGTGTAAAAATGGGAATCAATTACAACGGTACATCGTATTTTATGAGATATTATAAAATATTTAATAGCTTATATTTATATGATAAACTTTTGTGTCTTTTAGTAATTAAACAATAAAAGTCTGTAATATAATCATGTTTAGTATATTGCTTTGTTGTATCACTAAACAATTGTAATGTAATAAAATTAAGTTTCGATGATTGTGTATATTACTGTATTCGTCATTACGAGGTATCGCCATTAAAACACACTGTTTGGATCGGTCAGTTGTATAACATTAGTGGGATTCTCATTCTTTTTAGGCTGAGTCTGCTCTCAGCCTAAAGTCTTTTTCAGGAAGATACTATTTGTTCCGTTTATTATTTTTAAATTCCGAGAGCACCGAACTTAAAAATATGTTAGTTTAAAAACCTTTAATCGAAACGGCTAAGCCCAATGATATTGTGTATATGAATATGTTATATTAGTAAAATTTACTCTACTCAGCGAGATCTCACTTAATTTTATTTGAGTTGAATATTTTAAAGGTCTTAGTGGAGCAATTTATTTCTTAGGTAATAAACGGAAGCGGTTGCGTACTTATTACCTACAACTAAGGCTACCTAAATTAAATTTACATACATATTATTCACATACACGAAATATATATATATATATATATATATATATATATATATATATATATATATATATATATATATATATATATATATATATATATATCTACATCTATAGTTTCTAACTACTTTAAATGTTCATCGATGAAGAGGAACGCATAGCGTATTTCGATTCTAGTAACTGTAAATAGGATTCACCCCCATCGTCGATACTGAGAGACCTCAAAGTACCGGTATTGGTCTCTTAAAAATGATGAGTGTTCTGACAGGAAATTTATCTGATTTTGTATCGTATTAACAGGGCGTCATCCTCTCATTGTAGCACTAAGTTCATCCTACTAATATAATAAACGTGAAAGCTTGTAAGAATGTATGGATGTTTTATTGCAATGAAACTTGGTATGTAGAGATAGCTGGAGACCTGGATTAACACATATGTCACTTTTTATCCCGATATTATCACGGCACCGGGAATTACGTGGGAGGAACCGCGGGGCGCAGGAAGTTTATTTAACATAGATGTAGGTGTATATTGAGGAAAAGCTCCAGTTTCTAATTAATATCCGAAGTAGAATACATTCACCTATTTGACCTTACCATGAAATTTGGGATCGTTTGGTATTATTATCACCATTTGAATGCCTGTTTAACAAGGCTGTTACATAATAACTAATAACAAAATACAGAAGGAAGTCAAGCGAAGGGTGTACGTACCAACATAATTGGCCTAATGAACGTAAATTGCCTTTTATTCCCTAGATAGTTATATAGTGTATTGAGACTAATTGTGAGTCAACCTTTAGTGCACTTACTCGAAATCATAATGTATTCACGACTGTGATTAAGCTTGTATATTATTATTTAACATTTTTTATTTTGTTCCTGTGTCGTAAATGAGGTAACGTGCGGTCAGGTAAAAAACCATACTGATAAGTGGCTTTGCCGTATGAAGTTCACTCCAGTAAAACCAGTGGTTAGAGGGCTCTTCCCGGCTACAGCCAGTTCGGGTTACAGGTATGTGACAGGACCTCCTCGAGCTATTGTTACACTCCCCAATCCATTCGAATAAGCAATATCTCTTTCAGTCTCTCACTTTTCCTTCTTACCTACCTTTCCCTCGCAACTTTAATTCCCAAAGAGCCCTGTGGACGGCAATAAGCTTGCCTTTTATTCCCAATTTTTTGCGTCTTTAATTCCTAAAGAGCGCGGTTTACGGCGGGCTTGCCCCCTATTTGTGGGACCAAAATTATAATTAACAAAACGCGGGAATTTAATACGACTGCCTACCTTTTTGGGGTATACTTCCCCCCCCCTCCCCCGTCCGCTCGGTACGCCCATTCATACAGGCGTGGGTGTATGTATATCCATCAACATCTACACTTCATACTCTCTTGTCATTATATTATTTTGTTTTAGATTTATATAAATGCTGTATTATGTACACAACCAGAACGTAGAACGTCCAATAATGAGGTGGACTAGGCCTCTACCTAGTAAAGATCGCAGGCCGTCGGTGGATGCAGGCCCTTTCCAACCGGTTTTCTTGGAAGTCTTAAGGGAGGTCTATGTCCAGCAGTATACGTTCTATATAACTATATAACTAATATAACTCTATATAACTGAAATGATGATGATGATGACGTACACTTCTCTCTTCTTTTGAAATGTTTTATGGTTCGCTAGTGGTACATTATTCCATACTGTGATGAGTTGTGAAGATAGAATGTGGGATACAGTGAAACCTGGTTAACTGGACTCTGGATATATGAGAAACCTCTGGTACTGATAATTACAATGAGATCCCGACACTTTTGCATTAAAATACCTCTATTACTGGGAATTTTCGAACCCTTTTTATTCACTTGATTTCTTTTGTAGCTCAACAGCCTGCAAATAGATAGTTTATCAGGTTTGGACAGGTTGCCACACGTTTATTTACAAGAGTTCTAATTCCTTCCGCACGGAGGTACTTTGTTTTTCGGTACTATCTAAGGTTTTTTACTGTTTTGTTTTGTCATTTCGACCTCTCTTAGCGGAACCCTCCATAAATAATTGTCCTTTTAAATCTGCTTTTGGGGTATTGGGTAAAAAAAGCCTCTATAAGTGATACAAAATCCTAGGTCCCTTGAGATCTCAGTTACACTGTATATGGTGGAACATATATAATTTATATTCTTATTTATTGGTTTATTATTGATGAGACAGAATAATCAGATTACCAGCCTTCAAAAGGCATAAAACACAGTAATATTTTATGTACCTGTGAGTAACAGCAATAAAAGTACGACTCATTCGCCTGCATTCTAGTTCATTTTGCATGTAAGGTACTAATAAAATTCAATGAAAAATAGCGCGTTAAAACACATTTTATCACGAATAACCATACGTTATACACACAAAATAAGATTCTTATAAGAAACTAGCTACTGCCTGCGGTTTTGCTTTAGATTTTCTGAATCAATTTACCTGAATTCAATGAATTCCCTTCGAAACATTACTTTTTTTCTGGATGAATGGTACCTTATGAACCCTTCGGTCAAATTCGGACATTGGTAAGGAAGCGCACTAGAGATCAACACAATTTCATACGGGCGTCGAGAGCGGCACTCTCTGCCATCAACAGCCGGCTGTCGCGGATTCTACTCCGGCTGAACAAGCGTCGCAACTGGAGTTTTCACCGGGCATGGCTCGTTTAACAAACACCTTTTATACTATAGGTGCTACGGACAGCCCACTGTGCAGAGCTTGCATGGAAGCAGAGGAAACCGCAACCCATGTACTGTTGGACTGTCAGGGGGTTGCAGAATACCGGGCTAAGTACCCTGACTCGCCAGAGTCACTCTTCGAGATCGTTGGTAACGTAAAGGAGTTTTTCGGGGAGTTAGGGTGGCTCGAAGAGCTTTTATTCCCACTAACGCAAAATACGCGCTTTGTGGTGGAGTTGCGGAAAACATTTTTTTTTTCGTGTAAACCTTATGTCCTTTTTTGTACCCCTGAGAAAATGGATGCAAAATTTTATGATGATCAGTTGAATAGTAAAGGCTCGAAAGGGTAACATACAAGCTCCTATTCGCATTTATAATATCGGACTAAAGAATGTTCCAGTCTGTTAAATTTAGGGCAAGTCGAAATAAGGCTCCAATTTTAACTGATCATATAAAAACTGTGTGGGAACCATAAAGCAGGATGAACCGGTTGTCTTCCCCGTGTTCCAAAAAAAAAAAACAGACTGCAGCTACCGGCAGGAAGGTAGTTAAAAACCGTAGCAAATTTGTATATGACACTAATGTGTTATTAGGATTAACTAACCCTCAAATGCATGCTTTTGAAATAAAGCCCAGTTCTTTCCAAGCCTAAGCATTTCCGTCCTAAATTCCTTTGCGTAACTTATATTACGGCTGTATGATGTACTTACCTTTATATTATTGGAATACTTTTATTGATATCTTTTTATAATTTATTTATAACTCGAAGTAAATACTGTATAATAGGTACATACTGATGACACTAATCTATATAGGTACTAAAATATTAATGTTAAAGTGTTTTTGGTTGAACACGCTAACGTTTGAAAGTACCAGTCGGAATTAAAAACTCTTAAGAACGGTTTTAATATATTTTTATCACTATGTGACCCTTAAAAGAAGTGCAGTGGCCATAAAAGAGGGTGAAATAAGGATCAAGATTCATTGAACTGTATTTTTTATTTATATCATTCGATTTACTTCAAAACTATGTATTGATAAGTAATAATAATTATTAATCAATGTAAAACAGGCATACAACGATAATGACAAAGTTGATACATGAAATGTGTTAATGAATGTAACTTGATTTCAATGAATTTAAAATTGAAACATTTTTGTGAATATAAATTTTAAATGCAGCCGACTCGCTGACACTGGCTGACATGATCTCCGATTTGTACAATACACGTATGTACATATGTCTTATTAATGAATTATTTGCAGTTCACTGATGTTGATAAATGTATAATTATTAATTATGTTTTGAAATTGTTTTTTATTATGTTCATCGTAAACGGTTACAAGTATTCAGAAAATGTTATGTTTAAAAAATGTTTAGATGACTTAAAAATAAATATACTTATACATTTATGAGATAAAATTATTTCATTCAATAATATCCTTGTAGCCTTAGTTATTGTATAATACATTACATATATATAAATATACAATTAGCAATTGTATTTTCTCTACTAGTTTTAATCCCTCCTTAAAGAAAGGAGGAGAGAAACTGTTTAAATTTTTTACGGATAGACAAAAATACAATTTTATAAGTTATCAGTCATCGTGGAAATAAAGCAATTTAAAATATTTTAGGATAATACAATATAGTAGGATTTTACCTCAAGGATTATCCCCTATATGTACATTAAAATCAACATTAAATTCATTCCTAATGGTATAAAAGTAGATAATGAGGACTCGCAGTGACATCGCGTGGTATTGAAGTCAGTTTTTAGTGTATGGCATATTTTTTGTAGCGAGGTTTATTCAGTTAAAACAGTTCTAACGTAATTCGTCGACTTATCAACAATAAAAAGATAGTAAAATTTAGTATAAGCAAGGAAAGCTAAAATTACTACTTGTTGTTTGAAAAAGTTTACACGACTATACATATTTCTAGTGTAAAGTATTGGCAGTGAAAGTGACACAAAAATTAAAACTGGGATTGAAAGGAGACTGAAGTTAAATTATTTTTAACCGACTTCAAAAAGGGGGAGATTCTCAATTCGATTGGTATTTTTTTTATGTATGTACAAAGATTACGCTGAGATTTATGGTCCGATTTACGTGATTCTTCTTTTAACAAAATAAATAGTCACTATTTTATCCATGTTTAAATAAAATATTAGTAACAGCAAATATCTTAAGATGTTGATGAGGCAAGCAAGATTGTTTGAGAAATAAGTTTGAATAACCAAACATTAGAAACTGAAATTGCCTTACCAATACAAATAACGTTTATTTCGCCTCTAATTTCTGAAACTTCAAGACACCACAGATTTAGAGTCAATGCTGACAGATAACCTTCTCCTTATCATTTTACTCCCTTACTTTGATGTGCAAACTGCAAAGACTGTCTGCCTCTAGTTGGGGATTGCAAAAAGGAACAAAAGGAGTTCATGCATCATTAATTAGTTCATTAACCGTCTTAGTTAAAAGCTTATTAAATTTATAATTGTTTTGTTTCAGATCATTAATTGTCAGATTCACCGTCTCTTATTACACGAGGTAAGAACCATCTTATCATACATTTAATAAACACCTTTAAAACATTCCCAGCTTGCCACTAATAATGTGGTTTACATGACTACACAATACAATATTACTTAGTATTGTCTAAACTATCTTAACTAATATTATAAAGAGGAAACGTTTGTGTTTTTGTATGTATGTTTGTAATGTTCTCACACAAAAACTACTGGACCGATGGCGATGAAACTTGGTATGTAGATAGCTGGAGACCGGGATTAACGCATAGGCTACTTTTTATCCCAATATTCTAACGGGGTCGGGACTTATGCGGGTGAAACCGCAAAGCGCTGCTAGTACTTTATATTTCAACATTAATTTCATCATAGAAATGAACTCTTTATCTAAATTTCCATTTCATAACAACACGTCAGTTCCATCAACAAAATTTAAAAGATAATTATATCAATAAATACTCAACGTATGTCACCATTATTATTTTAGTGTACGTGACAGGTTCGATGAATGTGTGCGTTAAACAAACTAAACTTTTTAGAGTTTGCCGACGGTCAGGGGTGATAAAGAAAATATATATTTATTCTTGTGAGCTGCTCGTACGTGTCTCAATGTTCGTTTGTCACTTCGGTTGACTTCGGGTGACGTCGCCATCGCCCCCGCCCCTAATTAGTACAGAAATAACGTCAAGAGATTTGTCAACTTCCGAACTTTTATGGCATTCCTTTGAGGTTAACTCCCACCGACGAAGTCTTTCTAAACGCATACAGCATCTTACAGGTACCTAAATAGATCGTTAACTGACTGTAAAATATTGTTTTGAACTTTCGGGTGGTCCATTTTAATGCTTAATATTATTGATACATTGCCAGAATTAATCTTGATTGCCAAATAAAGTTCTCGTCTACGAAGTTTCATTTTGATGTGACCAAACTTTGATAATGAAAAAGATTAAATATTTTTAAGCGCTAATAGTTTATCTTAGTTGTTTTTGGCTCACTTAATCTTTGTCATTGAATCTTGCACTTAAATATGCTTAATTAACATAAATAAGCTTTGAAAATAACTTGGACTGTAAAAATCTTTTCAAAGCCTATTTCTTTATCAGAACTCAAAACGATTTTGGAGTATAGTTTTCTTTTTCCAATATATATATTTTGATTTCTAACTTTTATATTTGGCTGTAGTTAACACTAGGAATTTTGTAATGCTTTCAAAATGTGAGCTATAAAAATGATAAAACCAATTTCACTAACATCAATTTTACCAAGAGAAATTAATCTGAGCTAAAAGGGGCGGTTCTTGAAACTTATCTGCGAGGAAACTGGAGCAGGGCAAGACCTCACAATCAAATGTCAAACAAAGTTTTATCAGCGCAAAGTTGACAAATAAATCCCCGTCTTGCACACTAACTTTTCTCATAGAAGACGAGGGCAACGTGATGCCTCCAACTGTATCGAATTCTCTCTTGATTTACACAGCTTTCGTATTTTTAGCTCGCTCTAAATACTAGTTAAGTAACCTACTACTGTTATATCTAACATTGTATTGAACATTTTATTTTCCAGTTTAAATTTCTGTAAAACCAATGTATCACAAGACTAAATTCAAGCTTCATAAAAAAATGTTAAATGTAGAAACCCTTCTCGAACCGTATTCAGGAATGAAGAACGATTGACATCCCGCCCATCTTGTCGCCTGTGACAGTATGTTCACTCATTATTCGTTAAAGTTCTTTTGGTGATATTTGCTCGAAATAGAACCAATTTTGTAGGATGAATTAATTTAAACTACAACTTATGTATGTTGACATATCTTGAAATACAAATAAAAACTTCTATCACTTCAGGAATACAGTTGGATCTTTATAAGAACAGCAGTATCATTCCAAATTTTTGCAAAAAAATCATTATGATACGATTTTTTGCAATGATATCTGTTATATTTACTAAGTTCATGAATTTTATTTCGATCGTTCAATTTTGTTGTATATGAATCACCTGACTGGACACATCTATATCCTATCTTGAACCGAAACAAAGCTTTGTCAGCAACATGTTAAATCTACGCGAGTTGTGAGTATACATGACATATTTGTAAAACGCAAGTCCGAGCGCTTTTTTGCTACTTTGGTTGAAAAAGATCTGAAAGACAGCGTTACTTTTATATTTATGATATAAGTTAAGATTATTTAATAGAGTTATAAAATAAAAAAAAGACAAATATTGAAGAGTAAGAATGCCTTTACACTGCAAGGTAACACATGTGCTTATAATATTATATTAATAAATAGATTGTACAGAGTAGACGAACCGTAAGTGCTTTAGCAAGCATCCAAACTTGTAAAATGCTTACAGACTTATGACTGCACCCCTTCCAAACATCTCTTTAACGAGGCAATGAATAACTCGGGCTTGCCAACAAAGATTCAGTAAACACTAACTTGCCAGTTTCGTATTACATTTTTGAAGAGTTCATTACATTCCATTGTTTAAACATCAGTTGAGTATGCTTAAACAGCTGTCATTTGTCAAGTGCTGGCCAAAAGTGATGGATGGCACGAGTATTTCCGTTCGAAATTTGAACTTTTAAGACCGGGACCGTTATAATGGGCCAGTATTGTTATTTCAGTCGTCAGGAAACGTAATGAACTAACGAATGGGAATGTTAAAAGTGACAGGGTACATATATTTTATATGCGTCCATTTGTCTGGTAGCGCATCTGTGTTCGCCTGGTGCGCTGAAATATTTACGAGCTATTAGTGCAAAAAGAACAAATAAGTAGACCGTCTTGAAGGCTGGATCAGAAGCGTCTTTTGTCACATCACTAACTTAACACTGCTACAGAATTGAGGCACTATAATTAATGTCGTCTCGTCCGTTATTTTAGTCCCGTTTGATGTTAAAAATTATTTCACTAAATATTTTATACAAAATGGCGCGTCATTGATCTCTAAACTGAAACAGTGTTACAGCTCTTAAATAAAACATGGTTTGGAACTATTAGTAAACATAATCAAACATCTTAGTGTGTCAGATTTAAAATATTATCACGATTATCAAATCACAAAAAGTTTCTGTAAACATCTTCGTAGAGATAATTATATAAAAAAAGAATTGTAAGTAAAAAAAGGTATTCGATTTTTATTTCTGCACACAAATGTCGGTACGAATTAATCCCAAACGTCTTATTAAGCGTGATATACGGCCAGTATTAATGTATTAAGTAATTCAATTCCACGATGAAAATCTGTTTAATGAGCCAAGTTAACGATGTCTCCACCCTTAACAAATAAAGGCGCAGCCCATTGACAAATTGCTTAATTTTATTAAGTGCCTACACACATTGCTTCACTGCAGTGTTTGTTCACCAAATGTATTAAGTGCGATATTTGCAGCCCCGCTGTATTCGCAGTTCATAATGTACAGATTCACTGAACTGCTATATTAGCCGACTGCGACAAAGAAACGGTAATGGACCCTCATATATATGCTAATAAACTTTCCAAATGCGTTTTAAATTAAAATAATCCCAAATTTATATGTAAATTTGTGACCGCACTTTGTCCTTCGCGGCTTCTCGTTCCGAAATCGATTATGTTACACGGATTCTGGCTTAGATCCGAGTCAGATAAGTTTAATGAAGGGTTTTAGTAAAACGAAGATCCTCTAGTCCAATTCACTCGATTGGTGATTCTATTTCTCTCGATTTTGTTCCTAAGTGACACAAAGAAGAAAATATAATTGTAGGAACGGCCAAAATATTTCGTTTATCATTTTATTCTCCGTCGTCGGCACGAATAAAATTCTATTACAGATAGTATTAACGATGTTTTTATTTAGTTTTCCATTAGGAATACCAGTATTATCTTAATTTTTATGTGGTTAACCTTTTAGTCTTGTATTATCTTATAATATAAAAGCTTGAAGCTATTTATGAGACCACCCAGTCGTTGGGCTACTTCGATCTAGATACAGTATATGTTCCCCTATGTCATTCCAATTAGTCATGATTAACTTAAATTTATGTTACTTTAATGGTCCATTAACAAACTCACTATAAAGACTCCTTACTACAATTCTATAAAACACTTTCATCCAATTAAACTAGACGTTGATATTTGATCCTAATACGTTCATTGTCACTCTCTATTAGAGTTTATTGCTTAAAAGTAGTAGTGAATCGGACCCTTATATTGTAAAACATTAAAGACGTAAGGAACATAAAACCAGCTAAGTTATGTCTTATATTTTTCTCAGAGAGAAAATGTTTAACTTAATTTCAACGGATATTCGGTTTAGATTTTATTTTGAGAATGTGAAGTTTTCTATTTTGTTTCTGATGTTGCCCATTTAACTGTATAAGAGCAGATCACGCTAACTCAAGAAAATTTTATTTCATGGTTAAATATGTTCCTATCTTATATCTCAAGAACTCGTATAAATGATTTCTTGATCCGGCGTGCTTGTTTTTATGACCAGCAATAATCAGGTGCAGTTTAAGAGTTTACCTTTGTGGCCCATATCTAGGGATAGATTCGATATCTATTATGTGGGGCTCTATCTACCTCAATAGGGAAGACAGAGGTTAACTATCACTTATCCTAACAAATAATATAAATTTGACTAGGAGTTTGTTTGCTGGTTGCTTTCACGTCTTACCTACTCAACTGGTTTGAACTGACTGAAAATTAAGATTTATGCGAGCGAAACCGGGTAAAAGTTAGTATTGAAATATATTTTCTTTTCTATTGTCTTTGATGGTTTTTATTTATTTAAATCTTTATGCACTTACAGTCTAGGGGTGGACTTAATGCCTTAGGCATTCTCCGATAGTTAATCTTCGAATGAGGCAGAGATAATTGTTATTCTCTGTTAGGGAGCTGAAATGGAAGGTAGTGATTATTGGATATAATGATTGTGTATACATATTTAAACCTGTATATGTTGGGTATGATTTATGACTGTTCGCAAATGTAAATTAGTTAAAATTTTCGCTTACCATGCTGGAATTGATCCAAAAGTAGGAAAGGTTAATACTTTTCTATTTATATTTCATCGTCAGATGGCATTTGCGGCTGTTGGCGTCAAGTCGACAACTAAGGAAATCAGTACTGAGGTGGCATTTGTCCATCGCAGTGTATACTGAAGGTCCACCTATTTTCTAGGACACGGCGAACAACCCTCAGTAACATAAAAAGTTTTTTTTTTGTAAGTAACATTCAAAGAACTTAACTTAGAAATTTCACTAACGTGGGAGAGCCATGCTTCGGCACGTATGGGCAGGCTCGACTCCACTTGATACCACGGCCTCACAGAAAACCGGCAGTGAAGCAATGAGTGAGGTTACCGGAGGCCCTAACCCTTCCCTCTCATGGGCGGCGGTAGTCATTTACCATCAGGTGACCAGTCTGCTCGTTTGCCCCCTATACCATAATAAAAAAAAAAGAAACGTGGTCGGATACGTGGCGTTGACGCGTCATGTGACAGGTCAGTGTCATGTAACAAATGACACGTCAAAAAATGTTACCTGTTATTAAAATTTTAATTGTTTTTTATATTCTTTTATATGTTATTATTTTTATTTGTTGTATGCTGTGTTTTACAAAATAAATATTTTTTTTTCATTTTCTTTCTTTTATATAAAAACATTACAGGAAGTAGGTGCATTAAAAACATAAAAAAATTATAACGATGATGTATTTATACGGGAATACGTATTTATATACACTATTTTATGCATACACACAAATACATATACATAACATACAAAGCAAATTACAACATTATATGTAAAGCTATGCTTTTGGTTTTGTGCTCAATAAAAAATTCAAAATGTTTCTGCTTGTTGTTGTAAGATTTAGTTTCTACTACCTTGCACTATCTTTCCATAGTCGTTCTCCGATTGAGATGTAGTCACATAATATACAAACTACTATCGCCATTCGTTTTCTTCACTAATTTACATATTTATTTCGTTGGCTTTGTTAAGTGATTTATATTCTTTCTACAGCTCTGTGTCACTACTGTGATTTTTTATTCAAAATACTTGTTTATGACAAATTATTTTATGTTGTCCCCATATATTTGGAATGTGTGTAATACAGATTACATTTTACGTGGGTTTATCGCTTAGTACATGTCCAAAAATTTTATGACCGATATATAATTTTGTTGGTGTTTTATTAACACACGACATTTTAATGTTGTACAATATTATCTTTAGTATATATATATATATTAGTAGTTTGTAACCAGTGTAGAGTGTACAGAAACAAATGTTTGGACAGTCTCTAAAAACCTTCTGTTATGACATGGATAAAAATACTATCTAATAGTTTTTCTTTTTCTTGTAGTTAGGGGATTTTGGCAATACTCCCCACGCTTGGCAGGAGCGCAGTGATGGATGTTGTGGTTTTACGGTAGACACTGCTGCCCGTCTTCCGATTTTTGATAATGATACTTACCTACGTTACTCTGGTAATTGTTATCAGTACTTGTTTGTAATAGGTTTATGTTATGATGAGGATATCATATATATAGTTATATCCATAAATAAAGAAAAAAACATTTTGAAGTGAAAACTCCTTTAGCGGCGTTGTGCACTTTTTGGGATGGGTAAAAAATGTTAAACTCGTGTCAGGACACGTGACCCTAATCGAAAATTTGTAAGACGAAGCCGAGTTTCTTATATTTAAAAAAAATATAACATTCGAAATTGAAACATTTATGAGCGGCCAGGAGCGCAAAACTTCCAGTGTACCTTATGTATACATTTAGATATATTATGTTATTACCTACTTTTATTTTTAACCTAATTATATATATACAGATGTGTGTGTGTATATGCAAATACATTGTGAAGCTATGTTTTCACTTCTGACGTGCAGTCCAAGTCCCACGACTGACTGTTTTTTTTTGATACAATTCGATTCACCGATTACATAATTATATTTATATATTATGTTAAAAGAAGTATTTGTAAGTGCTCCTGAATTTTGGAATATTTACAGTTTATATATAGAAGAAGTGCAGAAAGCTAAAATGTTTAAACAATATGTCGTACAACTTAAGAAGTTACGTGAAAACGGCTTAATTAAATTATACGCGTCCAGTATATGTGATTACTTGTCATGGTAAGTAAGTCTATACAATGACAGCTCAAATTATACTGGCCAATTAAAAAACCAGTCGAAATTCAACCACCACGCGATCTCTAGTAGTATTAAATAAATAGGTGCATTAAATAGGTGCAGAAAATGGTACTGATACCTTACAAACAACAGAGTCCAAAAAGATTACTGCCCGTATTCATAGACGGTATTCATATAAGATATTGAATACTTCAGTTAAATAACTTTTGGTATTTTTTTTTGTTAATTAAAGGATTAGTCTTGAGTTCAACTTTCGCCACTTACTATGGGTATGTATTAGGTCCAAAATAGCATATGTAGGGACAAAATAGCAATTTAAATAAAGCGTTTAAATTAGAATTTTGTTAAGGCATAAAGGCTATCTAGAATCTATATACTAAACGTGAAGATAATTTTTTGTACACCTTTCTTAGAAAATTTCACGGACGGTATAATGTGAAATTTGGAATATTTAAAATTTATCTGTAGAAGAAGTGCAGAAAGCTAATGTTTTTAATCAACGTGTCATGTCTGTTATAAATTTAGAAATTTTGCGAGAACGGCTCAATAATGATTTAAAATGAATGAATGATGGTCAAAACTCGACCACCAGGCAATCTCTAGTATACCTACCTCCCTTGTTTCGTCTTTTCGTCTTCGTTCGTCTATTTATAATATAAAAAATCTTAATTTTTTTAGAGACCATATGCGAGAAAAACGGAAACAAATTGAATTGTTTATGTATGTGTAAATATGATAGTAAGCTCTTTGTGTATCTTCTGATAAATGGTTGTCAATCTATCAAGTGACAGCCAGCAAGGAAGCTTTCAGTAACAAAATGCACGTGATATATGTATAGATATTCAAGAACAGTTTTAGTTGTAATTTTTCATACCTAAGGATTGACGTGCGAGAATGTTTTTATTTTATTCAACTATATGCAGGTATTTTGTAGACAACTACTTTTTGTTCGGGGCTATAAGCACCTACATCTTAAATTCCGTGTGCCTATTTTAATCCGAGATACTACATATCTGAAAATAATAGTAATAATAATAATTTTACATTTATTGATCTCATGATCTCATCTCATTATGTACAAATTACAATGAAAGCTTGATTTTGATCTTGATGAGTCAGCTGTCTATGCTCTATTAAGGAGCGTGCCAGGGCCAGTAGTGAGTAGTTCCGGTGAGTCGGAACTGAGTGCCGCAAGATCCAGTGAGTCGGAACTGTATTCCGCTAGTTCCAGTGAGTTGGAACTGAATGCCGCTAGTCCCAGTGAGTCGGGGCTGAAGTCCGCTGGTCCCAGTGAGTCGGGGCCGCGTGCGGTGCTGCGTGCGGTGCTGCATGCGGTGCTGCGTGCGGTGCTGCGGTGAAGTCCCCAGTGCGTCGGGGCGGTTGCTGCGTAGTGGCTGGCTACTGCGTAGATGGGAGAGAGATGCTCTTCTTACGTGGACCGTAGGTGCAGTGTGCTGTGCCTAGACGCTGATGAGGCCGTAGTGGTAACCAGGCGCAGGCGTGTGGTATTTCTGTTGAGGCCGAGGATGCTGGCTGGCTGAGACTTGATTACTGCTCATTGCTGTAGGAGTGTATACGATGGTGGCGATGATGATGCTGCTGATCTGCTTCATGAAGGCTGCTTCCAATCACGTCGGGGTCACCACTGTGGAGGAACGGGTGTCATGTTCCTGCAACACAAAGGGAGGATCCTTCGACCAGGCGAGGTGATTATGCCTGGCGGGCCGCGGCCCAACGGTTGATGTTGGGAAGTTGTATATATACTAATCGGCGCGAGAACTCTCATAGCGCGATTCAGGATTTGTACATGTTTCTTGTTGCTGTATGTGGAAGTCGCCACAGTCTAATTACAACTTAGAGGATTTCTAATTAATAACAAAGAAAAGCTTTTGAGCCATTTGATTTAGAAAAAGTAATAGTGTACCCAAAGTTCTCTCAGGTAATACAGTGTGTAGTATAAACAGAAAAAGATTTTTGTAAGATTTTCGCGTAGCTCAAACTTACAAAAATCTTTTTCTGTTTATACTTATCACAATACAAATGTCAGTTCATCATAAAAATGCGAGATTAAGGATTTAGTCATTAGTTTCATTTGGCATTACATACTTAGGTATTCTTTTTGTGCGGTACGGTGAATGACCTTAAACATTCGGCGGAAGAACTCTCATATGTGCCCGTTACTTTTAGACGCGTAGGTAAGTTTAAAAAAATAACCTTAAATGAAATCGACTCTACAACCCTAAACATGCAACTGTTAAGGTGACTGCACCATTCGTTCAGTCATATACCAACAAATCTAAGCCGTGTAGATAAGCATAACTCACAGTTTTAACTGTAGCTTATTTATATTCGAGAAAGGGGCAAAGCAAGCCGCCTTTAAGAAATGCTTCATTAATCATCACCCCTACTAAAACCACCGGCTAAACGAATGTGTTTTGCCGGAAGACGGCTGAGAAGTCAGCGTCTTTCACGTTTTCAAAACACTGCTATAATCCTGACTCGGTGGTACGATACGAGACGCAAATAAATTATCCCTAGTCTCTGTCGTTTACAAATTGTCTGGGTTATACTCAAAGCCTCGAAGGTCATTCGCGATACGACTATAAATTATCCCGAAATGTGTTATATTTAAACAGAAATCGTAGATTTCTCTTGAATAAACATATTTATTTCTAAATACATACATTTATATATAGATTATAGCCAGATACAGAACAAATTATCCTGCTCATCACACAAATATTTGTCATGGGTGGGAATCGCACCCACGACCTCTGGCTTACCAGTCAGGGTCACTAACCACTAGACCAACAGGCCAGTCAATTAATACGCCTTTGCTCACCACTTCGTTGATACAGACATGATTTTCTAACTTCTTTTATTAATTAGAAATCTGCGGAGACAAAGAAAATTGCGGATTGGATTCATACAAAAAAAAGGCACAACAAATCACAAAACATTTTCAGGCGCATATTAAAAACCTTCAAATTAATTTAAACCAGCAACCCGCCCCGGCTTCACACGCCTAAACCTTCCTCCTGAATCACTCTGCCTGTTAGTGAAAACCGCAATAAAAGTTTAGTAGTTTTTCAGTTTATGGCGAACAGAAAGACAGACAGATGCGGCGGGGGACTTTGTTTTATAATATGTAGTGATAAGGAAAACCCTACCTCACACCAAGTATACATTTCTATCAGGGTTTGTTTCACTGGTAATTAAAATGTAAGTCACTGGTAAGTAAAATGGAAAATGTGTCAAGAAAATCCCTTTTGATGTGTTAAGTTGATTTTTCAGTTAACCGATTAATACAAATAAGTAATGTAAAATGTTACCGTAATGGTTAAAAATAAACCCTTTTATAAATTGTACTTCGTCTTTTAAGGATTAATTAGGGCCAATTATTTAAGTTTAGTTTTAAAATATGCTATTTTTCTAGTTAAGCACTTTGAAGGTAAGTAAAATTTTACTATTCATGAAAACTTAAAACAAGTTTAACATTGTGTCTCTTTTCTGACTAAAAATTAGTTAGAAAAGGACAAAAGATTCTTTAGTGACTAAATGACGTTATAAAATTTAATAAATGATTTACAACGTCGTTTTAGTATTTAAAAGCCATGGGTTCTACGAAAATGACATAGTATTTACTAACTAAAAGGCGATTAGCCTTTCAAAAGGCTTGTAAATTATCTTAAAACGGCCCCTGACACTGTGCACATTATTATATTTCGTTAGAATATTTATACATTTATTTAATAGCTTTACCATATACATCTGTCTGTACGACTTAAGAATTTAATATGAAAATTCAAATAAATAGGTACACTCACCTATCTATAAATGAACATAACGCATAGTTAAAGTCTTGTTTTATAGTTTGTAGATTGTAAAAATCCTTCTTCTAAACCTATTTTTTTATTATTTAAATTTTGTGTACATTTAAATACAGAAATGCCGAATGCGTCCACGTCCGTATGGATCCACTAAAATTATAACAGCGTTAAAAATAAATTAGAGTAGTTTTGACACTTGCGAACAAGCAAGACAATAGGGAGAAACTTTAGTTTTTTATTGCATACTACTTACTAAACTAGTCCTCTATAGCGAAGGCTTATTTTATCAGACACAAACATTTAAAAGATTAGTTTTGTAATGAAACTAATAGATGAGAACAACAACAACTGTAGAGTGGTTAAACTAAGATATTATGAGAATAAAATTTGTAGATACAACGTAGCGCAATACACAATACACTGATTGTATACCTTAATTTAGAAACAAGTTTTCGAAGTAACCAAATTAACATCATTAATCATTTATTCGTGAACGTAGCGTTGACATAGCACAAGCAAAGCCAGATCCAACAAATAGCAGTTGTATTGTTTTCCGAAAACCAACAACCGTCTGTTGTTAATCATACGTAATCTCCTTTCAATCTAAGGCCAGCACACACTAGATCATAATTATCGTGAGCACTGAGACGTGAGCCAGGAAGCGTTTTGTTCGTATCGCAATCACCATCGGCTTTAACTACCGTCAAATGTGTTCAAGAACCTTTAATTACAACTAATGTTTGGATTTTGTTAGCTGACGCACTATTACGTTGGTTATCAACCCATCTTCTGTTATAGATTCAAGATTAGTGACTTAGAACCAAATATCGAATCTCGTTAATTTTGTTATTACTTTTGGAATTGTAAACGATGTTCATGAATCTGATATGTATGCATAAATCTAAGCTAGGAAATATGAAAGAATATTAAGTTTATGGTTTGGTTAACACTAGACGTTTCTATTATAGTCATAGTAGTTTCGACTATAACAATTTTATTTATTTAACATTTTAAGCATAAAAATTAACCTAGAACGAAAGTTGCAGGTTGTCGGGTTTGATAGAAGTGAATTGTGCAGTTTCAGGAGTCACTGTTTATCTTCGAAACACGTACCACCATCTACTTTAATAAAAAGTATTTTATCATTACCATTCGCAATCGATTCTCCGATTCTTAATTATATGAAAATAAAATGAATAACAAAAGTTACAAAAAATATTAAGATTTTTGACAATATATTAATCGAGTTACCAACGAAAACTACCTTTCTATACAGTACATTTTTATTACCTGTAACGTTATTTACGTACGTTATGTAATTGATCCTCAACTTGTAAATTTTTTTTTTCTTTCCGGATGCATCATCTTCCTTTAATTTCATTTTTATTAAGTACGTTTAACGTTGCTGAGGGGCTCGTGGTTAAGTGGTAACCGTGTAGGTTAACACATTACAAAGTTAAGTAATACTAGCCAGGTCAGTCTAGGATGGGTGACCATTCTTAACAAATTGAGACCCCTCCGTGCCTGGGAGAGCACGTTAAACCGTCGGTCCCGGGTGCCATACAAACGTCTGTGGCATTCGTTAGGGGTAATACTGGTCTAACTACAGAACTTCGATTACGCCTAGTACTACGCAATTGCTTCACGTAAAATATCAAACTTCGGCCGTAGTTAGATTGAAAGCCGACCCCAAAATTAATTGGGAAAAGGCGCGGAGGATGATGTTCAAAACATTTGTACACTGCACCACAGATTACTAAGTAGTTACTACGTAAACTGCACTAGTGCTGTCTTTCGTGGGTCTTTTTAAACCTTAACAGGAAACGTCCTAATTTATGTTGGAAGTCAGTGTCACAAAAATGTTGAACCGACACTTTTTCACTTTCAGTTTAATAGGTTGTATCTATACAAATATTCTATTATCCAATTAAAGCATTATCTAATATATTTTTAATTAATTTCATTTACAAAGCACAGTAGTATTTCTTTTTTTTAATGGTAACGTAATCGTGCCTGATCACGTACGTATTTTGTGTGTTCATATGGTAAACGAACAAAATACGTACAATATTTTAAGTACCTTCTTCTTCTGTATAGTTTAATTCCCCAGTGACTAAGCAACAATACCAAAAGAATCAGTTTTTCTATGACGTAATAATTATAGTCAAATTGAAGTGACGAACATAATATAATAGATATTGGGCCTACTTAGCTTTTACCGGCAAAAAAAGGTTTTATTTAAAGGCCACGTAAATAACATTTTGTGAATTCTTGGAATGTTCGTATAAAATTGTATTCCCTAACATCAAAGAGTGAATAAAAAGTGCTTATAGTAGACTTTCATAAGCTGATAGTGAGCCCACCTCGAGTTTTTGCTGTACGGAAGATTTTCCCCCACGAAGTTGACCCTTCTTGTCTGATTTGGGCGCGTTTCGGCAACCCCTGACGCGAGGGGTTGATAAATTATAATTTATTTCATAACATCACAAAGAAATTTGTTGAATAAACAAACTCGTAAGCGCAATTTTAAACAATTACTGTCTAAGATTTCATTTTAATTTTACGGAATAATTTTTTTTTATACCTTGAATCATGTTCGCATAATTTCGAATGACGCACTGCCTCTTATTATCTATCTAAGAAGGGACTATGTGAATATTTTCCTTCTATTTATTTTGAAAAAGAGCGTTGGGAATATAGAAATATGTATGAAACCAACGCATTACGGATCTCTAACATCTCCGAATTGTACGCTACGTGAGTGGGAGACAAATTTAGTCAGCACACACGTTTTCCTTAAAAACGAATGCGGAGTTTTCTAAAAAAAGGAAACTTTTTTCGGGTAACGTTATTTACATAATATATATGTTCTTCGCAATTTAAAAACTGTGAGAATATTGAATAAATTGAGCCGTCCTCAAGTGTGAAAAAAAATTCTTGCTCTTCAGTGTACATATTCAAAAATCACATATTTACATAGGATCGTCAACCGTCACTACGTAGCAATATGTCAAATTTTCTCTTCGAAGTTCTCTCATACATAAATTGTCACTGCTTTTGTCCTCGTCTTTACCGCCCTTAATCGTAAATAAAAGTTTTTCCGCCTCCAACAGTGCGAACTAAGATCATCTTCTTGTTCACATTTAGAAATTACAGGATTCAAAGGTAGCATAAACAAAGGCGTATTTTCTAATCATTTGTGTTTTTGTTAAACAAAAGGCTTACCGCGAGCGGATAAATACACACAGATGTGGGAAATAATAATTCTCCTTTCATTTTGTTTCGTCATTGCGGAGCTCAAAGATTGAAGGGCCGTAGAAGGTGGATGAGTGGCTCATACTTTATTATTGGCTCGCACTGAATGGTTCGCTTAGGGGAATGTAAAATGAGGTCACGATTTATCGGTACACACTCAGCTCTTTCACTTACTATGTACAAACTTACAGATAAAGCCACTCAGTAACTCATGAATCATTTATAAATACCTATTTGATTTTTATTAGACTGAAATGGGATTGACATATTGCAACGTTACTGTCCATTACATTTGTCGTGAAATGCTACGATCGGCAATAAATACGTGACTAGTGATAGTTTACTCTCATACAAAAAGGACCTTAAAATAATATCATTCATTAGCAGCAGTAGCAAAGGTAATGTAATTGTCATTTAATTTATTGTATTGGTGGACATGGGCCTAACTTTTTCATTAATAATGAAATATACGATGGAGCACGCTTAAAAACTTCAAGCGACGTGTGCTTCCTGCAAGCACTCAACAAAGCACTCACAAGAATGATGACCTAACCACTCTCGTGAATGCGTTTCTGAGTGGTTGCATATATCAAGAATATAGATCCTGGAAAACAGATTCCAGCAGGACCTCTTTTTCTATGATATCCGTACGGATCCTACGCTGATGAAGTTTCTTAAAATGTTGATCTTCTTTTCTCATAATGTTCATTTTAAACCTTACACAACCAATTTGCACCTAAAATAAAAATAATACAAATTTATGGATTTTGAAAAGATACAATGAAAGTAAATTTGAATCAGAAGGTACTTTTCTATGATAATAAGACAGGTTGGTTTACGGTCTGGATATCTGTTTTCGTAAGTGAGATTGGATATTTTGTGCATATCAAGCACAATTTTATTCTACGAATATATGGGTTATCAAGATATTCTTTACTGAAATGCTACGACTATAGTGATACACCTAAATAGAAGTATGTATATTCCGATAGTTTACTCTCATACAAAAAGGACCTTAAAATAATATCAGCGCATTAGCAGCAGTAGCAAAGCTAATGTAATGACTAATCGTTGTCATATTTATTCTATTGCTTTGAAACGATATCTAATAATATATCTTATATATAAAATTCTCGTCGCGGTGTTTGTAATTAAACTTCTCCGAAACGGCTTGACCGATTCTCATGAAATTTTGTGTGCATATTGAGTAGGTCTGAGAATAGGACAATATCTATTTATCATCCCCATAAATGTTAAGGGTAGTCCACTCCTAAATTTATTTTTAGAATTTTTTGGTAATTTTTTTTTTATTTTTTTTTTATGATACAGCATTAGAAAATACATACAACCCTGAATTTTCAACAGTCTACAATCAACCCCTGTTTTTTAATAGCGATATTAGTATTTTTACTTTCATTGGTACAATTTTTTAAAGTAATTAACCCAGTGAAAATAGAAAGTGCGATTATTATAATCGACTGTAATAATTACTAATAATCGATTGCAGTCAAGTCGATGTCAAACTTTTTTTTTTATGGAATAGGGGGTAAACGAGCAGACGGGTCACCTGATGGTAAGTGACAAGTCACAAGTGCCTTGCCGGCCTTTAAGGTGAGAGTAGGAGAGGAGGGGAGATGGAGAGATAGGGGGGAAGATAGAGAGAGGGAAGGGTTAGGGCCACCGGTAACCTCACTCGCTTGGCGAAGTACAACGAAGCATTGCTTCACTGCCGGTTTTCTGTGAGGCATGATATCACTCCCTTCGAGCCTAAGCATGGTTCTCCCACTGTTAAACTTTAAATATGTCAATTAAGTTAATGAAGTACTTTGAATTAAGAAAATGAATGGTTGGTGTTTTGTTATTGTATAGGCCGTCAATAGACTTCAGCGCTCCATTCTTCTTTCAGTCATAGACCCCATCCCCACAATAAGTTAGTTATTTTTTATTTGACGACCAAAATATTCATTAGAAATAATTATTATGGCAAAACAACGTGTGCCGGATCAGCTAGTAATTATATATTATTAGAGTTAGATATACCTATGCCTATTTTATACGTTTATTCTGAATTATATCGCATACAAATGAATTAAATTGATATAAATAATTTCATATAAGTACCAGGTGTTACAGAAACGTGTGATCAAATTTGTTTAGTCAACATTCTTGGTACCAAATACCCATAGTGTTATTCTTGTCAGCCCCCTATAATGCGAAATATAAGCTAAATCGATCAATTATTAAGTTCAATTTCTTAATTGCAAAATAAAATAACTCATAATAAAAATTTGAAAAGTAGGTCATTATGTGATGCGGGCGGCCGCTGGAGTGCTTGACTGCAACGTCAGAAGATGCGTAAATATTTATTTATATCGGTCTTGGTGTTGCCTTGTATGATTTTTTTATCAATCTTCTAAAACTCGTAATGTAGTACAAGCTATGCTTAATAAGGATCTAGAAAGTACTGTGGAATATATCCCATAATATTATATTATCTTTAATTGTTTAAATATAATATTACTACATCACCCCAAGGTTGACTGGTAGAGAATGTCCTGGGCATTAAGTCCGCCTTTGTACAAATTGTGCATTAAGTTTTAAATAAATAAATAAATATACATATTTTTTTTTTTAATAAATTCAGGCATGGAAAACAAATATATAAAATAGTGTCCCACTCGGGACTAGTCGGGTTACCACTTAATTGTTAGCCGTGTCGGTTAGCATATTGTAAGGTTAAGTAACAATTACCAGGTCGGTCTTAGGATGGGTGACCATTCTCAGCACATTGAGATCTCTCGAGTGAGTGAGTCCCGGTTGCCATACGAACATCTTTGATCAAAAAAAAGTCCGTCAACCTGGTCTAGCTACAGAATTTAGTACTTGGTTTGTGGAGGTCTAATGGCCGTGTCAGTCGCTACACGTAAAATACCGAAGTTCGACCGTTTCGTAGTTACACTGAAAGTCGACCCCAACTTAGTTGATAAAGGCGCTATTATTATTACAATCTCCTTCCGATTGATTCTGAACAGTAGAAGGAGCCTGTTACCTCCAGATACTATTTATCATTCTTAGTCAGATGCTAAATCTGGACTAAAAGTTAACCGCCATAACCACATTCTCGAATGCCCAGTGGGTGGTACCCTGGTAGTTCCCATTCGAAAAAGAAGCTATCGACCAGTTCTACTAGATATTAAATTTTATGTCCACAAAAATAACTCGTTTAATCTTATCACTTGCAATCTTATTCAATAATGAAACAGTTAAAATAAATGTAAATTATAAATTAATGAACCAATTTACGAAATATTTGGCATCAAATAAAAATGAAAAATTTATGTGAAAAAAGAGATAAATTTCGTGTCTAGGTAATAGAATGATTTTGAGCAGTAAAAAAATGTAATAATATTATATTAATATACAGAATGTTTATATAATTTTCTACATTGAATTCCTTGCTATTCATTACAAATGCTCTAGAAAGATTTTTAATAAAAACAAACCAAATGTTAAAGGTATTGAGTAAATGTCATCCAATCAATTTCACAATAACCAGTTACTATTACTACTATAATAGGTCTCTGTATAACTTCTTATCATTATTCTATTCATATTATTACCGTAAGTTTTGAGTTTCATCTACTTACGAAGAATCATATTATGACATGATAGACAGGTTCCGTAATCTCAATATTAAGTAATAAAGAAACCTAGAATAAGCTACAAAGTAATAATGACTGAGAGATCGGGAAGGCGGACTATAGTGATAGTGTAGCGATCAAAAGTAAACTAAAAATTGGCCGGCTCAACTAACAAATACCTACTTGTAATCGAGGTGAATCACACCCGTTGCACCAGTAGTAATAAAAAGAAAACACAAGATGGCAACACCACTATTCCTACTCAGTGTTCAGCTACAGAAAATGAAAATAAGCGGTCGTAACTATGCAATAAAATTAAAATAAAATCAACTGCAGCTATAGATAACATAAATAGTGCGCAAGTGCAACGGATTCCTACCGCAGAATATCGTCACCAGGCGTTTTCATTCAGTGAGTATTGGTCCTGGGGCTGCCAAGAAAACGCTGTCTTGTCTTTATAGTAATTTTAATACTTCCAGCGCCGCTAATATTATGAGACTTTTAGGATTTATTACGTACATATATCTAAAACCGACATATTATATAGTAGTAGATACACGATAAACATTCTTAGACCTAGTCAAATTATTGTAATTCTGAATTTTTATACATCAAAGATATATGTAGGTACTTAATTACATTTCATTTTCTTCTGAACAGTTTTGACAAAAAACTTGTTTTTAGCGCGGCGGCGCCCAATCTTTCGACTGCTACGTCAGGAATAATGCAAATATGTGTATCAATATGAACGTTTCTATAAAAAAAGTATGCATTGTGGACGTATCTATCAAAAACAGTACGTGTATGTAACACAATAACTTGACTAGCTCTAAGAATCTTTAAGGAAATGGTAGCAACACGAATATATCTAGTAACTTATCTATGTTGCTTAATTTATCAATTTTAACGCAAAAAAAGTGAATTCGCATAACGAGTACGTCAAAACATGAATAAGACAATTTACATTTATTTAGGTTAACATGGACGAGAATAATATAATATAATAATTGAAATAAAACGAGTGGCGTTTCCTTTCTCGTCACGCAATATATCCGAGATTACGGTGGGCTGTACATTTCGTAGTAAATTACGATGTCACCCATCACGACCCTTTACGCTATAATGTCGCGTATTTTATTGTTGTGAGATTAACTAACGGAATGCATTAGCCACGCCTATACACACACCTGTTATTTGTTGAGTTATTGCAGCAATTTCATTCGAAAGGGGTAATGCTAACAGTTGTTTTGAATTTTCAAACATGGAAACTGTTTTGACTTTTTAAATTGAAAGTGTTGTTGTTCAGAGCCACACATTCCTCTCAATATTTTTTTAGTTACCAAAAAAAATTTGCTACCAACTGGTATTGATTAAAGAACAGAACTAAATAAAAAGTATTTAAACCTCTTTCATGGAATTTCGGATTATATTGTCAAGTTATGTGCGCAAAGGTCGCGCAGCACTAAAAAAGAGTTTCATTCGACGCTGAACAACATCCAACTTCATACTTCCGTATCCCACGAGTAAAGACAAATTGATTAGTGTCATTTATATACAGAGTGCATTAAATGTTTCGATAGAATTGACCATAAAATGCATAATTTACGAACTTCAGTGCACAGTAAAAGGTGACTTGCTCAGATGATTCTCATCGTATATGTTTAACTTGTTCGTATCTCAGCAGTAGTAGAACAAACATAAAAAAAGGTATAAATACGGTCGAATTGAGAACCTCCTTTTTTTCTTCGGTTAAAAAAAAAGAAAGTTATGAATTTTCCGTCAGAAATTTCCAATGATCTTCCACTCAGAATGATGGTCTGAATACTTTCAGGATTCGGTACGGTGTCACTTACATCCTGTACAATATGTAGGTATAGCTTTTTGTTATTTACATACACACACCGAAAAAAAAAACAGTAAATTCGACCAAAAACAGCAATGTAAAACATTTATGCAATCAGCTGCTTCGATGGCACCGTGCGGTGAAGGTCATTCACCGTACCGCACAGTACGCGTGTTGCGTTGCACTGCGTAGTTCAAAATCAAATTATTGACTGTAAATCCTTAAACTCGCATTTTTATGATGAACTGACTTTTGCATTGTGATAGAATAAACTTAAATTTCTGTGTGTAATAAGTGTATAATTTCTAACTACATGGTCTAAAGCTGTTGGTCAGACAGTGTCGGAGAGATTGCATTTTATCAGGAACAGAAGTTGTAATCTCGAAAACTATTGAAGAGTCCGACACATCATGCTCGAAGTACCGTACAATAGAATTGCTGCTGTCAGTTACACCGTAACCGTAACGCGACGTTCAAAAACACAGAACTGAGAATATGTATTTAGAAATACCATCAGCCGTATTCTGTTCAAAATCGTGGGTTGCCAGTTACAAACGCTTAGACGATTATTATTATTTTACACACATACAGAACTCTACGGTTATTCGTCGTAGAGGATTTATTAAATATGAATCATAAACGCCATTTATAATTATACTAAATACACCCTTACGATGACCGACATAAGGTAGCGTTTCGTATACATACTTGCCACACGTTATGTCCGAGGGTTAACGTTCAATAGAGAGTTAACGAGTGTGCATCATAACATTTACCAAATATTTTCGTGCAAAATGAATAGCAATATTCCTGTAAGCAATGTTGTTCATTACGTGCTCTCGTAGGTCCAATATAGTTAGTACTCAAATATGTTAGTACTATGTTAGTATAATTGCTTTAGTAGATTAGATCACATTGGGTTTTTCTTTTAATTAACATAATACTTTGTGAATTTTTATTAATATATATAGAAAAAACAAAAGTTTGTTGGACTCACCGACGAAATGGTCACTGCAGTCCTAACTTCTTTTTCGATACACAATTGCCACGCAAAGCAGCATAATTATTGTTTTTACTCAGCTACGTCCCTAGCGAAAGTACGCGAGTACGAAAATGTTTGCACGTTTTTCTATTAGTTCTGAGCGTTGGCTCATAATCTCGGCGCGGGTGCCACACCAACATCGCATTTCTTACTTATTCTGAATTCTGTGTTCAAAATTTACCAATAATCTTCTGTGGGTGTGTAAAATTCGCTTCAGTTAGGTAGATATTTGACTCTGTTTCAACCATAGCGTTTTGATGCACCATTACTGAAAAAAAAACGTTTATACCACATTTTAAAATTTTATCTACTCAAGGAAAGATTATTTTAGTGAGTAGAATATATAAGATTAGTTTTTTGCCCGCGTTTCCTTTCGCGTTAAAAGTTATCGTTGTATACCTCGAGAACAGTGCAGTTTTTCTGGACGAAACGTAGCCTAATGTGCTTTCCTGTATTAGTTAGAATAAACTTCCGCCAAACAATGTGGCAAATTCTTTAGAGGTTTGATATGAATCAGTTTCATAATTAGGTACTCACTTTTCGTAAATTATTATTTTCTTGAAGTAACGTTTTTTCTCTTAAACTAAGAATGTATGGTGAGTTCGATAGTTTTATCCTCTCCAACCGACACATTGATAAAACGAGACATCTTGGTTGCATTAAAATTACATCGGAACTCCTATTCGAAAAAGTCTTTAAATTAAGATCTCAACCCAAATACTAAATGTAACAATTAAAAGTCACCTTGCAAAATGTCATTATTGTATTTGTGCAAAAAAATCTAATCACGAATGTTGGACCATGCAGATTTTATCTTAGTTTACGAAGTAACTATTATCTTATCTGTGGTTCTGGGGACTATAACGCTAATACGGAAAAATTATACTTCAACCCCATGATTGAATATTATTTCAAAATATATCGGTATAAATATTGTAATGAATAATATGAAAACTACGATACCCTGATGCATTACCTCCTAATACTTACATCATACACAAATTACTAACAGTAATAATAAAATTTATCGCAACAGGAAATATTATGATTGAACACAATACTAAACTGTCAAAGCTATAAATCGAAAACATTATAATTAGAAATTTTATCTTGAGTTCAAGAACCGTTCACACATCGATGAGTACATTAGTCACCTTGTTCTATATTTCACACATAATTCGGAAAACGCTAAGGTTCAGTCACGTAGGGGTATTTCATTTATACCTTACTTTGAGCCATAATTGAAATAAGCCCAGAGACATTATTACGGCTTGTCACGCACTCTTGATGTATTGGTGACCGGTGTGTAGGTACACAGATCATTACTAGATTATCACATTAAATTATAAATAATGATTGTTAAACTTACAAAATTTACAAAAAAAAAAATAAGGACTTACCAACAGATTAATGAATAGAGCAACATATGGCTTACGTCTAAGCATTTCAATAAACAGTAACTTTCAGTACTAACAAAGTTCAATATTGATTGGTGCCAACACGCTACTATATATTCTATATACCAAAAAGTTGCACGCGAAGTGTAAAATAATGATTAATTATTAACGGAGTGAGAGTGCTTTTTACCGTGATGATAATTCATTGATTACCATCGATTATTGCTGGAGAAATTCTATGGTTGACCTTAAACGACTTGCAGTGTACGAGCACATAACACAGAGTACGCGAATGTAGCTCAGCTCTAACCAGACTGCTGATAAACATATTTACATATTTCTAAGTACTAATCATTATAAATAAATTACACCCTAACGGGGAATAAATGATCGTGCGCATCAGAAAATTATTAGTCCTTGGTGGGAATCGAACCCACATCCTCTGGCTCAGCGGTCAGGATCACTAACCACTAGATCAACAGGCAAGTCGATATATGATCAGCAAGACCACCTCACGTGACTGATTCGAATTCCTTTCTGAGTTAAACTCACTCCTTGATTTAAAAGATTTACTCACTTGCTCAAACCAAGATCTAGTTACTGGTAAATTGATTTACGATAGCTCATAATATACCTATACCTATCATATTATCACAACCATTGACCAACAGGTATCTATAAAATTCTCATTACGGTGATTCTTTGACTTAATATGTATTGTATAAATCCACGTGATTGCGGCTTGCTATTAAAAAAAAATGCAATAACACTATCACGAGTATAATTATGTAAAGCAGCTTGTGATGTGTTTTTTTGTGTGTGTACTTTATTCAGATATTTAAATAAAACCTGGTCAAGATTAAGCTTATTTTTTTACAAAACTTAGGCCTCGAAAAAAAGACAGACTGATGTTACCCCAGCCCTCGTTTTTTCGATGTAGATAAAGATCAGAAAATGATACAATCGAATTTCAATCAATAATTAAATTAAAAAAGCTTGCATTCATTAGGGCATAATCTAAATAATGTATTAAATCTGATTGCTCATCATCAATATCAAGGATATTTGCGGCCTGAGAAATTAATGACATTCAATTTGTACTTCCCGTCACTGATATACAAATAAGGTTTTACCAAAAAAAAAACATAATACATTATCTTAAAGATATATTTAAGTGGTGAAACAGGCCTTAAGATATCTCACATTATTAAAGTGATAAGATAAGCGAGGTAAAAACACACCATTAATTATGGAAAAAGTCGGTAATCACAGGTGCGGGCCGACGAACACGGCTCTTACTGATGTAATTACGTCATGCTGAGCCTAATGTTACACGTATGTATGGGGGATATAAAAGTCTTAGAGAGTAGGCGTTTAGAAGGCTTTTTGTTGTCTATTATTATTTTATGCATTATATAACCTTTATATTAAATATTGTAGTTTATATCTACAGTCACAACTATACTAAATATTACCCTTATTCCCGGCGAACTGTTCAACGTGTATAAGCGGCTGCAGGTACGATTGAATCCACATCCGTCGCCTGCAGCTTGACAACCTAAATAATGGAGCCAATTCATTACTTTACGGAGACACGATGAAATTTTAGACCTCTTATTGTGAGACACTCCTTGCCATTGTCATCGCCCTCGAGGTTCACATATAGCCAGCCCTTTGTACTTTCGACCTGCTTCTGACGTCGACCTAGCAAGATAAATGAAGCGGCACAATTATTCAATTCAAATGATGAGGATTTTAACTTTGTTGCTAATGTGCTTAGGCTATTTCTAGAATTGCGAAGTGAGAAATGCCAGGTTTTTAAAAGGCTGATTAACGCAAAAATTCACTAATCATGTGTCAAATCTCTTGCCTAGTGTATTTATATATATTGAGTTGCTGTAAGCACTTTGATTTGATCATCGGATTAGTTAACAGAGCTTATGTCAAATATCAAATTTTACTGTAGATCTTATGTCAAATGCCATTCGAATGTTCGAATCACAGATAAATAATTTTTCTTTTATCTACTACGTTTCAGAAACTCAAAGTGATTTGAAATGACTGTTAACTTGACAGCTCTGTTAGTTGAACAATATTTATATCAGCCTTTCAAACACCGGGTGTAGGTACCTAAGTGGTATAATTTTACTTTTTTTATTGTATAATGGAATAGGCGTTTAATATAAAGCAGGATTTCTGATTACCATAGAGAATCTATCTATAAAGGTAGCCATGATATAAAATTACCCGTAAAAAGTATCAAGGAAACTAATACCTACACATCGGATTTAGTCTTATGCCGGCCGGTTTTTTGGTTAGTTATAATAATAATATAATAATAAAGCCTTTTTTATTTCCTATAAACCTTAAAAGTATATAGTTATAATATGTTTTTATATTTTCTTAATTCTATGTTAGTGACTCTAAGTCTAAGTGATGCTAATATAAGTTTTTAATTTATGTTATAGGAACCCCTGAGAGGGTATAGGCCTCCTCCATTTTGGTTAGTTAACTTTAGATAATATAAACATCTCTGTTGCATTTTTCTCAATATAAGCCACCGGCTTCTATTTAGTCTGGAGGTGTTGGATGAGTCAGGCAGCTTTAAATCGAGCTAAAATCGTCTATTTGTGTCCAATAATATAACATACGTTTAGATGAAAGTATTGTAATTTGGAATACCTACTTGATTTAATTTCGTCAAAATATTTATTGTTTACACTGGCAAGATTATTGAATAATTCCACTATAGGAAATCGGTTGTAAAAATGGCTAACTTATTCAAAGATTATCTTTTACGATTAATCTTATTATACCTCTTTCATCTCAAGTGACGTCCTATCTTCAAAATTGAATATTAAAACATACAAAACCGCAAAGTTATGTAAGCAACGAAATTGTTCTCAATGTTATTAAAACGCTTACTAAAGTTGTTCGTTACTACAATTTAAAATAATTTGAAAGTGAAGATAAACAATATTTTCGTAGTGAAAATGTACTATATTAAAACACTAACGACAATTTCCATAGTAATTGCTACAGAGGCAAAAGATGAAGCCAAAAATTTGTACCTAAATGAAGCCGAATTAGCATTAATTTATTTAGATAAATTCACAACCCAGCGCTCGACATGTTGAATGTTGCCTGAGCGATAGGACTCTGCAAACGTTGAAGTCAGGGAGTGCTTTTTCCAAGTTGTGGTTTCGATCTAAAATATTTGTGTGATCTAGAACTTTGTCTTTAAAATATTATTTTTTTAAATTAATATCTCACTGTGTGGTTAATTATGTACATTATCTGTTCCACTTATATCATATATTGTTCCTATTTAAATGTGTACAAATTAAGTTTTATCTATCTAAAATTAATTACCTAGTGAATAATAAAGGAAGTTATAAATATGCTAATATTTGTAGTAAATTTGCCCTGGGCGTCTGAATATAGATTAGGATTAATATGAATTAACACTAATGAAGCATATTAATTTTTTAATCTTGGATAAGGATTAGGCCTCGCCCATCTATTCATTAAAATTTAAATTAACCAGTAGTGTCCTTGTATTGGTTAAAATCCGCAAATTAACTACACATTCCATGGCTCGACGAATTCTCATACTTATTTCTATCGCTGTCTATCAGCCTCATCACCTCAGTCATACGACCGCCCACTGTTGAATGTGTGGACAATGAGACTTTTAACATCGTTATTTGGTTTCAATATAAATTTAATTTTGAGTTTTTGATTTCATTTCGGCCTGTTTGTCTAGTGGTTAATGATCCTGACTGCTGAGCCAGAGGTCGTCGTAAATAATTGTGTGATGAGCATGATCATTTGTTCTGTGTCTGGGTGTAAAATTAATCTATAATGTGTATGTATTTAGTAATATATAAATATGTTTATCAGCAGTCTGGTTGTCATCATACAGGCTCTGTCTTGTTTGGGATCAGATGGCGCGGGCGGTGTGTGAGATGTGTAAATTTATTATTATTAAGTTATTTCTAGAAAAAAGGTTTCTATTAAAAGATATCTATAGGGATATAATAAAATGTGAAATATGGAATACTTAAAGTTTATATGTAGAAGAAGTGCAGAAAGCTAAAATTTTTAGACAAAATGTGCCATATGGTTAAAAACATATAAAAACGGCTACGTAAAGCTATAGGGGTGGACCCCTATAGCTTTACGTAGCCGTATATATTTTGATCTATAATGGTACAAAAGTCTATACAATGACAGTTTAAGTTATACTGGTCAATAAAACAAAACGCTCAAACCGGTCGAAATTCGCGTTTAAAATAAATTATAAACATATATATTATGCTATCTCTCGTATATTTTTATAATTTATTCAAATATTTATAATAAAACAATAGAATATTCATAAATAACGATTGTGTTACTAACATTTTTAAACAAATTATTTATATATTTATTTTCTATAATTATAATGGCGTAGTACAAATTGCAATAAACAACAGATGGCTTCGATAACAGATTACGGTCAGAGTTAGCATGCCAAACATAATTGAAAATATTGAATTTATAATTATAGAAAGATTACAATTTCCTAACTATACCCTGGTGTACAAACATCGGGATTTTATACAGAATATGAGACAGAAAATGTATAACATCGATAATGTACAAAGGGCGGTGTTATCGCTTAAAGCAATCTTTTCCAGGAAACCCTAGGATCGAGGTAATCGTTGGCGTATATAAAAGAGCTTGACAAAGTGTATCATCTATTACATACATACAAGTAACTGCCGTTATATACATACAGATATATATATACATGCAGGTACATATATTATTAAGACATTTCATGATCATTTGATCAGTATAAATATTACAAGTATTTACTATTCAAATGTTTTATTACAAACTTTCATTAATAATCACTATCATTAATTTTATACCTTTTGATCGGAGCTTCGAAGAGCTTTATACCGACACCCTTATATCAACTGGCTATGTAAACTTACCCCACATAGCAGGTGTCCAAGATCAGTGTTACCTGTTGAATATATAATATATAAATAATTATGATTCATGCCAGCTTATTTATAATTGATGATCACTGAGACCGCTATAAGTATTTTCAAGGGCTTATCCCATTTAAAATCAATGGTGCGATAACGTCCTCATGCATATTCGTCTACATAATCGTAATCCAAATGAACGATTAGAGTCTCGCGCACAGCGTGGGCGAGGATTAACCTTCGCTGGAAACAGCCCGACGAAATTAAAAAAAGCTTTATCTATGTACCGCCAGCGTAATTATAATGCTGTAAGTCAGGTTATGGGGCTTTTTACGACAAATTAGTCTGAACAAACACTATATAAGTACGTTATATGTATACGTCACCTTTTTTTTCAGGGCGTCGTTCAGCGGGATGGTGTTATTATTTCTCTGGTTGATTCAATAATGTGTTCGTTATTTGTTATTAGACGTGAATAAATTCTATGCCGCAATAAAAGAATGCAAATGTATTTTTCCTACAAATTAATTGGCAAATTAGTTATTATTCAAAAGCTGCAATGATTTGATACTTTAATCTATACGCAAACAGATGAATGACCTTTTATGGGAGATTGTTTTAATTCCTAGAACTCATAAAGCATTGGATTTAAGCCTGTGTTGGGTTATGTTTGTAGAATTTAGGGCTTAGGCTGTCGTCCACCAAGTAAATTCATTACTTAATTTAAAATGGTAATGAAGTGTCGTCTGGACTTTGAGCAGATGAATAATGTAATAAACCAAGCGATTCCGATCTGGAATTCAGCGATGATTGAAGGCTTAGAGCTATAGACAAAGGGATTTATTTCTTAACATTAAAAGATATTATGACGAATGGTTATAAGGCCTTCAAGTTACTTGTTGCTGTTTTACCTGTTCATTTTATTTATTTATTTTTTATTTATTTTTGCTGTCTAACAATGCCGTTTATTTAAAACCTTTTTTGTATTTCCTACATTTTAGATTTAGTTTATAAGCAGTAAGTGGATAGTATCTCTGCGTATGTTGATAATAAATGCTAAAGTATTTTTCCACTTATACGAGAAATTTAAAACATTAAAATTAATTATTTTTTTTTGTAATATAATAACTCCACACATCTCACACACGGTAGTCTGATCGCAAACTAGGCAGAGCCTGTACTATGGTAACCAGACTGCTGATAAACATACTTATATATTTCTAAATACATACATATTATAGATAAATTACACCCAGACACAGAACAAACTATCGTGCTCATCACACAATTATTGGTCCTGGGTGGGAATCGAACCCACGACCTATGGCTTAGCAGTCAGGGTCACTCTGAAGTACTATTTTTGATATTTGTTCCCTTAATCCACTCACACTTCGGACGCCGTTCCTGTATACTGTACATGTTTGTTTTCTCCCATCCAGAACAGTTATATGCAATTCAGAAAGTACGACACTTTGGCCAGTCCTAAGACCAAATGAACTGTCTATGAATATTTTTAGCACAAACTTGCTTGCTTCTGCCCTTGTTACAGGAACCACCTATTGCGATAGAGTAGCTTATCACTTAATTAGAAATAATAAATTCGAAAGTTTAAATATAATAAATACAGTGCTCTTTTTAACATAACAGGAGATGAAAGAGCGTATAATCGACACAAAGCTGATAGATGAGAGAAGGTTCCAGAGACTCATTAAACTTTAAATGCCTTACTAGAAATGTGGACTAATGAAATAACTAAGAAAAACATAGTTTTCATTGTTTTTGTATTATTTAATCTTCGTGCCTTTACTAGTCCATGTTCGGAAATAAGACAATAGAGATCACTCGTCGTGAAAATGACATAACAAATCAAAGAGCTTTGGATTAGATCGCTTATTTATTATGGTCAACATTTAATATGTATTTTTTTATTTATGATATCAATGTTAAGTTTAATATCTGTTTTGTCCATATTTCTAAAATAAACATATCAGGTAGTCATACTTTTATAACGAGCTATTTAAAGAATCATTAACCTTATAAAATATTAACAGTGAGTTCATAGAAACAGTTGAACATTAATAAATAATCATCTATTATTATGCCGCAACACAAAGTCATAATTATACAGTATGTGACAGGTTATCAAACGACACATAAATAAACACAAAATCCCTTTATTAAAACTATAATTAATTTAGTATAAGTATTTTATATTATACCTACGTAGTCAGGAATGATATTGATTTTAACTGTTCCACAGAAAAGAATATTCCAAATTCCGACTGAAAGTACTTAAGAAAGTTAGATTTCGAATCTCGTTTTGCGGGATTTAAGGTTTTACCTCGAAATACAGGTTTATAAATACATGATTATGAAAATTTACTTTAAGCTCTGTTTCAAATTAGTTCTTAATTTCATGAAAAATATGTTAGTAAACACCGTTGTTGGTTACCAAGAAAATTGGTGGATTATTTATATGCAGTAATTCTTGAAGGGAATTCTTTGTACTCTTTATTAAGCAATTTTTGCGCATAAAGGAATGTGAAATTAAAAAAATTATGTCGAAATTCAACCACCATCTAGTACCACCTTCGTAACATTCTAACCTTTTAATTAAAACTTCTGATTATTTAATAAAACTACTAAAAGAATATAATGTAATAAAAATGTTAACAGCAAATATATCTATTACGTACCTACAAACTGACCACCAATATTTCAGCAATAGAAAAATTAAACAGCCTGTATTGACTTTGAAAACGCCTCTAGAGTTACTTCGAAGTCAGTTGTTACAACCGCTTGAGGTATTCGCTTATTAAGAAATATGTGACGTTTATTGTAAGTCAATAATCCCGCATGTGGGCGTATGTGTCTATTATCGGCCAATTGACCACACTGTTGGCCGAGCTCTCACGCAGTGACTGAACTTTAATCGGTTGACGTATGCCTTCCTCGTCATATTGACATCGTCACTTTTATTACTTTTTTATTGTGCTTACTTAAGAAATAGAGTGGAGGATAAACATCATTGTGTTGAAGAAGTTCACCCTGAAATAAATTTATGTCCCGTTGTGTCAATAAAGATTGACATTAGGATCAAGAGAATGTTTTACTTGTTACAAGTATAGATTTCATGACACCGTCAGTAATATATCAGCATTTATAGTAGTTAATATTATTAGTGGGTTTTAGTATTTAAGTAAATTAATAGTTACAGATAAAAATAAATTTATTACTCATCAAATAACCACCCTACACTATTTTATTGCGAGAGCACACTTTAAAATGCTTTCTGACAGTTGCGAAAAGGATTTTTTTATTCTAACCTAACATGCGTTAAAAGAATGTGCAACATTTCTTTATAAGGCGTCCATAAGTTTTATTCAGAATAGAGCTTGTATGAAAATTAACCACATGCTTGAAGATACAAACAACGTACGCCGTAGTACAAAATCTAATGTACCTATATTCTTAATTTTAATGGTTTTTGTTGTTTGTTTCAGAATTAGGCGAAAAAGTGCAGATTAAAAATGTCATAAGGTAAACATTATTTTATAAATTATAAGTTAAGCTATTACTACTATTTTCACACTTTATAAACACTGAGCATCAAATACAACAATTATAAGATTAGGTATCAAGTTAAACAAACTTCTTTTCGATAAATTTGTCGGATCAGAATCAGAAACCACCAACCAAACTAGACCCATAATGCAACTTTATCAGTTGCATAATACATCAAGTTTGACTAAAGTACACAAGGAGTAACTAAGTACATATAAACTTTTGATTGACTTCATTTTCTTTGTCTGGCACGTAAGAATAATATCTTTTGTCTTTTGAGATATTAGTGACATTTAAAGAAAAGAGCAAAGTTATAAGTTATAATGGTCGTTACACGAATTTGAAAGTTAAAAATAAATCGAAACTCAATAAAGAGACTTTTATAAAGAAAAAGTTTTTAGTTATGCAGTTTCGACATGAGCACCTAATGATAACCGTACACGATTCAGTAATGCTGAACAAAAACTTGATGCAAAGTTACAGCGAAATCTATGTATCAATAATGGTTCTGCAATGGTTCAGTGCTATTATTATTTCAAGAATTTTCGAAGTACTTAAGCGGTTTCAAGCAGAACAAACAATATCTGTAAAAGAAAATACATAATACCAATTAAAAATGCATAAACCCTATTAATATTTCTTACTATTAGCTAAATATGTATATAGTTTTGTTTACCTTATGGGCTTATCTGCTTTTATTAGGCTATAATGAAATAACAATAAACTTACATTAAAAACTTTCGTGAATAGTATTCATATTTACCTGACACCGAAGCGTAAGGTCGCTTCACTCCTTGAAAAAGGACCCCAGTCAGGTCCGAAAATATTAGGGCATCTCCGAAATACACACGTGAATAAAAACCGTATGTCGTTAAAAAATAACAATAAACTTATATATTAATAGTATTAAGCTATAGAAAAACAGCAAACTAAAGATTTCGATTTGTGTTTGTATACTTAGTAACAACCGTATCTTGCTGAGTGCAATGGCGTCAGTAGTTTATGCCACATTTCTCCCACAATACAAAGAAAACCCTTTTCGGGGACTTCCATTTTTATTCCTATTTAGATTTAATGTTATAAATAAAAATCTCTTAAGCCAAGTTCTCCGAACTGCTATTACTTACATATAGTTGTAGTTTGCGCGACTGTTTATAGTTTAGAACAATACGTTAAATTGTCCTCACATTTAATTTGCGCATATAAGCACTTGTAAAAACATGTTGAAAAAGAGTGTCCTTGGAGTTTCTCGCCTGTTCTTCTCCACAGGATCTACCTATTGGAACAGGCAACTAGGTGCACGACTGACAATAAAAAAAAACCTGTAATAATAAATGATTTTGATTTTTGATTAAAGCATCTGCTGTTGTGCATAATTTCATTAATATCTATGTCTAATAGACATTTTTTACCACAGGTAAAATAAATATTACTTATACAAAAAAGTCATGGGAGGGATAAGACCTAGTCTTCTATAATGTAGTACTAAACTTGACGATGTGTATGTAGAATGAACTCAGTCATTATTTCAAAAATACCTCGTACTGTCAAGTAAGACAAATGTGACAATTTGTATAGGCATGGAATAGTGGTATGCCTCATTGGGAAAAAGGATCGGCAATGGTATATTACTAGTATTCATAATCCCAGCGCAAAGAAACCAATAGGAACAATACACTACACAGATAATGTCTGCATATTTCGATAACGGTTATTGAGCGCCAGTCTGTAGCCGTATTTACTGTGGACACAGAGCCATGGAGTGGGACGCGTGGCGCTCCGGGCGTATGTCAACCGCTTCAGTTCAGATTATGCTCTAATCCCCTTTCTCTAAACTAAGCCGCTTTCATTGCTTTGTGTTGAGAATGTTGCCATGCCTGTCAAGTGCGCCCTGAATCTGTTTAGGCATTGTGAAGTAGTACATTTTGCAAGCTACGTAGTTCATAGTTTAAAGGTGTTTTAATTTGAATTCAGGTAGCTATAGAAGATAATAAGTTTAATAAGAGCATTACTTCTTAAACAAATGACGATATTAAGGCTCTAATACAGAAATGTCAGAACTAAAGCCTAACAACTATAGATGTCATAGCCAACATTTGTGTTTTTGTTTGTAACGAATAAACTTAAAAAGTACAGGACCGATTTTCTAAATTATTTACTAGTATGCTATATTATCTATCACATACCATAGTCTACTGTAGAGATGGGTAATCACCATTTTTACCCAGTCGTGGGTTTTAACCCGGGCAATTACTCATCTCTAGTCTACTCTGTTCAGCTATCGCGAATTGGTAGATTTAAAGCGAATTTATTTTTAACACTCCTTTTATAGATTTAACGTATTATTATTTTATAGATTTTAATTTTTAATAATAATTTTGTTCGTACACACGTAAGCGAGTCGCGTTTACAAGTTATTCACTAGTTACAACTCATCAACGACCTTCTCAAACCATTGTAATAACAATGATCGCTTACTGTTCGCTGATACCACTTATATAGCAGTTAAAATAAAATAATGTCAAATTAATAAACAAGATTATTAACGCTCTAGATAACGCAATTCACTAGTTACAGCAAAATTATCTAAAATTTAATATGACTGCGACAAATGTTAAACAATTTTACTCACCGAGCTCTCACTCTACAGACCATGGCGTCAGTTCCAATATCAACTTCTAAATGTCAATGAATGTGTATTTTTACATCAAACATTAGACTGATACCGTAGATGGAAGTCCTATCTAGAAAAAAGTGTAGCAAGAAAAATAAAAACGGTTAGTTTTAGTGTTAAAAAACACATAATCGAGACACTAAAATGGTTGGCTACCATACTTACGTCTCATTGGTTCTCAAGTAGGATATAAATATATTTGGTAACTGAGTAAAACTAGACAATTAAAAATGGCAGTGAGCCGTTGCAAAAAGGCATTGCATAAAAAAAGGCGACTCAAAGCCACTCCTTGCGTAACTCTTTAGGACAGACGTATGATCTGCAGTCCTGTTTTGATAGACGATTTATAAAATAAAGAGATACTGCACGGCTAGCGTAGCAAGTTAAGAAATGTTATTTTGTTGGTGTGAAATATGTTTAAAGCGTGAAGGGTGATAACTTGATAAGTGATAAGTAACGTACAATTAATATCACTGAATTTATCACCAAACAGGCCGTGTTACCGTGCTGCTTGTTTGACAAGTCAATTGAATAAAATATGGCAATGTAGTTTTATATCACGAAGAACATGAAGCCTTTATAATCAAATGTTTGATTATTCGATCAAAATCTAAATATTATATAACTGTCTATATTGCACATTAATAACTTTAAATGACCAATTCTTGTATATATATTTATATGTGAATTAATTCGTGTATCTCAGAAAAGGTTCTAACAATTTGGATAACATTCCTGAAAAAGCGCAATTTTATATAAAAAAACGGTATTATAAAAGTCAGTAACTGACGAGAGACTATACACATATAGTTGAGTAGATTTATTTATGGCCAGTATGAAATATAACCCATTAAGTTAGACTAGAATATATCATTGTAACGGTTTAATCCCGTTGAACGAAGTCGTGTTTGTCTTGCAACTTTAGGTACACAAACACACGATAATAATTTAATAGTGAAGGTCAAGAAACAGGTCAGGCATAATTAATTTATTGTCTGATTTGTAAGACCTTTACAAGTACTTCATTAACTGAGATCTGGAGTTGTACTGTTGGCAATAAAATAAGACCACAGTAATATTTTAACGAAAATTATTGACATATTAGTCATGTCAATAGGAGTAGGTATTAAGAAGATACTTTTATTGAACTTCAAACTAATTGCGGTATGCGTTGTTTTGTAACCAACTGCAATGAGGAGGAGCTCGTTCTACTCAAATTGGTTGAATCATTTGCCAATGTATTTTAACACTTTTGGAACTAATTTATAAATACTTTTCTTAACTAACTGTACCTATAAAATGTATTTCAAGAATGTTCTAAACACATTTAAATAGCTATAAAATAATATTGTGAATGTGAAAGATTTACAAAAATCTTTAAATGTCTGTTAGTCAGTTATGCCCTGCCCTATACGCTGAACTGATTTAGGTGAAATTTTATGCACAGATATAGATTATCTCTTTTAGGCTTTTTTTTGGTAATGTCGAGGGATAATGATTTTTTGTGTTTTACAATTACTTGATTATTTTCTGTTAAAAAAGAGACTAGTTATTTTTTCAAAATACAGTTCGAAAAAACACAGATTTAAAAAAAAAGTCGTAGGTATACAAGGTTTTTTTATATAACTACCTATTGAATGATATGTGTGTAGGTCTTCAGTCGAATAGCTTTCATTAGAACAGCCAAGTGTTTTGAACAAAAACCAACGCTACGCAGACACAGGGCTCTTTGCACAAAATAAATATTATTCTTGAAAGAATTCTTGCTTCAATAATTTACAATGGCATTATACAGGTTTTAATACCTTTCACAACTACAATGTTGAATTTCAACTTAAGTCTAATTAAATCTAATGGTTTCTCTTAAGACGTTTCTAGATTCTCGTCAATATTAAATAGTTTTAGTTTCTTTGAACACAAATATTATTTCAATTCAACAAAGAAACTCTGTAAGTAGATTATAATGAATTATAATATTATATTAAGTTTGAAAGGAATATAGAATCGAAGATTATTAGTCTGTGATCCCTAACAATTTTTATCTACATAGTTAAACTTATTTGTGAAAGAAACACAGTGAAAAGAATTTAGGTCTTATTAAAAGAATATATATTTTATTTAATTAAAAAGAGTTAAGGTATGTTATTTTTTCATTATTTTCTTTTGAGACAAAATATTTGAAATATAATAACGCACACAACCGCTTGCTTGTCTGGTGCTCATAAACAATATTAATATGAGTAGTATTTATAGTATTTTTTCTTTACCTACAGTATTTTATGTAATCCTTCCACCCCAGCTTATTTTAAGGAACGTTTTGAGCTCCTCAATTACACACCTCAAAGATCCTTAGGGTCATCGGAATCTATGGAGCTGACAGTACCAACTCACACTACAATTTTTTTAGACGTGTACTCTCAACATTTAAAACATGGTCAAAGATCAATACTCACTTACCTGTATCTATTTTCTTTCTCCTATTATTAGTATATTATATTTTATTTATACATATACCTACTGTATCTATATAAGTTTACGTACTTAGCGTGTACATATATATATATATATGTGTGTGTGTGATGTGTGTATGTATGTATATATTTATATGTTTGCTTAATATACTGAAACTCTTTTACATCAAAAACTACTAATTATTTCTTACTCTACCAACCCGCCCCGGTTTCACACGGGTAGAAGAGACATCTTCAACAATCATCATCATATTTCAACCAATTTACATAAAACCTTAACAAATTATAAACCTAAACCTTCTTCATGCATCGCTCTATCTATTGGTGAAAACCGCATGAAAACCCGTTCAGTAATTTTTGAGTTTATCGCGAACAGACAGACAGACAGACGCGGCGGGGACTTTGTTTTATAATATATAGTGATTTACTGTCGTCTTTTCGATGCAGCTATTTTTTTATTGTGTCATGAAATAGGCGTTTGTCTTCCAACTCACCTGATGGAAAGTGACGATGAAGACGGAGATGGTATACGTCTATCCAAGATCTCAGGATTATAATTGACTGCAAAAATAGATGCAGGCATTTCATTAAAGACCTTGGCGACTCGAACTAAAAAGTAACTGTCAAAGCGTTTAGTTCAACTTTTTGGTGTTTTGACAATGAAAGGATGGAACCTCTGTCTGCGTTTAGTCGTTCGATGAAATGAATTGTGAGGGTTCAATTAATGAAAAAAAATCGGTTGTCTGTAAAGTCGGTTTACTGACGATAGTTGAACGTGACAACGTCATAGGAACGCCTCAGAGCGAAATAACGCCGCATGAGTCATTTTTTTACGTGCGTGTAGCCGGCTCCATCGAATTATAAGACGTTGTCACGTCAATATAATAATAATAATAAAGTTTATTAAATCAATAAGAGTAATTACAATAAATTGGTGGGGCTGTATTTAGTTATTGACAGTCTTTATATTAAGCGACTGGTACTTAAAAAAGGAAAACCTGAGTTATAAGCACCAATTTCCTTCCAGTTTTACAAATATGCTTATTTTCACTTTGGTAAGTTGATTACAATTTGCCCTGATATTCTTACAGTAATATTAGATATATACATAGAATTAAAATACTTTAATACTACAATTTTTGTGGTTATGAGTGTGAATGTGTGTACTTGTGTTTGTGTGGCCATGTGTATATGTGGGTGTGTTTATATGTGGATATATAAGTAAGTGTGTGGAGGTGGATGTGTGTGTTAAGTTCACAAGTTTTATGAAGGCGGATGAAGACAACAAAAAAAACACTTAACTTCATGCTAGTCTCATTTGAAGGCTTTCTTCTTGACTTAGAAGCTACTTCTATCTATTTCCATTCCATACTTTTTTTAACTTTAACAAAGCTTCAACAACAGCAAAACGTTTCTGTTCTCTACGTTAAAGTAAAAAAAAATAGATATGTAAACACATTTTGCTACATAATTGTATTCTATCGAACGTGTAGAAGCCCAGCTGATGTGTCTACAAGGTCAAACTTGGCCTAAACTTTATTTATTAGACGAAACTCAATTTGCCCGTCTTATTGTAGCTTTTGCCTCTTGTGGAGATGTAACGTGCTTAAAAAATAGTTTTATCATCATTAGTTAGAACTCGGGCTATTGTTGAACATCTGGCTCGAAATTAATTTGAAATATGAATATGATATCCTTGGCAATCATTTTATGAATTAAGATCAATTTCTTTGATAAACAGACCGAGCGGTGTCAAAATTTTAAATACATACGGTGTGTGCCTTAAACAAAAAATAAATTATGAATGAAAAGGGAAGCGGAGTATCTTGTTGTGAATGACTTTAAATGGTTCCGTACCCCTAAAGCTCTTCAGTCAATTTTGGATTGTTTGGTTTGGTTGTTTGTTGGGTGAGATTTCTGACTATGATTCGAACAGTAACAAAACTCGGTCGCCAGTAGGAAATACAGTCAAGGCAGGCGAAAATCTTACGCAACTACAACTTCAGCTGGGACTGGGATTAACACAAGCCAGAGGCGTGCTTACTCACATCTCATTCCCTCGTGTTGAAGTAGAAACATTTAAGCAACGCTTAGAGCCCCACTTGCCTAAAAATATGTTAAAATGCCTTTAAAATAAATGATTAAGTATAGCTATATTCCACATGAAGTAGGTTTATTTTCTTACTCGAGTTAACTTACTTTAATTTTCAGGTAACTATATTGTTATTTATTACATCATAATAGAACCTTACGACTCGTGTCCTGTAAAAGCTGTTATAGGACTTTAATTCTTCTTTGCCTTATAGATAATTAAATGATAATCTCTTTCAATATTTCCATTGATATTTGGGTAATGCTCATGTGATTGATTGCTTGTTTAGTTGCAAATCTAAAGTAAAATAACAAAATACAATAAAGGCAAACACAAAAAAGGACAGTACACGAAAAATGGACGATATCGTAAAGTAACCTGTACGTAACAAAATGTCAAGTCGTAATCGATGGAGGCCTAATGTGGGTTTAATGTGGCCCCGAGTCGGAGACGCGTGTCTCGGCATCGCCCGTCGAGATTACGCAGTAATCCTCTTTCTTTGTGCCTAAGTCACCCCGGACTCCCTGACTAAGCTGAGGACGCCATTTGGCGAATCAATTGCGATTTATAGAGTCTTGGAGCATTCCAGATGTTGTTGTATTAAATTCCTAACTGTTTTAGTGTACATTTTGGTTTGAATTTTACTGCTTTGGTGAAGATTAAACTAATATATATACATATACGTAATGTATTATACCAAAAAGTGATTAGTTTGAGAGAAGCAAAATAATGGTATCGTAGAAAATATTATAGCGATTTTGAAACTTTGTGAATACCAAGTAGCTATTCTTAAAAAACTTTCACACGACAAAAGAAGCGGAGAGGAGGACTTTAATGAACAAAAAACTTTTTATTCTTTTAACTTCTTCTTCTTCTTATTGTAAATGTATGAATATTTTTAGTCTGAGATATTCTAGAAGATTAGATCTTCTTTAAAACTTGTTAGTTTAGAGCAATTAAAAACTTGTTTAATGTATATAGCATAATTTTTTTTTAATACACTATGTGTGGAATTAACCAAACTGTGTTGATCTAACTTCTTGTGGTGGTATACGTCATGGGTACTGCAAAAAAACATAAAAAAACACTATACATATATATAACTTTGTTTTTCTTTTCAAACCTCAAGCGCAATGACAGAAAATATTTTAATTACAATATTCTCATCGCATACCCTACTACCATTTTAAAAATTTAATGTAAGTACATTTCAATTCTATATATCCATATAGGTCTTCCATTACGATAATAATGCAATACACTGACCTCATTTTGACGTCGCGTCGCAGTGAGCAGACATGACAGTTGCGGCTCTCCCATAATCCGGCTGACAGTAGGAAATTCTAGATCTCGGTGCAAATACTACATTATCGAGTTATATTGCATTACATTTAATGCTATGGTGAATGCATTGTTCATATATTATTAGTTATCATTATGGTACTGACCATTCATTTCAACATTCAAGAATGTAACAAGTTTTGGTCGTACCTACGTACGTTTGTACTTGGAGTTGTTTCTTTTTAAATATGATTGTGAGAAGAAAAGACCATTGGTTAATTACTATCATAGTCGTTTATATAATTTTTGGTCTGGAGTAATGTGAATGTAACATATCAACATAATATATGTGAGTGAACCAAAATTCGAATGCCGTTACGCCTAGTCATAGCTTATAAAAAAACATCTTGAGATTTGCTCTTTTCCGAATTAAGTGATAAACCAGGAATGCGGTGTTACGATTCCGGCGGATCAATGCGGTGCATTTTACAACATAATATTTTAGGCATTTTTTTTAACCTAAACTAGAGCTGGCTTCAAAGATGGCGACGTAATAAAAATATTATAAAATAAAGCAGTTTTGCTTCGCTTTCTAATTTTTGAGGCAGCGTTGAGTGTTGTGGTTTCGATCTCCACTTGGAGCAACAATTTATAAGCTTTATATTATATGTATAGTCGATTTAGATGTATTTATTTACGGACTTTGTATCCCCTAACAGGTGGCATGTTTCGCGTAAAAGCGTATCTATTCACCCGTTTTCAGCTAAATTTTTAAGGGAGGTTCCATAAAAATATTTTGAGAGGCTAGAATTTTCATAAACATTTTCGTTGCACGTGTACGTTGTAATGTTTAAAATAAAAAGCGTTATTACTAAGGAAACCATTTAAAAAACCTACCCGTTTTAGCTTTAAACGAATTTAAACAGCACACAGCATGAAAGCTTAACATCCAAACAAATAAATGGGTAACCAAACAAATTAACTCTGTCTCCTTTTTATGAAGCTATTAGTCGAAAATCCTGTTCGAAATTTTGTAGACACACGTGTTACCTATTTTCACAGAAACTTTATTTTGTATTTTGTTATTCGAAAACATTTAAATAGAAATAACACCACATGTCGGTCTCATGGCCGTGGATCCTTAAAATTTGTTTGTCTTAGTCCCACCGATAACAAAGAATAAACTCAACCGTTACTTTGCCCTGTGAGAAATTGTTTGTTTTTCTGTTTTTACTAATAGTAATATATTGTGTTAGTAACGTTTTGTGATGAACATTATTAACCTTTTAGTGGTTCGCTTGTCAAAGCTGTAAAATGAATGTGTCAAGGATGTGTTTATTTTACTGGAGCAATTTTGAACACTTATTAATTACCGAAATTGCGTGTTATGCTAAGGTTGGTGTTAAGTAGGTACCGTTAGTTTTAAGACGGTAGTAATTTAATTTGTATGGATCCAATTATTTCTTATGTTCGTCATACCTATCTACGTCACAACTTATACACTATATATACTATAACAATAAGGGTTTGTACTAATTTGTACTAAACTGTAAATAAGACAAGTCTCTAAACTCTTGGTGCAGTAATTGCCGCAAAAGTGATCCTCTTATCACAATACTAGCAATCCGCCCCGGCTTCGCAAGGGTAGCAGAGACATCTTCAACAATCAAACATATTTCAATCAATTTACAGAAAATCTTAACAAATTATACATCTAAACCTTCCTCATGAATCTCCCTGTATAATAATGAAAACCACATGAAAATCCGTTCAGTAGTTTTTCAGTTTATCGCGAACAGACAGACAGATGCGACGCGGGACTTTGTTGTATAATATTTTGGGTCCTCTGTTGTTCACTCTATTTATCGCTGATATTAAATCTTGTTTCCATTACTCATATATTCTACTTTATGCTGATGATATGAAAAATCATAAAATAGTTCGCAGTATCTTTGATACCCAAGAGTTGCAATCAGATCTCAATAGATTTGAGGCATAGGTACTGTAAACGCAACAGACTTCAACTAAATGTCTCGAAGTGTTTTCATATTACTTTCAGTGGTCAAAAATCATTGGTAAACTCGGTTTATACTTTGGAACATCAAACTATCACAAAGGTGAACAGTATAAGAGATTTAGGTGTCATCCAAGATAGTAAACTTCTGTACGATGAACATATCGAAGACATTGTTAAGAAAGCTTTAAAAGCTTTAGGCTTTATAATTAGAACATCGGTTGATTTTCGTTCTTTAAAACCCATCAAAATTCTGTATTGTTCATATGTTAGAAGTTACTTAGAATATGCGTCCCAAGTATGGAACCCTCAATATGAAGTCTATAATTCTCGTATTGAAAACATACAAAAAAAGTTCTTGAGATACCTAGACTACAGAGCGCAGCAATGGTCTTTAGACTATGATTACCGCTGCAAAAGATATCACTTAAGTTAATGATATATGTTTCTTAATGAGTATTGCAAATGGATCAGTCGATAGTTTCGAGCTCCTTTCTAAAATTTCCCTGCGCACCAATCAAACCAGCTTACGTCAGCGACTGTTGTTGCAAGAACCTTTTGCGTCCGTCAACTATCGACGAAATACTTTTATGTTGAGAAGCGCAAGAAGCTTTAATAATGTCTCGCGTAAAGTTGATGTTGACCTTTTTTGCACTAGCACAACCACCTTACGCAGAATATTAACTTCTTTATTTTTTGGAAATAATTACGTTGAGCGGCATCCAAGCTTATAATTGTTTTGCGGTATTTATTTGTTTGTTTGCTTGATCTGTATGTTCAACTTTTTATTTTTTTCTTTTATTTCAAAGTCTAACAGTTCTGTAATTTTGTTTTTGTTTTTCTTCTTTTTGTTAACCAATTATTAATTATGTCTTCCAAGCGGATATTCTAACTGTGGGGGCTTGTTATTAGCAATTAAGTTACCTATTTATGTTCATGCAGTATTTTGTTATTAGTCTGTAAGCCTTCATCAAAACAAAATAAAAAAAAAAAAAAAAATGTAGTGATACTGAGAATACTAACCCCATCTACTCGTATATAACACAAATGGCCTTCCCTCCAAAATACCGAATCAGAATTGCATCACGCGGGTACTGATTAAAAGCTGCCTATAGAATTAATCCTCCTTCTGATGTTACTACGGAGACCAGTTGTGGAAGACGTTGCGGCCGGTGATGCCAAAGTCGAACTAACTAATACCAATCAGTGTCTTCGAGACCAGACCCATTGCCAGTTAAAACGATTAATCCGCAGTACTGCCTTCCTAGACCTCAGAACTAACTACGGACGTCGAGTGGATGTAACACAAACTGTTCTTGAACAGAACTTTTTAAAATGAAATCATAGACGACAAAATCTCTCACCATCTGGAACAATTATAATGGCTCTAAAGGAATCTCCTGCCTCAAAGAAAGAAAAAGAGATACGTGACCACTTGCAACCAGTGTAACGAGGTTTCTGGCAATACAACTTGGTGCTCCTATCCATCACTACTTGTGGAAAGTACCTTTTTTTAAGTAGATCTGTGTTTTTAAATCAAAAAATAATAATTACTGTAACTGTATAAAACGCTGGAAGTGGACTTAATAGCGGCGCTTCCGGACTGCGCCCGCGCGCCCCGAGCCACGGAACTTCAATTTCCGTTCCAAAGCTGATTTTCCTTTTATGACAGCAACACTGCTTCTATTTATTTACTTTTTTATGAAGATACTTATTGACACAATTTTGTATTCTACGCTTGATTTAGAATACTAATGAAGTTCAGCACAACAATTTTAGTTAGAAACTTTAGGTAGAATATGGTTTATGTGCATAAATTTCAAATTTAGAATAACTAGCTGCACGGATAGTGAAGTTGTTTAAGTGGTCACCTCGTCCACTGTACTGCATCAAGAGTCACTTGGGACATTTATTTATGAGATTCGCAGATGCACTCAGCTATGCTGAGTTTAAGGGTACGTTGTGTACATTATTTCTTTTTTTAACAATAATAGCACTAACATGGTTATGCATTGTGTTCGTTAATGAAGTCCCAGCCAAGCAAGGATGAGAATTTATTGCGTCATATACATGAGTTTGTGTGTAAACCATAATAATGATTATAACCATATATTAATATATATATATTAGTAAGTTTTCAGTTTTTTGTACATCTACATAGATGCACATCTTATATATGTATAAGATGTGCATCTAATATCATATGACATAGTTTATTTTTTTACCATTTTATTACGGACTACATAAACTGTTTATATGTTGCTAATGGAATGTCAAATTTTCAGCAACGCTATAAACAACACAAAAATCGTATGTTATCGTCATTACAAGGTGTCAATTGTCAGAAACAGTTTTTGTTCGTGGCTATGTTGAAATAAACTTTCTGCACAGCATTGAAATTTAAAACCTTATCCTAGCTTATCTTCATAAAATTTCGTGGGAAAGCGAGGTGTGTCTTACCTTACGCAATGAAGTAGGATTCGCAAGACTAAACGAAGATATTGTGTGCTTAGAGCTATTATCCAAAATGTATTTTACTTAACCAGGAATGGTCAGAGAGGAGTGCTTTTTTCTCTTTCCTTCGCTTCGAGGTATACTGGGACTCCACTTTCTCGATCTCGATTGCGATACGTTATTTACTTATTTTTCTGTGCCTTTTTTATAATTTTTGAAAGCTTGATTTATTAACAAATCAGGTAAACAGCTGGTAGAACTTGTTCGTCTTAAAGATTTTTTAGGCATAGCTCCAGAAATAACATAAAAAGAGGTTGGCCTTTAGAAAAAAAACATCTTTATTTATATAAAGGTTTCGAAACCTGTAGTCAGACAAACTGTCTAAATAAAATTTTGTATAAGTGCAGCCTAATATTAAGCTTTATGTATGGTCTGATGTTATAGACCTTTAGTAGCCAATGAACTACTATAAATGCTTTGAAGATCCAACATAAATCTAACAACTAATCTTCAGGCGGACGGTGTGTTTCCTTAGAGACTTGTTTGTAAAAAATATAAATTTATTCATAACACGGAACATATTAGTATACCTTGTGCACTTATTTATATTCTTATATTATTCGTATATAATCATAAGTGCACAAGGTATACCTACTAATAAGACAGTATGATGAAACAAATAGGCTTAAAAAATGTAGATATGCTAGATGCTTAAAATCATTAAATTTTTAATTTTTTTTTAAATAAACGTAAGTAAGTAAGTCCCTCGTTAAGTATTCTTAAATTTTCCAAACTTTCTAAATTTTTTCTTTCAGAAGAAACTTCTCCTGACAATAACAAACATAAAAAAAAAATTGCTAAATCGATCCCGCCGTTCACCCTTGATGGCGTGACTAAGGAAAATAGGGATTCGTTTCATATATATAGATGATTATATTGTCATTCTTCGTATGCACACATAAAACATAGTAAACACAAAATATTTGTGTGTCTGTGTTCGCTGAGTCTGTAAGTATAGCTAGTACGTTTGTTACTTGTTCACGCTGAAGCGGTGAACAGATGTTATCATATCTTACCCTTGATTAAGACAACACACACGGACGAGATCGTAGTCGAAAGATAGTACAACATATGGTGAAATATAAATAAAAAAAATAACATATAACTATTCAAGTCTGTTTAGAAATTACGTTAAGTGTCAGATGGAAACAATATCTTAAGAAAAACCCTTGATAACTGAACGAAGTAACACAATGATATTATTAATCATCGCTTCTGATATTTATTTTCACAGACGTCCGTTCAAATAGAGACCTGAGTGGAATGAGCCAGTTAAAGATATTATTAGAGCTTCATTCCCGGTATAAATATAAATCTGTCGAGAGATCGTGTATTAATCGTTGTATTTGGTGAATAAATTTACTTTTGTTTGAGTTTGCTTTTGCGTTATTTATTCAGTAGGACGACCCGGGGCCAGGGTGAGAGGCTTCTGTGTTTACATAACATTTTCGTGCCACCGACTTTGTCGTTGCCGTTCGTCGGTACCGCGATACCAACGGTATTCCACGAACTTGAATTTATAAAGTGTTTAGTTTGTACACTGTTTCTGTCTTTGTTATTACTTCATACAAATATGTTTAATGGCAGTTTACAGATAATTATATATTAGATATGTTATGCATATAGTAGTTAGCTAAATATTCTAGTAAAACAGAATTATTACTAGTACAAAAATATGAGAAAATATCAAAATTCATGACGTTACAAAAGTATTTTTGAAGAATGCTCAAATTGGAACCGCCCAACTGAGCAAACATTTGTACTCTATAAAAGATAGACAGTTAACCAGCGCACTATTGGCGTAGTATTTTTATATTTCTGCTGTTGCTTGAGGTTGCTGTAGTTTAGGGTTTAGAGTGGGGTCTCCTATGGTTAAAATAAATTGTTTAACAATCATCATGTAATTAAGTGGAAGACAATATTCGTTACTGTTTCCAAAGTATCTTATTTTTCTAAATTTTTAAACCAAATATTAAAAGTAAATGATTTGGCAATAGTTAGGTATGACGTCATAACTCATTATTTCGTACAAATTTCTACAGAAACTTACAATTTTGACGTTTAATAAATAGGAACTCATTTGACGGCACATTCTAATACCGCATTGGCAACTCATGGGTGAACACCACTAACAGTTTAAAAGTAATAAAACGAATGCTTGATTGATTTTACAGGGTGTATTTGAAAAAGGAACACTTACTTAAATCACTGAAATACGCCCTTTCAGTGATTTAAGTAAGTGTCTACTCTAGCAAGCAGTTACAATAAGAATTTTAGAAAAAAAAACTATCCTTTTATAAGTTACTAGCAGCGCCTGCAGTTTCACCCGCGTAAGTCCCGATCCTGTGTGAATATCGGGATAAAAAGTAGCCTATATGTTAATCCAGGTCTCCAGCTATCTACATACCAAGTTTCATCGCAATCGGTTCAGCAGTTTTGGCGTGAAAGAGTAACAAACACCCATACATACATCCATAGATCCTCACAAACTTTCACGTTTATAATATTAGTAGAATGAGCGTTTGAATTTTCAGGTATTTTTACCTCCGTTTCTCATAAAAGCAGGTTAAACGTGTAAAGTTAATTTTGGAACTATTCACTTTGTTATTGAGAAAATCCATAAAAAGTAACATAACATTTTTTCGAATAATAATATCCCATCTTTCATAAACCACGTCGTAGTTTTATACCTACAGGTATTAGATACTGCTAAATGGTAGCTTTATGGTAGACATACTAAAAAGCGTTATGGTATATTGCAAATCTGAATTATAAAAAAATACACGTGAAATTATCGCTAGGTCATATTTTTTAGTATTCCGTACGTCCGATTGAAAAAACGGAACTCTTATCACTAGGATCACTCGTGCGTTTGTCTGTGCTACGAATCTAGTGGATAGATAAAATTTAAATTTGGAACACATATCAATTTCTGTGACCCAAGCACAAATGTTCCACTTAAATATGTTGAGGATGGGGGCTCAATTTTGGGAGTCAAATTACAAACTTAAAAGAAAAAACTTATGCAAACTGTACCGTGTGACATATCAATGAAAAGGCTTATTGTGAGGGTCTCAAATATATATTTTTTAATTATTTTAAGTTTAATAGTTTTAAACTTATTCAAGAATATCGATTAAAATGTACTATTAGCCCTTATCTTCGAAACAACTGAGTTTGAAATTTTTAAATAATTATAGAAAAAAATCTTTACTTTTAATTACAGTGAAACTTAAATGGCACCCTATGGTCTTAAAATAACAAGTTATTTTTTTTTAATATTGTGCGTAGTGCGTACAAACTTACATTTGCAATTAATGGTACGGAACCCTCTTCACTCGAATTCAACTCGCACTTAGCTACGCACTCGCACGCTACACACCCTCGCAGACGATATGGTGTGGTTTTACAGACAATAATACGATACACATATACCGTCATATTTACGACGGACATACAGAACTGATAGTCTTACACGAAGTGTATGTTACAGAGGGAGCCTGTTGCGTGGGCGATTGATTTATCGCCATCGATCGGGAACGACAATAGGTGTGCCTACCCTACGCAAACAGTGCAAATACTGCCCACATTATGCGTTCTTCTTGTCGCTTATAAACTACTGGATATCTAGATGGTTCCTTTTTACATTTCAATGCACTCGAGCTAAATAACTTTAAAACTTTCGCGTTCGATGATGTGATCTACGTACGTACGACGTATTGAACGGGAATTAACGTGATCACGAAATAGGTATTACATACCTCTAAATTGCCTGACGTTTCAACCAGGTTGCACGGGCCAGTGCACCTGTAATACCTGATTTTTTTAATTAAGTATGTAATCAATTATTTTTCATGTATTACTGGCCTGTTGGTCTAGTGGTTAGCGACCCTGACTGCTGAGCCAGAGGTCGTGGGTTCGATTCCCACCTCGAGTCTAGGTGTTCATTGTGTCCGTTGTTTGTATGTTTGTAAAGTCCCCCGCGACACAGGAGTAATTCCTAATGCGTAGTTGTCTTTTTTAAATAAAGAAAAAGAAAAGAAAGAAAAAGTGCTAAGTTATAATATAATGCCCTAAGAAGAGTGTTGCATTTTCTAAAAAAATCAATTTGAATAATATTTCTAATAGGTATACTTAAAACTGTCACAAACATACCTAAATATTTCATTATACGAAAACCTCTAGACACGACTCACTTAGACGTTATTTTACTAATGGAGGTTCTCTAAAGAGATATTTCATAAAAACTTTTGTTGAAAAGCATCCCCGCTTCAACAAATTTAATCTAAAAAAATGGTCCTAGAAAGTAAATAAGCGACCATTAAGTCGTCCTTTCTTGTACTTTGAAGGTCAGCAGGTATTACACGGTTTTATATCAATGGGATGTCGGATCCTCTCAACTTGTTTAGTCATGTACTCTATGGCAACTCTATGTTATACGACAGACTGACGTTAATCGGTATAAGTGTCGATTTAAACAAAAAAAAATCAATTTTTTCCTGATTTTCCTTATGTCCTATTAAATTATAGGGACCGTCTCTAGTTTAGTAAAACACAGAGTAGACAATTCAAATCGTTTTGGCCGCTTACCGAAAATAAATTTAAAAATAAAAAGCGACGAGTACCACCTCCTTTTTCTCAGACCTTAAAATTAGTAGCATTTATTTAAACAATTTAGAGAAAATATTAGGCGCTTACTACAGTTTTTAACCACGATACTGGTTTGTAAGTTAAATCACACTCGTTCTCGCAAGTCTCATGTTCGACGGGTAACACCCGATGATCGGGACTCCTGAAGAACTCCATATGCTTGGCATAGAGATTTTTTGGGAAAGTGGTGATGTAAATAAGTGAATATGTCGATAATACTAGTCTACATTATACGATAGTTTTTATATGTTCATAACTCAAATGCACCCAGCATTAATATATAGATTGATATTTATTCGGAGCCCAGAAGTTCCATACCGGGCCGCGGACAAATTTCAACTCTTGTCATTCTTCTTTTTTTGTTACCCTTATATTCTACATTAAAAATCTAACATCTGGTTTTGAATTAACTACCACTCATATGTCAAGAGGAAGTGCAATCCGAGTGCATTATACCATTTTTATATGTTATGTTTGTGATGGATCTCATTTCTCTTTGTTGGTAGGTATATTAAAGGAAACATCATTAATCAAAGACACTGCACCTACCTACATCCACTACTTACCTATCTATTTACGCTAAGAGACGAAAATTGCATGAACAGCAAAAGTAAATTTGTAATCCCGTATCTTTTATAAACAATTACAAAGTTATTTATGCACTTTTATATCCAAAAAATGGAACTAAAATTGCACTAACTTTGAGTTTTTTCTTGTTTTATAGATTAAAAACTAATTGTATTCAAAATTTAAAGCTGTGTGTGTGCCTGCTAGAAGCACCTTACAATTTTGATAAACGGCCAGGAGTGGTAGTGGAGGAGTGAGGGAGTAAGTAGTGAGTCAGTGACTAAATTAAAGAACTTTGAGTTGAAAAATAGTTATTGAATATGATTTGGGAATATACCTACATAGTTATATTATATCGCCTTAGTCAAAGAAAATTCAAGCTCCTAGCTCTATCCACAACGAAGTGAATTCCTTTTTTTAAAGTGCTTAATTACTATTAGCAAATGTATATTTTTGGACTCCTTTCAAAAATCTATATCTGTGATAACACTGATAAAAAGAGTGCTATCCCAAAGTCACGATACAAAGTATTTTGTTAGTAATCAATATTTGAATAAAATATTTAGTTTCAATTTGAATTTCGTATAAAATCAAGTTGAACAGAAAACTTAAGATAACCGTATGAAACAAAGAAATATATTCACCACATGTTTTCCTTTTTATAAAGTTTTTTCCCCTGTGAGCGTGACTCCATAAAACTTTTGCTCACAGTAAAGCAAATCCACACAATCCCGCCTGCAGCACAATGTGCAACTTGGCTTTGACTGGATTCCACGACAGAACATTTTTTATTCTCTTTGGAAATTACGTCACGCTAAACAACACAGCATCAGCATAAACTGTACTTTATATATTTACATATTACATTCTCGAAACAGACAGAACTACACTTCCTGTGTACAAGACAATGATTGCATTTCCATAATAAAGTATGTATAAACCATAAATCTTTTGGTACGTTTTAATAAAATTTAATGTGGAATATAATAAAAAATGCTACACCTATTTCGCATTCAAAATTAAGAAACAGTCTTATAGTAATGAACAAACGGGGACGCCATTAAAATAGCGAATCATAAATAATTCAAGCGCGGGTTTGGCGTCGTTTCAAGACATTTCCACATTAAATTTCATGAGAGATACATTTTTCCGGTGAACGACGCGTGCGATCGTGCACTAACTGTCCAACTCCAACCACAGAGTTACGGAGTAATTGACCGTCTGTAAGATTACCGGACTCAATGGCTCAGCAATAATTTTATTCAACTTTTAAAAACATTTTCAATACCAAGCAATATAACTTTAAACTCTCACTGATTTATACAAACAACAATGCACAATTCTCAAACAATTCTGTCTTAAGTATTTCCAGTCGTGGTGGAAGAAATCTTATTTATTCGTTTTGTGTCGTCGCCTAAACCGCCGGGAGCACTGACGGGGACTATTCTTGGTACATTTTTTTTTACTTTTGACGGTATAAAGAAATGTCTACGAGTTATAAACGTTGATTTACATGGTAAGTTAGTTACACTGATTGTCGAAATTTCATTAAGTCTGAAGTTGTTTCTCGAGCGTCGGCAGTTGCTTCATAACCGAGGGTTCAAATTGGCGACATTGTGGAAACGGTCATCCATCATTCTAGTATCAAAATTTGAAGTTGACATAAAGTGGATGAGAAAATGATTGATGTGTTGGCGTCCCCCCTAAAGCTATTGGCATTTGCCGCAACTAACGCATTAATTGAAACTACTTTCATACTTACCACACTACTTCACGGGTTACACACGCTAGGAATGTAACAAGCTTACTAAGTTATTGAACAATATGTTTACATTTAAGTCCTTTTTCTTGCCTCTTTCAATGACAGAGTTTTTTTTTCAACTCATCTAGAAACAGCTTTGACAAATGAATAAAAAAATAACAGAAAATCATGCATAATACTAACGAAAAGGAAATCAGGTACACGCGTATTCGTTTTTGAAGTTAATTAAATATGAAAAAAGCGTTATAATAACATAGCAGAAAGTTAGAATATGCTCTTGCACATATCAGTGATACTTCTGTCATAGTCACAGGAGAGAAAGTAATATTTTACTTTCCTAACTAGCTTTCAAAACACCGCGCCCTGTCAGCTACGATAGTTTTCAACCAGCAAATCTATAATCTCTCAGCAAAGAAATAATAATAAATAAACATGAATTGCCGAATGTATGTAAGCGCATCATTTCAGGACGGCTGCACCTATTTGAGTAAATAATTTTGTGTTGTGTTCATAATTTCTAGGACAAGGTGTGTATTAAATTGTTTTTATTAAAAATCTACTGAAATGTTGAAAATTTATTATGACGTTTAAAACATAATTTAATTTTATTTCGGGATTTCGGGAGTTCTGCGATAACTCATGTTTGTGTGTGAGTATGACTGGGTGTCTATGTAATGTACTGTCCCTAGATGCTTCAGATTCACGATTGCACCTGGTGAGATGGTGCTGCAACCAGGTTCTAGGATTCTTATTAAATGTATATGTGTGGGTCCCTGGATGGTTTAGATTCACTATTGGAATCTATTATTATACAGTTGGGCTATATGATTCTTATTAAATTTTTTTACGACAATCAATCAATTTTCCTAGTAGGTTGCTGCGGAAATTTTAGACATTAATTGGATTTTGGCAAAAGTTTAATTGCTATTTTTTTAAGATTTTAGTTCAGCGTGTTTGTTTTATTGTCGAAATCACTTGTGTAACACTAAAAGAAAATGCATAACTGATGGATTTATTATTACGTGCAGACTGGACAATGTCTGTTGGGTCCGCTACTGCCAGGTAAATAAAATGTGACACTTTAGAGGTATGAAATATTTAGTTCGTTATATAATGTGCACGTAAACCTGTCCTTTCACTACTTTCAGTTACTTTTAATGTTCACACACACGCTATATCCTTATTATCAAATTATTAATGAATCCATAACAAAAGTACAACAAAAACTTTTTGTGTGTAACGATAAACACTATTAAGTTTTCATTTTCGTTAAAAAACTATCATGATAGAACGTACGATAAGAATAAATTGTTTAATTTTAGAGTGCCGCAGCGTACGTTAGGATGATTTGTTTTTATCCCTATCCTGTTTCCTTAGATATAAATAGATATGTGAGTACCCATGTATATATGTATAGGTGTCTATACAGTTACTACGTCGGTGGAGTCATAAGCCTGCCGATTGATATAGTCGCACGAATGAAAGGTCAATGGGAATGAAGATCTGAAAATACGAATCCTTCTCGATTTATTATTGGAATTCCTTTGAATACAATTTGAATCGTCCGTATTTTATATGAAATGTTTAGGTAGGCTTTCCTGGTTCTATGAATGATTTCCGCTACCGCACGCAAAATGAACTGAAATATTTCATTTTCGACGAATGTAGCAATTTGCGCTACGTTCGTAAATTGTACAATAAATTCGCTTTTGTAGACACAATTACAAAGATAAACTACACACGTTATATATGCACTGGCCATTCTCTGTAGTTTCATTTGCGATTATCATTGAATGTCGAGTGCGGTCACTACTGTACCCTTCTTATACAAATTAAAAAGCGCAAAAAAAAAACAAAACTTACAAACAAACTTTTAAGCTTTATAATATTAGTATAAATGAGCCGGTTAATGCCGAATAATCTATAAACGTAAGCGCGAAAAACGACATTAATAAATGGTGGCAACTGAAATGCTACATTTGCGCTTCTACGAAAGCTTGGCTAATATTATTGCCACCGTACATTCAGAACGTGCTTCCTTGGTCTTACAGTCATTAGATGAATCGTACCTAATGTCGTACGGAAATTTTCCACGAAACCATTACTCCATGTGGGAAGGGAAGATTGCAAATTCACGTGTGGCTGAAAAAGCCAGCATTCATTTGTTTAGTGACTTGCATTGTGACTGTAACGTGGGTTAATGGATGTAACGGTTAAGTTTAGACTTGGTGTTTGTAGTGATTACTAGGTCTACCATGAAATGTTCCTAATGCGGGTTACTTTAGGTACCTAATAATTGCTAGCATTATTAATATTCTTCCGCTACGAAGTAGGGCATTACCCGAATTCTAAAATACTAACAGTACCGCATCAGGCTGTAAGATGTGGTGTGTCAACAGGTGAGTGTCACCAATGCTGTTGAGATGATTTACATTTTTTTAACTGCTCAGTTGTTGTCATGGGTACAGAAAGACGTTTGATCCAGAATAATCATTAATTTAAATTACCTCCGACTCGATTATCCCTTCAACGATTAGAAAAGAGCTGATCTTCGAACGGCTGAACAGATTTCCTTGAATTTTATCTAAGAACACCGTCGATCAAGTCACCTTTCAAACAAGAAAAAAGGGCACTTTAGCGGGTTCATTCTTTTGGAAGCTACGATGCCACAGACATACACAGACGTTTTGCGTCGGGGATTAAAAAAAGTAATAGTCGCGGACAAAAGCTAGTTAGGTAAATATAGTTCTTAAAATACACATGGATTTTGTGCTATTTAATACTTTAATGTTAATAAAACACATAATACACGATTTTAAAGTGATTTCAATTATATTTCTAAACATTTGCGTTGATTGTTATCAAAGTTTTATTACCAAGCCACCATTTCAGTAATAAAGTCCACACCTACATTCACACCGTTTAAGAATTTATTTGATTGTTTTCGTGACTTGCATTACCGCTGGCTTGCTACACTGAGTGAGTTTTTTATATCCAACATTCTAACACAATTTTATTTACGCCATGCTTTATATGTATTGTATAATGACCAGTTTTAGAAGGTCACTATAATACTTTACCAGCATATTTACCATCTTAATCTTATTAGATAATTTACTTTCGATTTCTTCATTCTCTTAGTATTATATTAATTTATAAATATAATAGTAACAAGCACAAAAATGTTTCTAAAAATTTTAATACATTTTTAACCCCCGTCGCAAAAAGATATTTGATTATAAGTTTGACGTGTCTGTGTGTCTGTCTATGGCATCGTAGCTCCCAAGCGAATGGACCCATTTAAGTGCTTTTTTTTTTTGTTTAACAGGTGACTTGATCGAGTGTTCTTAGATATGGTTGCAAAAATTTGTTCTTTTCTAATCGTTGAAAGGATTTTCGAGTCGGGAGTGTTTTAAATTTTACATTTATGAATATGAACTTTATCTCGTTGTACATAGAATAATTTTATCGCGATCGATCGCAAGATTTTAGTTTCAATTCCAATGTCCAAGCTGTGTTTTTTTTTTATTAAATACTTAGTAACAGCACGGATTTCAGTTAAGTGTAGACAGTAATAGGCTTGATAAAGATGACCCAATAAGGCTATTTTTATTTTGCAACTAAGAAAATCAAAACCCCAATAACGACTTGCTTGAACTTTAGAATGGTAAATGAATGTAAACACAAATGTATGTCACGAGACTCTCATATCTATCTTTATGTACATTAAACACATATTTCCTTAAGGTAATAATAACATAGCGCACAGTTTAATGAAAAACAAAAAAATATGTTATACACACGACCAAGAACTTAAAAATACTTGAACCCGTGTAAACGTTACACTACTTACCGAGCTGGAATTAAAAGGCCATTACTGTCATGCACTCAGTGGGCCAGCAATGAGTTTATTATATTGTTGAACAAAATTTAAATATACCTTTTCGTACCACGAAAACCCCTCATCCTTACTTTATAATAAGATGAATTCTAATACACTTAAAAGCTTGTCATCCAAGTAGCTTTTAATCAGCCTTTGAAGCCCAGCCGCTTAATTTGTAAAGTGTCAAAATAAACAGATTGATTAAATTATGTACAAAGGTTGGTACAGACGTTGAGGTGAGTGGATTCATTAGTCCACGTGACTTGCAGTGTAAAAGCGAGTGTCACCGGCCTCTCCCACCCGGCGCGAGCGACCGATGGGTGACCGCGCCGCTGAGCACAGCCGCCCCCACGGTTTTACTGCTTTTAAAATACAACCCGGATTCACCGGCTCCATTACACTAATTACGTTTCGAATTTAGAACGCTCATGTTTATTTATGTTGTTTGTTTTGTTCAAACTTTATGACTCTTATAAAAGTTTTAAAGTGTTCAAATTGACTCATTTCGGTTAAGCCACCAATAAAATAACATGGTTGTTAATTGACTTAAAATTGACTAATTAATAATATCGTAAGTTTAAATTACGCTATAAAACCGAAATTACCCACTACCATGTTAATTATTAATTCCAGCTTATCAGATTTCATTAGAAACTAGTTCCATGAAAGCTTTAATATCACGCATGTTCTTTGTACTCAGAACAGTTATGTTAGTCCCTGGGTGATATTTTGTGGCTGTTCTTGAAGTAGTTTATTCCTAATTGGTTCGTCTTATCTCAAGAATATTATCATAAAGAGTTATTACGCGTATGAACTAGTTTCACTGCTTGCGTGTACTTAAAATTAACGCTACCTATCAACTAAATACACAGAGTATATTTCAGAATACATCGGCGATAACGCTGCAGTAAACTCGGCCCTCATCACACTATTTTGTAATTGGATCGTAAACTTCTGTAAAATGATGACCTATCTTTTAGTGGCTTGCTTTCATGACTATTTCATTTGCCTACTGACTACTTTTTCTTCCAACAATAGTCGATACGAGAACATTTAGTTCCTGGATAACATTATATTGCATGTAAATTTGTTGTAGAGCTTATTCAACATAAGATATTGTGTTTACATAACCATGTTTCCGTCGATATTGGATAACGTTGAAATCGTATTTTGAACATTCTTTTCTTAACTACCAAATTAGAAGTAATAAAATGTCACCATATTTTTTAAGTTAATATCTTTTAAACTATAATTTTATCAGTTTGTGTGAGTGTAGATTTTATTTGACGATATCTTTTTCGGTGTCCTCAATATTGAGAAGATTGTGCTAGATACATATATGAAGAGTTGGATATGTATATGTTGCTATTGTGTATTGGGGTCGAAAATGTGATTCCTACGACCGGGTTTATTGGAACAGTTTTAAAGCTTCTGCGTTCCGTGTAAGGTAACAAGTTTAACGAACATTTCTGTGCCGTCGTACAGCTTCCAATGAATCAAGTATTCCAGGAAGTTATTTCCAGATTGGTTACCTTTGCGTCTACATACTAATGAAGGGCTTAAGTATATACTTTTTAAATCGGGAAATACTCGCACTTTGTAATGTAGTAAACTTACATACCAGTATTAGTATGGCAATACAAGACTTTTCTCGAACTAAAAGTCAATGCACTAAAATTATTTCTTAAATTGAATTCTGAATAAAACATGCTAGGAATAATGTTATACATTTAAATTTTGACGTAAAATAATGAGAGATTTATAACAGAATGAGCCTTATTTTAAAAAATGAGACCTCTAAACACATAATAGGTTACTCAGATTGTTAACGACAAAAGGTCATATTAGATAGTGTTATTAGTTTTTCTAACATAATTTGTCACTTATTTTTGTTTACCACGTCACGTCATTGTATCTAACGAAAGTACCTACTCTGGAATGTGTATCATGCCTAACGCAGCTGATACTGCTGACACAAATGCTATGTCAGAGAGGTACCCTATCATATTGTAGCGACTGATTGATGCCAAAGGTCGTTCGTATATACGTAACAAGTCGCGTATCTGTTACGATACCCGCTATCTGAATATAACAGCTCTCTATATTGAGCGCATGAATCATTTTAAAGCTTACAGTTTCGGTATCGGAAGTACTTAGTGATATCGTAATGAATGAGCGCTTTATTTTTAAATTTTACTTTAATTTGTATGTTATTTACACTTTTTGATAAAAAGTGTTCGTGTCAAGTGTGATAATGACTTTATTTATGTCAAGTATATGGCTAGTTTGAACTTTATTTATGCAATTATTTAAAAAGGTCATAAAAATATTGCAGAGTTATTTTAATGCTGCAAGCTTACGTAGTTTAAAGTGACCGCTTACTCGTTTACCGCCTTATTAGCATGAGCCGTGGTATAATAACATCAAATATATAACATTATTAATGTGCACTGAAAGTACCTAGTAATTTGATCGGAATCAGCTATTGAATCGATTTCCTTAATTTATAGATTTTATCAAGAATTTAGTTAAAACTAAGTTATCTTGGCTTATTTTGGGAACAATGTCGTATGTGTCTGGTCTTCATTAGGTAAACCCAGAAAATGAGAAATTACCATTTAGCTTGGCATGAATTGATTACCTATGTTAACATATACAATAAATATGCAGTATGCATGTTTTTATAAATATGAAGTACCTACTTAGAATAAAAATGTTGAAAGGTATATTTGTACTAAAGAAGTTACTGCAGATGTGTCGAAGTGCTTTTTAATTTAAAATCTAGGAAACTATCTATACTATCTAGAGAAACTTAATAAGTCAAGTTTATTGAGCTACTTAGACAAATTGACAGATATAAAGTTAATACATAAAAAAGACAAGACCAGTTCAAAACATTAGGAAATTAAATGCTGACCATTGCACAATGTACTAACTGTCTCGAGTCTGGCTCAGATACTATTAATGAAAAAAAAAATTAAACTTACAATTAAAAAAAACAAAAAAAGAAAAGAACAATGTATCCGCTAATATCTTAATAAACTACTATACCTACCTTTCTCATTTCAAATTTAGATCATATTCAAATTCACACCTCATTAGTAACAAATACAGCTTCTGACGTCGAACACACCCATGTTCTCGATAACGTTAGTAGATACATACACACACCGGAGCTTTGAGCATACCAATGTGAACATTACAATACTGGATTAATTACAGAGCTCATTTGGCGTATTATACACAAAATAATGATACATTGCACACATTCGATAACTAATATCAAAAAAATCACAGTTCATGTTCAATAATTTTTTTGTAACCTAAACCGGTCATAACGCCCTGACAGGCTGTTTTAGTTATTTTACAAAATGAGAATTATTCAGAAGCCATATTTTGAATCAATGGTTCACAGGTTTTGATACATAAAAAAAATTTAAGATTTGAATACCGAGGATCTAGATAACTACCTACTCCTTATTGAAAGTCGGTTAAAAAGTTATCAATATTCGTATTTCAAAAGTTTATAATTTTCACACTGATTAACACGTAAGTGTGTCATAGTCAAAAATTAATTTATCATCTGTGTTCCAAATAACATTTAAGAATCAGAAGTCAGAAACTATTGCACTGTAACACCAGCGATAAAAAAAGGCTTATAAAAACAATAATATGCCAAAAATAATCACGCATTAAGTACACTAAAAAAAAAGAATCGAATTCGCCTGACACACACACGAGCAACCTTATTATTATCACAAAAACAAAGACTAAAAAAAGAACCAGGTTTAATCCGCCATTTCAAATTGTAGATGTTTTTTATCTACACATTACATCCAAGTTTAGTTATCAAAATTTAAATTCAGTTTATGAATTGCGATGTATAGTAAGCATGTATTGTAGAACCATAAGAGAGATATTCAAGTTTGTATCCATCTTTCACGGTAATGAGAATTCGGTTGATAAATTTAGTACCAGATGTACCACTGTTGTTGTAAATAATGACAGATGCACAAACCTATATTGATTTGTTTTTATAAAGGAGCAACAAACCCTCTTAGCATGTCCAATGTCCCCCACCTGTTTTGCATGTTCAACGTCCACATTTCTGTTCTGTTCACCTTTACTTTCACAATAATACAAAGATTTATCATTCAGTACTTAAACCAGTTCACAATTTCACATTTGGTCTGCAAACTAATTTATTCGGTGCCACTCCTTCCTGCAACACTACATTGTTTCAGTAACAAGACTAAAATTAATTACGTTATGAAAGCTCGGGACGTATGAAACTATGCATATGTATTACTAACAAAACCACCTATGAAATATAATATATACTACATTACATTGGATAGTTTTAGTAGTATTAAATAGAAATTATGGAAGAAAACAAAACTTATTTAGCACTCACACATAGCATACGTAGACTATTAATATTTATAAGAACGTAACATTGAAAAAGAGATTGTTTTTTTATTTTTTTTTATTTTATTGGTTTTAAGGATAGACAATATTATGTATAAGACTACCTCTGGTTAACACCAAATTGGTCAACCAATATAGAAAACAGTGCAATCAATAATTCTAGAAGATATATATTTTTTTAAGGCATAGTTGGCAAATGAGCAGACGGGTCACCTGATGGTAAGTGACTACGCTCATGTGCACCTGCAACTCTCTCTGAGTCACAATTGCGTTGCTGACCTTTAAGGTGGGAGTAGAAAAAGGGAGGGAAGAGTGGGAGAGGGGGGAGGAGGAGAGAGGGAGAGAAGGAGGGAGAGAGAAGGGTTAGGGCCTCCGGTAATCTCACTCATATGTGTATATGTGGCCGGTTTTCTGTGAGGCCGTGATATCACTCCGGTCGAGCCGGCCCATACAGGCTGAAGCATAACTCTCCAACTTACAAACATATATACATACGTACATAAGTAGGTTACATATGTATGTTAGAAACAGTCTCAAAACCACTGATATTAACTATGAAAATCACTAACTAACAGCAACTGCCAAGTTGTTCGTACCTCTGTTTGCACTCAAGTCAATCGTTCGAAACATATTCCTACCCTTTTATAATCCCACAATTTGTTAATATTTATCCATTGACCAATAGTATTGCGTTACCGGTATAACCAGTCAAAATAATATCTATTAGCTTTTTTTATTAAATAGTGAACTGTGTTATCATTTATTATAGTTTGTCCCTATTTTTAATAAAATAAATAAGGGTTTTTAATGTTTCGACAACACATACAATATGTTTATTCTATGAAAGTAAAAAGAAGTCTTGATGTGGATTTATTAAGATTTTTGATGAGACTACGGTAATTGCCACAATAAGCATTTGTAATTTCTTAAATAAACAGTGGTGGAAATGATATTGTAGATCTTATTTAACTAAGCACTAAAAATCCCTTATTTTACTTAAGAAGTAGGTATCTTATATGCTGTTCTGCTGTGACAATGAATAATTTTCAGACTTTATGATGACATCACTAAATTTGATTCTGACGTTACTAAGAATAATTGAGACTAAGTTGATTATGTTTTTTGCTCATATGATATCAATGATGGTGGTTGATAGATCCATCCATCAACCACCATCATTGGATCATTGAATGGTTGGTTTAATGATATTTTTTTATTTTATTTTAGACGCTCACGGCTTAAAAAAAGACCAAGCTACTTTTTATTAAAGAAGATTGTATTAGAGAAATAAAGATATTTAATATTGACACGGTCGATCTAATTGTTACTTCATTTATTAATAAACAACTTTTGCGGTTTAAAAAACTGCATTGGGACTTGCGGAGCTTGAGTTTTTTAAATGTTAGTGTTTTGATGAGATCTCTTTTCTTATTGTAGGTAGATTTAAAGGAAACGTCGTTAGACAATGACACTGTACCAATCTATATCCACTATTTGCCTACCTATCTATCGCTTTAGGTAGTGTAAATAACGAAATATTTTATGAACTGCAAAAGGAACTTTGTAATTCTATATCTGTTACATAGAATTACAAAGTTGCAGTTTAAATATCCAGAAAACAGAACTCATAATGCGGTATGTTTGAGTTTTAACGTGCTTTATATGCTAAACATTAATTTTGTTTAAAAATTTGACGCTTATGTGTCTGCTAGAAGTACTTTACAATTTTGATGATCGGCTAGTAAGTCGGGGACAAAATTAAGGCATTTGGACTTGCTTGATTCTAAAACTACGATGGCTTTGAGAAGAGGATGGTACGGCTGTGCCTTTGTTTTTTTTTTCTCGTCTTGGTGGGGGCACTGCCGTGCCCCTAGACCATGTACTATTATTTTTATTTGTCCTAAATAAAATAACTTTAATCTTTAGTTTTAAGAACACGAAACATTATTTGCCAGGACCAAACTAAACATGATATATCTATAGTTTCGAGACTTTTGTAACAACAGAATGACCTGATTCCAAAATAGATTTCTTTTTTATTGTGATTATAACATAAAATCTAATTGTGGTGTTGTTTGGAGTGCCTTTTAAGATTTCGTTAATATTATTTATAGGTACTAGCGTAAGTCGGAATCTTACCAATTATCCGATCGGCGATTTCTCTCCCACGAACATCCAACAACGTTTGAAAAACTGGAGAAAATAATGATTTATTAAATACTAGCAGCGCTTCGTAGTTTCACCCGCGTAAGTTCCGATCCCGATGGAATATCAGGATAAAAAGTAGCCTATGCGGTAATCCAGGTCTTAAGCTATCTACAAACCAAGTTTCATCGCAATCGGTTCAGTGGTTTTGGCGTGAAAGAGTAACAAACATCCATCCATCCATACATCCAAACTTTCACATTTATAATATTAGTGGGATGGATTTATTGAATAATTATTTTCTCCAGTTTTGCTTACGGTGTTGGGTGTTAAAATCCGTCCGTAAACAAAACGAATCGTTTCTTGATTATAGGAACTGGATATTAGTCGATAAACGAATCATATGAGTTCAAATTCAACAGGTTTATTAGTAGCCCCTAAATAGTTCTACTATCCACCTTCTGGGTTTATTATCAGATCAGCTTCCTCCGCGATTTGTTCTATCTAAGTTGGGGTCGGTTTTCAGTCTAACTACGATACGGCCGAATTTCGATATTTTACTTGAAACGACGGCCATCAGACCTCCACAACCTACTTGGGTTGTGGAGGTCTGATGACAATCGCTTGACTAGGCGATATCGAGGTTCTGTAGTTAGACCAAGTTGTCAGACTTTTTAGGACTCCAACTACCCGTAAGGAATGCCACAGAAGTTCGTATGGCAAACCAGGACTAACGGCTTAACGTGCTCCCCGAGGCACGGATGAGCTTCAAGATACAAAATAAAGTATTGTCATCCGAACTACTTTACTTGAAACATACAAAGTTTCATTTCGGTGACAATTATGAAGTAGGTTAAATTGCCCTCCAAGACTTGCTTAAATAGTTAGTTATAATATAAGTGAAGCTAATTAAAACTTATTCAAAAAGGTAAAGGGAGAATGAAAATTGCTATTTCTCTACTCTTTATAATGGAGTGGACAGATTCATATGTAGTTTAAGCCACGATGGTTTTAGTGTCTTGTTATTTCCCACTCTAATTTAAATATGTAAATTTTATTAGGCATAATACAGACTGAAGACTTGAATTGCAAATGAATGTGACATTACGTTTTATAGGCTGGTTGCCAATTCGCTGGCTCGTTTCCTTAGAGTTGACAGCAAATTTTCACTTAGCTCTAGTTTAATAACCACTTCATTGGTTACACATTTAAATAATAAGACATGATAAAAATAAAGAGTATTGGCTTCGTTTTCCCAGGAGTAACCATTATGCAAGAAGCACAACTGCAGGGTGAATTTTAAGTCATGTTTAGTAAACCTTGATGGGCTTGTTGGTGACTAGTGGTTAGTGATCCTGACTGCTGAGCCGGGGGTTGTGGGTTCGATTCCCACTCAGGACCAATAATTGTGTGATGAGCACGGTGTAATTAATTTATCTACAATATTATTTAACTACAATATTTAGTAACGTAAAAGTATGTTAATGTATGTTTATTAGCAGTCTGGTTACCATAGTACAGGCTCTGCCTAGTTTGGGGTTAGACGGCCGTGTGTGAAAAAAAACGCAACTTGACTATAACCTACTGATTTCTTTGTATGGCTCTATCTATGCTCCTGGATATTATTAATTTTATTTAATTTATTCATAAACGTCGTAAATAAAATTACACAATCGCAATTACATGCAGTTAGATCCTACTAATATTAAAAAAACGTGAAAGTTTGTGGGGATGTATGGATGTATGGATGTGTGGATGTTTGTTACTCTTTCACGCAAAAACTTCTGATGCCATGAAACTTGGTATGTAGATAGTTGGAGACCTGGATTAATACAAAGGCCACTTTTTATTCCGATATTCCCACGGCACCGGGACTTACGCGAGCGAAACCGCGGGGCGCAGTTAGTTAAGTATAAATTAAAACAATAGAAAAACAAATTAATAGTATACTGTACTGTACAAGTGCAAGTTGGACTCGCGCACCGAGGGTTCCGTAAAATATTTTTATTAAATGATGTAACTAAAAATTTCCCGTTTTCACAATTTTTCCTTTATCTGCGCTATAAGGCGTTGCTTCGTACCAAATTTCAAGATTCTGAGTTCACAGGAAGTACCCTGTAGGTTTTGATTCCCTTGCGAGTGTCGAAAATTTGCGGAAATTTGCGGCATAAACGGCTGTATCTTTTAATTGCGTTAGCTTAGAAGTTTTGATTTTTTCACAACTCTAAGGGACAGCAGACTTGAGTATTTGATATAAATTTCAGCTTGATACCTCCACGCGTTCCTGAGAAATAGGGTCTTGACAGACAGACAGACCTTCGGACGGACGGACAACAAAGTGATTCTATAAGGATACCGTTTTTTCCTTCCGAGGTACGGAACCCTAAAAAGGATACATAATTAAAAAAAATTAATAAATGAATTGATATACGAACGATGTGCATTGCTTTTTGAACAGTTTCCTTTTCAAACGGAGGTATGTTAATAATGATTGCAAATAATCTCAAACTAACCTGTAGTTAGCAGAATTACTTTTTTTTTGCTAGTCCGAGCATATTCATAAAAATACTTAATATTTATTGTCAATTTGAGTAGGTATATTTAAGTGTCGTCAGAAAGAGACTTATGCATATTCAAGCAGGGACTCAAAGGTACACGGAATTATCCCATGATACATAAAATTACATAAATAAAAATGGAATACATCACAGTATACGATAATCGTATGAATATTGCCTTATACATGTTTAATGTCAAAGCTAAAAGATAGATTTTGTAAAGGTTAATTCAAACGTTCAAAGGTAATATTTTCTCATTCGTATAAAATGATCCCACACTAAATCCTTAAAAATGTGTTATTGGACGCCACGGGTACGGCAATATTAAAGGTAGTCACGTGGCTTTGCGTCCCACCTTAGGAAAATCTCGATGCTAAAATAAATGGAAGATTTCATAATCTGTGACGTTATGCATAACGTCCAACTACTTTTAAACCGCTTTTGCTAGTAAAAGAGTTTAGCATAAAATAAACTGTGGTTTTTGTAACCATCAAAAACATTTTAAGAATGAATTTAAAGAGAAAGGCTTTGTGTGGAAACCCCCACGGCTATCACCTCACCAAGGCTATCGGTGAAGTGGTATGAATCGAACCGACTAAAACCACACGGTGTTCCGTCACAAGTGATTCTATCGCAAGGGACTCGGGTATACCCTAAGGAGGAAGTCCCCGAGAAAGGAAGTCCCCGAATAAAAATCTCAATGTTTATTAATTTGAAATATTCACAATTTATTCATCGAAATCAGGAGGGAGACATGTTTGGCTATTTGATGCCATGCGATTTCACCTCTTTTTTAAGTTTTTTGAAAATTCATTGAAAAAGTCTTGGACGAAAACTGGGAGAAGGTTTAAGAAGCAAGTGAGCGAGAAAGTGGCAGGCGAATTGTATCAAAAAATCAAAAAGAATTTTTTAAATAGAGGGTAGAAGCTATTTCTAAGCTGTTAATTGGTCTAATATACAATATAAATGATAACTGAAGTTCAAATCGAAAGGATAGTTTCGATTTAACTTCTGTGAAAAACCTTATGAAAAATATTTAAATGTACATAAATTAAAGATGCTTTTGTAGTATTGAAGCTCTAGGATGACATAAATTGCTGGTAAAAAGTTACACAAATTTTAAATAAATAATTATTTTTCGGGGCACATGCTAACCTCGACTCATATTAGAAGTAATATTTTGTCAACTGAGCTGAGCAATTAATGGCTAGTGATAACGTTTTGCAAATAGGGTCTATTTGCAATACGTTATCACTAACCATTAATTAATCCAGTTAGAAAATGTCATTTCGTCCGAACTCACTGACTCCAATTAGGTATCGTTGTTATCTGCTATGTATCAGAATATTTGTTTGCTGTGTATGTTTCTTTTTAATTTAAACATGGCTTTGTCGTTATTCCAAATTTACTGATAATTATTGTGTTGAAACTTTCGTGATTCGCGATATTAGATGTGTAAATAAGGACTTAATCGCGGTAATAATTAGAAGGTACAATCCTAGAAGGTACAAACCTTACAGATAATATTTCAGAACAATTTTTTTTTTCGTTTTTTTTTTTATAGTTTTACATTTCACATTATTACATACCTATTGTTGCGGTGCCTGTGTGTGTTGATCTATATTTTTTTAAATACATATTTTTTAATACATCTTTTTGATGAAATAAAAAATAAATTTGAAATTTTAATTTAACTCAAGTTTTAAAAATATATTAAGAGGATTCGTAGCGTGATGTTACATAGCCTATAGCCTTCATCGATAAATGGGCTGTCCAAAACTAAAATAATTTTTCAATTCATTTTTTTCAATTCGAAATAGTAGTTCCGGTTCAGCTTTATAATATTAGAATAGATAGTCGACTAATTATGGAATGGTAATAGCAGATTCTAATAGTCTAACTTTAGCTTTTTTTAAATAGGCATGCTAATTAACATCTTAAAGTTTTTTTTTTTTGGTTCTTAATTATTTTAGATCGTAGGGAAGTCAAAATTCGAGCGAGATTATGATTTGGTTAGTTGTTTTAAAAATTTGTAGAGATGGCAATCTCTTGGCAATTTATTTTGAAATTTGGACAATTTCTTGTAAGGAAGAAAATTCCATTCCGATGAGGCAGTCCAAACCGCCTTCAAAGATTTCATTGAACTCATAATTAATAAACTTCCTATAAAATTGGCGAAAGTGCATAGATAACAATGGTACCTATATACTTTGATTCTTTTTTAAAAAAACCTTTCCCATATAAAATATAACCTAATATTATATTAAGGTAGGTATTACTAGGTCTTTTTTTTTTCGCAATCAATTGCATTGGAGTCGGTTTATTTTTTGTTGAAATTTTATAACACACGACAATATACAATTTTCTCATCTTATTCATTGTTTATTTACCTAATCCATTTTGGTGATGAGAAATGTTATTAATTGAAACGTGTATATTAGCGTGGGTCGAATTTTTTTTTAAAATCCTTTTGTAATAGTGAAATTATGTTGTAATACTACGTCAATTACAAACCTGTACAATATTATTAATTTATTTTTAGTATAACAGCCCGCGCATTGACCCTCAAGTTTGTAAAAAAAATATAAAATAGTGGTTTCTAGTGACGTACTTTTAAAGCACTTAAAACATTATTTTGTTAACTAATCGCATATTATTGTGTTGCTATTGAGTGACGAGAGTTATTAAGCCCGTTATCGTTTACAAATAATTAAGTTTTTATAATTTTGAAAGGGTAGTCAAAAATGACCGCACTCGTATTGCGTCACGTAGTGTCGTCATTATTATAGTTTGGTTTTAGTGAATTAAACATATCATTGGAGTGCAATAGTGCGCGCATTCATTAGTTATTATATTTACTCTTTCTTAAAAACTAATAGATTATAATGGAAACTAGAAGACAAAGTTATCAGTGCCCTATGCTCCGGAGTTTATAGGGCACTGATAACTGACAATGTATTGCCAACCTACGAAGATGTCATGAAATGTTATGAATGGAACCGATTACAACTTAAAATTAGCAGAAAGACCATCAACGAACCTTCTTTTTTAGATTTTGCCGATCTTGTGACTCAAAAGTAGAAAATATTTGAAGAAAAGCATCCCTTCCTTTAGTGTCACACACAAGAGTCGTTCAGCAAATAAAAGCTTATGATTTAAAGTTCAAAAACTTAATAAAAAATTAAAAAGATTATCTGCGGATCAGAAAAATGATTCTATACAGTACACCAGAGTTTTATTCGACATTTGTTCGTGTAAATATAAGCAAATTGAACCTTGTTGTTGTCCTAGACAAAAAAGATACCAAAAGAAGAGCAGAAGTTTCTGTTGTACCAAAGACAAGCAATGAAGGTGCGGATTAGAGGAATAGACCGAATTATTACAACTAAATTACAAAAAAAAAGTAGTACGAACCTCTAAAATAAAACAATCCGATTTGAAAACTAACAAAAACCAAGAGAATTGTAATACAGAGCAGCAGGAGTCGGTGTCATCTTCCATTGAGCCTGAAGAATTTTTTTTTGCCCTATATAAGCTAAACTTACCGTCTACATCGCAAGTAAACAAGAAAGCTACAGAATCAGTCAAAAGTTTTCCTATGCTCGTATTACCGAAAACCTGCGATCGTTATGCGATTTGATGACTATTGGTTGCGATGGTACGATCACTAACACAGGAAAATTTAATGGCGTGATTAGACTCTTCGAAAAAGACTGCAATGCCCTTTACAGTGGATTATTTGCATGCTACATTTCAATGAATTGCCTTTGAGGCATTGATTTAACAAATTAGATGGTATTACTACTGGCCCAGCCTCGTATGTCGGTCCTATTGGTAAATTATTAGAAAATTGCAAAAAGTTGTAATATAAAAAAATACAAAGTGATCTTCCAGAAATAAAATTTGATGATCTAAGTAATGACTAAAAATGCTTATACGAAATACCAACTTCAGTTATTAGTTAATGGAAAATGCTCTGATGACTTGAAAAAAAATTAAGAGAAGGGTTGATACAAGCGAAAATTGTCTACAGAAAACTTATGCCTTGATTTGAGAGTAAACGCGTTTCTGTGCCTAAAACAGAATAAGATGCAGATTTTTTTTTCAGTAGATTAATGTTTTATGTAACCTTTCTTTTGTACTTCTTTGATTGTAAGTGACTTAATCTTGATATTTCTAAAGTTTGTAATAATTTAACGTGTTTTGTTAATAATTTACACATGTCTAACCAAACGACGTTTATTTGAAAAATCTTGAATCTTTGTATAACATGCGCGGGCTAAAGATATGACAATAAAGATATAACAATACAACATAATATCACCATTACATTACGATCAAATAGCTTTATTTTTTTTCCATACATTAGCGACCCATCCTATATATGTTGCTGACTGTACCACATTTCTTTCGTTATTTGCTATGGGCTCCAGTGCATTGTTTTAATATATTATCGTCGAATCTAATTGCCATGGGAGCCAAAGATCACATTTGCTAACTTTAATGTTAATGTATTCCGACTAGATAATGTAAAGTTTGCTTACTGCATGTTTGTGTCGCCCACGACCCAAGAAATTTACATTTAGTTTTAAATATTGTCGAGTAGACATTTGTAATATACAGTATCATTTGCTCTCCAGATTGACAATTTAAAAAAAAAATTAAAGTAATTAATGTAAGCGGCTTAGTGATCGCATGATCACTAAGCCGTCGATAAAAAAATAATATTTTTGAAAAGGGTAGATTAGCACAGATCCAATATTTGCGTGCGAATTGACACCCTTTAAAAAAACTGGGTGGCGATTCACATGTTTAGAATTTTTTTATAAAGATCATGTCAAAATAAAGTCGTGGAAACACACTAGTTTTAAGCGTGCATGCGATAATTTCTCTAAATTTTAATAACAACGATAAGTTCTCATTTCAAAGAGTCATAATTAAGAAAACGTAAGTAACGTGATTTAAGCCACACTAACACCACAATTTATAGTAGGATAGCAAGAAACCGATTGAGTTTACCATATTTCAGTCTGTAAATTATTTATTTGTTTTTGGATCAGGGTTATAAATACCATCATTGTTTACTTAACTAATTATTTCTTTACTAGCACACTTTTCAGTTACCCAGTACTAGGTATTTTTTTTTAGTTCTAGAAAGCTGTAATTTAGCAAGGGTAGCTTTATCGTGCTAATTTATATTAAAGTGAAGTCACAAAATCTAACAGATAAATATTTGATTTTGGATGCGGAATAAATATAAATTTACAAAACATATTCCGATATTATTATGTTTGGCTGTTGAGCATTTGGCATCTACGTCAGGGGTTGAATAATTGAAATCATAAACAGTTTATTGTAATTTTTTTGTTAAACCAGGTTTGTGATAAAATCCTGGCCGCTGGTATGGCGTGTATGGGTCCTGGTCTCGAGGTTCCTTTGGCCCCGTCTGGTAGGGCTCTACAGCGCATGCTTGGAACGGGGCCAGTTTCCAGGGATGTGGAAAACTGGAAAACTGGTCCTGCTAAGGAAGGTAGGGTGCCCCGTGGACTCACCGTCCGCATACCGCCCTATTGTGTTGCTGGATGAGGTCTGCAAACTTTTCGAAAGAATAATTGCAGACCGACTCGTCCGGCACATAACTGGGATAGGTCCAGATCTGGCGGACAACCAGTTCGGGTTTCGCCGGGGGCGCTCTACGGTGGATGCCATCATGCGCGTTAGAGCTTTGACGGAGGATGCAATTGCCCGGGGTGAGGTCGTCTTGGCGGTGTCCCTCGACATCGCCAACGCCTTTAATACCTTGCCCTGGAGTTGTATAAGGGAGGCACTCCGGTACCACGGGGTGCCGATCTACCTCCGTCGTATTGTCGGGGCCTATTTGGCAGACAGGGCCGTCATATACCCGGGTCGCGACGGTTGGGGTCGGCGAGAGACGTCGTGCGGTGTTCCACAGGGATCGGTTCTGGGTCCGCTCTTGTGGAACATCGGCTACGACTGGGTCCTGCGCGGTGCTCTTCTCCATGGTGACGACGCCGACGACACGCTTGTGACAGTGTGTGGGAAGACGCACCGACAGGCAGCAATTCTGGCGACGGCTGGGGTCGCGCAAGTCATTGGTAGGATCCAGCGGTTGGGCCTCGAGGTGGCATTGCAGAAATCCGAGGCAGTTTGCTTCCATGGCCCTCGGAAGGCACCACCTTCGGGGTCCCACATCGTGGTAGGGGGCGTCCGCATCGGCATCGAGCGTACGATGAAGTACCTAGGAATCGTCCTCGATAGCCGATGGGATTTCGGACCACATTTTCGGCAGCTGGCCCCCAGACTGATGGGCGTCACCGCGGCACTCTCGCGGCTCTTGCCCAACTTGGGAGGGCCCAACACAGCTTGCCGAAAGTTGTATACAGGGATCGTACGGTCTATGGCGCTCTACGGGGCGCCAGTGTGGGCGGAAACTCTGACGGCTCGTAATATCGCGATTCTGCGCAAGCCGCAACGCGCGATGGCCGTCAGAGTCATAAGGGGATACCGTACGATCTCCTTCGAGGCGGCTAGCCTATTAGCCGGATCTGCACCCTGGGATTTAGAAGCAGCGCTCCTTGCGCTGCAGTATCGGTGGCGCAAGGATGCGGTTGATCAGGGTGAGTGGCCAGTGCCTTGCGAAGTAGAGGCACACCGAGCCGAGCTCCGCCAGATCCTGGTGGTGGAGTGGGAGCTACGACTTGCGCGACCTAGCGCTGGGCACGCCGCTATAGCGGCGATAAGACCCATCCTACAAGAGTGGCTGGAGAGAGGGCACGGAGCCCTCACCTTCCGGATGACGCAGGTGCTTTCCGGGCATGGTTGTTTCGGAAAGTACTTGTGTCGGATCGGCCGGGAGCCGACGTCTCGGTGCCACCATTGTGGTGACTGCCCCGAGGACACGGCGCTTCACACGCTGGCGGAATGCCCAGCCTGGGCTAGTCAGCGCTGTGATCTCGTCGTGGCAGTTGGTGCTGCGGGTAGTCTCTCGCTCCCAACCGTGTTTCTGGCCATGGTTCGGAGCGAGAGTGCATGGAACGCCGTCGCCTCTTTCTGCGAGGAGGTGATGTCCGCAAAGGAGGCGGCGGAACGGGAGAGAGAGCGGAATCCGACTCTCTCTACCCGCAGCAGACGTAACGGGCGCCGGAGGGCGTTTAACGATCTCCGGCCACCTTAGGAAGCGGCCTGTGGACGGCGAACTTTTGGGGAAGTCGTCGTCCGAACAGATACAGGCCCGAGAGGCAGCGCGCAGTGTTCCGCGTGCGCTCTCAGAGGAGTGCAGCCGACGGGTGATAGTCGCACCAGGTGACGGGATCCGTCTAGGGTGAGACGGGTCAATGCCTATCGGGGGTTGCGGAAGAATGCAATCGCGATACTCGCTCCCCCGATCATAGGCAAGTAGCGGAACACCGGGGTGGTTTTTAGTCGGTAAGAGTCCGACAGACCCCTTCGCCCCCCCAAGGGCGGAGGACATCCATGAGGATCTTCCACCTCGTCACCAAAAAAAAAAAAAGGTTTGTGATAAAATACAATAGTGCTAGAATCGTTTAACCCCTTCTATTACACAATTCTGGTACAAATCACAATGTATTTCAAACATACTTTTGAAATTATACGGTATTGAATATTAATTCGTGTTTTAATACCACATCTATTCTATACACATATTTTAGAATTGAATAAATTTGGAGCGATTTCCGAAAGCCTCTATCCTGCCGAGTACCTACTGTATACATTATGCTCATACATAATATTGTATATGTACGTATATCCAAATAGCGGGATCTAACTCAAACAAAACACTGACTAAAATCAAGTTACAATATTATAACAATTATTAGGTAGAGAATTTATTATAATAATTATTACACACTCAATTTCGTTGAACAAACATCATAACCCTTCTTACATTTGAGGTGGGTTGAATTCAGTTCGTCCCTAATTTCGATTGTAAAACAAGTGTAAACTCAAGGAAAATTGTTAAGACGAAGTGAGCCTATTCGTTTGTGATGTGTTCTTAGCTTTACTGAATTTTAATGACCGGGTAAGGGGCTTTCTGTTCAAAGAATCATCGACTTTCTCAGACATCAAATTTTGTTATAACTTAACGAGCTCGATTAGCGAACGTACCGAAATATTTGATCTCCAATTTAAATATCCAAACTAATACATGAGTGGAAATTTATATTATCTTTTATTGTAGCTACAGCTGTTTTACTGCTAGTTTTTAAGTCTTTGAATTGGTCAATTAAAGCATGTTGCTATAGAACCCTAAATATATGGCGTGTCGTGCTGTGTTAATGTAAATCAATTTATTTTATGATCTTAAAATTACGCTTCAAAATAAAAATAGAAGTGATACTTAGGTTTAGGGATTTATTTTCTCATAAGAGTCCACTTACAATGAGATACGTAATACACTATTCTAAATAGTGAATTATATCTCTAGCGTGTTAGAAAGTCTTAACGGTTATACATCAATATTTCTAACATGTTTTAAATTTTTATACTCAATTTTATTTTTATTTATTTATTTATTTATACATCTAACATCTAAATCTTATCAACGTATTTCCTAACTTTACTCTTGTATATAGACATGCTATCGCAAACCTTTATATCGTCCAGCAATCGGTTGTAAAGCTGCACACTTTAAAACAATATCGTACTTATCATCATAATCCATTTTATTAACATTCCATGAAGTGTTCTATTGTCTTCTAGCACTGAACTAGTATATTCCTTACACAGCTATTTACCTCAGCTTGTTTAATAATAACCTCTAATGAAAGAATTTTTTTTTACCCAATGTAGCATACCTGTTGGTCTAGTGGTAAGTGACCCTGACTGCTAAGCCAGAGGTCGTGGGTTCGATTCCCACCCAGGACAAATAATTGTGTGATGAGCACGATAATTTGTTCTGTGTCTGTATGTAATTTATCTATAATATTATGTATGTATATAGTAATATATAAGTATGTTTATCAGCAGTCTGGTTACCATAGTACAGGTTCTGCCTAGTTTGGGATCAGACGGCCGTGTGTAAGATGTGTGGAGTTATTATTATTATTATTTCATCCACACTCAAATACGTAACCCCATCAAAATCATCATCAAAATATGCTTAAGATGATTTTTCGCCTATCGCTATATATTATAAAACAAAGACCCCCGTCCGTCTGTCGGTTTGTCTGTCTGTCTACTGAACGGATTTTCATGCGGTTTTCACTAATAGACAGAGTGATTCATGTGGATGGTTTAGATGTATTATTTGTACCCATGCGAAGCCGGAGCGGGTTGCTAGTTATTTATAAAAATCTTTATAACTGCATTCATTTATAAAGGTTCGAGATTGTAAAAATAATTTCTTCGTATACGGTTTTTTTCTGTTGTGATATTTACCTAATAATAATAAAAATTAATAAACATAATAATGTGGTGTGATAATGTAGCAAATATTTCACAGAATTAAAGTTGGAAAAAGGTTAGAAAAAATATTACCAGGAAAGAGCAAAATCAGTAAAACCAGTTTTGATTTATGATAGGTCGCTGGTATGAAACACTACGGTGAACGAAGAAAGAAAAACGATTGCCTGCGAACTACTAAATAAAAGTTCTCTGTGTTTTGCATGAAACATTAGTTGAAATGAATAATCAGCACCAAGTCCCGTTGATATATTATAGACCTCGTGTGTAATAATGATAGTATCTGAATGTATTACGATCGTACAATAGTCTGTGACTAAGATTACATTGCCACTGTAACGTCGCACAAAATAAAAGTAGGATATATGATCCTACATTTAATTTACTGAAGTTTTTTACCCCATACGTAGATCACAACTCTAAAATCTTTCATTATAAACAATCTATTCCAAATTAATTACATTTTTTATTTTAAAGATGTGCATGAATATAATTGAGACCGGCTTAAGCGTAAAGTAAACATAATATGCAACAAGGCTTTTGAGTTCATTTGAGGCATCGATATTGAGACCAGATCAATTGAAATCAGAACGCATTGTAATTACAATGTACAAAACTATACAAACATGTTTGGTTTTTAAGAAATAGTAAAAAGACGGACAAATTATTTTACAATACACCAATTATTGTCTTCGAATACTAAGATTATAGGATAGTTGAGAGGTTCCGCAGTGATACATGTATATAAATGTACCAAAAGCTCTAACTTTGTAGTATATGGTATTAGTAGTGAAATAAACTCTAAATGGTTACGTTCGGTAGATATATTTTCGCACATTTTATTAAGTACTTTCTTCGCAATAAAATGTGGAGATCTCTTCAAAGGGCACTTAAACCGTTCTGCGTTGAGTACCACATAAAACGGCCGATAGGCACCGGAATTAACTCTTCTCTATAACATTTGTAAGTAATAGTTTGTTAGTCTGAGCCCCAAGTCGCTCTAATTACATTCTGTGAGAGAGTTTAGCAATGTGATATGGTCACTACTAGCTAACCGTATTAGAGCTGGAAAAGGGAAATTACACACTAATATAAAAAGGAAAATATAAACATAAGTATGGGGATTGTAGTAGCAAAAAAGAATTCTTTTCAAAGAGATAGGGTAGAGCCGACTTCATAGAAACGCCTGTCATTCTCATTCAGTGTTTACTTATCAGTGCCAAATCAGTGGGGTCCCGAGATACCATTCGAGACAGGGTTGGCAACTCACAGGTGTCGTTCGCCTCAAGCACACGACTAAGCCTCGGCAGGCAGCCTTTTCCATCAGGCGAACTGTGTGCTAGATTGACAACTTAGGTCAACAAAGTAGACTCGTATGTTTAGCCATGTAACTCTTAATTTTTCTGAATGCAAGTAACATTTCGGAATATTCCCGCCAATCACAAACAAACCAAATTTGCTTCGCCACAAATATTTGTCTACTTTTAATTATATCAGCATAATTTATATTTTATATATATTTTAATAACTATATATTATAAATGCATCCCTAATTATGGTATTTTAATTGATAAAGATTAAGTCTTGTTCCTCATAAAAAAATTCAAGTAGGATAAAAATTACGTGACGTGAAGATTTTTAAATCGTATCTAAATTTCATCGGTTTTCTCAACTAAACTTTTTATTTGTTATTTATGTCTTGAAGTCTGGCACTGAACGAAAGTAACATAAAGTGAAAGAAATTCTTGCGAAAAATTCTGGCTTCGTTTCGGATTCAAATCTCCAAACGACAGCGTTCAGTGTAATGGTCTTCTTATGCGTGTTGTAAAAATGTTCAACTTTGTACACTTATGCCAATATATTTTACACATATGAAGGTTTCATTACTATGTTTCTTACCTAGAGTGGCAGGCATAGAAACGGTTCATAGCAACCCTAAGCATAGAATAGGGAAATATTACTTAGATACCGAACTTTTTCTCAACGAAGATATCTAGATTGATTTAGCCCAGAGATCGGAAATCGATCGCATTTCATTAAATTATTGATAATAATGAACTTCTGTTGAAATTAGGGAATAAACTGTTACCAAATTTTTTTATTGATTAAAGTAAGCTTGTCAATAGCTACCAAACAAATAAAAAAAATCGGTTGACAAACATGGGAGATAAAAAACACTGTCTTTACTATTATGAAATAGTATCTTATATTGTAGTATGTCATACCTTTATGATATATATTAGTACTGGTGTGTGACAAGTCCGCACTTAGTTCGAATTCGGAACATTTTAAAATGTGACTGTGCAAGAGACTGGATCTGGACGTCAGACAAAGTGGACGTAGGTATCTCATATTTCAAGAAGTCTTTGTTGTATTTTAATTTAAAAGTATTTATTATAACGTACAATACAATAATATACAGCTCCCAGTGTTTGATTCCAAGCTTACCTTTTCACACCCTTTCCTGACAACCTTCTCGCTGCGGCCTAGCGAAGTGGTACAATATGTAGTGTGTAGGTAGTTTAGTAGTGTAGTATTATTAAATACTATAATGAATCATCTCTACACATGCGAATTTATTTTGTTCTAGCCGTATATTCAAGATATAAGGGTATTATTTAACGACTGGATGTTGGTGTAATTTTAGTAATAATAAAAACAACTCAAACATTTTTGCCTTCCTCACTCCCGTCCTAGCCGCTAGGGCAAGCCAGGATGGGAGTAAGGAAGACAAAAAGCAATTTATTTGAAATACTTCTATTTACCAACTAAACTTTAATAGGTGCTAATTGCAATTAGTGTGCTAATAGATAATTTGTTAAAAATACATGTAATATTTTTTGTAAGCAAATCAACACTATAGTGTACGTGTATGTCAACTTATCGGCTAGTGGCGCACGGAAAATAAGCTGCACTGATTGAAATTAAACAGCAATGTGTGTAAAATATACCAAGATATTTTTTTGTTTATCGTAAAGTGGTCACTGGCCAACGTTTCATTTAGTTATTAATTATGAATCAATCAAACAAGGTATCGCATTCCACTGCTGGACCTTGCCTAGCAGCACTTGTTTTAATTCTTTGGATAGAAAATATGCTTATAAAAGCTGTAGAATGTCACCATTGTCAAACATTCTTTATTTATACGACTGAGGGAGCAAACTAACCAATGGCTCACCTGATGGTAACAACTATTCATAAATGCTCACGACATTAAAAGTTTCGACGACGACACGATGTTAATATAAATAAGCTTATAGGGTATGCAACGTGCAAGCGACGCTTGTCCTCCAGGTTTGTCGTTTTGTGTTTCGCAGCACCTGCATGGGATGAAATTACCGCAGATGAACATTCGCCATGAATCCATCCATGTGCTAGTTTAAAACTCGTAGCGTTACTCATCTTACATAAATGTATATAGTATAAATTTGCATGTATCATAAATGGTAATAACGTTGAGAGAACATTATTACAGTTACGTAACCGCCAGTAGAGACAGGCCTATTAAGTCGGAGCATAGGTTACTTATGAGCAAAATGAGCTAATTAAATGTTTGTCACATGGTATACTTAGTGCCGCGAGAGACGGGAACTATGCGGTGCATTTTGTATGCTTAATTTGAAGCTTATTTTACAATTGCTATTTTAATGACGAAAAATCATAGGAGGTTCTCATGTCAACCAGTATACGAGTATGTTGTTTTGTGAATATGACGCATTATTTGTACAGGGCAGTCCGATTTAGAAATTTTTTTTATTGGATAATATAATATCTTATATACATCAAAGTTGGTACCATATAAACATGAAAAAAAAAATTACCCAAAGCGTAGAAAAATATCTGTGAACCGATTCTGTTGAAACTTTGCACACCTAAGTAGTTTTGATGTAGCCGCGAATGAATAAAAACTTTTTAGTTCCCATCCTCTTTCGTCGGTTTAATTTTTTGTTTGACTTGGCTTGACATTTATAAAAAATTGGAAAGGTTAAAAACAAAATAAATATGCTATGAATAGTAACGCTAGAAATGAAATAAATCATCTTGTAAGCTCTTTAACCGACTTTAAAAGGATGAGATTCTCAATTTAAAAAGACTTTTATCCGTTAATGTAAAAATATATCTTTGCCAATGCGAACAAGTTTCTATTATTGAACCAATTTGTACTAAGTGTAAAAGTGCAACCTATTTTCAAATTGAACAGAAATTTGCCGTGTCCTACCTTCTTATTAATTTTTGTTTATAACCGGTATATTTTTAGAATAAAAGCTGCGTCTTACTTAGAATAATAGTTTGTATTCCCACGAAATCGGACGTGTCCTATCAATCTAACACAATCAGAGTAGACGGGGCATCAGGCGGTAGATAAGAAAACACGAAATCTATATTACGTCTATATCGATAAACGTAATAAGTAATAACGGACAATACCCGAAGACATTTATAAATGTCTTATGAGTAGTTATCTATATAAGTAATTAGCAGTTCATTGACTCTTGAAGTTTTCAGTGAATTTACAAGTGTATAATTTCTTTGAGGCTCTTGTTGACTTTACAAAATCTATTAACAGAAAAACTAGTTTTTAGAAAGTTCATTTGAAATTTTATGAGCTACTAGCTTTTGACCCCGGCTTCATTCGCGTTGATGTAGATATTAAAATCTATTAAGGTTCCTTGACGTGTTTGCAAAACTTCATGATGATCTGTTATATATTATTAAACTCAAATACACATTTATAATATTAGTTAGGATTTAATCTGTTTTTGTAAAAGGAACAAGAGAAGCTTATTTAAAAAACCGGACATGTGCGAGTCTGACTCGCGTACTAGAAGCAAACAAATTTGTAAGTAAATAGTACGTCCATCTCGGCAAACAATTCAAACAATATAAGTTTGTAATACCAAAACCAATTTTTTCATATGATATTTTATTTTGCGTTGACTTAGAAGCCTTTGATTTTTTACAGCTTCAAGGGATCGCTGCGAAACATTTGGTATTAATTTCAACTTGATTCGTTCACGCGTTCATGAGAAAAAGGGTCTTGACGTTTGTCAAGACAGACAGACATACGGACAGACAGACGGACAACAAAATGATCCTATAAGGGTTCCTTTTTTTCCTTTTGAGGAACGAAACCCTAAAAAAAGATCTATTAAAACCTCTTTCTCTGTCTTACCGTGAGATCCATTAAAAAAAAACTAAACTACAAAGAGAGAAAATTATTTTTAATAATTACTGCTGACTACCACGGTACAACAACTTACCACTACTTATTTCACGCTCAATCAAACTTACACTCGCATAATTTACAATAATTACGTCACAATAAGGTTCGTCGACACGGCACTTACAGCCCTCCGGTCAATCATAGACTATAGTTTACTTATGACCAATTAATGTGTGACAAGTCTTCATTAGGTGCGCCACTTATTGAGTCAGTCAGTTCATTTAGACGATACTACTCGTTAAAGCTAAAATATTGAAGATGTTATGGTCCTTACATTAAAATCCATCTAATAGGAGCCAATATGTGATTTCAGCTCAGGAATAAAAAAGGTTGATAGTTACTCTATACTTGAGTCAGTGAAATTCGTTTAAAAATCAAAATACAACTCAAAAAGTGGTTGTCTGTAAAATCGGTTTACGGACGATAATTTTACGTGATAACGTAATAAGAAAACAGTGAAAGAGAGACAGATGCGTTAAAAGCCGAACGCTTAGGCCGATCGTGCCTCTCTATCGCTTCTTCCGCGCTCTCGCTTGCACGCTCGGCTCAGGCGGAACGTGACAATGAGTCATGCTTTTGCGTGCGTGCAGCCGGCATTCATCGTTTTATAAGACGTTAGCACGTCAAAATGGATTTAAATAAAATAATCTTACAACTTGCCCATCACCTACCCCGATCCTAACTCTGTGAACTAAGAACAAATACTCTTAAGCCTTGAGTCTAAGTCTTTCATCTAATCCACCGAGCCAATTTTCAGTTAGTGTAAAATAAAAAAATCAACTTAGCAAAACAACATACAAAATGCATAAAGTAATCATGTAAATCAAGTAATCAACCACCTCGTTTGTTATCAACCAGGATCCCTGTACACATGCTGTGCATCCCTGCACATATCAACAATACAAAAGGCAACAGTCGAGAGAGAACTGAAGATTTAATTTTTTACCATAGGATGTACATTGCTGAATTTCTCACACAGTTGTCTATAGTAAGCGGTCTGGCTCTGTGACCAGGTATTTGATCCGTCCAGGAGGGACGTTCTGTACTGTCTTTAAAATAAAGTAAAATAAAAAAAAAACGCATTTTAACTTCTGACCCCTGCACTTACTAGACAAAGCAGTTTGCAAATGTACAAGGGTTGTTTTACAAACCACACATTTGATGACTCACCAAGAAGGAACCACCGAATAACTAAGCTAAACGAAATGTTCATAATTAAAACGAATGCGTGGTGTTATACACATAGACGTTACGATGACAATTAGAAATAAGATTACGGATTTAACTGCATTTTAAATGTCTAAGCTTTAAGTCTTCTTTGAGGTAGGCATTTAATGGCAAATAAAAGCAGACACCTAAATAATTAAATTCAATGTCAGCACGGAATCAGGGAACTGAAGGGCTACCTAAGATATTTCAACACTTTACTAAGAGGATCCAGAATAAAGTAACACGATAATGCCGGCAAAGGATTATTGACGGATTATGTAAGGGATTTCGGAACAAATTGTTTTATTTTTTAATTTTTCTTTAGGGTGGGTGATCTTGGATCAAGGATGGAAGTGGCGAATTACAAAAATAAACGCATCTTTTAGGCAAAAAGCCCCTTTCTTTTCTCTAAAAAAGATATTACCTAGCCAGCTTGTTGAATTAAACAAGTCACATTTACTTCACGTAATAAAATGATACGATCATTGAACACAATCTGAAGGTTTGCTTATATGCAATAAAAAATGACGAACGTTGCTAGTCATTTATTGTTACTAGCTTTTGCCCGCGGATTCGCCCACTCTCTCGCTCATGATGATCGGATGAACGATACGGCAGCCCATAAAATACGAACAAATAAACATTGATTTTTAATTATAAGAAGATTTAAAAATCATAAAAAATTAAGTAAAACACTATTCTACATTATATAATTATTCACTAACTTAAAAAATACTAGATACGCCTTTACTTCAGTGCTGTTACCATCAATCAGCCCCATGCCTTACTAAAAGTACTTGTGTACTTTTCAAGATTTCGACTTCCCAGTTGTATCTCTAACATAATTCTTTTCAATTGAATACTAACAACGTCATTAGTATGTTAACATCGACGTTGGGAGAAATACATTAACTGATTTGCTGTCCCCACTAGGACTCGTTTACTCTAAAGGCTAACAATTATTTATGATTTTTTACACATAAAATGTAATTACATAGACTTGTGCCATTTTATATCAAAACTACAAATCACACGAATTACAATTATATTCATTACTTTTTTTCGGGATTGCTTATCCTGATTACAAAAAAAACGCCCCATGTGGAGCGTTATGTTACAAGCGAAAAGGCGTGGGCATGACAAAACTAACTCATAAAATAATCAGCATTCCACTAAAATATGTAACATAACACCGGGCTAAGTAAAAAAAAAATGTCAGATACCAATTACTATCGCCGACGAGGGCCCACATGTGTCCACAGTACAAAAAACCTATTATTTATAATGACGGCCAGTGTGGGGTGCATAGAAAATGAAAACACTTATTATTTTATCGCCTAGTGATGGATGATGATTACTTTAATGCCGCAAAATTGTACTGTAAGTAATGTTCCTATCTAGTGCTTATTTGATTTTAATATCAACGGAAATTGGTGTCCATTCCGATGTTGTTTAACTCTTAGAGCAATTACTAGTACTAATTCGCCCCGGTTTGCTATCACGTGCTGGTAAGATGTTGTTGAAATTCAATCATTATTATATAAGAGCATTCTTTGTACCCCTTTTTAAGAAAATTTTGCGAACGTAGTAACGTGAATTTTGGAATATTTACAGTTTATATATAGAAGAAGTGCAGAAAGCTAAAAAATTTAAACAATATATCTTACAACTTTAGAAATTACGTGAAAACGGTTTAATGAAATTACACGCGTCCAGTATGTTATGTATGTTGATTACCTGTCATAGTAAGTAAGTCTAAATACCATACCCTCGTGGTCCTACTAGTAGGACAAAAAAGTAGGTCCACGAGAAAACACCCCTAAATAATGACCGCTCAAGTTATACTGACCACGCGATCTGTAGTAATAATAAAAACACGACATTACTAATCAGAACCTTAAGAAAAATATTTTGTCATCATTATCATCTTAGTCATAGGACGTTTTTTTGCAGAAGCCAGGCCTCATCCAAATACTTCGACGAATTTAAAAAATAACTCATCTCATTGACAATTCAATGATCGAACTCATCAATAGTTTGGCAGATTTTCCATTCCTATTAAACTAGTTTTCGATGAAGAAACGATTTTACTAACGAGGTCTCTACGTTTATGATCTACGCCACCAAAAACAAGCATTATCATACTCTTCGTCAACTTATAGGTAATATTAATAACTGATGTTATTTATAAAATTGAAAAAACTGTACTATTAATTTTGAGGTTGGTATATTTTTCAATGTAATGTCAATCTTTGCTCTAGTAAGATTGTCAACAAGCACAATCAAAATCAAAATCAAATAAATTTGATAACTTTATGGTAAGCGGTTACCACGCCTATAAACACAAACGGTATCACTGGCGCGTTGCCAATCTGGTCCCCTCCCTATGGAGTTCTTAGAATCCCGTCATTAATATATCGAGTTTAAGAGAATTCCACTGTGCCTTTCCTTAGAGGTGGTTTTAACCAATTTTTAGGATGAAATTTTATTAAAAAAATCAACTCAAGATGAAAATCGAGATTTGTTGATCCCGATTGTAGTACGAAAGGAACTACAATCGTTATATAAGCAGGCTTAGTTTAAAAAATAAGTACATGAAAAAATACTGCATAGATCTCTGACCAACTCTGGTGTCACCATGGTTAGCCATTGTCACGGGTTCAAGTAACATCCTGATATTTAAGTAAAACTTTTGTTGAAATTTAAATTAAAAGCATAGTCAATCTTTAAAAAATCTTTGTCCTAGAACCTTCATGTAGGACTTTGTACGAAGTATGTATAGATTACGTACGATTATAGATACTTATTTTATAACAACAACACAATAAACTCGTTTAGTTATCAGTACATCAGCTGGTATAAATATTTCTTAGGCATAACTATGTAGATAAATATCAGGCAATAAAAAATGTCAAAACTCATAAGACATTTGAAAAATCTATGGTTTATGTTTTAACTAGCATCATATTCCTATATTTAAAGTAGAGCAATATAACCCACTCTTTTCTTCTGACCTCTTTCATGGCGTATCATGACCAAAATATTTCTTACGTTTACAATTTATGCTTAACAATAAAGTTATTTCAATAGCACGACGGGTTGAAGCTCACGCTTTAATCCCCTAAATTAATGTTAGCAATTAGTGTCAGTAATACTTTGTTAAAATAATAAATTTCATTGCAATTACGACGCTATTATGTACATTGCATGATTTTTTAACCCTCGTAGTTCGTAATATATTCTTAAGCTCAACACGAGGGGGAAGCAAAAAGGGGGCCAAAAATTGTGCTTACATCACGCATCGTATGAGAACGGAAAAGAAATTTATATCCGTTACTAGACTTATTCCAATTTGACTGTTGAATTTATTTTTTTATTCCTATCAATAGCATTAAGCGATCAATAATTTAATTTATTTATAGTTCAAGCATAGCTGCAATTTAAAGTTAGTTGTACTTAACGTTTTTAAAGGAAACTTTAAAGTTTCAAAGAAACCCAATCTTCTGTAAAATTTTTATGATGCGGCTTAAAACTTTTTTCTTTATACAGCTATTATCGTCGCTTATGATCTTTTCACTACCAACTGCGGTATAATTCTCACGTAGAAACTGTCTCGTTCGAGATTGCGCGATATAGCGAAAGTTAGGCCGTAGGAGGTTACGAGGCAAACTAGAAATCCCGGAGCGATCTGATGGCCGGCGTAACAAATTATGGTGGCGGTTGGGCGGTCAACGGGCGCTTTACGAGCCGCTTCCCAGCTCTGATGATGATTTAGATGCAAGATATATCGGGCGGAAGTGCGATAACCGCGGGGCCACGTCTCTATGGCAACCCGGCGCGTCATAGGGCGCCCGCGTCCTAAAGCTCGCCCTTTCCTCACTAGTTCATGGACACTTCTCGTTATAGTAATAAATTGGTCTGGAATACTTGCAATAAACACGAGGGAGACGCAATAAAAATGTTGATTTTGAATTTTTATGACCAATTTGTTCATTTTTGTCCATGTGCTACTATTAATATCAGAGTTATTAGTGAAAGTATTAATTTAGTATTGAAATCATTCATAGATTAGAAATGAATGCTATACCTAAATTTGATAAAAACATTTGACCGTTTTTGCTTCCATTTTATTATTATCTTACATGTCTACACTACCAATATATTTTAAAGACGTAAATAATTTATTTTAAGGTAACTTTTATTGATAGTCTTATAAAGTCATAACTCTTACACCAAATTACTTTGTTACGTTAATATTATAGCAGAATTGCCACAAACGAACAAAGCTTCTAAAATCCGCTATATAAAATGTAAACACGGCGCAAAGTCCCCGATTTATTACCCGGCGACTGATGATGATATATCGACGTCGGCTGCTGTGTTGATCGTCACTTACCCTACCCTTATCACGGAGCATGTAATTTCGAATTCATTGCCCTCGGCCCTACCGCCAGCGGCGGCCCGTGACTTTTATTAAAAAGATAACATTTCATATTTATATCAAATGTGCCGTGAAATTATAAAAGCATTTTTTGTTACAGGTACTCATTGGAAATGAAAGGATGAGCCATGGAATCACGCAGCGCGCCGCCAAGCCCCGACGAGTCCGGGGAGGCGGTGTACGACAATCGTTGTGGACGGTACCCACATTCTGCTACTCTTCAGAGAACGTTTGCGAGCTGTCGCGAGACAACTCGACCTCGCCCTCATCACCGACACGCAGCTTCGGAGCCAGCGCGGCCCGACGACCGCGTGCTCACCACGGCAGAAGTACACGACTACCCGTCATCGGAGTCAGGCATTGCTGCCGACTGCCCACATGCTCACACCAGTAATGCTGACGACAGTCCTTCCTACGACCGATCAGACTACGAAGGGAATTCCAGTTACAGCCTAAGGCACACTCCTGATTATCATCACGCACTAGATTGTAAACATCGACCTATTGATTATAATAGAAGCCATACTCCCGATTATAACCACGGACACGGATCAGACTGTGATCGCGCTCACGCTCGATCACAAACATCTCGTCGGCCGCACAGGAAGCACAGGCGTGAGGAGGATGATGGCGCACAATCACTTGACGAACGATGTGCCAGAGACTTGGATGAAATCCTACCAGTGAGACTAGCGGCCGTAAATTTGTCTAGGGAACCACCTCCTCAGACATGGAACAGGAGTAATATCGCTGCTACCATGGAGCGATTTGAGCCTGTCGATTACTCTTACGCTTATTATGATCACCATTTGTCAATGCCTTCATCATCAAGAAAGGTGAATCGTCAACGAGGAAGGGGTGGGATACCACGAGATCGATCATCACGTCATAACTATGTTACGAGGTATGGCACAGAAGAAAATATTTACGAAGAAATCACAGACGGCTCTAGAACATGTCCAAAACATCGATACGCTCCCCGCCAGTCACTGGTTTCTCTAGATAGAAGTGTTGTTGAGGAGGAAGTTCGTCGCGTAGAATCGCGACACAAACGCATTTTGGGAGAACTAAATCTTAGTGTCGAGGCAATGCTCATGCCGGAATGTGAATCACCCGATTCAGAGCGTGCAGAAGACAGAGACAACATCGAGGAATTGCTGCGGGTTGGGCCAACTGACGAACTACTTTCACCGGCAAGTTGTAATCCACCAGACTTAGACAGTGGGTTTAGTGGAAGCAGTAGCGGGGCGAGTTACGTCGGTAGTTTGCGACGCAAACCAACAGGATCAGTACCTCACTTGCCTGCCGTGGCCTACGGCACACGAGGAGCAGGCGTGAGAATTTTAGGTGCCGACGAGTGCGGCCTACGCTGTCCAAAAGATATTCCGTCACCACGTAGCTCAAGCTGCGGTGACGCTAAGGCTAGCGGGTTTTGGAATAAAAAAGCTTGGAAAAAAATATCAGGTTTCTCTAGTTCCAACAGCATCAATAAAGCTGGATTAACTGGTAAGTTTTAAAGATAAATCTTATATTTTTTCAGTCTTTTGCATGTCGGTTCTTGTAGCTCCTTTAAATTAGCAATTTTTATTACTATCTTAGCAAATGTTTTCATAACTTCTGTATTTAGCTCAAACTAAACTTCAAACATTAAGCACATACTCGAAACATACGTCATCGCTTAGGAAGTTCCACGATACACAGTCTAGTATAAACCATAAATCCAAGTACAAAAATGCATAAAGTATCATAGTGCCATAAAACGAGAATGAATCCAAGCGGTATCAAGTCATGAAAATCCTGAGAGCATCATTTCTTTTTTATTTTATTTTGCCCGCTTTCGTTCGCCCATAGGCGTTTTTCAGATGGACGCGCGCGCGTGGCTCTGTGTTTGTTGTTTTCATTTTGGTTTAGTTGTTTGTTTTGTTAACGGTGCGCCGTTTTGCATTGCAGGTCTGCTCGTTAGGTACACTTTCCGGCGTAAGTCCGGCTCGCAGGGCTCTCAGGGCAAGCGGCGTGCCGAGCCCGTCAAATGCGATGCGTGCCTCTCACAACGATGTTAGCCGCTCTATGGTAAGGCTCCCCGCCAACACATTTGCTACTTGCTAGCAGAAAATATACTGCTTTTCTTCTCTAATTAGTTAGGAATTAAATACTAACAAACTTTCTAAGAGTAATGTATTAACCAATTTTAAAACATCTCTATATATTTGACAACAGCGCGTCCATTTTAAGATTCGTTTCTCAAAGAGAAAATTCACAAACCAATTTCCATTTTTTTTTATTTTACACTAAAATCATACACATTACAATTTCACACTTAACAATTTAATTTTATGCAAACAAAACCACTTAAAATGATAAAGGTGAACAAATAGAATCGTCCGGGTCAGAAACGATTAACGAAGTCGATACGAAGTTCCCTCATTAAGGTATCGCAGATATTACTTCTGCTAACTTCGACTTAAGATAAGTATTGTTCCACAAGAGTCGAGACAATAGCGTGCGCTACCACTTAATTAAACCTCGTCGATACGATATGAACTATGAAACAAGCGGAAAGTTTCCGTTTAATCCTCTAAGATAAACGTTCATTGTAAAGAATGGAATGTAATTTAATTCCACTCACATACAGTATCTTGGTTACAGATGACGCGTGTAGGCCAAGCAGAGCTAAATCCAGAACGACCACTATTCCATACAGGTTAATAATACTTCTATTACTAACTCGTTTGTTCGTTTAATTCTCTTTAATATACGTACACTGCAGTTTGCAAGATTTTAAAACAAATTTCAAGACACCGTCTGACAAACATTTTTTCTAAGTCAGTCGTTTTCTGTTGTTGCAGTTACTCCAACGGAAAACTGGTGGTGCCGCTGGATTCCCTAGCACAAAGCTGAGGGGTCCGCCCCCCTCTCCATCCCCGCCTCCAACTCCTTGGAGGGACTCCTCAACATGAGAGGACAACGATAAACACAAAACTAGTGACTTGATACGACAGGGAACTTTTCTCGTGTTCCCCGAACCATTGAAGAAACAACATTCCGTTTTAGTCCAACAATGGATACCATTAAGTTGTCAACACCTCAGCGAGTCTCAAAGACGAACTGTTCAGGTGTATCTTGTGTAAATATAGTGAACAGACATTGAAATATTACTGTAGGAGAAACGAGGACAGTATACGTTGAAGTGATAGAAAAGCCTAAATTAATTATTTGTATTGTTATATCAACCGTTTCATAGAAACGTAATGACTACATTGTTGTTACCAATACCTTTTATTATACGTACTACTAGACAAGCAATTCAGCACTATTATTGGTAAAGTTAAAGTCGTTGAAAGACAAACCAGCAGTATAATTTTTTCGATCGCAGACCTTACAAATTTCACAATCGCGGTTCTAAATATTGGACAGTTACAATAGGTAAAATTTTCACTAAGTAGATAAATATATAGATATTTACCTACTTAATGAAGATTTATTTAACGGGTACATTTTGTGATTTATTTGGAACAACGAGTCTTGTATTGATCTTGTGGCAGTCATCTTTATATTTCAATTTACAATTACACTCTGATAAGCGTTTAGGTTTTATAATACTAGTATTGTGGTAATGTTAAATACAATATAACATTAATAGCTCAACGTCTTTCGAAATAAGGAGCAAATCATAGGTAGGATGTTTAAGATCCCAGAAGTAAATGAATACAGTACATTTTGAGATGTACATTGATCTAAAATAATTGGGTGATTAAATCGTCCTATATGCTAAGATGATTGTGTAATTAATTTTAGTGTCATAAAACTGATATTTATACACCAATAATTCCGCCAAAGGGCCGTGTTGAATATTGAAAAGTATACAATAGTTGCTTTATTGAAGAAACAGAGTTCCGAAATGCGTGTCTAGTTGTATACGTAAAAGTGATTGGTTGTTACTTATCAATATTTAGTAGTAATAGGTACGTGAAAAGGCTGATACAGTTGAATCAGATTTTGTACATGATAATAAAGCTGCCATGTTAGCTAATATTTCAGATTGTTGTCTACTTAACGTTTATAGACGAACTTTTCTATTTAAATCAAGATTATTAGATAAATGTATTATCTATTAACTTTATTCATGTTGCTACAGCATTTTGCCCACAATATGGTGCTTCGTGTAAAATATTGTAACGTCTCTCATAATTCAGTAAGTACCTATCCTTAGTACGAGATTCACAGTTACCACAACAACCTCTAAGTTTCAGAATTCCGCTTATACATAAATTGTATAAGTAATGTACAAAGTTTTTTATCTGCCACTGATACTTAAAAAATATTACTGAAAGAATTATGTTAAGAAAATAAGTGATAATATATAAATTCAATCAATCAAAGTCTAGAGATGATGAATGATGGTCATCATGGTCAAAGGTCAACATAATATGTAGTTAGTAGTATGTTGAACATACATAGGTCCCAAATGACTCCGTAACTCGTACTAAGGATAAAGACATAATATCGTCGTGTAAATAATTTCGTTACCGAGTTACAAAAAAAACGTCAAGGTCCAATCTCTATTTATTTTTCTTGCAAATGTGTGTAATATTTTATTTATATAAAATTGAAAAAAAAAAATTCGGTAAATAATTGTTACTAATTGTTAGTAAATAGGTAGTTGTATATTATGTAAATACATGCGAAAAACATGGTGCACTATTTGGTTTATAATTTATATAACTGTATAAATTATTATAAATGTACACAATCACAGTCGTAACGCTTTAACTTTAATTTACATGCATTTCTCGTACAGTTGAGCGGTATTGTAATAAGATATAAAACTGACACAATCTTCCCAATAGAACATTCAAAATTTGCTTCTAATGTAACCAACCCTTCAATGTCTTATGAAAGGAAAACTATAAATGTCTTTTTCTTGTTTTGTCCTTATCTTTCCTAATTAACCGATAAAATGTGGTCATAGTAGTGAAAAACGTTGTATGTTTAATGCCTTAATGCCGTACTAACTACAGTTCATATTTGTTTGGTAACTCGAGAGCCTTAGTGTTTCTAAGCTACGACAAAAATTTCAAAACATTATGAATACTTCATCATTACTTACTAGTTACAGCACCTTTCTCACTGGCATATTTATTAACACATGTAGTGTTAAGTTAATATTGCACTAAAAATTCTCATCTTTAAATTTCGAATAATATTAATGAAATGTTCTTGGCTTTTGTTTATAATTAAAAAAAAAAGTAGACCAGTAATTAAATATGTTATGAAACATTTAATATTTTATATTGATAAACACGTCACTGACAAATAAGATCTTAAACGAATTTAAACAGTGTGAACGCATTTCCTGGACTTTGCCTTTACCCTAGGTTAGTAAGGCGTCGTTTATATTCGAGGCAGTCTCTTAGCTCGGGGCATTCTCGAATAGAGCACCGGCTTTACCGGCACACATTTGACATATGGGAATTCCTATGCCAACAGATTTACGAACATAAATAAAATGCAACCGCTTTCACCCTACACCAGATGTTGTTGGTAATTTATCGCAATTTTGTATTATAGAGCATAAACAAATTTTGTTTCAAAAACCATCTCATCCTGTTTTTGCTTCATTTATTAAAATTGGTTCATGATATTAGGTTACATTACAGTGAAATAAGTTGATGTGAAGGGATCTCATTTATCTTTCACCACTTTCTATGAAAATCACAGTGTATATAGTATAATAATAATGTAAATGTTCATTTAATCAGTCAGTGAAGAAGTCTGTGTTGTAACTATTATTATTCTAAGCTCGACTGATACGACGTAAAATAATCTCAATGTTACATGAAATAATATTTCTTTAATTGTCTGTAATTTAGTGATCGTGTTCAAGTCAAAAAAGATTTTTATTAAATAAATTACAAAAAGTAAATGTATTTTATTTTGCAGCTTAGAACCTTTGTTATCTACTTCGGTTCTCGCTACTTAAAAGATGACTTTTATAAAGCTATATATTCGTTGCGTCAGTCGCAACGAATATAGCTTTATAAATTGAAATGTCGATTCTACACTTTTCTGTTGAGGTAGTGTATCTCTTATTTGATGCATTTTGTTCTGGTTGAGACAATTTACTTCTGACACAATTTGAAAACAAAGTGAAAATAGAATTAATTGGTTATGGATGATTCCCCAAATAATTAAATTAAAACGCCAATAACACAGGTCCGGAGACATGAATTTGCTCGGTTGTTCGTGGACGTACAATGTCACTCAAATGTTTTCGTTAATTATATATGTACATAGTCCGCATATTCAGTAATTAGTTTTTATTCAGCGAATACGATTATTCGTGTTCCATGCGCCGTTAATATACTCTAAAAAGAATATTGCACGTGTATGGAAGGGAAATAAGGTTTGAAAATCACGTATAATAAATACGTGTATTTACATATCCCATCACGACTCAAACTCGACCTAATTTACCTATCCGTTCAGTACCTTAGTTGTGACACTTCCTTATTTTTATTATGAACATTTTAGAGGATTGCTTATTCACGAGTCCGAAAGCTTTCATCTCTAGAACAAATACTAAAATTCACACGCCTTCAATGAGTATAAAATTTCGCCCCGCACAGTGGGGAGGCTTGATTCCTTTGTGCCTCGACGGGTTAATTGTTTAATTGGCAATAAAAATAAAAAAACAGAGCATACGTACTCTTTGTTGGAACATGCAATATACAGCTGCTTCTAAAATAAAATTATGTTTTATTAAATGCTTTCAAAGAATGTACTGTCTTTCTACAGATGAGCAGAGGTAAGCAAGTACCTATACAATCTAGAATTATTATCTATAGTTATTTGAAGTTTGGAAATTATTGTATCTAAAATCTAAACACATGTTAAGAATCGTTAGTGAACTAGTTTAAGACAGTTACCTACTCGTTTAATTTGAAATTTAAACCACATTAAATTCTATACTTAGAAAGTTTCAATTTCACCAAACGCTTTGAGTGTAAAGATACAGGCCCGAGTCGAGCTGCAGACTGTTGCGACCGCATTGTTGCCTGTTGTGATCGATAATATTTCATATTTAAGTTTCTGGCATCATTTCAAAATCACAACATGAATTCCGACCCTATTCTTCTGGTATTCATTCCTATTCGATTGGTTTTTGGGTCTTCAAATCATATTATCAGTTTAATGTAGACTAATTCAAAAAATTATATCACACATATTCTAATTTTCTCCTAGAGCTGTGCGATTCAGTTGAAGCGTTTTTGATTTTATTTATATCACTGAGATCATAAATCATCATATCAAAACTCTGAGCCATACGTTCTTCTAATTTCACAAATGATGGATATAACCTCTGTTCAACATGGTACAAAACAAGTTCAAACTTTTTGTATAGAGAAAACTTCCTGATAATAATTTTTAGAGACATTCGTAGTCAAATTTTATTACAAGAACTTAATAAATTGTTGAAAACACATTACATTTGAGTTTTATATACAGAGAATTACATTTGAGTTATTTATAAAAGCTGTGTGAGGCTGTTTTGTCATTTTTTTACGACGTAAAGGCGATAGTATGGTTTCTTTTGTTCCTCCTTTTTCATACTAAAAGAGTCACCGCTAGACGTTGCTAAATTAGTCTGTACTTATACGGCTTTACTTTTTTACGTGCATTTTAAGCGAGATTCAGGCTACCTGGCGCATCGGTGTCAGGCGACAGGTGTGTAGGGCTACCTACACGGTAGGTCGCTTCAGCCCTGGATAAAGGGCCCCCGTTCAGGCTGGAAACCATTCAGGCACTACCGAAATACATAATGTAAGTAAAATCATATGTCTTTAATAAACATGAATACCACTTACGAAAGTTTTTATTCTAATTAAAACAAATCGCTTCTAGTGCTGTCATTGTAGCACTTGTATTATAAACTAATAGCTTTCCGACCGCGGCTTTGCTTGAGGTAATGTTGACCTTGGGAACTGTACTTAGGGGGTCGTCCATTAATCACGTGATGTTTTTGTTAGCAACGTTTAACCCCCCTCCCCCCAGGTGATACGTGGTGAGGTTTTAGACTAACCCCCAGCGAACACGTGTATTTTTGTAAGTTCAAAATATATTTAAGAAAAATAAATACACGTGATATCTCACTACACCCCCCCCCCCTCCCCCTTGTGATATTTCGTCATTTTTTCCGAACCCCCTCCCGCCCTTTAGAGCCTCACGTTATTAATTTACAATCCCTAGTTTACTTTTTTAAAAAGAAAATTGGGGATTAAAAGTACCCTATGCCCTTTTCTGTACGTAAAGTGTTGCAAAATTTGAGTCGTGAAAGCGTTACAACAAACAAACAAGCTAGGTCATCTGCGTAGAAAATTGTTTTGTCCAAGCTTTTATGAATCTCTATATTAATTAAGTAATTATAAAAATAGAGGTATCCCCGTATAAACCTTACTAATATTAGAAAGTTTTTGAGGATGGATGGGTGTATGTTTGTTACTCTTTCACGCAATATCGACTGAACGGATCTGGATTTAAAAAATTGGCACAGAGGTAGATTATAATCTGGAATAGCACATAGGCTACTTTTTATCCCGTCAAAATGTACGGTTCCCGTGGATTTTTTTTCTGAAAACTTGCCACGCAAACAAAGTCGCGGTAGACCAGTCCCACTCCGCAGAGTAGGTATAAAGCTAAACGGCGAGGTCGACTGAACATGTCAAAATTCAGTGGGCTGCCGCTCGCCAGAAGTGCCGCACGTTAGTTCGATGCGCACTTATGCGCTACGTCGCGTCATCCGTTCGTATCTAGACTATTGAGCTCGACTATCCATGGATATGATTAATTTTTATATCCCTAAACTTGACAAATGACTAGTCACCTATACAAAATTTGATGCCCCTATTTTGCCACCTTATATTATTACTTAGGATTACATTATAGAGCTTATATATGTAATTATATGACACAATGGCAATGTTACAGCTCACAATTAGATACAAACAGTGAACTTGTTAGTCCTATATTGAGTGAATGGTTGTACATATTGACATTTCATATTGCGTGCCTTGATGGATTCACAGAAATCTGTTTGTTCTGCTATATTCGTTTGTGAACACAAATAATTGTCTGTCACGGATACGAGCAGCACACTTATCTTGTTTGTGTAATTGAAATGCCATTGTAGGGCCTTCGTATAGATTTATTGGAGGATACAGAAATGTTTGCAAATAGTTTGATAATTGCTATTAGGATACTGGATTAGAGAGCCTAATACAGATTCATTAAAGATATAAATTGGATATTCATCAAGATAGTGGATACAGGGTATATTTGAAAAAGGAACACTTACATAAATCACTGAAAGGGCATGACTACAGTTAAAGATTTTAAATCGTGCATATTTTTTAATTGGAAGATTTCTAAAATCCATAAAAAGTAACTTCGAAAACATTTCAAGTTAGTTTTTATGGATTTTCTCAATAACTGGATAAATAGTTGCAAAAAAACTATGTACTTAAAATCTTTAACTTTATTAGTTCCACCTGATTTTATGAGAAACGGAGGTTAAACTACCTGGAAATTCAAACGGTCAACCTGTAACGGGTTTTTTCTTTTCAAAATTTCTCATTGTAACTGCACGCTAGAGTTATGCCCTTTCAGTGATTTAAGTGTTCCTTTTTCAGATACACCCTGTGTAAATATGAACAAAAAGATATTTTACCCAATTATTATTTAGTCCCGATTTATATCTATTCCCTTTGCTTATAAATCTAATATCTTTTTTTTTTATTAGGAAGAGTATATGTATTTAAAAATAAATTACATTCAGGAACCGATCTACCTCTTCTTCACCCACATTTTGCCACTGGTCCCACTCACGTAATAAGGGGCAAGCCTATTGCCGTTAACTGGGCACTTTTGGAGTTAAAAATGGGAAAATTGGGAGTATACTGGGAAAGGTAGAAGAGAAGGCAAAGAAAGGAAAGGGATATTGCTTATACGAATCGATTAGCGAGTGTAAACAATAGCTCGTACCGGTCAGGGTCGCAGTGTCGCAGCGTAAAATGAAATGATAGACACACTAGCAACGTGGTGGTGATGCGTGCGCTGAGTGTAGACTGTGCGGTGGTACATTTGGTGGCGGCGTACGCGGTGTTTGTGGAAAGATTTTAAAATAAACGTTATGTAACTAGCATAGAACCCAAAGGCGCAATAACCTTTGGCAGAACACGCCAACGCGCTCAATCCGCGCGCGCAGAAAACACGTACGTCTAAACGGTTCCTAAACTCCTAACATATAACAATATTTTAATTTATAGTTTTGGAATTTGCGATTAACTGAGTCCCGTTCTTTATGTATATGTCTGTGGAGGAACGGGTATCATGTTCCTCCAACTCCAACGGTTGATGTTGGGAAGTTGTATATATACTAATCGGCGCGAGAACTCTCATAGCGCGATGCAGGATTAGTAGGTAGTAGATGTTTCTTTTTGCTGTATGTGGAAGTCGCCACATCACTCCCCTCCAAGACTGGAGGTCGACATCTTGATGAGTCAGCTGTCTATATGCTCTATTAAGGAGCGTGCCAGGACCAGTAGTGAGTAGTTCCGGTGAGTCGGAACTGAGTGCCGCAAGTTCCAGTGCGTCGGAACTGTGTACCGCTAGTCTCAGTGAGTTGGGGCCGCGTGCGGTGTTGCGGTGCTGCATGCGGTGCTGCGGTGAAGTCCCCAATGAGTCGGGGCGGTTGCTGCGTAGTGGCTGGCTGCTGCGTAGACGGGAGAGAGATGCTCTTCGTACGTGGACCGTAGGTGCAGTGTGCTGGGCCTAGACGCTGATCAGGCCGTAGGGGTAACCAGGCTGGAGCGGTCGCTGCAGGCGTGTGGTATCCCTGTTGAGGCCGAGGATTCTGGCTGGCTGAGACTTGATTACCGCTCATTGCTGTAGGAGTGTATACGATGGTGGTGATGATGATGCTGCTGATCTGCTCCATGAAGGCTGCTTCCAATCACGTCGGGGTCACACCACTGTAGAGGAACGGGTATCATGTCCCTCCAACACAAAGGGAGGATCCTCCGACCATACGAGGTGACCATGCCTAGCGGGCCGCGGCCCAACGGTTGATGTTGGGAAGTTGTATATATACTAATCGGCGCGAGAACTCTCATAGTGCGATGCAGGATTAGTAGGTAGTAGATGTTTCTTTTTGCTGTATGTGGAAGTCGCCATATGTCTATACAAACGGTTAATTGAGTGTAAGTAATTCAACATACTACGTAAGATAAAAAAGTTTCTAAAATATCTAACACATACGAGTAATTTCCATACATAATTTTTATCCTTGTCCTCGTGGATATCGTTAGTAATGTACAGGCATTGTATATATCAAAAACTTTTTACTTTTAGGCAAGTGAGTAATTTCAAGTATCTTGGTTCACGTGTACTTTGTACTTTGTCAACAAAATCACATACTTTTTGTATTTTCCGTTCTTAAAATACTGTTGTAACGCATAGAGCACTCTTACAGTCCACCCTTAGGTAACTAGCATGCCCTAAAAAAATATATATAGGTATCTCTCTTTGTTCTAAATAACTTAGAATATTATGGAAACCGCCTACAAACATTTACTTTGCTCACTTATCTTCTAAACACGAAAGAGCAAGTACTAAATAACCTTAAATATAATGGAGTATTAACATTAAACTGCTCCACTTGAGCCCAAGAACCGCAACACGAAAATTAATATAACGCTACAACAACGAAGAAACTCTACGGCTCTTGTATACCATCTATCTATCTCTTACTTACTCTAAGTCTTTGACCAATGTCTTGCTCACTCATGTTGGCGAAGTGCAAAACGAGTGTTACTCACACAGATGTATATATTTATACTAGATGAGAGTAGGTAGTTTTAATAATATATTACAAGGTTCCAGGGTTATTTAACCCTGTACTTGTTTGTGATGTTATTATGCAGTTATTATGCATCAGTAAGGTTTCAAAAAAGTACGGGGTCCGCTTGATGATAAGCAATATCTTTAAAGGGTTTATTTACATCCCTAAACAAAATTGCCGAAAATGTTTCTATTCAGGTAATTATGTAGCATTCTTACCTACGTACCTTATATTTTTAAGTGCAATAAATGAAGAAAAGCATAATATTAGTATACTACTGCGTCATCTGTCTTTAATTGATAAGTGTACAGAATTTAGAAAGAAATCCAGATACCTATGAGGAGTCTCATTCCCACATGCGTGAACTAAATTTCCCTAAAATGTGTCAAAAGCAAGAAAATCGTACTCTCATTCTCTGCTGAGCTAATGTTCTTTACCATTCGAATTAAAGCCAAAACTTATTTGTGAACAATAGTGAACAAAAACTATGTTGTAATAATGGTTATTTTCTTGAAATATAAATTTCTTATCACAATCATGTTCCAAAGCCTAACGTGAGATAACTTTGTACATGGCGACTAAGAAATTACTCTACGGCGAATGTATATGCTCTTGTAGTCCCTCACTAGCGCTAAGTAACTTATTGACTTTATATATATTGACTACGACTATATTATAACTATAGAGTATGTATTTAGTTGATTTGAAATTAGTGAAATGGAATGAAGGGTTTTTTCTGACATGCGACTGTATTACATTTAAACAATTGTTTCATTAAAAGAAATAAACATTTTAGTAAGTAAAGGAGAACGAGTCATAAAAAAATATTTTGAATGTGCTCGCAGAAAAGAAGTGAAATCAAAAACTGTCTAAAAAGGACATTGTTCATGAAACTGACAAATTAAGAAAAAGGGCAACTCAAACATTATTTTGCATGTGCCGCACAATGCGCTTTTTGAACAGTATTATAAAAATAAAATAAAAAGATATAAATGCCTTGAAGCTAATTTATCAAAGCTTTACCTTCTATTTTATTAATAGTCACCTACTGCTCAAGAACATTCATTGTGTGGCTAACGTAATGTTGGGAGTAGACATTTCTATCAAATTCAATTTCAATATCTTTATTTCATTAAATTCATCTTCAATTATTCGAAACAATCAATTTGAAGAAATATTGTTATAATTAAAAATTATAGATCACTGCACACAGAGTCACCGCAACAATAGTTTGCTTTGTCAAATGTGAAATTAATGAAGAAAAAAAAATGGAAAGCCTAATAGTGTATTTGCCTGTTTTGATTTATAACCGCCCGTTTTCAAATGGTTCAGCCTTGTGAGAAGATATCGAACAAACAAACTCACGACCACTCTTTTAAAAAACCAGACATTTTTAACAATAGATCCATGAGATCGCAAGAAATCGGAATAAGGTAGCTTTCCATCTAGTGTGTAATATGCATCTTTGACGAGGAATAGCGTTCTAAGTAAAGTTGTCATGTAATAATACTACATATATATAACGAACAGTCTTGTAACAATAAACGTTGTTGGGTGTGTTTTTGTTCCTGAATTCTCCAAAATACTGCCGATATGGGCGGTATAAGTGGGCCTAAAGTAAACATTATCTGCCCTCGCCCTCGGCCAAATTAGTTTTTAACACTAACATCAAAGAAGCAATAACATTGTTTGCGAGTTGATGTGAGTTACCAATTTGTTGTGATTATTAATGTGGAGGTTTATTGTTTATTTTGCTATTCTTTGTTTTAAATTATTTTAGGCTTAAATTATTACTTTGTTTTTACCCTTCTTCTAGGCTCCAAAAATTTAACAAGTCGTTTCAGGGTCAATGTGTGCAATTTTATAATAATTCCCAAATTATGTACAAACTTAACGTCTGAACAAAGTGAAATCCACAATAAAACGACAACTATCCCTATAGGGCTATTACTCAGAGGTGAATTATATGGAGAATAAAAACGTTTAAAACATTTTTTTTTTTTGGATTCAAAGTTTATTTCAAATACGTAATAGAATTGTAATGTGCCCAATATTTTTTCCCAGCTTCTGTATTGATTGATTTTAGATTTGTACTTTAATTTTATTTTTTTACTTTAACTGTACAAGATATGTAATAAAGACATTTTAATAAATGTTGTTAAATAATCTGGTGATTTAAAAGAGTGTCCGTGAGTTTGTGATGATGAAAATCTGTTCAGCCTTCATCAGCTCTTTTGTAATCGTTGAAGAGATTTTCGAGTCGTCGGTATTTTATTTAAATTTAAATTTTTTTAAAGGAATTCTATGAAATAAAAAAATGAGTTTTACTTTAACATTAATATTGCGATATTATAAGGTTATTATTATTACATAATTAACTTCCAATAGTCATACGTGTGATACGTGTGATATCGTGGCAGAGCCACCACGGTACGTATGGGCCGGCCCGAACAGAGTGATACCTCGGCCTCACACAAAACTGGCAGTGAAGAAAATGCTTGCATTGCTTTTCGCCTAGTAAGTGAGGTTACCGGAGGCCTTAACCCTCTCCTCCCCCCTCTCCCCTCTTCCACGCTTCCCCTACTCCTTACCTCCTCCTTACCTTAACGGCCGGCAACGCACTTGTGACTTTTGAGTTTCAGGTGTCCATGGGCGGCGGTAGTCATTCACCATCAGGTGACCTGTCTGCTCGTTTGCCCCCTATACCATAAAAAGGTAAGTGTAAGAAGTGACAAATTTAAACGGTAGGTACTATTGATTAAATTTACGCATACAATTAAAATTAAACATACAAAACAGAAGAAAAAATATTAAATTAAACAGTTACATTCAGTAAGCCATTTGGGTTTTAAGACTACTAAAATCCTACTAAAATCTATACTAATATATAAAGCCCAAGAGTTTGTTTGTTTGTTTACTTGAACGCGCTAATCTCAGGAACTAGACTAGTTAGATAGAAGGCTATAGGCTATATACCATCACGCTAAGACCAATAGAAGCGGAGCAGTGACCATAAACGTATGTGAAACTGAGGGGACGGCTAATCTTTAATAATATTGTTTACAAGAATGACTTTAACCCAGATTTTATACATTTTCAAACAACTTTACTTCTAGACTACCTTTTTAGACGTTGGTTAAAAATGTGTTATAGCAATAGCTGTCAATACCGATAGAGCATTACATTTATAATTACATTTCAAACCTAAGGAAATACGATTATTACATGCAATTGATCACGATCATACATTATATTGGAATGCAATTTATAGGTCTTTGTGTTTATAGATTATAAGGTAATGAAAGTAGGAATCCTGTTATATGAACTCTCTTCGCTGCTGTTCACTTACTTCATTAAGGGAATACCTCGATTGTGCAGCAATAGTAGTAATTAAACAATAAAAGGCCACCTTCCAATTCCATCATATACTCTAAAAAACATTTAAGATTCTACAACCTATACCTATGTATGTACTCGTATATCTATAATAATAATTCGGTCAAGGGGTACGGTAGACTCGATTGAAACCTTACCTGAATAATCTAATATATAAAATTCTCGTGTCGCGGTGTTTGTAATTAAACTCCTTAGAAACGGCTTGACCGATTCTCATGAAATTTTGTGTGCATATTGGGTATTTTTTATCCCCCTTAATGTTAAGGGTAGTCCACCCCTAATTTTTTTTTTAATTTTTAGAAATTTTTTTTTAATTAAAAAAATACACACAACCCTGAATTTTCAACCCTCTACGATCAACCCCTGTTTTTTAATAGCGATATTAGTATTTTAACTTCATTCTTACAGTTTTTTTAAAGTATTTAACCCAGTGAAAATAGAAAGTGCGATTGTTATAATCGATTGTAATAATCCATGGGCACCTGCAACTCGAGAGTCACAAGTGCCTTGCCGGCCTTTAAGGTGGGAGTAGGAGAGGAGGGGAGATGGAGAGATAGGGGGGAAGATAGAGAGAGGGAAGGGTTAGGGCCACCGGTAACCTCACTCGCTTGGCGAAGTACAACGAAGCATTGCTTCACTGCCGGTTTTCTGTGAGGCCATGATATCACTCCTTTTGAGCCGGCCCATACGTGCCGAAGCATGGCTCTCCCCTGTTAAACTTTAAATATGTCAGTTAAGTTAATAAAGTACTTTGAATTACGAAAATGAATGGTTGGTGTTTTGTTATTTTTATAGGCCGTCAATAAACCACAGCGCTCCATTCTTCTTTCAGTCATAGACCCCATCCCCACAATAAGTTAGTTTGTTTTATTTGACTACCAAAATATTCATTAGAAATAATTAATATGGCAAAACAACGAGTGCCGGGTCAGCTAGTAAAACATAAAAAAATAATGATTTCGAGTCGACAACATATATCCGCAAAATTCGGATTGTCGAATATTTTGTTAAATTCAAATGGTGCAAATGGCAGTCGCCACTTTGATTATATATATGATATAATCTCGGATACCATCTTGAGTTCGTTAAGGCCGATTCACACGTATATCTACCTACATTTTGTAAAAGGTTGGAATTTTATCCCTCTCTTCTTTCTTTACCATATATTTGCATCTACCACTTTTTATTTCTGCATCACCCCAAAGTTGACTGGCAGAGAATGCCTTAAGCATTAAGTTCGCCTTTGTACAATATGTGCCTGAAGTTTTAATAAATAAATAAAGAATTAGCAACAGTCCACTTAATGGTGGCAAGTACCATTAGTTTTTAAGATAAATTCAAAGCGACCTATTTGGTCACTCGATCAGGGTTATGGATTTTTTCTTTATCTTCAACTGATTTAAGATATCACATCATTATTTTGTTTTAATGTCAAATTTCAGGTATAAACCTAGATGGAAGTAAGTGTCAATACATGAAAGGATATAAGTAAAGCTTGCAATAATAATACATTCGCCATTATTCCACACACAACATTTGGAGATCTTATATTTCCTTTTAAACTTTCGCGTTCAAAATACATGAATTGAAAAAATAACACTTTCTATTTTCATTAGTATGATACGCGAGCAACCCTGTAATATGGGGTGTGTTTTATTTTAAAATGAATCTTACTTTTTGATCCCAATTTCAATTTTTTTTTTCCTCCATTCCAAATGTTTGTTCGACTTTTATTAAATTTTTCATAAACACAAAAATATTTTTCTTTTTACTTCTTGACCAGACTAATTTTGGTTTTACTTCATTTTAATCTGCCGTGAAATGGGTTATAAACGTGTTGCAAGTGCCATTGAATTGATTGGCATGTTTTATGTGCTTATCACCCCAGACAAATCCCTAGACTCCCCACCCAATTTATATACGTAGCTGACATCTATCGGTAGCCCCTTCGATCAAATAAAGTACGACAACGAAGACGTTTGAAACTATCCCGTAAGTAGAACCGTAAAACAGGTGACAGGGTCTTATTTATATATGTTAACGTTATCTTTCAATTTTAATAAAAGCTACAAAAATCAATGTTTTTTTTACACTCCATAGATGATACTTCATTGCGTCTATATTCATATTTTTAATACGCTACGCAACAATAACAAAAATGGTTTAAAGAAGTTTCAGTTTGAAACCTATTTCTCTGCAAACATGAAAATGCCTCTCTCTAGTCTTCGTCCTGTCATTTGGTAAACAGGAAGATATTATCTTGTGTTTTCTTATCTAATACAGCACACAGTACTAATAGGTTTTTTCATTTTTAATCTCTTTACTCAAAATGGCTTGTGTAATTAGTGGATGAAAGAGTTTTCCTATGGACCTCCTTTAGTAATAAGCCATGAAATGGTGACGTCCGTGTGTGTCCGGACCAGCCGTGTCGCTAGAATTACCATAGGGTAACAACGCTCAGTTTTTAGGGCTCGTAAAACTTCAAAACTCTTATCAATTAGTTCCAAATAAAAAAATAATATAACTTGCTAAAAGAATATACACATTACAAAAACAACCTTCGTTCTAAAGCAGTCGGGTAAATTAAAAAGGTACCTATTATTAATATAAAGCCAAAGCTATGTCTTAGTGTTTAAACTTTCAGTTGTAAATGTTAATAGACACGTTTTTTTTAGATGTCTTTGTGTACTTGATATCTTAGTAGTCCTATAGTTCTTTGAATATTAGTAATTATAGTCTAGATTACTTCACAAGTAATAATTGTGTATATCATTTGTACTTCCAAAATAAATAAGGTCACTCTTAACATTCTCTGTGATATATTAATTTGGTTAGAAACAGTCATATTGCTTTTTATTTTCTGTCTGACCCAATTATAAACCTAAATTAATTCGGTAATTGAATAAATCAGAAGGTAATCTTATAATTATGTTTAAACCCCGACGCAAAAAGGTGGGGGGGTTTAAGTTTAAGGTGTGTACCTGTGTATCTGTCCGTCTGTCTGCGAAATCGTAGCTCCTAAATAAATGGGCCGATTTAGGTTTAGTTTTTTGTTTGAAAGGTGACTTGATCGAGAGTGTTCTTAGCTGTAATACAAGAAAATCTGTTGAGCTGTTCGAAGATCATCAGCTCTTTTCTAATCGTTGAAGGGATTACTGAGTCGGGGGGGTATTTTAAATCATGTATTTATACTTGTATATAAACTTCATTTCGTTTTAATATTTTCACGTTTTTCAATAGGTACAAAGTACACCTAATGGCAAGTACCAGTAGGTGTACTTTGTACCTATTGAAAACTCGTAGTAGTATACTTATACTACTCGCAGTAGTATAAGTATACTACTGCGAGTTTTCAGTTCTCACTTGATAGTGAACAATACATATCCTTAGAAAAAAAAAACAAAATTCATTGAAAATCATAATTATATCGGCACTTGGTTGCAAGTTGCAACTTTCCTTATGCATTCTGCACAAACATCGTCCGACCGTATGAGTTCAGCTGACAACACAATATAGTGTACACTCGTGTTGTGCATGAATTATCTCGACGTGTTTCGAGCACTGCACCATCACCAACACAATATCTGACACCCTAAGTACACCAACTTCATATATGCTCTGTTTTTGTGTTACGATTTGTTATGAAATTGTTTTTAAAAATCTTTTTTTATAGTATCGGCGTTTCGTTTTCGGACGTTATTAATAACATTTAGTTTTAGCTTGGGTTTCGGCTTTTCTTTTTTCGAATTTAGATTTAGTCGCACGGCACGACCCTTTAAAAAATATTTTTTTACCTTCTTGAACGTACTGTATTTTTCGGAATAAAATAACAACGTGTATACATTATTATATATGTATATAATTTAATTCCTAAACATTACGACTAAATTTATTTCCATTCTACTTACATATATTTTGTTTTTACATATATTATTATAATTATTATTAATAATGAAGTATGTTACTTATAAAACGCAGCTCTTTCGCTTACTCTTAAAATAAATAGTATATAAACTGTAATAAATTGCCATAATACAATGTCTATGATATTTCATCCCTATGTTCCGTTGTTATCGCGACGTGTCAAAGGAGAAGATATTGTATCTTGGCCTTTGACACCCAAGTGTGATGAACGACAATTTGTTGACGGATTATAAATGTAGTAAGTGAGAATACCGTTGTTCTTAAATATTTCTGCAAATATTTTACATCACCTTTGTTATCAATCATTCAATTATACGTCAATATTTATGCTTGTTTTCACGTCATACCCGGAATTGTTTAGCAGCAATAACAAAATTTTATGTAAGATTCAGATCACTTTGCGAATATTGTGTCTAAAGAAATAGTATTGTGTCTTGCATTATAGCTTAATAGTATAATATATAATAAAGTTGTTTAAGCCACGCATAGACTGCCTCAACATATAAGGAAATAATTGTAGTAAAATGATATCTAAATATTAACTGTAAACAAGGACGTACAGTTTTAATTTAAACAAAATTATCTTTTGAAAAATGTATCACCGACTTCAATGCTCCTCAAAATACCCAAATCGCTTCAAGTGTGCCTTATAAAATTTGAAGAGTTCCATCGATGTTTTCAGGATCCCATCATCAGATCCTGACCTGATGACCATGGGACCACCTAGGATCATGGGACCACCTTTCAAACAAAAGAAGAATTTTCCAAATCGGTCCAGGTGTTCTTGAGTAGGTAATCGGTAAACATAAATCACATCGGTAAAAAAAAATATACAGCGGAACGTAGAACCTCCTCCTTTGTTGAAGTCGGTTAAAACAACGGAAAAGTGGTGTATGACTTTTAACAATATAGCCCAATGTCCAAAGTTAGTCATGCATTAAAATATTCCGGTCGCAAAAAAACGCTTTTCCTATTTCAAATTTAGATCCAACACTGGGTATGAAAACCTTGCATTTTAATCTATAACTTTTTTTTAAATCTGACTTTCAAAGCGTGGTCATGAATACGTAATCTTCTGGAACATAATGGAAAAGTTTTTAGTTCAAAGAAGAGAACAACAGCCCATGTCATTCAGCCTCTTACTAATGCAGTCACGTAAAGTAAGCTAATGAAAATTGTTCACGACAACTGAATTTGGAGCTATTTTATTTCGTGTTAGGCACATCAAAGGAATCTAATTGGACTTCCGGTTGTTTATTTACTGTTCATACAGCCAACGTAGGTTAATCGAATTACTTTTAGAGAAAAACAACTGCCTAATTAATTTCCATTCTATTTGTTTCAAAATTATTAGTGCTAAGCTATTTTTTTTAATTTTATTTTCTGAAGGTTAACCTACAATGAATTGCGCGTACCGCTGTGTGTAAATCGTAAGCAAACTCACTTAAGTCAAGTCGAGATCTTCTGGTTGTCGAAGTTCGACCATAATTCATAAAATGTTGAACTTTTTGTAACATAAATTAAGCTATTCATGTCCAGTATAAGTTAAACTATCATTGTATAGACTTACCGTACTATGACAGGCCAACATATATAAATTTACTGAACATGTATAGCTTAGTATTCACATTTAATTTTCAAATTTATAACACATATTGTATATAAGTTTAGCTTTTCGCACTTATATGTAGATATATAAACTTGTAGAATTCCAAATTTGAAATTCCTACGTGCGCGAAATTTGCTTAAAAATTCTCTTAACGTATTCATACAATATAGAAAACAATACTAAAACTATACCTTACAAACGCAAACTCCCGCAAAGCTACTCTGTAAGTCATTGGTAGGTAACCCGGTGTGATATGAATCGCCAAACAATTAATTAATAATAATAGTAACATTTCTCATAAAATATTTGACTGGCTTGTTGGTCTAGTGGTTAGTGATCCTAACTGCTAAACCTGAGTTACCAAAATATACTGTAAAATGTAGACTATTACATCTCTTACATCAAATAACGATGAAAAAAAAAAGATTAAGTTAATAGAAACTCCGTTTAAACAAGAGCCGACGAAAATTACAAAATGGTGTCGAATGATTGAATACGGAAAAAGGGAAGCTTGAGCTAAGTTGAAAAGCTTTCACATGAAATTTTAATTGTGACAAGGGATCAACAGGACCAGAGTGGCTGAAGAGACAGTTTTAATTTTGACATTAAATTACTCTGTCCGAATAGCTTTCATGTTTACATACATGGATAGAAACTCCGTTTAAACAAGAGCCGAAGAAAATTACAAAATGGTGTCTGAATGATTGAATACGGAAAAAGGGAAGCTTGCGCTAAGTTGAAAAGCTTTCACATGAAATTTTAATTGTGACAAGGGATCAACGGGACCAGAGTGGCTGAAGAGATAGTTTTAATTTTGACAATAAATTACTCTGTCCGCATAGCTTTCATGTTAACATACATGGAATTTATTTAAATCTACGTATTTTCTGCTATACCTCCTCTGCTATATATCCTATTTCCATCACTGCAGGACAAGTTACAGACTGGTTATTTTATCTGGAAACATACCTTATCCGCTATTCGCAATTTTATGGTATAGGGGGCAAACGAGCATACGGGTCACCTGATGGTAAATGACTACCGCCGCCCATGGGCATCTGCAACAAACACAAGTGGAGAGGGGGGGGGGGAGATTTTGAGGAGACATTGGGGAGTTTAAGCAATAGCTTGAGAAGGTCAGGGTTGCATACCTCTAACTCGAACTGGCTATTGCCGGAAGTCCGAGCTAACTATTTTGAAATATAATATAATTAGCTTTAAATATACTCACATAAATAATAAAAAATATACAGTGAAATGAATAAACTCTTGTTGTCTTAAATCTTTACATCATTCAAAAGTTCACACACTCTTCAGCAATATTTAATATTGCAACTGCATGTAATTAGTCATTTTAATTATGTTGGACCATAGCCTCTTACCAAAAACAGCACTAGAGTTACCTACACAGTTTACCTTCATCGCGAATACGGTTGCATAAATAGCTATGTTTTTATTGTGTTTAATCGTACTATAGCGATATTTACGATATTAAAAAGTTAAGGTATCTAGTCCACTTCTAAAGGCTCTGATTTTGTTAGTACAAAGTGTAGTGTAGTGGCAACAAAGCATGATATGGTAGATCTTGTGGTTAATAAGCACCTTAGACTTTAAGGTATTAAAGTATACTGTTCCGTTATATTATAACAGTAGATTTTAGACAATCACAGAGATGTTAATGTGCTAGTTAAATCCCGCGACTGAGAAACACAGATACACAAATAACATTAGGCGCCGCATGTTTGTTGGCCAAACGACACAATAAAAGAACATAGACTTTATTTTTTTACGTAGCTGTTGAAGATAATGCAAAAGTAGATTACTCGCGATAATAAACAGTCGAGATTGGATACCGAAATAGCAACAATAAATTGTCCTATCACATCGCATGAGTTTACGGTCTGTTCCTTCGTAGCAAACGCAAATTGCAACCACAGAGAACCATGTTAGGGTATGTCTACAATTATGTAGGCTTCTATAAACGAAAGATTTTTAGTTAATAAAACCACTGCGTATGCCCATCAACTGCTGGAGGCTAGTAGGTGCTTCCACGCCATAGCTCAAACCTCTCTGTCCACAAAAAAGCTAATGTTAAAGACGATGTAAAGATTTTGTGAGCTCCGACATGTTCACTTTGTCCAGCCCTTTTACCATGTTGAAAGAATGGTTCTATCCTCGGGTACCTTCGTCACCAACCGTTAAAAGAAGCAAAAGACTAGGCGGTAAACTGTACCAAATGGAGCACCATTTGGTATTTTCAGACGTAAAGACTGCACCGACGAGTGCCCAGAATTCCAGTTTTGTATGAGAAAAGACAGAGATTTTCTACAAATAGTAGCAAAACTGTATTGAGTGTTTTATACTTGGGGTTTCTCCATGGGGTACATAACTATTCATCTTTATGATGACTAATATTGGCAATCAGTATAAGTAAGTAAGTAGGTAATCTTTATTGTACACAAACACATAATATATATACATATATAAAAAAAACACCTTAAACATAAAATGCACAATGGGCGGCCTTATCACAACAAGCATTATCTTCCAGGCAACCTTTGGATGGACATGATTGTAATAATTTAGTGTGGGTGGTTATGGTGTCAAATATATAATATGTACTAATTTGTACCTACTACTAGTTCATGCTCACAAACTAAATTTATAGTATAGTGCGGGATAAAGAATTTGACCGCAACATTAGAGGTCGTGGGTTCTATTCCTACTCAGGCAAATATTAACATGTATTGGTTATGGTAATTCTTCGAGTATGTTTAATATGTATGTTATGTATGCATAAAAATATATCCAAGTGTATTTTTATATAATATGTATATTAATAAAAGAACTGTTATAATCGGGGTGAATAAGCCTTAAGCTTGTTCTGCTTGTGTACGAGTTACGAGTATAATCTGTATCACCTGCTGCAGATTACCAAGCCGCAGGACATACTTATTGTTCTTAGTAGACGTTCTGTCACATTACTTTGATATATTCCACGGGATTTTAGAGTGAGTGTCTAGCTATGTAGCTATTTCCTGCACATGTTGTTTAATGCTATGACTTAATTCTATACATTAGTGGGTACCAAAAATTTAAGATTACCTTTATCTGTAACTATTAGTTTTAGAAAGCAGAAGTCATTATTTGTTTCTCTGTTAGAAGGAAATAATTTCTGAATTTTTATATATTTTTTATGGTATAGGGGCAAACAAGCAGACGGGTCACCTGATGGTAAATGACTACCGCCGCCCATGGGCACCTGCAACTCAAGAGTCACAAGTGCGTTGCCGGCCTTTAAGGTAGGAGTAGGGGAAAGGTGGAAGAGGAGGGAAGGAGAGGGGAGGAAGGGTTAGGACCTCCGGTAACCTCACTCACTCGGCGAAAAGTAATGCAAGCATTGCTTCAATACCGGTTTACTGTAAAGCCTGTTTCTGTTTCACTACGGTCGAGCCGGCCTATACGTGCCGAAGCATGGCTCTCCCACGATATAAATATCTGATCTCTCTTTCTCTCTCTCTCTTTTTCTCTCTCTCTTTCTCTCTCTCTCTCTCTCTCTCTCTCTCGGGGTAAAGGTTCATTACCAGTCAAACGACTTTAATAAGAGCAGAAAATAAAATTATGCTGTGCCTACACGGTGCACATTTAACGTGAGAATACAGTAAAAGGACAATCATGGACTGAAACCTACATCTTTGCAAGTATAAAATTCTACTAAAACTGTACAATTTGTCTAAGTTGCACATGTTCAAGGTTAAGATCGAAAACATAAATCTACTTCGGGTGTTCGCTTATTTTCCCATCAAAAAGTTATTATCTGACTTATTTGAATCACTTATTATTTCATTACAATTTCTATCCTTTTCACATAAAAATATTATGACCCGACGATATACTCAAGTATTCGGAAACTCGGTCATTTGACTTGTAGATATTATGATCAAAGTTGTGTACCCTGTAAACCCTTTGGATAATAAAAGCTTCCAACTTAAGGCCTTTGAATAATTCGAAGTCACAAACTTGAGATTAAGTCGGTCTGTTGACGGCACGAAAATATTTATAGAAAGTTATCTAGGTTATAAAAATTTGATAGCAAGATGCATAGTTTTTCGGTCGCTAGGCATATTGCTGGCTGCGCGCCAGATCAAATACCAGCTCTGAGGCACGATGGAAGCCTGCCGAGGGATCTGGGGCGACACTTAAAATTTTAGATTTTTGCGACGTATTCGTGACGTTACACAAGAGCGGACGGACATAGGTCTCAATATATTTCAACTTTGGTCCTTTTTTTTTAAGGTAAATAGCATGTTTATGTGTGGAACATTCGTCATTAAGTAGTTTGTATTAACTGTTAGTGTTATTCGAATGTTTCAAAGAAAACAGTTTTTAACATCTGGTACATGAGAATGCCGATAAGGTTTTTTTTTAATTTTCATTGTTTCATTTATTCAAATTATCAAAACAACAAATTTTTTATACACACACAAAATTACTTGCTACTGGAAATATCTAGTAGCAGGTTATTTTGTGTAATTGTTTTTATTTTCAACACTTCTTATAGAATTTCTTACAGAATATATGTTAACTGCATTTGTTATAAAATAAAATTAAAAGTAATATCAACACTTTATTACAAATATTTTTAATTAAAAAGAACTTATGTTATCTTTCCTTGTAATTTTAGATAATTATATAAAAGTTATTGGACAAATTAACACAGATGTGTTAAATAATTAACATAAATTAATTAACCAACGAATTTTAATACGCAAATGCACAAAATTGACACCACGTTGACATTTGCTCATTTTCTGAAGGTTTCATAGTACGCAGGCGCTAAGGCAAAAATTATAGGAAACACTGTTTACTTGTTTTCTATCTCATTCTCTCTCAGGCTAAATCCTGTTTATAAATGTTTGTCTTGTGAACTCTTGTGTCTCTTTTAGTGTGAGTTTTTTGTTTCATCCAATTTCAAATCACAACGATTCTAAAGAAGTTTCACTTCAAAAATATACCTGTTATAAAAGAGTTTTTCAATTTTTATAGTAAAATATTGTGAATGTTATTTAATAAAACTGCATGTAAAGCAACCATATCTCAGTATAAAACGTTAACTAGGTTTCTCTTGGATAGGCGTGTACCATCTCCGTCTTCATCGTCACTTACCATCAGGTGAGTTGGAAGACAAACGCCTATTCCATTTCTCATAAAAACTATGATGAAACTTTTGTCTCCTCTTAACTCAAAGATTCACTTTAAAGTACCAACTAATAAACGTCATAGCCACCTCAAAGCCACTTTTAGGAGTAATTGTAACACGCAGTACTCATTTAGTGGGCGCTTCCTAACAAGTGAAGTAAATAAGAGCTAGTCCCTAACTATGACACATTCCTATGAAGCCTTCGGTAATAGATAGCATACGTTAGCGTGTCATTAACACGAGTAAAAAAGAAACTGTCGCAGTGGTCAGACGCGGCAGGCAGACTAAATATTACTATAGCGAGTTAAAGCTTGGACTTCTGCTCTGGGGAAAACGGATCTGGATATAATGGTAGTTTATTTTTATACGGAACGTTTCGACCCCAAGGGTCGCTTATGCCCTTTTAAATTTGTCTTGTATAACTCAAATTGTACGAAATAAAAATACCCGGAAATGTTTGTAGAAGTTTTATTTGGTAACTAACTTTCCGGACGTGGTTTTGCTCGCGGAAAGAATAACATTTGTTGCAGTTTTTATTGTGTTGATGTTACTTTTCTTAGAATATAGAATTTGGCTATCGGAAACAATTCTAACTCATAATTAGGTGTACATTCATTCATGCTTTACAAGATGACAATAGTACCTATGTAAGTACTAAGAAAACTTGGCAGTTCCCTTTTTCTGAAAACCGCCACTTTCCAAAATCAGTTAAGACTTTACCGAGAAATCGGTGAACAAAGAATAAATGAATTTTTACTCGTTTCTCTAATTTTAAACGTACATTTTTCATTGATTGTGCCATTTATTAATGAAATACCTAAGAGATTGACTACTGTCATAGATTTCATATTAAATAATATGAACAGGACCCTAAATATCTCATAAATCTTTCTCGTTGCGTGCCTGTAAGAGCACATACTTCAGCCTTGTTCATTGCTAAGATTTTCTCAGGCGATTTTTTTTCTCAAGATATATTTCTTCAGTCAAATTTAACCTTTATCTTGCCAGTAATTTATTGTATTTTTGGTTTTGATCTCATGCTTGAGAAATAAGTACCCATAAAGCCTGAGCTTGAAGAGTCGTAATTAATTACATATCATATAAACCAAAAATATTTTCGTACGAGAAAATACTACATAAAGAAAATGATATTAACTCTCTTTTCAACGTGGTTTCATCCACAATATTTTTGTATTATATATTTCGCTATTAGGTCATAAGGCCATAGGGCCCATTATTGTTAGGTAGGTATAGCACGCTTCCTCTGCTGGGTCCATAAGCTAATGGATTATGACAAAAATAACATTCGACTAAATTGTAAATTACCTTATAGATTTTTTTATTTAGTGAAACAGTTTGGATGAACAGTTTTGGAAAGAAAAAAAAAGCAAAGAGTTATATTACAACCAATTGTTTCATTGGTAGCATAAACAGTAGCACCAAGTTGATGGTATTTCTATAATATTAAATTAAATTGTTTAGTTTATACATTTCTAATAAGATCTATACGGCTAATCATTATTTTATTAAGTAGTATATAGTAAACACATGCAGACACACATATAGATATTTTGACATGCACCTACATATTCGCGGCATCCATAATAAACGTAAAAGTTTACTAATTCTACGCGAGTAGAGTCGCGAACGTTAGCTAGTATTAGATTATATGAGAAAAGTAGAGACGTAACAATTGCGACCTGGAACGCAGGTGAGACCCGTGTACGAAGAGCACTACGCAGCTACGTAGCAACGGCCTCGACTCACTGGTTATAAATAACTGGAAACTAGCTGCATTTGGTCGCGGACTTACTGGCACTAGCACTCGGAACAACACAGCAGACAAAGCTGACTCATAAAGACTATCGATCTACGGTATTCGATGGGAGTGATATAGCCATGTCCATAGACAGCAAATATATCTGAGCGTCAAGTAGCGAAGATAAGCCGAACTACGTAGTAACAATTGTGCAGTTTAAAATTTTAAAACATCCACCATCGGACTGCAGCTTGCCAGGCATACTGCTCAGAGAATCTTCTCTTTGTGACTCATCCCATTGCTCCACATCCACAAAACCAGTCTGTTTTTCAACATTATACTGACGGCCAGTCGTCCTTTAAACATAAGATTTAAGCTTAGGCATTGTTTACTTTAACTACATTATTATTGTAGTAAATTAAGTTTTAGAATCAACACTAATAACAGTCTGATATTTTGGGTAATGTAGAATATATTAATGTAATTAAACACACAGGCCAAAATAATATGGAATGTTTACTTTGAAAATAGGGGTGAACGAGTGCTTCATTATATAACAAGTTCCTTTTATTTTTAGTGAGTCTCGTAAGTGGATTGGCCGGTCATGATAATTGTTATGTGTTATTGTAATGCTGTATTGATATAACTACGTTATTTCTAAAATTTGGGGGCTCTAGATAAAAACGTTTTCATTAAGTTGCTACAATAACTAGTTTTAGTTCGTAAAATGCAAGCCAGTTCATTTTTCTGTGTGTTTCATGACACAATTAAAATCGTACTTTTGTAACATTCTAACATAAATGTAAATAGATATTCACTTACTATCAAAACGGTGTAAGTCGAAACAGTGTCACGGAGCCATGTGGCATTCTGTCTCCATCTGCTAACACGCAAAGTCTTACTTTGATAGCTTCACTTGTAAGTTCGTGTGCTATTATTACTCTAATTTTAATGTTACTAAATCGGTATCGATAACAATAATTGTTATATTGTTTTATAACCGATAAAAAACCGTCTTTATTACATTCTCTAAACGTCTTATAGCATCCATAAATATTCTAAAAACAAAGTTGCTCAATAAATACGTTCGTTCAATAAAGGATTCAACAATATATTACTATAACGAATAGCTACAGCTCTCGGTCCCAGAAGTCATTTAGAACTCATTATTTATTTAACATGTAGGTACGATCCACGTACCAGCGAGTTTTGTGATTAATGGTTTTGTTAAATACCATTTGCTAGCTAGTGCAAAATTGGGTTCTTAAAACACCAAAGTGGCCGGCCGAGTGCCAAAAGTTGGGTCAAACGACGCCTAGTATCGTCAGACTCTTTGCCGACCAAATGTCGCACCTCATTTTCCGTCACTTAGCATCAAGACGGCTTATATTATCACGAAACGTATGTACAATTTGTATCGTTCACAAATCTAACTTTCTGTCTTTTGGAATAAGGTGGAATTTCGAATGTTTGTGTTAAGCATTGTGAGGTAGAGAAAATTAAGTCACTGTTCTTTGAACGCCCAATTTTGATGAGTAGCGGCCCAGAACTGTGTTTTTAAGAGTCCTAATACCTATACATGAAAAAAGCTACAGAGCTTTAATATTCAGACGGTGTAACGTACTTCGGTGAAGTGTCGTCGGGTTTGAAAAGTTGCAAGTGAAGGGCCCGCTATAAGGACATTTTCTGCTTTAGTTACTTTGTATCCAATTGTTACGAGGCAACAGAAGTGAATTACGAATTACGGTTTTCTGTTTTTAAAAAGACAACTCCCGCATTAGGATTTACTCCTGTGTCGCGGGGGACTTTTCAAACATACAAACAACGGACACAAAGAACACCCAGACTCAGATGGGAATCGAACCCATGACCTCTGGCTCAGCAGTCAGGGTCACTAACCACTAGACCAACAGGCCAAACGTACCTATTGTAATAATGTTACTTGCATTTTTTCTACTATAGAAATTCTAAGTTATAACGAAGGAGTTTGGAACAGTAACGACCAGGAACGGCCTAATTGATAGTCAGCGGTTGCCTACAGAAACCTCGGTGTCACTGGAGCCATGTCTTGCCTGTCTATCACCGGATGGAGCTGCCACAATAAAATCACTATCACGTAAAACCTGTGTCCACGGCCACTGTAATCTCGTCGTAAAGGCGGGCAGTTTCAAGCTTTGTTTGTACATGCCTATAATATGATCACGTCAATAACCCGCAATTTCTAATTATACATTATAGAACATGTTAATAAAATGTAAGTACTCTAACCTTTTAAATGTAAGGTCTCTTCTTGTTTTTTTTTTGCTATTGTGTCTAAGTCTAAGAGGAAGTTGTACTGTCTGCTGTTTATTTTACCTGTGTACAAGATCGGACATGGCGCTAATGCTTGTGTAGATATAAAGCGCATTTGTTTTAGTTTAAAGACGTACTCACATTTTTTACATATTGGACTAAAAATATGTATTCATTTAATTTATTTTGACCTCATCCATAGAAGACAAACATTAGAGAACGGAATGGGCTATTTATAGTTAAGAATAACATCCACCTCAAGACTACTGATTCACATCGATATGTTTACTAATATTATAAAGCTGAAGAGTTTGTTTGTTTGGTTAAACGCACTAATCTCAGAAATTACTGGTTCGAATTGGCAAATTCTTTTAGTGTTGGATAGCCCATATATCGGGGAAGGCTATATAACATCACGCTACGACCAATAGGAGCGGAGCAGTGACCATAAACGCAGGTGATACTGCGAGGATTTTCTTATAAATTAATTAAACAAAGCTCAATGTTATTGTTGGCGATGGATAGACTGTAGCAAGGTATATTACTAATAAAATAAACTTCAATAATACATTATTGAGGTCTAACTAAATCGTTTATTTATAGTCAAATGAGCAACTAAATGTGAATGTAGGTCTATGTGCTTCAAACAACATGACTATTAGAAAGGAAATATCAAACATAGACCAACTTACCAATCCAAACATTTTGTTTAAACTACGGGATGTCGGATCATTATAAAACAACCGCACAAACAGCTCTAAAGTACTTGCAAATAAATACAAAATCAAACAGTGTAGTAAGTGCGACACAACGACAAGGTACTCGTATGTTTGTTCAGTCGGTCAGTGCGGTGGGGCTCTTAAGAAAATACCCTCTAATGGAGACATACGTGACCGTGTAAATAGTTGGACCGCTAGCTAAACCAATGGAAAGTCAGGTGATCAAGTTAGAGTGTTTTGCAATCCAAAATTTTGATACGACCAACCATAGAATAGAATAACCTTTATTAAACACCAAAAAATAAATACACAAAGTAGATATTATTATGGCCAGCCTTATAGAGAAGAACATACGTCAATGGAATACGTTTTTATGTTTAGCGAATGTAGGAGTATAAATGTTGAAGCAATTATACTCAATTTCTTCATTTGATCACATTAGGTACAAAAGCAAGCACGAAATTCATCAAATTATAATAATAATTATCATATGTATGTATAGATTGTATAGGGCTCGCACTTCCAGGCTGTTGCCAGTTGAAGTTTTGAGTTGAATACCAATTTTTTTTATTCCCAAAGTGCCCGGTTAGTGGGACCAAATTATATTTGGCACTATGTGGGTGTTTAATACACTCACGCTTGTAAGGGTAGGTACAAGCGTGAGTGTATGTAGGTAAATTATCAAACGCATTTTAGTATGTAGTCTTTGGTGTAATGCACTCACAAAAGAACTGCACATAGTGTAATTAAATAGCAGCTTAATTCAAATTAAATTCTAGTATTCATGTACCCGTAAACCAGTTCATACAGGGTTTTAGTGAAACGCTCATGAAAACGAAGACCGACGATAGTACTTATGGTACCTTTGAAGATGGGTCAGAAAAAAATCGATCTCGATGAAAAAAAAACTATCTTTTTACTATAATTGTTTATTATCATTTTTCATGCTCCATCATGTTAGTACAGGTAAATGAAATATTATTATAATAATTTCATATAAAATAAATCAAAAACAGATGACGCTCGGGCCAACGGACGCACGGGCGCAGAAGGCCGCGCGAGTTCAGCGCCCGCGGTCACAAACAAAATGCTAAAAAAATATATATATATTTCATCGGGATCGGTTTTTTTTCTGACCCATCATCAAAGGTACTATTAGTACTATCACCTCTTCACTGACACCCTGTATAATACAGTGAAACGTTCTGGTAGATAATAGGCACCTAATAGTCTAGTCGACAAGTTGAAATTTTTTTTTAAATAATAATAAATTTATTTATTTTCTCTTCACAATAGGTCTTATAATTAAGTATGTATTCTATGACATTCTCTTAAAATTTCACCTATGTGCGAGACTGGTGCCCGATGTAGGTTTTTAATTGAAAACCTGTGTTACACCCTCGGATAGAATTAAGTAGGTACAATCTAATTTTTACCAGACTACGAGAGGAGTTAACTTATTTTACCTAACTTCAAAAAAAAAGAGGTTCTCCGTTCAACTTATTTTTGTGTGCTGTTATGCGTCTAAATAGATTTCAATAATTTTTTTTTAAATTTAATTGGTTTTACTTAAGGTTAGTTTCAAATTTCAAATTGAAGAAAATAATTTAATATTTTACCTCTATGCGTTGAAACTTAAGGAATGAAGAATTAAAGTCATCGCATTAAAGTCGGTGATACTCTTTTTTAAGTTGATTATTATACGTTCGACTCTGAAAGGACAGAGTTGATCGGATTGGTCACTGATCGAGTCGACTAAAACGCTAAATATTAAAAATACCTTGTAAATATTAATACGATTTTTCTCAAATAACTCTAACATAAGAAAACAAATACATATATTGGGTACGACTTGATCATTTATCAAGTAATTTAAATGTTACAGGAATATATTATGAGAAACATTAACAGTATTTGGTTCTGCGTTTACCTTCGCCGTAATAATATGTTGACTTCAAAATTTAAACAAACAAAAGTGGACAAACTGGATGTTGAACAATTATTGTTGAAAAATGTTGCAAACTGGTTTGTAAGACTAAATACCATGTTTCTTAAAAAAAACATCATATTAGTAATACAACACCCGCTATATATATTCGGATTATCTCTAAAAGTCAAAATAAAACGCTGGAGTGTCGCTGGATAAATTCTGGTTTTATTGTTTTAGTCCAGCAGAGCGATACATGACAAACCGCTCTCCCCCAATGTCAGTCAAAAAATAAAGTCACCCGTCGACAGGCAACGCTACTTCCGGTATGTACTGGCGAGCGGCTTCCGGCATCGATCGCGGACGGATACAGCTATTGACCCCCTATAATAGTGCCGGCGGCTGTTACACCTACACCAATATTGCTTTGCTCTTTACAAACCCATGAACCCTTAATCAATACACCCTATTCGACTAAAAATAAGACTTAAACTCCAGCAACAACGAGCTGCTGCTAAGTGACAACTTGTCGTGTCTATGTACGCTATGAAACTTTTATAATACCGTTGTTATGTGCTGCTACGCACACCATATCAGCTTTTTTCGTATGCAAGTGTTGTATAGGCAACTTTGCGGACGGGTTACGAGATTCAGTGAGCACGTGGCGTGGTCTTGAAGATCTCTGTAGGGCTGGTATACGAACGTGAACATCTATGTTGCGATTCCAATAGAATGTCTATGCCTAGTGCCTACGCTGTAAACAAACTTCTACGACTAACAGCCGTTCTATGTTTAAACTTAACATCTCAAGGGTTCGAACATTCGTATTTCTCAGAAAAGCTACGGTTATTTAGAACAGCAAATTTAAATGCGGCTTAGAACCGGGATATTCCACTGCCGAATTCATAAGATCCGACTTATTTAGTTAAGATGTTTCTACGCTGCTTAATCCGTGTTTGTAATCTAAAATTGTTTTAAATTCACTTTAACGTCAACCAACATTTATTCCTTCCTATCAGTTGTTTTTAGCTTATTTTATTTAAGTGGCAGGCCGGAGGTGCAAAGGAAAGTATATATAAATATTAACACTATAAATTCAAAGAACTCACAATCCGCATTGACGAACAATTTATAACCTTCTTTTATTACTAAAATTAAAATATTCAGAAACTCGCAATAAGGTTCAATCGCAATAAGGTACTCGAATTAGGAGTAACGATTTCATCAGAAAGTTAATGCACATATTACTCATATTATTCATACACATACAAAAAGGGAATTTGAGGCCTAAGGGATTTTCTGCGAGTCAACCTTGGGGCACGGTAATATTTTCTATATATAATTTTTTTGACTGGCCTGTTGGTCTAGTGGTTAGTGACCCTGACTGCTAAGCCAGAGGTCGTGGGTTCGATTCCCACCCAGGACAAATGATTGTGGGATGAGCATGAACATTTGTTCTGTGTCTGGGTGTAATATATCTATAATATGTATGTATTTAGAAATATATAAGTATGTTTATCAGCAGTCTGGTTACCATAGTACAGGCTCTGCCTAGTTTGGGATCAGACGGCCGTGTGTGAGATGTGTAAAGTTATTATTATTTTTCTATCTACATACAAACGGTCGGGAAGCTAATCATACGTACGCGTTGGTGGAGCGCCAATATATTTATAAAATGCATACATAATCGCACCATAATATATTTCGTTATATTATAAATTTCATAGTCTTTATAGTAAACCACATTCTGTTTGTCGAATGCAATTAGTGCTGGTACTGCTGTAATATTGCCAATGTACTCGACGATCTCAAGAGATGGCGTTAGCAGTCTTCAAATAGTGTGGGCGCGCTGCGCCTGATTGGTGCAGGAGAAAAAACGGACATACCCTGCTCTCATCGCTTTTCGCTAAGACGCTTTAATATATAAAATTTTGTTCCGCCACGGACTTCAGTTATATTTCTCGTGAAAAGAAGCTGATTTTCCGTTAGTCCTATAGCCGTGTAGTGTTTGGACTCGCTTGTAACCTTTACAAGGTGTATGTGGAGTGCTCCAGTCTACGATCGTGACCGGCCGGTCAATACCTTGCAAGAGACCGTAGAAACCTCGCCGCTGCTCGCTGCCTTCTGGAGGATCGGGACTTGGTCGGTGTTGCAGGTTAGTGCTGGCATAATTGTTTTGATCGATAGAAGTGGTTTACTTCCCTACACCTCGTACGCTAACCGTTGAGCAATCACACCCTGGTTGGGCTATTTACACGCCTGACCACATAATTTGGTCCTTACGAGTACGGATAGGCCAGTGATTCACGTAAATATTGGTGAATTTACTTTGCTATTCATACCATAAAGAAGATTCACGTAATTTTAGTGAATTCTTGCGCCCCATTTTTCCTCGCTCACAGATTTACGTAAAATTGGTAAATTCTGTGTTTAAAACGCACGAGAACTACGTAATTATTGGTAGACTCGTATTTAAATATAATTAATTGTTAGATTTGGTGAATTACGTATTAATTGGTAATAATATCCATTATACTCAATTTAGTTGAACTTATTTATACCTACCCACTTATTAACCGCTCCACCACTGTACTTTACGCTAAGTCATTTTAAGATTTAAATTTAATTTGTGTTTTTACACTAACTAGGTAGATATACCTATCACTTTGTAGTTGTATTGTGATATTATTTTATAAACATGACGGAAAGCGAATCAAGCCGCGAAGTCATGTTGGTTATGTTGAATCAAAAGAAAGAATTATTATTTCAACGTATTAATCGTATGTACACATCGTCGAAAGGTATAATTTCTTTCGATTCATCAACGCGAGCTAACGAGAATTTTCTGGCTGAAACGGAGATAATAGATGATTTACGCGATAAATTTGAGTCCATTGTTGATAAAATAAATAATATAAATTTGTTATCAAAGATTACGGTCAATCCCGAGTATTCTTGCCTCGATTCATTTGATGATTTATACTCGAGAGTTAAACGCGTTAGAAATAAAATATTAACCACTTCTAAGGTGCGTTCACTCGAGACCAGTAGCTCGATCAAGTCCGTAGTGAAATTAGAACCTTTAGTAATTCCGAGTTTTGACGGACGCCCTGAAAACTGGAATACCTTTTACCAGTCTTTTAAAGCTAATATTCATTTGAATCAACAGCTTTCTGACTCGCAACGTGTACAGTATCTAATTTCTAAACTCACCCACGACGCACTAAAATTCACTTCCGGTATTATTCCGTCAGGTGAAACATATAAAATACTGTGGGATAGTTTGGTTAAGAAATACCACGACAAACGCTCATTAGGTACATATTATCTCAATAATATACTGGACTTAAAAACTTGCTCGCACACTGCGAACGCTCTTGATACCTTTGTTAGTAAATACTCCGCTTCGATTTCAGCTCTAAAAGGATTGGGCATAACAGATCTAACTGATTTTATTTTTCTTCAATGCGCTTTGAGAAGGATGGATCCTCAAACCATCCAAGCCTTTGAACTTTCGATTCGGGATGTGGAAGTGCCTACGACACAACAGCTTATCGCTTTTATACAAGATCAGGCTAAGATTTTGGAGCGCTCAAACCCGCGAAATTCGTCATATACGAAACCCGCTGCTGTTGTTAAGTCGCCCTCACGCGACCGGCGCGTTCATCACACCTCCAAATCTTACGCAGCAGTTACCGCGAATTGTTGTTTGTGTAGTGGTAACCATCGACATTTATATGATTGCGCTCAGTTTAAAACTATGCGAGACGCAAGGGCTAGATATGAGTTTATTAAATCGAAGTACGGTTGCGTTAATTGTTTAAGCACTTTACATAAACTTCCGGATTGTAAGAGTACGTCAGTCTGTTTCTGTAATAAAAGACACCATAGGTTATTGCATTTTGATAGTAATAATTCGCAATCGCATGCGGCTATGGTAAATACCGCCGTCGCGTACTCGCCGCCGCCCGCTCATCGAGCGACCGTTACTTCGCCCGCGCCTTCTCATCGCGCTCACACGACTTCGTCATGCATTCGAGCGCCCCCGCTTGCTACAGAACCAGTTACACATACACAGTCTTACACTTCTTGTCATAAGGGTGATATACTTTTGTCAACCGCTCAGGTATACGCGCGCTCTAAGGGTAGCGCTGGTATCAAATCTGTAGTTAGGTGTTTGATAGATAATGGCTCGCAGAATAATCTAATAACATCTGCTTGTTCTAGTTTATTAAATTTACCGATAATACCGTTGAATAATTCCTATGTTAAAGGTGTTGGTTCCGCTTCAAGTCCGATAATCGGTTATGTTCATTTAGACATTGAATCCCGTATTTATCCGGATCAGAAATACACTATACATGCGCTTGTTGTAGAATGCATTACGGATCAATTGCCTTCGAAATTTATCGATTGTGATCGCGACCTAGATTTTCGTAACCTTCCGCTCGCTGACTTAAGCTGGAATATTCCGGGAAAGATTGATTTATTGTTAGGTGCCCAGCTATTCCCATTTATATACTTAGGAAATATGGTCGAGTGTGGGCCGCGCGCACCGTGTGCTTTATCTACAACATTTGGTTACGTACTTATGGGAGATTACCCGCGTAAACATATTTTACCTACTGCCGCGTCTTTTTCTGCGTTAGCGCTTAATGATATAGTGCAAAAGTTCTGGGAACTTGAAGAAGTACCCATGAAACGCTTGTTGTCACCAGAGGAGACAGATTGCGAAAATATTTTCACGGCTACCGTGACCCGTGACGACGTAGGTCGTTATACAGTTGCATTACCGTTCTGTAGGGACCCTTCGGAATTAGGTAATTCGCACGCTACCGCTTATCGCCGTTTCGTTTCACTCGAGCGTAAGCTCCGTCAGGCACCGATAGTGCGCGAAAATTATAACAAGGTTATTCAGGATTATATTGATAACAATTACCTCAGTCCTGTTAAAGAATCTGAGCTGTCCTCTGATGGTTATTATATACCGCATCACGCAGTAGTCCGACCTGATAAACCGATGCCGCGCATCGTATTGGACGCGAGTGCTAAAACGCATACAGGACTTTCGCTTAACGATATATTACATATTGGACCCAATTTACAGGCCGATCTGTTTTTATTATTGTTAGGTTTTAGATTATTTCCTATTGCAATGAACGCTGATATAAAACAATATTATTTACGGATTGGTGTACCAGTAGACCAACATAAATACCTACGCATTTTATTTAGATTCAACGAATCGGAAAAAATTCGCACTTATGCCTTTAATAGGCAACCTTTCGGTCTCAAGTCAAGCCCTTACATAGCTATGCGCACTGTGCGACAGCTGGCTACTGACATGAGTCCGCTCTATCCTGATGCCGCGAAAGTGGCAGAGACCTGTCTGTATATGGACGATTTGGTTCTTTCTATTGCAAATGAGGATACTGCCACGCAATTAGCTCACAACTTGATTAAGTTTTTCAAATCGGGTGACTTTGACTTAGTGAAGTGGTCTAGCAATTCACCAGTGCTACTTGACTCGCTTCCCGACACGCACCGCAAGTCGCTTGATTTTGATGTTGACAATAATGTCTCTAAGGTCTTAGGTCTCTCATGGGAACCATGTGAAGATAATTTTCATTTCACATGTGCCGCAATTAATGAAAGGTGCACCAAGAGAAACATACTCTCGATGGTTGCACGACTATTTGACGTGCTCGGATTGGTCGCGCCTGTGATTCTCTATGCCAAGTTGTTAATTAAGGAACTGTGGCTCAGCAAGTGTGATTGGGACGATCCTGCACCGGAGCACATACGCACCCGTTTTTTCGCTCTTGCGCAAGAACTTCAAATGCTTGACACTTTAAGGATTCCACGTCATGTAGGCGTCGAAGTTGGTTGTGAATTACGTCTTGTTGCTTTTTGTGATGCTAGCATGAATGGTCTGGGATGTGTCATTTATGCCCATTGTACCCACCCGTCTGGCATTCAAACTCGCATTCTTTGCGCTAAATCAAAGGTTTCGCCAACAAAAATCACTACGCTCGCTCGCTTAGAATTATGCGCTATTTTACTTATGTCAAAATTAATAAAAACTGTGCGAGACACATATGCAACACGTATGACCATTGCCGGGATATACGCATTTTCTGATTCCACTATTGCTTTATCATGGGTTCATTCTTCACCACATCGTTGGTCAGTTTTCGTCGGTAATCGCGTCGCTCAGTGCCAAGAAAACTTGGACTCTAAACATTTTTATCATATTGCCGGAGCTAGTAATCCAAGTGATTGTCTTTCGCGTGGTATGCTTCCATCGCAACTTTTGACCCACGATTTGTGGTGGAAAGGTCCTCCGTGGATTCGCAGCTCATCTGAGAAGTGGCCGATTAAGCCATTCTCGCTTAATAATTGCTCTGTCTTGCCTGAACTCAAGGCAAATGTGTTGGCTGCCATTACTCACACAGAGCCACCGTTGCTGTGTACGTTAGCACAACGTGTTTCTTCTTGGGAAAAGTTGCTACGTATCACCGCATATGTATTAAAATTCGCAAGACCTAAAGTTAAGGTCGAACCTCGTTCTATAGCAGGGTTGACAAGTGCTGAGAATGCGTTAATTCTCGCCGTTCAATCTGTGCACTTCTGTGAAGATATCAAATTGATCAAGGCTGATAAATTACCTTCAAAAAGGCTGCAAAGCCTCTTCGTCTTCTTAGACAAACAAGGGATTTTACGCATTGGAGGAAGACTTTCTGGATCAATGCTTCCTTTCGAAGCTAAACATCCGGTTCTTCTCCCTAAACGCGATCATGTCGTTGACTTAATAATACAGCATTTTCATGTTGTTAATTGTCACACCGGACCTGGACTTCTTATGTCTATTATACAACAACGCTACTGGATCTTGGATGCCAGGACTGTTATCAGGTCCAAGTTGCGAAAGTGCAACACTTGCTTTAAATGCAACCCAACGCATCCAACGCCTATAATGGCTGATCTTCCTGATTACCGTGTTTCAGAGGCCAAGGCATTTTGTCACACTGGTGTAGATTACGCTGGTCCGATAAGGACAATCCTTTCTCGCCGCAGAGGTCAACATGCGCAAAAGGCGTACATCGTTCTTTTTGTTTGCATGGTCACACGTAGTCTACATATTGAAGTGACCAGTGATTTAACTACTGAAAACTTTCTAGCCGCTTTTAAACGCTTTATTTCCCGTCGAGGACCAGTTTCATGTCTCTATTCCGATAATGGATCTACTTTCATCGGTGCGAAGGCACATTTAGATGAGCTGTATAGTTTTTTATTGAACTCTAGCTTCAAAAACGCGCTGTCGAATGAGTTGCTCTCTCGACGCATAGAGTGGAAGATGATTCCCCCAAGATCACCAAATTTTGGTGGGATGTGGGAAGGGAATATAAAGAGCATGAAAACGCATTTATATAGAGTAATAGGAAGTCAGTTACTTACATACGAAGAACTGCAAACTGTTCTTACTCAGATAGAGTGTATTCTTAACTCTCGTCCATTGAGCGTATTATCGTCAGACCCTTATCCTGAGGTGTTAACTCCCGCGCATTTTTTGATGTCTACTCCGTTGCAATATTTACCCGCTGCTGATTTGTCAGATCAACGATTGAGTCTGTTAGAACGTAGAAAGTTGTTAGATAGTATGGTCCAATCCTTTTGGAAGAAATGGCACTTAGAGTATTTGCACACGTTGCAAGTTAGGCAAAAATGGGCTACTCCCGACAAACCGGTAGAAATCGGAACTGTTGTTCTTCTTGAGCAGGAGAATTCTCCACCGTTGCATTGGCCGTTAGGAGTAATTACGGACGTGTTCAGAGGCTCTGATAACGTTGTACGCGTGGCGATAGTTAAAACGCAAACTGGAATTTACAAACGCGCTGTAACTAAATTATATCCTATTCCTACACAATAAATTCAACTTAGTTTAAACCTTATTTTTTAGTTTAGGCCGCTATATTTATCATATTTATTATTTAATCGCATAATGCATGTGTTACTCTCGGTCAGTTAGAAAATTCGCGTGTTTTGAAACATCTTGTGATGTTCCAAGGCGGGGTGCATGGTGGAGCGCCAATATATTTATAAAATGCATACATAATCGCACCATAATATATTTCGTTATATTATAAATTTCATAGTCTTTATAGTAAACCACATTCTGTTTGTCGAATGCAATTAGTGCTGGTACTGCTGTAATATTGCCAATGTACTCGACGATCTCAAGAGATGGCGTTAGCAGTCTTCAAATAGTGTGGGCGCGCTGCGCCTGATTGGTGCAGGAGAAAAAACGGACATACCCTGCTCTCATCGCTTTTCGCTAAGACGCTTTAATATATAAAATTTTGTTCCGCCACGGACTTCAGTTATATTTCTCGTGAAAAGAAGCTGATTTTCCGTTAGTCCTATAGCCGTGTAGTGTTTGGACTCGCTTGTAACCTTTACAAGGTGTATGTGGAGTGCTCCAGTCTACGATCGTGACCGGCCGGTCAATACCTTGCAAGAGACCGTAGAAACCTCGCCGCTGCTCGCTGCCTTCTGGAGGATCGGGACTTGGTCGGTGTTGCAGGTTAGTGCTGGCATAATTGTTTTGATCGATAGAAGTGGTTTACTTCCCTACACCTCGTACGCTAACCGTTGAGCAATCACACCCTGGTTGGGCTATTTACACGCCTGACCACGCGTCTCAAGTTCGGTATACACTCGGTACACAACCAGTCGCGAATGCGCTGCAGTGACGACATTCACAACAAATTTAATTTTTTAATTAAAGAATATAATAGTTACAATCACAAAACTAGAAAGAAACTCAAATAGGTAGATGAAATTTAAATACTTTAGGCGGGCAGCCCTTTCGAGTGCTTACGTACTTGTTTAACGAGTCACAATACTGTATAGATAATGTTACCGTGCTTGGGGTGATGCAGAAATAAAGAGTGATAGGTAGCAAAGATACGGTAAAGAGAGAGAAGAGAGGGAGATAGATTCTAAAGGTACGAATGTACCTACTAAAAAATGTAAATGTTTGAAAATATGAACAAGTAGAAACGAGTAAAGTGTTATTTTTACTTAAAAAATACCTTCCAGTTAAGATTGCACACAAAATCAGAAGCAAACGTTTAATTTTGTTCAAGAATATACATAATACACTTACATAATATGTATATTCTTGAAAAAAAATTACTATATTTTAGATACATTCAAAATATTCTGCTCGGGATGCTGCTATGCTAATTTACATTACATATTGTAAAGCTTCCACCACGTGTAACGCGTGGAGTACTTCTTCTAAATCAACTACGGCGTACTCCACCACGTATAAAGCTTGGGGCTTTAGGGTATCCGGTTACGATAGGTGTTAGCTAGAGGAGGAAAATTAAAATAGCAGGCAAACGCACTATGCGATATAATCAGGATCAGATTATTCATATAACAATTATAACTTCACACAAATTAATTATAAATACTATTTCTTGAATTATTAAGTGCACCTTTGGCACGATAGTCGTCCAGACCGACTTCTGTCTGCCCGGCGACTCCCTTGTCTTCAACATTTATTCTTCATAAAATATTTCGAACGTGTTCTAAATTCGAGTTTGGTGCCACCAGTCTGTGCCTCTCGCGTAGTAAAGAGTTATTCTTCTAATCGAAGGAGTATGTAAGCTGTGCGAGAGGTCCCGTCACTACAGGAGCTACACCCCCTCGGTGGCGCCATACTCGTCCTGCCTGCCTCACACATTTTCTAACTAGTGGGAACGTCATTTTTCCGAGGCTGCTTCCGCCAATGGAAGTAATGACTGGCCTTTAGCTGAGGACAGACATACAACAATTATTAAACATAGAAATTCATTCATTAAGTCTTCCAAAACTCCTCTGCTGGCAGGCGAATCACTTGGAGTTTATAAAAACCCACAGAAAAATTAAACCGCCAGCCTCCAAAAAAAAATTACATACATCATTTAGTTATTTGGTTCTACAACCACGACCAACACAAGTGTATTGTGAACCTTGGCCATATTGACTCCTACCTATACTAAGTTTTCTTATTTCTTTTTTTCTCAGGCCATGAAAAAAAATTACAACAGGATCAGCACACAAATATCATAAATACAATATTTCACCTAAATAACTCCTTTATCCAACAATTGGTTCAACCTCGTTGGCTATTTCAACAAAAAAAAAACAAGTCTCAATGTCAACAAATCTATTTGTATACATCCTCAATGGTTAGAGACATTATGAATAAAGAAAAATAAACTCCTTATGTCATAGTCTTTGACAACTCTCATCTGTCAACAAATTATCAAAGTTATAAATTATCCCTGGGAAAATATTATTTGCTCTGAAATTGTTTCAATGAATCTATACTATTATACTTACTTCTCCCCCCGAAAATTCTTGAAACAATTTAATTTCCTATCTTCAAGTTAAATTACCATTCATTGTGAACTTTGTTTATGTTTGTTCTAAGTAACTGTTTTATTATATTTCCCGAAGTGCATATTTTATAAGCATAGCAACGACCTTATTTATAACAAGAATAAGCCTAGCAACCAATATTGCTACTACTACAACATAATATCGCCTTTTTGACAGGAATCTATTACATCGCGCGATATAATTTAATTTATTTATGCGCGACACCGCGCCCTTTGTATCAACTGCTTCTTCTGTTGTCCTAACAAAAAACTTCTAACATAACTCTCTATTTCCTTTTCAGCCTTTGAAATAAACAACCTTTCTCTAAACTTGGATAACGTTTTCATTGGACCTAGATGAACACCTGACCATGTATCATCATGCAGCTCTCGCAGGAACTCTGTTAATAAAGACTTTGGAACAACAACTATGTTCTTAATACCATTTATTCTTCTGACTTTCTTACATAGGATGCCATTCACAACTAGAAATCCTTTGTATACCTTCACATTTCTACTAGCTAAAACAGAAAAAATTCGCCTACAGAAAAAATCTTTACGCTGAACATCCTTCAGTCTAACATAGTCAATCCTATGCAATTGTAGTCCATCTTGAACAGGAGCAGGTTCACGTTCCTAAAACTCTTCCACCAACGGATTGCTACTAAGAAAATCTGCTATAACCTTCTGCCTATCCGAACAACAACTTATATCAACATCACCTGTACTAACTTCCGAATTTATTAACGTGTTGACCTCATTTTCCTTTAGTTTTATATTACTATTTAAAGTGTTAGTAACAATGTCGTCCTTCTGATCAATTGTCTTATTGGAACATAAATATTCTATTTGAGGAAGTATGCGAGTTTCTGTCTTTACTTTACAGCTCATAATATCTTTTTCAATAACCAACGAACTTAAAGGTTGAATCTCATCTTCGTTTACAAAAGGTATTATAAAATGTTTTTTCAATAACAATATTCCATCCGCAAAATCAATCATACATGAATTATTATTAAGAAAATCTATTCCTAGCACCATTTTTATATTAATATCCTCTACTACAAACAAATCTAACTTCACTAAAATGTTCTCTATTAATGCATTGACTCTACACCGTCCCGTGATCTTCACAGCAGAACCGGTTATGCTCCGAATTTGCGTCGTGTTATCATTCTCACATATGTTAAGATGTAACTTGCGCGCTAGTGTCCTATCAATAACACTGACTGAAGCACCTGTGTCTAACATAGCATTGCAATTAACCCCACAAATATTAAGAGTTATAAATGGAACGAACTGACCAGATTCATTTGTTTTCGACATCGTATGGAGTTGTATTTCATCTCCAGATTCCGCATCCAACTCCATTCTCCTCAGATTCTCCTGCCGAATCCTTGCCGAAAATTCTGGCGAGTGGTGCGTGGTGTTTCGTTTCTATAATTTAAATTCTGATTAGCACCCTCTGTCCGCGGTCTTAAATTGTACCGTGGTGTATGAAACGCGTCGCGATCACTTCTATAACCCTCATTATCACTTGGAGACCCTGGCGAACGACCATCATAAGACCTATTGATTTTTTGGTTCGGTCTATTCATGATGACATCCTTTTTTCTTTTGAATTGAACAGAATGCTCTAACCCTTGCGGTGGGTATATTGGGAGATTAATATTTTTATTTTCAAATCTACTGGCTTCAGTTACTTCTGCTAATTGAATGACTGTGTCTCTCAATTCTTCTCTCGTCTGATACAGGCGTGAGGATAGTAATTGTTTCTGATAAAATCCCATAGATTTTAAATATGCATTAATAAACTTCTTGTCGTCAGTAATATTTGCTTTATTTGCTAATGACGACAATCTATAAAAAAATTCTGTGTTGCTTTCATGCCTAAATTGTTTTGCATTATAAAATTCCGCAATATTGTCGACAAACGACGGGAACTCTTTCTCCAATTTAAGTACAATTTCGTCAAACATGATATCATCATAGAATATTGTTTTATAGAACATCAGAGCTGCACCCGATAAATACGCTCCCAAAATTAATGATCTGTCTTTCTCATCCCATTTATTTATTGCACAAATTACTTTAAACTGCCTTAGGAAATCTTGGAAGGATTCTCCTCTGGCCCCCGCAAACGACGTACAATCCGCCATAATGCATAAATAAAATTATACAGAGAGAACACCGATAAAATAATTCAAATGGTTATCTGTGATATGTAGGAGAGTCGCTCCACTCGACGACTTGAAAACCCTTCGACGTTTTTCCTTTTCTTCTCGAACCTTCAATACGTAGGGTGATGTATCTTTCCACGACGTCCGTAGCGATCATCAATTGCTTGGTAATACTTTTCCTCTTAGACACCTTAGGCACCTCCACCACGTGTAAAGCTTCCACCACGTGTAACGCGTGGAGTACTTCTTCTAAATCAACTACGGCGTACTCCACCACGTATAAAGCTTGGGGCTTTAGGGTATCCGGTTACGATAGGTGTTAGCTAGAGGAGGAAAATTAAAATAGCAGGCAAACGCACTATGCGATATAATCAGGATCAGATTATTCATATAACAATTATAACTTCACACAAATTAATTATAAATACTATTTCTTGAATTATTCCGTGCACCTTTGGCACGATAGTCGTCCAGACCGTCTTCTGTCTGCCCGGCGACTCCCTTGTCTTCAACATTTATTCTTCATAAAATATTTCGAACGTGTTCTAAATTCGAGTTTGGTGCCACCAGTCTGTACCTCTCGCGTAGTAAAGAGTTATTCTTCCAATCGAAGGAGTATGTAAGCTGTGCGAGAGGTCCCGTCACTACAATATTCAAGACCCTCGTTAAACAATAAAAATAACGTAATTTTCTTAAGATTAACGACTGTAACACTTGTAATTTAAGTAAAAGAAAGAAAGAAAGAATATATTGTATTATGTCTATATAAATTACAAACTTAAAGAACCTTCATTATATTATTATGATGAAATTTCAGTAGTACATTTTGGATAGAAAATACGTCGTACAATTTCGTGTAGGATGTTGTCAAAAGTCAAAGGTCTTAAGGACCATGTTACACGATAGTTGTAACCTAAAGGTCATATGTTGGGGCGTCCTCATTCCTAGCTAAGCGTAAAATTAACAAGCTCGCGCCCCGACCCAGTTTTACTCAACGTAACTGACGATTGGATAGTATCCAGTATCTTTTTCTTAAGATTTTTGTTTTAAGACTTGAAAGGATACCGGGACAGGGAAGTCTTGCTCTGTGACACGTAAGTGCGATATCCAACAAAAATGTATGTCAGCATCTCAGAATCTGGCGTAACGCGTTGACGAGAAATTAGTTGACATATTTATAAGTTAACAAAGCACATGCGACATATTCTACCTCCACTTATGTTGAGGTCGGTAAAAAAAGGGCTGAGACCACATTTTTATGAACATTCTTCAGTTAATAAATAAATCAAATTTTGCTAGAGCATCCAAAAATATAGGCGGTACAAAACAGATACCTGCACACGCCCAGTCGAATTTTTCATGAAAACGGGTAACATAAAAGGTTTGCAGTTTGCCCAGATGTTAATAAAGGGAAATATTTACTAAAAATATACATGGGAATAAGTATAACAAAAATTCCGTTACATATCCGATAGATACCGAAACATACCTTTGGTTCGTGTTTTTTACGTCTCAATATTTTTTCAGGTTCTGCGTCGGTATCAAAGTTTATGTACCTTAAATACATGTTGATATTTCCGATCGAAAACCGTTCCTGAAAGACAGCGGTATTGTTCCGTACAGCTCATGGCTGCTCCTACGAAAATATTAAGAGCGACTCTTAAAGGAAGAAGAAATTTGAAACAACATTGAGGATTTTATTTTTATATCAGAGGAAAATTTAGATATTCTTTTTAAATCAATTAGTGTAGCAAGGGAGGAAATTGTGATTGGTCTTATTCTGAGTTACATGTCTAACAGGTAACAAATAGTCGATTTTAGCTTTGATGGTTATGGCTACTGACGTATTATATGCACTCTTATTGTCGATGAATACTTGGCAATCAAAAGTCTTGCGTTAACATCACAATTTTCGGGACAATATGTAGGTACACTTAGAGATTTTCTTAATTATGAAAATTATAATCCCACTAATATTATAAACGTGAAACTTTATGAGGATGTATGAATGTTTGTTACTCTTTTCCGTAAAAACCCTAAACCGATTACGACGTAACTTGGTATGTAGATAGCTGAAGACCTGGATTAACATATAGGATAATTTTTATCCCGATATTCCGACGGAATCCGGACGTACGCCGGTGAAACCACGGGGTGCAGCTAGTATTACATTATATATTTTTTATCGGAAATTAATAAGACCTGAGAAATGTTCTGTAAATTCCTCTTTAAAAAAAAAAAGAATGGGTATTCGCTATGGCCTTTATTAATGCTAAACTATGGCTTAAATGTGGGTGGGAAAAATGAACATAGCAACCGAATGGACAAAATAAATGTCCATTCGGTTGGTATGTTAATTTTTCTTACTATTTGCTTTCGTAGTCGTTCACCATATGATAGATGAAGAGAAAACATTTAAAACAACATCTAGTAGAAAAAAGTAACAACCTACATTTAGGGCGATTATTTAATCACCTATAGTCATAACAAAATAGCAATAGATAACGAGGTTTGAAAGAATAATATGAATAAAAACTGACACTATTCTTCCTTCTGGAACTGATAGATGTTATAGACAGATAGATGTGCCAGGCAATGATTCACTAGAGCCAACTGATATTAAGCTGACCACATTCTATTTGCGGAGCCCTGTTCTAAGTCTGGAATTAGATTACCTTTCTGCCACGAAAACTCAGTAGTCTCTTATTGAATAAGCATACAGCAGTTATACTGAAAGACCAAAAATACATTTCATATCACAACACAGATCTAAATCCTACAGGCGGCTACGGTCCAGTAAGATGTTGTATGATGCTCCGTCCATATCACCCTCATTATTACAACCGTCATAACTGCGAATGCAGATTATTTACCATAACGCAATAATTTATAAAATTCGCTTTCAACGAAATGAGCGATATTAATCACAAATCTATTTTCTGTGACCATACACTGGGTGGCAGGCGTGTAGTCGCAGCACTAATTTCTCGCGCTAATAAGCCGTGAAGGAATCGGCTCGCGCGCCGCACACGTGGTGGCCGGATACACCGGCTATGCAATAAATTAAATCTGTCTTGTCAGACCTCTCTTTTTGTCCCTTTTCCCTCATAGTTATTAATTTTGTACTAAAGTGTGAAGCATATTAGAGAAACATGGTCAAGATTGTTTTGTAACTTGTTTCTGTGTTATAAATAACTAATAAATAATAATAACTCCATACATCTCACACACGGCCGTCTGATCCCAAACTAGGCAGAGCCTGTACCATGGTAACCAGACTGCTGATAAACATACTTATATATTTCTAAATACATACATATTGTAGATAAATTATACCCAGACACAGAACATATTATCGTGCTCATCACACAATTATTTTTCCTGGGTGGGAATCGAACCTACGACCTCTGGCTTAGTAGTCAGGGTCACTAACCACTAGACCAACAGGCCAGTCGACTTTGACTTTGTAACTACGACATGATAAACAAAATAACTGACGAACAAAATGTGTCGTATGCAGTAAGTATTAGTAGAGACTCTGAAGGTATGCATACCTGCTAGTTTGGGCCGGCGGCCAATTTTCATAAGTCGTCAAAAGTTATTATCATGCTTCGGCACGTATGGGCCGGGTCGACTGACACCACGAGTGACACCACGGCATCACAGAAAACTGGCAGTGAAGTAATGCTTGTTTTCGCTGAGTGAGTGAGGTTACCGGAGGCCCTAACCCTTCCCTCCCCCTCTCTTCCTTCCTCGCCTCCTATTTCCCCCTTCCCCTACTCCTACCTAATAGACCGGCAACGCACTTGCGACTCTTGAGTTGCAGGTGCTCATAGGCGGCGGTAGTTATTTACCATCAGGTGACCCGTCTGCTCCTTTGCCCCGCATACCATAAAAAAAAATCAATGTTCAGGTCTGATGCTTTCTTCAATTTGATAACCTATAAATTATCAGAACGTAAAAGAAAGAAACTTATTTTTACTTTTATTAACATTATCTTTCATCACTGGTTTGTCATGAAAGTAAAAAAACACTTATGACTAGTCTACACTGCATTTATAACTTAATCCAAGTGACACAACATACGAGTGTGTCCTCACCTTTATCGTCCCCGGTGACGCGTATGGTTCCAGACGACTGGGCGGGAGGCCACACGCTTCGAATAAAGCTCTTCACTTCTCATAAATGTTACGCTTCTGTCCTAAGGATGACACTATTTTCTTGGGTTCCCGCATATGTAACTAAACCCATTGTATGAATTTCAATATATCTATCTCTATTCACTATTTTGGTCGGCCACCGATTTCGCCAAGGTTGCTGTCAATAATGTAACACTGATATACGCATACTGAGAGTACTGTTTCCTCATAGCAGTAAATACACTTATATTAACCGGGATGGCTCCTACACGAATTTAAAAAATATATGTTTATAATGTACTAACAACCAGCCCGGCTTCGCACGGGTAGCAGAGAGAGACATCTTCAACAATCATCAACTTATTTCAATCAATTTACACAAAATCTTAACAAATTATACACCTTCCTCATGAATCACTCTATCTGTTAGTGAAAAAATCCGTTCAGTAGTTTTTCAGTTTTGACAGACAGACAGACGCGGTGGGGGACTTAAGAGCTCGGTCTTCCGACAGGTTGCGACCCTTACGTGCTTGAGCTATTGCTCCCAATTTTCCCATCTTTAATTCCCAAAGAGCCCGGTGGACGGCAATAGACTTGCCCTTTTACGTAAATGGGACCAAATTATAGTTTACATTTTTTTTTAAACGACAACACCCGCATTAGGAATATTCTTGTGTCGCGGGGCCTTTGAAAACATTTAAAGAACGGACACAATAACACCCAGACTCAGGACAACTATTTGTGGATCACACAAATTTTTGTCTCGTGTGGGATTTGAACCCACAACACTCGGCGCGGCGTAGTGGCGAGGTCTCCACTTGAACCATTGCGCCATCCGTGAAGTCAAAAGTGGTAAATTCAAATTAACCTTGTTGTGTTATGCAAATTCTATAATGCGCAAAACGCGTTGATACGCGCAGTCCACTGAATCATGACTCAAAATCATTATCCTGTCCTCAGAAAACTATCAGAAGTAACAATATGGTAATAGACAATAGGCTCACTGACATGAGAAGAATAAAACGAAGTAGAATTATAAAAATAAACATAATTGATTAAACACACACCAGAGAATGTAATTCAAACATAAAAAAAAAAAAATTTGTGAAACATTCCTGTACATATGGAGAGATAATAAACAATATGGACGTCAAATTAATTGCGGTATGTTGTCAACGGCTGGCCACCCGCGATTCTATATGATTAACACTCATCGTAAATATTGTTTGTACAGCTGTTCATACAACTGTACCGAGAGATGTCCTATTTCTCGCTATGATTCTTAAAGTTTATAATTTTATAGGAATTTTCCTTCGGGTTCTCTGAAATTATCTCATGACAATCGCCATGACAGCGGCTTTTCGTGATTAGAGGTCGCAGAGGTTTTCAAAGAAGCTTTTTTATGATCTTTTATATGAATATGAATGAGAATGAAACCACATGAATTTATGATTGACATAATGGAATTACCATTGAAAGATATAAGTTTATTACTTTACCTTTTATACTCATTGGTATTCAAAAACTAGTATCTATAGATCGTGCAAGGTTATAGTAGGAAGGATATAATGGATCTGTGTCGATCCACATTCTCAGTATCACTCAAAAAGATTGAAACTAAATTTATTACAGATATTTTCAATTACAATGCTTGCATGCTGAATTCCTTACTGACCCGAAAAACTTTCAACATAAAAATAAAACAAAAATTATGCTTTTTCATAATCGTTTAAAAGTTGAGACCGTAATGAAACGAGTATTATTGAGCTACGGAAATATTTCCATAATTGATCCCATTTTCGAATAAAATATGTCCATATACATGTCACTAATACCTACACTTCAATAGCATTTGTATATTTGGCCATTAACGAAAAGGCTAACAAAAAGAATAAACACGTATCCACTAAAGCCATATTATTTATATTGTCTGATGAGGCGTAGTCATGGTCATCTTCTTGAAGTAGTCATTTCTGTAGAGTAAAACTCGAATTGAGAGCATCTCAAAATTGTCCACGTTTTCCCTTAATACGTTGACTACAAGTACGTGTACCAACTTCTAACATTATACTTATATGCCATGGTATATTTGATTAGTATATAGTATATTTCATCTAAGTGCACCAATACTCAGTACTCGCCACAGTTCGTTTGTTAAGTCCGTCGTAGAAATCCTCCTAGTTTGATTATATCGGACTATGTGGTTGAACCTCGCGACCGGAGGGTAAACTTTGACCAATTTAAATAGCTGTTGGTAGTACGTGAAGTACAATGCACGTCATATCCTACTAATATTATAAACGTGAAAGTTTGTGAGGATGTATGTATGGATGTTTGTTACTCTTTCACGCCAAAACGACTGAACCTATTGCGGTGTGTAGATAGCTAGAGATCTGGATTAACATATAAACTACTGTGTGTGTATGTATGTTTGTACAATGTATCTTCGAAAGGGTAGACTGAGGCATATTTAACACCCTCATTTTATCTAATATAATTTGGTTCCACTCATTTAACAGGAGGCCTACTGCAACCAGGCACTTTGGGAATGAAAGATGAGAGTATATTGAAAGGAGAGGTATATAACAAGAAAAGCAAATGGATATCGCTCATACTGAAGGAAAGGGGGGGGGGAGTGTAAGCGATAACTTGAGCTGGTCAGGGTATACCTGTAACTCAAACTGGCTGTTTCTGGAAAGTCCGAGCCCTCTTCACTACATATTATGCAACAAAGTCCCCCGCCGCGTCTGTCTGTCTGTTCGCGATAAACTGAAAAAATACTGAGCGGAATTTCATGCGGTTTTCACTAATAGACAGTGTGACCAGGGCCAGTGGAATCTGGTCGAAAGGTCAGGTAATTCAGAGGTATGTAATACCTTCTCGGGATCGCGTTAATTCCCGTGGAAATACATAATAAGACAGAGTGATTAATGAGGAAGGTTTAGGTGTATAGTTGGTTAAGATTTTGTGTAAATTTATTGAAATATGCTGATGATTGTTGAAGATGTCTCTGCTACTCGTCCGGAGCCGGGGCGAAAGTACATGTACGATGTATAAACTTAATTTTACCCGCTAAAACGGCGAAGAACAGCAAGTACATAGTTGAGTGTACGAAGTTAATAGGCGTATTAAAGTTTATGTTTATTTTCTTTTAAGGTGAAGGAAAAAACCCCAAGGAAACCTACATACTTCAGAGTTCTGCATCCGGTTCTCTCTCCTATACTCGCACTATATCGCCGTGGTGGACTAAGGGCTTTTAACATATCTCAGAACATTTTATTCAGTACAAATAATGTCATATAGTTTCCGTTGGATCACAGAAACAAAATATTTAAAAAATTTCGGATACCATCTTAAACCAAACTTTAATTATAAAAATTTACCTAGTAAATTCTCAATAGGTAGGCAAAATATTGGAACGTAGACCAAAAATACTCTTTTTAATATGTATTATTACATATATCCATATATATGTAATTTTGTTTGAAATCGGTTTCATTCAACGGCAAATCAAAATGGGATTAAATTGAAAAAATATTATTAACACTCATTAACACCCATTAATAAACCAAATCAAATAGCTCAAGAAACAAGGTTAATAAAATTTGCCTTACATAATTACTAAATCTGCCTCATTAATTTCCTTTTCATGTAAAATATCGTAGTAAGCTGAAATTAATAACCTACAAAATTATTTGAATCCTGAGAGCTTGAATATGAAAAGAAATTGCTATACTAGATTTTTTAAATTAAATTTATCAGATTATTCAGCAGTAGATTCCTATACTGTTTTAATTTTACCCTTATACACAGTATTTTAGTTGATAATAATGATTACACAGGACATCCTACAACTTTCGACTAATCCTAGCGTCACAGCGTCATGAAAACTCTAACATGATGAATCTTAGACCACGCTAAACTAAATGACAAATAAATGACATACAAATTCCTACCGGAGCCAAGTGAGAGAAAAAAAACTAAAGTGTACGAACAAATTATAGAAGTATAAGACGTACATGTTTCACATATTATGTGCAAAAAAACCTAAATACAGGAGAATAAGTATTGACGTTCGATGACGGTTGACGACTACGGTAATAATAAACAATGTAATCTGACACCTATAGATTTCGATTGTAAATCTATTGCTCATATATATTCAACAGCTTGTATAATGGTTTTTGTGTTGAAAGGAAGTGTGGGATGTAATATCTGTGTAAATTGGCTACTTTTCACCATCGCAACGTAACTCTTTAGAACCGGAAATGTTGCGTACCGTGCGGTTCAAATGGACTTCCTTTCGCGGACGCTCAAATTGAACGATTTTCGTGATATGGTTTCCCATTGGACTAAAAGTTAAAAGGTTCAAGTCAAGGGGTATGTATGCTGCCTTTGTGTAATATGAAAGATTGTTAATAATAATTATCTTTTTAAAAAAAGTATCACCGATTTTAATGTGCTTTTTAGTGGAAAGTAGATGTAGTTGTTTAAATATTAAATGGGTAGGCCAACTAAATGCACTGCTCCAATGAGACAGCGATGTATCGGAGGAAACGAAAATATCATCCATGTATATAATTTTTAGATATTTGTTGATTTTTCAAAAACCGCTCTACTGATATCGATAAAATTTAAATAGGACCACCTTGGAAGTATACCATTTGAAACGAAAATAGAATATTATAAAAATTGCTTCAGGCGTCTTCGAGTAATCGGTGAACATACATAAAAAAAAGATTCCGACGAATTGAGAACCTCCTCCTTTTTTGAAGTCGGTTAAAAAAACGAGCGCAAACTCGAGGGATTAACTAATAACAGAATGGAAGAGTACCTATATCGGGCCCCCGTTTCTAACTAGGGTAGGTAGTGCAATATTTTTTTTTCACGGGTTCACATTTAGGGTTTCAACCGATATGACAGTTAAAAACAGATTTGATGTGACTTAATGCCTATTTAGACATGACATGAAGTTACACTTATATTATAATTGTGTAGACAAGGGTCTACACAGTTATAATATAAGTGTAACTTCCCTCGCCCAAGCTTGTAAAAGGCTGTTAAATATTGAATGAAATCAGTCTACCCTTTGGTAGCTACAAAGCTGCAGCCAGACAGGCACCTAGACAACATAGACTATAAAGTTATAGCATCCCTACTTTTCGGCGTCGGAGGTTAAAAATAGTAGACTGAAAAACAAGTGAATGTAACATAATTAGTGTTCATAAAGTGACATTAATATTTGCATAATAGAACTGTAAAAAGCATTGTAAATATTAGTGGAGGGTGGAAACGAATGAAAATTCCTGGTATAATTGTGTAATAAACACACGCCCTCGCTATTATTCCGGGAATCGTTGCTTGTAGATAGGTTCATCAATATACATATGTACAGAGTGATTTAAATTCATGTAATTCAACTGCTGCTATTAAATGTCTTTGACCAATTTATTTCACACGACCCGACAAACATCGCGTCGAATTTTCAATTAGTTTGTTTGATTGTTTTGGGTTTGAATGGCTTTGCTATTTTTTTTTTCGATAATAACATCTAGGCTATTGTTTACATATAAACAAGTTCTAAATCTCTCCATTCATTCAAGATCCATAAATTTATATAGATCATGAGGCGGTAATATTAGGTCTTCTTTAGTCGAACTGGCCACTTCTAACGGCTAACTTTAATTCATTCAAATCAAAATTGCCCGTTTGCGAAAAAGCTATAAAAATAGGTACCGCACAATAACGAAGGGATTTTGAATCGTTACTTGTAATGGAAAATGGATCCTGTACGATAATCAAAAATGCTCACCACCGTGGTTGAACCCAGGAGAACCGGCCAAATCTTGCAACAGGCGAAAGTTGACTCAAAAAGGGTACTGGTGAGTGTCTGGTGCACCAGTGCTGGTGTTGTTCACTACAGCTTATTAAAATTGTATTGTTAACAATTGCAAGCAATGATGGAAAAGTCAGTCGATAATTACCCGAGACTAGTTAATTGCTCTAGCCCAATGCTACCCCTGGACAACGCTAGACCACTCACTGCACAACAGCCAGTCGACATCGACCATACTCCCCGGCCCTTGCTCCAACAGATTACCATTTGTTCCGGAATTTGGACAACAAACCGCCTTCAAAGATTTCATTGATTCTCGCTCTTACAATTTTTCCAGAAAGGGAATTAATGAACCTCCTATAACATGGCAAAAGTGCATAGATAACAATGGTACATACCTTGATTAATTAAATATATAACTTTTTCCATATAAAAGGCCAATTTTATATGTAAATAACGTAATGTAGTAACGCATTTATATTAGAAAATTAACTGACTTTTCTTAAAACTGCCAGGACGAGTTCAAATCAGCAGATCATGTTGTTTGAAGAATTAACATGAATGAAAAAACCACTCAGTAGTATATGTACATGTCAACAGGAGAATTTCGAGGAAGCAGGGTTTCTTCAAATTCATCATATTTTCTGCTTTTTAACATATTATAAGTACTATAGAGCGGTACGTTTTCAAATTTCGACAATAACTCATTATGATTTTATTTTTTTGGAATCGAACCGACTAAATCCACACGGTGTTTCGTCACGGGTGTCTAAGGCCGAGGGCTAAGGTATAACCTAGGAAGGAACTCCCTGGACCCCTGATATACCCCCTTCCCATAAAGCGAGGTAATCTCGCAGACGTAAGTGGGAGCCGTGCCCCTTCTGATTTAAAAGCGCTCGTGGATCACATTCGCAATAACTTACATTATTCTTGGTAAGCTAGTATTAGGCCCCACCGTCATTATTTTTCAACTATTTCAAATCGTTTACGATTATAAATTTTACTTTAAGTACAATTCAATTTAAAAGTTAATTTAGAAATAAACTCCAGTCACTCTAATATATCACAGGTCACAGTAATAAACTGAATTGTTACAATAGCTCAATTTGTCACAAACCGTTTTCTTTACTTATTTCTAACTAACTAATATTTAAATACAAAAGGTATGGTTGGTTAACTTAATACTATAAAATATTATCTTGCCCAATTTCAATGAAAAATAGTAACGAAACCCAATATACGGAAAAAAACGTACCAAGTTTTAAGTATACCGACCCAAATTTTTCCATATAGACAACTATTATTTAAACCCAAAATGTATTTGTGTAATACTATTATTGCCTATTGACATAAACCACAGGCAGATTTTATCTGTTTACAATGCATTCTTTATGGCTTAAGGTTATTAGTTTACCGTTCCAAAACTTAAACAAACAAAACTTTTTAGATTAGGGTCAGTATACACATATTTTCGCTGAGCAAGTAAACATTGTATAACATCCCTCTGCAGCCTTTGAGCAATGAGATATTTAATAGTATTTCCTCAATTTCTATTCCCTTCAGTAGCATCTATATTTACTTATTTTAATTATATCACCTGCTATCCAATACTGATAATTGCATATAAAATATTCTAATCTACCCATTAAATATTAAAGAAAGATGGCAAATACCCCACTAAAAAGATTAAATTAAATCTTAATTTTCTAGTTCCAACCTGTATGGTTCTGGACCTTTAGATAGGACTTCACTATATTAAATATATATCTAAATTCATTAGTAATGGAAACGCTTTGTAAAGTAAAAAAACAGTTTTCTTTTTTATTTAATCTCGCTTTCATTTCTAGCTTAGCTTTCCCCGTTAAAGACAAACATTCACATCATTCATAAGACAAACGAAAGTTCTGCCCTAGAAGTATTAAAACTAAAAATAAAAGCTACTTATAATATTATCTACGTATTAACGGGAATTAACGCGATCACGAAAAGGTATTACATACCTCTGAATTGCCTGACGTTTCGACTAGGTTGCACTGGCCGTGGTAATACGTAGATAATATTATATCATGGAACGCGAAAGTTTAAAAGTTAGAAAAGCTACTTAATTAAAAAGTAGGTACTCGGGGAGTACCTATTTTAACAGAATTATTAATGCATGTATTTAATAAACTTAATTAATGCCTCTTCGTTATTTGCAAAAAGTTTCTCTACTATTCTAATAATTCTAGATAGCTAGGCAAAACATTGACCATGTAGCTTTGTTCCTTACTGAGAAGTAATATTGAAATACCTTCAGTAATCTCAGCTTATACTCTATCCATCTGGCTATTGGTTTTATCCGGATCACGTATAACCAGTCTAATAAAAACTGTTTTTCTATGTCTTCCTTTTTGAAAATGTTTCCATTTTCTGAGTATTATTATGAAGCCGAGACAATATAAGTATATTTTTCGTTGCACAAGACTTTTATAGCACTAACATTTTACTGTTTCATTACAAGGCAGACAAGTCTCGAGGACCGAATGCCTGGAATACATAGGAAAGCCGTACCTCCTCTCAAATAATATGTACTGAAATGAACATTCTCTTTGCTGAAATATTCTTGTAATTAATCTTGTCAAACTAGCTGCAGTATGGTGCACGTTTGATACTAACAAAACAAAAATATAGTGACATACGAGAGACATTGCAATACAAGAATTCAAAAAGCTTTGCATGTTTTGTTTTTTTTTGTCTTTTCTTTTATTATTTTGTTGTTTATATTGTGGAACTGCAGTGTATAATAAACAAATTTAAAGTTAGTTATAGTTAATAAACGTAACGACGTAACACGACGTAACGACGTAACATGATAATAAAATAAGTCAAATAATCAAATCAATAAGAACATCGACTTTTAAATTACTATTTTCTTTCTACGTCTATTTATTTAAACGTTTCCAACGCTTGCATGATTTAAAATAAAAAAAACCAAAGTTGTTTTTCAGAAGCAGCTACATAGTATGCTAACAATCACTTTTAAGTAATAACTAGTTACCGCAACTACACTAGTTTTCATCGTTCTTTTTAGTTATTCTCAGTTGCTATTTTTCCACCGTTGTTGCTACAACATTGCTGTTTCAGAGTTCGAAACTTCATACTTTGTGAGTATTGCAACATCCAATATTGATTTCATTGAAAACGTTCTGGGAACTTTGTTCGTGAAATTTCTATAGAATTATCAACTTAAATGTATATTAAATTTAGTGTTACACTACAGTAAAAAATGGCATTACACAAAAGCAGGGATGCCCTTCATCTAAATTTAAATAGAAAACAATGATTTTAACCACAATAAAAGTGTGACCAGCTGTGAGCTTCAGTACACGATGACAATTATAAAATGAACATAGACAACATTTATGAATTTTCTTCAAATGTTCAAAAAGTGCAGTCGTACTAACAAGTTCTAAGGTAACTTGAATATAAAATTAAAAAATTACACTTATTCTAAGAAAAGCCGCAAGCATTAAAAGTTTTAAACTACATATAGCAGACAATACAACACAAAAAGACCTATCCCTTCAGTTCTCATGACTATTAAGATATTTGTGTATCTTCGATTTCTCGATCATAAACCCAATAACCAAAATAGATTAATTATATTGTTATCTACTTAAACAACTCTACTCTTTAACACAACAACAACAATCAAACAAAAAAGATGATGTACTGGAATTGAATGAATAATGATTAATTTCTATGTAACTTTTAATTCTATTATTGAATGTTAAATCTTAATTTTAACATTAAATGCAAGCATGCACTACTTACTGCAATCTGTGGCGCCTATGAATATCATGTTTTGTGCGAAAAATATTAAGTACCTGTTAACAGTTCCCGCGCAACTTTTCTCGCGTGTACATATTTATATATTTTGCGCGGAACCCTTGTTATTCTTCTAAAATAAAAGTAGCCTAAGTTATTCCTTATAACACCAGCTATTTGCCAGTGAAAGTCCCGTGGAAATCAGTACTTCCGTTCCGGAGATTAGCCGGAACAAACAGACAGACAGACAGACAAAAATTAAAAACAAAACTGATTTTTTTAATAAAAAAAAAATAGACATTACAAATTCTTTCCAAAAGACTACATACCGCCAAAAAATAAGAAAGGAAACGCGGCTTGTTGACGATTTGATAAAAGCTCGCAAAAACCGCCAAAGCAAAATAAGTAAAAAGATAATTTTTCCACTGCAAGACTTGCAAAGCGTGATTATTCTAAGAGATTTAATTCTTTTTTTCTTTACATAGTTATAAATTGAAATGAAAATTTATCAACGAGATTAATCACGGTCCTAACGTAACCGGCAACGTACAAGAATGAGTTCATCAATAAAACATCTAACAATGAATACTTGGCGAAGTAATTCCAAATCTACAATGGCATTATTTCATTGGTACGGAGGGCTCATACATGGTTCACGGCGATTTTTCCAATTTCAGTTCCATTCCACTAGCGAATTGGACGCGTCCGTCGAATCGAAAATGCTTGTTGAAAATTTACATATTTGGAAAATACATATATATCGAACTTCGGTCCGGTGAAGGCAATCAACCCGGTGCAAATATCAACCAACACTGTTCGCTTATTTACATTGAAGTTTAAAATAAATAAACGCTTTAATTGGCGACTATTTACACTTTTAAGTTTTGGAAAAAAAATAAATGTTTAATATTTTTTTATACTTTTGTCGTCCATCTGTATACAGAAGGTTGTTAATTATATTTATATCAGCTTTGTTTTGTGAAAATATTTTCTGTAATACGTTTTTATGGTAAGGTTAAGGTATGACACACAAAAATGATTACTGGGTAAATTATGTCTTTTTAGAATTACTTTTCTCAATATTGAGAAAAGTAATTGGCAATAAATTTTTTTTTAAACATAGCTCTAGGAAAACTGGCATCCTATTTAGTGAATGACATACGCCTACATTGACAGCTTTGATTTGATATAATGATGTAAAAAAAATCTTAAATAAATCAGAACGACGCGGTTTCCACATCCTGACCTAGTTTACTGTGCGTAAAATGCCAAGCTGAGCACCAAAACAAACAATACACTATTGCGTGTTTGTCATTGGCAGTATGAACTAGAAAAATGTATAATATTATTGAATTTATAATAATGAATAAAGTTTATTAATAAATTTACTTTACTCCTTCTCTGTATAAACTTCAACAAGCAAAATCTCACGCTCGAGATTTCGCTTTAACAGCAGAAAATATGTAAACTTACATATTTTTAGCAGTTTTTTATAATGGGTACGGGAAAAAGAATTTTCGTAATATGTAAGGATAAAATTGAAGAAAAATCTCTTTCGTTGTCCTGTTTGTTTTAATATCAATAACAATTGGACATTAAGAAAAAAAAGAAAAATTATAAAAAAAAAAGTGCGAAAATGCAAGCCGCGAAAAAATTTGCGACGTTTATGGACCTAATGCAGTGTTAGAGTAGCACAAAGTCAGTTCAAGCGTTTTCAGTCCGGGAAATTTGATATGGAGAATGATGGAGCCCACTCTGATCACCTTCATACGAATAAAGTCGATGGCATTTTTGAAAAAGTGAAGCAAGATCAAGAGCAAGATTGACCACAGAACAGTTTTGACCCATTCGAAAAAGTACGACTATGCAAAAAAGCTCGATATTTGGGTGCCACACGAGCTCACTAAAAGAAAACTAATGAATCGTGTACTCATTAGTGGTTCTCTATTGAAACTTAATTAAACCAAACCATGTTAAAAAAGCTTACCGTTATTTATTAAAGATTACACCTACGACAAGAACGTGCGAAAAAGATCATGCTCCACAGCCTGTAGCGAAACCCGGATTAACAGGCAATAAGTAATAGTGACGCTGTGTGTATGATGGGATTGGAAGGGCATCGTTTGTTATGAGCTTTTATCGCCAACAACTAATGAGACTCAAGCAAGAAATTAATAAAAATGGCCGGAATTGGTCAACAGAAAAGGACATCATGATAGCGCCAGACCACACACATCTTTGGCCATTCAGCAAAAGCTGAGAGCTTGGTTGGGAAGTGTTAATGCATCCACAATTTAGTTCTGACTTTGCACCTTCAGATTTTCAGTTGTTTCCTTGTCTCTTCAGAATTCTTTGAGTACTGTTAGGTTAACATCAGTTTTCTGATAAAATAGCCCAAGATTTCTACATCAACGGGATTATGTCACTACCTACAAGATGGCAACAAGTTATCAAACAAAATGTCACATCAATCAATCAATCAATCTGCCTATCATAGTCCACTGCTGGACATAGGCCCCTCCCAATGTGCGCCACATATATATTACAAAAAATATGTGATTAAACTTTGAAAAAAAAGTCTTAAATTTTTATATAAAACACGAAAAAACTTTTTCCCCGACCTCATATTAAATTATCGATTACCCGTTTACTTCGTTTTTGTCTTGTCTTCTTTTAAGCCACAGACCGCTGCCTTAGCCATAATGCTATTACAGCCATTAATTAAATGCGTTATGAGTGCAATAGTAAGTACTGGCCATGCCAGGTTATATGATTATAATTATGATCAACTTTAATTTATTCATACTCTTAAAAAACAGATCAATTATTATATGAAGCTAAATACACTGATTATTCTTTTCTACCATTGACAGTAACGACTTGTGTAATACGAGCCATTTAGCAATTACGAATGAGAACGAGTACCGTTTGACTCGAGAATATAACAAAAAGCCGATTGCTCATACCCATATATTAAGTTAATGGGTTCTGGCACTAAGCACGCCCTTGACTTTAACGATGCGGTTGAGAAGCACGAAATAAATTTAAATTGGTCGAGAGTCGGGCACTGGTCGTCGGGCACTCTCACACAGTTACAATGAACGTTGCACCTTATGCGCACACCACCTTCATAATATGCACACTAGTACACTTCAATATACTAGGCATTACTCCTCAAGAATTGTGAGAAATGCTCCATGTAGCTGAAAAGTTCATAAGACCTATAGAATGCAGACCCATCCACTTCAGTTCTTGTCGGAATAATATATTATGTACCCAGATTAATGGATTTAACAGGTTTCACCATTTGAAATATAAGTGATCAATGTCTGAACGAAGAAAGCATTGGTTTTATAAAGTCGTAAAAGTTGTTAGAAAACGTAATATAAGTTCTGAGACTGACTTCTAAAGGTTCAAAATTTTGTTCAAATAAATTATATTAATAGAACAAAATTTAAGGGAATTACTAAATATTAAAGGCTAGTAGACTTGGGCCAAAATAGTCGCGTTCGTAGACCTTAACTACTTACACATAAGTGATGCTATTATTTTTGCTACTCTGCAATAGAGCCATTTAATATGTATTAGATTGTTAAGTAGAAATTACAGTTAAGCATTTATATTTTTCTAAAAATACAAGAACTATATTCCTTTCATTTGTAATTGGTGCACATCGTACACACAAATGAGATCTATAGCTCCGAAAATACTAGCTACAGAATTTTATTAATTTGATTTCAATAGAAAATACATTTGAAAACACGAGTAATTTTAACAGAGAGCAGATTCCCGGAGCCGGTAAGAATCGAATCGAAGATTGGTTCCGATTTTATATCTGTTTCTTCGAATTGTAAAATAATACTAACCTGCGCTTGTACTTCAAAACACTGAACTTTATAAACCTTATTTTTACTTATCTGTTGATGAAAGAGAAATATGCAGTGCAATAACTTCATGTCTCAATCGAAAAGACGTAAATAGGTTATGTTTGCTTGTAAGCGATGTGCCTGCGAATGACAAGTTTAAATTATTGCTTTGTATTTTGAAATAACCCTTATAACAGACGGAAATTAAAATTTTCTATATAGAAATATAAAGTTATCAGAAGTACAATATGTTACATTTCCAAATTAAATATTCAACTTTCAATGTCAGTTAAAATAAATACTTTATTTGTACACCATTATTACAATTAAAATCGGTATCATACATAATAGGGAATATGCATGTTCTTTAAATTTACTTGATTAATTTTCCCTTGAATCTTTATTGTCCACATATTATGCCTAAACAATTATTTTCTTATTTAGTTTGTCTTTAATTGCAAAAAATATTAATTAAAATATGCAAAATAAGGGAGCGAAATTCAACTATGCAAAACGCTTCACTATTGGTCGAAACAAAACATGACGTCAAATTCCCCGTCCTGTCATCTATCGGCGCCTATATTCGTAGTGTTACGGAGAAAGATAGGTGTTTTAGTGGTTTTTGCCCTTAGCTAGTGCAATTTAAGCATTCTAGTGATATTAGAAATTATCTAGGACGATGACTGAATGTAGTTTTGTCAAAGAACAATCGGACAATCTACCGAAAATAGATGCATTCATGATGACTACATATTTTGCATCAAATCCAGATTTTACATCTGCTGAGGTCAAAGGAGTGAAATCCGCAAGGTAATTATTATAATACTTGTTATATTATAATCTAAAGGATAGGTAAGATATGTATAGTTAGTTATATTCATGAACTTTTATTGGACTTTTGTTACTTAGTTTAAGTAGACAAGCAAGTTGCCTTCTGCTTGATATTTAAAACCAACATAAATGACCTACTGCTGACTAATTCACACTATTCTAGCAATTAAATTGTAATATGCTTACATTAAAGTGATCTTCACAACAATATAAACACGATATTGAAGATACTTCATCTCTTCTCATTAATTTACACCATTGTTTTCGTATTTCACATTATTATTTTGTACAGGACAAAAATACTGTATTGGGTGTACTTCTTATAGTGTTCTTACACTTAGGGACAAGGCAATACTTATAAAATGTTTTTTAAACTCTATCCATCGTCTATTAATTGCAATACATAGTAATTACAACTGAAAATCGGTATAAAATTACTGTAACACTTCAAGTAAGTATACTAAGTTTATGAAACAAACACTGAGCGTGATATCTGACGTCATCCAAGGCCCGCGAAATATGGCGGCGTTTAAACAAATCAAATTTTATCGATATTTTCAATGTTATTTTAAAAATTAATTTGAACATTGTCGAGGTTATTTATATTTTTTATTAAAGTAGAATGATGGAACAAGTCAATAAAAGATAAAAAAAAATACATGCATATTCCCTATTATTTAGTTTGTCTATCAGATGATGTACAAATGGCAGCCTTGAATGGATCAAGAAGATTCGAAGAGACAGCTGTATTTAGTACCTACATACATTTAACCTACGTTCCATGTTCAGAAATATAAAGAAACCCTTCGAAACATCGTGTTGTAGGAAGAATCTTGATATATAAACGATTGACCGCGCTTTAATAACTTTTATGTCACAATTTATAGTAGCTGTTTATAGCGCTGTCACCATTAAAGTTTATCGTACCCGTTCGAACACGAATGTTTCGACTTTAGATTTAGCTATAGAAATAATTCCCTACAGGGAAAGAAAGCTGTTATAGTAGTTTTCTAAACGAGCGTTTTGAACGAAACGTAAAAATACTCGTACTCTCCCAGTGGCACTAGGACTGGAGAGATCAAAACCGCTCAAGGCATAGAAAAGTGCACACGCCTCTCTGAACCCTGTCAAGAGTTCAACGCAGGCAACGTCGTTGTTCAAAAACGGTCATGGTCTGTTGTGGTTTACAGGATATTCTATAATAGGTTATGCGAGGGGGTTTTTCACACACGTAAAAAGAGTAAATTGTTTAGAAATTACTAAAACATTCAAGTGATTAAGTACGTTTCAATAATTAATACGTATGTATTAGACTGAGCATTCAGAATTTATCTTTTTAAGTTTATCTAATAATAAAATATAAGCTATTAAATAAAAAACTAAATATTGCTACCTATACACCTTTGCCGGAATGTTCATATTCTTTCTCTTTTGTACAGTACTCTGTTTCATCCCCACACACCCTCTTATCTTAAAGAACGTTTTGACTTCCTACACAACACACATTGCAGGGACCTGAGATCATCGGTATTTAAAGCTGAAAATGAAGACACATTCCACACAGTTTACCGACAAGTCTTTTTCGGTGCAAGCGGTCAGATTATGGAATAACTTGCCTGTAACGATTCGACAAGCCAAAACCTTGCACTCATTTAAAAAATAAGTGAAGGATTATTATTTGTACATTTTTTTTATGGTATAGGGGGCAAACGAGCAGACGGGTCACCTGATGGTAAATGACTACCACTGCCCATGGGTACCTGTGACTCAAGAGTCACATGAATATTAATATATGTATGTAATATGTTTATAGTTAATATAGGTAAATATAGTATTAAGTATATAATATCTTAACATAACCTTATATTAGTACCCACAATTATATTTGACAATATCCGTACAAAGGTTGCCTGGAAGAAATCGCCGTGAGTGATAAGACCGCCGATTGTTATACCTTGACATTTGTAACTTGTTTTGCACTATTTACTACTTAAAAGTGTACAATAAAGATAAATAAATAAGTAAATGTTAAATATTTCAACCTTATTTAGTATGTTTGTATTATAAAGTTTTGAGCCCTTAATATATTCCAACCACGACAACTGAAAAAGGTAAACAAGTGTTTGAGTATATTGTTAGAAAATTCATTTGAAATATGCAAAGTGGTTCATACTTATTTTCCAATATAAACTACTTTCGATAACAAACAAATGATTATTATAAAGCAACAAATAGACTAATGCCGCGTTCCAATAAACCAAAAACGATCCGTTTTGCTTACGGACGGTAAAATTTTCGTAAAACTCAATTCAACGAAATTTTACCATCCGTAAGCAAAACGACTCGTTTCTTGTTTATTGGAACGCGGCATAAGACACGTTTTGCAAACATTAATATTGCAAGAAATTAGGATGATTAAAAGAATATCTGTAAGCTTTACTAGAAATATCTTTCTCTTATGGCTAACGCTTGCAAGCCTTACTATAATACTATTAAGGGCTAGATGTGTTACAGATAATTAACTCTGTACGCGATGTTTTTATATGTAGTATATTTCTTCATTTTCCTATTTTAGTGTTTCGTAGTTAATGGCAAAAAAGAAACCCTCATAATTCCGTTCGGTCTGTTTATACACTTGGAAGTTGAAAATATGATTAGAGATGATATGTTTTATAAAAACTCCTGAAGAAAAAATGTGAAAAATAAATTTTGGAACTCATTGTATACTAGTACATGGAAGACAGAGAGGAAGAACAAATCCAGTGCAAATTTTACATACATCATCGCGCTAGTCTTATTATTTTACAACCGGAGTAATAAAAAAATGTGAGAAAGCAATTTTTTTAGATTGACATATGTAACCCACATATGTAATACATCCTTTTGTGTTTATTTTGGCCAAGACGGTAAAAATGGTTTGATGTGTCCGTCTATGATGGTGATGGTGACTTTGTTTTTCTTTTTTGAGCCATTTAATATCCATAACATGTTAAATAGTATAAAACAAATAATATGTAATTATATAATAAATATGTTACAACATACCTAAAAAAAATTTACTCATCTTCAAGCGGTGCACACTACACCGCTTTTTATCCTGTACAGACCGTAATTTCTCTTTTGATTTTCATACGGTCCACGCAAATTCGTACAATTAACATGTCAAATTATCAACATGGTATTTCGTAAAAAAAAATCTAACACAATTACATGAAATCATTTTCTTTTAGTAATGAAATGATTTACTAGGCAAATTTATGTTAATTGATTTATCTATTTCCAGTTCATAATAATGGATGAATTAACCATTTTGTTCAAAGTAATTTTATTAACATAAATACAACTTGTTTGAACATTTTTGATATTAACATAGAATAGAAAAATCTTTATGGTACCCAAACAACATACCTACTGTTTAAAATAAATAGACAAAGTGGATATGTACAGTACGTGCATTGATATTAAACCGTTGACATCTTTTGCGAATATATGTTAATAGAATTTAATATTTCAAAAATAAGTATCTTATGTTGTTTTATAAATTATAAAAAAGTAAACAAAACACTATTCGTGAATACTACACACTCCCAAAGTTATAAATAATATGTATATGTGATCATTTCTGTAATATAATATATACCAACAATTTCAGAACAATGTATACACATTATTTTTGATTATTAATTATTAATAAACGAGCATTTAAATGTAGGTATACATGGACAGAATTTTAAAGAAATGATTACTTAAAAAAAAGTATTATAACCATCCATACCATATAACCATCAGAGTACGTCACAATTTTGTAACGTGCACATTTTTGGCGACAATATTTACCTACAGAAATATTTTTCAGATATTTTACATACACTTTCACGTGCAAAATTATGAAGCCATTAAGAATTACAATAATAAGTCAATAATGTAATTTTCCGAAAATGTAAACAAACGAGCAGACGGGTCACCTGGTGGTAAATGACTACCGCCGCCCATGAGCACCTGCAACTCTGAGCACTGCACTGCACTGCAGCACTGAGTCACAAGTGCGTTGCCGGCCTTATAGGTGGGAATAGAGAAAGGGTGGAAGAGGAAGAGGGGGGAGGAAAGGGCCTAACCCTTTCCTCCCCCCTCTCCCTCTCCGATAACCTAACTCACTCGGCGAAAAGCAATGCTCACTGCCGGTTTTCTGTGAGGTATCACTCCGGTCGAGCTGGCCCATGCATGCTGACGCATGGCTCTTTCACGTTGCTTGATAATTGTGTGGTTCATAAATCACGGTGAGCCAAGTCTGGTTCAATCACCATCGCAGTGAGCTTGTTGCCGTTGCCGCGTAAAAGTCCAGACCTGAAGCGCATAGAGAATCTATGGGGATTAATGGTCCAGCAGTGGGATAGCAACCGAGCTAAGACACGCGAAACCCTTATATAATCATGTCTATGAAATATGGAACAGTTTTAGAGGCAGTAATGTATGCTAACTTTTGACCTTTCGTGTTCCATGATATAATTATGTATTTAAACGGGAATCAACACGGAACTTCATCAATAAAACAAAGATTGCAAGATGTCATTGATACTCACGATGGTTACACAATATTTTAAGTTCTCCAATATTTCTACTAACTAGCTGTCCTAATATAATGAAAATAGTTAAAATCAAAATGCCCAAGTTTAGATCCCATGTTCGAAATACATAAATTCAAATCATTTGTAGGGCCCATTCAATCCACTTTCTACTATAGGGACCGTGATAAAAAAAATCAGCTGTTACCAAAAATGTTTCGTGTTCAACTAAAAGTTAGTAAAAAAATATAAATTTACTTACTTTTCTGATTTCTAATCGCGTTTCCCATAATAATATGGTTGGTTTAATTTACATAAATTACTGTTATCATTGTTTTTGTGCAAATAATAATAAAAGTAAAATTATATGGTTGGTAATTAGATGATTGTATGATGAATGAATATGAGTGATGTGAATATTTTTATTTATTGATACAAGTAAAAAATAACATATAATTTTCGTATTTCGACCTTATCGATTTAAGTGCTAGTAGTGCATTTTGATACATATTCTATCTTGATTAAACATAATAAAAATTACACATTTTGATTCTGTCAAATCTTTTATTACATACGCATTTATCTCATAGAAGCGAAATACTTTTTATTAATTAATAATCAAAAATAATGTGTATTCATTGTTCTATATTGTATGAAATTGCTTTGTATATATATATGTTAAAGAAATTGTCACATATACATAAATATAACTTCGGGAGTGTGTAGTATGGCACTAATAGTGTTTTATTTACTTTACTATGAAGAAAAGTATACATAATTTTGACCCAGTTTGAAGATTATATGATTTTGAATACAACATGAGTTACTTATTTTTGAAATATCAAATATTAACATATATTTGCAAATATGGCAACGTTTACATATCAATGCACGTGACTGTACAATGGGCAGCCGTATTGCTAAGAACGATCTCTTACAGGCAACCTTTAGTTATAGACATAACAAAGTATCTAAAACACCAACCTCCACAGTATTCAACACTGCATTTTTGTAAAATATGAAGCTCAAAGGAAATTTCTACAAGCAAATACTACGCTCACAGTACCTACCGCTACGCCAATTCGCAGGATCTAAGTGATTATGATGCATTACACTAGAGCTCGTCCATCACATCAGCATCGTACATCATCACGAGAACCATAACGTAATAACGAAACTTATGAATAAAATACTTGTGCTCTTTTATTTTTGTACTGGCTAAAGGCAGAACACGCTTTGGTACAGAGGCAGGCTATATTGGTTACTGAATAACCATCAAAATAGGTGCAAATGTTAAAAGCATATCTTTTAACTACGTATTAAATAAACGCCACAAAGGTTATTATTAATAATCTGATAACTATTATTAGCAGCCACACTGAACCTTTTAACCTATAAATGTCAGTCGATGTCAGATTAATAATAATTATCTAATGAGTAGGTTTGGCACGTGTTTAGAATGCAATGGGGGAGGATCGAGTACACAATCGCCTACAACTTTATTAATTGTGTTTCAAAAGGTCTAATGGTATTGGCATAGTCAAGATATTTTTTCCCACAATCAAACGATCTGGGTTGAAGTCAGAATTTCATTATCACGAGAAATTTCTCTTAGTTTCATAAGGCAAACCGTCCAAAGCTATTATGGGTATAGGTTAAAGGGCTATGACGCAGAGTCATACAGTTAATAGATATTTACATAGGTGCGTACTTGCTTGTCTTGCCATGAATCACTCATGCAATAAGCTGGCAACATTACGGAAACGAAATGTAACCTTTTTAGCATAGTAGTAGTAGCATAGTCTGAACCATGAATGATTAAACACAATACGTAACTATTTTAATTTTATTATTATTTCGTTCAATTTCTTATTAACTTATTAGGCTCTTATATCTACAAAAGTAGCTGACGAACAGTTTGCTGACACAAACCTGCGGGTTTAAACCTCTTTAGCACGACAATAACCTCAGTTTAATACCTGAAGGCTAATTTCTTTTTAAGTGTCCATTATAGAAGGTTAATCTACCCGCTTTCGCTGATTTTTGTTCTCTATCTCCTGCAACCAGGTACGGTAATTAACCACTGAGCGCTCCTTCAATTTATTGCGGGAAAATTATCTTTGTTGACCCACGCGCCTCTGCCAAGGTGCTTAATATTTTTTTCGGTCTTTGTAAGCGTTTTTCATATCCCCTGTTTCGTAGCGATCTTTTGTTTACTGCTTTTTATTAATTATGTAAAGGAGGACAGGTTTTGTGTTCTGTGGTAAAGTGAAAAAAAAAACATTTAGTTTTCTCACGCACAATGCAACGTTAAATAGTTTGGAATGTTTTAGATTCAGTGCATGAAAGAAATATATTTTTTTATTATTTATTTGTTTAAAATACTAGCATGTACAATTTTGATGTGAAAATCAAGGTTGGAGTTTCAAATATTTATTTAAAATTTCAAATATAGAAAAACTTCTTAGATAAGCTTTAGATACTGCTATATTAAATATTCCAGAATATTGATGAGTAGGTACTGGTATTGATGAGTAGGATGTGTAGTGTAATGGGCATCGAGTTTTTTAAATATTATTATGTTGTAAGTTATACTATACAAAAATAGGTCAATTAAATGGTTCCTTTCTTCAACAAGTAGGTACCTAAGCGTTTATAGCTCAAAAACAGCCATGATGGGAGGCAGCGGGAAGCTTGATGGTCCCATTTCACATGTGCGCGACCGCCATTGGCGCACTAATGCAACGTGCATTTTTAATTCATGTCAAGAGACTCAGGGCGGTTCGAGCTAAGTGCGGCCATGACGGTCGACGCTTACGGCTACCGAATACGTCACGGAAGCACGTATAGAAATATCTATTTGTGTTTAGAATAAATATAATTACACCTGTTTACAATATTATGACTTGCGAATAGGTTAAATACTTAGTAATGGTGAGATGGTTATTCCTTTGTATTTTTTTACAACTATGTTATCAAGTAAGTACGTATCCCGACTAATGGTAGAAGCTGTACTAAAAATGATGATCTCAAAACTGTTGCTAACCTTTATATATAATACTTGTATGATTTCCAAACTTCGTGGGAGCAGCCCAAGTCCTTTTCAAATTAAAGATAAGACAATTAGTAATATTTACACTTATTCAACCAGCAACATGCCGCCCAATGGTACAATTTAGATAACTATATAGTTCAATAGATATAGAAACTTACTCCTTAGAAACACTTATAGTTTTGCCATGTCGGGCTGTCTGTCCGTCCGTTCGTCCGCGGCGTAGCTTAGAGACTGGGAGTACTAGAAACCTGTAATCTCGCATGGATAATATATCAATCACGCCGACAAAGTCGTAAAATAAAATCTTGAAAAAAAATAAAATTAAGTAAAACTTCTTTAGGCACGTTGGTCACTTTTGGTATGGGAAAAAAGCACTGAACTTCCGTGACTGTCACGATCAGATAACATAATCTGTATATGTTTACATGTATATATATATGTGTTTTCACTTCTAATGTGCAGTCCTGCAACTGACAGATTTTTAGGGTACCTGAGGGTGTGTATCATTGAATAGGTCTTTCAAAACACATTCAGGGAGTGTAAGTTTTAATTGGAATTAAGTCTAAGTAAGTCATAGAACTGCTTCCACTTCAATATTCACTTAAACAATAGAGCTACATACATTAAAGTTCAATTACTGTCACTCACTCGAGCAAACAGCCATGTTTTCATCATTCATATTATCATTATAGCATAAAAGCTTTATTGAATTCTGTCTGCTTTATGAAGAAGATCAATCGATTCAGTCAGCCGAAGGAAAATAAGTAGGCGTAGACTTGTTGCCTTTTAAGTATCATTAATTTAACTGTCATAAGCTTTCATTTGGTGACGTGAAGAGATGAAAATGTTCTTTCTTTTTTGTAATTTATAATCCCGTTCGTTTATTAATGCCTTGTTGCAGCTGTAGCTTTTAACAGTTATGCATAACTATTAAAAACTACACTTGCAACAATCAACGACTTGAATCTTGAACTGTATAAAGAGTAGGTACTCACGTGATAATTTGTTTAGTAAGATTAAGCGACACAATTTCCATGTTTATATGTATTAGGTTATCTGTGTATTGCTTTAAAACAAGATTTTCAAAGTTTCACACTCTTGTAATATAAAAGTTGTAAAAAATATAAAGCGAGTAAATAACTGATACAAGTACAGTTAATCTTTTAAAATATTGTTAGCTTTAGTAGTTAACAGTTTTTGATATATACATATATGTATGAGCAAACAGTACTATATGATAAGGTTATTATTTGGCGGTTGTGTAGACCTCTCCCAGTTCGTGTGCGCATCTTTAATATATACCTATGTATATTTTTTGTTTTATTTGTTTTTTTTTGTCGATGATGGTTTGGGCTGTCCAAGACGAGTTAAATTTCTCTTCGTCTATTATGGTTTATAAACTAAATTATTATATTATATTATTTATATTTATGTATATATATATATATATATATATATATATATATATATATATATATATATATGTGTATATTATGCATATGTGTGTAAGTATAGGTATTGTTATATATAGTACACCGTCAGCTACCAATTACTCCTGACACTAAATCCATCCAAAGGTTGTCTGGTAGAGATCGCTCTTAGCGATAAGACCGCCCATTGTACCTTTTTTTTTTTTTTTTTGTTGACGGGGTGGAAAATCCCTTCGGATCTCCGGCTCCTTAGGGACGCAGGAGCCAGGAGTATGTGGTGTTTCCACTAAAAAACCACCCCGACAGCCGGTCTCAGGCGCCCTGCTCTGGGAAGGACCCGGACCATATTATTTCAGGTCCCCCCCCGGATCGACGCCGCGCCTAGCCAAGCCCTATCCCGGGGAAAGCAGGCTTCCCCACGCCTATCGGCCTAATCAATGTGTGTAGCAGCCCGATCGCAAAGATGCGATCGGGCCGCCATCCTATCGCCTACCGCAGCAGTTAATTTGCTACCAGAGGTCCCCACTCTCTGGCAGCCTGCGGCCCCGTCGACGGTTGATACCGCCGCCGACGTCCTCTACGCTCGGGATCGGCCCTCTCCCGATCCCGTCGCCCATTGTACCTAGCATTTAAATTAAATTTAAGATCTATTGTAAGTTTATATGGTGTACAATAAAGAATATTCTATTCTATTCTATTCTAAATTAATGTGACTTTATGTTAATGTAATATTTATACACATGAGCAATAATCGTACCGTTCCGTTTCGTAGGTGTTTCAATAATCGTTATATTTGCATATTCGAAATGGAACCGTCAACTTTCTTGTAATATAATATCAGAATTAACGTCAACACGAATAGAGTAATAAAATAATAATTAAGTACCATCGACATCATAATTAGTAGTAAAGCAATAGTTTAAAATACTATTATTAATATTCTACAAATTTTAAATCTTTGTGGTGTTATATAGCAGAAATCCACTGTTAAATAGTAGTCCGGGAGGGGAAACCTGCCTCTCACTTTTGACGGATGCGTCTGTCAAAAGTGAGTGGTAGGTTTTCCCTCTCTCTTTTTCGTCTAGACGGCTTGACAACTTAACGATGGTATAGCCAAGGACAAACGAAAGAATTACCCTAGACAGGGAAGTTAATCCGGTCCTTCGTCGATGGCAATGGTCCTTAGGAACGATTTAATAGCAAAGGATGGCTAATTAATAACGAAACATGAACAATAAATTCATTTATACCAAATGCTGGTAATTACCTTTTTTTACGGATCTATATTAAAACCCCTCTACGGGTTTTTAGGGGTTGTATTCGTTTCTACCAGTTATTCGGCAGGATTTACATCCCCTAAACGTTCATTTGGTTTACAAATGGGCTAGCGATGAAGTGGTGTATTGCAATCAAACTAACTAAAACTAGGCAGTATTGCGTCATGGCGTCTTCTTTTCTGAGAAACCGGGGAACCTATTTTTATACAGGGTGTATTTGAAAAAAGGAACACTTAAGTCGTCGAATGGGCATGACTCTAGCATGCAGTTACGAGTACAAGCAGAATTAAAAAAAAAACTATCCGTTTATAAGTTATGACCGTTTAAATTCGGAGGAATTTTACCTCCGCTTTACATAAAAATAGGTGGAATGTGTAAAGTTAAAGATTTTAAATAGTACATACTTTTTATTTTGGAATTTTTCATTCCCTTACTAAGAAAATCCATAAAAACTGACTTCGTGAATTTTTTAATTTAGTTTTTATAGATTTTCTCAATAACTGAGTAAAATAAAAAAAAATGAATGATTTAAAATCTTTAACACCTGCTTTTATGAAAAAAAAAAGTTACTAAAAAAACCTGGAAATTCAAACAGTCATAACTTGTAAAAGGATAATTTAAAAAAAAATCTTATTCTATGTGAATAAGAATTTTTTTTTTTTTACTTTACACATCTCACACACGGCCGTCTGATCCCAAACTTGGCAGAGCCTGTACTATGGTAACCAGACTGCTGATAAACATACTTATATATGTTTAAATACATACATTATTGTAACTGCATACCAGAGTCATGCCCTTTCAGTGATTTAAGTAAGTGTTCCTTTTTCAAATACAGCCTGTGTATACAATTATTACCATACCGACCACTAAACAACATTGTTTAGTGGTCGGTATGGTAATAATTGTATACCCAATAATTAGTAGTAGTAATAATAAGTATAATAATTGTAGCCCAAAGCGACATCGCTTTGGGCTCATTATGTGAGGCAATAGCACAGACGTAAACCGAGCGTTTGTGACGCAAAAAAAGTGCATTAGGGCTACGTGTATGGTATGCAACAAGAGGTAGAGGTATGCTTTAAACATTGGTCTTGTAGACCAATGTTTAAAGCATGTGGTTTCTTACCTCTACCATCGTTTTACATTTACGAAATTAGTATACGTAAGCACAGTGAATATTTTATGACTGCAAATGATGTAAGCTGTCGAAATCGACGAGATCTACATAGACTTGTGTTAAAAGATATACCAAAATCCACCAAACATAATAAAAACAGCAATGTGTGTGCGTATTTATAATAAAGTGCCTAATTATATTAAATGATTGAATACTAGATAATTTAAAATTAAGTTACAGGCTTGGTTGACACAGCATATTTTTGGTCAATCGTCAGATTAATTGCATATTTCTTTCAGCGTTACTGTAAAAAACATATCGCTTTTGAAAGATAGTGAATAGTGAATTTCAAACGTATATTATGGTCCCACAACGAACGTTGTAAATATAAAATGTAGCTCCGGTTTGAAATTTAGGTCATATTTTTTCTGCTCTTTTTTGCAGTAAACGACATTTTTAATTGATGCAGTACTGCCCGCATGTTTGAAATCATGTTTTATTGACAGGTAAATTTTATATGTGTATTATCTTATTTCAGTTTATAGCACTTTAGAAAAACTGACTAGTGTTGATAGAAAATTGTCTATCTAACATTTTCTCATAACTACGAGTGAAAATTTCGGGAATCAAGGAAGTGACACAACATTACTATTTAAAAATGTATTTATTGCTTTTCGAACTATTCTCCGCGAAATTTGACATATTTTTGTATACGATGCAACCAATCATTGAAGCAACCATTCCATTCGAAAGTTGGGTCTCCAAAATGGCCGTTTTGTAGGCGTCCACAGCTTCTTCAGGTGATGAAAATCTCTGACCACGCAATTTATTCTTTATTTTAGGGAAAGTATAGAATTCATTAGGGCTTCGGTCGGGGCTGTACGGCGGATGGTCTAATAATTCTATGTTTTCTTGCTTTAAAAACTCTTTTGTTCTGTGCGCGGTGTGAGAACTCGCAGTGTCGTGATGGAGGATGATGCGGCGGTTGCAGTTCTCTTTACGGAGTTTAGAAACGACCTGTGGCAAACAAATGCTAGCATACCATTCTGCATTAACCATTCTTTGTCCCTCAAGAGAAATAGTCGCAACATGGCCGGTTTTGGAGACAAACGTGGCCACCATTTTTTTTGCAACACTCCGTGAACGAACAATTTTTGTTGGCTTTAACTCATTTTCGAACACCTAAACTCGTGACTGGTTTTTTGTTTCGGGTTCGTACGCATATATCCAGGATTCGTCACCTGATACGATGTTGTATACAGCATTTGAGGATCCTGCGTGGAATCTTTCGAGAGTTCTGACGCACCAAGTAACGCGAGCCGTTTTTTGCTCTTCACAGAGCGAATGCGGTATCCATCGGGAAAACAACTTTTTTACACCTAATTGTTCATTCAAGATTACTTGTATATGACTCATGCCAATGTCTAAAGTTGCCTGAATTTCGCGGTATGTCACATGTCGATCTTCCTCAATCAGCTTACGCACAGCATCAACGTTTTCTTGGGTGACTGCAGTTTTTGGACGACCTTGACGGGGATCTTCACTGAGCTTGACACGTCCACGTTGAAATTCAGAAAACCAGCGATAAATTGTGGTTTTGGATCTGGCTTCTTCATAAAATGCAGAAATCATCCGGTCAACACACTGTTTTTGCGTTAAACCACTTCGAAAGTCATAATAAATCATCACTCTTGAATTTTCTCGAGTCAATTCCATTTTCTCAACGACTAAACAAGTTTGAAAAAACCTTGTGATAAGACCGAGAATCTTTTTTGAAATAAATAATGGTATTCGATTTTTAAAACCAAGGTGTTTTCAATTAAAAAGATTTTAATGTGACAGAAACAGTGGAAATATTCCATTCCCGATACTTTTGGTGCAGCCTATGTACAAATCATCTCTTTTATTGCCCGGTTACAAGTTGTCTTTTTTAGCAGGACCGCATAGGTTCTTGATGTTGACTTGTTCTGGCGACACTGTTTTCAATGTTTTGTTGATATGGCCACAACTCCGCGCTGAGTCTAGTTTGATTCCCACACAGGACAAGCATTTGTGTGATCTCCAAATAGTTGTCGAGAGTATGGGTGTTCTTTGTGTCCGTTGTTTCAATGTCAAAATCCCCGCGACAGAGGAATCATTTCTAATGCGGGAGTTGTCTAGAAAAGTTAAAAATTAAATAAAAAGAAAACAATGGAAAACAGTAGGTATCGCCTGGTACAGGCGGGAATTGCATGTGTATGACAGGCATAATGTATATCTACTTAAACCGGTGACTAAAATCGATAAACTTTACTTCACAATTAAGGTGCGAAAAGCCGGGATACCTATCACAGTCCTCAAATAAACCCTTCCTGATAGTGATAACACACTTTGTTATGACGCATCTCCACTTATGACAGCCGCCGCCTCTACCCGTTGCCGGTCAAGCTTACGCTTTGGCTGAACCGCGGTGTGCGTCAAGTCGAATCTACCGTTCTTAAATGACTTCATAGATGACGAAACCGTCCGCAAAGACTCCAGAAAAGTTGAAAAAATCCAGTCCCGGTGGCCCCCTCGCGATACGCCATTAACAAAAGTCAGCAAGATGTAGGCCACTATCGTCTCGGCAAGATGTTAACTAAAAGTAGCAAAGAAAATGAAAACAAACGGTTCTGCTTTTATTACCAGGTGAGCACTGAATGGAGATTTTTAACCAAGCACCCAAAAGAGCGAATACCTTTTCAAAGTTTCAAAAAACGAGTTTCAAAGGTAAGACATGTTGTCTTACTGAATATATTTTTACTCGTATATTCCCGATATCAGAATAATACTTCTTGTTAGATATTAAAAGCGAGTTGTTGTTTACTCCCTCATTCAAGTCAATATAATAGATATCAATCTATTAAATTCGATTGAATCTGCAAGTAAACTCAAAATAGTGCCTCCGCCAAGTGGAGCAAACAAAAAAAGCGAAGGTACAGCGGCAGCATCTTTCTCGAAGCCATTCAGGACATTTTCGAACCCTTGATACTTCGTTGTGGACATAGTTAGAAATCCGAATTTACAGTTATTCAGAGGGTATAAAGTTACTATGTATATTCTGAAATCACATTCAATTTCCTGATAATTCAATTGCAAGTCAAAGTTTTCTTACTTTTGTTACTAACTCACTGACTCACCGATCATCACAATTCTAAGGTACTTCTATCAGACACATGCTGCAGCTTGAAATTAAGTAGTAGAATACAATTAGTGCCTATAAGACAAGGGAAAACCCAAATACAGCAATTTCCGTCCCGTTTTCAGGATGTACAAACGGCCTAAGTAACTTTGTAATTTTATATAATAGGTATGGGATTACAAAGTTACTTTTGTTCATACAATTTTTCATCACTTACTTAAAGAAATAGATAAGTAGGTAAATGGAACATATATGTAGGTAGGTACAGTGACATCGTCTAACGATGTTTGCAAAGAGTTGTGAGACCTCGTTTTTTGGCACTAACGGTAATCACTGTCTTTCAGATCTAATTGTTACTTAATTTGTTAACTATCAACATTTTATAGTGATCGCGTCAATATAAGACATCTTTTTTTCTTTAATAAATAGACTCTACTAACAAATCTATAATCTACTAATAAATACTCATTTCTAAACTATTGAAAATAGTAGATTATTCTTGTGTGATAATGTTGCTGTGCGATGGCCAAGTTATTCTATTTATTAAAGAAATAATGATGTTTAATCAATTAGTTAACAAATTAAGTAACAATTAGATCTCACAACTTTTTGTGGTAGTAGAACTGCGTTGAGACTTGCGAGACTTGGGTTTTACATGTTATGTTTTTGATGGGATTATGTAGAGGGAATAGATATTTTTAAAACAATTAACAGTTTTATGAAGTTGTTAGTTCGCTACTATCTTCCAATTCTTTGTAAGTATTAAATAAATTATATTAGAAAACAGTGCCCAAGTACCTATACAAAGTAAATAACAAAGAGAAAACAACTTGACATTAATATGTAGTTTAAAGATTTTGGCCGATAAAAAATAAGTGACCGTCTAAAGTTTTAATTAAAAAACTTGAAACTTTTGCCATGTTCCCGACTGGGTCGATCGAGATTCTAAATTGTAGGTATCCTGATTTCTGCCTGCGTAGCTAAAACATGATTTAAACATAAGATTGGTACATTATCTTTCTTCTAACTGCATATAAAAATCCAAAACTCCTGCAGTGCCCAGGGACAAATTAATTAGTTTTTCACATTGTCTGAAAAATGCGTTTTGAGTTAATACCTGTTTAGATCTACGTGTACGATATATGACTCACTATCCTGTCATTGTCTGTAAAAATTCGAATTGAAAACATCAACAGCACACCACACTCACTGCGCAATAATGGGCTGTTTACGCTACTTTGTACACGCCCTTATCGCGTGGATTAAGTAACGGTCACTAAGTTACAGACACACATCAGTCGTTATTTTAATACGGAATAAAACGAAAAGATAATAACTTTATGCGACGAGAGTCCTGCAGATTAAGCTCGGTAGCAATGGTCTGATAATGAAGAAAGGAGGTGGATTGTGGAACTGTTTTTATTTTTTAATTCGCTTCACCATTAAAGTGTGTTTTTTAATTTTACTTAACCACAATTATTATATTAGTATATACTAGTAACCCACCCGGCTTCGCACGGGTACAAATTATACACCTAAACCTTCCTCATGAATCACTCTGTCTATTAGTGAAAACCGCATGAAAATCCGTTCAATAGTTTTTCGGTTTATCGCAAATAGACAGACAGACTTTGTTTTATTATATGTAGTGATATATAAATCAGCAGCGTTAACAGTCTTAGTTGGGATGTGTAATCGTTCAAGACCGCGCTCACGGGACTAGAACAGAAAGAACGCTAAAAATTGACAAGTTTACTGTATAAAATAATGTACATAATATATGCTAAAAGACACCCTGTTACATTTATAATTATAATTTCGCCACTGTAATCAATGCTCTTTCACTAGTTGTATTAGTTGGTGTTATACAAATTATTTCACCGTTCACATTTAGTGTTTTCTTTAATTTACAAGCGCGGCAGAATCAAGTTATATAAACTTAAAAGCTAACTGACCAATACACCTGTTATCGGTAATGGGCTTTCTGGTCGTATATTGACAGTGATTTATACTCTATTGTAGCAAGGTAAAGGTATAGGTCTCGGTAGGTAATGCTTGAGTTTACACAGAAGTGTATATTTACGGAGTATCGCCATTTAAAAAACTCAGTTCTATTTAATAAAATAATAAGCACAGATGTTTCAAGAGATTTATTATTCCACTCAAAGAATTTTATGAACAGGTGTTGTCAGTAAGGCGAACACAGCACGAATCAAAGAGTAAATTAATACTACGAATACCCGACTTCCCACTGTTTGCTCTGACCTCACTTCCGTTACAAACGCACCCGAGTGTTTACATTAAATATTTAGTTTTCTAATACTAGCTTTTTAGTTAATAGTTAGTTTAAAGCTAATAATTATTTGACGAATTAACCTGTCACGAAACAATTTATTTGACATATTTAAACCTTTTCTTTAAAATAATGTTAAATTAACAGATGCTGTTACAATTGTATTTAAATATTTATTTATATACAAATTAACAACATACATATTATATTCATTTTGTAAAACTGACCTATTATATTATATAATATTATGGTATTATATTCTTATGACTATTTTACTATTATTATAAAAATTATATCATCACCATCATCACCTTTCTACAAACATTACGTCACATCCGCATGACTTATTTTATTTTTAACCGACGTAAGAAGAAATTTCTCAGTTCGTCGGAATATTTTATTTTCTTTTATATATGGTACACAATTCCTCTACAACGGCTTGACCGATATGCTTTTTTTAAATGACGTAGTTTCTAGTTGGTCCTGTTGTCATTAGGTTAACATCTTATGATAGAATCGTGGAGAAATCGATGGAACTCTTCAAATATTATAATATTATTATAGACTCACCTTTAGCGAATAAATTTTTTTTTACAGTAACTCGTACATTTACTCTCGAATAGCACCGTTTGGTGATGTGAAAGTGTTGTGGAAGACATCAGATGGCTCGTGGAACTGCTCAATAATAATTATTTCACGGATTGCGATTCCATTACTTTAATGGTTCCCGAGCAATTTATGCTCGTCACAATGCATACGGTGAAGTACGTGGAGAACTCCTCGAAATATATTGAGGAGTTCTCCTGGTACTACACCATGCATCACTATAAAACGTTCTTGTCTAGGGAAAAACAATATTTTGTTAAAGGTGATGAGTGATGAAAATCTAATGCTAAAAGTCAACTTCAAAAGGAGAATAATTTTTTTTTGTGTGTATGTTATGCGACATCTTTGCCAATTGTGAACCGGTTTCAATCATTCTTTTTTAATTGAATGGCTTATACTAATGGTTGATCCCAATTAAATTTGAGGAAAGGTTGATCCCATAAAAAAGTGGCTTACACTTTTTTTAAAGATAATTTTAAAAATCAATGCATCGTCCGTATACATAATGTTCAATGCAATCAAAGTCTTTTGAAAAATAACAATTAAAAATGTTTCTGTAAAAAAAATCTTAAGTCTAATTAATCTTTTTCTAGTGCTGTATTCGCTACAGCTAGGATGTTTTAATGAACTACGTTTGAACTAAATATTTTGTTGTCTTATATAATATTATTTGAAAGTTCAATGAAAGGATTCATCTTAATTATTAGGAAGGTAATAACCTACAATAACTAACACTACCGCCCTGCCAAAAAACGAATTAAGGATTTTTATTATTTAAATTTATTAGCAATCTTTCATCATCATCGTCATTTCAGCCATAGGACGTCCACTGTTGGACATAGGCCTCCCTTAATGACTTCCAAGAAGACTGGTTGGAAGCGGCCTGCATCCATCAACGTCCTGCGATCTTTACCAGGTCGTCTGTCCACCGCGATAATGGACGTCCTACGCTGCGCTTTCTGGTCCGTGGTCTCCATTCCAGAACTTTTCCGGCCCATCGACCATCCGTTCTCATCATGTGCCCCGCCCATTGCCACGTCAAAAGTAATCAATCTTTAGTTTGTATTATTCTACAAATACCGTTACTCTATAATAGCGTCCTGTGAACTCTGTTTAATAATATTATTTGATATGAGGAGCCCTTATTATAATAAGGCACATCTACACATGATGAGTTTATCAAATACATATGACGAGATACACGTTGTAGATATAAATTGGTCGACTGGAACCTTTACCTGCCAATATGCCATAAATTAATAGACTACTGCGCAATAACTGATAATTCATCGATGTTATTGACAAGTCTATTAAGGTTATGACTTGCTAAAAACATCAGAACACGCTTAGCTAAATTATTATTCGTCAACTGAAAAAATGATGGAAATATGACTCTGACATACTTTATTAATACTTACATATTTTCTAAGCGTGTTTCAATCTTGTTTTAAATTCACCTACCATTTTCAACATTAAAATAGCTATGCCCCATAGTTCACTCATGAACCTAGTGAAGTTAATAGTTCCAGAATGTACTTTAATAGGAATTAGTCGCTATGATTTGCCTTTTGACTGTCTTATGTGCGTGTGTACAATCGTGAGATCTTTTGCTTTTGTTGAGCAGATTTTTATTTGATTTTTCTGTTAAATTAGCTACTAAGCATTTAAAATTCATCTGTAAGTATGTCTACCATCTCTTCCTTAATTAGTCGTCACGCAAAATGCCTAAGACTAGCATTAAAATACAATTTCAGTATACATTGTTCAAAAGTAGTCGTGGACATATTACCCTCGAAATACTGGTTGTGACTTCAGAGACAAAGGAAGATATAGATCTTCCATGGGGAAAGAGTGTGCTATTAGTCGACCTCGCCAAGGAATTGCTAGTTTGGTAGATTTCAGTTATGAAGGTCAAGTTGACCTTCATTTTAATCATACTGGTTCCCTTTTAATTCCAATTTTTTCAATTTGGCCAGACTCAGAAGTAATTTACAAATAAGTAAATAGTACTTTTTTTTAATTAAAAGAGTACTCTACTTGTGTTTTCTATCCCACGGGAACGGTACCACAGCTTACTAAGTTAGTTACCACGTAACGGATAAATCACTCGCTATTAAAAAAATCGATACCTACCATTTTAATTGCCTACTCTTTCAGGCTTTAAAATGTGTGAGGAAAAAAAAATACAACTGTTATGTAAATTAAGTTTTTTATATTAAAGGGGGCAAACGAGCAGACGGGTCACCTGATGGTAAGTGACTACCGTCGCCCATGGACACCTGCAACTCAAGAGTCACAAGTGCGTTGCCGGCCTTTGAGATAGGAGTACGCTCTTTTCTTGAAGGTTTGAAGGTCGTATCGGTCCGAAAATACCGCAAGCGACAATTGGTTCCAAAGATTGGTTGTGCGAGGCAAAAAAAATCTGGAAAACCGCACAGTGGTGGATTGCCAATTATCCAGGTGATGGGAATGAAAGTTTTGTCGCGTTGAACGATGGCGAAACGTTACGTAAGTACTTAAAAATCCTACTTTTATTTTTATGTAAAGATTAATAAACTTCTTCCCTTTTCTAAAATCTCGATTATTAAACTGTATGGTGGCAAATATTCTAAAACTTACAAAAAGTTTTAATGAATAATTTGAGGGAGGCAAGTATAGGGTTAAAAAGTATTTTTTTTTTAATTACAAAAATAGCTCTGCCGGGCTTTCTTTCTCTTACTATATATATATTCTTATACTGCACGTAAACAACCATACCAATTTTCACTATGAATTTTACAGTATTTAATGAATAAATCAATACTCCAATTACGTTTTTTATACTTTAAAAATATAAGCGTGTTGGCGCGATGCAGCTGTTGGCAACCCATTGTGCGAGACTGCGTATAAGGTCCGCCGGCGGACGAGAAGCCGGTAGGTATTTAACGACATAAGCCCGACGGTATTCTTTCTGGACGAAATGTACCCTAAATCCTTTTCTGTACTCCTACCTCCTGGCAATGTGTATGCAAAATTTCACCATGATCGGTTCAGCGTAACAAACAAATAAACGCACATTCGCATTTATAACATTCGTTAAGATTCCTTTTCCCTGTGGACCTTACACTAACATATAAATAACGCACCAAATTACACCTTGATTCTAATTACAATGAGTTGATTACGAGTGAATCACAGATTGGTTAGTTTAAAATCATAGCATATAACGCAGAAGTGATTGACGAGACAACCTCATGAAACTCTATCCTGTCCGTGCAATGAAATCGACTATATGGCATACATTAACATAGCAATGATACCAAAAAGATAAAAAAAAACTGTATGAAAAGTGAAACATGCGTATATGTCGCACGTATTTTTCTTTTACACCTTTGACATTTTATTGAAAGTGACACGATATACGTGAAAACTTTGTAACGACCTGTTCTAACGTGTGAAAAGGCTCTATATACGAAGACAGAACGCGATAAATCCGGATCATTAGACCCCATCAATCCGTTGCAAAGGAAAAGAAAACTTATTTTGCTCTAAATAAAAAGATATATTCTGTCTTGTCCTTTTCTGGGATATGCTTGTTTCATACATTTGTGCTATAACCGTGAAACATAAAGGTAACATAACACTGTACTGTTATTCTCTGTCTCATAAAAATCTTCACAATACATCAATGCGGTTTGCCTGTCTGCTTCCATAGTACACATATTTATCAAGCTCTTGTCGGAAGATGGTCTCTGCGTATAAAAAAATATTTAATAAATCATATTAGAATCAAAGCGGTTACTATAGTGTGTATGTAAGCTTAAGTGTGCGGAGTCCACGTCGTCCGGAGAGCGTGAGACTCCACACAAACGATGAATTATTGCGTGTCATCAATTACCGGACAGACACGACTCACACCGATGTTGTACTCTTGTTTCTAGATGTGCTCTGAGTTTTGAATACTCCGGTACATAAATAAAATATTTTTTACTATTATGGTCGTTGAAGGGAATTTTGTAAAAAAATAAATCATGATTCTCAAAAATAACAATTAAACCTATTGTTTTATAGTATATGAAATATTTTAATATTTTAAATACAATAAACAAAACAAAAAGTAATATTTATTCATACACAAAGTTGCAAAGGTTATAAATTATAAATACAAGTGAGGTACAATGCCAAACTACATAGATGGCCTTTTGATTAATAATTAAAATGTTTGAGAATTTTATATTATTTTATATAAAAAAGTAAGTAATTATTATTTACGTATTTTTATTAGATTCTAAATATAAAAATAACGCTTAGAACTTCTTTCTCATCAAAATATAGTCTTAAGGTAGGTAGTTAATGACGTTCTTTGTTTATGATTGTCAATACAAAATTGTTCTTACGAACATGGATAAATATACACTCTATTGCCATTTATTTCTTTATAAATAATTTAGTTAACTTAGATAATTTTATTTATAAATTCTTGACGTTGTATCGTTAATTTATAATCACAAATTACATTACGTAATTCTTCCTAGAAACCCAGATTTGTAAGATTTCAAAGTAGTTTAATAATTGAATTTGAGAATATGGACCAGTGTACTTTGGCAGACCGTAAGACAGTGGCGGCATGGCGGCAGTAGACAGAATGTTAAGGGATACAAGAAAGAACGAACGGTCAATGGCTGGCATAACGGTACTAATGCAGCTCAAATGCTGCGCGATTGTAAAGTTACTGTTTGGGATGAAAGCACAATCGCGCATAAAAGAGGTTTTGAAGCACTAAAAACAACCCTAAAAGATATAAGATCAAACGATGACATGATGGGTGGTATTATTACTGACTTCCGTCAGACTCTGCCCGTGGTGTCGAGGAGATCTCGCGCTGATGAAGTTAAGGCTTGCATTAAGACCTGAACTCTTTGTCCTTTAAAAAAACTCCACCTCATGACAAACACGGGAGTGCACTTGAAGGGGACATTTGTGCTGGACGATTCTACGATCTTCTTCTTTAAATAAGGATTGGAAAATACTCTGAAACTGTGGTCCAGATAACAACCAGACAGGGATAATAATCCATTAAGATTCCACTGCATCTTGCTTTAGTTGTTTCGACAGGTGACTCCAGTAATGCTACTGCGAAATCTTAATCCGCCAAAGCTGTGCAATGGTACCAGGTTGTGTATAAAAACATGACATAAAACGTACTAGAGAGGACTATATTTACCGGCTGTGCTCAAAGTGAGTCAGTGTATATACCACGGATACCACTTATACCGTTAGAGTATCTATTGGAGTTTAAAAGACTGCACGCTACTGAAGGCTACGTGGCCAGCCCGAGAGTGAGTTCACCTAGCGACCTGGTTTTGTAATGTAGCACCTTTCGGGAAAACCTCTTATGTCGTATACAAATAGATACTTTAATTGAGTATTTCTATTTTCTACTGTATCAAAATCCACAAAAAAAATCCCAGCGCTAGCGAAGTTAATAATATATAGAATCAGTTTGTTTTGAAAAATGTTTAATTTTATACAAACGAGATTAAAAAAAAAATAGAATAGAATAGAAATTAACTTTATTGTACACCAATCACTACATATTATAAAACAAATTGACCCGTCGCGTGTGTCTGTTCGCGATAAACTCAAAAACTACTAAACGGTTCATGCTGTTTTCACCAATAGATAGAGCGATTCATGAGGAAGGTTTAGGTAGGTATATAATTTGTTAAGGTTTTGTGTAAATTGGTTGAAATATGAAGATGATTGTTGAAGATGTCTCTGCTACCCGTGCAAAGCCGGGGCGGCTTGCTAGTTACAAATAAATAACAAGGAAATCGCAGAAACGATATGTACAATGGGCGGCCTAAGCATATAGGGTGTAATAGTTAAATATTCAAATGGTATTAGAAGCTGTACTTCCAGAAATATTTTCTCTCTGCGTCTGTTATTGTAAAGCGGTGTTTACATCATCCTGCTTTATAGAACCTGACCGGCTTTGGCACGCAAACATCGCGATGTTTGTTCTATTGTACATCCAATACGTTTGTCTTTCAACGCCATTAATAAGGTGACTATTGGCAGAGATTTATTACCGTTACACGCGAGTTTATATTAATCTTTTGGTCCTAAGTTTTTCCATTTTCAAAATAAACCATAGTATTAGAAGAGAGTTATTTGGTGCGTTGACATTGAAGTTATATTAAAAAAAATTGGTGTTTTATTTATGATAACGTATTTTTCAGAAATTCAGATCTTATCGTTATACGTATAAGGATTTTATTATGTATTGATGTTTTTAAACTAAGTGCGTCTTACACCGATTTGCCTAAAGAGATCGGTGAGTGGATATTGAAGTGGTTTATCTTCATACGAAAAGTATAATTCGTCATCATTAATGCTGAACATAGGCCTCTGATAAACACGTCTACTAAGACACCTTGAAACTTTGACACGAAACCGCCCGAGAATTTCTTTCTCAATGACAACTAACTGCCTCTTTTACTTGCTAATAATAAGAGCTAACATCGTTACTTTATTTGTCCTACGAAGTAAAGTGAAAGACCTCCGACTATACCAAATTACAAGCTTAACTCGTTACTACATACCGCACTTACATTCCGCATTCAAAATACGCAGTGAGATCAACAAATACACTCTGTTGTAATCACCATGGCTATGCCTAGCTGATCTTATTTTCGTAAATTGTCCTGATCGATACAAGAAGCAATGTTCTCAATTTTTCTAGACGTTTTATGTTACAACTTGAGCGTTCGAAGTTTTGTAATTTATCGAAAGCAAATCTGTTTACCGTACTTACTGTACGGAGTAATTTTTATAAAGATTTTATTCTCCGTCAAGCTGTAGAATATGTATTTCTCTTCGTTGCCAGTCAGCGTTATGGGTAGGCCGAACAGTGTTATCGTACCTATTGCATCCGAACAAATAAGAAGTCAGTAAATCCGTGTCTCCCATATTATAGCACTTCAACATTATTATTTGTAAGGGTTGTTACCAGTCGGAGCGTTAAAGATATAGTCAAACAAGAATAAGCTAATCAAAAAGATATACCAAGATATGAAAGATACAAACACACATTCCTTGGCATTAAAAGTAAGAAAATTCTCTACTAAAAAGGATTCCATCTGCGAAGAGACGAGCGCTTAGTCCCCTTCTAGGTTGTTGTCCTGCAAACCTTTATTAATTAACTGTTTTTAATAATAGTATTTCGCTACATATAACATAGCCCTATCGATATACTGTGTACTCGTACGTATTTATGAAAAAACAAGACTAGTGGAAATAGATATATGTTTCCGTTCGAAGCACTATTTGTTTAACTATTGCCTTGAACGGGAATAAAAACTTATGTGATGTGGACATTGTGTCATTATCTTTATATTTTTATATGTCACTTTGTAACATCTTTTTATTAACTTGCAAAAAAACATTAACAAGAATGTAAAACCAGAATAAATCTATGCTGATTTATTTATAAAATATAAATTTTATTTGACTACCCATACAATTTCCATTACTCTGAAAATAAAATTTATATTTGAAATTAATTTTTTCACAGACATCTCTGATAATTAAATCGGGAACAATGTAACGTCGACACAGTTTACGGGAGGTTTGTTTTTGACAGCCTTCATACCGTGAAACGTAATGTCATTGAGTCGGGCACCTTTAAAGCCGATCCATCGCCGACCGCACAAAGGAATACTGGCACAAATAAATTTACTAAAGGTCATGCGAATATTGGAATGTAATGTAATTATATTATTTAATTTCTTTTAGTTAAGGAACGAGTGGGTGTTCTGGTTTTTAAACCTATTAATGGGCCAATGAAGGATTCAGTACTTTTGTGTAGTTGCTTTTATAATTTGAACAGGAATAGTTACAGTTTTGACAAAAATATATACCCATGTATTTATTTGGTAAGTAACAGGGCTGAATTTTTGCACCGCAGTTACTTCTTGCCAGACCGGGAATGATCTAAAAAGCTGCGATGGAGATGCTCTATTGGCCGAAATTATGCTCTATTGGAAGAAATTAAGGTGATTCGTCCATTGACCGTAGGTAGGGGGAGACCTAATTTCAGTTTAAACGCTTGTTTTATTTTTGTTTTTGGCCTATATTATTATAAAAACTAATACATCTTATAGGTACACTATTAAGCTTTAGAAAAAATGACAAACTGGTCGCAATTAATTATAATTTAGTGTTCAAGTTTGATCTCGCAGAAGCTGATATCTAAGTCAATTTGCCCCATGCCTGGGGTTGGTTGAGTTTTCACTAGGTGTAAGTTGACCTATAGATTAATTTTACTTAATTAGAACAAAATCAATGGACATATAGGATAAAAGAATAAGAAGTAATTGCATTTATCTTTTCTTTATTGAAACAAAATTATCAATTCTATGAAAATTTAAATATAAAAATTTTAAGAATAAAATGCTCTTGATGATGTTGACATGCTCTATCGTTGACAACTTTGGGTGAACTTCCCCAATCAGCCTTTCTTTTGGATGTCCACATGGTTCTGAAACAACCTTTTGTTTTTTTTTTGTTAAATTTAGTTAAAAAAGTGACTTTATTTGATGTGAAGTAAATTCAGACTATTATAGGCTAAGGCCACCAGCCCCGTTATAAATTAGACTACTAGCCCCAGATTGCTTTGTAATTTTTAACCACGTGCCAAACCACCAAAATGGCGGCAGAATCCAAAGAAATATAATGTAATAGACAGATAAACCATCAAAATGTCATTTTAAATAACTTGAATATAAATATTATCGTATATATAGGCCTTGCTACAAATAATATTCCTAAGAAATAAATAACTTACGTTTATAGTTTTTATGTGGTGGACAATAAAGAATATTCTATTTTATTCTAATAGGTCCTGTGGTGTCTTTCTTTTTAGTTTTCGAAGCAGAGTGAACTCAGTCATGAGATACTTTGCAAGTACCTATGTTGGGATGTTGTAATATTCTAGTTTTATATGCTTCCATACGCTCTTCAATTTGTACTAAAGTTAGGTATAATGGGCGGTCTTATAGTCTTATCTTATCTTACTAGTTACCACTGCCTAAAATAAAGCAGATGTGTCAGTGGACTAGCATCGTACAAACCTGATAAATCTTCACAAACCTATTGCTGAATGTCGATCAGACAGATTGCAAGAAACTGAAAGATAAAAAATGGCATGGCAGAAATGAAACTTCAGAAAAGTAGCCTACGAGAGAATAAGAAATAAAAAGTAAAATCAACACAAATAATTTACTAACGTTAATAAATTTAGTTTTAGATCATTTATATAAAAGTTATTGGTCAAATTAACACAGATGTGTTAAATAATTAATATAAATGAATCAACCAACGAATTTTAATACGCAAATGAACAAAAATGACACCACGTTGACATTGACGCATTTTCTGAAGGAAGTTAGTGTGTGTAAATACCGTTTGAGGTGAGGGAACATATTTTTATTTATCGTTTAACGTTTTGAAAATAATGTTTGAAAACAATTTGTTTCGTTCTGAATAGTTTTCTTCACGACCTACACCAAACTTAAAGTGCGATCTTCGTATAAAATATGTATTACCTGTGCGTGACACGTAATAGGTGAATAGCAAATAATACAGGCGAGGCAGGCGTCCGTGTAATGAAAATTTTATTGCTTCGAATTTGCACTTGAATTGATGCGATGGGATCACGTTAGTGAGTTTTATGACTTTTATGGGACTATTTATACGCCTCCTATTCTATAGATCTTTAAACCACCTAGCACTGACTGAACTCTGTCTATTCATTTATTTTATTTTTGACAGTTGTTCTAATAGAGTTAAAAAATTAAGGAAGTACTAGACATGTATATAAACAAAGTTAAAAATAAGAAACAATTCTAAAATGCGAATAAAAAGATACACATAATTAGCAAGTATGTCATGAATCTGTTGACTCCAACTGTGATCACACTTTAGTATCACAAGGTTGCCTCAACTCTAAGATGGCTGTTATAATACTATAGGTATGCCGTTGTATATCTGCTGATCAGTAGGAGTCGCTAGGGCTGCCTGTAAGTAAGATAGGTTTTGATGAAGTGCTAGTGACGAAGTTAGCGTTGGGAGTACTTTTAGGTAGCTATAACTATAAGCCGGTGCGCATACCATGTGCCGATTTAAAACGTTAGTCATATAAAAGTATTTTGACTTTAATGTATGTAAATTCCACCCCCCATCAAGTGTCAATGCTTCAGTATGTAAGAATCAATATACGTTAAATTTGTTAAAGCCGTATTAGTGTAATGGGGTAGGCACGACTGACGGTTTGGATCTGGGTTTGACCCTTTGATTGATGCGTTGTTTAGTCCGGTTCAGTAAGTTTCACGGATATAAGCCTGATAAATGACGATAAAACTCAACCTATATCATCTTGGTATCGCTGAGTTGGTCATGCAAGAATCTTTTCAATTTTGTTCTACTAAATGTTTACTGTTAGATTGATTATTATTAGAAAGCGTTTTCTATGCAATTTTTACCGAGAAATTTTATTAGATAGATTTCGAAGAAAAGTCTACCTATTGGTTTTGTACCAGTTGTAAGGTTTTCCAAAAATTTCTTCACAGGAGGTCTAGTTATGATCCCTAGACCCCAAAACAACCGCCAGTTAAAAAGTTTATATATATGTATGTATGTATGTACCTCAATTTTACCGGTACGATAGAGGTCACAATTATGCATCGATTGCTTTCAAACTTGGACAAAAAATCAACATCAAAGGGCAAAAAAAAGGTTAAGTTCGTGAATGGGGGATATTCCCCGAAAGGGGGGGGAGGGCTGGGGGGCAAATTTTCTAAAAAATAAAAAACCACGAAATCTACCTCTGTGGGCCTGCTGTGGGCCCGGTTTTTTTTTTAATACATATAATCACAATTGTAAAGCCAGCAAGCAAAAGTAATCTACATACATATATACCTACACTGAGATTTCAGCAGATACACTCAGCCTATAACTATTTACTGATAACGTAAATATAGCGACGTGCTACTACTGAGAATTTCTTAGCTAAGTAACACGTTTAGAGTAACAAATTATCCGACTCGGAAATTAAATCTACCTGTGATCTTTGGATTATCAGCGTACTGTGATAGCGTAATGAACACTAATTGTTTATGTGCTTGCTTGTTAGACTTATTTAATTGTGGACTTAAATGTTTCAAACATTCGAACATTCTGGTAAAGTCGTAAACGACACTCAGTTTTCGCTCTTTGCAGCGGACGCGGGACGGCAGCATAATAAATGTTTTCTTAAACATTGTATGTCATTGTGAGTTAACTGGTTTATTTTCTCAAAGACGATTACTTTACAGAAGATTGCGTGGTATGTGTCAAGGGACCATATATCTGGACGGTTTCCAGGCTTCTTGTGGTTTGCAGATATGGATTCGGCGACAAAATTGACATAGTTATTAAATAATTACCTTTTTGTTATATAGGACATAAGCTTTTTTAAATTCTGAACATAATTTAATACTACTTTTACCAATATACGATGGCGATATTGACAAATATAACAATCGCTATTGACTTAATCTTTTAATTAACTATTAAATAGTGTAGTACTATTGAATAGTGATTGCAGATTCAAATTTCGAAGTCAGAATTACACTACACTGCAGGTTCCAATCGTATATGATAGACTGTCTGTATCTAAAACACTGGAAAAAAGTTTAACGAGATCATACTCAAGAAACAATTGGGGTTTTCATTATCCTAAGAAAGTTATATATTACAAATATTCTCCAAGACAAGGAAAGAAACTTTGAATTTACTACGTGAAATTAAATTTCGTTCGTAATTCATTAGGTATTGAATATCTTTGAATTATGTACTTGAATTAAACATATCGGTTATTTTCATTTGTTTAAATTAATATATTAGTAGTATATGAAGCCATCAAAGACTGATGTTTGATGCTAATGTTAAAACTACTATTTGGTTGAAACTATCATCTGACATACCAGTTAAATGCCTCTTAAGTTTGATTATTGAATTTGAAAACTACACTTGCAATACTCGTAGGTATGCTAATTGGGCCCCATGCAATACATGTTTGGAGATTCCTTGTATTCAAATCTTGCAAGTTTTAGTTTTTGTTATATTCTGTCCACTAGTTTATTTTTTTTATATATTTTTATCTTTGAATTATGTACTTGAATTAAACATATCGGTTATTTTCATTTGTTTAAATTAATATATTAGTAGTATATGAAGCATCAAAGACTGATGTTTGATGCTAATGTTAAAACTACTATTTGGTTGAAACTATCATCTGACATACCAGTTAAATGCCTCTTAAGTTTGATTATTGAATTTGAAAACTACACTTGCAATACTCGTAGGTATGCTAATTGGGCCCCATGCAATACATGTTTGGAGATTCCTTGTATTCAAATCTTGCAAGTTTTAGTTTTTGTTATATTCTGTCCACTAGTTTATTTTTTTTATATATTTTTTTTTGCAGTTCGATAAGTAGTCAATTGGTGATGACCTAACACATTGCCGACTCGATTAAAAATAACAATCGGTATTATTTAAGACGAAGTTTTGAACCATTTAAATAAAAGTTAAGCTAAAAATTCTGAACTCGGTTGATAAACTTCATGTCAAACGTTTAATATATTATACATAAGAATAAATTATTAAAGTAACTAAGGACTCAAGTTTCATGTTTCATTAACCGACGAAAAAAAGGAGGTTCTCAATTCGACCGTATTATATATATATATTTTTTTTTATGTCTGTTCAGCCCTCACTCCGTTATTTATAAACGACGATTTTGATTATCTTTTTTTGTTAGATACGGTATACCTTATTTTGAGTAGGCCAAATAATAAAATGATTAATTACTTACGTACATATAAAAGTTTGATAATTAATCAGTTTGTTGTTTGGCGCCGACTCAAAATAAGTTTATATAAAATTTGATAGTTTATGTAAATAAGCTCAATACTTAAGACTTAAGGTTTATTTATTTTTTGCTTTTTAGTTCTATTCGTCGGTTTAATTTTTTGTTAAAAAGATTTTTATTTGTTCCTTACTTTTAGTTTCGACTTGAATTTCAACATTTTGATTTTATTTATTGCAAATCCAATTAAATGAAATACAAGTATTCATAAATAAACACGGAGGACTTTGACGCCAGTACCGAAGTAACGAAACACACATTTACTAGAGTCGCCTTTCCATTGCATTCCCGTCACCCGAGCGCCGTCATACCGGCCGAACGCATGGCGCGCCATGACGTAATGTACACCGAGATTGGTTGCACGATCACCGTCACTCAACGTCAACTCGGCTCGAAGTAACGGCGTTCTCGTTGAAGTCCTAGTGACAGCGGGGGTGAACATACGCCCTTATGTTCTCAAGCAACTGTCAAAAAGAAAATACACGATAGATAGCATGAATCGAAAGTCGCTTTAAAAACGCCCTCCACTAGAAATTTAAAATTATAATCAATGTTTTAATTAAAATTTTAATTGTTACGCATAGACAAAAGCCCTTGAAGTTTAACTAAGGTACGAGTAATTTGCTAATGGGCTATTAAATACAGTGAAAAGTGATTAAAACTGGCGTGTGAAGTATCAATGAGTACGTGATTATGAGAAAACATGTTCGCTAAAATTTGTCAAATTAATTTTTTGAGAATGTTTTACCCGTTTTATGATGTAAAATATTTTGTCTTTATGAGTAATGAACATCGTTTATAGTTTTAGTTTTAGTATGTATGCTATAAACATCACAACCTATTAAATAATAAACTTTAAAACCATCTTGTAAATTTATCTTACAGAAACCAAATGACTTTTAGAATGAATAATGTTTTCTGTTCGACACATATCTATTATGTTTTTAGTTTACGTAACTAACTACAGAAAAGTTTATTGGTTTTTAGATTCTCTTAGATCCAAATGTTTTTCTACATTTCGAAATATCCGACAGGGGAGTAGCAGACAAGACTTTATAAGCAATTTTTGTGTAGACCATTTTAGTGTCATTACTTGTAGCAGAAAACAGCCCCGCAATGACGTCCTGGTTATCGATGCGTTAAGAACTGTCTTCCAAACCCAAAATCGATATCTAAAGTTAACCGATGAATCTTTAAGGAATCCGTATATTCATATCCCCGTCACGGTTTCTCCAGACAGCCATGACAAATTACCTCAAAGAACAAATGGGAGTTTTAGGTTCTTTATCCATTTCGAAACCCATACAAGTTTTGAAGACGTAAATACATTGATTATTTATTTCCGACTTTAAAAAAGAATAAATTCAGCTTAATATATATATTATATTAACGATAAATATCTTAACTTAACCTTATATTAGTACACCACAGGCTACCCTCAACTATATTTGACAATATCCGTACAAAGGTTGTCTGGAAGAAATCGCCGTAAGTGATAAGACCGCCGATTGTTATACTATACATTTGTAACGTTTTTAGCACTATTTACTACTTAAAGGTGTACAATAAAGAGAAATAAATAAATTCAGCTTATTTTTTTTGTAAATAGTTAACAGTTTGTTGTGTGTTAACGTGTAAGCAATGTAAAAAAAACTAAAATACAAGCAGGCAAGCGGAAGGTCTGCAGCATACTTGCAGCACCAGTGTGTTACCACTAGCAAGATGTCAACACTTGAGGCAAATGGAGCTTTGGACCTCCCAGAAGAAACACATAAGTACACTAGCAAGGATGGTTAACTCCATTCTTTGTGTAAAAGTGCGTCTCCAGTGGGGCAGCGTAAGTGGAAAAAAATCTGTGTTGCCTGCCCTATTTACTCAGGTCTGCATTAATTTCTACTGTAATACGTTTGAATAAATTGATGATAGGCATTTGTAGATGAGAGCCTGTGCTTAAATATGACTTAAGATTATTAACTATTGAAAAACAGGTAAACAAGTAACTTAGAGAAATATATTTTTCATACAACTTTTATTTCTAAGGGGCCTTCATCGAAAAGTCTAGACTACTCAAACAGACATAAAAAGACATATTATGTACATATCCATGTCTCTTCCTAGACTAATGGTTACCTATTATTAACACTAGCCAATACATGACCTCTGATATTTTAAGTATCCCAAAAACGGGGAACAATATGCTATTGTAAATCCGGTTAAGCATATCTAATGGTATGTAGTCCACATTAACAAAATTTTGCCTGCGGCAGTGGACAAAGGTCACTTCACTTAAGACCACAGCGTCCCACATAGAAAAAAAATATTTTCTGGGCATCGGTGGTGCTCTACACTAAATCACAGTTTGACACAAAGAATCCCATTATAAGATATTTTTCTTACTTTTAACTATCTCGGTGGCAAAGTATAAAGCAAGCGTCAAGCACAGCTTATCACCAGGCATATCAGTCAGTATTTAAATAATTCAGTTACATTCCTATGAGATACCATCCTACTAGTTATACCCATAACTAAAACCACTACATCACTGAAACAAATAAAATCTTTATTACTAATATTATATTCACTGATCGCGTCACGGGTAATAAACCCATTCATTTATTTTATTATGTTTGTTACGCCATAATTAAAAGGGCTCCATAATTGCGCGGTTCCTATGCCTTAATAATAAACTAGATGACCGTTACTTTATGCTTTTAGGACTTACTGCTGCTTTATAAGTCGTATACCTTAGGGTTTATTTACAATACGCTAATAGTTAGTAGATAACAGTTTGCTTATCTTTTATAGCTACTATTAAAGAGGTATAAAAGCTCGTACGGACGTCGTAGTTGGAAAGTCGGCACAGAGTCAGCACTCGTTATGATAAAGCCACTGATCCCTCCCCAAGTAGCTTTGGCAACCCTACGTGTTACTGCTGTGTAAGGTTGTACCTATCGTTGTTTAAATGTACAAGTGCAATTTAATGTACGTTATGCCTAACTTCTAACTCAATTCTGTTTTTCGGAATATAACCAGTATATGAACGATTTATTACACTATTTAAGCTGTTAATTAAAATTTATTGCAATCGATATCAAGGCAACACTGTGACCTTTCTTGTGTGATTTTTAAGTGTGTAATAAAAAATTGCGTTGGCATTGGATGCGTAAGGTTAAGTAATGAAACTCTATTATGTACTATTTTGTTTTATTTATAGTATGAATCGCATTCTATTAGCCTACATATAAAATGTTGTTCCCTTAGCGTGCAAATTTAAATACGATGTCAGGGTTGTAAAAATCTTTGATTTCAATTCAATATTGTGTATTAGTGGAAGTAGTCAGCTGGAAGAATATATTTCTCGACATAACTATACTTAAAATAATTAACAAATGTAATAGGAACGACGACCAAAGACATTCGGTCGCAAATAATTGCCTTAATGAGAACCTGCTTTTATAGGGAAGTTTAGATAAACTGGTCGACCACCCACTGGGATTGACGAAGCTTGTTAGGGAGACATTGTTGTAAGTTTCTATAGACAAGACACCGGCTTTCTAGGAATCAGGTAACCGATATTCTATGGACCATAAATAGGTTGACAACAAGTAAAACTATGAAACCTGTTTAAAAGTGCAATAGTCAAGTTGGTAGTTTACTTTAACTATTTGAGAGATAGACATGGAATACTACTGGTTTGTATATCTAACCAAAACTACAAAACTATAAGTACATTGTGAAAAGAAATCATCAACTGCCCATGCTTTGTGTTTACCATCGAAGCTCTCAGGATGATAAACAGCTGATAGCCTATGCTCTTTTATTCCGCAACGGAAAATATCTCCCCTTATCCAAAGCGACACATAAAGTATTGATCCATCGCCTTTCAGCCGTCAGGATGGTGGGATGGTAATAACGAGACATTATTGCCTAAATAAGAAGCCGTATGCCTCATAAAATTCAACTTCCTCGAATCTGTGAAATAATCAAAGTATTATTGAATCATAAATCTTTATCACCGCTTTCAACGGTGTAACGCGAAGTATGTGAATATTTGGTAAAGTTTCCTATCTTTACGATCTACTTATACTTGGAATTTTAAATATCACCCTAAACCGTTTATATCATAGTCATATATTGTTAGATAACGTATATCGGTATATTATATATACCGATAAAAAATTCGCAGATAAAAAATGAAGAATCCTTCTAATATTTTGTAAGGGTTTCAATCAATCAGTGCACCGGCGCCTTTAATATATGGATATCATGTGTGGGATACAGTTTTTTATATTTTATTGATAATATCGACACCAAATAAACATTAAAATTAACTTTTTACATAATCAAACATGGTTTGTTCCACTTTCCTGAGCCACGTTTTGTCCAAAACTGCATTGGTTTCAAAAATCAGGTTAACCATCGTTTTATTATTTAATTCCATTTTAGGTTTATTTTATATAACTTTATCGCCTCTTTTTCGTTAGCTACACTTCAATGTTGCCATGTCATATACAGTATAATATATTACATCAATCAATCAATCTATCAATCAAAATATCTACGGTTCATTAAAGCCGTGGCGTTGTTTGTCCCATGGGTGGATACTAGTTGTACAATTCAATCAGTGATCGTACGGTTTGTTTTTAATAAATTAAAAGTACATTGTAACGTAGCCATTTTTGTCATGCTTGTTTTAGGGTCGCTGAAAACCCCGAGTTCCACAACGGGAATTGAGATTTTAAAAGTCGATTCTAAGGGTATTACGAGCCCTTTTGAATATGTGACCTCGCTTAGGAAGGTGATTTTTATAAAAGTCTCAAAGACTTCTTCTGTTGGTGGTAATGGGCCACAGCAGAAAAATATAATGTTGAGTGTGTATAATGGCTGAGAGTTGTTGTAATGTAGGATAGGCATGACTCCATAAATATGTATTTGGCCTAACTCGTTTCTGGGTGGGAATTAAGATCATATCGAAGCGGATTTTCCATACGGGTTCTTCTTCTATTATTGATCTTCTTCTTTTCTGTAACTTATTCATCTTTAGTCTTCATAACATAAAATAATAAGTTTATAGAAATCCCAATATTAGAAATACAACTCCATTTGATATACTTAAGTGAAAGTTATACTGCATACTGGCTGTGGCCTTGGCTTGACTCCGTATACTCCACCTGACAGAACCAGAAGCGCAAAGGGAGGAATAGATCAAGGTAGTGACCACAAGCCTGGTATCTACAGCTCCCATTATCTTTAAACCCATTATGTTTTCATTATATCAAACAAGCTTATGAGAAATAAAATTTGTAGTAGAACACAGTTATTTAATTTATTTTAAATTATTTTCAGTAAATCAGGGTTTAGTGGTATAGATTAAATTGTTATTTATAAATTCTTCAAAGCCAGGCTACCACCAGAAACCTGCTCTGCCAGAAATTTGCTCTTACAACTGTGGATTTTTTTTGGGTGTGTTATTTTTTTTTATTTTTAATATAAATGAAGACAGCGCCGAAGTATTTGATCGTCGATGATTGATAAACCTTTAAATAGTTTAGAAACGTTTAGCCTCCCCGAAGGTTCAAATCTTCCCCTTCAACTGTTTATGAATATCAGAAAAATACTTTATCATCTATGAATAACACTATTAATAACCCATACAGCATGGCGATGTACTTTGATACGTTTAAATAATAACAGGACATTTTAGGATCATAATAATGCTAAATTAAACGAGCAAAATCCTAAAAATTTAATATTGAATTCCTGAAATCTAAATACAGTATTAGAACAAGTCAATCGATTTCAACACTTGGCCAATAAGGCCAATAAATTTAGATAGTCCCTTTATCTTAAATAATTTTTGCAATAAAGTTATCTCTAATGAAATAAAATTTTCGAGCGGTACCCAAACATCTCAATTTGGTACAGGCATGCCAGTCGGGCCTCAGGCGAGCTTTTCATCTGGCAGATTAATTTTAAATTAGATTAGATTACCATCCACTGAATCTGTATCGCTGTCATTTTTATTTAATCGGCCGTCTGACTTTTGGTATATTTTTGTGTAAAATTAATTATAAACCGTGGCTGAGAGTTTATGTCCCAGAAACACTTGTAAATGAAACGATATTTCAAATCAAAATGTCATCTAAACTAATATTATAAAGAGGAAACATTTGTGTGTTTGTTTGTAATGTTTTCACACAAAAACTACTGGACCGATTGCTATGTAACTTGGTATGTAGATAGCTGGAGACCTGGATTAACGCATAGGCTACTTTTTATCCCGACATTTGCACGGCATCGGGACTTAAGTAGATGAAACCGCGAGGCGCTGCTAGTTTGTCATATTCTAATGCCCTTTCTCGGCACTCTGTTGCTTAAAAAAAATATCAAGTAGAACGAAAGGGATTGAAAGAGGATCATGTATTAAATATTGTGCTTCTATTTTCCGCTTGTAGACTGTCGATCTAGATTAAACATGCCATTTTTTGAACAAATATGACAGAAAAACACTTCTAACTACATTTCGAATGTGGCCTTGAACTTATTAAATAATAGCTATAAAGGTATGAAAAAAAAGATTTATATCAGAGCTGATATCAATATCAAGGAAATACCTATCTAACACGTATAAAATATCAGGTGCCAGCATTAAATTCAAACTTCGCTACTGCTATCGCATGTATATAAGTATAAAGAAAATTGTAGACAAGTATACATAGAGATTTGGTTGGGTGACTGACCCGAGCATATTGTCCACATTGCGACTGCAGTGGATTACAAACTGATGAAAATTTCTGCTGGTACGGATAGAATATCCTAAATGGAGTAGAAACGTACTTCAGTACTGACTGATAGAGCTTTGTTACGCGTTTCATTCGAACTTGCTTTTGTGCTTTGTTAGTTTAGTTCGTATTCGTTCTTTTAACACGAAAATAATGACTCGTGTCTTTTTTTGGGTGCGAATAACTGCAAAGTAAAATCTCTAACCAAATACAATCAATCAACTATTGTTCTAACTATAACTTCTACGGCCATTAATCTTTTAGATTATTAAGTACCTACGTTTTATTTTTAAGGACTTTAAAAAAGATAACTACTATGCCGCCTATTATTTTTGTGTGTTTTCATCGGTTTTTCGGTAACAATTTGGGTTGGCTGTATAATTTTCTAGGCACATACGGCAACACAATGTTATCAATATATATTAAAGTTCTGTGTTAATTTCCAATCAAATAAAGAAATAAAGTGATTGATTTTATTTCTTCAAACATTTTTGATTTTTTTTTATACATATACATTTAAATTAAGAAAATGTCTTAAACATAAAGCAAAAGCAGTAAATAAATATTAGACTATAACTTGTAACCTAAATAAGGGAGTGAATATTTGGTATTAGATGATCTAGGTGTGTTTATTAGCCGTATAAGTGAATGCGCATAAAGTCGGCAAGTGTACTTTACGTTACTAAAATCGATGTATTCTGTACTTTATTTACTTTATAGTGACATTATTTACGTTCGAATTTCAACACTGCCTATTGACAGTAAAGCATATCATTTCTTTTTTATTGTGATGCATGACGAAAACTAGTTTCTCCCTTTCATTTTTTAAACAAGAGAAACAAAAGATTGAAAGAAAGAAAGAAAGAAAGAAAAAATGATTTATTTTTTAAAACACAGCATACAACAAAAAATTAAAATAAAAGTATATGAAAGAAAATATAAAAAAAAGAAAAAACAGAAAGACAATTAAAACTTCATAAACAGGTAACATTTTTTGACGTGTCCTTTGTTACATGACACTGACATGTCACATGACGCGTCAATGCCACGTACCCGACCACGTTTCTTTAGAAAATAAAATATAACTTTTTATGTTACTGAGGGTTGTACGACGTGCCCTAGAAAATAGGTGGACCCTCAGTATACGCTGCGATGGACGAATGCCACCTCAGTACTGATTTTCAGTGCCTACCTTTGAGTTGTCGACTTGATTTTATTTCAGAGAGATTGACATAACTCTTGTCACTACACATCTTAGTCTACCATTCATGTGAAATGTAATAGGTACTATCGCATCAAACGCGTTCGGTATAACCTCCGTGGGTATAACAGTATCGGCACTAGTGTTATATAGCTCAATTATTATGCCAGCAATAAACACCGTCTACCAACTTGCCGCTCTGATAGGTTTGGACAGTACCACACTAAATCAAATAGGGAAGCTTTTTGCCATTTTATTTTACTCTAGCTTTGTTAAAGCTAACAATTTTTAAAATATTAGAATTCTTTACTTATATGACGTATGATTTGGCACTATTTATTTTATCACCATCAAAAATGTTATATTAATAAGAAATTGAGGCAATCAATTTGAACTAACAATCAAGGAAAAATACCTCAAACTCCTCCATAATGTTAACTTATATAATAATTAGGGTTAAACCTCCGTAAACAATAAAGATATGGGGTTAAGACCTAACACTTTTACGAATCCATGTATTGTAATTGAAAGTAATAGGATGTCAAAAGCTTAGGAAGTACAACTCAAAGCTTCTTGTACATATTGAACATCAATTCACAAATCTGAAGTAGGAAGAAAGAGTGAAAGAAAAAGTATTTATTTCTTAAGTGACGTAAAAAAAAAAAAGTGCTTATCAGTCAAACAAGACATAAAAATAAAGGAAAAAAAGCAAAATAGAGCATCAATTGCCTTGCACGCAATTGGACGTCACTTATTGAAATTGGTCACCGCTCAGCATTGATGCTGGTGGCGCCGACAAAGAAGTTGCTGTGCGCCAAACAGCGCTTATTTTCAGCGGTACATACTCTTTACTTGATTGTATAATTTCTGTCCATTCCTAAGATGCTTAGAAGAGTTGACTTAAAGGGTTTCATTTTATTGTATAAGATCCATGTAAGTGTCCGCTTTAATAATTTTCTCGTACAATGAAAATTTATCTACCTTATGTTATCCATCAACAGTGTAAGAAATTTGTACAAGAGTTCCCTTGGCGCATTCCCTTTGATGCTAATAGTTTACTCACTCTCGGCGTATTAAATAGTCAATTCAGGTTTTTTTTTTTTTAATAATTCACCCGTTACCAAATGAAGCTTATTTTAGGACCTCCATACGTCTCCGTACAAACTCGTGTGCTCTTCTTACATGCTTTAAATTCCAAAATCAAATTAAAAATATATATATATATATATATATATCTTTATATTTGAATTTATCATGTTTATTTTAGGGGTTTGGTACTGTTTGTATTTCAAACGATACCAGAATTTCTGACAAACAATTAATTCCAATGTTGAGTGTCAGATTGATATTGAAAGCATTAGAAAACATAACAAAAATATTACGTTTATATGTGTCACCCATTAGCTCATGCTTGGGCTTATAATAACAACTTTATGTTTAATCTAAAGATATATACAGCAAGCCTTAATCGACACTCATTTCTCTCTGTTTTTGAAAACATCACGCAGCTGTGTATGAGGCTATAATAAATGTCCCTAATATTTTTACCAAAGAACATAAAAAAACACATTCTTTTAAGTCAGATAAGTTAGAAGGCTTTTATCTAAATACGATATCCTAAACGCTTTACTTAGGATAGATAGTACGAAAAGAAATACATTTTAGGTCAAGAATACACTGTCGGAAAGAGACCATCTATAAATTTGGTGTTCTTACTTTGAGAGACATGGCAAAGCTTATTTATTGTAGCCTATTTTTTAAATGAACATAATTTCAGACAAATATCTACATCTTATTTGAGTCAATTGAAAATCTTAATCCCTTGGTTAACGCTTGAACAATTGCTGGTTAGTTCACAGCGGGCGGTGACCTAAGGCACCGATCTAGGGTATGTCTAAACACAGTAATATCTTCCGAAAACAAGCGAACGGCTTCAGAAACAGGAAAATGTTGGGAGAATTTATCAGCTGGAAGCACATCCACAAACCTGGTTCTTCGGAGCTCGTATGGCACGTCCAGACAAGAGTCTCACACAACACAAATAGAGAATTATACTGCACATCAAATGTGCATGGTTTTCACTAAAGAGATCAGTCTATTTCCATTGATTTTTAATATTTTTCACCAACGACAAGTGATTGCGCCACGCGGCCGTTAGAGGGAGTTTTTATTGAGAGCCAGCGCACTAAATGGCGCTAATTTAAGTTCGTATTGTATGCATAAGGGAAGCGAAAATCATAATTTCCGCTTCCCTTATGTAATCCCTTCCAAATCATAATTTAGAAAATGACATTAACAAACATAAACATGAGGAGATAAAGGAAATTTATAAGAACTGTTCCCAATTAGCAACAACCATGGGGATTCGGGGGTTTAACTGAATTGTAATAAACATAATAACAATGACAAAATTATGAGCCTCACGTCACGTGTTATAATTGAGTCCATTTGGATCCCTACGTTCAGATATAATTAAAATAGCACATCTTAATTGATGAGTCATTATTCTACTATTCTAGATACAAATAAAGTAGACTCAAATATATCCACAAAAGCAACAAAATTAGTTAATATAAGAGCTTTAGTGACCAAAATTACAAATAAGCCCACGATTACGGTTATTATCTACAGCGAAGGTCAATGCCAGGTTTGACTACGAACTTCTTTACTATAATTTTCAATTAATAATAGCAATGGCAGTAAATGTGGCATCCATTGCTATTATATCCTAGGGTATACCCGAGTCCCTTGCAATAGGACTCATTTATGACGGAACATCGTGTGGTTTTAGTCAGTTCGATTCCGACCCGGTGGGTTGATGACCCGAGGGTGTTTCTACATAATAAAAAAAAAGTGAAATGTAGCATCAGAATTTAAGAAACTCTAAAAAATAAGACAACCAGTACAGTACTAATATTTATATCTTGGGATATACTACACATCTCTCGTTGCTAAGTGGTAACCGAGTAGGTTATCACATTGCAAGGTTAAGTAATACTAGTCAAGTCAGCCTTAGGATTGGTGACCATTCTTAACACATTGAGACCACTCCGTGCCACGGAGAGCACGTTAAGCCGTCGGTCCCGGTTACCTTACGAACATCTGTGGCATTCTTTACGGGTAGATGGAGTCCTAAAAAAAAAGCCTGACGACCTGGTCTGACTACAGAACTTCGATATCGCCTAGTACTTGGGTTGTGGAGGTGTGATGGCAGTCGTACGTAAATACGTCGTTCACGTAAAATGTTGAAGTTCAGCCGTATCGTAGTTAGACTGAAAGCCGACTCGAACTTAGTTTGGATAAGGCGCGGAGGATGATTATATTATACATCGCTATCCAGACCCAAGTAAGCAGAGATTGTACTTTGTAACACGAATAAACACACACACACACAAACATACATATTATACAAAGAAAATCCAACTAATACACTACCACCGCGCAGTTGAATGCACCACCGCACCACAGACATCATCTTGCATTCTTGACTTGCTACCAGTCAGTTTCTAATAATATTACATAAGAGACAGTTCTATTACATAGTAAAACTCATACCCAGTAGTAACAGGCCTAGTGTGGGTCAAGGACCTTTTTCTGTTTCAAGAAGGATCAGGCTATAGTCCACCATATCTTCAAACCGACATAAAGTGGTATTAACTATGCCTTGTAGTAAACTCCGTAAATCGTGTATTAATTGTCGTCTCTTTTAAAACAGACATAAATGGATTTATATATTTTACTTTAAACTGTATTATCGTACACTCGCTTACTACTAATGATCGCAGCCAAGTTGAGTAATAAAAATCTGTACGAGAACTTATCGCTGGTCCTAGTACTGAGGATGACGGAGATGGATGATGAGGAGACTAATATTTTTTATAGGTAAAGTGTTAAAGTAACATAACTATATCACATTAGACACAGAGAAGTGTTTCCAACACACAGAAAACTGCAGGCAAACGGAATAATTTACTCAATTCAGAAAATAAGTTCCGCTATATCAGCACGACTCTTTTGGGCCGCCTCCCAGAAATATAAGACAGAGTGACGCTCTCGTATCGTATCTGACGAGTGACGTGGTTGCACGAGGCACTAGTAACCGCATCCCCAGCTATATGCTTTCTTATCTTCAAAAAAAATAAAACATTATATTTTCTGAATGTACTATAATATCCTATCATTTATGAACCAAGTACGTAAGCTTATACTATAAACTTCACAGAGCAAAAGGATAATACTTACGAGTAAATATCTTTGATCTTTTTGTTATGTTCATATAACACGAGATACGATGAACTGCGGCTTATCACCAGTTACTGTTACTTTTATCACGGATATTGATAAACCTATAACAATAAATAACATCTGTAAACAATAACCTTGATATTACACGTTACATAGCAGTATTTGAATATGTTTTGTATGTTGTCTCTCTGTGAAGTCTAGAGAAAGTGTTTAAGAAATACTTTATTTAGACGTTCTTCAGTTATTTTCTCATCTTTGTTTATTACAATCTCCGCCCGGCAGGAATTGCAGTCTTTTAACTGAATTTAAAAAAGGAGAAGATCTTCAGTTTGCCGGGATATTTTTCTTTTTAATGTATGTTACTGGATTACTCGCAGATGGCTGGACCGATTTGGCATATTCTTTTTTGTTTGAAAGGGTATACTTTCTAGTTGATCCCATTACCATCTGGTCAGGGTCTGATGATGGTGTCCTGAAGAAATTTATCAAACTCTTCAAATATTATAGGCAAACCTATAAGGTTTTTTTATGAACCTCATGGATTTGCTCTCAGAAAGCACCATTGGTGAAGTGGAACTGATTATGGAGACCTCAGATGGCCACCAGAATTACTCAATAATTAGTGTTTCGGGTCAATTCAATTACTTTAATGTGGTTGTCAAGCAATTAATGCTTGTCACAATGCGTATGAAGTACCAGTAGAACTCTTCAACAATTAACGTCCCCGCATCGGGAATAACAATATTTTGTAAAACGTGATAAACGGTTGGTATTAGGCTATTGTTAGTTAGATAAATTGATATAAACCGACTCACTCTAAAGCGAGAAATAAAAAAAAAAGAAATAGTGCGTGGAATCCCTTCGCCCGGAAGAAGTGAAACTTTGTAATGTTTTCATACCCCCTCCATGGTAGCGTTAAACGTTTAACGCAACCTTTTTGGAAATCGCATTAGAAGTTTCACTTCAAAAATACTTAAAATCTACTTCAAAGAACGAGGACATTCTCAATTTATCTATTTAATTTCTGTGTATGTTACGTGATATCTTCGCCTATTATGAATCGATTCCAACATTTCTTTTTTTTTCATTGAAATGGTTATATTTAAAATTTAAATAGGACCATCCGTTTAAATTTAAAAAGAAAATATTCCACCTCTAAAGTTGGAAAAATGAAGGATTAATAATTCAGCTTAATACAATTTATCGTGATTTAGAAGCATTAAAGTCTGTGATACTTTAAAGAAAATATAATAATCTACATCCTAATCCCAACTAATATAAATACGAATGTGAGTTTGTTTGTTACACTTTCAAGCCTTAACTACTAAACCAATCATTTTGAAATTTTGCTGACACGTTGCCAGGGGTACAGATAAGGACAGAGTACTTTTCATCCAGAAAAAAAAATACCTTTTACACGAGCAGAGCCGCGGGCAAGAGCTAGTATCGTTTCATTTACAGTAAAAAAATTGGATTTTTTTTAAATAATAAGTTCGAAATTTTTAACAGAGCGAGGCTAAACTTATCCGCGGCCGAGTTATTCTTTTTTTTTCTTTTTGTTCATAGGGTTTATCTACTATACAACCCTAAAATGTTCTGTATCACATATAGGTGATATTTATGACATTCATGTTCTCGTTAAGTATCTACACAAAACTCCGTAAGGTTTGAAAAGTAATACGAACATAAATTTTTTCATATTAGATTAAAGGTTACATTCACCTGTCGCATCATTAGCCGCAACCTCACGGACCAATTGACGTGTGCTTGTGCTACGATTTTCGCCATTATTAACCTTCGTCAAAAGATATTGCACGTACCAAGAGTATTATAATGTGGAAATCCCCCACACATTCATGTTTAGTTAGCCTACAGTTAAGTATTACGTTACACCTCGAAGTACCTTTGAACACGTTATGAAAGTAGATATGACTTCTAACAACGGTCTATCCGTGTTGCCTCGCATTTTTCTAATGTTCTTGGCAGCTTGTCGTAAAATATACAGCAGTCAGTTTCTATTTTTATGTTTGTATTGTACATAGTCTACATACGCCAGGTAGGGTCACAGCAGAAAAATGTTTGCCCACTTACATTATAATTTAATAACTGGACACATCTCACACACGGCCGTCTGATCCCAAACTACTCAGAGCCTGTACTATGGTAACCAGACTGCTGATAAACATACTTATATATTTCTAAATACATGCATATTATAGACTAGCAACCCGCACCAGCTTTGCACGGGTACAAATTATACACCTAAACCTTCTTCATGAATCACTCTCTCTATTAGTGAAAACCGCATGAAAATCCGTTCAGTAGTTTTTTTTTTATCGCGAACAGACAGACAGACGCGGCGGGGGACTTTTTATAATATGTACTGATAAATTACACCTAGATACAGAACAAATGATCATGCTCATCACATAATTATTTGTCCAGAGTGGGAATCGAACCCACGACCTCTGGCTCAGCAGTCAGGGTCACTAACCACTAGACCAACAGGCCAGTCAATTATCTACGTCTGGTTAAAACGCTATTTAGTAATAATTATAATGTAAGCTATGATGTATTGTCTAACCTAATATTATAAGCTAAACTATATATAATATATAATAATAATAATATTATAAAGAGGAAACATTTGTGTTTGTTGTTTGTATGTATGTTTGTAATGTTTTCACACAAAAACTACTTTAAAGATTGCGATGAAACTGGATATGTAGATAGCTGGAGACCTGGATTAACGCATATGCTACATTTATCCCAACATTCACACGGGATCGGGACTTACGCGCGTGAAACCGCGAGGCGCTGCTAGTATTGAATAATTTGACATGTTAGGAAGAACAGTTTTATATTACATAACCAATCAAATAGATAAAACCTATGAGTAAGCCAAGACATCAATTCTGTATTCATATAAAATAAAATTATGTTTTACCGTATTTTTTAGGAAGGAAAATTATAGTTTAAACACTCTTTTTGGATTTCTCTGATTACTCACGTAGATTCTTAAGTAAATTTATTCATACGTCTGCGAACTTAAGGACATTTTATACTTTGTAATTTTAACTTCAGATTTGCTGAGCCCGAGTTTAAGTTGACTTGACACAAAGCTCTTTGAGACTGTAATCTTAGTAATATTATAAATATATAAATAGATGTACATAGGCTGCACTGAAAGTATCGGGAATGGAATATTTCCACTGTTTCTGTCATATTAAAATCTTTTTTATTGAAAACTCCTTGGTTTTAAAAATCGAATACCATTTATTTATTTAAAAAAAGATTCTCGGTCTTGTCACAAGGTTTTGTCAAACTTGTTTAGTCGTTGAGAAAATGGAATTGACTCGAGAAAATTCAAGAGCCATGATTTATTATGACTTTCGAAGTGGTTTAACGCAAAAACAGTGTGTTGATCAGATGATTTCTGCATTTGGTGATGAAGCCCCATCCAAAACCACAATTTATCGCTGGTTTGCTGAATTTCAACGTGGACGTGTCAAGCTCAGTGATGATCCCCGTCAAGGTCGTCCAAAAACTGCAGTCACCCAAGAAAACGTTGATGCTGTGCTTAAGCTGATTGAGGAAGATCGACATGTGATAAACCGCGAAATTCAAGCAACTTTAGACATTGGCATGAGTCGAATACAAATAATCTTGCATGAACAATTAGATGTAAAAAAGTTGTTTTCCCGATGGATACCGCATTCGCTCTGTGAAGAGCAAAAAGCGGCTCGCGTGTACTTGGTGCGTCAGAACTCTCGAAAGATTCCACGCAGGATCCTCAAATGCTGTATACAACATCGTATCAGGTGAAGAATTCTGGATATATGCGTACGAACCCGAAAGAAAAAACCAGTCACGAGATTGGGTGTTCGAAAATGAGTTAAAGCCAACAAAAATTGTTCGTTCACGGAGTGTTGCATAAAAAATTGTGGCCACGTTTGTCTCCAAAACCGGCCATGTTGCGACTATTTCTCTTGAGGGACAAAGAACGGTTAATGCATAATGGTATGCTAGCATTTTTTTGCCACAGGTCGTTTCTGAACTCCGTAAAGAGAACTGCAACCGCCGCATCATCCTCCATCACGACAATGCGAGTTCTCACACCGCGCACAGAACAAAAGAGTTTTTAAAGCAAGAAAATATAGAATTATTAGACCATCCGCAGTATAGCCCCGACCTAAGCCCTAATGATTTTTATACTTTCCTTAAAATAAAGAATAAATTGCCTGGTCAAAGATTTTCATCACCTGAAGAAGCTGTGGACGCCTACAAAACGGCCATTTTGGAGACCCCAACTTCCAAATGGAATGGTTGCTTCAAATGATTGGTTCCATCGTATGGAAAAAATGTGTCAAATTTCGCAGAGAATACTTCGAAAAGCAATAAATACATTTTTAAATAGTAATGTTGTGTCACGTCCTTGATTCCCAAAATTTTCAGTGCCGCCCTCGTATGTTACCCTCTCACGCAAAAATTGGCTCAGATATAGATTATAGTCTGGAATAGCAAATAGGCTCCCGGAAAAATGTACGGTTTACAAGGGGTAGCACCAAAATTACCACGCGAACGAAGTCGCGGGCAACAGTTAGTATTTCATATACTTGATGATGATGACTCTGTATACGAAAATCACTAATATCCATTCTAAATTCGACCGTATAATTTTTTTTTTAGTGATAGTGAAAACGACTTCTTAGTATATTCATCATGTAAATATTTGGATACCATATAATCCATATATATAAAAATTAATCCCTATTTCCCTTGGTCACGGCATCACGCAGGAACGGCTAAACCGATTTCGCTAATTCTTTTTTTTACGTTTTTTTATGGTCAGAAGATTCTTATGAAAGAAAGAATCAAGAAAGTTGCGCGGAATATTAGAAAATGCAAGAAAACTTAACAAGGGATTTACGCGGGTGAAACCGCGGGGCGCTGCTAGTTTCAAATATATTTCAATACTATTCAGTCCTTAAAATATTTCGGAGAAAGGTATTTCAAAGTAATCTAATAACGAAACTTTACAGAATTCGAATACTCGATTATTAATTAATCTTATTAAGCTATGGATGCTGATTTATCATAGTAATAATTTGAACTGCTACAGTTTAGATTTAAATACTACTAACCAGAAAAGGTGAATACGCTCACCACCTATTTTCATAACATACAAGATAATTAACATAAAATAACGAAGGTATACAAAGGAAGAAGTTAATGAGTTACTTAATTTAAAATAACTTTAATTATGACGGCCAGCACAAATATTTCAAGCCGTTTATCACACACTGAAAACGTCCATTTGGAAACATTCCAGACTTTTTACACGAATTACAGGCTGTATGAGAATTGGAAATGGTTTTCATTGCGTTACATAACGACTATTGGATATGGATAAAATTACTTGAAACTCGCAAGTATGTTACTGATTTTTTAATTTATCCCCCAGCTTCGAAATGAGGAAGAGTTTTATATGCAAAAATATGAATTTTACATTCTGTAATATGAATTTTAATAGTATTTTTATCAACGACGGAGTTCTATGATAGAACCTCAGAGCCTCATACTGTTAGTCGTGTATCGGGGAACGTCTGTAAATCTTTTTTCATATATACTACATTCAGAAAATCTAAAACCTGTTATCGTCTTTTTGGCTTGTTTCGTACGTTTAGGGAAACAAACTGTGACTATTTTGACATGTTCATACTCTGATATGTTTAATAAAAAACGGGAATACTTTAGATGCTTAGGATGAAACACATTGAGGACTATCCAAATGAAGTCACCCGATTTCGAAAGTATGTATTTCTGGTCTACAGATGTATAAAGGAAAACTAACTCAAAGTTCCTAGCCTCTAGAACATCAATATTTCTTTTATATCTATATACTATCCTAGAGAAGGTATAGTAATCTTGTCACTTATTTATGCTGTTTACCGGTTTTTGAATTTACATGAAAGTTCTAAAGAAATATTGCCAAGAAATATACGAGGTATTGTCGTGTCGCCTGGCGGTAACACATTTGTTATTCCATTATTAGCCTTATTTAATACCGTCGTGATAAATACGCCGCATTTCCGAGGGCCAGATTAAAATATGAAAGAGTTGAATTTTTGCCCGGGAAATCGTTGGGGAAATATTAATGACGTATGGCAATTTGATTTGGTATTCCCGATTGATTTTATAAATGTTGCGAGAGTGTGATTACAAAATAAAATTCAACTTATCGTTACTACGTAGCTAGTAGATAGCAGCCATGTGACATTATTATGTTATAACTATACACGATACGTGATATTATAGAGTATACGACTCCAGAATACAATAACACCTACTATAACAGTATCAGTAGTAGGTAGACGTCGTGAGTAATGTAAATCGCTGGCAAATTTTGTTTTTTATTATGGCAAAATACTTTGAAATAACAGAATAGGGCTTAAAATTTACTTGTAAAGTAATATTGTTACAGACCTTTGCGTAGATAATAATATTATTACCCCGCAAATATGTTTTCTTATAAAAATAACATGAAAAATACTACCGATATTAATGAAAAATGCGGATTCGTCCAGAAATAAATTAAGTAAAATATTATATTAAATTAATTTTTTTTCGAATATTTCGATAAAAAATATTTGAAAAAAATTAAGAGCGATTATAACAATTAAAGATATTACAATAAAAACTTTCGTGAGTGGTATTCATGTTTATTAAAGATTACGGTTTTACTCACGACGGGACGACGGGGACTTTTCCAAGGAGTGAAGCGTCCTGCCGCGATAGCGTCAGGCGTCACACTGGATTGACTACACTGCCACCGGACCCGGTTCCTTTGTCTTTCAGAACGTGTGGATGTAGACGGTGGCGTTTCCATTGCGTTTTGTGATGCCCTGTTGTTACTAACAGGCACCGTGGTGTACACCGTACTAACTGTACCCCTTTTTGTAACCACTGACACACGTACACACGGACAGGTACCTTTGAGCTGACTCCCACCATCACCCTTTCCACCTATCTACTGTGCCTAGATCACTAATAAACCGAACTCTCAATATCTGCCGGCCGGGCCGCACGTTAGTTCAATGCTCACTCACGCACTGCGTCGCGTCATCCGTTCATATATATACTATCGAGTTATTAGTACCTAGCCTAGGTATATTTGTTCACAAAAATAAAGTAATATACACATAAAAGTTGTCAAAACTATGAAAAGCAGGTCGTGTTGACCGTGGTCTCTTGTAAGCCAAACGTGCTTCCGATTCGGGTAGCTCCAATTAGATACAAAAAATCTATACTCGGCCTCCTCAAAATTACTACTAGAACTTTGCTCAGGAATATCTAATCATCATCATTATCATCAAGTTTTAACTGCATACAAAAAAATTACAGGACTTACGTATCTTCCAAGTACATGATTCTGTCAAGAGACAGAAGAGACTGCAATGCACATTTTATGCTCTTGTGGCCAACTAATGCGGCACCGAAGTATTTACCTAGGGTTGCACATCATGCAACCGCAGGAAATACAAACAATCACTGCTGATAGGATCTGAAGGTTTCTCGAAGCCATAAGTCTGAGCAGTGAACTGTAAACCAGAAGTGCGCTACAAAAGACCAGAAATGGTCGAGGTAGCACTAAGCACTTAAAACAATAATAATAATAATCTTCCAAGTATTTTTATTCAAAAGTTTCTTTGATATTCTTTTCCTAAAATTAAATACTCGTGAAGTGAAAAGATAAAATAACACTTTTTCAATAGATTTTTTCAGACTCTTTATTTTAGACATCATTGTCCAGTCTGACGCCCGACTTTAATTTAGAATAACTTGAATTTTTTATTAAAAATATATTTTTAACAAGCAATTATTTGGTGGTATTGTTAGGCTATCAACCGCCTTTCTCCTAAATCTGTGTGGGTCTACCTCTAATGGCATTCTGAAAATGTTTGATCAAAAACATAATTAATCCATAATGTCACATTTCATGCATGTCCTACTAAAGCCGACTTTTACTACAGATATATATTTTCTGCTTGGAGTATGTTCTGTGTAGAATGTAAGGAAAAATATTATTAACAATAACTTATTTTTTTTCTTAAAAAAAAATAATCATTATCATAATTACCTTTATTAATTTTTTGCCACACAACATTCTCATAAGTGGACCGGGTCGAAGCCCCGGCAATTTGTCGTCGTTTGTATTTACTTTTACTGGCAGGTTACCACTGCAATAGTGTACTACTAATAAATCATAACTTTTAAATAGGAATATAAAAAACCCCTTGGGATATAAAATAATAATAATTACTAGAGATCGCCTGGTGATTGAATTTCGACTATAATTAATTTTTGTTTTATTTCATTTACCAGTATAACTTGAACTGTCATTGTATACATTAACGTACCATGACAGGTCAACATATACTGGATGCGTGTAGCTTGTGTAACCAATGTATTGTTTTTATTATATTCTGCACTTCTTTCATACATAAACTAAGAAATCCAAATTTCACGTTCCTACGTTAGCGAAATTTTCTTAAAAAAAATTCAGGATTCTTCTTCTTCTTCACGTATTAATATATAGATATATACATATATATATTTAATACAATCCTGTTTTATAGGACACTGGCCATCTACATATGGGAGAAACATCTTCCCTTCACGACCACGATTAGGTATATACCGCACTACAGGCCTAGATCTGATTTATTTTTATTTTCCGTTCGTAAGTAGGACCAGGAAAGATGTAATTGAAAAGGATAAGTGACACCATTGGTGTTGAGAATGTTTATACAAAAAACTGGTAATTGCTTTCCTTCGCAGTAAAACATGTGGGCTTAGTTGTATAAAAAACAATTCTGGAACTAAGAAAATATTTTGCGTCGCAGATACATTAAATCACACAAATACTTGTCTTATGTTGTCCAGGTGACAATTTAAGATAAACTAATCGTAGAATATCAATCATAAAAAATTAAATATTAATTAAATTTCTTAATAATTGCAATCAGCAAAAGAAATCTCAAGAGATTGATGTGCTGTTGTCCTTAATTGCATTATGAATATAACAAAACAGGATTCTTTTTATACTAACTTTTGAAACTTTGAACGCGTTCCATGATATAGTTATGTATTCACACGGGAATTAACGCGATCACGAAAATTCAAAAATTTCGTGATCGCGCTAATTCCCGTGTGAATACAAGTTTCTTTTTGATATCCTTATTGATCGCACGCTCCACTAGACGTCACATAATATGTATCAATCGCAAGAAACAAACACCCCACAGGCGCTCCATGTAGTGGAAGAGATAAAATGTGCCCCTCACTTTACCGACTTACTCGGAGATGCTCCTACCCTCAAAGATAAAACAAACCGTTAGGCAAAAATATCCAATTCCATGTTTGAACTTTGTAGATCGCAACTTTTGCCATTTTATATTGCGACAACTCATAAGACAATCACACATAAATGATATTATTTTTAGTAGATGTACCATCTTAGTATTATTATGTTTAATATATGTACGTAGATAAATAATAGAATGGCTATCTTTAAATCATGTCACATGTGTCGAACTTGAATGACCTTGAATCACATGTTCCAAAATATTAGAAACTTATTATTTAGGGATGTTTTACTAATGAACCTCCTCACATTCCACTACCAAATCTTTGATATATCTTCGTACTCTTTATTTTGAAAAGTGCAGCTGCTACTTGGCAAATCAACTGACAGTTGAGCCACCCGGGACAAATTGTGTGATGAGCATGATCATTTCTGTGTCTGGGTGTAATTTATCTATAATATGTATGTATTTAGAAATATATAAGTATGTTTATCAGCAGTTTGGTTACCATAGTACAGGCTCTGCCTTGTTTGGGATTAGACGGCCGTGTGTGAGATGTGTAAAGTCATTATATTATATTATTAGGAATCAAAAGTGAAACAACTTAAAAAGAATAACAACCTTTTATGCCGTAGTAAAACTAGTTCTTACTAATATAAAAACAAGAAAGAAAACACTAATTAATCCAAGTAGAGATTACACAAAGCCAAAAGAAAATAAATAATTACAACACAATCTAAAAGTATGTAACCTCTAACAACCGAGCGAAAACAGAACTAACTGCACCTCAGTGCGACTATTTATGGACCGATATCGGATGATGTGTGACATCACTCATTTTTTTAGCTACCACCATCTTACACGGCCCCTCCTCTTACACTCTGGTGTCCTCGTCAGATTTGTAAGAAGGTCTCGCCGGAGAAACACGACGTTTTCCCGTCGCAACGTTATCACCGGTGTCTTCGTCGTTATCTAATAGGCACACAGAAGCCGCGAAGCTCACGGTGAATTGCGACGCGGGCAGAACACCACCACAGCGTACGACCGCGCGTACAGCATGTAGTAAGGAGCACGCAGCATTAGCACGATTGGCGAGCGCACCACAGCGCGCATAGCACGCAGCAAGGCGCACACAGCACGTGCACGCTGGTGAGCGCACCACTGCACGCACAGCACGTAGCTAGGCACAAACAGCAGGTGTACGCCACCACCTTGCAGTAGGATCCACCAACTATGTTCACAAGACTATAATAATAATAATAATCTTTATTTGCTAGAAACATGGTTACAATGGTGTTGTTGTTTTACATATAAAATTAAGTACAGCATGTTTCACCAACTAAATCGGCATGGAAATATTTAGCAACTTAAATCTATATATTCTAAAAACAAAAGAAATAATTAAATATACACCTTCAATAAAACGGCATAAAAATACAGTTCTAATAATATATACTTACTTATTATATTGATTATTGCTTATTTTACAATTTAAAACAATTACATTAATTTATATTAAATATTATAATACTAAATGTTTATCTATAATAATTATTTACAATAATAAACAATGTTTTTCTCTACTGTATATGAATTCGGTAACTGTATAAACACATTTATCTTTAAGCCATCGCTTCAGTTCATAATTAAATCGTGACATTGGTAATTCTCGAATATTTCTTGGTATTTTATTAAATATTTTTATACACATAGAGCTGCTATTCTTTTTATCACGCATCATGCATTCTGCATCATGCTTGATGTTGTATTTACCTGTAGTTTACTAGGATCTCTTACCGGATATTTCTTAGTGTCACTGGCTTTTTTAAAAAACTGTTTGAATATTTTTAATAAATACTCCTATCTCAAATAAGTACATTGATACTAAAATAAGCAAATTTAGTTTTTTAAATAAAGGTCTACACGAGTCTGCAACTAGACTGAAGAGACTAGAAAACACACAAGTTCAAATTGTACACAAGATTAGACATAACACAAGGTCTCTGGTCCAGTATATACGCAAGTCTCGACTAAACACAAGGTCTAGTAGATACACAAGACTAGATATAACACACAAGGTCTAGTATATGCGCAAGACTATACATAACACTCAAGGTCTAGTATGAACACAAGACTAGACATAACACACAAGGTCTAGTACACACACACATTCACACTCAAAGAAACAGCACACTCCTCTGGAGTCCATTCACCCTTCCAGGGTACCACGAACTGCGCTGCAATAAACACGAGCCATTCAACAACGTCTGCTTATGAACAAAAACAAATGAGTACGTTAAGCTAAAATGTACGAAAGGGTTCCTGATTTGATTCACATAAGTGTTTTACGCTTTTGGTTCTTCTGGAACCGTTCGGTCATACTCTGTAGACTCATTTCTCGTACGCCTTCATATTTGAACAAGAGCTTTGATAAGTCAAACTAACACAAGCAACAGAAGCAAGTTCAAGGGAGGGTACTTTGTAGTTCGATGCTTGATTGTATTAAGCACCAGTTGAAACTTCCATTTTCAACTGGACATTCTCCCAGACAAGGCTAACTCTCTTACCGATGATTATGCTCGGTGCGAGTCATATTGAGCACATCCAATAATAACGTTCCACCTGTCCATTTCGAGTCCAAACTACTGACCCAACAAAGAACATTCTCACTTTGAAACATACGAGAATTTAAATGTACTTTTTAAACGCAGGCGGTTTTACATACTTAGAAAACTCGACTAAGCAAGTGCTTGACATTTGTGACTGATACTCTTACTTGAGGGTCTTTAAACCACGATGTATTATGGCTGTCTACTCGGCAAAAAGTCCCCGTCCTATACATAACCAATAAAACAGAAAAGACAAGCATAATCCGCATAATTACGGTAGTTGTCAGAGCTATTACTCTAAAAGGTCCTGGGTCCAAAAGTCAAACGTTTGAATAATTTTACAAAGCGCTTTCACTCGCCACCCACTCATTCAAACATGTACGTGATTTATATACACGACAGGCACTCATAAACATTCAAGTTTTAATATTATGCACATTGGGATCAACAGTTTGAAATATTAAAAAAATGTTTTGTAGATCTCACTACCACTTTAATTACCCACATAGCATCGACAACATGATCGAATGCATTTCGAACCGGCAAGCCCCAATCAAAGCTCCAGCAGTAATGAGCAGGCCACACCAAGCAGCGATGCTCGCAGTGAAGTCAGAGGCGCCCTGCGTAGGTGACTCACACCTATCGGGTAAATGCGATCGAAGTGTCGAGAGTGCACTCATGTAGCTTCAAGCGTTTTTACATAAATCGATAAAAAAATATTAGTCTGTCAGGCAGTAAATTCGCGTTAGGAGCAGTTGCATGAAGCAGTTATCTAGTGTTAGTGGTTCCTCATAACTAGCGCAGTTAGCTTATCACAATACAATAACAATTGTAACCGTAATATGTAAACAGCGTCTAGCATATTCTGCTTATGTAGAGGGAGAATAGAATATTGAAAAGGACTTCATCATTTACAAAAATAAAAATATAATCTTAAGGCCACAAGTATTTGACAAAAAGCCGGCATTAGAAAGCTCCTTTTAGTTAATTTTATTAAATTTAAATTAATAATCGGTACGAGTACAGAAAGTACAGTATTCATCCTCACTGTAGGAACTGTAAGGAGTTGGAAAATCTCGAATTACTATTCTCGTAATTATTGTCCTCCGTTCAATCAAAAGTATGAAATAAAACAGCAATTTTCATCCATCGCTCAAGTATTGATTAAGAATTGAAATTGCCGACTCTATCTGTCCGAACTCACTGTGAGTCCTCATATCATTCTTTGTGAATACAGGTGATAGTCTCTAAACTAAGCCGCGGACGAATGGACGGATAGAAATACGGAAGTGGCGAAACTATAATATGGATTCCTTGTTAGGCCTTCGGAACCCTAAAAATTAAATAGGCATATAAAATAAAACTTTCAGTGTGAATAAATGTAACAACATTCATAAAAAATAATCTTCTTTCCCACTTCCAAATGAGTGTCAATATGTAAATAATTAATGAATTTTCATAACATCCTCTTTTTATAACGAAAGGGACAGAATTAAAAAGAACTCTCATATAAATAATAATCCTTAATCAAAAATAAAAAGTCCTTTTAGAAAATGTTTACTTTACTTCTAATAAATAAACACGGTAGAAAATTATGGCTCGAGGCTCACTCAAAGAAATGAAATTCATTTTATTGCGGCGACTGAGGCTTTCATTCAAATACAATTTGGCTAATGTAATTGCTAGGAGGTGATTCTATTTCACCAGCGGATATCGTTGAAAAGAAATACCTATACTTATAAAAAAGTTTACGAAGAATTACTGGACATTACTCCTAATTTTGTTCGCATTAGTTGAATTAAAGGCTAAAGTGATAAGATTATGACGTAATTTAATTCTACAATAATTTACGACGACACCACGCTGCCTTAAAGATATAAAATTTGAATTATCTGGATGGAAAATTTTCTTGGAAAACGACAGAGGTTTATATTTTAATGAACCAAATATATTTGGTACCTTGCTGAACCTTTTAGGAATTTTGAATTAAATGTTTTGATCAGCTTGTGGTCGATCAGCGAGAAACGCTTCTCAATTATGGAATGACAATTGTTCTCATTTGTCGAGAAAATTTACTTTTAACCGACAGCACTAACTAAACTAAGCAACATCTTACATTTGAGTAGCGCCTATTGTGTCTTTAAAAAGATAAAATTCTCCATCAAATTTCCTGAACTAAAGTTTGGCGTTGAAGCCCTTGACTCTGTGTTCAGTGTAATAATACACAATCCGCTTAACTGGATTTCCAATTTACTAAGATAGCCGACTAAATATTCAAAGTGCAGTAAGTTAACAAGTTGGTCTTAGACCGTAGTCACGTAATCTATAGCTTGTTACTTCCTTAGTTTGTAAAGGCTATCTTGCAGCTACGTATACTACACAATAATTGCATTTACCGAATCTCCAACGCAAACTGTAAACCTTGTAAACGGAAATTCAATCTGATATTATAATGAAACGTGCTCATGTGTAGTATGGAGGCTGTGATTAAAACGTCATAGTCTTGCCATAGTGTGTAATAGTAAGTAATATTATTTAGGAGTAGAGGTATAACCATCACGTGTTCGATATCCGGACCTATCAATTTTAGGAGTCTATGTGCAACTTTTTATTATTTCTGACTCGCACCCCATTAAAAAAAAATAGCAAGGACAAGATCTGACATCACATTTTAGATACTTCTATAAGTTCTTTGGCAGTGCTGAAATATTGAGAGGTTGTAAAATTTTTAAATCCCACTAATTCGGTTCCCACCCGAGTCTGGGTGTTCTTTGTGTCCGTTCTTTGAATGTTTGTAAAGTCCCCCGTGACACAGGAATCATTCCTAATGCGGGAGTTGTCTTTTTAATAAAAAAATAATTAAAAAAAATAATATACATCTTTACTTAGCTATTTATACTACATTTCTACTAGTATAAAGCAAAGTCTCTTCAAGCGATGTGTCCCTATGTACGTTTAGATCCTTTCAAATACGCAACGGAAATTAATGCGGTTTTCATCAATCGAAATAGTGGTTAAAGAGAAAGGTTTATACGTATTATTTTATATTGTTTTGTGTTAATTTGTTAAAATATAACGATTACTGTTCAAAATGTCGGAAGAAATCAAGGCGACTGAGATCTTTAATCGAAAATTTTGTCTTATTCTTTTGAAATATAACAAAATAATGTATGATGGAATTGTTACGCGCCTGCAGTTAATATCAATATCTTTTGCAATGGCTATTAATAAGTCAACAAGTCACAAGCTTACATTTGAGCGTTGTGTATATTTCACGTGCGAGTTATACGTCGCACTTTCAAGAATCACTCCACAGTGACACAACATTAATATTTTTTTTACTACAGTAAAGGACAATGATGTAGATATTTAATTACAGTCATGCACCTCGTTTTTCTTTGACGTAATAATCTTTAATTTTAGATACTTTGACCTAAGATCTATTACGTGCTTTCTAAGCAGTAGTAAGTTTAAAGCTTACGTCAAACAGAATGACTGAATATACCATAAAAAATTTTACGGTCCGTTTCTCACCTTCAATTTGGTTTAATTCATATGGGACGGGTAAATTACACTTTTATGAGTATGCATAATATTTGACTAGGAAATTACGACTCTTTTATAACGTTATACACGTGTCGACATTTTAAATCACGTATTTCTGTCACGGAAGTGCATGATAAATATTAACATAAGCTTCTGTACGTGGTTGATAATTTAGGCAGCACTTACTTCAGTTTTTAAATAAAATTTTCCATACTAAAATTGCAGCCATTCTTTGAGTGACAATAGTACTTAAAAAGGGATTTGTAAATGAAAAGGCATTATTAAGTTTTCAAATGAGTGGTTTATGCTCATTAGCTAATACACGATTCATAGTAAAATAGTATTACATACATGTAAGCACACTGAGTGTCCTTTTATGGTTCCCTTCCTCAAGAGGAAAAAGGAACCCTTATAGGACCACTTCATTGTACGTCTGTCTGTGGGTCGGTATGTCTTTCTATTAAGACCCCTTTATCTCAAGAACTCGTGAAGTAAACAAGTTGAAATTAACATCAAATACTTATTTCTGCGGTCCCTTGAAGTTGTAGAAAAATCAAGCTTCTGAGTCAACGTAATTAAAAGATACGGCCATTTAAGACTTATATTGGGGTAAGTAACCTTAATTTTTTATTTACTTGCGAAGTGTTAAAATTAGTTAAAATATAAGGCTTAAATGGCCAATCAAGACGCGGCGGCGGCGGGAGATTTTGTTTTATAATATGTAGTTATGTAGTGATAACCATCAAACTCCAAACGTGTCCACGTGAATGTACAAAAAGTTAGAAAAAAAAAATGCACTTTGTTCTCACTTTTATGTGTAGGTACATTGAATGTTTTTACACAAATCTAACGCAGCATGATAGTTGACACTAAACGGCTGCAACATTTTAATATCAACGACCCACATCGACATCAGGGGTAAAAGGCGCAAACTCTCACAGTGATGATATCACGTACAACCCGAACATGTAAGTTCCATTTAACACCTCAGAACCGCGTGAATGGCACAGTAAACTCGGATACTAGTCACGAAATGGTATCATTAACCGAATTAGACACGTCACCTCATAATTGAAAGGGACCACAGTAACTTGCATTGACCCGGCGAGCCTCGATGTTACCATGTTTGTAAAATGTATCCCAATTTTGGGGCAAAGATAAGACACAGGAATTGCAATGTAACAAACTATTTTTTTATACTCAAACCTTTACTTACCGTTATTTCACTTGTAATTTCTATTACTATTTTTATAAGAATACGTCGTGATACTAATTAAATTAAAAAACTGTAATAGAGTAGAGGAATTTCGAAAGATTAAAAAAACGTAAAATATATGTCAAACCTACAAATAAATAAATTTCAATATAACTGTTATAGGGTAAAGATTTTTTTTCAAAAACATAAAATATATAGCGGCTACAAATATACTTGATATTAATCTAATTTATTTCTATTGATCATGGGTTTAGGGACAAAAACAATTGCACTGGGTAATCCTATCCCAGTGCATGAGCGATGTGAATAATTTGCAAAACAATTAATTGCCCCTCAGGTGTATCGCCTCTTAACTGAGGACGCCTACACCAAATGAAAATATATTGAACACATTTGAAGGGTTACCGACATATTTAGTTAGGCCGTTCGATGACTGAGAAAGTCAAATTATTTCATTTGCATTGTTTGTAGAATTTCCTTTTCATCAACTTTGGGTATATGTATTTAGCAAAGTAAATTACTATAAACAAAATATCAACAAAGTATAAGATGTCTGACTTTTGTTTTTCGATAAAATTATTTATTTAAACTCACACACACTGTAAATCATATTTTCTTAAACTTTATTTTAGAGTTCATATTTCCATTTAAGTTCAGTCTTGTAACATAAATTTTTAAGGTGAATGGTGAAGGTACAGATGATGATTTTAAAGACGCGTAGTAGATTTAAAAAACAAAAATATATTATAGTCAACCGTAAACTGGTGACCAGACAAAAAAAAATGATGAGACTAATCATCCGTTACCGTCAACTCATGAAAAAGGCAATTAATAACTTCATTAGCAGCGCAATGCATCAAAATAATCGTTGGCAATCTATTGCTCCTTTATCAGCTCCGAAAGCATTTGATACTCCAGTCACGACAAAACAATGAAAATATTTCTAGAGGATTTCAAATAGTTTGACATTTATTTTGTCATAACTTAAAAATTGAACAACTTTGGAATTACTTCATTTCCTTTTATCCTCAACTGATCGAAGGGGATATTCAAAAACTTATAATTGAAATGTTTTGTTGTGCATGTATTTGTTTGTGCTCGATGACACAGTCGTCAGCTAGACGGGAAATTACATCTCTAATCAGATTATTTAGAGCGAATGCGGACAAGTGACGTGGTGGACTGCGGTTTACATTTGCCCGTGTTTGACTGCGACTTATTTATATTTCACAATTGGTTATTACTTAATATTCGAACCTTTTATTAAAGTGAAGTGCATGACGTATGTATTTCCAGATATAAATATCTGGCTTATATAATAAATGTTACCTCGAAGAAATTTGTTCATTTTTTATTGAAGTGAAACTTCTAATGCGACTTCCGAAAAGGTTGCGTTAAACGTTTAACGCTACCATGGAGGGGGTATGAAAACATTACGAAGTTTCACTTCTTCCGCGCGGAGGGACTCCACGCACAATTTTTTTGTTATTTATAATGATTTTGTTCAACAGAGATATCTATATGTATACTTAAATTTTTATGGTTTACGTTTTCATTATCTCGCTATGCAATGGCCAAACTGTTGTACTAAGCTAGATTTATAGGGATCAAACTTTTAAAATTTTTGATTGGCATATCGGCATAAATGAATTATGTCTTTACAAGAAACAAAACTGCGTCCATACCGTACTCGTTGGCAATGTCACTTTTTTGTAAGAGATCGATAGGTTTTTGTAGATGGCCAGCTGGTGTTCCTGTTCTAATGGCCTCTCCAGTCACAGTAATTCTTTTTTTATGGGGGCAAACGAGCAGACGGGTCACCTGATGGTAAATGACTACCGCCGCCCATGGGCAACTGCAACTCCTGCAACTCAAGAGTCACAAGTGGGTAGCTGGCCTTTAAGGAGGGAGTAGGGAAAGGGTGGAAGAGGGAGAGGTGGGATGCTGAGGGGGGAGAGTAGGAGGGGAGAGGGAAAGATTAGGGCCTCCGGTAACCTCACTTACTCGGTGAAAAGCATTGCAATTATTGCTTCACTACCGTTTTCTGTGAGGCTGTGGTATCACTCCGGTCGAGCCAGCCCATCTGTGGCGAAACTTGGCTCTCCCACGATGAGTTTTTTTCTCGCAATTTAGCTATTTCACTTACATGAACTCTATGAAACATGATTTTGTCCTTATTACCTTTTACTCGATACATTCCTCTAAATTGGTAAAAACGCCTGTCTGAGTATATTAAAATTGATTGGCGATTTAAAATAAATATGGATTATAAATTTAGAGATCCTAGTGGCACGAGAATGTGAAATAATAATTATTTTGTAATTTTTCAAAAAATATTTATAATGAATTAAAATAGGTATATAAAAAATAAATATTTATATAAATAAATTAAATATAAATAAAAGTTAATATTTTCATTATAATAACATATTATATGATGGTTAAACTGTTTGTTATTCCATTATTATTATTAGTAATTAATCGTATAGGTCTATAAGCAAAGTAAGTAAGTACTTAGGTATAATTTAACTTCCTATTAATCAAGGAATTTTTTTTCATATTAGATCAGTTATTGCCATGTCCATACTCACAAACTTTACCTCTTTATAACATCGTATTTTTTTTGGTGTTTACTCATAGCTAAAACTCTGGTGGAATGCAAGTGGGATACGTTTTGTAGCGGCAACACAACGATGGGGTTTCCAGATCGGACAACAATAATATCGGATCAAGCCTCTAAGAAATAAAAATTCGTCATACTATACAATTATGTATACAGACGGGAATTATACTAACTGTATACATAATTATATATCATGGAACGCGAAAGAGTAAAAGTTAAAAAAAAATGGTCATATTTTACATGTGGTCCAATATAATTCGACAATATCGCTGACAAAATAAAAGTGAAGCAAGTAGGCATTACGTAGGTACTAACCTAATACATTATTAACACAACTAATGCCTTACTTAGATCAGACACAACCGTTAATCAATTAGCTAACAGGTCAGCGATCACAATTGATTAAACAATATTGTCTTTTCTAAAAACCCTTTGATGCAGGGGCATTTGATGCATAGGCATAGCTAGGGAGCTATGCCTATGAACAGAACTGGTTATCTTTATGACAAATAGGACGTTCAGTAAATACGTTTGTTTTATTTTAGGACACGCTACGTTGTATTTACGTACCTAGTCTTTGAAAAGGAAATCGAATTAACATTTGGAGCGGGATACTATTTATGCGTGTATGAACTAATCGCGTTTCCGTGCAGTTAGTCCTTTCTACCATACCTACTATAAGTATGGTAATTTGTCATCTCTCTATATTGCATACATGATTTAGATTTCGATACCTATTCCTTGTTACCAAGTTAGTTGAATTTCGATATGCAATTTATGACCTAACTCTCTGTAAACCGCTGTCTCTCTAGCGCTAAACTTTGGGTAATATTTTTATTTACTGCTCTGTCTTCTACGATTCGTTACGTGTTAATATATTGCCAATAATATATATTTGAATAAACAGGGTATATCTTAAAAACTGGAATGGAAATCCTGGGGTAATAATACAATTTATATATAGGAGAAACAAAACGCGGATTTCATAAAAAAAAAGACACAGGAACCTTCGAAGTTAAAGGGTACTTCATATGCATCGTCTTACCTTTAAATTAATAAGGATCGAACGTTAATATACAAGTAACATCAATTATTTTTTATTTTTTATATATCAACTACAGTTTAAGCTGTAAAAGTCTACGAGCACAAGTCTGTCTTCACTTGTGTTATCTTTATCTAAAGACAATAAAGTTTCACCAAGTTTTATAGTTAAATTCTTTCGAAATGTTTAGAATCATTAAAACTTCACTTTCTTTGTTCAAAGATATTTTCCTGTAAGAAGAACACGCCATGATATTTATTAATTAGACTCATAAATTCTGGATCCCGCTTGTTGCAATGCACGAACGTGAAACTAGTAATCTACACAAAGATTTCAGTACAAATGCAGCTGGAAATATAAATTCCTTAATAAACATTTTCTACATTTAAATTTAACGTTAAAATGGTAAACTTTAATTAAGTAGCAAGGTTATAAAGGAAAGCACTTGCTTTGAGGTCTCTGCCAAGCTTTCGTAGGGTCTAATTAGTGTTAATCTTAAGATAATAAGCCACGTGTTTTTACTAATTACGGTAAATTGAAAGAGTAGAAAATTCTTTGAGGTAAAATTTACAAATTGTGATAAGTATGCCTCGTCTCTGATGCTGCGACACAGAAAGCAGTAGACAACTAATGTCTAGTTGATGAGGGTATGGTTTTTCATCCTGCTCACTCTCAAAGCTACTAAACTAACTTTTGTAGTGCGATGTTACTGTGGTCGATCATTCGAATGCCGTAAGAGGTTCCGGGATCAATTATTCTATATTTTCATGTGGCTGGATGTTTTTGTGTATAACGTAGGTATATATATATATATATATACATATTTAAAAATGTAAGTGTAAGTTTGAATTTAGAATTTTAGGACTACCAAAGATAATTTGGTACTTTCTAAAGTAGAACAGTAGAATCCATATCAGAACCGAACAGTTATATTTTATCTGTGGCAATATAAAAATGCGTCGGAAAAAGGTACATTTTGGGAATACATAACAACATAGTGAATATGAATGATGAATTTCTTGAACACATTTCTTATAAATGTTATTATTGAATATTATATAATGTCCTATTTAAAAAAAATAAGTATTTAGATATTTTTGTGTAGTTCATCGGTGTTACTGTGTGTGTATACTCCATAAAACTAGCTATGCTAAGTTTGGGTACCCCAGAACATTACATAAGTATTATATTATTTTTTGACATATACTTATTGTACCGCAACGGGCTGTTTACTTGATTGCCACTGATGTTTTTGGAAAGAGTTCTGGATTTACTTTAGCTATAAAATACTCCGCAATGAATAACCCGGCCTGAAAATAAACTAGCTCAAAATGACATAACAAGGAATTAGAACTCCTTTTTGCTCGCCTCTTCATCACTGAGTCACGTTCCATAAAAAAAGTTTAACATTTCGACACAATAAATAACAAGACTTTACGGGATTATGAGACCTAAAGCTAGCCTAGTATAACTTTATCACTTTTCTTTGTTTAGTACATTCATTATCACATACATATTCGCGGAATGTTGCTTACAAAAATATAACACATGTTCATTTGGTACCTATATTTAGGTCATACGGAATTCGCCCACCTTAGACAAATAGCTACGATGGATAAATTCGTAATTACGTATAAACAATTTTTTTCTTAGGAATGGTCGGTAACTGTAAATTGGATGTCAGGTGATTATATGCTGCTGCAAAGTTATTACTGTTTGATTATCATAACAAATATTGGCCTCTGCGTGGTTGTCCATTCCTTAAATGAAGTCGTAATTTTCTTTTAAGGATTAGTCCATTTGAAACCTTAAGTTTGAACTATTTTTACAAGTTTATTGTTACCAGTTTGCTGCGCCATTGTGTGTTCACTGGCTTCTGCATAACGTACCCACTGCTATTTGAAGAATAACTAATTTAGTCTTTATCAACCAATGGATAAACTTAGGACCTGTGTGAGGGTTCTGCAGTACACACATTTATTCGTTTGAGAAGTTTTGATACTTAAAACTGTCGCCTTGGCACTTCCGCTCGCACCTCTGTGAATTACAGTGTTCAACCGGCCAACGGGTTGCCCCCCTAGATACAGAGAGGCGCCTGTTGTTCAACGTTTTCAGCAAAGTTCCTCATGCCCCGAAAATAAAACCCCATGTCGAAACACCGTGAGTCTGGTTCAAATCCGACATACCATGCCCCGTTAGACCCGGTGGGGGGATAGAGATCCGTGCGGCGTTCCATACGTCAAAAAATGTATAGATTATGCTTACACTGTTTATCTTTTACAACTCACAATTACCAGTATGTGTTTCTAATAAACTAACTTAAAGAAATAAATATCCTGAGTCGTTGCTCTTGGCAATAACTCACAATAAATGATGAATAAATTAATACTCAATAATTTAATTAATTTTACATTATATACAATACTTACTACAATAATCTTTATATTTAGGTTTCTGTTTGCTAAAATATTTACTCAGAGATTAAAAAGGAATTTTCTTTAAGTTTAGCTCATTAACCGTTTCATAATGAGATATGATGTCAAGAAATACGTACATGTGTTCAAAATCAATTTGATATTTACCAACGGAAAACAAACGCCTGCGACCTAGAGATAACCCTCTAATTTGGAATAAATATGTAAACACCAGCTCATTAACAGAACGTTTTCTACTTCGGTGAGTCGTGTTACCTAAACTTATAGCTACTGATGTATACCGTTTATCAGCAGCCAATAAATTTGGAAAAGCTTTGTAGAAATCTAAAATGAAATGATAAAGTGTAGCTAACTGGAAGGTAAAAGACACAAAGCCCTTCCAAATTGTGTTAATAAAGTGATTCTCTTCTATAGCGATGAAGTTCATTTTATAAGAAAATCTCTTTCATGTTTTCATTTCTGCGTATAGATGAGTTCTGAATTAATATTCTAACCCAACTATAAAATCGTTCCCAAATTTAATTCAGACAATGTAGAAAAATAGACTCGAAAATATTCTGAAAAAGCGCCTTTTACAAAGAAATTTTTTTTTTTATCATAAATTGTTTTCCTTTCACGTTCTTAGTCGGATAATAATACAAGATACACGTAATATAATAATCTCTGAAAAATATACTCTTAATTAAATGTAAAACAAACTTCGCGTGTCTCGCCCTAAGCCTTAATTTTATACACAGAAAATTTCACCAAGCATGCCCCTGTAACAAAATGATGATTTTTAATAAAACAAAGCTAGGTTGCTAAAATATTAGCTCGCCTGTTAATTGAAAATCAAACTAAATTAATTAGTCTTTTTTTTTTCAAAATAAATTTATCTTTTCATTAATGATCTTTTATTCACCAAGCCCTAACTTTTAATTTTGTGATTTTTTTTTGATGAATTGTTAATAATTTATTTACAAACCAGACCCCATAGCAATACTTTTGAGCGCAATTCCGTTTATTTTGAGTAACCGTATATTAAAGTAATAAAAAAGGTATCAATGAGTTCATACATGTTTTGCTCTCAATTTTTTTATATTCTTATTCTACATATCGTGCAACTAAATTAAAATTAGGTTACTTAATTGAAAGTTACTGGTTTCACATCACACTCTTAAGCCTAAATAATCCACGTTCTGAATCTCGAAACCGTTTAAATATTTACATAATGAATTTCAGTCTTAAATATTAATATTAACTTCATTACATTCTTTGACGCTTATACGCGCGTTATTATTAAGATTAAGCCAGCTATAGTCGGTGTGAAGGTAGCCGACTCCACCCGTCAGAAACAAAGCATCGTCGAGAGGAGTGGAGTTGATGTGGCGGAAACTGATAGAATGAGCGAATGTTCGCTACTATTTGCACAAGAATAATACCGAGAGCGTCCCATGAGACGGCGAGAAAATGAATGCGCAATTTGTTGAATCACTTGTCGTGACAATCACAGACACGATATTGAAGAGACATGTTACATTATCGCTGTTGTTCTACATACAATCACACTCACAGGTGTGTAACGTGAAACGTAGATAATAAAGTTCGTGGAATAATTCCTTGTATTGAGACCAACAACACATTTGTTACAAAATTAAGCAATTGTACTCATTCGTAATTGCTGTAAATACTTTTTAGATAGGAATGTAAATCTAGATTATTCGCAAGCGCGACCTTAATTAAAATTTACGGGGATCTTTGGATAGGGTTTCAGCTGGCTACAATATTGTTAGAGTTGAGTCCACATCTACAAGCAGTCTGGCACGTGTCTCTCAAACGCCTTGGGGGGTCCATCTGTAACTTAACATAACAAGTAAGTACATAATCCGATAGGGATTTTTTTTTAATTTTTGAAGAACGTTTTTTGAGAAAGCCAATGGAAAGAAAACGATTAAAATTACCTCTACCAATACTATTAGCTGTGTATAAGATTTTAATATTTTTGTACAATAAACTTTTTCAATAGAAGTGATTCTCCACCAACCGTCGCGTCGTTCGCGTATGCATAATATCATACGTGAAAAGAATTCTTTGAACCCCTTTACTCGACTTTACTTTGATTTTAAAACAGGAGGTTCTGTATTCGATCCGTTTGTCTATAATTATGTATGTCTGTAAGTTTATACGTCCCCGACTTTCTGCGAAAAAGTAATGGAAAAATTTTCATGATTCTTTCAGTAACGCATTTTACATACAAATTTGCAGGAAAGTTTTATTATATTGTACATTAGGTAATTTTTTAAGCAAATATCGCGCACGGAGGAATGTAATATTCGAAATACTTGAAGTTTATATGTGGAAAAAGTGCGGAAAGCTAAAATTTTTAACCAATATGTGTTTTAATTGAAAAATTGTGTGAAAACGGCTACAAAAGTTAATGGGGCACAGCATAAATGCTGACCTATCAATGACAGTTCAGTAGGTCATTGATATAAAACAAAACATTTAAAACTTAATGACTTATGATCGAACTGCGTTTACCACTTATCTGCAGAACTGCCTATACACTCGAAAAGCTGCCATTTTGCAATGGGACTAAGCTTAATATATCTGACGAACCCCAGTTAAGGTTTTTGCTGAACTTACAATCCAGTGGATGTAAAAATATAGCTAGCGACTAAATAGGAAATATCTTAATGACTTGCAGCGGGAGTTGAGCGAGCTGTCGTTGCAGTTTTAGACGCTTTTACGGGTAATTTAAATTTAAAATATATATTTTTTCTTATATTGTGGGTGTGTGTGGCGGGGGAAAAAATTTGTAGTGTTTTTCTTATAACCAGATTAGTATATGGCCATTTTACTCGAGGGAGTTATTTTTTTTTTTTTGTTTATAATTCAATAATCTGATTATTTTTTCTTTCGCAGGCAATACCTGCGGTAGCTCGTCCTTTGACTATGACGATTCTGGCGTTCAAATGTGAAAGTGAACGCCCTACTGATATTGATATCATCAAACATTCCCTAAAGCACAAATCGATTTGACATACATTTGTACATACGACGCAAAATATTAGCTGTAGATATGAGATTCAATAGCGCTTGCAAGTTTGGGAGCCCTCATATAAGCAAATTATGGCATTTTTATTACAGTTAATTTCGTATTAATTTGCAAAACATTTTTATGCATTTTTTTTCATAGTATACATATTTGTTGTAAATATAAAATACAACAGTTAGAAATACATATCAATCCCGAAAACATTTACTAACAAAAACCGTAGATAAATTAATTCAAAGCACTTTTAGTTTAATGTCTTAAAACCGTAGTAGGGGCGAAGAGGCTCATTCATCGAATGTACAAGAGGTAGAGTTGCTCAGACTAATTCCAAGTCTATACCAATACAAGGTCTACGTTTCAAGGGAACTCGCTGAGAGTTGGATTTCAAGTATACGATACTTAAAGCCTGTTGTAATTAGTTAACGTATCGATATTTTTCATTTATAATAAGTATTTCTGTACATAAAAGCCCGTGAAACAGTCAGTCCTGAGGACCACGCCAACATCGTTTTTGTCATCGCTTAGCATAAGGTACTGGGAACTTTTTTTTTTTTATGGTATAGGGGGCATACGAGCAGACGGGCCACCATGGTAAATGACTACCGCCGCCCATGGGTACCTGTAACCAAAGAGTCACAAGTGCGTTGCCACCCTTTAAGGTGGGAATAGGGGAAGAGGGGGAGAGGAGGGAAGATCGGGAAGACGGAAAAGGGGGAATAGAGGGGAGGAGAGGAGGGAGAGGGGAAGAACGGGAATAGGGGAGAGGGCAGGATTAGGGCCTCTGGTAACCTTACTTGTGAGTTCCGGTGTTACGGCGAGTTACGGCGAAAAGCAATGCCCCATCATTGTTTCACTGCCGGTTTTCTGTGAGGCCGTAGTATCGAGCGGAGTCGAGCCGACCCATACGTGCCGAAGCATGGCTCTCCCACGTAACTGATGATCTTATGGTATATATATAACTAGCAGCGCCCCGCGGTTTCACCCGCGTAAGTCCCGATCCCGTGGGAATATCGGGATAAACAGTAGCCTATATGTATGGTCTCGAGCTATCTACATACCAAATTTCATCGCAATCGGTTCACGCCAAAACTAATGTTTTGGCGTGAAAGAGAAATAAACATCCATCCATACATCCATCCAAGCTTTCACATGTATAATATTAGTGGGATATCACCGGCACCACAACCTGTTAACCTTAGATAGATAGATAGATAAACTCTTTATTGTACAAAACATACAAAACTGTGTAAAGACATTCTTACAAACTAAAAGTAGTGACCTTGTACAATAGGGAATATGCATGTATTTTTTTTTTATCTTTTGTTGACTTGTTCCATCATTCTACTCTAATAAAAAATATATATAACCTTGGCAATGTTCAAATTAATTTTTAAAATAACATTGAAAACATCGATAAAATTTGATCTGTTTGAACGCCGCCATATTTCGCGGGCCTTGGATGACGTCAGATATCACGCTCAGTGTTTGTTTCATAAACTTAACAGTATACTTACTTGAAGTGTTACAGTAATTTTATACTGATTTTCAGTTGTAATTACTATGTATTGTAATTAATAGACGATGGATAAAGTTTAAATAACATTTTATAAGTATTGCCTTGTCCCTAAGTGTAAAAACACTATAAGAAGTACACCCAATACAGTATTTTTTCCTGTACAAAATAATAATGTAAAATACGAAAACAATGGTGTAAATTAATGAGAAGAGATGAAGTATCTTCAATATCGTGTTTATATTGTTATGAATATTACAATTTAATTGCTAGAATAGTGTGAATTAGTCAGCAGTAGGCCATTTATGTTGGTTTTAAATATCAAGCAGAAGGCAACTTGCTTGTCTACTTAAACTAGGTAACAAAAGTCCAATAAAACTTCATGAATATAACTAACTATACATATCTTACCTATCCTTTAGATTATAATATAACAAGTATTATAATATTTACCTTGCGGATTTCACTCCTTTGACCTCAGCAGACGTAAAATCTGGATTTGATGCAAAATATGTAGTCATCATTAATGCATCTATTTTCGGTAGATTGTCCGATTGTTCTTTGACAAAACTACATTCAGTCATCGTCCTAGATAATTTCTAATATCACTAGTATGCTTAAATTGCACTAGCTAAGGGCAAAAACCACAGAAACACCTATCTTTCTCCGTAACACTACGAATATAGGCGCCGATAAATGACAGGACGGGGAATTTGACGTCATGTTTTGTTTCGACCAATAGTGAAGCGTTTTGCAAAGTTGAATTTCGCTCCTTATTTTGCATATTTTAATTAATATTTTTTGCAATCAAAGACGAACTAAATAAGAAAATAATTGTTTTGGCATAATATGTGGACAATAAAGATTCAAGGGAAAATTAATCAAGTAAATTTAAACAACATGCATATTCCCTATTTGCGGCCTTATCGCGCTCTGCGATCTCTTCCAGGCAACCATTGGATGGAACGAGAGTTTATGTATGGTAGGAGGAGTTGCAGTGTATAATTAAGAATATTATCTAAGTCATAATAATAACATATATTTTCAAATACATACAAATAACAATATTGGTACATATATATAAATATATAGGTATATATATACATACACAAATAAATAAGTATAGGTGCACACATATAAATGAACGGGCATCATGAGTCAACAACTCAAGTAATGCTCCTTTGTTAATTTTTTAAAATTGGGTAGAGTTTTTGCGAGCCTGATGGTCAGTGGCAATGCATTAACCTTATGGCTTCAAATACATTTTGTTGCAAATTTGTACCGTTCCAATAAAAGAATTAGGTAGACTTAAATTTTTAATTAATATTATAAGGACGCCCACGCGCTCTTAAGGAATTTAAAAACTACTGGATAGTTCTTAGCGTCTTTGTCGATGACCTCATCAATAGAAGAATATACCATAATTTCGTCACAAACTTGGCCCAATATTTTAGAATTTATAATGTGATCGTTGCAACATGTCAAAAAAGCTTTTGGACATAACCATAAAGCTGTTTAATGAGTCATTTCAGTTGGATTCTCATACGCGGACCGAATTCATTATTTTAATGATGAAACCGAAAAACAAAACAAAAACAGTTACTGTGGAAAAGTGACGTTTCCAATTTTTAAAAATAGGTCAGAAAGTTCCTGCGCATTACACTGACCTCCCCAATCTATACTAATATTATAAAGCTGAAGAATTTGTGTGTTTGGTTGCTTGAACGCGATAATCGCAGGAACTACTGGTTTGAATTGTAAAATTCTTTTAGTGCTGGATAGCCCATTTATCGAGGAAGGCTATAGGTTATATAACATCAGGCTACGAACAATAGGAGCGGAGAATCAAAGAAAAATGGTCCAAAAACAGGGAAAATTTACAAACCTTGTTGTGCACATAATTATATTAGTACTTAACTTAATTTGCACTATATTGACCCAAGGAATTGAGCTCTTTAGGCAGGCTCTAACTTCACCTGCCGTTATTGCTCTGGGTATAACTGACTCTAATCGTGGGAGAACGATGCTTCGGGACGTATGGGCCGGCTCAACCGGATTGACAACATGGCGTCTTAGAAAACCGGCAGTGAAACAATACTTTCATTGCTTATCGCCGAGTGAGTGAGGTTACCGGAGGCCCAAACCATGTACCCTTCCCCTACTCCCACCTTAACGCCAACGCTCTTGTGATTCTTGAGTTGCAGGTGCCCATTTGTGGCATGTCAATTACCATCAGGTGACCCGTCTGCTCGTTTGCCCCTTACCATAAAAATTAAAGAAAACTTAAAATGTTCACAATAAACGTATCTATCTACTCCTCCTCCCCCCCTACCTACGGTTTGCCATTGTACATTCGTCCCAGATTTATTAATTACATTAGCTTAGAATCTTTGCATTGTCGCTATTCCTCGAAATATTACAAACCGAGCTTTCTTTGTGCTCCAAGTCGATGGGGATTTAAAACTTTTAACCTAACCAACAAACCCACATTTAATTTTTAAGATTTCAGTAATGTAGGTACTTCCCATACAGTAAAGAAGTGAAAAAAATCTGCAGACTATTTGAAAGAATAGAAATCAGCTTCAAGCGTCGAATCAACATTTACAACCTAATTACCTTAAATATAACCAATTATTATTACTCCTATAGATAAATAAACTTAATACTTATTTAATTTTATGGAAAATTAAAGAGAAAATAATATAAAATTCGCAAACATATAGTCAAACAACCTTAATATCTACAATCTATCAAAATTTGAGGCGTGATGTCATTCAGTAGCGGCATATACAGCGATTTATCAGAAAATGACGTCAAATGTTCAGTACTATCCATTGATATTAGGGTTTCAGCCCTAGTTCTCTCATAACACCGTATATTATAACTGTATTACACTTCACACTATTTTACTTCACTTTGTAAATGTGTGTATGTATAAATTTAATATCCTTTTTAAGGTTCCGTTCCGCAAAAGAAAATTAGGAGCTTTGTTGTCCGTCCGTGTGTCTGTCTGTCTGATAACATTCTTTCCTCAGGCACGCGTGCAGATATCAAGTTGAAATTTACATCAAATATTATGTTGCGGTCCCTTCAAGCTGTAAAAAAATTAAGCTTCAAGTCAACAAGAAGTGATTGACAAATTCTGCATTAACGCAAGCACAAGCTAATCAAGGGCTAAAAATTTATTTTCTTCGCACAACGCAGTCTACTTAGCAGTTTGCAAGCGCCAGGTACCTAGCTCAATGCGACATGTACGTGCTCATTGATCTGCTAAAATTATTAAATTTCCATTTAGCAATTATTATGGTAAAATTTGTATATCTTAAGTTTTATTTTGTAAAAAAAAAAATATTAAAAAACTTCGAAATTAATACCGGTTAAATACAAGACAAAAATTCAAATTTAGAATACATTTTGAAATAAAAAATTACAGTAAAAATCCTTACAAAATTACAAAACAATAAATTTATTATTTTATTAGAAATTACTTCACAAAACATCTGCCGAAGAATTTCGTCAATCGGGTCAATTCTTTAGAATCAAAAATTTTACAACTAAATCCTAAATTTAAAAAGATTATTATATGTAGACGTTCGTATCCCCTAGAAGTACAAATAAGCCTAATATGAACGAATGTGAGAATCTTTCTTCTTCATTGTCTGCAGTTAAAATTTGTATTTAAAATAAATTTAATATTACCTCTTTACTTTTAAATTTTTTAAACATGAAATTGAATCTAAAGTATAAGTCAGGAAAATTTTTAAATCTATTAAAAACGTTTATCAAAAGAAAACACACAAACATACTCCTGTAATCAGCACTCATCAACACTCACATCTAACAAAATTGAGAAATAAAAACTTCGAAACGATCGATCATTCATGCTGGAAATGATTGTTAAAAAACACCTCTAAGTCGCAAATGAGGTAGTTACGTACACATGATACAGTTTGCATATGCAGACGGTGATGAGGCGCCATCTAGCTGTCTGCGCCGGAAACTCGCCCCAAGACGTTCAAACCTCATTGAATCGTATGCGCAATTTGCCAATTGAACCAATAAAGGGTTGGCCTTTTGTGAAAATGCTCCCGGCCGGACCGACCAGACTAATATAATGATGGTAATGAAATATAACGGTGACTATCACCGTACCTATCTCTTGCAGTCTTAGCAAATGAAGGGCAGGATATCAGAAGGGCAGTCACGACAATCATTGGTTTAATTAAGTCATTATGAACAGAGGCCTCGTTATAAATCAATGGTACTAACGTATGGAAATAAAAAAAATTAAGTTTAAAGTATAATAACGTTTGTAAATGAAGTGTTTACAGTTGAGTTTCGTTTTAAATAAATGATTTTATACGTGAAAAATGTTTGGGAATACGTTACGTAGCAATACATATGTCTCGTTCCGTTGTTTGGACGTAACGATCCGTGCGGCATTGCACTTTCAATCAGATTTATATCGGAGCGGATTAAAATTTTAACGAGTTGTCGTCACACAGGCTTTACTCGTCTTTGTGAGGAGCCTTTGTTAAAAAAAGCTTTATGTGGCGGTATAAAATGTAAACACGGTAATAATTATTACATTTCAAAAGTATTTAAAGCAATTCAATTAGTTGTATTGTGTACATGTATCGGTATAATAGTTTTGAAAATTGAAAATAATATCTTATTGTCGACATCCTGATATTGGTGATGATCTGCATTTGATTTATATTTGACGTAACTTACGAAAATATGATCATGTCACAGAGTATCGTTCTAAACCCAAGTGGCTACCTGTACGCTTTCGCCGGTATGTTCATATTTTTTCTGTTTTGTATTCCATCCATACTCGCCCTCTTATCTCAAATAATGATTTGAGTTCTTACACGAAACATATTGCCGAGATCCGAGATGAAGTTGAAGATGCCCAGACAATTTACAGACGAGACCTTTTCGGTGCAAGCGGTTAGGCTATGGAATAACTTGCCTGTGTCAATTCTACGAGCCTAGACCTTGCACGCAAACTAGTCAAGAACTGTTACTTGTCATTATAAACGATTCTTATTTTATATACCTTTGTATAGTGTGTGTAAGCAATAAGACAGCCGATTGATATATCTAAATTTTTATACTATGTTTGTAATGTACTTCAATGAAATTGTGTACATTGGTCCCAATTCTGTTACTTCACTCGCTAAATTAAAATTCACTAAATTTTCTTCATATAAGATGTAAACCTTGTACACTTCAAAACAAGGTCTTATTTCAAATTGAAACAAGTAGGTAACATATGTCGCTATCAAAATAAGCATTTTATTTGTCGACTAAAGTCTGATACGCTTAAATAAACTTTAATACCACGTAGAGAAAGATGCTATCCATTGAATGCCATCTCTTTTGCTCTGTGTTTTTAGTAAGCGTCTTCGTAGGTGTAGATTGAAAACACGTCATCCTTGTTCGTTTTGAACAAGTTTTTATACGGCAAGTATACAGCGTTTGAATAAATGGAGACTCTCGCTGCGTGGAAATAAAGTTGAGTATACGTTGACAGGTGTTAGTGAAATTTAGCGGCGTTGAGAAATAGATGCTAGTAACAAATATACCTTATTACGAAGAACACTAGTTTGATTTCATATGAAGAAATTAAGTCAGGTTTTAGTTTAGTCAAGTGTACAATAGAATCGGCACCATTATAGAGATAAATAAATAACCATGGCTATTACTGGTTGCCCGACACAGAAAGGAGGTGGGAGGACTTGCTTCTTAGGGTATACCCGGGACCCCTGCAATAGACCCACTTGTGACGGAACACCGTGTGGTTTTAGTCGGTTCAATTCAGACATACCACTTCACCGTTAGCTCCAGTGGGGGTTTTCTCACGATAAAAAAAAACAAGAGCCTCACAGCTTGGTGTGCACAGTGCGATTCATAAAGAGGATCTGTACCTATTTGCTACAGTGCCATATAATAAAACATATATTAATTATACAAGAAATAACCTGTCAAGGAATAAATAGTGTATCAGGTTATTACTGTGTCGTATGCTTCTTTGCCACCTTAGTGGTATAAAAAGGCAAAGTAAATAATCATTAATATATTTTAATTAAGTATTATAACGTACTTACCTCTTCGACAAATTTTAAGAGCATCATTTACCCAGTCGTTATACAGCCAAAGAATTTCTTTTATGATTTTAATGACAACTTGAAAGGCCATTGCCTTCCTATTAATGACAATAAAATGGAATGGAATGTCATAACCTATAATATATATTTTTTTAAATGACCGACGACAATTTTGTTCAAATTAATGAATTATAATTATCTATCTACAAGAGGATATGTGAAAATATTAATCAGACAGCAAGTTCGCAAAAAACGTATGAAAGAAAGAAAATGAGTTTAGTTTTCAAGGCAGTAAAAAATAATCACTGCACAACCTCTATATTGTTCTATAGGTTGTTCCCGATCGATTCCTACCAAAAACCTAATTGTGCAGTCCCAACCATTACATTTCCTCTACCGACTGCACTATATTCTATTGATCTTTCTGCACTTCTGTAATTTTTTTTTTTTTATATTACGAGTAAACAGCAACAAAATATACAAAATACTACCAATCGGTAGTGATATTAGTAATGCCGATTTTTTTACATCCATATTGCGGTGACGTTAATGTTCCTACACTAAAACTCAGTCACACGTCTGTAACACTCGCACACAAACATTTTTGTTTCGGTGACACGGTATTGGTATTGGTATTGGTATAGGGCTCTGTTTCCACAATTATACTCATAGGCGATTCAATATGCGTTCAGATAGGTAGACTAGTTGGCTCTTTCCAGAAGCACAGTAGGCCCTGGGGCATTCGCAGGCTTCTAGGAGAGATCTCGTTGCCCGTTGTGGTGGCCACTCCCTCGCACACTGGTCGGCCGTTTGAGGCAGAGGATGTCTCAAAAACTGACTGTCTGTCGCATTGATGGTGAATAGGTGCCGGTTTGGGGCCACTCCTTTATACCTTTTGACATGAACGCGGTAGCGGCGTAGATTACCACAACACACTCACATTGAAATATGCCAGATTGATTGGTCGTTTTCATACAGTTGTATTTGGTATTTCCTTCCGAAGATGTGTTGTCTAGGCCACCTGTCACATGGGGCCGCTATTAGTGGTCTATATTCCTTAATTGATATTCCTCTAATTGATTCCATAGTTTGGAATGGGGACCCTCTCGGTTGTACCACAGGCCATGGTGTTTAAGTCTGATGATTGTCACAGCTGCTTCATGTTATATATACAGGTCTAGTGGTGCTAGATCTAGAGTCCACCAGTGATGGCAGTAAATGAGAGTCTCTGGAATTGCTGCAGTTTGTTTCTGACAGTGCTTAGTTCAGTTCTCAGCCACCAGGCAATAGCACCATACGTGATGATTAGTCGTATGACCGTTTTGGTATAACCATAGTGTGATTTTTGGTGATAGTCCCTGGGGACTTTTGCCGAGGAGTCTTGTTCAGTTTTCTGTCCAGGTGCCTGTTCTAATTCCTGTTCCAGTGGCGCGGTAATGAGGAGACTGTTTGTCTATAACACTAGAATACTAAGTTTATAGTCATAACTAACAAAATATTTTTTGATTGACAATTACCCACTATGCAGCATATTTTTGTGGAAGCTACGCAGCAAAATTAAGACGACGAATAATCAACATTAGCTAACATAACATTACTCACCCATATAATCCGCATCTCATCTCGGATAGTAATCTATCTAAGTTGAAAACATCAATGTTAACAGAAAATAACTAGTCAAGGTCGACCTTCGTAAATTTCGTTCCGTACGAGAAAACTTTCAACATCTTCTTATTGCTCCTTTCGTTGTAACATATACATAGCTCAAACAAAACCTCTGCGTATATGTACTTGAGAGCAGCGGTACGAGATGTTTAAAGACTTGAATATTTGTAAGTACGAAAATACCTATATTCTCAGAGATCCTTTCGAAGAAAATCGCATGTTCTGAGAGAGAGAAAATAATAATGGCTTTCTAAAAGCTAGCTACTAGACTGCCAATGAATATAATATTTACTTGGGTATAATACATTTATGTTAAGATGGATCCTAAATTAAGTTAGTACATTCATTTGTTAAACATTTTCGCTCGTTACATAAAACAACTTTATTCTAGGTAGTTACACTATAATATAAATAGGTTTAGTAGTTCCAAAAATATTATGGGATACTATTTTCTCTATACATAACAATCACTAGATACGTCCAATTCTTGAATGTTTGAAATTTGGAAACATAGGCCCGTATAGCCCGATTTTTTTTTTTCATGGAAGTAAAACATTTTGGTCTGTTTAAATAGCTGTCAGGACGTCACCCGTTCAAGCACGAACCTGGAGAGGAAGAGACACAGCTATTTGAAAATGCTTGAAAATTAAATACTTACTTTTAATTTCGGTGTCATTCAACACGTTATTAAGTTAAATTACCTAAACGCCAAGTTGATACATTAATTTTGCGTTCAAGCGTCGGAAACAGAGGAAAAATTCTTTCAATTTTGGATTTCGAATCAGGTGTTTTCGTTCAATCAAGCCAGCGGTGTACTTCTCGTACTCGCTTGCACCTTAATCAAATTCTAAAATATAGCCTCGCAAATGCATTCGTGACAATCCCATAGTTCACGAGAGTGGCGGGGGACGTTACTACCCGCTGACGTGTTGTATACCACTACACATGATACGAATTACCTTGCGAATTGGTCTGCAAATATCCCTAAGTAAAATCGCTTAGAACTTAATTTATTGCGTTATGTGAAGTAGATTTAAAATATTACTAACATTATGGGGTTTTTTTTATTAACCCAGAAGCCCAATCATAGGTCAAATTAACCTACACAATATTCTTCTATACATTCTTGTGACTCGGTTTATTTTTCTATATCTATTAATTTTTATTAATATATATTTATGTTCTAAGAGGTAAAATAAAAGAAACATAATGGTAATATTTGTTAAAGAAATACAAGAAATAAAAATAAAATAACAATAACTAAATGAACTTGCAACAGGCATTTATTTTTTGGGCTCGACTCCGCTCAAAAACCGGCAGTGAAGCAATTTCGCCGCGTTAGTGAGATTACCGGAGGCCCTAACCCTTCCCTTTCGCCTATTCCCGTCCTTCCCTTCTCCTCCCTCTTCTCCCCTTCTTCCCCCTCCCCCTCTTCTCCTACTCCCATTTTAAAGGGCGGCAACGTACTTGTGACTGTTGAGTTATAGGTGCCCGTGGGCGGCGGTAGTCATTTACTATCAGGTGACCCGTCTGCTCGTTTGTCCCCTATACCATAAAAATAAAAATAAAATACAACAACTTATCCAGCAACTAACAAAGCAGTCAAAAACGTGATGGTAATAAATCGTGAAATCTGATGGCTTCTGCACTAAGTGATTCAGTTTACTAAAGCAGGTTAAAGTTATATTTTATTCTTCTTATGTGCATTGTTTCTTAAAATATAATTCAAACTTAACAGTTATGTATTGCTAAAATATTTTGATTAAACCAATCATCAGCTTATCTCAGTCCACTGCTAGGTTCTTGGTGCATTGGGCTGATGAGCTGTAACATTTACATATTTTAAAATTTCTTGGAAATTAATTTTGGAAAATAAACAAATTTCTTCAAACAAACTCTTAAGCTGTAACATTTACATATTTTAAAATTTCTTGGAAATTAATTTTGGAAAATAAACAAATTTCTTCAAACAAACTCTTACGACGACCTATATATTAAATGACACCGCATATTGCAGTTATAATCATTAATACTTTCAATAAATATTTAGTGGCCAATACCGAGTTAAATCGAGGTTTTACTAGAGTAACGAACATAGCCGTTTGAGCGGCTCTTTCGGAAATTGCGGCCCTCTAGCGCTTGCCTTGTGATATATATGGGCTATTGTTGGCCCCAACGGTGGGCATTTGTTATTCCAATTCTACCGTTATTTAATGCGCCCTAGATAAATATTGTGAACCCTTTTTATGTTCGCGGATACGCAATGTGATCTAATTTGGTAGGAATTTTATAAAAATACGTCTTGTGGAAAAATGATAGGTAAGTTTGTAGAGTGATGGGGCTATTTGTCAAGGTGCCCAATAAAAGTAGATACAATATTGATGTCCTTACAAATTGATATCATTATATCCAAAATATGGGTGGTTACAGCACTCAAATGATCTTTATAATAATAATATAATAATAATACGGACACATCTCACACATGGCCGTCTGATCCCAAACTAGGCAGAGCCTGTACTATGGTAACCAGACTGCTGATAAACATACTTATATATATTTTTTAATATATTTCTAAATACATACATGTTATAGATAAATATTACACCCAGACACAAAACAAATTATCGTACTCATCATACAATTATTTGTCCTGGGTGGGAATCGAACCCACGACCTCTGGCTTAGCAGTCAGGGTCACTAACCACTAGACCAACAGGTCAGTAATGTTGTAATTAGAATAAAAAAATAACTGAACAGAACACTATCATTTGTTTTGAAATTATGTACTGGTAGCATCAGCTATCTTGGCGCTATTTTACTATATTTTCTTACATTATTTGTAAATTCGCAACAAGAATCCACGTGGTACATTTTATTCCATTTATTTTCATGTTGAATGTAATACTTATCATACATAAAGATTGAATCTTGGGCAGTAAGTCTGTAGACAAGGGAAACATTTAAGCAGTCACGGCTACCGTGAAAACTGGTGACTTGCAATTTGATAGAACTTGTCATACATCAGGCCTTGAGTAGATCTTGCATGGAGTACTGCAGTCACCTTTGGGATGACTCAGCCAAATATCAACTTAAAGCTTTGGACTATGTTGACCGAAGAGCTCGTAGGCTTATAAACGACGTCATTCTCTCGAATAGGAAATGGAAATGTGTTTATTTTTCCAGACAAATCCTGGAAATCTTTAAGAGTAAAGTGAATAGGTTTTTCTTGAATATGCGCGTCCTATCTTTGTCTTCATTGTCACTTTTCATCAGGTGAGATGAAAGACAAACACTATTCCAATTTATCAATAAAAAAATCTGAATGTCATTGTTTCCAAATCCCTTTGTGGGCTGGGGCACTGGGGCGGAGATGAGCGAAGCAGAGACCGCATGTTGTCAACCATGAGACCCTAATAGCTAACACTTTCCGTAGAGATTACAGGTAAATACATATATTGTGTATGGTTACACAGTACATCAATTTTATTTTCATCACATTGCACTGTACTGTGGAAAAATGATTTAATCAACAAACAGGCAAAATTAAGTTCTCATGCCAAACTATCGAAAATTATTTCGATGGTTTGACACCAGTCAATAATTTGATATTGGCCAGTTTGTAGAAAGATACTTTTTGTGCAACACGGTCCAATTTTGATGTGGTGTTCGATAGAGATCCATTTATAAACATCTGATATACAATCATTTACAAATATATTATCTGCGTAGATGTATGAATCCTAATATGAAATATTCTCAATGGATCTCTTCTTGTCCGGCTTATAGGATAGGCTGCAAACGCATGAATGTTAAGAAGAGATATGTATAGTACATCGTTGTTTTTTACTTTTATTGCCCTATTTGACATCACATTTGTTAAAGTTTCGCGACGGCCTGTATAGTCGACGATCATAAAATTTAAAAAAACAAGTGGAAATGCCCATATGCCTATTTTTTGGGTGAAATAGTGTACACAATTGCAAATTAATCAGTATAAACAAACATACATAAACTTACATTCGTATATACACAGTATACAAAAATAATGACGGGATTGGCAAATTTATGCAAATTGATTTTTAAACACACATCACTCCTTATATTTTTGTCTAACTGCGTTTAATAATAAATTAAATAATTATCAATTGGAGAACCCTAAATCTCTATAATATAAAATTAACATCTGTTTAAATATGTTGAACATTTTTAATATTCGTTAACAAATTGTCCCAGAATATACAATACAAGGAATATCTGATGACATGATGTTGTCTCCACATCAAAAACTCTTATTTATTTTATTGAAAATAGGGACAAACTATAATAGATAATAACACAGTTCACTATTTAATAAAAATAAGTTAATAGATATTATTTTGACTGGTTATACCGGTAACGCAATACTATTGGTCGATTGATAAATATTAACGAATAGTGAGATTATAAAAGGGTAGGAATAAGTGGCAAACTATTTACTTGAGTGGAACTAGAGGTACGAACAACTTGGCAGTTACTGTTAGTTAGTGATTTTCATAGTTTATATCAGTGGTTGTGAGACTCTTACTTACAATGACATGTGTGTTTTTCTTTGAGTTTTTTATAACGAATAGTTTTGAACTGCATGTGAAATAGCAAACGCCTATCTCAGCGACATTAAATTAGCGGTGACAAAACTTTCAAAAGTAGGGCAAGACGAGGAACAATTTGTAAAAGTTATCTTACTTTAAGTTTTTTTTTGTAGGTATAAGAGGAGCAAACAAAATGTCGGAGAGTAATGTTGTTAGCAGTTTGTTCCTCCGTTACGGAGTGGTTTCCTCACCCGCAACTTCAATATCCTTGCGATAAGTTAGTTTCCAACAAACTTGACTTCTATGACTTTTCTACAATAGCTCGCCATTTGTTATCCATCTAATATTATAAATGTGAAAGTTTGGATGGATCGATGGGTTGATGGATGGATGACTGTTTGTTACTCTTTCACGCAAAAACCACTGAACAGATTGCGATGAAACTTGGTATGTCGATAGCTGGAGACCTGGATTAACGCATTCCCACGGGATCGAGACTTACGCGGGTGAAACCGCTGCTAGTTGATTAATAAATTTATTCTTTTAGACGTTATGAATACATTATGAGGTTACTATTATTTTGTGAAATGTGGTGTACAATGCAAGGTGTAAGACAAAGGTTATGTTCATATTTTAGACTAGTATAATGATGTATTCTAAATTGTATGTTTATTGCGGCAGTAGCGTAATGGCTAGCGTCAATCCATTGAAAATAAACGCAAAAAAATTCAAAATGCAAAATCATTAAAAGGAGATGCTCCGTTTTGGGATGACTAATTGTACAGTATATCAAAAAACGCAGAAAAAAGTGAGATTATTGTTAAAAATAAAATACTTTAGTTTTCTACTATAATTGAGTTGCACAAATGAATTAACAAATGCGATATTTTGTAAGTTTTTCAATGGTCCCACAATATGGCGCCCTTTTAACCAAAGAGAATACAGACTATGAAAAAACGGGACAAGTGCGAGTCTGACTCGCGCACCGAGGGTTGTAAGCAAACAAACTTGTATGTATGTACACGTCCATCTCGGGAATCAATTCTCAAAGATTTTAGCCCGTCTATTCCGAAAGACAAACTTAACTTTACGGTTGCGATGTACGACAAAGTTAACTTTTCAACTGCAAAATATAAATTTGTAATCACAAAAACTATTTTTTATATGTGATATAACTACATGTTAACGACTTTCGAAATTTTTCCCTTTAATGGTGCTATCAAACCTTGCTTCTTACCAAATTTCATGATTCTAGGTCAATGGAAAGTACCCTATAGGTTTTGATTTACCTGCTAAATGTTCAAATTTGGTCAAATATAAGGCTTAAGTGGCCATATCTTTGATTGAGTTGACTTAGAAGCTTGATTTTTTACAGCTTCAATGGACCACAGACTGATGCATCCACGGGTTCCTACAACAGCCCAAATTTCTGGTCGAGATACGACAACTTCATTCAAAATGTAGTCTTTTAAAGACCACCAACTTTATTAAAGCGTCCTTGGGCAGTTTGACCTATTGTCAGGCCTATTAGTGTCTTAAAAGTGCAAGTTTGATTTCATTGTTCACCAACCAAAACAATTAAAATTATATATTAAAAAAAAAATATTATTTTTTTATTTATATTTTTGTATTGAGTCTATAAAGTTAATTTATCTTGTTATTTTGCTGCGCGGCCCGAATTGTATAAAACTGCGCTCGCTTTATCTTATTTAATGCTGTATCTCTGATAATTCGCTGTAAAATACTACAACAACTTGTCGCTTACATATGAACGACATTGCTTATCATCAAATTATTAAGTTACCTAAATACATAACAGACAAAACAATTATCACTCAAAGTACGCTTTGTAACTACATAAACTATCTTCATAATTGTGAACATTATGCCTACAACGCTTAACTTCAATTAAACTTGAATCATTATGCTCCGATAGAAACGTAATTAACAAAACGATATTAAGTGGAAATTAATACAAGTTCTCTTCTACAAAGCTCGTCACAACTCGAGGTCGGCTGAAACTTGGCTTAACGTGTTTCCACCACGATAAACGACCATTGTAATATTCCAACACACTGCATACAATACTTCTTATTGTTCTCAACATAAGGTTGGGTTCTGCTCAACAGGTGCGGATGCTATCTGTAGTTTTTCCTTGTAGGTGTAAACAAGTAGAGCTAACTGTCATTGTCATGCCTGGCCTTTGTACTAGGAACGGGGCTAACTTAATCCATGCTCATGTCACAGCGCAATCGACTTAGTGAACCTAATTTGTATTTAAAATATTTATAATGAAATATTTTGCGTTGATGAATAAGCTTTTTGGGACAATGAAGAGTTTAAAAGAGCAAGAAGGCACGTTTATTTTGAATTGATATTATAATATTGTAATGAGATTTGCCTTATTAATAATGTAATTATTTATTGTCATGGAGGATGGCAGGAATTGTATAATAAAAAAATAAAGCAAAACTTAGTACTTATTCCTTGCACCGTAGCGATTACATACAAAATCATGTTAAAAAAACAGCAAACGCAAATGAAGTTTTATATTTTTTTATTTAAATTCGATCAAGGGGCTCGTTTTCTTCAAATGCATTCATTTTTATTTAATAAAATTACATATTTTTTAGAGTATGCAAATAATTCAATTTTGTAAGTATTCACTTAAGAAATTGACTACAATTAAAACTACTTCTTAGGCAAAAGCACAGCCTCTAAAATAAAATAGTAAGATATGTCGTTATAATAAATACAAACAAAGGCTAGAACATACTCTATTTTAATATTTGTGTACACAAATTGATCTTAGATTGACGTCGGAGAAGACCTCAACTTAACGACCACCTACTTTGTACTTTCCACCTCATTACCTCTGTTTGACAATCTGGATACGGGCTTCTTCCGACCGAATAACGAAACGGAAATCAACACATTATTGGCAGACGAATTGAAAATTGCCAGGGGAAAAATCACAAGAGCGAACGTACCTGCTATTCCTTGGAAATGTATAAAACAGGTCTCGTGAGAGGTTACGGCACGGTACTGGAAATAGGAATTGATTCCAAAGATGCACTTCCCTTCTAAGACTTCTTCTTGTTTCAGCTTATAGAGTAATTTTATATAATTTAATCTCAGTATACTGTCAATGTTCTCAGAAAACTATGTACCTACCATTTCTCAAGCCAAATCAAGACGCAATATTAAATTATAAATAAATAAATTGTTATTTTTCTAATCACAATAGTTTTCTTATATAGGTGATTGGTAACTGTCTTTTGTAGATTGTTCACCGTGGAGTGTATGAATGAATTGGAAGAAATTGACACAGACAATCCCTAACCACATTTTTATCCCACAGATGTCCCCATATCAATAACTTTTAAGTTTTATAATAGCACTGTTAACAATATAAAAATATACCTACTGATATTTGTTAAAGTATCGTATCTGATTGTATACAAGCAAAACACACACATAATAAGGCTTTGTCAATATCAGAAATTAGTAATAGAATCCTCCAAAGCTACAAGTTGGTTATGTGAGCGCTTTTTGTTACTAAAATCATACTATAAACACAAAACACGTAGCGACGTTTATAATGGTTTTTATTATTATCAAGGTCACTTTACTTACTAAGCCTCTCAAAACCGATAATTTTCAAAATTTCGACGGCAAATAAGATTATAAAAGGTTCAAGTTCCAATTAATATAACAACCAAGAAACATGAGTATGAAGTAAAACATAATATGTGATAGATATTAATAAAGCAGGCAATTTGTAATTACGATGATCTAGTTCAGCCTCAGCCGCCCTTCTGTATACGAGTAATTGGGTAGTTCAGTAGACGGTACGAAATGATTAATTACTATGCATACCACGTGCAGGCATACACGCAACGACCTATTTACGAAAACTATTAATAACACACTTGGTTCGGATTAGTTTTATTGAGACGTGGATTAGTGAACAAAGAAAATCATGTTTTACGGAAAAGGGTTGAAGCACACAGAAGGTTGAAATAAAAGAAAAGTTAAGTTAAGTTAAAGAGCACTCGGGCTGGTTATCTTCCTCTTCTTCTGGTGCTACTACTATCGGAGCTTAGACACTAGACAGCATCATGGCTCTGCGGACTTTTGAGGCAGCCGTTTTGAAAAGGTAGTGCTGCATCGAAATCATTCGCACAGGTTCTTAAGCCACAAATGAATCTTCCCCTGAATTATTAGCTGGCTAAAGACAACACAAATCTTATCTTATCTATCTTTAAATATTTTGCGTGAGGGCCTTGTTCCAGCACCATATAACAATATTGAAAATACGTAGCAGCGTGCTATATATATCTTTTTTTTATGTCATAGGGGCAAACGAGCAGACGGGTCACCTAATGGTAAGTGACTACCGCCGTCCATGGGCACCTGCAACTGGGCCTTTAAAGTAGGGGAAGGGAGGAAGAGGAAGATAAGAGGGGTAGAGGTTAGGGCCTCCGGTGACCTCACTCACTCGGCGAAAAACAATGCAAGCATTGCTTCACTGCCAGTTTTCTGAGAGGCCGTGGTATCACTCCGGTCGAGCCGGCCCATACGAACTGAAGCGTGGCTGAAAAAAATTATAAGCTAATTATTTAACTGTTGAATGCTGATTGTTTATGTTGTAGACATAATTTTCAAAAACTAATATTAATCAAGCGTTGTTATAGCAATTCATTACTTTATATTATTAATATTTAAAATGGAAAGATTAGAAAATCTTAACAAAACACTTTCCAACATCCTTAAAGCAAACTGTGAGCATTCCCATCAAGGAGCTTGATAGACTTAAATAACTTACACATCCTAACATGCAAACTAAGCAATATAAACTCAAAATCCAGACGTAATGAAGACGAAACCACAAGTAGAGCTAAGCCTGGCTATAAATACGTCCAGTGCAAGTTAGTGAATGGTACAGTGAATAGGCTTAAAGCTTTAACTGTTTAACCGCATTAAGGGCCGGGCTGTCACTCAGTCGCAGCCGCCGCCCGCCACCTCTGGGAGTCAGTGGTACCTCCGAGCTAACTTAATGTGATGCCAGCTGCTTACGAATGTATGCTTGTGGATAATTTCGGCTCAAAAAGATATTGTAGACTCGGTTTTTCAGTTTTGGGATAGGTTTACCCAGCAATGAACTGCGATACACTGATTGACTAATTCATGAAACCCTTACGTTTAAGTTTTAAAGAAAACTCTAAACTTTGTGGGTTTTCTTGATACCTAGCCCATTAAAGTCCTATGTTGTTTAGTAACATAGTCCAATATAAAGATATTATATAAATAAATATCACATTTCGAAAGAGAATAAATTACAATTTCAATAATATGTGTTTTTATGCTATAGGGGGCAAACAAGCAGACGGGTCACCTGATGGTAAGTGACTATCTTCGCCCATGGACACCTGCAACTCAAGGGTCACAAGTGCGTTGCCGGCCTTTGAGATAGGAGGACGCTCAATATATCAATTATTATTTATCTATAGAATATATACCCTTTAGAGTCCTTTTAAGTGCCTACTCCAAAAATGATAATTACAGACAAGGTTTCCCAACATTATTTGAGTTAGTCTACAGATAGGGCACACCACAATTGTGGCGGTCAGACCCTTCATGTAGGACTGGCTAGAGAGGCGACATGGCATCCTCTCCAACCGGCTGACGCAGGTAATCACCGGACACGGCTGTTTCGGTAAGACCTGTGTCGTATAGGCCAGGAGCCAACGTCTGCCTGCCAGAAGACGCCCCAGGCGCCGGAGAGTGCCGAATGATCTTCGGTCTCCATGAGCGCTGGTCTGGGAGTAACGGGTGGGGTTTTCCGCTACCCACAGCAGAAGCCTAAACTGGAGGTAGGCTAGGCCCCCGAATTCCACGGTAGACTACTGCCCAAAAGGCGGCCAAGGTGTGCAGTAATTCCCAGAGGTGTCCTTCTTAGGGTATACCCGAGTCCCATGCAATAGACCTACTTGTGACTGACCAACGTGTGTTTTTTTTCGGCTCGATTCCGATTCGACATACCACTTCACCGGTGAGGTGATGACCCGTGGAGTTTTCTCAAAAAGTGTTAGTGTGCAGATAAGTGTACATTTATTTTATATATAGAGTTTAGTTTAAGTGATAGGCATATCGGTCATAGTTTACTTGTATACGTTACCAGTGACATAAAGATTTCTAGTACAGGTTGTTTCCTTTACATCCTCTGACACCTAGTCTTTCCTTTACATCCTCTGACACCTAGTCTTTCCTTTACATCCTCTGACACCTAGTCTTTCCTTTACATCCTCTGACACCTAGTCTTTCCTTTACATCCTCTGACACCTAGTCTTTCCTTTACATCCTCTGACACCTAGTCTTTCCTTTACATCCTCTGACACCTAGTCTCTGACAGTGACGTACTACTACTACTATAGATCTTACTCTCGAAAAGTTATAAACTATGAAAACAGTGTCTTAACTAATAAACCGTATATAAAACCAGATCCTCGCTAAAAGTCTAATTATATTACAAGTATATGCTCTTTATTTCATGCGGCAAGTATTACAATTTGCCAGTAAAATGTCGGAGACTCCAACGATTGCACGAAACGAGTAATAAGTCAAAAAGAATCTACTGGCGGGCTTCTTATCTAAAATGAGCCGCCCCTGGACATGTTCCCGTGACGACGGGATCAACACACACATACATACACGACGTCTTAGATGAGAAATAATGCCTTTGCCTCCCTTCCAAAAGCTGTGTACAACAGTGCCAAAACACTGATTACGTATTTTCTTCGAGTTAAGCCGAAAGTTGGCGCCAAAGTAACTGCAATTGTTATAAGTAATTGGAGATTGTTCTTGGTTTATAACCTCTGCTTGCATTTAAAATTATTTAAAGACTTTATTTATATACAGTAATTGTGTGAATAACATATAAACAGAACCTTAGTTGGAGCAGAATTTTATTAAATGTTAGCTTTTTACTGCTATTTGTGTTTATTATATTTCGTCGTGGCAGAGCTATGCTTCGGCACGTATGGGGCCGGCTCCACCGGAGTGATACCACGGCCTCACAGAAAACCGACAGTGAAGCAATGCTAGCATTGCTTTTCGCCGAGTGAGTGAGGTTACCGGAGGCCCTAACCGTTAATCCCTCAAAAAAACAAATTATAGTTGGGAAAATGTAGTTATTTGATACGGCTCTGCCCACGTCTTCGGACTCCTAATTTCACTAATGAAATTAGCATTACTAATATTGTATTTGTATATGTTCAAAAATAAAGATAAATCAAATTGAAGAATTATACAAGTATACTACTGCTATGAAGACGTATACTACTGCTGATATGTTATTAGGATAATTCATTATTTCTAGCATGTAAGTGTAGTGTGTATGTTATGTATGTGTATGGAATTAAGCAATTTATGTATGTAAATGGTACTGATTAAAATTATATACACCTTACCGCTTAGGCTTACTATTAATTATTATAGCAGTTTTAGTTTAAGAAATAAGCAGACCACTACTATATTTTTTAGAATTACTTCTGCCTTAATGGAGAATGGAGTTTACAAAAGTCAAGTAAGCTAATCTACCAATTTTAATTTACTACATGTTGTTAGCTTTTTAATATATATGTTACTTACAACTGCTTTACTTACTTATTATATAAATTACCAAGATTGAAGATATGGTACTAAGAACGTACTCATAGACAGATGTTCATGTTTTTATATGCATATAAGCACTTAACATTTTATAGTATGAACACAGGTATCTCTAGAAACAGCACATTTTGGCATGCGTTAAAAAATATTTATCTATGAATGTTCTACGTAATTATTATAATACGAATTGTTATAATACGAAAGAATTTTGCTTGTTTTGCCTGTAAAACCGTACAACTTATCAGCCATAATTACTTATTAGCCATAACCACTTATCAGCCATAATTACTCACTGACATCTAAACTACATTCAATTTGATACTTATTAATAATTGATAAGTTGTTATAAAATGAAAATTACTTACGTCGAATTTAATATCACATGAAACATTAGCGGACGTAATTTATTAAAAATGGTACATTTGTGCAAAGTTGTTTCAATTTGGAAACATCACAAGACCACTAACTAGTAGATACCCGCTATACCCCACGGCCGCTAATGAAGCAGTAAATTTGCGAAACTGAAGTTTCTCTAACGCTATGCCATTTCAAAACCGCATCAAATATTATTCACGACGGGTTGGACACCATGAATAATGGATAGCAACCCGTACCCGTGCTTAGTGTCAATGAGATCACGCGCACCCGCTTCCATATTGGATTATTGCGAATAAATGACAAAAATGGTTTCCGATTTAGATCGGAAACCATTTTTGTCATTTATTCGCTCGCGCCGATGCTAACATCGGCGCGAGCGTTTGTAGGATTCGTAAAGTATCATTTATATTATTTATGTATAGCTAGCTGAAACCTACGATCTGTTTAGGAATGTATTGAGACGATACAAGGCACAACTGATTTCAGCTCGATTTGGAATACCACCCTTTAAATGTCACGCTTTGTCTGAAATAGAAAGAAAAGATAAACAATTTTTTTGGCGGATAAACAGCGCAAGGCGTTACAGTGAGTTACAAAACAATACCTTGTTACTAAAGAAATAGGATAAATGAGGATAAAATAAGGTATCCTGCCCTTTATGTTCCAACAGAGTAGTTGTCGACATCTCAGCGTAAGCGGGGTGATTTGAGGCGCTGCTTTTCAGTTGGCAACTTTACCACATATTCAATTAGGTATTGGTAGGTCGCAAAATATAAAATACAAGATGCTAATGGTGGAGAATAGAGTCGCTAATGCAGGGTTGACTTTATAAGCTTTTTCAATGTTTAGCAATAACTGTTTTATAGCTTTAGATAAAAAACAAAATAAATCAATAAATTTAAGATCCGTGACCGATGTATTTACAAGGAAATTATTCTTTACACGTTATGGCATCACTATTTTAAGCGTTTCAAGACCCATACACCGATATAATTCTGTGAAAACGTACTAACATTTAAGGACATGATTTGACATCTACATTATGTCCGTAATAAAATATTTTATTTTTCTACATTTAAGCAGAAAACTCATCATCTTATAGATGGAAACGGTAAAAAGTAATAATCTTAAAAAGGAAAACTTATAAGAACTCTGTTACATGAACCTTTCGTTATTGTCGTAACGTTAACAGAGTTCTCTAAAGAAACACTGTTCTTTAATGGGATACCTAAGTTGGCACACGTCAACCTACTTGGGGTTAGCTACCTGATGGTAAATCACGCGGCTAGCAACGAGCTACGTTTCATTCGTCTTCCAAACCGTCAATCATAACTTTCACAATTTACAAGGCTTCGCGCAATGTATTGAAATCGAAAAGGTTTTCCTTCAGAATTCATTAGCTTCCGCATCTTGGAAGGAGTGGTCGGTTTACTTAAAAATACATTGTTATAGGTAATTATGGTAAAAAGATTCGGTCGAATGGCCCGCAGCAATACAGGTAAACATGGCCTCGTATTTTCCCTGCCTTATAATTGAATAACGACCCCTGCTGGTTCAGCGGATGCTCAAAAATAATTCCATTATCTGCCTCTCTCTTTCTTCTGCTCTCATTTTTTACATTTTAATTTAGTATATATAAAAGTTATTGGAATTGCTTTCTAAAATATGAAACATCTTTGAACAAGTATGGTTCAATGATTTAATTTTTATAGACACGTCAATAATACTTTCATGAATTTCTACTAAAGTTACCACAGGGTGAGTTCAATACTAAGCCTTTGGCACCGTGGCTGTTAAACTGAATTGATTACACATTTACTTTCATTATTTACGTGTGTGTATGCGTTATATGCACATCTATGATTATTAAATGTGTGGCTCAATGGTTATAAAAATCAGGATCACACTTTTTAAATTACAATACACAATACAATACAATACTCTTTATTGTACACCATGAGGAACATTTCAAAATATTTACAAAGACAAAAAAAAAATGGTACAAACGGTGGTCTTATCGCTAGTTGCGATTTCTTACATACAACCTTTAGATTATTATTGTTGTGTGTGTGTTGTGTGTAGTGACAATTATTATTTGATTAGGTTTTAGCCGTGTTCATAATTGTTGTAATGTTTCAGGCCTCCTCTCAATATGATAAGGGGTCTTTAATAGGCCACAGTCCACTACGCGGATCCTAATGCTGTTTTCATATTTTAAGAAAAAATTGCAACATTATGGAGAAATCTCAAATTTCTTCAACATTTCTACAATGTGTCTTAATCATGACACTAGAAATTTTCATAGAACAAAATAATGTTGTATTTTATAAAAATAAAGGACTATTTAATTTTTACAGGGTTTGATTTTCTATAGGGTTGGATAGTTCCCTATTCGAACAGTTCAAATTTGCGTGTATTTCCCTTACCACTCTGTTCTATTTCATTACTGAATTACAAAATTCGTATTACACATAAGATAGTTTGATATAACTATGAACTTAATTATGAAAACTGAAGCTTTTCCTTTCACTGGATGAAATAAAATTGCTACCAATTAAGGAAAACAAGGTGGCCGTGCCGTCGGATTAATAACCTTAATTAACGGTTAAGGACAGAGGGTGGATCGTTCTTGATCATTAAAGACGTTCTCGGGTACCGCTGGGGACATAACTTGTCGTTTAAGCGCTGGACTATTTCAAAAGTACGTTGACGTAAATGATGCTTCATGACAATGTCGCAATTGGCCTTAGAAGGGTTGTAATAACTCATATGTAATCAAAATCAAAATCAAAACCATTTATTTCAATTAAACCAATAATAGATATTTTTGAATTGTCAGGATTATGAGTCAGTCAGACTAAGTCAGTCGTGAAGCTAGTTGCCTGTTCCAATGCGTAGATCCTATGGAGAAGAATAGGCAAGAAACTTCAAGGACACTCTTTTTCAAAATGTTTTTTACAAATTTCTGGTTACATTTAAGGTTTACAACCATTCCAAGGTTGATTACACTGACAATGTAACAAGAAGAAAAATATTAAGTATACAACTAACACACACAGTTCACGGTATTAGTCGTTAACATTCACCGTAACGCATGCTGGCAAATATAACACGCATGGCTCATATCAGATGACTTATATTAATGAAGTGTGGCGCTTTCGTTTTATCAGTCTACATATATACGCCAAGATATAATAATAACTTCACACATTTCACACACGGCCGTCTGTCTGATCCCAAACTAGACAGAGCCTGTGCATACTTATATATTTCTAAATACATACATATTCTAGTTAAATACACCAAAGATTTCATATTATATCTATAGCACAAATGCAAAAAGAATCTCGCTTGTGGAAATTCGAGATATAATATCATAAAAAAAGCTTAAGTGACAACTTGTTTTGAATCTAGATTTTTGATTTCATTTTAAAATTTTAAGTAGCCAATGTCGTTATTTATTTAAATGTTTCGATGAATGAGCTTTCATAAATGTCACTCACGAAAGTTACTAACTGTGATGTTAGACTATTTATTTGCAACAGTACCTAACTGTAGTTTATTAAATTAAACAATAGAATAAACAACACAAATACGGCTGTATTAACTCTCCATATTGAATAAACAACAACATTTGTCACACATGGCAAGTTTATCAAAGACTTATAAACCATCCATTAGTGAAATAACTAATAGTATTATAGTAATGTCCCAGTTCAAATTTCCTCGTTTCTGTAAATAGAATCAACCAATGGAGCTAAAGTGAGTCATCAAAACGAATAACTAACAGGTACTCAAAGGTTCAATGAACTCGTAAAAATGCCGTTCATAGTAAATGTATCGGAATTCGAAAAAATTATGGCGACACAATTATTGACCTAGGGATCGATGTCATAAAAATAAATGATCACTTTTATGGCGTCGGCGCGAGTCCAACTTTATGATGTGGGAATTTCAGTAGCCTCATAGTATAATATTACGCTTATCTGCGGAGCTTCCCAGACAATGTTCCATCCATAAGTCTACCGAAATTTAAATCCAATTTTTTTATTTATGAATTATGTAAAATGAAATGAAATATTATGAAAAGCCATTAAGTAATCAGAAGTGACATGGTTCTAATTCATAACTTTATTTGCTTTTAGTTGTGTGTACCGAAGGTACAGGGTACAGGGACGGTACAGGTAAAGTTATCAAGCCGTAATTAATAACTAATTCCGAGGTCTTCAGTCTCTTAGAGGAGTATAAGATTCGAATGACAGAGTTAACGCAATCAAAAGATATATCGTTTCCCCATCAAACTCTCATTACTCATACTCATTGTCCTAGAACCATTGAAGGACGTAGTATCATTCTAACCATTATTATAAATGCGAATATGAGTTTGTATGTTTGTAACGCTTTTACACCTCAACTAATCAACCGACCATCATGAAATTTTACATACACGTTATTAAGATTAAGAAGAAATGCTGTTGTCGAAGGATACCTGCACCTATAGGCGTACCGAGGGTAGGGGGGACAGGGGAGGGCAGCTACCCCCCCCCCTGGCTTTAGCAAGCTTACTTAGTACGTCAAATTTATGATTTGCCCCTTCCCCCCCCCCTCCCCTATACAGGCAAAATCAAAGCTTGGTCCCAAACCGTGATGACAAAAAAAAATTTGCCCCCCCCGATCTAATGGACTGAATCGATGGACAAAATCTATATTAATGCGGAGCCGCTGGCAAAAGCTAGTTTATAATAATAATAGTTACCGGCTGCGGTACAGCTTGCATGAAGCCATTTTTAGTTAAATTTCTTATAAAATTATTATTATTTATAGTAATATTAGGGATGTTGACAAATTTTCGGAACTGCTTTTATTTTATAGCTATATTATGTAAGAAACAGTCTCACAACCACTGATAAATATAAACTATGAAAATCCCTAACTAACAGTAACTGCTATGTTATTCGTACCTCTATTCGCACTCAAGTGAAGTGTTCTCCTCTTATTCCTACCTTTTTATAATCCCACTATTTGTAAATATTTATCAATCGACCAATAGTATTGCGATACCGATATAACCAGTCAAAATAATATCTATCAAGTTATTTTTATTAAATAGTGAACTGTGTTATCATCGAGTATAGTTTGCCCCTATTTTTTAATAAAATAAATTAGAGTTTTTGATGTGACGACAACAATTATATACCCTTACTTAACGCAAAAAATAATATTCTTTTAAAAAAACTTAATTGTGGAAAATAAAAATATACAATAAAGTTAGGTACTTTTAAAAATTTCCGCTAAAACACTTACAATGATTTAATTATTTTTATAACCGATTAACTGACCGTTCTCCATAGAGGGCATAGAGTAGTATAAGTAAAAATGTGGGTAAGAGCATGAAACCAACTGACAGCTGTCAGCTTGTTTATCTGTTAATGACGTATGAGATCTGGTTGGCGGTTACAGTCACGAGATAATAGTTACTATTTTATCATTTATTACACATCAATTCATTTATTATATATATTTATTATAGCTTTTAAAATAAAAAATATATGGTTTAAAGTTTAAAAACACCACAATTAATTATTTAGTTAGAACGTAATATAAATTTGTAATTAGCGTCAACATCCCAATTGGTAGTTTCCTATACTCAACATTTTTTTTTCTCTTAATATAGTCAATATAATATCTTGAAATACTATAAATAATAATATAAATAATAGTGGGTAGTATTTTTTAGTTTTGTAACTCCTATCTACTCTTCCATACGGATTTGTGATTTTAAATTATAAATGATACATTGTAAGAACTGAACTCGCGGTACCGTCACGCTCAGATAACATATCTACAGATGTGTGTGAACACAAGCGCCATCTATCGGCGTTGCACAGAGTCTATAGGCGGAGGGTGTTGGCCTGCGGACGGACGAGTTCACTTTAAGTGTTGTCACCGCCGAGTCAACACTAACCTAGGAACTGTACAGTGTTTCTTTGCGGGTTTCTTTAATGCATCAGTGATTTATTAAATATCAAAAGGGATTTTTCTCATGGCCCTTCGTGCCCACATTGTGCCTAATCCTGTGTCTGAGGATTCGACATATATATGTATATTATGTATATATGTGTGTGTGTATGTGTTTTCACTTCTGACGTGCAGTCCTACGACTGACAGGTTTTTTATTAAGTCACAATGCAAACAAGTATTCTCACCAATCGAATACTCCTCAAACAGCATCCATACATATACAGCACACCGTTGTGTTTATGCTGATGAGTAGATACCAGCTACGTAGAGAGAGAGGGGAAAACATTTACGTGTCTCGTGAGTACTTGGCACCATGTTTGTAAAATAAAGCCTAAAGTGTCGTAAATCTTTTAAATCCATTTTAAACAAAAATGTGACGAAGTTAATGTAACATACAGTATGTATGTGTAGCATATGTTAAACATGACATAACTTTGAATAAACACGATTCTCGGATGTATACAAAATTTGCACAGTGAGCTACAATTACGAACACACTTTATAAGGTATTCCGTGCTATATGTACGCCAACAAATTGCATTCCTCTCTTCATAGCTAGATATTTTGCCATGCCGTACAAAGGGGATATGACACGCATTATAAATTGTCTATCCATAGTGCCGGCGTACCGGTTGCGGACACGAAAACATTAAAATGACAAATTGTTCATCGCTGTGATTCCATTTTTCACGACGAAGGAGGTACGCCCTGCCATTACCGCGTAGCTACGCTTACGTATATTAATTCGCGGAATTTAATTTACGTCCACGATTGAAGTGGTAAATTGAAGATTTTTTTGAAATAATTTCTTATTGATTCGCCAACGTTTGATTAGTGATCAATGAAAAGTTCATGGGCTTCTGGTTCGCTGTTGACGTAATAGACCAACATTGAAGAGCTGTTTCTTTATTAAGATTTAATTTTTGAAATATATATAATATATGTCTCAGTAAACATTTTATTGGCATATTTTCGGACACTAGATATCGCCTGCTGGTAGAAAATCGACAATAGTTCATTAAATTTTAAATATGTGTATTTGTAATATCAATCGAGCTATTCATTTCCAGTATAAGTTAAACTGTCACTGCATAGACTCTTCCCTAACATGACAGGTCAATATATATACTGGACCACATAATTTATAACACGTAAAACCTTAATTAATATTAATTAAGGTTTTACTCACGTATTTATTTTCGAGATACTACGTCACGTCGGGTCCAAGACTAGACTAGTAGACGCATATTCTAAATCATAGGCGTACCCAGCTTTTAGTCCAGGGGGAAAAAATTATCTTGCCAATTACATTTTCAATTACATTGGTCGACGAAAATTTTTTAGCCTCCCCTTTTACCAATATTCTCACTCACTACGGTTCCTAACCTTTAGCAGTTAAACGAGTTCCCTACTCGAAGTCGAGTCCTGTATCTCGAACATCATTAGCTCGAAAGCCCCTCGTCGAATGACTTAAGCTGGACAAATCATGAGGTTTATAGTTTGTTAGACCGATGCATCAAAATCTAGAAAGAACATAATCTCGATGGATCATATGCGTGAAGTACAAAAATGTTTAAGCATCACAAGGACATCATCTCAAAAGATCATAAGGACGAATTTAATAATTTAAAAAAAAATGTTACTACAATTACTAAATAGTAAAGTCTATGTAATGTTTTTATTTAAGCTAAACAATATTTCACTATAACCTGTCAGATAGTACCAAGAAGTATGGCAGAAAGTAACACCTACTGATATTGAATATACAACAGAACTGAGAATAAGTGCAATAAATAAGTTAGATAAATCCTCTGTGACGTGAGTTCTAATAAAAATATGATTATCGTTTACGTGTGTGCTATTGGCAACACATGAAGTCGAATAGTTGATGGCACTTCTAAATACATATTCTATGTTTTGTGGAATATACTTGTCGGTCATAACTTCTAATGTAAGAAATAACATGCCACCTGAAAAATTATATTAAGACTAAATTCGAATAGTTGTAGTTCCTTCAAATCTATTGTAGATATGGAAGGACCAGTGTTTTGTTTAGTTCCTCGGAAACGAAAGTCTCTGACGACAAATGTATTTTATTATATTAGTTTGTTATTCTTACCTATCAAATAAAATACCATTTTAAATTACTGATCATCAGGTTTTGATAAATGATATTCACGATAAACTTTGGTACTATTAATATCTTTTGCATTGCTACTTGACAAACGCAGCATTACTATACACCTGTGACGGAACACCGTGTGGTTTTAGTCGGTTCGATTCCGACATACTACTTCACCAACAGCCATGGTGAGGTGATGACCCGTGGGGGTTTCCACACGAAAAAAGGTGACTTCTGATAATTTTAGTTTAAATAATAAAATAAATTTATTAAAAAATCTAATTATTTTAAATAGACCTTTGGTGTGCGACTTAGGACGCAACTTGCACATCACATCTTCCAAGCTCAGGTGGTGGCGCTGCAGATAAATACAAACACAATAATTCAATCGGCCATTTGTTCTGTGTCTATACTCTATTCAACTTCCTCTGAGACAAAAGGTAAACAAAGAAACCAATGTTTCTCAACGAGTTGATCGATAGTAAAGATGGCCGGTGTAACCAAACTAATTACAAAATTTCATATTTCTACGTAAATTATTTACCTTATCACTACTCCTCAATTTAGTAGTGTTATAATACGTTCAATGTTTGAGAACAGCTACAGTTTTAGGTGTTTTTAATGTCACTTTTTTTTTATTCTAGATGCATATAAAATGTGACCTATTAAAAAACCTTTTTCTGGTTTGTTTACCTTTTGTCTCAGAGGAAGTTGAATAGACTATAGGTGTTATTTAGCTGTAATATATATGTATTTAGAAATAATTAAGTATGTTTATCAGCAGTCTGGTTATCATAGTACAGGCTCTGCCTAGTTTAGGATCAGACGGCTTTGTGTGAGATGTGTCACAATTATGTTTTTGAGCCATTTGGGGTCGAGACGTTAGGGTCGTGAGTTCTGAGCGCTCATTCCGTTTACAAGGAACTAGTTTAGCGACTGATCGACACTTCTCGTGACGCACAGAGAATTAGCATTGCCATTCAACGTGTCAATGCTGCCAGCCTACTGGGAACGCTACCAGTAAGCGATGATGGGGAGGAGTTCTTTGACGCACTATAACGGCACTGCAACGGCACAGCTGCAGCACGGCGCCGCCTAAAAATGAGGCTACCGCTAGCCGGCAGCGTGCTTTACCACGCGTCACCATGAGGTGCAAGCTCGCAGTCCGCACGCCAGCGCCGCCTGCAAGGTGCAAGCTAATTTAGTTCCATTTATTGTGTTTAGTTATAATTATGTATAATTTTGTGTTCTTTTTAGTTAAGTGGGTTTGAATATAATTTAAAATATAAACAAAATATTCAAAACAGAGAAGCAGTATGTTTTACACAACAAAAATATGACATACTACAGGAGTCGCTGTTTTCTTATACTATTTATTGCTGTCCGCCTCACAAATTGGAGTTTGTTTAGACACGAATGTTGTTTGTTTTTATGAGTACCAGTACAATTCAAACAAAAATAAAGAACTGATGATTTTTTTAAACTTAAAAAAAGAAAACAGTTTTTCAAGTTGTATATTAAAATGTTCTGTTTCTCCCTTATAGCGACATGCTTGAGCAAATGAACTCGTTAACACTCGTTTAACTATTTTTTTTGTCGTGTAAAAAGCTTTAAGCATGTGTGTTCACGTATAACAAAGTATTTAGCATATCACTTAGATTGCTGAGTCGCTATCGCTTGCTCCAATGATGACAGTAAGTGGCTAATAGTTACACCGCTATAAACAAAATTTAAGGAAAGAAAATAAATGTAAGTTCTTATCATACAGTGGTAATCGAAGGCTGATACTCCAGAAAAGTATAGGATACATATGTCGAAAAAGCGTATTAGCTCTAAGCAATCGGTTCCAAAATCCAATAATAAAAAAGAAATATTAAAAAATAGCCCCCTTTTTGATTTATTTACAGTGACTTATATACTAGTTATTTACATTAACTTGAGAGAGGGGTTTGTGCGTGTAACTGTATTCTGCTGACGCCTTTATTTGTTGTTATGGCAGTGGACGTGATCTCTTATTTGTTTGTACGTGAGTGGTTACTTCCTTGTAGATATCACGCCGCTTACTCATGACTGCCATAGAATTCCCCCCTTTGAAATTTCCTGAGGTTTTTTTTTTTTGCTGGATTGCTGTGCTGTGCCTGAGTTTTGTCCTCCGATTACATGGTTTTGCTGCTCTCTTGATGCTTCATTTATACGTTGTTTATTTCTTTGATAACTTTTGTTATTTTTCTGTTCATAGCTTTTGACGATTTTCTTATGACGGTGTATACTGCCGTTATAGTTGTAATTGTTACTAGGATCGCGACTAAAACGGCGATCCATACCTTTATGCTATCTATTTCTTCCGTTAATCTTGTATGGTTCCTGTCCGCTCTTGTTGCCATTTCGTTGTTTTGAACCATAGTAATTTGTTCCTGTTCGTGAATGGCGCTGTTTCCCATGTTTTCGTTGGTGCTAATTAATGTGTGACTGATGTTCCGTTTTTCTATCGCCCTTTAATATTATATTTTAAAATGAACGGTGGGGTGTGATCTTCGTCCGGAACGTGTGATTTTTATGTTTAAGTTCTTGTCTGTTTTATCTTGATCTTCGGGTTTTTTCTTATCTTCCTCGCTAATCAAGAATGCTGGTTTCAGTCTATCTATTGACACGTTTGTTTTCTTGCCGTTTCGCTGTATCGTGAATACTTTGTCGTCATGTTTTATCACTTGGAACGGTCCGTCATAGGGTGGTGTCAATGTTGAGCGCAGTTTCTCAGAGCGTACGAATACATGTGTGCAATTAGCTAAGCGTGGATGTACGAATATGCTCTTATTTGAGCTTTGTCTTTGTGGGATTGATGTCATGTGAGTAATATCTTCCTGTATGTTATTTATCAATTCCGGGTATGTGTTTTCGGTGCCTTTCTCAAAGAATGCTGCTGGCAACGTTATTGTTGTTCCGTAGACTAGTTCGGCTGGAGTATCCAGTGTCTTGTCGAAAACTGGTACGCAATCCAAATAATACCGATGCTAGTTCTTGTGTCCAATTTACTGTGTTTCCTCTTGCCATCAGTGCTGCTTGTCGTCCTTGGTGCGTTGTAATGTAGTTTGGGCATCCAAATCGTGTAATGCATCCTTCGTATACTGTTTTCGCAATCGTTTCTGCTGATATATCCTTAATATCAATCATGGTTACTATGTACCTCTTATTTTGTGAAGTCGAGAGGGGTCCCACAATGTCAATGTGAATATGGCTAAATCGTTCTGCGGGCAAAAATTTTCCCAGCGGTGATACTGTGTGACGCTGTATTTTTGATAGTTGGCACTGTATGCACGTCTTACACATCTCATAAATATCCTTGTGCATGTTTGTCCATACGTAATGTGACGTAATTAGTTTCTTTGTTGTATTTCTACCAGGGTGGCTCATGTTGTGAAAACTGTCGAATATTTGCCTTCTATATCGGTATGGTAGGTATGGGCATTGCTTTCCATTGGAGATGTCGCAATATCTTAATTTTTTCATTTTCTACTGGTACTAGTGCCATTTTCAGAGACTTATTCAATTTAAGTTTTTGTAATTCACCGTCATTTTCTTGTATCTGTCTTAATTCCTGCCAATCGATAATTTGAGGTAATGATATCGTTTCTATGACCCGTGATAGTGCATCCGCGACTACGTTGTCGAGGCCGTTTATGTGCTTTATTTCTGTGCAAAATTGTGCAATATATTCTAGGTATCTTATTCTTCTAGGGGACTCATCCATTGATGCCTTCTTGTCGAATGCGTGCGTCAGTGGTTTGTGGTCCGTGTAAATAGTAAAGTTTCGACCTTCTATCAGTCGTCTAAAATGTTTTATCGCCATATATATTCCCAGTAATTCGCGATCATATGTAGAGTATTTCGTTTGTGCTTCGCTTAACCCTTTTGAGAAGAACGATATAGGCTTCCATTTTCCTTGAACTTGTTGTTGAAGGACTGCGCCTACGCATTTTAAACTAGCATCCATCATGATGGCTAGCGGTGCGTTCGTTTCAGGGAACGCTAGAGTCGTGACATCTCGTATATCCTGTTTACAGGCTTCAAATGCATTATTTGCTTCTTCATTCTACTCTATGAGTGTGTTGTTGTTCTTTTTTGAGTTTCTAAGGTATTTGTTGAGCGGAGCTTGGTGTCTTGCAGATTTTGGGACGCTATTTCTGTAGAAGTTAATCACTCCCAAAAATCGACGTAGCTCCTTTACTACCTTTGGTTTAGGGTATTCGTTTAGGTTAGGTTAGTTTAAGTTATTCGTTGGGGTCATTCCTTGGCTCGTTATATGATAACCTAGGAAATCTAGTTCTGTCTTTACGAATTCGCACTTGCTTGCGTTGATTGAGATCCCGTTCTTGTTTAAACGAGCGAATACTTCCTCTCGATGCCCGTAATGTTCTTCAATGCTCTGGCTGATGATATCGTCGACAAAGACGTATATATAGTCCAGATCTCGGAATAGGGTGTCCATGAACCTTTGAAATGTTTGCCCTGAATTACGTAGTCCATAGGGCATGTATTTCCAATGGAATAGCCCCATTGGGGTAATAATGGCGGTCTTTTCTGGTTCCGCTACCTTTATTTGGTTAAATGCCTTTTTTATGTCCATTTTACTGAATAATGTATTTCCACTTGCGACGTATGTAAAGTCTAAAAGTCGTGGTAATGGGTATCTGTCAGAAACAGTTATTTTGTTTAGCGCGCGGTAATCCCCGCACGGTCTCCACTCTCCATTCTTTTTCTTTACCATGTGTAGAGGAGATCCCCATGGACTGTTTGATGGCTCGCATATCCCTAAGTTTACTAGTTCTTGAAACTCCTTTTTTGCTGCCTTATATTTGTCGGGCGGTAATGGGTGGGCTCGTGCATATACTGTGGGACCGTTCGTTATTATGTGATGCTGCACTCCATATTCGGGTGGCTTTTTTAAAGAAGTCAATCTGGTGATACTTTCGTATTTTTCTAATAAGCGCCTAGTACGTTCTGGGAGTGATGCGTCGATTGATCTTATTGAAGTTGAGTTTGCTCTTGCACTTTTTGCAGGCGTAATTAATCTTGTTTCTTCGTCGATCAATTTCTATCCGTGCAAATCCACTAATAATTTGTGGTGCTCTAGGAAATCGGCTCCTAAAATGGGCATTTTTACATCTGCTACTATGAACGTCCAGGTAAAAGGTCTACGTAACCCCAGGTTTAAGGTTAATGTGCGCTCGCCATAAGTTTCAATCGTTGATCCGTTTGTGGAGTATAACTTGTAGTTACTTGCCTTTTACTTGCTCTGTGTGTTCTGCAAAACGGATATGTTAGCCCCTGTGTCTATTAAAAACCTATAACCACTGTTTGAGTCGGCTATAGTTAGGCGGTTTGCGGGGTTTAGAGAGAGGGTTCACAGAGTCCCGTCTCATTCTGTGCTACTATTCGTTTCCCGATCTCTGGTTATTTTTGTCAGATTGCCATGCGCACGGTTGTATGCATTTATACGCGTTTTGCTTGTATCTTCTGTGATAATAACAATGTTCGTGCTTCGTCATCTCATATCGCGATCGTGACCGAGACCGTGAATGCGGCCTTGCCCGGAATTTGCTGCGTTGCATAGGTCGGCGAGTGTTTCTACTACGTAGCTCGTTGATTTCAATGCGCATCGCTGCAATTTGTGACGTCAGCGTAGTTATAAGGTTTACGTTTGCGCATTCCGTTGACGAGTTGTTTGTTTTGTATCTCATATTCTCATATATTCTATCTGCCATTTCACATAATTTGGCTCGTTCTAGGTTGTCGGAAACTGCTAATATGGAAGTGACTGACGCAGGGAGCTGTCGGAACCATCGTAACCTAATGGTATCGTCGTTCATTTTTCCGCAACTAGCTTCCTTCATTTTTCTCAGTAGTTGTGATGGGGTCGAGTCACCTAAGTCCATTTCCGATAGTAATTTGTGGAAGCGGCGATGTTCACTTTCCTCGTAACACCCTATTAGCCTGTCTTTTATTGTGGTGTATTTGTCGGTGTCTGGCGGGCAGTGATGTACAATGGTGTGTTACAATGTCGGGGTCACCAATTTTGCGGAGGTATTGAAAGACTTCTGTGACTATCGAATATTAATTGATTGATTTATTTACAGTGACTTATATACTAGTTATTTATATTAACTTGAGAGAGGGGTTTGCGCGTGTAACTGTATTCTGCTGACGCCTTTATTTGTTGTTATGGCAGTGGACGTGATCTCTTATTTGTTTGTACGTGAGTGGTTACTTCCTTGTAGATATCACGCCGCTTACTCATGACTACCATACATTTGTGGCGGCTATCCTACGGCCACAATCACGCGTCCACTGGGTGAACAAGCCCATCGTTGCACCTAGCTTACACGCGCCGGCGCGCGATGCATGCGGACTGCGCGTGATACCGGTCGGCGCGCAACAGAGACAGCGCGACAAGACACTCGGCTCCTAGCTTTGTTCCGCGACAGTCATTCATGTCATATTCATTGTTGTTTATATTATTGTGTACCCACCTTGTCGTAGCTGTAAATAAATCATTATATGTCATTACTAATAGTACTATTCATTGCTTAATCACTCGTCATTCTCTTACCTTCACTTCTCTGCATCTATCCACTGCTTACACTGCTGACACTGTTGCTGCTGTTACTTGGTGAAGTATCGTGTGAGTTACTTACCTACTCCACAACTATTGTTGCTGTACCCTAGCGAAGTATTGTGTGAGTACATACGTACTCCACACATTTATATATATTTTAAGTTTGTGTGGTGTGTGGGCGTATGTGTGTGTGTGGGTGTATGTGTGTGTGTGTGTGGTGTGGGTGTGTGTGTGTGTGTGAGGGATGCATTTTGGATTATAATATACTTAGTTTAATCAAACTTTCCGTATCTTCATAAGATTTGGACAAGAGCCATATGGTAACTTTTTCTTGCATTGCGATCTAGTTAATGGATAGATGTTGCAATATTCATTAGCAATATTATATAAATGACAGCTTACAACACTGTGGTTGCGCGCTGCCAACGCACTTCTGAAGCTTTGGGCTTGGCAGACCTTACGTGCATGGCGCTTTCTTGTGACTTAGATGATTACTTGTGACTTAGATTCCAGACTAACATGCTTTTTGCAGATTGTTTGAAGCACAAAGAGCTGTCTGACAGTAAGCAGTTCACATTCGTGATATAATTGGGCAGTCGAATATCTAAAAGGCTTAAAAGTCATAACCTTAAGGACTGCTCGTTGTGCTGGCTCTAGGGGCAGAAAATACGATTTCACAGCTCCACCCCAGACAGATATACAATACGTTAACATACTAGACCAATTTTATGGTGTCAAATTCAGCTGAGTAACGTAATTTTTTGAAAATGAATATCATCTTGCAGACGCGGGCAGTAATATTAGTCAGTTGATATTTCCATGAGATAAGATTATCAATAAACACTCCCAGATATTTTGTGTGAGTAGATCTCAGTATAGTTGGGCAGTCGAAGGTATTAGTAGATATGTATGTCGAACAAGTATGCGCTCTTAATTTGAATGCTTCCAGAGATGGTTGGGCTATAGCTGTCTTTGAGAACGTGATGTAAGTAGTTTTGTTGAGGTTAAGTGTTAGTAGATTGTTCGATAACCACTGCATTATATGACTAAGAGCGCATTCTGCACGAGCAAACACTTCCGGCCAGTTTTTGCCCCGAACAAGTATTGCAGTATCGTCTGCGTAGGTAATGATAGAAGAATAGGGAACTGATAGGGTGCACAGGGAGTTTATATAAAGTAGGAAGAGGGTTGGACCAAGGATCGATCCCTGTGGGACGCCAAAAAGAAGGGGTGCGTTGCCACTAACAATGTCATCTATTTTTACACACTGTGTCCTTTCGGAAAGATAATCTTTAAAAATTCGAAGTGCATATCCGCGGATGCCCATTCTCTCCATCTTTAGTAAGAGGTGCGGAACAGAGACAGTGTCAAATGATTTGGTAAGATCAAGAAAATTTGACAGGCATTTTTTTCCATTATCAAGGCTATTTACTATTTCATCAACCAGAGAAGCCCCCGCATCTTCAGTCGATATTCCTACCCTAAAACCAAATTGATTCAGCGCTAAAATATTGTTTTTCTTTAAAATGTTTCTTAAGCGGGTGTTTAGCACCTTCTCTAGGATTTTGGACAGCGCAGGCAGGACAGATATGGGCCTGTAATTAATGACATTGTCTCTGTTTCCACTCTTAAAGATGCATAGGCACAACTGCCCTTTTCAGAGATTTGGGAAAAATCCCCTCAGCCATAGAAATATTGCAAATGTGGGTTATTATTGGTACCAGGGTGTTTGAGCACTTTTGCAATAAATGAGCAGGAATGGCGTCCCATCCGACAGCGGCATCTTTACGCAAACTTCGAATAATTAACTCGACCTCAGACTCATCCGTTGGCAACAAGACAAAGGAATCAGCATTGATGTTATCATTCAACAATTGTTTATTTTGTGTTAGGGCTAATTTGTAATGCTAAGTCGCTACCGATGCGGGAAAAGTACTCATAAATTCGGTTTACAGATGTCAAATTATCGCTGTCCATATTTAACAGTTCAACAGGGGATTGTTTAATGGAATCCGTGTGTGTAATGTTTTTAATTATTTTCCAAGTAGAGCGTGGGTTATTGCGTGCTTTCGTTCATTATTCTCGTAGTTATGTTTTAATCTTTTTAACAATTTGTTGCAGAAGTTGCGGTATCTGAGATAGGTTAATTTAAGGATATAATTATTAGGATCCATTTTAAGCTGTTTACTCATGGAGTCTCGATTGCGTATACATCTGAGCAACCCTTTAGTGATCCAAGGTTTGAAAATCACTTGTTTAGATGGTATGTGCATTATACTAGAGTGCTTTTGTATTAGTGACCCAATACTTGCAATCATCATCCCAGATGCAATGTTAGGATCAGATGTATTTAATATTTGCGACAAATCTGGGTTTAAAACATCCGCGTAAACAGAATAATAATCTACTTTGACAAAGTGAGTTTTGGGTTTGTTTGGTCTTAATAACATTTCCATGCTAAAGAGAACCGGTGCGTGGTCTGTGATACTGGAATCAATTAATATTATTATATTATAATATTTTATAAGTTACTTTTATAATTTTATTAGATGATGATTGTCGGTCAAATGCAACCCTGAAAGTATATTTGACACGCTTAAGCAGGCTCCATTTAGTGAGATCTCGCACACTCACAATCATTGTCAACTCGCTTAAGGCAATGTTATACCACGTTGTATGGTAGTTATCGATAGTTTGCTGGGCGATTTCTGGGCAACCACGATTTTTTGGTATTTTATTTAATCATTTCTTACATGTCTTCAATAAAAGAACAACTTACTTATACAACATAATATAGATACTAGACAACGTTTTATTCGGTAAGGATGTCGTAAAATAGAATGATTCCGTTTATGAAAATACATAATCCGTTCATAACAAATTTATATAAGAACAATACTACTTCAGGCATTTTCGTCTGAAAGCACAAACCTGCTACAAAGCTGTACAAGACGACCATAGTTTAGCCGTAAAATCGGTATAGCCATCAATCTGAGAGAGCACTAAACATGGAACACAAAAAGAAATCTCGCTATGAGACAAACGGATTCGTGATTGCCGAACCTTATCCGACATAAACGAATGCCGTAAAACGATTATCAGTCATCTACACTGTATTCGTGTAAACACGATTACTGAGCCCGGCCACGCGGCTACGAGACCTCGCTCGACCGAGCAAACAACAAGCAGTAAACGAACAACCGAATATAATTTATTACCAGTGAAGTGTTCACAACGGTGACATTACGCTCACATAAAATCGCTTAAATTCAAATCGTCGTGTAGGTCCCGACGCGGTCGCGTAGGATTGAATCGCTTAAGCGACAATGTCGTTTCGGTTCACCTCAAATTACTCGAATGGGTTTTCGATATACCGCCCATTTGATGGCGAGCCCTTTTAACTTAGGTGAAAGCTCCTGGTGCAAATTGTAACCACTAGCTGTAATGGCAACACGTAGTATCTATTAGGGTACCGTTCAATAGGCTTTTGAAGACGGAGAAAGAAAGTATCATTATCAAAATACCGTCTTGGAATGCTTTCGTAGATTAAGCTATCATAACTTTACTGTGCTTACTGGTTTTTAGCCCCTGCCGCATAAACGAGGGTTGTTATAAGTTCAACATACGTATCTGTGTATTTCTGTGTCTGTCTGTGGCATTATAGCTCCCAAATGGATCAAACTATTTGAGTGCATTTTTTTTTTATATTCTAGGGAGCAATCGAGCAGACGGGTCACCTGATGGTAAGTGACGTGATGGTAAGCCCATGGACACCTGCAACTCAAGAGTCACAAGTGCGTTCCCGGCCTCGGCGGCTCTGGATTATGCCGCATTAATGATGATACTGCAGGAGCAGGCCAGTCGCCAGAAGGAGCAAGCCCGTCACCGGGAGGAGCAAGCTCGCCAGCTGCAGGAGAGTGTTCTTAGATATAATTCAAGAAAATCTGTTCAGCCGTTCGAAGATCATCAGTTTTTTTTCTAATCGTTGAAGGGATTTTCTTTAATTGATATTAAAACACCTTGCCTCTAATTATACAGGTATCATGGGCACTCTGAAGTTCGTAGACTGTTTCAACACTTTAGACGTCGAATATTCATAAACCATCAAGGTAGACCAAAGAGGACATGTTAAACTTATAAATGTAACACCATTCTACATCTTTGATCAGCAAATAAATTATTATTTTATGTGGATAATTCATAGTGAGTATTTTTCAACATATAAATCTGAAATAAACAGATACATTTTGGCCTCAGTCAATCATTCAAAAGAAAGAACTATTATATTATTAAACAATGAGATAATTGTAGCCTGTTGCTTCCATGGCTTTTTTGGACACATTTTTTGTCGACGTTTGTAAGAGGCTGGTTAAAAATAGGTACCTATCTGGAATAAAAATAATATTTCCAAAAATACAGTCAAGTTTAATAGCTCACATACTTTTTAATAGCGAGACAAGGCAAGAAAGCCTAAAAGAAAACCCGATATTAATAGAATTACTTCAAGAAAATACAACCTCCTACTCAAGTTTAAAAATGGACGAATAAATAAAGAACATTTGGTTGTTGTCTTTCAGTTCTGTGTAAACTCTGATGGTCCGAGAAACTAATATTTTGGCAAAGTTATTATTACGTTTGTTATGATATCTATAGAGTGGAATTCTGCGTTGAATTTTTGGAAGTCAGCTTCATGATTTTAATAAAAACACTGTCTGAGTGATGAGGCGCCGCCAGTCGCACGGCGCGCGTGGGAGGTACTTGGCTCAAATAACTTTATTCTACCACTTCTGTTACGACCCCGATGAATTTATTTAGCCCCTTTTTGTTTATGAACTTTTCGGTTCATGTTTTCTGTTGTAGACAATTGAAACCAATTATGAGATGAGCAATAATAAATATATATTAATAATAAATATATATAAATAAAAAAAAATATATATATATATTAGTGAAACAGAAGAGAGAGAGAGGGGGATAGAGAGAAACAACTTTACTGAAGTATTTAAATTGTTATTATAGGTACTTATTAGTCGTCGTTTTCTATGTATGTTCACCTATTTCTCGGCGAAGAACGGCTATAAAATACCGATGTCATTTGGCACTTAAATCGAAAAATTCGTCCTGAAAAACTTAAGTAGTGGTACTATTTTTTCAAATAAAGTATAATCCTTACCTTGTGGAATGTAATAATAACATTGTTTTTTTAATAATAAAAAAATAACACAAGATAAATCACAAAGCTTTTAATAGAAATAATTAACAAGAAAAACGTTTACAGGTAATAGATACACAAGGAAATAATTTAGAGTAGACTAAACACCAATGACACCATATTATCTTATATCCAAAATCTCTTGTACCTTGTAACTATATTGTAACCAAAAAAAACTAATAGCCATATTTTGTATTAGCCGCATTACGAAATAACCAACACGGAAACTAAAAATCATTACTGCAAACAAACTCCGTTCCATTCCGCACCTAACAAATCACTACAAGTCAGATACATTAATAGGACATATTTTACCCTTTACCCTTTCATATTCTATTATTATAAATGATCTGTAGTGTACCGTTCTACTTTTGGGCCCACGAATGATTGGCTCAATAAATTGTGCCACAAACATGCGCAAAACATCAACAATTCCAGATACTGACTTGACAGCAGGCGAATTAATGAACACCGGGCAGAGTGGATTTATTACGGTTCCATAGGGAATACGCTCTCATCGATAAACACTGCTGTAATTCCTAGTTCAATATGCTCTTTGAACCGCCTGTACTCGCATGGTAAGTGCACCAGACAAGTTAACTCCTTTCAAGTTGCTGATATTTCTTCTGGGATTATACGCATTAGTATTGTTGTTGTTGTATTTTATGTTACAAATTCAAATTCAATATCTTTATTTTATAAAATTGATCAACAAATATTCGAAATCGTCTATTTAATAAATAATTATTATAATTAAAAATTATAGATCAACATACACAGAGTCACTGCAAAAATATTTTGCTTTGTCAAATATAAAATTACTAAAGAACAACAGAAAAACATAATTAAACATAATTAATACATTAACACATTAAAACAAAACATTAAACCATAATTAAATTAAATTAAAATCGATTGGGATTCTCTCTTTGGTTCTTTAGGTATGGAGGACTGCATTTCTATGTTTTATAAGTTTCTAAATGATTTGATATTAAGGTATGTTTCTCGTCGCCTCATAAATTCGTCTACTTCAGTTCCAGTTTGGTATACCTTTGGTAAAGTTATTATATGAAAAGCGAAAATTTCATAAGCTCTGGAAAATGTATTGTAATCCTCTTGATGGAGATAGTTTCAAAATACTTAGAAAAAGGGATTGTTATAATAGCTATATGAATTTCTGTGAAGGAGCAATTAAGAGAAATCCCAAGTTTTTCTGGACTTATGTAAAATCAATTTTCTCGAAAGGTAGTGTACCACAAGTTATGACATACAGGAGAATTTCAGTTTCTGACGGTGAAGGTATTTGTAATCTGTATAATGATCATTTCCAATCAGTATTTGAACCGTCAAACCGCGATTTTGTTTACCCCGCTCACCCTTAAAACGCACTATTAGACGTTAACACTGTTGAAATATCACAAAAATGGTTCTTAAGTATTTGAAGTCAGTAGATTTAAATAAAGGTGCAGGCCCTGACGGGATCCCGCCTATTTTTATTAAAGAGTGCTGTGATTCCCTTTCAATACCAATTTTTATTTTATTTAAAAAGTCTTTGTCAACGGGTTGCGTTCCTGACATATGGAAAAGAGCTCTGATCACTCCTATACCTAATCGTCATAGAAAGGTATCGTCCAATATCTAATCTGTCTGTTTGGCAAAATATTGGAAAAGATAGTTACGAACCAATTATTCGCTACCGTGCGGCGAAATATATGTCCGTTTCAGCATGGTTTCTTTAAAGGCCGCAGTGTAGACACGAATTTACTTCATTTTACAGAAATTATTTTGACTGCCATGGAGAATAAATGTCAAGTCGATGCGATCTATACAGATTTTGCCAAGGCTTTCGATAAAATCTGTCATAATACCTTACTATTGAAGCTTTGGCACCTTGGTGTGCATGGTGATCTTTTTCGCTGGATAACTTCCTATGTCAGAAACAGAAGCCAGGCTGTGGCTGTTAGTGGTTTTACATCCTAATACAAACCCATAAGCTCTGCTGTGCCTCAGGGCTCGCATCTCGGACCCTTGCTATTCATTCTGTATATTAATAACATCACAGACAATATAAAGAACTCTAACATCCTGCTTTATGCCGACGACACAAATTTTTTTTGTATTATTCGTGAAAGCACAGACTGTAAATTACTTCAAGATGACTTGAACAATTTTGAATTTTTCTGTCAAAATAATAACTTATTTCTTAATACAGACAAATGTCATGTGATCACTTTTTCCAGAAAATTAAATCCCATTGTTTTCGATTACAGATTGAATGGTAGGGTTCTGGCCAGAGTCACTGAGGTTCGTGATTTGGGAGTAATTCTAGATAGTAAATTAACTTTCATTTCTCATTTAGACCAAGCCGTAAATAAGGCCCATAAACAATTGGGCTTCATTTTAAGGGTTTGTAAACCCTTTAAAAATGCGTTAACTTATAAGTTATTGTAAAACGCTTATGTGCGAAGTAGATTGGAATTCGCTTCTGAAGTCTGGCAACCTCATTATCAAATTCACATCGATAAAATTTAAAGGATTCAGCGTAAATTTGTAAAAGCTCTCGATTTCCGGACCGGGCACATACATGAAGATTACGAAACGTCTGCCAAATATCATAATCTAATATTATTAAAACATCGCAGGGACTTATGTGATGTTACTTTCTTATTTAAAATATTAAATAACTATGTAGATTCCCCTTATTGTTACAAAAAAAAAAATTTCGATTTCCGTGTAAACGAGAAAGAAGCTGTCGTAAAAAGAAATTATTCTCAGGCTACTACTTGTTACGCAAGTAATAGTTTCATTAGAAGAGCCTGCCGTTTGTATGATGATGCGCTGTGTGAAGTTGATATCTTTTATCTATCTCTTAACTCCTTTAAGAAACAAGGTCTTCACTGCCTCACAAACTCTTCTTGATTTTTTTAACTCTTTCCCTAACAACTTATGTTTTAAAAAATATCTCTGTTGTTTTATTTAAAATCTGACTGCTCTCACCTCTGCTCTGTCAAATATATAAAAAATTTATAAACATGATCTGTACTGTTATAGTATTTAAATTCATAAAATTGATCTAGATTTTGTATGAATTTAGAGAACTATTAGGTCTATAAGTACATATAAATATGTTTATTCTTAACATGTATGTGACTGTTTGTTCCTCAATAAAAAAAAAAAAAAATAATAATAATTACATCTGCCTGTTTCGATCTATAATCGCCCGTTTCCAAATGGTTGAGCCTTGTGAGAAGAAATCGGGAAAACAAACTCACGGCCACTCTTTAAAAAAAAACCAGACAGTTTTAACAATATTCAGTAAAGCCTACTAATATTATAAACCTGAAAGTTTGTGAGTATGGATGTATGGATGTTTGTTACTCTTAACGCCAAAACTACTGAACCGATTAATATGAAACTTGGTATGTAGATAGCTGGAGACCTGGATTAACATATAGGCTGCTTTTTATCCCGATATTCCCACGGAATCGGGAGTTAAGCGGGTGAATCCGCAGGCAGGCGTATGCAAGGAGATCTCGTATACATTATTTGTGTTATCCCTGTAACGCAGCGACACGCGAATATTCAATTGCTAGGTCTGTACAAAGTATAAGCAAATTATGCATCTACAATATCTTGAGTCATAATAAGGGTCCCCAAAAATTGCACCTGCAACAGCACCAACCAACTGCGCTATCCATGTAATATTTTCGACTAACTAAATCCAATTAAACATACACATTTCCGGATAAGGTTAAGGATCGATGAAAATTTCAAATATCGAATATTATGGAATCGTACCTACATAAACTCGCGCCTGTATCCCCGAACGGGGTTGGCAGAGGCGTTTTAAAATATATATTAGTCCCAGAAAAAGGGGGCAAGCCACTTCACTTGCCGCCGCCGCTGACTTCGTGTCTGAGGCCTAACACGAACTGGCTATTGCGGGATGTCCGAGCCCTCTAACTACTGTTATCGAGTAACACTTCCGGCTCACATAATATGTGAGCCATTGTTTATGGATTACTTTATTTACATCCTAATGATTAGGCAATATATAGAACTCATTATTCGTTTTATAATATAATTAATAATTTTATAATCAAGTAAACTGTTATCGAGTAACACTTCCGGCCTCATATAATATGTGAGCCATTATTTACGAACTAGTTCAGGTAAATCCTAACTATTAGGCAATATATAGAATTTATTATTGTTTTATAATATAATTAGTAACTTTATAATCAAGTAAATAGTTGATTCATATTTCTTTATATTTATAATATTTTATTGGCGCCTTCCGCTTGACAGCTTTCGGCGCAATAAACCTTTAATGTTATTTATGTTATATAATTCGATATTATTAAATAATAATTGCACGTAAATAATCAACAGAATAATTAAGATAAACAATGTTTAATATTACCTACTAAGTTTGTATTAAAATAGGTCAAGATGATTGTATAAATACCGGCGGTTAGCATATTTCGATGGCATTTCGTATTCTACCCGTCCTAACGTATATTAAAGAGACTATATTATTTCGTGTGGATATAAAGTGTGTTAATTGTCGCCGCCACCCTGATAATCCTTCTACACTTCAGAAGTGGGATTATGTCAGGCCCATACATTGACGGACTTGGTACGAAGAAAAGGAGACGCTGCGAGAATGCTGCACCCGACAGCGACGAATCATCTAGTTTTTTTTCTTCTTCATCCGATCACGAAGAGACCGTTGAGAAACACGGGCGATACAAAAAGCGACGTGTCACCCAAACCGATGCGGAGGTTATTCCAACGTTCCGGCCGGATGAAAAATCTAGCAACGTCAAGGGATGGCTGCACAAGATCGACCAGTTGGGCGACGTATATGGATGGGACAACAAAGACCGCCAGTTCATCATGCAGATACGCCTTCGTGGGTCGGCTAGAGACTGGTATGACGATCTGGACGACTACGATCTCACGTGGAAGGGGTGGAAGGACGCTCTAGAGACCGCGTTCCCACGTTCTACTGACTTTGTAGATCTACTTGAATCTATGCTCGCTAGAAAGAAAACTAATTCGGAAGGTATGACAAAATATTTCCACGACAAGGTTTCCTTATTAAAAAAATGCAATATCGTTGGCGAGCCTGCAAATTCGTGCATAATTCGCGGTCTGCCCATGGAAATAAGAGCTAACGCAAAGGCTTTCCAGTGCGATACACCACAGCAACTATACTACGGATATTTGTCGTCACTGGAAAACTACAAACAAGTTGAAGCTAGCCATCTGCGACCGGCTACCACGTGGAGAAGAGGGGGCGCCGTTGCTCCAATTGCAAGAGGGACCGACTTTCAACCGAAGAAATGTTACGCCTGCCGAAGAGAAGGTCATGAAGCAAAGGACTGCAAAGTGCCGCGCTGCGAGGTGTGCCATCGCCCGGGCCACACGTCGGCCAGCTGCTGGTATGCGGCCAGCTCTTCACACCCAAAAGTGAGTAATGTCTTATTTACAACATACAACATATACGTAGATTTGTACAAAAAGGTAGTGGTAATTAATGGTTGTAGTCTCATTGCATACATAGACACGGGCAGCAAATTAAATATTCTCACTGTGGCATATGCTGATTAGTTAAGATTAAAGATTAAACCTTCCGTGGTTACAATGAGAGGTTTTGGAGGCGCATATTCGATCTCTTTAGGAACATCCCACGTGAATGTTCACATAGACAATATTATTTTAGGTGGATTTGTGGAAATAACGAATAACGACATGGCTGATATAGATTTAATAATCGGACAATCAATGATAAATCAACCTAATATCAGTTTAATTGTATCACAAAATTCTGTTAACTTCGTGGGTAGTAGTGATACTTTTAATAGTACTCTTAGTGATATAAAATTACATGAAACAGACTTTATAACAAAATTTCCAGTGTATTTAAGACACAGCTGTATAATACCACAACAAAGTGCTGCTTTGGTACACGTTTATCTCGATATTAACAGTAATGAAACATTTCTTGTGAATTCTGTATATTTTGAGTTGGGCTATATGTCTTATGTAATTTTGGGTGGACTTGTAAGGTCGAAAGATTGCTTTTTAAAAATAATTAATATCGGAGACAAAATAATTGAATGGAAACAGAATAGATTAATAGCACGCGCGGAAATTGTTACTAATAAAAAGAAGAGCCTACAAAGTAGTACGAATGTTATGATACTTGACCAATCTACTGACGAGGAATTGCAATTATGTGATATAGATATAGGAGATTTAGAAAAGAATGATTGCAGTCGACTGTTACGGTTACTGAATAAATACAGACATTTGTTTGCGAAAAATACAAAAGATTTGGGATGTACAGACATACTGGAGATGCATATTCAGACCAAAACTGAGCAGCCTGTCTTTTGTAAGCCTTATCGACTCTCTCACAAGGAAAATGAAATTGTAAATGGAAAGGTTCAGGATCTTATTGATGCAGGTGTAATACGGAACTCTATGTCTGATTATGCAAGTCCAGTGGTCCTTGTAAAGAAAAAAGGTGGTGATTATAGGTTATGTATAGACTACAGAGCCCTCAATGCACGCACTATTAAAGATCGATATCCTCTGCCTCATATAGACGATCAGGTATCCCGCCTCTCTGGTAAATCTTTCTTTACAACTTTAGATCTAGCACAAGGCTACTATCAAATTAGCTTATCTAAAGATTCTATTCATAAAACTGCATTTGTTACGCCTTCTGGGCAATATGAATTTTTAAAAATGCCATTTGGTTTAGCGAATGCACCAGCTGTATTTTCACGTCTTATCAAAATCGTTCTAGGTAGTTTAGGTAATGACGTAGCTACGTATCTCGATGACGTCATGCTACCTACAACTTCTGTTGATGACGGTCTTAAGTTACTAGATAATGTATTAAAGCTCTTATCGGAAGCAAATTTGAAATTAAACCTTAGCAAATGTTCGTTTCTTAAGAAAACTGTTAATTACTTAGGTCATGAGATAACTGCAGGCACAGTGCGACCAGGACAGGCTAAGATTAGTTGTGTAGCTGAATATAGAAGACCTCGAAACGTGCATGAAATAAGACAGTTTATTGGTCTATCATCTTATTTTAGGAAATTTATTCGCGGGTTTGCTGAAATAGCTAGACCTCTCACGCAGTTGACAAAAAAGGATATTCGATGGACGTGGGGCTCTGCCCAAGAAACTGCATTTCAAACGTTAAAAGAGCGTCTTGTCGAGAGACCAGTATTGGGTATATACGATAGAAGTGCTCGCACGGAGCTTCATACCGATGCTAGTAAGCTAGGGCTGGGAGGTATCCTTTTGCAATACCAAAGCGATGGTGTTTTAAAACCAATTGCTTATTTCAGTAGGGTTACAAGTAAGGAAGAACAGTTTTATCATAGTTATGAGCTGGAGACATTGGCAGTTGTAGATTCCTTGAAGCGCTTTAGAGTATATCTCGTAGGTGTTCCGGTAACTGTAGTGACAGATTGCGCCGCATTACGGACAACTCTAGTAAAAAAAGACCTCATTCCCCGTATAGCCCGCTGGTGGCTTTCAATTCAAGATTATGATCTGCAAATTGAGTATCGATCTGGCAATCGAATGAGACACGTAGATGCCCTGAGTAGAAATCCAGTACAGGACTCTGTCCTATTAATTGATAACTCTGATTGGCTAGTGACATTACAATTACAAGACGAAAGTATTCAGTCTCTTTTAACTCAGCTACGGAACGGTACAGACAATCAAAACATTATTGCTAACTATGCTATAAAAGATAACATTCTCTATAGAAAAACAATTAACGGGAACCGTTTTGTTATACCTAAATTGGCAAAATGGGGATTATTACAAAAATTTCATGACCAAACAGGACATGTTGGTTTTGATAAGTGCGAAAAAACTATTAAGGCACAGTTTTGGTTCGAGGGCATGACTAGATTTATTCGAAAATATGTTAAATCATGTCTTCAATGTGCTTACGGCAAAGGAGAGCACGGCAAATTGCAGGGAGAACTACATCCAATCGAGAAGGTGGCTATCCCGATGCATACGCTACACGTTGACCATTTAGGCCCATTTGTAAAAACACGTAAAGGAAACGCGTATATACTAGTTGTCATAGATTCGTTCACAAAGTTCGTATTTGCAAAACCTGTCAAAAGTTGTAGTTCCATGGAAACTATAAAACAATTGAAAGATATCATTTCGCAGTTTGGAAATCCTAACAGGATTATTACAGATAGAGGCAAAGCGTTTACTAGCCGGTATTTCAAACAATTTTCAGAAGAAATGCAATTTAAACATATTTTGAATGCCATTGCCAGTCCCAGGTCAAATGGCCAAGTAGAACGGGTAAATCGAACTTTAATTAACGGATTGAACACTATGTCTAATAGCGAATGCACCTGGGATGAACACCTAATTGACATAGTTTGGGGTATTAATAACACTCCTCATGCAATTACTGGTTTTGCTCCTTTTAAGTTATTATTTGGGCATCAAAATTCGCGCTTACCGGCATACCCTACTGGAGAACCCAATGACTTCGAAAGTCAAGCGAAAGCATTAGAAGAAAGGCGAAACGCGGCTAAATTGCGTATTGACAAACATATGACACTTATGAAGGATAGGTTTGATCGATCCCATAAAAAATGCATTAAGTACTCGGTAGGACAACTGGTACTTTGGAAAGGGGGAATAACTAGAGTAAGCGCTAATATACCTAGGAAACTTAACGGGTTGTATACAGGACCATATAGAGTATGCAAAGCAGAACAGTCGTTAGATCGCTACACTATATGTAGTATTAAAGGCATGAAAGGTTACCGAAAATTTACTGCTGTTGTTCGCGGTGAAGTACTCCGACCTTACAAATCTTCAATTCCCGATGATAGCAGTGGCAGTGACCATGAGGTTGATAGAGATGATTTGATAGACTTATTAGAGAGTTAATAGTTAAATAATAAATAATATTAGTTAATTAATAAGGATGTTAAGTACTAACTAATACAAAGTTATGAAAGTATAGTAATAGATCAAAAATTGTACGGAACAAATATTGTATAATAAACAGTTGAACAAAATATGTATTATTCATTCGTTCTATTAAGTATCTGATAAAACAAAAATCAAACTACTTCAGGATAGAGGCTGCATAAGTTACAATATAAGCTGTGTGATATAGAACACAATAAAAGCTGTGTGATGTGTAACAAATAAAAGCTGTGTGATGTATAATAATAAAAGCTGTGTGATATAGAATAAATAAAAGCTGTGTGATGTGTAACAAATAAAAGCTGTGTGATATATAACAAATAAAAGCTGTGTGATATTTAACAAATAAAAGCTGTGTGATAAAGAACAGATAAAAGCTATATGAGCCAAGACACAAAAAAAAAAAAATAATAATCTAAGACATACAATCTGTGTGAAGTAGGCCAAATATAAGTTGTGTGATCTAGGATAAATAAAAATCGTATAAATTAAATAATAAAAGATTTAATTACTGCTTAAACATGTCAATTGCAGCTGCCATACACCAGCGACAAACCAGGCGCCAATAGCAGCGCTGATCGCCGTGGGACACGGCATACACAGGATGGCCGAATGTTATCGAGTAACACTTCCGGCTCACATAATATGTGAGCCATTGTTTATGGATTACTTTATTTACATCCTAATGATTAGGCAATATATAGAACTCATTATTCGTTTTATAATATAATTAATAATTTTATAATCAAGTAAACTGTTATCGAGTAACACTTCCGGCCTCATATAATATGTGAGCCATTATTTACGAACTAGTTCAGGTAAATCCTAACTATTAGGCAATATATAGAACTTATTATTGTTTTATAATATAATTAGTAACTTTATAATCAAGTAAATAGTTGATTCATATTTCTTTATATTTATAATATTTTATTGGCGCCTTCCGCTTGACAGCTTTCGGCGCAATAAACCTTTAATGTTATTTATGTTATATAATTCGATATTATTAAATAATAATTGCACGTAAATAATCAACAGAATAATTAAGATAAACAATGTTTAATATTACCTACTAAGTTTGTATTAAAATAGGTCAAGATGATTGTATAAATACCGGCGGTTAGCATATTTCGATGGCATTTCGTATTCTACCCGTCCTCACGTATATTAAAGAGACTATATTATTTCGTGTGGATATAATGTGTGTTAATTGTCGCCGCCACCCTGATAATCCTTCTACACTACTTTTTTTTTCTTTTTTTTTTTAACTATGGAATCACAATCTGAAGTTTTCTATAACAATATAAGTAACTTATAAGAGCAAATCTACGAGTATAGCTACCTACAGTTTTAGAGTGCTACTTTAAATATACCTCAGTACAAAATAAATGTTATTAAGAACATGAATGGCTTCAACTTCAGTGGCTCACTACTGAGTTAGGTACAAAATTACCTTAACGTGCGCTCGCAGTAAAAGCACCTTATTTAGTATTCAAACTTAGTATGAAACGTTGCTATTCAAATTGAGATATACACAGTAATGAATAGACTTCTTGGTTGTAGTTGTATTGAGGACAGCCGAATGAAAACATTACTGTAAATGCTGAGAAGAATATAAAATCGTCATGGCCAAAGTACACAAATTCAAAAGTACAAAAAATTACAGTGGGAGAGCCATGCTTCGGCACGTATGAGCCGGCTTGACCGGAGTGATAAATCAGAAAACCAGCAGTAAAGCAATACTTACGTTGTATTTCGCGCAGTGAGTGAGGTTACCCTTCCCTCTCCCCCTCTTCCCCTACTCCCACCTAAAAAGGCCGGCAGGCCAGCAGCGCGCTTGTGACTCTTGAGTTGCGGGTGCCCATGGGCGGCCGTAGTCACTTACCATCAGGTGACCCGTCTGATGTTTGTAAAGTTCTAGATCGCGTCTTAAAAACTTCAGTACTCTTCATAACAAGTTTAAAAACTATTAGAAAGCTGAAAGTTTCGAGGACCTAGACAAATTTAAAAACAAAAATATATTGTTAGATACCAGTTAGTTTATAGGACCTGAAATTCTTTTACATCCCACACGAGACTGGTGACCACTATATATACTAAAACACTCTTATTTATAATTTGTAAGCCTCTATCGCCTGTTACAAAACCGACCTCTAATATCACTAGTACTTTTTTTTAAGAATGAACAAGGTTAAACATTTCCATACTCTTTCGAAGGTTGTATAAATCTCTCGTCAAATATAGGCATAAATATTACAGCATATATTAATACAGGGTCATGATAAATGTTAAGCAATTCATGTAGTTTCTGTAAAACCATTTCTGAGCAACTATAAAATATTTTCTTTGACCAAAAACGAACGAGTTTTGTATTGAATAACTCAGAAAAAAGCTGTTGATAAATTGCCCCATCTATTTCTCCAAACTGTGCTATTTGCGATCTGAATTGTAGATTTTGAGTCTAGATAATGTTTGTCAATATTTTACCCGGGCTGTACCGAATATACGAGACGTGAAAGCTTTGCCAATATTTATAATAATTGCTGGGTTGAGTTGAAATCTTGACAAAGCCCCTTGCATCGAACAAATGCGTCACGATCCATTTATGTTGTCTCCTGAGCTCAAATCACGTCCACAAGGGGATTCTCCGCTTTCTTCTACGGTTGTTTATTTGACAAACACATAGTCGTAAAAATGTCTTAACAAGCATTATTGCCTAGCTTTAGATTGCTTATGATCCTATAGTTGGATAGTTTTTGTTTTAGGAATTAATGGAAACGTGGGTAACTGATTATTAGTATTCTAGTTAATCTAAGGCAAATGCTTGGGTCTGAAGTGGATTCTCGTTGGCAGTGCACTGGGTGGGATTCGAACCTGTAAGTCCAATGCCTTAGCCATTACGCTCCCGCCGCCGCTTCAAAATAGTGTGAATTCCTACATTGGATTCTAATTGTTATAAACTTCAAATAGCTAAGCGTATTTTAAACTGTTATAAAATTACTCGCAAAACCTTGTTTACTGAAACATGTTGTGTAAACTCGAGATTATTTTTTGTATGTGTTTCATTCGTAATGTTTTTATGTTAAACTTTCCCCGGGGCCAGGGAGCTCTGATGAAGTTTGGAAGATAACTTTTTTTGTGGTCATTGAATTTGTTTGCAGTCCACTCGCTACCGAGCTATAAGAACTTTGATGAAAACTTATACTTTTGTAAGCATACTTATGGCCTTTTTTTGTGACTTATAGCCGATGGAAGTTTGTACTCTTGAATGTTTACGTAAGTATACTGTTTCGCAAAAATGCAGTTTATAAAATAAAATGCAAGTATATTTTTTCATACTCAAAGTTGTAATACAAACTAGTCAAGAAAGAAAAAGTCTAACTACGAGACTATTGTTTATGTTTTTCACGTGTATCTGACTTTTTATACTATCGAAACAGTTCTAAATGGAAGATAATAAAAAAACAAAATCTGGACTGCGTGAGAAGTTGTATCAAGCATCATGTGTTCATCTGACATAGTAAAATATATCGAAGGTCCAAAATTGTATACAAATCTGTCCAACCTAGGGTGATAGTCTAAAAAAATAATAAGCCTCGCTTACAACCTATGTTACTTGGTTCTAATATTTGATCCTATATCACTTCGTTCAAAACTTTTAAGTTGGGATATTTTACTAAATTCTGAATTCACCACCATAGACTACGACTGCCCTGTTGGTCTAGTGGTTAGTGACCCTGACTGCTAAGCCATAGGTCGTGGTTTCGATTCCCACCCAGGACAAATAATTGTGTGATGAGCACGATAATTGGTTTTGTGTCTTCGTGTCTAGAAATATATAACTATGTTTGTCAGCAGTCTGGATACCATAGTACAGGCTCTGCCTAGTTTGGGATCAGACGGCCGTGTGTGAGATGTGTGGAGTTATAAAAAAAAATTGTAGTAATGGTAAAAACTTTTGAGCTATAATTACAACTATTTAACGTCACAATGAGGTCATTGGTTTCTATGTAGATTCGACGGCCCGCCCTCTAGCGTCGACCCTAATTCGTTTTTTTACGGTCCTCATGGGAAATGAGAGGGATATCCTCCCTTACTTCCCATGTCAACAAAGATACTGCGACATTTGAAATAAATAAAATGCCTTCACAAATAGAAAGATAAAAATTATGTTTATAAAGCCGAAGCATAATATTTCAAATCCGATAAAAATCCGTAATTCTGAAGGCTCATTAGTAAGATAAAAGGGAACACAGCCACCGTGATATTGAGAGCAACTTCGTCATCGTTATAATAAGGGCTTTTCTTTTCATTTTTTTCAGGTATTAGGCCCCGTACATAACACCGACTGACTAAAAGTGAAATCGTAAAGCTTTTGACAGCCCACCGTAAAAAAATGACAAAGGGACTTCATATGAAGAATCCTCTTTTTATTTAGGTTTCCAGTCCGCTCGTAAAATGTGAAGCCTACTAATAAAATGTGTGCTCGAAGATTGTATTCAACTCTCCCTTTCTGTAGCACCGACGGTCGTTTTTTGAATAACAATAGAATTTAATTCGGGCTCGTGCACAATTTCCGTATGTTTCCATTATTCGTTACGTTCTTTTGTGAATCTCAAACTATGTATGATATTGGTGCTCCTTTGACTAATAAATAGACAGTACGCTTTTAGTTCTCTGAAAGGAATCGGAAGTAATCTGGAACTGATTTTCGTATAAGGGAAAATGTGTAAGAAACATTCATAGTGAATGTTTCTTACACATTCTTCAAATGAAATTTGCTTAGTGCAACAATTGTATAATAATGGTTCTTAAAGTCGCATACATAATTCTCTTCAATTAATTTCTTCTAATTTGAAAATATATAGTCTATGTTTTTTTTATAAAAACCTAATTATATGTTTGATAAGTAAAAAAAAAATCATTTATGGAACGTGTAACTGTTTATATGTATAGTAAGAAAAGCATTTTTAAAAACCCCAGTTCTACGGATTCTACAGATTCAGACACGTTTTTATATTTTGATAACTTTAAAAATAAAGAATTTTTAAAATCGGTCCATCGATGACGGAAATATCGGTGAACACACATAAAAAAAATACATACATACAGCCGAACAAAGAACCTCCTCCTTTTTGAAGTCGGTACTTATTTCGTTCAAACATAGTAAATGTTATTGTTGAATACGGATAAGGTTTTTTTTACACAGATTCCTACTTATATTTTTAATTGGTTCAGTTTTTACTATTTTAAAATCAATCACAACATTTTTTTATAAAATCAGTAATTGAATGCCTCCTAACACTTTTTTAATTATGAAAATGTGAAATATGAAATTGCCAAATATAAATGTACACTGTTTAATACATAAAACAGCAATCCTTATGTTTATTATTTTGTTTATATTAAATCACTACATTTTATAAAACAAAGTCCCCCGCGTGTGTTCGCGATAAACAGAAAAACTACTGAACGGATTTTCGTGCGGTTTTCACTTATAGACAGAGAGATTCATGAGGAAGGTTTAGGTGTATAATTTGCACCCGTGCGAAGCCGGGGCGAGTTGCTAGTAGATAATAAAATAAACATAAGATAAATTGTATGTTTTAAAGTGTTTAAATTAATTATTCATAGCACTAGCATTTTCTACCTTGGTGGTCTTTAAAGTAAGTACATACACCAGAAACCGAGAAGAGTTTTACTACACAAAGATATACGTCTGGAAATCCCGCCTGATAAATGATCTACTTTATAGAATTTAAACTTAAAATAGCATTTCCCGATCTGTATTTTGTGTGTTCGGCTTGCCTATTGATGCATCGGGGCAATGCCCCCTAAACCCACGACTGTATTCGGCATACACAGGGTTCTTACTCTGCCTCTAGACTTACCTGTTTTAGCCAAATTTAAAAAAGCAAGTAGATAAATTCTATTAAAATTTACATTCTGACTTCATATATTCATATATAGGAATAGTCAGTAATCATATATGATAGATAGATGCACTTGCACACCAAACATTATGTCAGCAGTCAGTAGGAGACACAATATACCCTTAGTGTTACAAGGGAAGACCACGACTGGTCTAAGCCTTAATAAAGGGCTATGATAACAAAGTATCAAAAGAACTTCTGGAGCTCAATAAATATAAAACCTGTAATATATGTAACACGGATCCTCGAAACATTTGTTCAACCAAAAGTTGGGCGAGAACACATTATGCCGATTCTGTCAAGAGGCAGAAGAAACTATAATGTATATTCTATGCTTTTGTGGCCCTCTAATACGGTAGTATTAACCTAGGGTTGCACATCATGGATCTGTAATAAATACAAGCAAACACTGCTGATAGGATCGGGAGGTTTCTTGAAGCCATAAGCCTGAGCAGTGAACTATAAAGCAAGAGTGACAAAAGACCAGAAATGGTCGACGTAGCTCTAGCACTCAAAACAACAATAATAACAGTGTTACAATGGGTGGTCTTACCGCAAGCTGCGATCTCTTCCAGGCTACATTTCGATGGATTATACCAAATAGGTAATGTGATGCATAACTACGTAATAATAGGTATAATAAATAAAACCCCAATGTAAGAGATATGGTAAAATAGAAATAGATCTACATAGTAGGTATAATAAATAAGACTCGAAGAGAGCTCGGATGGATCCAATTCCGCCCACATTCCCTTTACTGTGCCTTCTGTACCATGCTCAACACCCACGAAATTGAAGAGTTCAGTGAATTTTCACAAAATTCACTGAATCATACGAAAAGTTAAACCACCTTACAATTAGTAAACCAGTTCTCAATTAAGCAAGTAGTAAGTAAGTGGCCATTAGCCAACAGGTGCGTCGTCACCGTAAGAATCTGGTGACATGTTGGATAGACTATAAGAAGGCCTTTGATTCGGTTCCACATACATGGCTTTTGAGAGTGCTGGAGTTGTATAAAATTGATACAACTCTTTGCACTTTTTTAAAGTCATGTATGGGGCAGTGGAGAACGGCACTTCGCTATCCAGGATGTCAGCAGATTGCGACAAACGATGCACCAATAAAGATCGAGCGGGGTATATTTCAAGGTGATAGTTTGAGTCCCTTGTGGTTCTGCCTAGCTTTGAATCCTCTCAGTACGCTGTTAGAGGGTTCAGGACTAGGCTATAGGTTGCAGAAAGACGATCGAGTTATATCTCACCTTCTGTACATGGACGATTTGAAACTTATTGCCCCCACTAATTTGCAATTGACAGCGTTACTGAAGGTGACTGAAAACTTTAGTAATTCTATCAAGATGGAATTTGGTGTGGACAAGTGTGCAGTCATGCATGTAAAGAACGGCATGATAGTAGAATCTGAAGGAGTCGAACTTTCAGATTCAACAAAACTCAGATCTCTGTCTGCAACTGAAAGCTACAAGTATCTAGGTATATCACAGTCATTGGGAATACCTGAATCTCATATGAAACAAACGCTGCAGGAGCGCTTTTTTGGCCGCCTGAAAAAAGTACTTAAAAGTCTTTTATCAGGGGGTAACAAAATGCGTGCCTGCAACGGTTGGGTCATGCCGGTTCTGATGTATTCCTTTGGTATACTTAGATGGACTCAGACCGAATTGGATGCCCTTGACAGGAGAGTCCGTACACTGCTGACTGCATTCCGAATGCACCACCCACGTTCATCGGTAATGAGGTTGTATATCCCGCGAAAGTTTGGGGGTCGTGGACTCTTAAACATTAAGACCCTACACAATCGCGAGATATACAACCTTAGAGAATATTTTCTTCATACTGACGTGGGAGTGCATCGTAGTGTGGTAGCAGTGGACAACGGACTCACTCCGCTCGCTCTGGCTAAAGAGAACTGGCGCAAGCCTGTAGTACTTAGTACTAATGATCGCAGGGAGGTATGGAAGGGCAAAGAACTTCATGGTCGTTTTTATCGAGCCCTAAATGGGCCTGATATAGACTTTAAAGCTTCTACATCTTGGCTACGGTTTGGTGATCTTTTCGGAGAAACCGAAGGTTTTGTCTTTGCAATTATGGACGAAGTGGTTATGACGAATAACTATCGGAAATATATCCTGAAAGATGGTACGGTGGACATCTGTCGGGCGTGCCACCGTCCCGGTGAATCTATCAGGCATATTATTTCTGGTTGTTCTCGTCTTGCCAACGGGGAATATTTGCATAGGCACAATCAAGTAGCCAGGATTGTACATCAACAACTTGCCCTTAAATACAATCTTGTGCATTCAGAGGTGCCATATTACAGGTATGTGCCCGACCCAGTTCTCGAAAATGGTCGTGCCACATTGTATTGGGATCGATCTATCATCACTGACAGAACTATTGTTGCTAATAAACCTGATTTAGTGCTGATAGACCGATTAGAGCGCCGCGCAATGATTGTCGATATCGCTGTTCCTCATGACGAGAACCTCGTGAAAGTTGAAAAAGAAAAACAAATAAAATACTTGGATTTGTCTCACGAGATTGTCGATATGTGGAATATCGATTCGGCAATCATTGTTCCGATTGTCATATCTGCACATGGATTAATAGCCAAGAGCCTCGATCAACACCTTAAGAGGCTCGCGTTAGACGGCTGGATCAAGGGACTGATGCAGAAGGCCGTTCTCCTTGACACGGCCCGTATAGTGAGGAGGTTCCTGTCTTTGGAGCCCTAACCACCGGTGTCTTGGTCCCTGTACCCGATGTCGGTGGTCTACTGTTTTTTATATTTTTAAATATATATATTGTTTTGTAAATATTTAAAAATGTAATTTATAAGTATTAAGATAAATAAAGAGGAATAATAATAATAACTTGAGATCCCTCACACACGGCCGTCTGATCCCAAACTAGGCAGAGCTTGTACTATGGTAACCAGACTGCTGATAAACATACTTATCATCATCATTTTTTTATTTGGGGCCACGCAATGTGTAGGTAAGGTAATACAGTTTTTTTGGTTTTTTTTTTCAACATTACAAAGGGTTTTGGCTCTTTTCTTTTATGGCCGACCGCCTGCCTGGTGCCAACCCCCCTTGGGAATGTAGTTGTTTTCAGACGGGACAAGGGAAGAAGGTAAATTGGGGTAAGGAAGACGGATAGGGCGAAGAAGCTAGGGTAAGGGATACCGCAAGTCTCTGAGGGGGAAACGGGACTGAGACTGCAGTAGCGCGAAGAGGGGGGAATCGAACCCACGACCTCTGGCTTAGCAATCACTAACGACTAGACCAACAGGCCTGTTAATAGGACCTAAACACTTAATAATGTTATATTACAAATTGAAATACTGTTGCGGTTTCTGACAAATAAACTTTACTATTACCGCATTTCTATGACGGAAAAAATATAAAAAATATATAAAATGCTCTATTTGTACAGAATAATAACATTTAAATTTTTTCAATAAATTTATCAATTTAAGTTACATGGAAGTGATTGCATTTAACAATAAGGCGGGTCTTTGTACGGTATACGTACAAATGTATGTATGGTACTTTCACTGTAACAATGGTGTACAAATAATGTGTTATCTACCTAAGAATATGAATAAGGAATAAGGTTTCCGAAAAAAATATTTCCTTTGAATTCTACGAATTGAGTAATTGATTTACTTACATATAAATAGATATTATTACTCTCTCTCTCTCTTCAAATGTATGTACACTTTAACACAATATTTATTGTTGTACACAATATTGTTAGTTGTGTTGTGTAGCTTAAGATTTAGGATCGTGTTGTTACGTTCAAACACAACCAATACACTACCTCTGTCACTTCACTATTGACAAAAGCGTTCAGGTTAGTTGTGGAGATTAACAAAGAAGACCAATTACGTGTAACCCACGTTGCTAGTATTTTTTATTATTATTAAAATAATTACAGTTTGAAAACACTATAAAACACGCTTTGAAGGCGAACTGAATTAAAAGTTAAAATAAGCAAATGGTGGCTATTATCTATGCCTACCCCAAAGGTAGAAGACGTGAGTTTATAAATTTACGAGTATGTATGTATACAAAATTTACTAGGGACTGAAAGTACTATAGAGTGTAACTAATACATTTTAATCTTGTTGTCGCCGTAAAACTGTGTTTTGAGTAAAAATTTGATGAAAACATCGTCATAAAGTTGTAAGCTCTTAATCGGACAACACGTAGCGCGTAGCACCGCGTGTTGAGCTACAGGTGCTACGCTACGTAAATAAACATACATGGCGAGCTATGTAACATTAAAAGGGTCTATGTAATATTTTAAGGAACTATGTATTATTCCCTCGTTCCGTACGTCTACTCGTGGGTTAGATCCTCGGTGAGGCAAATTTTTTATTAGGTATTCTCGTAAAAAAAATCTATGACTCACACGTACTTAGACTACACGCCTAGACAGCACTACTGGCGTAGTACTATTTTGTTTGGTGAATAGAGTCGATAGAACTCTATAAAAGTATAAATTAAAACTTTAAAACACATACCTCGTGTTCACAAATCCTTTTAACGATGAGAAAAGAGACTTCAACTCACCTTCAAAACAAAATAAAATTCATTTAGGAGCTACAATGCCACAGACAGACACGCTGATACAGATATATACACCCATTAAACTTACAACATCTTTCCTTTTTGCGTCGGTGGTTAAAAATAAAGATAGGGTTGGCAATACAATACACCAAATATCTAGTCATTGTATATATTTATTTTATGGTGTTTTGTATTATATTCTTGACATGTTAGTGGTTTCATAAAAACGTTGACAGTCATTAAAAATAGTAAATTACAACAAAAACCTTTGTTCTCCTTCATTTAGCGTTTGAGACCCAATCATTAGCCTATCGCCGTCCACTACTGGACGAAAACCTGCCCCAAGGAGCGCTAAATATCCCGGTCTTGGGCAATCCGCATCCATCAAATCAAATACTACATACAATTATATCATGTTTTTAGATACAACACATACAATTACGTTCAGTTCACTTCCACTGTTTCATATCAACCCTAAAACGACAGTAAAAACTATACTGTACTGTGAACTGTCTGATGTTGTCATAGACAATGAGAATTTAAAAGAATTTGTTGCGTTCTTTTGCTCAGATAGAACATTTTTACAAATAGACATGCAGAAAGAGACAAGTCTTGTCTGATCAGAGCATTATAAAATTTTGTAAAGTCAACAGGCAACCCTGCAGAGATACGAGTACATAAGCGGGCATCTCAAGGGCCTCTGAGGCCGTTAGCACTAAAAACGTCTTACTCTTAACTAATAGCACTTTGTGTGATAATATTTCTTTGATGGAGCACCTGGGAGCAATTCTAATCTAACAGTGCTGTACTCTGGCGTGGTCCAGGAGAGCGCATCGCAATCATAAGCATATTTGGGTCACAAGAGACGAGAACGACACGACATTTTTTTTTTTTATGGTATAGGGCAGACGAGCAGACGGGTCACCTGATGGTAAATGACTAGCGCCGCCCGTGGGCACCTGCAACTCAAGAGTCACAAGTGCGTTGCTGCCCTTTAAGGTGGGAAGAGGGGAAGAGGGGAGGAGAGTTGAGAGAGAGGGGAAGGGCGGAAATAGGAGAGATCAATGTAAGGATTGCTTCACTGCCGGTTTTCTGTGAGGCCGCTGTATCACTCCGGTCGAGCCGGCCCATACGTGCCGAAGCATGGCTCTCCCACAACTAAAATTGATTCCCATTATTTGTACCTAATGTTTTCTACCAACGTCCAGTAATATATTTGACTGGCCTGTTGGTCTAGTGGTTAGTGGCCCTGACTGCTGAGCCAGAGATGGTGGGTTCGATTCTCACCCAGGACAAAATATTGTGTGATGAGCATGATCATTTGTTCTGTGTCTGGGTGTAATTTATCTATAATATGTATGTATTTAGAAATATATAAGAATGTTTATCAGCAGCCTGGTTAAAATAGTAGAGGCTCTGCCTAGTTTGGAATCAGACGGCCGTGTGTGAGATGTGTGAAGTTATTATTATTATTATATTTTATTGAATATTTTCCAATTAAATTTATTTCTTTTTAACACTAAAAGAAAAATAACAGGCGTTTAACTATCTATTTATTATATTTGTCGCAACTTAATACAAGAAGTGGAATAGATATGGGACTTGGAAGTTTTATTCGATAGGCATCTAAATTTTAACCCTCATAATAATTAAAATAGCCTCAAGAATGCTTGGGTTTGTTATCAGGAATGTAACTGGTTTCCGTCACAGTAAGAATAAAATTTTGCTTTATAATTGTTTGGTCCGTAGCTCACTAGAATATTTTAGCACTGTATGAAGACCTCACTATGCCACCCGCACACTAAGATTGTAAAGGGTTCAAAAACGATTTCTGTAGCATTTAGCATATCCTTCCGGGATAGTCAAAAAGAAACCATCATATAAAGAGAGACTTTGGAATTTTAAGATGATATCCCGACAGAAGAGGAGATATTTACTGAATTCTGTTTTTTATCTTGAGACACAAAATTAACTGTCCCCAATTATTGAGCCGGATAAAAATCCGTGTACCCACGAAATATCCAAGAACTCCTATAACTCCTTTATATCCTCCTCTTCGCAGATCCGTCCTTGGTGCTAATTGTCCTATCCCCAGCCTCTGTAAATTGTTAAACAGCTGCAGTGATCTCATCGATGTGCATTCTGACTCACTTAGTAAGTTCAGAAGTACTATTTACAAAATTTTGTAAAAGCATCCGTGTTTAGACTGTAATTCTAACTTTGTAAATCTATTTTTAACATAAAAACCATCATTATGTTCGCTGTCTAACTAAGATCTCTAATGTAATTTCAAACATTTCACATATTTCAACAAATAAGTAGTGTATGATGTGTTTATCTATCAGAAATTGTTATACCAGGTTATAAGTCTATTGGATGTATCTCATATCATTGTATCAGTGTAATCAATTGTAGGTGAGCCAAACAAATAAACAAAAAACATGAGTAGGCGTCATACGTGCGTTGGGTTTTTATATAGTGTTCACATCACGTTAACGCTTCTTGGGCGTTGTCACATTTCATTTTGAGTACTATATTTGTTGAAAATGGCGCGAAACCAAATGAATCACTAAATTTAAAACATAAATGCATAAGCCTAAATTTGGAATCAATTTAAATTTGGAATTTCTAACCAAACGCCAGATATTCGAGATCAAAGTTTCCAGTTCGACAAAATGCCAATATGTATTATGTAAAGACAAGACAAGATAATATGTGTAACAATTTAATTTATACAATGTACTAGTCGTTCTTCGCAGTTTTACCCCTTTCACTGCTCCGCCCCACCTTTCCCGATAAGCAGGCGATAGTTACTCCGTCTGTCTGTCTGTTACGTTTTCACGGCTCAACTGCTGAACCAAGGTGAAATAGGGGATGAAAGTTTGTTGGGAAGAGATTCTACTCACAACGTGAAGTCCCTTGAATGTAACAGCTAGTACAAAAACAACTTCACAAACCGTATTGGTGAAACCGTAGAATAGCTCATTCAAACAAACGGAACTAGTATATTTAATAATAACATTTGATAATCCGTGATCGTCTCGTCAAGTATTCAAAGGATTTAAGCCATAGTGTTGAGGCAACGGACATGAGTCGTTTAATTGAGATGAAATACCCGCCCTTGAGAACGCTGCGTCCAACTTAGTGATCAAACTATCATGATATCTAAGCAACACCAATTTATAAAGCAACTCCACAATTTAAATGGACTTCGCTAATGTGCGTTTTGAATAGTTATTAACTCATAATTGATGTTTATTGCGTTGAAGGTGGAGGTGTTATTTTACTTTTGACCTCTCCGTAATGGTTTATTGTGGTTTTATGTGTTACAACACAGTTTTTTACAGCGTTATGCATGTTATTTATAGGTATGTCAATTCAACGGAATATATCGCGTCAGCCTGTCTGTTCGCGATAAATTGAAAAACTACTGAATGGATTTTCATGCGGTTTTCACTAATAGACAGAGTGATTCACGAGGAAAATTTAAGTACCTATAATTTGTTAAGATTTTGTGTAAATTGATTAAAATATGATGATGATTGTTGAAGATGTCTCTGCTACCCGTGCGGAGCCGGAGCGGGTCGCTAGTTTTTCATATTTAAGTCGCAACTAATAACATCGATGCTCGATTACACCAAACTTCTATTTTCCAAATCGATATTCGAATAATAAACAAGTAGACACCGGCTGCCACAACGTATAGGTATGAGCATGCCTAATGCGGATAATTCGCTGTTCATGTAATTGATTGTTTTAACTCCTATTTTGATAAATTGCTATATTTTCACAATATTTTTGCAACTAAGAAAAAGAGACAGACGAAGTTTCTAAGGAGCCAGACAGGCATACGGTAAGCGCAGCCGTTGCTGACTCGTAAAAACATTTACAACCCCTTCTTAATGAACTGTCGGTATAACTTTGAAGCATATAAATTTACTTTAAAATGAGTTCTTTGACGCAGAAACTTACGATACATATTATTATAATAAAGAATTATGTCTTAAAAATACTTTTTTTTTTTTTGAGGAACGTAAAATAATAAATACTTTAAAACTTTAGTATTTGACTTATATTGCTCAAGACTAATAATAGAAGTGCCAGCCGGAGTACTTAGAAAACCTCGAGATTTCAATAGATTACAAGAAGAAATTACAATATAAACACATCTCTTAAACTATGCTAACTCGCACGATACTAGTAAATAGTAGTAGTGGTAACTTCACATTGCACTATTTCGCAATAGGAGATGCTCGTCGATGACGCGGGCGCAGAAGCGGGGCAGTGGCACCAGGCTCATCTTTATTGCGTAAATGGATTTAATCCATTGATCAGCAATTCTGGTATAGGCAAGGAGGGAACGTAAAAGACTAGTAAACAAATAGTGTTTAACATGTTGACACACTTCCATCATGTATGGAAAAATGCCAAATCTCCATCTAGTATTGAAATTTCGAACTTTAAATTATTAAAATGTTATCAAATATTGTAAATAAATATAAATACAGGTATATACCTAATACATAGATAATAGTTAATTACTTTACTTGTATTATCGGGCTTAGAAAGGGTTGAAAATACAAAAACCGATGGAAAGTTTGTCTGACTACTCAGTTCAGCAGGTCAAGAGTATTTGTTTATATTAATATAATAACGGATTTATTGGCACTAACTCAAGACTCTTATTTACACACATGCGTCATAAAGGGCAGTGTTTTAATTACTGTATCGTGTTCTATTAGGTCAAAGCACAAAACATAATTTAATTAAAATTCTATTTAAAGCGTTAATAAATGAGGGGTGAAATATATTATGCATATTTTTGAACCCCTGGCGCAAAAAGAGGGGTGTTATAAGTTTGACATGTCTTTGCATGTGTGTGTCTGCCTGTGGCATTGTAGCTCCCAAACGAATGGACCGATTCAAGTGCGATTTGTTTTGTTTGAAAGGTGACTTGATCGAGAGTGTTCAAGAAAATCTGTTCAGCCGTTCGTATGTCATAAGCTCTTTTCTAATCGTTGAAAGCATTTTTGAGTTGGCGTGTATTAAAATTTATGATTATAGGGCTATGAAATAGGAATGACAAATTGTTTCGGCAAAAACAAATTTCGAACAACATGAAGCACGCGCTGAAGTAAAATAATAGGATTCCAAATTATACTGACAGTGTAATCAGTCACTAGGTATATTGTCTACAACGAATATTACAATTCATCTCAATCACGAATCCGATTTCTCGCAATTTATTCTCCAATTCAAGGTTACCAAAAGGCATAATTATGGACAACCATTTTCTGTTTTCTATAAATTCAACGTAATAACGCCTATTAAATTAACTTCTGCTGGTAATCCATTCAAAATGATAATTGTTAAAAGTTTAATAGGTGTGTAATTACAGCTATGAGAGATATCGAAATAGAAGATAAGAATTGGCAAGTGTAAAAATATCAGCAAAATTAAACCTTCTAGAAGCTCTATCTATCAGATTAAGTTACATTTGAATCCGTTCATTATGCTCGGTATAAAACCCAAATATTCATTATTTTTTTGAAGGGAAAACTTCTTTAGGCACGTTGGGCACTTTTGGTATGGGGATAAAGAACTGAACTCGCATGACCGTCACGCTCATATACATATATACGGACGTGTGTGAGTATATGTATAAAGTTATGGTTTCATTTCTGACGTCCAGACAGTATTGAAGTGAAAACTTCTTTAGGCACTTTGGGCACTCAAGGTATGGGACAAAAGCGTTGAACTCGCGTGACCGTCACGTCCAGATACATATACACCTAAGTAAAACCGAATATCCTTAATCTAAGTTCTAGAGCCTCATTTAACTGTAACCTGAAATAACGGTCACTGTAGCCTGTCACTTTAGTAGTTAGAGGACTAAAGAGTGAAACTGCCGGCTGTTAGTGCACGGAGTCTCTCTAGTTCATAGGAAATTATTATCATTAAGTGTGCCTTCAGTTGAAGAAATTAGTTGAAACAGATAAGATGTGGAAGAATGTATGGAGGACGTCAGTCCTCCGTAGATTCTTTATGATGTCATAACGCAGATTTTCTTATTGCGTCACCTCAGATCAACCTGATCATAGGTCACTATAATAAAATATCAAATGTGCTTCAATTTTAATTTATTAATTATTAATATATATATACATTTATTTTTCTTTTTATTTAACAGATCTGTACTCAACAATATGCATATAATCCGATCCTCGGAAACGGCTCTAACGATTTTCATGAAATTTAGTATGCAGGGGGTTTCGGGGGCGATAAATCAATATAGCTAGGTTTAGAAAACGTAAAAAAAACTTAAATTTTAAGTGAAGACTGGTCTGACTCGAAAACCCGTTTGTAGAATAACTTACGATACACGGGTATAATAAACATCTAGATAATCCTACACAAAATTAAACTTTTGGTGTCAAAATTTTTGGTACGCCACCAGCCGCCTTTTCTGGAAGACATCACTTATAACGAAGAGACCGCCAATTGTACTTGTCGCTTAGTATAAACTGTTACTAACTATGTTTAATTTCTGTCCAACTGTGGTTTGCAATAAAGAATGTTCTATCTATCTATCAACTTATGAATATGTATCTATCTGATGTAAGTATGTATATTCATTGTTAGCCATTGTTACATAACTAAGCAATTGGGACCTTAAGGGTTCAAACCCTACCACGAGGTACCCTAAGTACACTAAAATTTGGTTTCTTAAAGTGTTTAGCAAGAAAATTGGTAAATTGTGATCTATTTCACTAAGTATCTTTTTTTTAACCACTCAGGTTGCAAACAAGAACACAATCTTTCAAATACATGTAGTCATTACTGTCAAGTAATGGAAACATAACAAAATTTTGATTATATCAATAAACTTTTTATTTATTCTATGTATAATATTACATTACGATGAATATGAATATTTCTCGTAAAAAATACAATTTCAATAATCCCCAGTTCCTATTAATGCATAAATGACAATCACGATTAAACCTAATCGCTTCATTACTATTCCTTACACTCAAATTCGTTACATAATTTATTTATTCCTTAATCGGATTTGAGCATTCAAAAAAATATACCGTCGCGGATTATCCCAGATCCAATAAATTGAAAGAAGCATCTATTGACGTATTTTATATGCTTCTCAGACATCAGCGATAAAATATGAAGATGAAAATAAAATGGCCGCTCTATAATTAACATAGTATAATGTTTAATATAATATGGAATTTGAATTAAGTTGATGTACTGAGAGTTTAGGTACCGACCTCCCAAAAATTAAAGATTACGTTCCAGTCGGAAAAGAAGACGCAGTGGTAACATTATTTATGACTATAGAAGAATGTCTCTCCTCCTACCGTACCCTCCCAGGTGTCGCCCTTATTGCCCTCGTCAAACTTCAGAAACTCAAAGGACAGACCTCTGCCAGGTTTGAAGTTATTTTGAAATGCCAGACGCAGTCTGAAACAGATTCGAATCTCAATTTAGGAAACAATTTCTGGGTTGCCACGGTAGAACCATATTTTAGCAGCAGTTGTGAACCCCACTTGATCTTGCTGATGACAAAAGCAGATCAAATAAGTATACTTAATTGTTTAATAATGAAAAGTTAGAGACATTTCACAAATATGAAGATATGGTAAATGGTATCACAGTCTTTAGTTTTCATTTAGGACTTTTATTTATTACACACTCGTATTTAGTTTTAGACTTAGAAAACTACTTTAAGTGTTATATGTTTAACGTGTGTTTATGTATCTGTGTGTCTGTTTGTGGCATCATAGCTCCTAAGCTGGTGGACCAATTTTGATTTAGTTTTTTGGCTTGAAAGGTGACTTGAATCATGCTTCTTAGCAATAATTCAAGGATATCTGTCCAACCGTCTAAAGATCATCAGTTCCTTTCTAATCCTTGAAGGTATGTGAGTACCTAGCAGCGCCCCACAGTTTCACCCGCGTAAGTCCCGATCGCGTGGGAATATGGGGATAAAAAGTATTCTATATGTTAATCCAGGTCTCCAGCTTTCTACATACCAAGTTTTATCGAAATCGGTTCAGTAGTTTTGGCGTGAAAGAGTAATAAACATCCATCCATCCAAACTTTCACATTTATAATATTAGTAGGAAAGGGGGATTTCTATTGGTCTGGTCGATTTGAAATTTAGTATCCTGTGACTTCAATTGTATTACAATAATATAGTATCCTTGGCCTAATGCTGCAACATCATCTGGAATTAGCAGGATACCCAACTCTTTACTAAGTTATTGCAACGGTATCGTGTTTCAGCTCATTGGAATGCTCTCAATGATAGATATAAGATATTTTTTTTAGTTTTCTGGGTTTTGTTTTTGAGTCGTTGATTTATACTTGTATTTTTACTATTCCTGACTAAAACTAACCGATGAGTTACTATTTTGGAAACTATGCTATCGAAGAAATGACATGAACGTAAATAAGTAATTAAAACTAAAGATATTTATGCAATGTCTGGGTTGAATGTAGGACGAAAGTGTGGTGTCAGTTTTATGCACCCTTGCAACTTGTTACCTTTCAAAGATACCATGTCCAAACTTTATACTCGCCGACCGTTCCTACCTTTGTTGGGCACATGAGCAGAAAAACTTTCAGCTTTCCTAAAATGACAAAGATCTTTGAAAGAAACAATTTAAAAAATTAGGGAGAGATAACTTTTCAATAAGTTCCTTTAAATTTCGAACTGGCTTGCTAAAGAGGTATTTATTTAAGATCTTTAACAGATTTAAACAATAGATCGTATAGGCTCATTAAATGTTCTTGTTGTTCCTTATTGATTCTGAATTTATAATATTCTTTTAATTTGACACAATTCACTTTACTCGTCAACTAAATTCGTTCTGAAACAATGAAAAAAAATTTGTTAAAGCGAAAAAAGTGAATATGAGAAAATATTTACTCATAGTACGTCGCTACTACGTATTTACATGAAACACAAGTAAAAGGAAACTCTTTCTCACCAAAAAAAGAGCACCAGTTGCCATTTTAATAGGTAGGTATTACTAGATTTAAGTTTTCAAAAATTAATTAATTTAATTTTCGGGCATTATTTCAGGAAATTACTAGACAAGCCTTGGTCTCAACTAGGCATTGATCGATTTACTTATGCTACCCTCAGCTTTACCTCCACCTACATGTCAAGTTCATACGTCAATGTTTTGCAGGCCGTAGTAAAGCACCATTTCCAAGTTTTTTTTTTCGATGAAACGAAAAAGTCACACTAAAAAGAAACAAATTAATATTCATAAACAGGATTTAGGCTGCCGGAGAATGAGATAGAATACAAGTATACAGTGTTTCCTATAATCATTGAAAAGAGACAAATATATTCATAAATAGGATTTAACCTGCGAGAGAATAAGATAGAATACAAGTATACAGTGTTCCTTATAATCTTCGTATTTTAGCACGTGTCTTTGCGCCTGCGTACTACGAAGCCTTCTTGTGTCATTCACCTTTCTCATTTTTGTGCATTTGTGTATTAAAATTCTTTTTGGTTAATTTATTTTGAAGTGCACTTCTGCTGTGTGTGAATTGCAGTCTTTATATATATATATATATATATATATATATATTATGCAATACTTTTCTTATTAGCAGCCGAGTGAAAATCAAGCCCTGAAACTCGACATGTAATGACTACCTAAAGCTAATTACAAAAAATTGAACTTCTGGAAAGTTGAACGACAATAACCCGAATGACACGTCTGGTATCGACCGATAAGTTAAATATGTATGATTGTTTAATTCGTATATTGGTCGATTCCAAGGTTGGCAACCTGCCATCTACTAAGCAGTGGAAGTCAGACTTCCCAGCATGACATAAATAAAAAGTATTGATTTTAAGCGCTGTATTTAGAAACAACGTAAACTTCGAATAAAGCTATTAACTTCGTCTGTATCAACAGGCCAGTTCACATGATTATTGAAAACCTAATGAAAACTTATCAAACAAATATAATAGAATAGAAAAAACTTTATTGTACACCAGTAAATAAGTATTGCTTACAATGAGTTTACAAAAAAGTTATATGTACAAAAAACAGCCTTATCGCAAAAAGCAATTTCTTCCAAGCATCCTTGGAATTCAAAAATAATGACCAGATATTTAAAAAAAACCTGATGCGTAGTTTTAGTGTGGGAAACAAAACATGTTAGGCTTGAAACTAGTAAATTATATCTATAAATATATAGGATATAATTATATAGGTAACACAGGGTGATAGTGACAAGTGTGATCACTCAGTAACATTTCATAATTATAATAATAACTTCAGACATCTCACACACGGCCGTCTGATCCAAACTAGGCAGAGCCTGTGGTAACCAGACTGCTGATAAACATACTTATATATTTCTAAATACATACATATTATACAAAAATTACACCCAGATACAGAACAAATGATCATACTCATCCCACAGTTATTTGTCCTGGGTGGGAATCGAACCAACGACCTCTGACTTAGCAGTCAGGGTCACTAACTACTAGACCAACAGGCCAGTCTCGTTATCCTATAGTCCTATAGTCTAGTTATCCATTTCTGCTTAGAAATACGTCTATTGTGTATTTTATCACAATGGCTCACATAATATATAATACCTACTCTGATAACGTTAATATTTCTCAGAACGTACTAACGTTACGTTAACCATCTTAATTAAGGGAAGGAAAATAGGGAAAATTAATTACATATCAAGGAATTACTTTACATGATAGGGCTTTTAATTGAAAGCTTTAAAATAACAGAAAAGTTTTTGTCGGAATTATGGAATATATTCACGAATATATTCAAATCAAATTTATACATGTAAATATCTTGAAGGTTCCCAATAAGTCATAAATAAACTACAGAGTCAACTTAAAGTTTAAATTGCTGTGAATGTAAATTGAAAATCGAAGTTTTATGAACTTACAAATACAAATCTTACTTTCTTTGGGATAAATATATGCAAGATGTAAAATAAATCCAATCTTACCAATGTCCCCCTTTTTTTTTATATAAAAAAAAAATCTCCCCCATTTTTAGAATAAAGAAACTAAATCAATGAATCAATTTTATGAATGAATGAATCAATAATTATTTGAATTGGAAATTTGACAGTTTATAAATCCGCATCCTTTTTTTAATTGAGCAAAGAGTACTGTATAGTTGTGTATAAACGAGAAAAGTATATTCATATTATTAACTAGCTGTGCCCGCGGCTTCGCCTGCGTGAAAATCAGTTTGTGACTTTAAGTTTCATTGCGGGAAAAGACTGCCTATGAGGCGGTAAACCTGCCCTTTCGACCTTAAAAGTGGGCATGAAGTTACCTTCCTTAATTTCTTAACTTATTTTATTCCTAAATGAAGTCATATGAAAGAGACTATTGCACGTTTTCAAAAAATGTGCATACAATCGACGAATGTCCATCAAAAGATTTTGTATCTGTTGTGGTAGTTCCTATATATTGCGAAGAATCACTTTGCTAGATGCACAGTACACACCGCACGCTTCATCTATCCATGTTTTGTATGGCACTTAGGGCAAGTCTTACTCATTCGTGCAAATTTACAGTAGTTTGGATCGTAACTGAAAGCCGACCTATTACTGTGAGCTAAAATTCAACTGCGCGCTGTAGATGTCGTCACTTGTTGTCTTTCTCTTTGTACCCTGAGCCGCTATGGACGGGCGGCCGGTGCTTGATTCGTAACGTCCTAAAATGTTGTGCAGTGGAACGTTGTGACCGCTCAATACTCGATTCCCTCACGCATTTTTGCGAGGTCCTAATATTTTGTGCAGGGAGAAGCATTTTGACTGTCCTACACTGAGAGTTCTATTTAGAAAGTTCTAACCTTCTTCTAGGTATATTAGTAGGTATCTATTGAAACCATTAAATTAGGTAAAATCAAGTGGTAAAGCGTTTACAGGTACGGTATACAGATATAGAATAGGTTCTGATGTAACTATAATTATAGTAATGACGTAATAAGAAACTACTACTACCAAGTACTAATTCTGAGAAGAACTTTTTAACATAAATGTTTATAAAAAGATTTTTTCAAAGTATTTACAACTCTTAAAAGAACTTTTTAATTTGAGAAATGCGCAAGTTGTCGTTCTGTTATGAACTCTTTAACATAAATGTAGCTCTAAAAATATTTTTTCAGATAGTTTTAGCTCTCAAAAGAACTGTTTCAATCGATTTTTCTTACAAAAAATCACTATTTTGTCCTGGTGCGTTGCGTAAGGAGCAGGCCGTGCGAGTGAGGTGTGCGACTACCTTATACTTAGACGTCAACTCCCCGGGTGGTACTGGAGTACCACGATCACGGCGCAGGGGCTCGGCAGCAGAACACGCGATCAAGCGTCACTCTGATTTTATCATACGACGTATCAACGACTATGCAGAGTGTAAGTGACACTGTACCGCATCCTGAAATAGTGTAATCAGACCATCATTATGAGTATAAAATCATTCGAAATTTCTGCCGGAAAATTCTTAATTCTTCTTTTTTTTTCTTCTTTTTACTTAAAAGTGATATCACAATGAGTAAACAACATTTTAGCGAAAAAAAAATCAGTAATCAGTAGCTACTTCGACGGCTCCGTGCGCTAAAGGTCATTCACCGTAGCGCACAAGTACGCGTGTTGCGTTACACTGCGTAGTTCAAAATCAAACTATTGACTGTAAAAATCCTTCATCTCTCAACTTTATGATGAACTGACTTTTGCATTGTGATAAGTATCCAAAGAAAGACGTTTTTGTAAGTTATTCGCGACGGTGATACTTAAACGCTGTATTTATTTTTCATTATCTCCTCAACAATACGTTGCTGTAAATGACAAAGTTTATTTAAATAAGATTATCTTTACATTCTAACTTTTTGAAGTGAAAACTTCTTTAGGAACGTTGTGCACTTTTGGGTTAGAGAAAAAGCACTGAACTGACATGACCGTCACGCTCAGATGCATATTTACAAATATGTGTACAGAACACGTCGTTGTGCAGTTGTGGGATGGGGGAAAAAGTATTGGACTCGCGTGACCGCTTGACCGCTCACATACATATATACTGATGTGGGTTTATAACACACGTCTATCTCACTCGTGTTCTCTAGACGTAGAGTAAAGGTTCAATGCAATAATAACGCACGTTTGTTTTAATACAAAGGTGCTATAATTCTCGAATATTATTTATTTTAAAAACTGTACCTAATTTGGTTAGCTATATAGTTATCGTGCAATAAAGTCAATTTGATAATGTGGAAAAATTTAAAAATTATATAAGTACTGTTTCTCTCAGAAAAAAATTACCTTAGGGAATTGAACACATTGAAATATGAAGTGTTGGAATAAATTCTTCCATATTACATTGAACTCTGCCTGTCTAATCATAAGGAGCATAATCTCAATTTTTTATTAAAATACATCGATACGACAGAATTTAGTAAGAAAACGTCAAATATTAAAATTGAGTTCCGAAGCATAAATGTATATTTTATTGTAATATAGTAGGTATACAAAAGTTATTTTGTTTGTCTATTAAATGTAAACGTTTCTGATTTACTACTCACTATTATTATTTTTATTATAAACCTTTTTCTTTTTTTTTTTTTGTAAAACTAAAAATCCCTTTTTTTACCAAACCTGATTTACTATCTGTTATGATAATCATTAGGGTTCCGTACGTCGAAAGGAAAAACGGAACCTCTTAAAGGATCCGTGTCCGTCCGTCTGTCTGTCTGTCAAGACATTTTTTCTCAGAAACGCGTGGAGGTATCAAGCTGAAATGTACTATTATAATACTCAGCTTTACTGTCCCTTGAAGCTGTGAAAAAATCAAACTTCTAAGCCAACGCAATCAAAACATACAGCCGTTTCCGCAAATTTTCGACACTCGCAAGGGAATCAAAACCTACAGGGTACTTTCCGTGAACTCAGAATCTTGAAATTTGGTACGAAGCAACGTCTGACAGTACATATAAAGGAAAAAATGCGAAAATTGTAATTTTTTAGTTATATCATATAATAAAAATATTTTGCGGAACCCTTGGTGCGCGAGTCCGACTCGCACTTGGCCGGTATTATTTTTATTTTCGGACAACAAAAATCCATTGTGTTAGTGTATTATATCGTACGTTGATATTATCTACGTACATTTATTATTATCTAAAAGTAAATCTGATAATTATTTGAGTCAAAATAAAATATGATATCTATTTTATGGAAACTTATTATCTAATACATCGAGTGCTCAAAATATCTTATGTTTGTTACAAAAATTTGTGATTTTACAATAGGATTCGGTTCTGGTTCGTTGTGGTCGCAGTTCTAACCTAACCTAAACCTAGCGGCTAGCCTATATGTAATGTATGCTCTGTAGAATAAAATTTCGTCGTGCATACATAATTATATTATTATAAAGCAGGTTAGAAATTCCAATGTAACTTTTGATAATTTAGTGTGCAAGTCAGTATTTTTGCCATACAATAAATATTTTTGTTTAAAAGTAGTATCTGTTGGGTCAGCTAGATGTTAGATGTTAATTAGATAAAAAAGGTAATCTTATTTTAACTAATTTTAAATAATTTTTGGTTGAATATATTTAGATACTCAGGAAGATTACTTGCTGAGTAGCCATTTCCTTTCATATCTGGTATACTTAGCTTAAATTGAAAACAAAAGCGCTGTCATAAATTTTTCATTTTTTAATACCTACCCAATTACATAAAATTTAATAAAATTGATGTGTATTTGTGTGGAAAATTTAACCTATGTTACTCGCTGATAATATACATTTCTATAGGTGAAAGAGTTTTTAAAATTGATTCAGTAGTTTCGGAGCCACACGGGACAAAAATTTGTGTGATATAATCAATAAATAGTTCTCTCGAACAAGCACCCAAGCTTGTTGTGTCTGTGGTTTATATATTGGTGAAGCGATACACATTAATATTCCTAATGCGGAGGTTGTTTTTAAAAAAAATATACATTTATTATAAACATTTTGCATTACAAAGATGGTCAATATTTTTGTGAAAATGTGAAAATTTATTACTAAATTTAAAGGTACGTACGATAAAAATAATTTCTCTAATAAAATACTGCCTAAAGATAACAATCCAAAAATAATGTTTATTTTATCAAATCGGACTTGAACTTGAAACGGAATGTGACATGTCGTTTTAAGTTTTTTCTGTCGGCAGTGTCCCAAGACTGAATATTTTTTTGTTAAGGTTAATATGCTATGCCTTATAATGACGATTGAAGTTCACGTTTTAATTCTTATATTATTTTCGACAAAAAATGCGTTATTGTGCCTTATTTATAAGAGATACGTATATTGGTACCGCGGATTTTTTTTTAGACCTACTGAAGACCAACACTTTTGTAATACATATTTTTTATGTATGATTGACCACTTAGTCAGCGCACGTGGATAAAGCAGCTCGGAAGTGCTTTATCTGCTGGCTTGCATCACGAATGCCGTTATTTCAGGCTGAATTCTTATAATTACTGAAATAAAATATGTAAATAAATTTATGACAATGTAGCTTTCTATTAAAATCGGTCCAGTAGTTTATTTCGGTAATGGATAAGCATTACAATTAAACAAATAGAAAATCAATTTTTTCCTCTTTATAATATTAGCGTAGATATTGCACTACATATATTCACTTAAACTATCTATCTATCAGTAACTATTATGTATATATTATACACAGATGGCGCAATAGTTGAAGTGGTCACCTCGCCACTGCATCTCATCATCAAAATATCTTCAATGTCCAGAATTGGACCTCTAACAGTTTTATTATATGTATAGATGTGTGTGTTCTATGCTAATAATAAATATCTAAAAAAGAAATGACCATTTATTTTAACGTTGTAAGTTATTGTATAGTTAGTACCACTTTGGACCAATAGATGTCGCTGTGCGGTGTTTATAACTTATAACTTTGCATTATTTTTTCTATCGATAGAGTGAACCAATTGTAATCAATCAAATACTAAATGTTACACCGAGTTACACACAATACTTGTGCATAATACGTTTCCTGAATTATTTTGTACTTTTTACGTGAAGCAACCAAACACAAACTCGATGTCCATAGATTTATTATACACATAGATATAGAAAAAAAAAAGTGTGACAATCGGACTAGGCATCAATGAATTACAACGAAGTACACATTTTTACTTTGATCCCCCCTCTCAAGGAAACCGTTATGAATTTTGGGATAAAAAGTATCCTATATCCTACCTCGTAGTATAAACTCAAATCATGCCAAGTTTCATTTGAATCCGTTCAGTAGTTTCAGCGTGATGCGCGGCCTTGATACAGACAGACTGACAGACAGACTGACAAAAATAAAAAAATTATAGTTTTGGCTTCAGTATCGATCATAGAGTGCCCCCAAAAAAAATTTTCAAAATATCTTCAATGTACAGAATTGGACCTGTTACATTTTTACTAAAAGTATAGATATAGAAGATAAGCCTAAGAGGTATCTGTTACAATACTGTACCTTTTCAATTTAACAGTAAAGGTAATTTGATTATTTAAATTTATTTTGGTCCTAACAATATTGGGGAAACCCGTCGGTAAATCTCATAAAGTAAAATACTATTGAAATACTTAATTTCTTGACCCAATATCCTTCATGGGTATCGATACCCCTGACTTCAAAATACCAGTAGCTAGTTGAGTCTCGCCAGCCCATTAAAATAGTTGGAAACAATTCTCAAGTTTACAGTGAGACTCAACTCTTGGTAGTTACAATCGGTGACGTTGCTATTTCGAGCAGTTTTGCTCACTTTTGCTTACGCAGTTGTTTGTGGCCAGCGATATAAGAAAAAGACTAACTGAGGCGTTGGTTTTGATTCTATTAACAGGAATTTTGTTGAAGTGGAATAAAAATGTATTAAAGCCACAGAATATAGTGCACTATTACTATTATGTTATTTTTATTGTTTCCGAACTATTTATTGCTGGAAACGTGCAATTTTTGGGCATCCTTCAATCTACTTCTCAGTGGCGTTCAATTTATTCAAGTTATAATCAGATGCAAAAAATAGTAACAATACTACCTGCTTGGTCCCTAGAGGCGTTTCTGAGTAGGCTCAGGGATGTATGTGCGGGCCGACCGCTCACAATTCCCGTACTTGGTGGCACGTGGACACAACCCTTCTAATCCGGAGGTGGTTGAAACAACTTTCGGCAGCGCATATCAGTTTCTTTGAGTAGGGTCACCCCACCGGACGGAGACGGCGAACCGCCGGCCTCTCGTAGGCGGGTCATTGGACCTCTGTTCGGCAAGTTGACCGGCGAAACAACCTTGAAACCAGCATTACTAACCCAGTGACTGGCCCACAGTGATGAGCTGCACTGACTGTCACTACAAGGGGCCCAGTGCTACAAATAGTTTCTCTACCCCCACACAGGGGTAAGATAAACACCATGATGATGATTAGTCCCGTGGTATCAGTTGGTACTTTTGTTTGGGTGCAATCGTAAGATCCACGTCGCCATACAGACCGCCCGATGATAAGCGGTTACTGTAGGCTATGGACGCTTGGAGCGCTGCGGGCAGGCGCTAGGAGGGTTCCGGATGTCTTAATAAAAGCTGTTCCCGGATCCCTCCTATTTAAGGCGCAGTACGGCACACCGTGTGGTTTTAGTCGGTTCGATTCCGACACACCGCCCCATCGTAAACCCCGGTGGGGTGACGGCCTGAGGGGGTTCCCACACGCACAAAAAAAAAAAAAAGGCGATGGACGCTTGATATTCATTATTTAACCATCAAAAGTGCTGTTTAACGTTGCACGGTACGTAGAAACACTCGCCACTACAGTGATGCCACTAACACGTTCTCATACTTATTCCCCTCAGGTTAAATTTCTAGCGACCCCAGTACTATAACTGCTCTTTAATCTCAGTCTTCTAAAAACTTGTGGTAAATTCGAGCAGAAATGCACTATCTGAGATATGTCCACGATTCATAGCCGTTCACTAAAGACCATCCACCAAGTTATAGTCCATATACATGTTTATATTATTTCATTTCCCTACTTCGTATCGCTATCAAAACCAGATTTCTATCGACAATTTAATCGGATTATGGTGCGATGATCGAACCAAGATTTAATTTGGAGACTCGAAGTGAAGTGAAAATTCATTTCTGATAGAATTTCCTATCGATGTCTCTGTACTTTTACAACTACATTCGTATCTTTTTAGGCTGAACTATTCTGTTACATGGTATGTTATTAGTCCATAAACTTTATAATCTTTTATAATTAGTACATAACTTCAACTATACAACAAATACAAACACATAAAACCAATATTTTTGTAGTCAAATAATTAATTTCTCACTAATAAGCACAATAAGAAGTGACAAAAACTAATTCTTATACTTACATCGAACATTTCAATTTTCAAAAATGGAATTCATTAGTAATAACTCAGAATAATGAAAACAAAACTTAAAAGATACAAGCGCAATGAAGTTGTTAATTCATTAAGCACAGTGTTACTAAGTAGTCCACGTCGAGATACCTAAATGTCTTTATTCAGTTGCTTACAAATAACCATTATCGATCACTGAAATTTGATGTACGACGACTGACAAAGTTTAAAGCCGAATTAGTGAAGTACTGACAGCCAATACATTGTAAGTGCTGTCTGAAGTAGCCACTACGACAAAAAAAAACTTTTATTTATTCCTTTGTGTATATATTACCTAAACTATTCTGGCTTTCGAAAGCTCAAGGACGTTTCTTTGTGAGAGACGATCTCGAATGCCTAAAGCACAACCAAATAAATATTGGCTAAGGTGTCTTACGAAAACTGGTTAGAAGAACACCAACTTAACTACTGAAGTAAAAGTATTCAGCTTAGTTTTAGAGTTTAACAAAATAACTTATTAATACATGCATGGAAAATAGAAGACTAGCAGTGTTTAAAAAAAATTGCTGCAAATTTCACTCGCGTGATAATTGCCATACCAAATTATACCTAGACCATTAAAATTTTAATCTCTATTTCTCCATGAACCCATCTATAAATATTTTTTTTAAGAATTAATTATATTTCGTTTTAGCCTTGGAGACCTGGAAAGGAAATCGTCGAGCGTTTGGGACTACGCTACAGAAACGATACCAAAAGGGAAAAATGTTAAAAGAAGTTACAGGAAGCAATAATGTAATAAATTTTAAGTCGGGTATGATGAAAAAACGTCGCATTAAATTCTTCTTGAATGTGTTATTTGATACTTTATATCATCATCAGTAGTAGATATATTTTTATTGTCATCTATCAACGTTATGTAACGAACTTAATCCGGATGTGAAACTTGTCATTTGGAGAAACGAAGCTAATAAATTTTGAAAGATGAATCGAAGTGTAATCGTGCCCTACATTTGTAGTAGATGATGTTGAAAGATGAATGGAGTATTAAGAGTCCTATCCAACATAAACTGATAAAGGGCGATTGAAGCAGTGTACATAATTTTCTTAAGGGTGGATATTTTTTTTCTTTAGACACTGATGAGTAAACTGATGGCCAAAGTTAAGCGTGTATGTCTAGTTCTTTTTCAAAAGGGGGAAAGCAATCAAGTAGAATATCAGCACCGCTTCGGGTATTTACACAAAGCGGCATCATTCTGAGCTAAAGACCATTTTTGTATCACACAATACCTGGTAACCTTATTAGTATTTATTTTTATAAGTGTATAAAACCTTTGTGTGCTAGTAAATATTTTTTTCTTTCTTTCAGAGTAAAACGAGGTTTAAAAGTGATAGGTCAACGCAGGCATAAATAAGTAATTAAAGACATAAACCTATCAATAAAAGAACTCAAGAAGACAATTTAACTATTTTTTTAAGAAAGAGCTTAAAAGGATAGATAGATAGAGAGATAGAACATTCTTTATTGTACACCACAGTTAGACAGAAATTATCACAGTTTAGTAGCAACATACTAAGCGGCAAGTACAATGGGCGCTCTTATCTTATCTTATCTTATCTTATTAAAAAACTCACGTTTATAATATTAGTATTTTAATTATTAATCTCATTAATCTCAATAAAATTAAAAAGCACACCATTTTTTTCATATACTGAGACAAGGTTCTTTTGGGGCGTAGTTGGTACTATGAGAGGGGCGGAAGTGAGACTTAAGGGTTAATCAGTGTCCTTGCCGTCAAGGAATACGTCATGTATTATGGTTAGCACAACATATTTTTGACCTCTACACGCCTCATGGAAATAATATCATAAAACTTAAGAAATGTTAGTTACACGGCGAGAGAAAAGCTAAACAGTGTTTGTCTGAAGTAAAAGGAGGATCTGTTGAATAGGGGTAAAAAAAGCGGTGTAAGAAGTGGAAAAGTGGTACACCACTTACCTCCCCACCCAGGTGACAAAAGATTCCTTTCGCACTATACCGGTATCGAATATTTTTTTTTATTTATTAATTATACTTTTCTGGGAACCAAGTAATGTCGGAATTAACAAATTCTGCCTACAAATTTAAAATTAGATAAATTAAAGATGAGATGAGGTTCTTTAGGCCTGTATCCGAAAGCCGTAGGATTTCACACCTCTATTTTTTATTTCACCTGAAAGGCCAAGGGAGTCACGTGTCTATTTGGATGTTTTGAAACAGGCGTGGGGCCGAAATAAAACGTGGCGGAAAATGTGTCAACAAGAGCACGTCGAGAGCACATGACTTTCTTACATAGACTTTTTGTTCCATTTACGTAGAAAAACGATATGGAAGCATACTACATACATATATGTCTTGTATGTTGACGTGGGTGCACTTAACAAATCATTTATGAATACTAAGTTTACGTAGGTAAATATAGATGATAACCGACGTCTGAGCGCTATGTTGGAAAGATGGATTTTGTTTATTTATTATTATTTTGTTTTCTGTATTAAATAAGTATTTTTACGTGAATTGTCATGAGAACAAGAAAAATTTCAACACGATAGCTTCAGTGGAAGTGGTTGAAATATTTATTGCAAAATTCCAGGACATACATACACGTGAAATTAAATATAAGCGTTTAAAAATATAAGGAGGTAGCAGATTGCTACTGAATTAAGACTGTCTGGAGAAGTAGCTCCACTTTACAGAAGACTGTGAATTCTATAGATTCGCCTTGTCCACATAAATTCAGGTTTGTCAGCGCTGAGAAACCTTAAAAACCTTATATATGTTACTTACTTAAATTAATTTTGTTTGTTGGCAACCCTGACTAAAGTCAGATTTGTGTAAGTATACCTTTAAATCTACCTCTCTGGTAATAAATCATAAAGTTAAACACATTTAAGAGAGAAATTAAGAAGTTCTTATTTTAATTAAACACAAACCACAGTCTGTATCTACAAGAGCAGACAATCCACTTCAGATTGTGTTACAGCTGTTAAAAATGTTAAAAAGCCTCTCTTTATAATTACATGGACCTTTTTAGTCCTCTGAACTGTTTAAAAGAGCACTCTCATTTTATACGACCGCTGGGAAACCATGAAACAGTGTTTTAATATAAATACCTTAATCATTAAAAAAGTATATGGGATATTAAATGTCATTATTTAAAAATGGTAGGTCAGACCGTTTAACAATTTTGCGCCCGTTTAGGGCTTTTGGTCGCTTATTAAAAAGTTGTGAAATATTTTGTTTTACAACAAAACCATGTTTTTGTTAATAGAAGCTATACCATTTTTTTTTACATAAGTTCGGTGATTCGGTATTTGAAGTTACTCGTACTAGAGATGAAATCGAACTAAAAATATTAATTGAATAAGCTAATATATATAAATATACATCCCACTAACCCCACTACATCCATACATTCATACATCCATACATCCTCACAAACTTTCACGTTTATAATATTAGTTGGATAATATACTTTTGCAGACATAAAACGTTCTTAAAGCTTTTCAATTATTAATTATATGTATTAGGGGATTATTTAAATATTTGGATAACGATTATAATTTTCGATTACATTTTTCGTATTAATCTCGAATTAATCATATAATATTTTTTTTCATACACCCACATAGCATGAGTTCGGTGACAATTGATTTGGAATTGATGTGGAAAATGATATAAAAAATATGCGGCCTATATTGCCAAATGTTTTGATTCCATTGGCTAAGAATAATACTTTCGACTTTTTTACAGTTTCAGGGATCCGTGAACTTAATTATTTTATATTAACTTGACATTGACACTTAAACCCGTGTATGAGATAACAGGTCTTGACCGACAGACTGATCGACAACGAAGTGATCCTCCTATAAGGTTTTCGTTTACCCATTTATGGTACGAAATTCCAAAAAAACCTTTCAGTTTTGTTTACTTTTATTTGCTGTTTGTAGACTTAGTACACCTTGTACATTTTATACAAAACAATATTCAGCACAAAAAGGAAGGTATTAGCAGCCACACGAGCCGCCAATACACACATATTTTTTACCGAAGGGAATCTTATCAGAAAAAACATGAGAACCCTTCCATTTAAGCAACTCAGACCAATAAAAAAGCCATTTTTTATTGAGTCTCAAACAGAGTTTAGCAACTGATTATGTGTGATGAAGAATTTACTCGAACATTAAATTCTGTATACAAATAATTAAACAGTGCAGGTTGAATCGCATTATTAAATTTTCTCTTAGGGTGATTTAAAAAAAAAACTACAGCATTTAAACCCCAACCTATAAATATGAGCAGTTTTTTTTATCTATCAACATCGTATAGAACCCTTGTGGATTACGGGTACACTTACACTCACATTCCTCAATAACATTATCAGTAAAAAAAACTTACAGGTGTCTGTCTTTTTTAACATGATGCAATTCTTATTATTGTTTAAACTCCCATTATCATTATTCAGTATTATCTATTTATTTCATCTTTTTCAGCAACAGTCATGAAACTTATTTGTATAATTAATATTTATAGTTTTGCGAAACTAAGAAACACGCTTAAAAGACGTACCGAATTAAAATGTACAAATCCTATCCACCTCCTGGCTTCATCATCAGATCGGCGTTACGAAATCCAATCTGTTGAACTCGTCAAACCGAATCCTAAACCCAAGCCTAAACTCGAGAGGCCTCGGCAACAAAAAAAGGCAAGAGACAAACTCGATTCTGGCCACTGAAGAACTCCACTATCCACTTCCTGGCTCCATCATTAGATCAGTAATTCCAAGATGCCAAATAACGCCAATGCTTGTCAATCAAACTGCATTTACCTACAAAGCGTTATAAGTAGGTTAAAATTTACTTCCAAGATTTGTTTATACTAGTTGGTTTAAAGTCAAATTAATAAAAGCAATGCTATAAACAATGTCCATATAGATGTCATATTAAACATACAAAGCGTACATATGCATCACAATATTGCGAAACAAAGTAGGTACGACATAACAATGAAAGACGATAACAAAGCATGTCCCGAAACACAATGCATTTAATAAATATGGGACCACGAGCGCGTAAACAAATTACTTGTAGTTCAATTACAGAATGTAATTAGGAACGGTGGCGTGCATCGATGTCGATAGAAATCATTACGATATTGGTGTCGAGAGACGCCGATTTCTACCTAATGAATTACCTACGAGCTGCAAATTAATTACAAGCTCCACTGCGCAGCCTCCCAGGACATTGTCGACTACCGTATTAAAATGACTTAATGATGTACACTTACTATTACACTAATTGGAATTTCTATATGGTTATACAATTATTTATTTTTATCAGATACTGCGTTGAACGAGGATAGATAATTTATACCAGTTACTTAGCAATTTACAAGTTTTTCAAATAAACCAAGTAGTTACATTAAAACTTTTGCTTATCGACGATCTACCGCATAAAGTTCGCATCCACTACCACAATATACCACTGCGGAATGTCTTACCCTGATAGTCGCCCTTCCAATTCGTTCCCCAAGGATTGACAATGCTGACGGCACGATAAAGAGGGGAGATAAAAAATTGCCTCACGACTGTGTCCGCACAGCTGAGCCAGGGGTGCATGTGCATTCCCGACGTGCAATTTGATAAATTACACCAAATTCAGAGTGATGAAATTTCCTTACGAGAAGATTACATGCTACGGCACTTTTAGAAGCAATAAAACCTTCGCAATATTGGGACACATTTTTATAGCGCTATGTTATTTAAATTGCATAGTCTACATTTCAAATAAATATTTTATTGAACAACATAAACATTCAAATTTAAACATAAACCATATTCGTCAAGCGAATATGACTGTCATATGCCAATTTTGAACTACCTACTTATTTTTTATAACCACTGTACCGATTCATATGACGTAACATAAGTGTATATATATTATAATGAATAAAGCAGTGTTAGCAACCGACCCTAGTTATAAAACCGGAATGGTGCTCGTAAAACGAAAGCAGTTCTTAGTTGTGTTACTGATCCACAAGAGTTTTATATTTCCTATAAAATATTATATTCCGTGAAGCGCGCAATATTCCAACATTCTACATAGTGCAATTTTCTGTTCATTCTAGTCGTATGAGAAAGTGCAAGAGGTTGGGGCACTTGGGGCTAGGTATCCGTGCAATCGCTTTATGAAGCTGGCACGGGCGCTGCAAACACTCAATTGATTTGCATCACGGACTCACGGACAAAGCCATCCCAGACGAAGGAATGCCGCTCAATTCACTTCTCAAACTTAATCTAAGGATTCGAATTCAAGCCGTAAACGAACTGCTACAATTTATTTCTCTAATTAAAACTATGTAGGTACATATATGTGTATTTACACAGATAATTTTTCTTTTTCTTTTACACCGTACGTACTAGTTCACTGTGAAAGGGACAGCTGCAGGAAACTTAATGGTTTTATTTTCCACGGCTTCTAATTAATAAACATTGTTTTATTTTCTCATTGGAACAATACGCAATGCTGCTCCTGAACATCTGTTTTTAGTGATAAATCACTGCTTGTGGAGGTATACTTAAAAAATATGTTATTCAGCTAATAAAAGGAACGAGTTTACATCACAATACATTCGTTTCCACCTTTATCACACTTAACCTTAAGGTAATTCCTTATTAACCGTTTAAGGTAACCAAAAATTTAAATCTAAATCGGTTAAAGATTGATTGACGAACATCTTATCGCACTGATACAATTATCGAAACTACTATCAAAATGTATTCACGTTAGAGAGGCACATATTTTATGTTTAGCTTATCCAAGAAGGTTAACAAAATTAAAGAATTCATTCTACAACTATAACATTGAACAACACACAGAAAATAAATTATTCTTGCATTTTTAATTGAATTCATTGCATTTTATTTTAGCGTTCTTTAGTAAAATTAAGCTTTGTATATTAATATGACTCCATATATCCAATAAATAACATAGAACAAGTTTATTCCGAGAGTACAATGGCGTTATGAAAAGAGTCCAGGGGAGTATTAAGTTAACAGGTTGCTCTGCACAAGAATATTAAATGACAATTGCAAGTAGCGGGTGTAAATGAGTCTCAGTTTATTTTTCCCTTTAGGGACAATGACAAGCTTTACCTCGACGGTATTATCCTCGGGGACAACAGGAATAAGTAGGAAAGCGTAAAAAATATCTAATTGAATTTTTCATCGCACTCTAGGATTCTCAGGCGCTTTATTAAACTCGTTGAATGGGAGAGAACTGTGAGGGGCAATCGCCGCTGCCTTGATTTGCATTACCGAGACGAAAGTACTGAGCAGTGGCAGGAATATCAGCAAGGAAATCTATAGTCAAAGGCCAGGCGTCTTCGCGATGGCGTCCACTTGGACCAAATAATTTCTACATTGAATTTGGTTCATTTATTTCTATTTGTAGATTATTGCTCAAAGTGTATTCTCGAACAATCTTATTCACTACTCAAATAGAGAAGTATGTCATTAGACCCGAGTGAATATCGAGTGTAAAATTGAAAGTTCTTTTAAGATTTCAAACCCTAATAATAAATCAAGAGAATTTGAATTTCAATGTTAGATTCTTTACAATCGTTTTCTAATAAACACAATTATATAATATTAATATGTATGTATAAAATAATACAATATTAATATGATTACATATTAATATTATACTATTTTATTTTAACTTGTTGGTCTGGTGGTTAGTGATCCAGACTGCTGAGCCAGAGGTCGTGGGTTCAATTCCCACCCAGGACAAATAATTGCGTAATAAATTTATCTATGATATGTATGTATTTAGTCATAAATAAGTATGTTTATCGGTGGTCTGATTACTATAGTACAGGCTCTCCCTAGTTTGGGAACAGACGGCCGTGTGAGAAGTGTCTCAAGTAAAATACCGAATTTAAACGTTCTTACACTAACGAATCTATTTCAGCTTTGTTTCTTCTTTATACACTTATATTGCTTTTATTGGTAAGTAACCGACACATACAGGGTATTATACAGGTTATATTTAAAAGAGGTATAATACGAGTAGACTCGTTGAATAACGTAAAGCGCTAACAGTTGAAGAAAAAATCATGATTTTTAAAACAGAAATATTATATGGAAACTGACAAATTTAACTTCGAAATTCACCGACAAAGCTAGTGCTTCTTTTTTTTTATGGTATAGGGGGCATTCGAGCAGACGGGTCACCTAATGGTAAATGACTACCGCCGCCCATAGGCACCTGTAACTCAAGAATCACAAGTGCATTGCCGCCCTTTAAGATGGGAGTAGGGGAGAGGGAAGGGTTAGGGCCTCCGGTAACTTCACTCACGCAGCGAAAAGCAATGCAAGCAATGTTTCACTGCCGGTTTTCTGTAAGGCGGTGGTATCGAGCGGAGTCGAGCCGGCCCATACGTGCCGAAGCATGGCTCTCCTACGTACATATGTAAGGGCGTTCGTAAAAATCCAGTACTTTTTCAAGCTTAATCCATTTAAGTTTTCCGGCGAAGCATAGCGCTCCTAATGTTTGACCACATGAATCCTACTTAATCCTACTAATATTATAAACGTGAATGTTTGTGAGGATGTATGGATGTTTGTTAGTCTTTCACGCAAAAACTATTGAACCGATTGCGTTGAAACTTGGTAAGTCGTTAGCTGGAGACCTAGATTAACACACGGGTTTTTCACTTCACTTTTCATCCCGATATTCACACGGTATTGGGACTTACGCGGGTAAAACCTCGGGGCGCAGCTAGTATAATATAATAATACAACGTTAGTCTAACGTTAAATTATTAAATGTGATTACACCCATTCAAGAAACTTAGAGTGAAACCTCCATGTTACATTTGAAACATTACAAAATGCTATTTACATTTAGAATAAATATGGTTGACAACAGAAGCGATGCACTTAGTGAAACTTTTAGCTTAGCTGTTCAGGTGGATATAGTGTTACTCGAAACCCTGAGAACTTCTAAGTATCTCGGCTCCGATACAGTTACGATAGATGTATCGTATAACACAATCGTTCCACATTGCTACCGGTTTGTTTGATTTATACATCATTTTATTGACAATGATAAAGGTCTGCATTGGTACTGACATTTCGTTATGTTGGGGTGAAAAATGGCGCTTTGTCAGTATCGCGTATACACTTACATGGTATCTCTTTGTTTTTTTACCATAATATACGATTTTAAGGGTAGAGCAAAGAGGGATTTCCATACAAATTTTAACCGCCAGGGGGGAATACTTATGCTGATGCCTTCTTCTGTACATTTAAATAGCTTGTTAAGAATAAGGGTATTTTTTATTTGGGACTACTTGCATACACACTGCCACTGCTGTGACTAGGGTATTTCAGAATCAGCCCACAAAAACACCGAGCAATTCACAGGGAAAGTTATTTTTTTCTTGAAAGTGAATTGTAGCATTTAGAAATATAATAAATCCACTGCCCTCTTTATCAAAAGAGAGAAAAAATTGCGTTTTAACCCCCTGACGCAAAAGGAGGGGTGTTTTAAGTTGAACCTGTGTGTCTGTGCATCTGAGTTTCTGTGTGTTTGTATATCCGTATATCCGTGTATATGTGCTTTTGTATCTGTGTGTCTGTCTGTGGTGTCTTAAGCTTCTAAACCGACAAATGGACCAACTTTTTTGGTTGGAAGGTGACTTGGTCGAGAGTGTTTTCAGCTATAATAAATTTTAGCAAGAAAATCTATTTACCAGTTCTTTCCGCAGTGTAAGTTTTGCAGCTTGTAAGTTTAAAAAAAAAACATTATTCGGGATCCGTTTTGCAAAAGGAAAAAAAGGAACCCTTACAGGATCACTTTGTTGCCCATATGTCTGTCTGTCTGTCTGTCAAGGCCCTTTTTCTCAGAAACTCGTGCACGCATCAAATTGAAATTAATAGTTTGCTATTAATTTCAATTTGATGCGTGCACGCATTGCACGCAAGCATTAATAGCAAACACTTATCACTGCAGTCCCTTGAAGCTGTAAAAAAATCAAGCTTCTTAATTAACTTAATGAAAAGATACGGCCATTTAAGTCTATCCATACATCCAAATCCGTTCAGGCATTTAGAAGTTATGGTGGAATAAAGAAACTGACATACATTCGTAACAACATGAACCTTGAAAACATGGCACTCCTGGGCAGTCGTGTAAAATAAATATCTCCGTCATTTACCAATTAAGTGAACAATTTGTTTGTGCGTATTTAATGGAATGGAATGAGTACATCGCTTTTGGGTGCAAGGAGGCTTGTTGGAATTCGTTTGTTTTTTTGAACAACATACAAACATTGGTTGTATTGGTACAAAATAAATATTGATTTACTGAACATGTTACTGTATTAGCCACTTTGGCTAAATACAAACAGTATATAAACTATTTCTACTCTCCCTAGTATTTATTGAATAAAATAGTTTTCAAGTCCGTATGTCAACGTCCAAATCAAGTTTCTATTAGCTGTTGCCCGCGACTTCGCTAACGCGATCGAGTGAATTTTTTTTTTTATTTATTCCACGGAACCGCACATTTCTTCCTTGGTATGATATGCGCTACTCCAGACTATAATCTACCTCTGAGTCAAATTTCATGCAGACCCTTTCAGCCGTTTTTCCGTGAAAGTACTCTTTCACACACAATCAACCATCCTCACAAACTTTCGCGTTTATAATATTAAGTAAGATTCGTAAAATATTTATTTAAGATTGGCAAATCAACAAACGGTGGAGCCTTTTAATTAAAACAATATTGCTTTTACATGAGCCGCTGCGCTTTTAAGGCCGGATATTATGTAGTCTACAACCTTCCTCAACTAAACTATAAACACAACACAAAAAAATATTTGCATTGGGACTGGTAAAACCTATTAAAGCTAGAGTATTTGTATTTGTGAATTTGCAACATCACTACATATTATAAAACAAAGTCCCCCGCCGCGTCGGTCTGTCCGACTGTTCGCAATAAACTGAAAAACTACTGAACGGGTTTTCATGTGGATAATTCATTGATTGAAATATGTTGATGATTGTTGAAGATGTCTCTGCTACCCGTGCGAAGCCGCAGTGGGTTGCTAGTTAACTTCTATAATATTAACTCGTGATGATATTTCTTTGTACCCCTTTTTAAGCAAATTTTGGGCACAGAGCAATGTGTAATTTGAAATACTGGTTTATATATAGGTATAAAAGTGCACAAAGCTGTAATCTTTAATCAATATGTGTTATAAGTTTATAAATTATGCGAAAACGTCTACAAGGGTCCAGTTTATACATATGTTGATCTGTCACTGACAGTTCAAGTTATACTGGACTTGATATAAAATCGAGTATCGACTTACAGGCGATCTGTAGTAAGTATAAATGTGTCATGAGTTCGCTGTTTCACACACTATCAGATGTTAGATTGAGCAAAGAAAGTACTATAAAATGTTTATAGTACTTTCTTTGCTCAATCTTACATCGAACCTACGTTTAGGTGCCGGAGATAAAACCAGATAAAGTCACTGCTCGTGGTTATTACCTATTAGCTCATATGTTTTATTTACCCTTTTATAGATAGTTATATATTCTCTGGTTCTTATTTGGTTACCTAGACTTTCTGCAACCGTTAAGAAACATCTGATGTAAATACTATTTTTAATTATTAGAGTTAGAGTTTAACTTAACTCATTAATTTGAAATATCAAAATAGACAGCTGTAAAAAAAATCTACAGGAGATGGGTTTCTATGCATGGGCGTACCGATGGGGGGGGGGCAGATGAGGGCAGCTGCCCCCCTTGCTTTAGCAAGCTTACCTAGCACTAAGGTAATTTTGAGTCAAACTTTTGATTTGCTTCCTTCTGAACCGGCAAATACAAAACTTTGGCCCCCCACCCTGGCCTAAAAGCTAGATACGCCCATGTTTTTATGTATATCTATGCATATTTCCTTTTTTTATGTAATAAGCTGTGGGCCGTAGACGATGCAACCGTTTATAGTACTGGAATGGTATATCCACGTCAATCTTCAAAATCGTCAACTTCTATTTCAATAAAATTGTTCTAGACTAACAATAGTTATGAGTTACTTACTTTCGTGTACAAAATCTGTGTGAATTAAATTATACCACTCAGAATATTCTAAGATTGTTACAATGGTCCTAAATATATATATATGTTATGAAATTGCTGCTTTTAGTACTTACTATTATTTACTTAGAATCCCAAATGTTATTATTTTATATTACTAGTTACGTTATCTCTTTTAAAAAATATTTTTTATTATGTTTCTCGTCGTTCGATTTTGCGATTATTGATATTGCTGTTTCTGTGTATAAAAGTAAAATAAAAAATCTAAATCGCTCGTTATTTTCACTCTTTCTCATAAACGAGTTCCATCGTTGTACCAACGTGATACAGACGGTACGGAACATCCCCCCTCTTCTTCTACTCAAACCTTAAAGGGCGGCAACGCACTTGTGACTCTTGAGTTACAGGTGCCTATGGGCGGCGGTAGTCATTTACCATCAGGTGACCCATCTGCTTGTTTGCCCCCTATAGCATAAAAAGAAACAACGAAGCACTAGCTTTTCTGTGAATTGATGTTTGTGTATTGTATACTTTGTGCCGAATGTAAACACATGGGAAAATTTAGATTTTTGTGCTATAGGTCTCGAAATATTGATGCCAAGAATGAACCCAGTGGCCGACTGGAGACGACCGACATAAATATAAATTACTAGCTGCGCCCGCGATTTCACCCGCGTAAGTCCTGATGCCGTGGGAATATCCGGATAAAAAGTAGCCTATGTGTTAATCCAGGTCTCCAGCTATCTACATTTCATCGCAATCGGTTCAGTAGTTTTTGCGTGAAAGATCGCCTTAACTTGTTGAAAAGGCACACAAATGAGAGGATTGGGATTGTTATCTTAGACAAAAAGGGGATCCTGCATAAAATCGAAAACGACAGTCGCATTGGTTCGTGGAAGTCAGCCAAAACATGTCCCTATTTGAGTCGAAAGCAGTTGATTGATGTTCTTGAGACATGGCACAACAATCACTGCAAATGTGTACTGTAAAGAACTTAACTATGCACAAGTTCACTGCTAAACAACCGAGACTTGTAAATTGCTCTAATCTTCTACTTTACGACAACGCTCGTCCAAACACTGTAAAACTACAAGAGTTACGACTGGAATATTTCCGCCACCATGATTTCCATTTTTTCCGGTATTCGGATAACTTTTTAAAAGGGAAAATTTCCAATCCAATGAGGCGGGGAAAAAAGCCTATAAAGAGTTTATCTATTCCCACATGATTTCTATAGCATCGAGGAACTTCCATTAAAAGAGCGAAAGTTTATCGACAACGACGGCCAATACTTCGTATTACTGAAATTTATACATTTCATCATCCTCCGCGCCTTTTCCCAACTAAGTTGGGGTCGGCTTTCAATGGAATTAAACGACTGCCATCAGACCTCCACAACCCAAGTACTAGGCGATATCGAAGTTCTGTAGTTAGACCAGGTTGTCGGAATTTTTAGGGCTCCAACTACCCGTAACGAATGCCACAAATGTTTGTATGGCACCCGGGACCGACGGTTTAACGTGCTCTCCGAGGCACGGAGGGGTCTCAATGTGTTAAAAATGGTCACCTATCCTAGACTGACCTGGCTAGTATTACTTAACTTTGTGATGTGCTAACCTACTCGGTTACCACTTAGCCACGAGCCCCTCTGAAATTTATACATTTCATTAAACAAAAAAAACAACATTAACAATTTCATAGGTGAACTTAAACTTACCATACAGGTTGATACAGAATACTGTGGTCATATTCTAGGGTCGTATAGTAGTCACAGGGACTTCCTTTTCACAGGGACTTCCTTTCTAGGATACACCTGGGTAACCGGCACTAAGACGACGTGACGGAACATCGTGTGGTTTTAGTCGGTTCGAGTCCGACATACCACCTTACCGTTAGCCCCGGTGAGGTGATGACCCGTGGGGGTTTCCACACGTAAAAAAAATTCGTGATTTTTAATACAGAAATCTTATTTGGAAACCGACAAATTAAACTTGAAAATAGACCAATGAAGCTAATATTTCGTATGAGAGAAATGTTGACATGAATAAAACTATGAGTCTTTATTGCCAAGGATGTCGATGGAATGCCCTAATTTTTCTGAAAATGAATGCATAAAAAAATGAAAAATCAAAATCATTGAAATTGACGTAAAAATTATAATATGTTGTTTAGAAATATGTACCTATACAGGGAAAAGCATTTTCCAAAGAATTTTTTTTCTCATAATCAACTCTTTGTCGACTACACAATGCTCCTAAAATTTTATGACCACATCTTGTATAATCACACCACACCCTGTAACATCCTATATAGACACTGCCTGCCTGAAGTGTTTTTTCAAGTTAGTTTAACCCTTTTTGTTGAATGGAAACCCCTACCTTTTCGGGGCTCACGCTCTACCCTCCTATAACTGTAAACCATTCATAACGAACCTGGAAAAGACAATCTCTGAAAACGTCGATAGTTGTTTAAAACCCTCTGTGAAACTGTTATTGTTTTCTAATGGAGAGTGTCGCTTTATTACCCGACTGCACAAGAAGGAGGGTTATGTTTTTCGAGTGTATGTATGTATAAGGTTTCTTTAGCACGCCTTAAAGCCTAAACGGCTTGATGGATTTTGATTTGTGAGTTGTCATTTGAATCGTCTTAACATTGAGAGCTTAATATCTATAAAGTCTTAATATTGGCTAAGTGGTAATCGAGTAGGTTAACACATTACACAGTTAAGTAATACTAGCCAGGTCTATGTAGGATGGGTGACCATTCTTAACACATTGAGACCCCTCCGTGCCTCGGAGAGCACGTTAAACCATCGGTCCCGGGTGCCATACAAACGTCTGTGGCATTCGTTAGTTGCAGCCCTAAAAAAGTTCGACAACCTGGTCTAACTACAGAACTTCGATATCGCCTAGTACTTGGGTTGTGGAGGTCTAATGGCAGTCAAAGTTCGGCCGTATCGTAGTTAGATTGAAAGTCAACCCCAAATTAGTTGGGAAAAGGCGCGGAGGATGATGATTGTGTATAGGAGTTCAAGATGGCGTTAAAAAAAAAAATTTATAACTACCGTGAAATATTTAAAGGTTTATAGATATTTCGTTTTTCCATTACGCACTAATACTTCGAAGTATTTAGGTATAGGTGCGCCCACCGGGCGGCGGAGGCGCGCGGCGACTGGCGATTGAGGCTTGGACACAATGGACACTGAATAGTTATGATTCAAGAAGTTGTGCATTTAACTAAAAAAATTAAAAACAAATTAAACTATTTATAAAATACTGAGTCTATTACACGATAAGTAATAACTGGTAACCGAAAAGCTAAAATCAATTTCGTATTCTGTAAAATAGAAATGAATAAGATCATAAACACAAATGTACCTACCAATAAAAAAAAAATATGTAGTTTTTTGTACATAAAATAATCCTAAAATTTCCAATAAATAATTCACTCGCTCAAAAACTCATTGTTCATTTAATAGAGTTTTCAAAGGAAAACGAAAACAATGTGCCACTTTGATTTGTACAACAGCAAGCATGAATCCACGAAACTTATCATATTCAAACTCTCTGTGTTATGCAGATTACACTCGTATATACAGATTTTCATAATCACGGCAGCTAACTTCGCAGAAAGTACATAGAGCGCAGGTGTCGGAAACTCGCCTTCGCAGGAAATTAAGTCATACATACATACGTCAGACGCGTATTCTCGTTTCACTCAAAGTGATTGAAGAGATTCAGTACACTTAAATCGTAATTCCTATTTAATGAAATATACATAAATCAAGTAATTAATGGAAACAAAAACGCCTCCAGATATTCAAGCAAACTCATTCGTAGGGGCTTAAATTTAACATAACATATAGCAACCATTCTACTTCCAAACCGTCGACGAAAGTTTGAGTAAGTGGAAGATCTTCTTCGTCTTTGGGTCCAGTTAACTAAGGTACGAGGTATTAATATTAAAGGTATTTGGCCTTGTCTTTAGCGTGGTGAAAAAGTCGGACGCACTTTTTATACCTTCTATCTTCTTATCCTTTTTGTCTTCTTTCTACAACCAAGACTTCTTTCCGGTAACTTTTCGGACTTTTCCCATCATACCATAGTGAAAAATAGGGATTCGTAGTATTCGAGTAACATTATTGGTGTTAAGAGTGTTTATACGCATGGATCAATAATTAATCTGCTCAAAAATACCTGGATCTGTACCAACACAGGTGCTGTTTAAATTTTTACGACAATCTTTCTTTTAAAGTTCCTAATTGCTATTACCTAACTAACAGGCCAGAGCTAACCAGCATTCATAAGGTTTGTAGGATTACAGGCCTCACTAGAGCGAGAATAAAAACAAATTATTATTTAAGAAAATAAAAACACGACTGCCCCCAAAAAAAAACGAGTAGCAAAATTTATTTTTACATTTCAAAGTTACGTCATACAACCGCCATATTGATTTTTTTAAATTATTGCCAGTATCACTTGGGATGATTTAAAGATTCTAACGACTCCCTATACATCTAAATCTATTCAGGCAAGTTATAGTAGAATAAAGAAACTCACGTACATACATAAACCCTAAAGAAATAATACACCTCTTTTTTGAGCCGTCAGGTCTTGTAATAAGTATACTTTTAAGAAGTTATTAACAACGTTTACTTTTCGGAGTAAAAAAGAAATGTTATGCAATAGCAAGATGAATTATTACACAAGTTCCTATATACATATTATATGTTTGCAAATACATAGGTACATATTGTATGTATTTACAAACATAAGGTAACATATATATTTCAGAGAACAGTGTTTTGTTTTGATGTGTACATATGAAAGGCAGACATAAACAGAAAACATTTTCCTTATTTTTTATCATTCTTCATAATATCCAATATATTCTTTATTTGTCGACAAGCGGAAGAGTGCTTAACCTACATATTGTTAGTTCTCGAATATAAGTTGCACACAAAAAAACCGGTCGCAAATTGTCGTGCCATTGGGTTTTTATCGGTTGAACTACAGCAATATAAGAGCTATGGGGCATGACGGGTTGCACGTCGTAGTCAGGCTAGTCAATTTGAAATAACTACCTGGTCTTCTATAGCTATATTTCCGCTCCGAGCGCAACGTAATATCGCTACGGGACTCTCAGGGAGTTTTACAATACTCGGCGGTGATTTTACGATACACTCGGATGTACATACAGTATGTTATTATCAAAGAAGAATATTATTTTAATGTACTCCGGTTTTACAAGCCATACTGATTTGTTGTCGAATCTTGCAGGTTTATTAACCAACTTCAAAAAAAGAAGGAGGTTTTCATTTAGTCGGAATCTTCTTTTTTATGTATGTGCCCAAATTACTCAAAGACAGCTGGACCTATTTTCAATATTCTTGTTTTGTTTGAAAGGGAAATACTTCCCCGGTGATTCCATTGTCATCAGTTCAGGAACTTATGATTGGATCCTTGAAAAATTGAGAAACCTCTTCAAATATTATAGGCACATTTATTGCGATTTGTATATTTTTTATAATAATTCGTGCATTTACTCTCGGAAAGCACAATTTGGTGCAGTGAAATTAATGAACACAGATGGCCTCCGGAACTACTTAAAGACGTTTTACGGATTGCGATTCCATTTCATTAATATGGTTGCTAAGCAATCGTCACACTGCATATGGTGAAGTGGAGCTGATGGTAAAGTAGCAGGAGTTACCGTCCCTTCATCGGTTAACACAATATTTGTAAAAGGTAATTAACAGTTGACTTAGAATAAATTACAAATCAACCCAATAATGAGTGAAGTGAGCGAATGAAGAAACAAAATAATACTTATAATCTTCCTAAAAAAAACAAAGAGGTCCACAATTCAACTGATTTTTGTATGTGTATGTTACACGATATCTTCGCCAATTGTCAAGCAATTTGGTCTGGTCTGTTGGTCTAGAGGTTAGTGATGCTGACTGCTGAGCCAGAGGTCGTAGGTTCGATTCCCATCCAGGACAAATAATTGTGTGATGAGCACAATCATTTGCTCTGTACCTAGGTACAATTTATCTATAATATGTATCACACGAAGAACTGCCCAGCAGTAGACTATGATAGGCTGATTGATTGATTGAAAGAACTGCCCGGCTTCAGTGGCAGTGGGCAGGGCACATTGCTTCCAGAACTGATGGCCGATGGGACTGAAAAGTTCTCGAGTAGCGACCGCGTATAATACAAAAATATCCTAGTAGATCAGCTCGTAGCCTGCAAGCTACAGCTACAAACCATCAACAACTGCTACATACATAGAAGTTGAAATCATCCAGACTCGCTACGCAACTCTTCAATAGTTATACAACATTTACTATCGGTTCTCTTTAGAATAATATCGCCTCATAATATTCACCATCCATAGACTTTATGTGGAAACAAAACATACTGTGGGTGGAATAACTCGCTTATTATGTTCCGCGCCGCGTGTTGTTGTTATAATGTTAGCTAACAAGAACTTTGTGTAGGGTTGGAGCTCAAGTTCTGACTCCGAAACTAATATATTTATATCGACACAGATTTCATTTAATATTAGTTGATTTGTTTATAGGAGTGTAATTAGTAGTAGTAGTAAAAAATTGTGTCAAACGTCTACACTGATAGCCACGAATTGGAAAGATTATAGAATGTTATAACTCGTAGTATGTAAATACTATCCTTAGCAAAATGGCCTGTTGGTCTAGTGGTTAGTGACCCTGACTGCTATGCCAAGAGTCGTGGGTTCAATTCCCACCCCAGTCTGGGTGTTCTTTGTGACACAGCAGTAATTCCTAATGCGGTAGTTATTTTTTTTAAATGAAAAAAAATTCAAAGAATTATATTGTAGTCTCTGCCCTCGTCTTGGCATAGTACGGATCTATACTAATGTTAGGTTATATTAGGATCTAAAAGTTTCATTTGAGAAAGTTAGGGAGAAAGGTGGGTTATGTCCAAAACATTACCCTTAGCAGAAACCTTAGAGTAAAACAATCTGATCAAAGGTTTATCGCATTATTATTAACAAGGCGACTTCGTGAACCGAGATGTTGCCTTAATTGGATTCAGGGGAAATAGCAACGCTAAATCCTACTAATATCATAAACGTGAAAGTTTGTGAGGATGTATGGATGTATAGATGTTTGTTGCTCTTTCACGCAACAACTTGGTATGTAGATAGCTGGAGACCTGGATTAACACATAGGCTTCTTTTATCCTGATATTCCCACAGCATCGGGACTTACGCGGGTGAAACAGCGGCTCGCAGTTAGTAAAATTATAACGTGTCTAGACCTACGACGACGATTTTTCTAGTTGTACGACTACGAAAATAAGAATGATACAGAATACTGTAATATAAATATTGTTATTAAAAACGCGCTATATTAAGAAAATATAGCGTGATTCTTTTAACGGTAGTTTTCTTTTTATGTTATAGGGCAAACGAGCAGACGTTGCACCTGATGGTAAGTGACTACCGCCGCCCATGGGCACTTTAAGGTGGGAGTAGGGGAAGGGGGGAAGAGGGGGAGAGAAGGGGAGAAGGGAAAACGGCGAAAGGGAAGGGTTAGGGCCTCCGGTAACCTCACTCACTCGGCGAAAAGCAATGAAAAATTTCTACACTAACAGTTTTCTGTAAGGCCGTGGCATCACTCCGGTCGAGCCGGCAAATACGTGCCGAAGCATGGCTCTCCCACGAAGTTCTGTACTTCTTCCAAATATAAACTTTAAGTATTCCAAATATGACATACCTCCGTGAGCCCTTTAACATGTCCTTTTTCTTCACGTATTAATTAATGTATAGGTACACGAAATCTAGCGTATTCCACATTTTAAAGTCATAGCAATAAATTTGGAAATCCGCTTAAATAGCACCACAGTTCCAGTGCGGTTTTTCTTAGTTTCTAGTGGGTTTTTACTTTTTTCTTCTGTTGAGTAAAGCTACGCGAGATCTATAGGCAAAGCGCATAGAATTGGCATCACGCGATTAACACCGTTGTTGCTTTGTTTGTTTTGTAAGGCCGCGTGAGTTTATTAGGGGTGGTAGACACTTACCCTCATTAATTTTAATAGCTTACTAGGATGATGTTCACATTCATCCCATAGTAACACTACACTCAGTCAGAGAACTTGGGACATTGAGCAGAACCGAAAAGCAGTAGCAAAAAATATGGTGGTCATTTCTATTTACGAAACACTTAGAAACATAATCCTGTAAACATCAGGCCGTGGCAGACAACGGAACCCTCAAATTAACTTAATTGCAATTGTAATTGGCGGACGCGGGGGACCGCAATAAAAGGAAAATATTTTCATTTCTCGCTTGAGATACCCGACCGTCGACAAACTTCAGTTATAATACAATAGCGAAATATTTCAATACTTTTTGAAAATTATAGTATCAACAAGTGTTCAAGAACTCTAACTAATTACTGAATTAGTTTACAGAATAACTTCTGACGTACAAGTTGACTAATGAACGTCACCGACACGTGAAAGTTTGTGATAGTTTTAGGTAGATCTTGCAATGTTAAATTAAAAATACACACAGATCCGGTTGCCTTCATAATATCCCTTTCAGATATGACAGCATGCCATCTGTAAGGTCATTAGTTTGTAATACATTTCAACCGGAAAATAGCGTCGTTGATCCCATAGCATAAGTATGCGTACGATCGTGAGATTCTGGGTACGATTTGAGCTTTTCCGTTAGGAATTTCTCATTATCAGCACGGGGTCTAGAAGTGTCCGCGGTAGACGTTGGTAAATTCGTCTACAATTACGTGGACCCAAAAAAATAATTAACAAAATATGGTTATCTATTCCTATATGTATATCAACGAACAGGTAAGCAGAGGACCTACCCCTTTGGGGATAAAGTGTATAAAAATAAAATAAACTATCTTTTGTCTTGATATTATCCATCCAATAGTGGTCGTCGTTTGTTTTTATACATTATTTCAGTTTAGCGCTCAGCCTGTCACCAAATATGACGTTGACGTTTGTCGTAACTTTAGGATTATTATTATACCTATATAATATATATTAGCATGGCGTTAAATATATCATTATGATTTGTCAGTAAATTCTATTTTTAAAGAGGCATTCGTCGACTGTTCTATATTTATGGATCAAAAAAAAGAAATAAGAAGTAAGATTTTTGGTCTGTGGCTTTAAAAATTTCAAAATGTAGTTTATTCTATATTCTATAATCAAAGATATTGTGATTTTTTTTTATTCCCTGTTTCAATTCCCGATGAAGCTCTCGTTATGACCGACCAAGACGTACAAACAAGCAACTTCAGCACGACAACCACCGAGGCCATGTGACGTGGCACTCATATCTAATTCAAAGTATACTCGAACCGTACCAACCTTCAAAAAGAAATGATCACAGTTTATTTTATTATAAAAGACAACTCCCTCGTTTAAAAGTGAAACATTCCTTGTGAAACATTCGTTGTGAAGACTGTAGTAGAAATATTCAAATATAGGACACAACAACACCCAGACAAAAAACACTTTTAGGGTCATATTTTTTTTGTACGATGTTGGAACTAAACGCACAACACACGACGTTTGCGACAGTTGACGAAGTGACCAGCTCTGTCTCAAACTCAGAACACGCAATGGTAATTGGCAAGGTGGTCATATAAATAAGATTTGTAAAGACAACCATCTATTGATAAAGGTCATGCTATAAGAATACAAATTACTAACAAAAAGAGACAAATGAGGCTGCATTTGTTTCGAGGTATGTGGTCGCTGCGGTTAACTTGCGATGGTGAAGTCCTTGGTTGGATTCTTGAGCACATTTTTATTGGAAATTTTTGTTTGCATATTCTCAGCAGCAGTGCAGAACCTCTGAACGTATCCGTTAGACGTCAATAAGTCCAGTCCTACTACAGAAATATAATTAGCTAATATAGACATGTGGGTAAAATTGTAAATACATCTCTGATCACGCCTACAAGGGTATATAATTTTTCTGGAATTTGTCGCCTATGGAATACATTTCCAGAAGCTATCAGACGGGCAAAGTCACTAACTATTTTTCAAAAACTCGTCAAGGATCCACTACCTATATCTGTAATAACCATATGTATATATGTGTTTATATACTTATATGTATGTATGTATATATATATGTATGTTATTATTTTAGTAAGTAAGACGAATGTGCACCATAAGTTAACTATTACTATACAGTATAGTCCATCAAAGGTTGTCTGTAAGAGATCGCAGACTGCAATAAGACCGCCTATTGTACTGCTACTTAATATTGTATTTTTCGTATGTATCCTATTTTTGGTGTGCAATAAAGTATACTCTATCTATCTAATTATATGTGTAGGATGTGTAGAAATGAAAGTTAAGAAGAATGGATGAAACGGAACGTTAAGGTGTGAGTGAGAGGGGATAGAGAGGGAGGAAGGAGTGTAGAAAAGTATGGCGGAGAGAGACGAGTGTTCGAAAGACGAGGTTGAAGTGCGTGTAGTCTAATTATTGTATTTATAAAGTTTTTCGTATAAATAGTTGTAAAACTGTTAAAATAAACCACCCCACGTTGAGATCACGCGTTATTTTATTTGCCACGATACCCATCTTACATATATGTATTTGCAAAATACTCAGAACACTTAATTGTAAAGATATATTATGATTGAGAAGGTTACTGCGCTCTCTGTTTCTTTAAGACCGGTAATTAAAAAAAACGGTAAGACAATATATCATGCTTAATATAAAACAACAAAGCTAATAACGATAAGTTAAATAACTCGGATAAACCACAGAAAGTGTTTTGTTTCAATTTTATTTTTCAAAGGGAACAATTGGCGCCAACTCAATTAGTATAATCTAATTAAAAAGGAATGGCGACGCAAGGACTGTTTGAAATAAAAGAAAAATATTATCATTCGCTTCGAGCAGCCTCTACAAGATTGTCACAGAGTGTTAATAGGCTATTCTGAGCCATTTTCCACGATTTATTTAAAGGGTTGAACAGTTTTATTCGCTTCGTTAACGAAACTGAAATGACAGGTCTGTATTTATTTTATTTTTTATTCCATTATATCCGCCGAGAGCCTTTTGAACTAAAACACAATTTCGGGTACACTATTTTCATTTACGCATGACGTAGTTCTTTCATTAAAGTTAATGGTTTAGATTTGCGTGCTCAATTACCGTTACTTCTATAGAGGTGTGAGTTAAGCATTTGATGACATTATAAATCAGAAATGCGAATTCCCGCAGGAGGTGTTTTAAGCTCTGCCTATAAATTTATAATTGATTACCTGCGATCTTTGGAGTGTTGTTATGTACGTTAAGTTTAACCCTCCTAAATATACAACTTTTAATAGTGCGTAGTCCCTACGCCTATAACCCCATCATGTTTCATACTAATGCCTCTAAACAACACCGTGACCTTCCGTGAAGAAACATAACCAGAAATATCATTTTATTATGCTACTATTTTGCCTTCAAATATCCGCGGTGTAAGTCCCGATCCCGTGGGAATACCGGGATAAAAAGTATATTTTAATCCAGGTCTCTAGCTATCTACATACCAAGTTTCATCGCAATCGGTTCAGTAGCTTTTACGTGAAAGAGTAACAAACATCCATCCATCCATACTTACAAACTTTCGCGTTTATAATATAAGTAGGAATTTTTGATAACATTAGCAGATGATAAATCCGATTACCGTGTTAGAAGTTTTCAAACAACAGATTATCTAAATTTACAGACCGTTGCGGGTTCGAACCCCACCCAGTGCACTACCGTGAACCCACTCCTAACACAAGCATTTTAGCTATGCTGGAGGGGTTAAGAAGAATACTAGTAATGTATGACCCACGTTACTAGTAGTCTTTTAAAAAAAAATGCTGCTTTCTGCTGGAGAGTTGGGTCACTGGATCTCCTTATACAGTGCACAAGTCACATTATAATAGCATAAACTTAAAATCATTTACATTATTTTATACATCGCCTTTACTGTAACCACGGAATAGATATAATAGTATCCTACTGTAATCTACATCTGTCGTTGTGACATCCAGCGTACAATTATGAAACATACATGAAACGGTTCAATGTTCGAATCATTGTTCTGCGATTACGACAAAGTATAAACGACACCCGATTTTAACGAAGTCCCTGTCGGTATATAGGTATAAATATATTTAATGAATTGAATAAATTATATCAAAATATTGTAAATATTGTAAAATCTCTAAATTGAAATTGTCCGTGAAAGTTGCCCAAACTAATATATGGATAATTAGTTTACAATCAACATTAAATTACAGTGGTTTTAAATTATACAGATGGCGTAAGTAAAATAAATCAACTCGCGGTCAGCATTTTTTGTTGCGCTAAAAATTTTTTCCGTCTAGCCGCCGCGGCCCCGAGCGTCTGAAGAGTGCGATAAGGCACTTTGTTCCAAACAGTTTCGGATAGTTTGAGTGTACATAGACTGAGAAACATCAGAAACTTGCTGAAATTGCCGTAATCACCCATAAGCGGGCAGCGTCACACAACAACAAACAAATTATACTGGGACACCATACAATATAGAAATCTATTCATATTACAACTACAGAAGCTAATAAACGTATGCCTTTACGAGAACCCTGCCTTATAAACAGCAATCATTTGGCAATCACTGGAACCTCAGTAATGTAATCTTTCATGTTACATGTATTTACCTTCCAAATCTCTCATGTTCGCTCCTAAAATATGAAGATACGATCATCGTAATATCCGGGACCAAATCTTAATATCCGCTTACACATATATCAAACACTTAGGATTCAAATTTCAGTTTAGTTAATTTACATTATTATAAATTAAAATATATGGGGGTCTAACAAGGATGGCTAGGCTTGTTACTTGAGAAGTTATGTGCGGTTGATTGGGAGGAAGATGCTATTAAACTGCAGAGACTTGTTGATCAAATATGAAACAAAGCATTGGCATGGTTGCCAAAGACGTGCATAATTATATAATACGTAATCCATCCTTTGGTAATTCCAAAAATTTCAGATATATAGACAAATAGATAAGGATTCCAAAAAAAAAGTCGAAGGAAAATGCAACGAAATATTTTGTGATCCACGAATCACGGCAAACGCATGTACTACCCAGTGCGTCGTCAAGCCTAGTATCAATCATCTACGTAAATAAAAACATGTAAAGAAAATAATTGTAGAGAGGGCTGTAAAATGTGTATTATTTTAAGTATATATGGAAAAGGAACGAAAATGCATGTATAAAATGTTTACATGTAAATAAATACCAAATAAAAACATTCGTGCATTCTGCCAATGTCACACAAAAATATAGATAAAATCAATTATGTTAATGTTCAATCTTAAATAAATTAGTGAAAAATTTCGATCACTGGGCGAACCCAAGTATAGTAAAAAAAGGTAACAATTAAATAAATGAGCAATATAGAAATGATACAATCTTGAAATCTTAAAAATGTATGGTACTAAAACTTTATTTAGGTTTCAATACTATAAAATATTAACATCTAAGCGTGTCTATGTGCGCATAACACGCACGGTCTACATACAGTATGTATGACCCTAAAAACCGCTTTTTTTTTTAATATAGCCCGAAGTGCTGTAAAAGGTAATGATTGCTACTATATTTTTATTTCGTGATATCACCTGACGACGACTGCCATTTAAAAATTTAAAACTTAATCCGTAAAAGGATTAAATGAATGTTTCTATAAATTTTTATAAATATTTTCGTTTCATGTGTCCTTGGTTAAAAAATATTTTAATGTTGTTTTTTTTTTAAATACATACATGTTTAAGAAAAGTACTTGTAATTATTTATTACTGAGATTTGTTTCCATTAATTCTAGTCTACATCTATAAATTTTTTTTATGTTCTTTAGTTCTAAGTGTTCCATGTATTAAATAAATCAATTAAAGAAATAACTTTTAAAATTTTTCAGTAACTATGGCCGAACCGTAAAACATATAAGCTTGCCAACATACACTCCAACATCGCCTAAAGCACTTTATTACAACCTATTACACTTTGCAGAAAAATCTCAAATTACTTACATTTACACGAGAGAGCGAAGTTAAACTTATTTCACCTGAAAATGTTTCAAATTACTCATTACATTGTGGAAAGTTTGGTCTTAAGAGAAGAAGACAAGATCATGTTTTAAGGTTTTACCAACTTACCGAAGTGTTTCTTATGTACCCATAAAGTTCTTAAGAATCTGATAACAATTTCCATGTACCCACTGGTGGTAGGTAGCAGGTAAATACATTTCGTTGTTACGCAGTTACAAATAATAAGAATATTAAATAGTATTTACTTTCCTACTTACTCACTCCCCTTTTTCGTTTTGGAAGTGCTACAGTTATGTGGGTTACAGACCACACGGAAGATCCTTTTCTGTGTCGTACATTAGCCCTCGCCTTTTGTAATTCTTTTTCTTTGGCTAGATTTGATTAGGCAATAAGTATTATTGTTTGATCGCTTGGTGGTCGAATTTGGACCATAATTCATTTTTTGTTTATTTAATGGGCCAGTATAACTTAAAGTTACGTACCATGACAGGACAATTATTGGTCTGAAGATAGTAAAAACCTAAAATTTATCTTGGTTTTTGTGATTTTTCTCCTATTTTTGCCTTTTTTTCAAAATCTACCTTAAACTTGTTGTTATTGAAAGACTAAATTTCCCAGCAAACTTCCTCCTGTAGTTAGGGGTATCAGTAATAAAATAATCAATAAAAATCAAGGAACCCAAATGCCAAACATCGTCAAGATAAGTTGAAAAACACGTCCTGTCGAGAGTACACATGCTGGTAGACGAGAGCCCAATAGTCCTTCAATAGAGACGCTTTGCTTGCCCGTTCAAAAGTAAACAAAAATAAATTCAAAAGTAAAAAAAACTCGGTAATTTTTTGTCCCTGAAATATAGTACATGTCTAGAGTGTATAGTATTCGTATAAATACTCTCGACAGGTTGTGTAGAACTATAGATATAGTACAAACTAACATACACGACTCGTATGTATAGCTATGTAACCACATTCAACCGTTGCAAGAGGGTCCGGTCGGAACCTTCATAACCGAGCCCCAATATTACGTAAGGGGGTGTAAATTAGGGTCCCAAATACCTCTTTATAGAGATTGCCTGTCCGTTTTGGGACCAAGTCACGTAATAATACTGTGGTCAACCTAATCGTGGAAATACGTTGTATCGTACGGTATTTACTGTACTCATTCTAACTCCCCCTCTGATTCAACTGTCACGATGTCGTAATGGAGCTGTTTTCATGCATTTTATTGTATTGTCGTTTAAAACCGTAACAGTGTAATGAGAAATAGCAAATAATTAAATAAAGCTTATAGTTATAGTGTTATAAGTGTGATTTTGTAATAGAAATCTAATTTTATATAATCATTATCTAATATTTATGCGTCGTCGTGTACTAGGGGAGGTCAGAGGTCGAAATTTAATCGTACTTCATTAAATTATTAAAAACGCTATGGCTCTGTCGAACGTGGGAAAATACTTTTTTAATCTTTATTAAATTGATATCTCTAAAGATCGTCAATTGCTAGCAAATAAAAGAAAAGAATTGGCTCACAAACTGGCGAAAAAGGTAATAAACTGTTTTGTTTTTACTTACACAGACTAGAGATCGCTTAGCGGTCGAATTTCGATTCCGTTTAGAATGTCTTGTTTTATTTCTAGTCCAGTATAACTTGAACTGATTTTGTATAGACTTTTGTGCCATGACGGGTCAAAATATATACTAGAAATTTATTAAACGATATGTGCTCCGTGCGTATAGATAGGGGATATGTATGGAGCACATATTGTTAAAAAAATTTAGCTTTCTGCACTTCTACTACATATAAAGAATAAGTATTACAAATTTCACATTCCTGATTGTGCGCGTTTGCTTAAAAATACGTACAAAGAATTCACTTCACGTTATAATGTAAAGATAGGTAGCCCTGCCTGAACTGCGCGATAATTTATTCGCGCAGTTCAGGCAGGGCTACCTACTAAGAATAGAAAAATAATAGTACCTACTGTAATAGTGCTAACTAACCGTCTAATGTAAACCGTATAAAAGTCTACTCAAAATCGTGTATATCGTTTTCATGAAACAAACTTCTGTATGTTCGTCACATAGCCTCCAATTGCACATCCTAAAGTAACAGTGACCGATGATTTTACGAGATTGTGACGTAGTCCTGTTGAAGCTCCCCACCGTCTATGACCGATTTTCTGAGGTACTTGTCATACCTAATTCCACTTGATTCTTTACGACGTAAAATAGGTGAGAACATCAAATAGGCCTTAGGTTCACGTTGAGTGTGCACTGTGAGGTTTATCCTTATTGTCGCCATAGTTGGCTGAAGGGTGAGTGTTGGGTTTTCTATTATTATTTTAAAACAGAGATCCCTTGATAACATTTTTTAACCGTACGAACGAACATACATCTGTTCAGATGGATCAAAGGTTGCGATTACTGGCCAAAGTAGCAGTGACCAGAAAGCATCTCCGTCACTCTGAAGGAAAAGATCCCATGCTGTCGCTCTGCCCACTCGACGGTGACCGACTGGAATCCCTCTAAAGCCAGTAAATGAAAACTAAACGTCAAAGTACCTGCTACGACGCTTCGCCCTTTATCGCACTTTTAATATACATACATACTCGTAAATGCAAAAGTAAACCACAAAAGTAAAATAAATTCTAGAACATTTTTTTTGTTCTGAACACATTACCCGTCTTTGAACGGAAAATATTATTGGCTTAATAGTACTCTGTCCCTAACATTATACAATGATAAAACGATGGCTGTCAAATTATAATGAAGACGTATATTCAAACATTGCAAACTGATGTACGAACAACTGTCGATTCGCACACTTATACTCACAGAATCTACCTTTACTGCAAAAAATAAACAAACTGTAAATAAAGAGTATATTATAAGGGGTTATAGGTCTGTTTATGGGGCGGCGAGCATAAGAACGCCCAATTTATATATTTTATTTATACACATTTTCTTTGTTTTTGAGATAAAGTGTGTAGAAAATCTGTAGCAGTCTAGATATTTGATACGCCCTATAACTTCAAAAATGTCGCATAAATTAAAGACTAATGCAAAAACCAATATCATCTCCCATCATTTTCAGTTGAAAAGGTTCGTAGTGGTATTGTGACGTTAAAAACTTTTGCGATTACCCCACTACAACAATACAACACATACAAAAAGCCTTAGAAATGAAAACATTTTCTTTATGATCTATTTTTCTTTGTTTTTCGCTGCTTAACATGCATTGTACGTATTTGAGCCGTCCATTACACCGCAGGCTTATTCCAATAGAATATGTTTGTGTAATATTTGAAACATTGAACAAAGTTTTGTTTTGTTTTATTTGTATTGTGTGGATTATATAAAACTGAAATTTTCCAAAGTGAAGCTAAATTTATGGAAATTCCATTTAATTTTGTAAGATACTTGTAAGTTTTTACGTGAGAGAGCCATGCTTCGGCACGTATGGGCCGGCTCGACTCCGCTCGATACCACGGCCTCACAGAAAACCGACAGTGAAACAACACTTGCATTGCTTTTCGACGCGTGAGTGAGGTTACCGGAGGCCCTGATCCTGCCCTCTCCCCTATTCCCGTCCTTCCCCTCTCCTCCCCTCTAGTCCCCCTCTCCCGTCTTCCCGCTCTTCCCCCCTCTCACCCTCTTCACCTATTCATAACTCATATTCATAACTCATTATATATGTGCCTAAATTTTTGATTAATTGATGGAGAAAGCAATATGATTTTATCTGGGTAGATTAAATCATAATGCTTTCTCATAAATCATAATGCTTTATTTCTCCATCAATTAATAAAAAAAATTATGTAAACTTTATGTGCAAAATTGTAAAGATATATTTACAATTTTCACATAAAGTTTTAAGAATAAATAAAATGACAAAAATAACGTATCCTGAATTACTCTTCACTAAAGTTTTTTACTTTATATAAATATTTACTAATTGAGTTAAACGTTAAAGTTTTTTGTCGCGTATTTTTGTAATGGTCACCACCATTACAAAAATACGCGACAAAAAAGGTTAAGGTTGAGGCCTGAAACCACCTTTATTTATGTGTGAGACATAATAAAAATAAATAAAAAAGAGTAAAAGTACAAAAAAGTTATGATCAAAATCGTAAATACCATAAAATAATGACGTTTTTTATGTTTCGTATCTAATCAATTTACCAAACTACCCTCCTTATATATTCACACCCAAAAATCAAGTAAATGATTTCATCGGCTACCCTCTTTATTGCTACTTGTTACGGTTGGGTGTAACACACAGCAACAGTCGCGTGTCGGTTGACGGATGGGCACAACTGTAGATTAATGGTATATGGAGAACATACCATGGACGCGTGCGCCCGAAACGGATTTCTGTCAAAGCTGTCAACAACACGTGCGCCAGATGCCGTTTTCACGCCTTTTCTAGATGATTTCAGTCAACCGTAAGTATTGGGAACGAAAAGCGTTATCATGGCAGCGTTGCGTTTTATTTCTGCTAGTGAGTAGGGTCACTAAAGACCCATAGGAAAGGGGATAGGGTTAGCAATTGTGTAGCAGTTGTCAGCGTCCAAAAGCTACGTGTCCCAGAACTCACTCACTCACCACAGAGAATCCCAGAACTTCGGTTCCCTCACTTGCGGTTGGGACTAAAGTTCCATTAACCAAATTACCACTAAAGTAATATTAGGTTTAAAATGAAATTTTATCATGAAATTAAAATGTATGAATCATGAATTATAAAAAGTTAGTAATAAATAATGTGTGTGTGTCTGTCCAATGTCTGTGCACGAAGTTCGACGAAAGTTTAATAAATCAAATCTTTTATTGTTTTATTATAATTAATCCGCTGCAAAGGCATGCAAATATTACAATAATGGCAGAAATTGAGGAACTAACATACATGCATACACACATAAGGGTTAGGGCCTCTGGTAACTTCACTCACTCGGCGAAAAGTTTCACTGCCGGTTTTCTGTGAAGCCGTGGTATCACTCCGGGCCGAGCCGGCGCGGCGCATACGTCCCGAAGGATGGCTCTCCCACGAACATCATGTTATTATCACTTGATGTACCCATGACGCAAATAAATGAATTAGCTTTTTAACCGACGAACAAAAAGGAGGTTCTCAATTCGACGGTATTATATATTTCTTTTTTAAGTTTGTTCAGCCCTCTCTCCGTTATTTATAAACTGATTTTGGTTATTCCTTCTTTGTTAGATAGGATATACCTCAAGAGGGGTCCCATGTCAAGGAAGTCAGGATCTGATGATGGGATCCTGGTAAAATTGAGAGAAACCCTCGAAAATTTTAGGAACGAATAGTGTTTCTGTTTACTTTTCATTACTTTATCAGGTATTTGCGTTTAGAAATCATCACATCACGTACATGCTGAGCTGATTATGAAAAAAAAACATAAAATAAAAATCTTTAAGTTAACTCTTGTAGTACTATTGTGTATTCCTTGCTCAAATGACATCTCATTTGTGAGTTTACCCATTCACTGATGTGACTACCTATCGTTATTTGAAATACTTACCTGCCATTTAAAATAAAGTTAGACAAGTTTATATTTTAAAGTCTAAAGCCCGCCTGAGCTAGCTGGAACACAATATAAATGGCCCAATTTATCTTTTTTTGGCAACGGTCGTATTCGGTCTATGCGTATCTCTCTATAATATATTTTCCTCGCTAACCTGAAAAAGTTTTGTACTGTAAATATGGCACATTGTATATTGCAAATGCTATAAAATTTTGACACTCGCAACTTTATGTCGGTTTTGAAAAACCGGTCAAGGGCGAACGAAGTTTTACCGCTACCATTTGTTTTTTTTTTTTCATTTTATTTCAGTTGGATTATTATTTTGCGGAGTATCAATGTGAAAGCTTGTTTCAGTAGCAACATAAAGGGACAGAACACGTTAATAGGACTTTAAACTACTCATCATCTTGATGCGTATGAGTAAGTCAAAACATAAGGAAAAATCTTTCAAAAACGAACCTAATTTACGATTAGTTTTCTATAACAAGTTATACAGAAACTGTTCCACTACGGGATTACAGAAAGTATACTTATTTTAGAGAAAGATATTCATCTTTAAGGTTACCGTTTTTCGCAATTTTACTCAGCCCACACAACCTTTAAAACATTACACTATGCTCGTAAATGGTATGGTGGACATACCTATTACGTTCAATAACATATTTTACAATTCAGATATAATGAAATATTTGCTTTACAAAACTTCATTCCGTAGCAAACTAGAGAGCAACAGTCTCCTTTCAGAACTAAACATATTTCAATTGTTGCAGTCACCATTGTGTGGGTTACCTCAAAGGTTTTTCTTTGCCGGGACTATTCGTCCTGCCTCGTTGTCAGCAGGTCATTTATAACACCGTCTATTCATGTTGGCGATCCGTCCGTCTATCAGCGCTCACATTGTTACTATTTGTAGGGGGATTCGGAAACCTCTTTAGTGAGATAAAATTGGCGAACGGAATCTATCTTGGATCTGTACGTGTTTTTGAACGAATTATCTTCTAATACTGTTTCAAAATAGATTGTCCGAAAACAAGAGAAAACGATCTGTATTTTAGTTCAGACGATACTGACTAAAGAAATTATACTTTGTTTTATGCTTATATGTAAGTATTTAACTAGCTTTCGCCCACGGCTCTGCTCGAGTATAAGTTATTTTTCTATCCCTCAGAAATGTACATTTTTATGGTTCCGTTCCTCAAAAGTAGAAAAGGAACCCTTATAGGATCACTTTGTTGTCCGCCTGTCTGTCTGTCAAGACCTTTTTCTCAAGAACCCGTAAAGGCATCAAGAAATTATTACCAAATAATTATGTCTGCAGTCCCTGGAAGCTGTATAAAAATCAAGCTTCCAAGTAAACGCAATCAAAAGATACAGCTATTCAAGTCTTAGATTTGACCAAATTTCAACATTTCGCCATGTAAATCAAAACCTATAAGGGTACTTCCCATTGACCTCGTATCATGAAGTTTGGTAAGAATCCAGATCTCCCAGCACAAGTAAAGGAAAAAATCCGAAAGTTGTTTTTTTTCATGACATAAATAGAATAACCATACCCATGCACACATCTCTCATCTTTGTCACTGCATATTTAGTTCACAAGTTTATCAAAGTAAAGATAACACTTCCACAGACAAATTAATAAATTGTTTTCACTTTTATTTGACTAATTATATTTTTATAGATTAATAAGGAGCTGACAAAACTCAATGTTTAGATAAGCGCCCTCTAGTGGATCTATATATGTATTATTATTGTGACGGTCATAAGTTCCGTGCTTTTTATTTTCATTTATTTATTTATAACACTTCCTGCAGATAAATTGAATGAGGCGGCATTTTCTACCAGTCAACCTTTGGGTGATACAGAGACGAGCGTGGCAGGTGTATAATTATAATTAAAATTTGCGATTATAAATTTAGAAAATGAAGAAAAATATTGGAAACATATATTTTACATATATAAAACCGCTTAAAAATACAATACATAATACATACAATAAACAAAATATTATATTATACTATATAAATACATACACACTAGTGATGTAACGAATATTCGCATTCGCATTCGCATTCGCGAATATTCGCATAATTCTTGACATTCGCATTCGCATTCGCAAAAAAGATGCGAATGTCTCTGACAAACGAAAATAAATTATTTATTTTTGGTAATTCGTCTGCTAACATTAATATTTTTTTAGTTATATTATAATAAATAATTATAATACATAATAATATCTTTATAGAAAAGGAGTTGAAAGGCCTAATAAAATAATAATATCTAATAAACCTGTTGTATATGTATATACACTCAAGGCACATTCAACCGGCCGCTTATTACATGTTGATTCCTTCAAAACTCCTTTATAATTTTATTGTTTTTGATACAATGCTAAAAGTGAACCCTTTACATTAATAATCGAACAAGAGTCGGATATAAAATGGTTTATTTAAAAATATGCAAAAATTTGAAATCAGAGTTTCCCTTCTAAAAGAACAATGACTAAAATATTGATTTTAAAGAAAATCTGCATTTTAATTGTCACATTAATAATCGATATTTCGTCTCCTGGCACCAATTACTACTTGTAATAGATTTGGAAGCCCGTCCAATATGTGTTGAATCACCGTTTGCTAGTGCCAGTATCCTTGTTTCTCCGACTCTGCCTAGTGGCATTTTAGATAAGTACGAGTCTGACTCGCGCACCGAGGGTTCCGTAAGCAAACAAACTTGTATACGTCCATCTCGGGAATCGATTCTCAAAGGCTTTTGCCAGTCTTTTTAGAAAGACAAACGATATACGACAAAGTGAACAATTCAACCGCAAAATATAAGTTGGTAATCACAAAAACTTTTTTATCATGTGATATAACAAACAGGTTTTTTTCCTTCACTTACCAAATTTTATGATTCTAGGTAAATGGGAAGTACCCTATTGGTTTTCGACCAAAAACCTATAGGGTACTTCCGGTTGACCTAGAATTGTCAATTTTGGTTAAAAGCAAGGTCTCACAGCACAAGTAAAGGAAAAATACCCAAAAATAATAAAAGTTGAAAATTAAGGTAAATTTTGGTACTTACAAGTTTTCGTGAAAATCTAAATTTGCCCATATCTTTTTATCGTGTTCACTAAAGCCCTTGATTTTTATACACGTAATAGAAACTATAGATCTCAGTATCTGGTATAAATTTCAACTTGCTAGCTCTACCCGTCCCTGAGAAAGCCGGTGGTGACACATGGACAGACAGACGGACAAGAGAGTGATCTTATAAGAGTTGCCTTTTTTTTACGGTTTGAGGTACGGAACCCTAATTAATCAAAACATTACAAAACAAATTTACTGTTACGCAAAACGGACAGTGGGGATCCTAAACTTTAACTAAACAGACTAATGTGCGACAAAACATCAAAAATTAAATAAAATATGGGTATAATTATGTTATTTATTGCAGAACTAGCCAGTTAAACAAATACACCTAAACCATCGGTTTGCAGTTTTCGAGGAGTGAACAGTTAAATATGCCTCTGAGTATATTATTATAATATATTAGTTGGTTTGTATTTACTGTACTGTAGAAGCTTCATTTTAAATAAAGAAATAAAAATAAATCCAGTCAATTAAGTAAAAAAAGAGTCAACCTCCGAATGAGATATGATGACCCAAATGAGGTTTAAACTCGTATAAACTGTTATAATGTTGTCTCAAAAGTCTCATAAAACTCATGTCCTCCTTTATATAAAAAAGATATAAAAAAAATCCAAATCGATAGAGCCGTTTTCGAGATACGCAAAATTTATTTAAATACAGGCTATGCTAAAATATATTACAGTGATTAAGTACTTTATATGAGGTATTATTCACCGGGACTCCCGGTTGGGCTTGCATTATTGTTTTCCGCGCTCTATTGCAAAAATTGTTAGAGGCATGAATACTAATTTAAAACAATGTTTGTAGAGAATTATATTTTATAATAGATTTCAACATCTTCTAAGCCATAGAAAACAAAATATTTACAAAAACCCATTTTATGACCGTTGACCTTGAACATCCAAAGTCACGCATATGAAATTTTATAAGACTTGAGACTACATTTAAAAAGCCAAAATAATGTTTATATGAGTTTTCAGCTTCTTAACTCTCATTTCCAGGTGAATTTGATTATTAAACCATTCACTGTGGCCCCACACAGTTCCAAGACATCCATATCCATATATCAACCTAGAGAGTATTGGGATCCTCGGTTTAGACATTTCCAGTTTCGATGTCCCCTAGAAGGCAAGATCCAGCTGGCCTCCAAAAAGGTCAGTGTGATTAATAGAGCGAAGAGGTACTTCGTTCACATATGGAGTACAGCTGTCATCTCTGGGCGGGAGTACCTGGATACCACCTCAGCGCTTTAGACTCGTTTCAAAGACGTGCTATGAATCGTCGACGATCCTAAACTCACAAGCGATATTGAGCCCGCTACTTATACACATTTTTGCTACCAATTAAAGATAAACTCAAGAACCAACTGAAGTGTATAAAGCAGTCTAGCGTTACTAAAAACTCTTTCAGTGGTACTTGTTGGTGGTTGGTGGAGCAACCAAATATTCTCAGGTCATTTTCTCTCTAACCATCCATAACAGAAGTCTTCATCATTAAAAAAAAATCTACATCAGATCATTTCAAAAAATAAAAATTTGTTCCTCGGATTAATAAAAGGCAATGCAAAATGTCAAGCCATTCATATATTTTCATTGCTCTTTAGTTGAAAAGTCAATATTCGCATTCGCATTCGCGAATATTAGAAATAAATATTCGCATTCACATTCGCATTCGCGAATGTGAAAAATCAACATTCGTTACATCACTAATACACACATATATCTACATACATTTACAAAGTGTTATTCAGACGATTCTACCAATAAGTCTGTGTAAAGTTGTCGTACTTTGACCTTAAAAGTTTATCGGTTAGTGGACATCCTGATTTCTAGTGGGAACGCATTCCAGAGGTTTACAGCTTGGACAGTGAAGGACGAATGAACTATGCTATGCTATATGAATAACTATGGTTTTTCTGTGTAGCAAAAGTGCACAAACGTCCCTAAAGAAGTTTTCACTTAAAAAAATGTATGGTTTATACGTATACAATTTTGTGTCAGTAACGATTCGCTGATTTAAATAAACAACGAGAACTTAGAGTAGTAAAGTGTAGTATTTACCCACTAAACCTGAAAGTGCAAAGAACGCTTTAAGTTAATCTAAGGCTTAGGGGATTAAGTAGTATGGAAACTCACTCATTCAAAAAAAATGCATTTAAATATACCAGAGCTCGTCTGCTGGTTGATTTCTAAACAAAGTTCATTATTTTTTTGTTTTATTTTTTGTTTGTTTATTTACCTATTTGAGAGAGAGAGAAAGAGAGAAACATTTATTCTGACATTCACAGGACCGCACACATTTATTACAATAAAAATAAAAAAGAAATATAACTGAGGTAATTAAAGTGCCCTGTGCAATGCCAGAAAAGGCACCTATCTCAGAATATTGCTGCACCCTGTGAGACTGCAGCGCTGGTATTATGATAGGCCCGGCGACATCACGAGCCTATAATGTATATATTTGTGTATCGTAAAAATTTGAAAATACAACAAACGTTTATTTTTTTATTTTTTTTATTTGTAACATAAATCGCGGTCGCGTGTAGCTTTTTGTAGCTTTTTTCACTTAATTTTTTAATTTATGACACATACTGTTCAAAAACTTTAGCTTCATAAATGAAGCAAAAGTGGATACAAAAAATTCTCTTCATGTATTAATATACAGGATGTATTTGAAAAAGGAACACTTACTTCAATAACTAATGCCACGTTCCAATAAACAAAAACGATTCGTTTTGCTTACGGACATTAAAATTTTCGTTTCTTGTTTATTGGAACGCGGCATAAAACGGCATGACTCTAGTCTGCAGTTACAATAAGAATTTTTGAAAAAAAAACTACCTGTTTACAAGTTATGACCGTTTGAATTTTAAGGTATTTTTAAATCCGTTTCTCACAAAATCAGGTGGAACGTGTAAAGTTAAAATTTTTAAATTGTACAATTTTTTTTATTTAAATTCGACTAAAAAGTAAAAATTGACCTTGAGTTTTATGAGCAAAAATGCTGCTTGTTTTGCACGTTACGATACGTCAGAGCACGTCACTTTATTAAACCTTAAAGTGACTGGAAATTTAGGCCCCCCGCTCGAAACGGCATCTAACCACAGGCGTATGTGTATAATAAGGCACTATAGGTCAGCAGACTGGGATGGGATGCGAACCTTCTTTGCATCCTACCCTTGCAGGCAGGTCTGCTTCAAGCCGGATGATCCCAACGTCGTTGCTGATTCTGTAGCTGATGTGGTGCTTCAGAGAATGGAGCTTTTTGTTCCATTCTCTGTGATTCCCATTGGTGGCAAATCCTAGCCTTAGTTTGGTCGATCCTGCCAAATGGCATTCCGCCGAAAGCAGGATTTGCAACGCACTTGTGACTCTTAAGTTGCAGGTGTCCATGGGCGAAGGTAGTCACTTACCATCAGGTGACCCGTCTGCTCGTTTGCCCCCTATAATAAAAAAAAACATTTGTTTAATTAAAAGCCTTTAACCCACAAGCCATAAATTGCATTTCAACCATGGACATACAAGCTCTAACGTCATCTTAAAGGAAATATTAAAAGCGTCTTAACTTAATCCCACAGATTTTACTTCCCTATAAAACCACGACGATTAAAAATATTGTGACGAGCTGTTACCACGCAAAATTAGAAAAGAATCCATTTGAATGACAAAGTACGTGACACAAATTGTGTTGTGAGCGTTTGTACTTAGACCTCGATAATAATTGCTTACCATCACGAAGGTCGTATGCTTTTTTGTCATGAAGTAGAAAAAAGTATCTATTACGCTGCCATTTTGTTATTTCGTACAGTTCTTCCTTCAAATCAAAAACTTAGCATACTTTTTTTTATCGTGAGGAAACCCCCACGGGTCATCACTTCACCGGAGCCAAGGATAAAGTAGTATGACGGACACAAACCAACTGAAACCACACGAAGTTCCATCATACATGAGTCTATTATAGTGACAGTGGACACAAGATACCCTAGAGGTTATTCTGCGCTCTCCGGAGTCTAGAGCGTCTTCTGCAAGTTGGGAAATGCTTATCCTCTCCTGTTCCCCCACCTATTTGGCCAACATCACCTCGCAAAACCAGGCGGCAGAATCAAACGCACTTTAATTTGAACCTTGAACAGAACAAGGTCGTAACGCTGTTGCGTCCACGCTGAGCACTCCACTAGAGTGAGGAATGCAGTGTCCGTGTGACAGGCATCCGGCCTATACTGAAGCAGTCGTGTCCGGTGAGCCCCTGTGCCATCCGGTAGGAGAGGCTGCCATGTTGTCTCTCCAGCCAATTCTTCATGACGTCCTAATCCTTCTCTTACCGCCACAGTTGAGGCATGCCCTAAACTTCGCATACTTGTGTAATAGACGGACAATGTGTGTAAGAGATATCTGGCCTTACATAAAAACCTAGATATAAGGAAAAGACAGAATAAACCGGAATGTGAAACCGGTTTGAAAACATTTTTAGTCTCCAATAGTCTCCTGTCAAAATAGTAAGTGTTCCGTTTTAATTTTGGTGTTCTGTGTTCGATTATGGTAACAACAGCAAAACATGCAGCAGTAGTCATAAATTAATAATTTAATATACCCCCGACTCGAAAATCCCTTCAACGATTACAAAAGAGCTGATGATCTTCGAACGGCTGAACAGATTTTCTTGAATTATATCTAAGAACACTGTTGATCAAGTCAGCTTTCAAACAAAAAAAACCGCACTTAAATCGGTTCATCCGTTTGGGATAACACCCCTCTTTTTGCGTCGGGGGTTAAAAATCCAAATATAGAAACATTGTACAGGTAAATACTGAGTGTTCAATAATACTCCCAAAGTGTTTATTTTCGTAGAATATAATATATGTTATGTATAATAATATGTTTACACAAAACTTTTTTAGATATTGTGACCTTTTAAAAATTATGTGTGTGGAGGAACGCTTGTTATGACCCTCCAACACAAAGGGAGGATCCTCCGACCAGGCGAGGTGATCATGCCTGGCGGGCCGCGGCCCAACGGTTTATGTTAGGAAGTTGTATGTGGAAGTTGCCACAATGTGTTTGATAATAAAATAATATTTGATATAATCACAGTACTAATATGACCGCGTTTGGCACACTGATTGACCAAAAGCAGAACACAATCTATCGATACGCGGATATTCTTGTGTTTTATAAAAAAGTAGTTAGCTGCGTTCATTTCACAACTTCATTCGAACCAACAGACTATAAAAAAAGGAGGATGTTTTCAGGTCGTCTCGGAATCTTTTCTTTGAACATGGAATTACTCAAACATGGCTGGACCGATTAGAAAATTTCTTTTTTAATTTAATTTTAAATACAGTTGGTTTCATTGTCATCAGGTCAGAATCTGATAATTAAATCGTGGAAATGTTTACATGAGGGAGGGAACGTTATATTTTACACCCTTTAGTATATCAACCAATGTTAGGTAAGGCAATAGTAGTTAGAAGACGAAGGAGGTTGCTCAAGCTATGGGTAGACGAAGCATGGGGTCACAGATTACTAAGTAGTTACTACGGTGGGGTGTATAATTAATAAACAGACGCAAAGTGCGGACTTTTGTTTATGAGTACACCAGAGAGAGTTCAGCGTGAGGTTATGTAATTAATCAACATAAAACCTTTTTTTTTTTATCGTGTGGAAACCCCCACGGGTCATCACCTCACCGGAGCTAACGGTAAGATGGTATGTCGGAATCGAACCGACTAAAACCACACGGTGTTCCGTTACAAGTGGGTCCTCCTGCAATAGACAGGAGGACCCGGGTATACCCTAGGAAGGAGTCCTCCGGGAACCCCTGCAGACCTTGATCGCCTTCAGCAGGCGACCACACCATGGAGTACGGGGGGCCTTACCCCCCTCCAGATTAGAGAGGTGCGGGTGAATCAACATACAACCTAGTAATTAACGTTGGAATATATTTAAAAAAAATCCTAGCATGAAATGCCTTACTATTATTCTCTTGGTCTCTCTTCAATTCTGTCATTTAAAATACTACAATATTACATAGCAACATATAAAATACTACCAATTCAAAATAGTAGTTCAAAATAGTAAATGAAAATTTTTTGACATCGATGCGGTGATGTCAACTCCCTACACTAAAACACACACAGTCACACGTCTGTAAAATTGTTTCGTTGACGCGATAATGAGGATACTGTTGTTTATCTATTTACGGTAGTATACAAGTTTATAATTCATTAAATTTCGGATGGAGTCCAAAGACGAGTGCTACACGTCAGTTAAATGAAATTTATTGAACCGTTATTTACCTACTGTTCAAATATAGTAACGACTAACTGTCACTGATCTTGAACACAAATGGCACTTTATTTTACTTATAGCCACTAAAATTGTAACATAAATATTTGTTTTGTAGACTCTATATTTTGTCAGTAAAATAAAGAAGATACCAGGGAAAATAAATAACACTGAATAAGTAGTATTATCAATCTCTGTAAAGAAACAAATCAGCAGAAAAATTGCATGCAGTGTGTTGTCATCGTCACGTGATCGCAAAACAAACGCTGCTGTTGGAAATATCTAATAACAACATTTCAGTTCAATCACCATCAATGACTACATCAGTATTATAATTTATTAAATTTCCGTCTACTTAGGCCGCGTTCCAATAAACAACAAAGATTACTCTCCTTGACTCGCCGAGCCTTTGGTATTTTGTGACATCTTGAACAATATGCCATCTTGTGAAAATAAGCGCCACTAATAAGTACACCCGAAAAATAACCAGGCTGCCTCAACTGTCCAGTTTGTAATAAATACGATAGATGGCAGCGCCATAAAGTTACTTGTGCAATTAAGAGATGGCAGCACCATAAAGTTACTTTGTTTATTATGAGATAGTAGCACTTAACCTGCTTTAATTTCAATTTTATTACTATTACTCCACGTATGTCCTAAAGCATAAACTTCCTTAGTAATGTGCCGACTATGCAAAATATTATTTTAAATAAGACTTTTAGAACAGCTTCAGCTTTTTATTGGGTAAAGATAAATAAATATATATTGTGGACTTTACTCGACATTATGCGGCGGTAGCGTAATGGCTAAGGCGTCGGACCTGCGATCAACTGGTTGCGGGTTCGAACCCCACCCAGTGCACTACCGGCGTGAACCCACTCCTAACACAAACATTTAGCTTAGCTGGAGGGGTTAACGAGAATACTAGCAATGTGTGACTCACGTTAATAGTAGTCTTTATTATATATTATTATTATTATTATTATCTAAATTCTTAACTTGACAAACTAAGTATGCTTACTATTTACTTATACTTGTCAACGTTAATTCAGTGGGGCACACAGCCGATTGACAGTATATATTTATGCCATAGTGCATAATACAATAGGATTTATAATTGTTTTATTTCACCTGTTAATTGAAACGGACGCTTTAGGAGTTGACGTACAAAATGGGCTAAATTGGACAAATTATAACCTGAGAAAAACTTTACACACGGCCGCAAGTCCGTGTCCGAGTCCGAGTAGGTAGGTACATTGTTATATACTGATGTTCTGTGCACGGCTGTCTGAACCCAAACTAAGCAGAGACTGTACTATTTTAACCAGACTGCTGATAAATATACTTATATTATTAAATACATTCATACTATCGATAAACTACAAACTAAAACTGGGTGTACCCAGACACAAAGCAAATGATCAATCACACAATTATTTGTCCTGGGTGGGAATCTTATCCACGACAGCGACAAGCCAGAGGGCTTGGCAGTCAGGACCACTAACCATTAGACCGACCAACAGGCCAGTCGATGAATACAAAGCGCTTGGGTAGGTAGGTAAGTAGGTTTCTGCAGAAGCTACGAATGGTGCAGTCCAATTTGATACTGGCCCCAATTCTGTTACTTCACTCGCTAAATTAAAATTCACTAAATTTTCTTCATATAAGAAGTAAACCTTGTACACTTAGAAACAAGGTCTTATTTCAAATTGAAACAAGTGGGTAACATATGTCGCTATCAAAATAAGCAATTTATTTGTCGACTAAAGTCTGATACGCTTAAATAAACTTTAATACCACGTAGCGAGAGCCGCTATCCGTTGAATGCCATCTCTTTTGCTCTGTGTTTTTAGTAAGCGTCTTCGTTGGTGTAGATTAAAAACACGTCATCCTTGTTCGTTTTGAACAAGTTTTTATACGGCAATTATACAGCGTTTGAATAAATGAAGACTCTCGCTGCGTTGAAATAAAGTTGAGTATACGTTGACAGGTTTTATTGAAATTTAGCGCCGCTGAGAAATAGATGCTAGTAACAAATAGACTTCATTACGAAGATCACTAGGTTGATTACATATGAAGAAATTAAGTCAGGTTTTAGTTTAGTCGAGTGTACAATAGAATCGGCACCACTGTCCATTTTTAGGTCAATCACTAAAGCTACATTTCTATTTTCAAATTAAAAACGAAAAAATGCCGAGGACAGTTTGATTTCAAGTTAATATTTAAGTAATTCAGTCTTTATCTGTTCGATGTTGAACTTAAAAAAAGATATTGTTTTCAAAAAATATTACGTTTTAGTTGAGTTGAAAAAAAAGAAGGTTCTCAATTCGACCGTATAATATTTTTTTTTTATTATTATTATTTTTTTATGTCTGTTCAGCCCTCACTCCGTTATTTATGAACCGATTTTGATTATTCTTTTTTTGTTAGATAGGGTATAAGGGTGGTCCCATGTCAAGGAAGTCAGGATCTGATGATGGGATCCTGAAGAAATTGAGAGAAACCCTCGAAAATTGTAGAAACGAATAGTGTTTCTGTTTACTTTTCATTACTTTATCAGGTATTGCGTTTAGAAATCATCACATCATGTAGCTGAGCTGATGATGAAAAAAACCATAAAATAAAATCTTTTTAACAAAAAATTAAACCGACGAAAAGAACTAAAAAGCAAAAAATAAATAAACCTTAAGTCTTAAGTATTGAGCTGAAATGATTAATTACTTACGTAGGTACATATAAAATTTTGATAATTAATCAGTTTTGTTGTTTGGCGCCGACTCAAAATAAGTTTATATAAAATTTGATAGTTTATGTTAATAAGCTCAATACTTAAGACTTAAGGTTTATTTATTTTTTGCTTTTTAGTTCTTTTCGTCGGTTTAATTTTTTGTTAAAAAGATTTTATGTAATCCTCATCAAGAATAAGAAACTTCGCCATAAAGTTATAATGGGTCCGAAACCAGTCATAGTCTACCTCTTTTAGTGTACATCAAGTAATTTTTTTGTATTTCTTTGTAACCTAAAACAAGTGACAAGTAAAAACGCAACACGAGAGTTGTTTTGTTACAGGCGTTGCGTTGCATTTATAGAACAAAAAAACGAATGAGATACCAAGTTCCAAAAAGTAGTACATTTAAAAAACTATCTGATAGATGGACACCTACACGATAAGGAAAAGAAACGCCCAAACAATTGACCGTTTAACAGGAACACTATCTCTCTGCCATGTTTCCTAACAAACAATAATATCTAAAGCAATATCAGCACAGCTTGTGATTGAAATAGAAAGTACTAAACAGATACTTCATTTCGTTAAAAAAACATCACATTATTCATTTATCTGCAGTTAGGTATCATTGTATACATATATATATACGAAAATGTTCCCTCTGGGCGTCTTTTACGTTGATAAGTTGGGAACAAGAGGAGGACGCGGAGGACATATCTATAGGAGAAAACGTGGAATACTGACACAAATCTCAGATACGAACCTCTGATTTGACCTGTACTATTCTTATATGGAACTTGCCCGTTAGTCTCTTGCCATTGATTACAGTTGCCGTAACCTACTGATTCGCTACAACCACTAACATATAGAACTTATGTAGGGTATGTTTCATGTCTGCAAACGGGTACTATGTACTTTACACGAGTTTTTTTTAATGGATATGTAGCGTATTGTAAACGAATTAAAATTATTTGTTTTTATTAAACGAACTTGTCTTCGTAATTTCACTTACCTATACATTTTTAATAAAAAAAAAACGACTGCAATTAGTGAATAGGGATGATAAAACCATAAACATAGCATAAAACAGATATTTAAAAGGTTTATTCAGAGTAAAAACGTCAACCGATATCTAGTGAATGGATGTAAATAAAATGGTACCTCCATTTTATATAACTTTAAAAAACATATATTAATACGAATTTTGGCCAGCTGGTGTTCCTGTCCTAGTGACCTCCCAGTCACAAGAAATACAGGACATTTGGTTACGCGACCCCGGCCTCTGCGAACTACTGCAGTTTCAGTTCCGTTCCCCATCCGAGACTTGGGGTATCCCTTACCCTAGGTTCCTCTCTCTACCCATTTACCTTCCTAATACAAATTTACCATCATTCTTCTTTCCCGTCTTAACGACTACATTCCCAAAAAGGGTTGGCGTCAGGTAGGCGACCGGCCATTAAAACTAGAAAAAACTCTCACCGACCCAACTTTGATTTGGGATAAAGGTAGGAAGTTATTAAAATCAATTTCTAAAGTAGCAGTTCACATAGATTAGAATTTGATCAATAGCAATATAGGTAGTAGATAAGTGTTTTTTTCTTTTGTTTATTATTTTAAAATACTATAAAGAGATTTAAAAAAATACTCTTGTCTAGTTATACAAAATGAAAAAGTTTTTATTATTTATCTTAAATTACACCATATTTTTACGAATCAAATCTGCAACACGTATACCACCGACCGTCAATTATAATTATTAAAACATTAAAACCAAAATAGTTCGAAGTCGTGGGACAGCCAGTTCATTAAAATAAAGTAGGTTACTCTTAAGCAACCAACCTCTTTTGCGTTACCAATGTAGTTAGATTATCAACATTAATTTCAAATTATATTATTTGTAAATCAGTGACCTCGAAACTAATTGGAATCGTGTTTACAAGTTCAATGACATATCAATCTTGTAAAATTTTATTGCTTGTTCAGGTAATTCAGAAATTGTTTCATTTTAATTGATCTAATAGATAGCCTCGTAACAATATAACGGACATTTATTATTTACACTCACTTAGAAACCGATTAAATGAGTTTTAATCACATATCGAATTATAACTAGTTCCATGAGAGTGTAAAATTACGAGGAAGACAACAGAGGAGAGTTTTCTGGATATTTGTTTATCACCTTCATATTCGATCAAACGCACCATAGACGTTTGATCAATGATCAGCGATCTTACAATGGCACCAACTAAATTGTCCTAAAATCAGTTTCATCATGCATAGTTTTGCACCCACAGTAGCGATGTGGCGTTCGCAGTGTAGTAAAAAATGCGAAAATTAAAATTTAGAAGTACAAAAAAAAACAATGAAGTTAGTAGTAGCATAACATTTTTATGTTAACTCTAATGTTTTAAAGAATATAATGGCACTAGATTAAAGGATAATTTGAAAAGTTTGTATTTTGAAATGGGTATCTAGCAGAGTTGTCCTTTTCACTCTAACGAATGTCTTACGCAATAGGCAACGCGATTTTTCACATACACTGTTGCTTTAGAACAAAGTCTATATGAAAAACCATGGTGGGTATTAGGTACACTTTTAAAAACATATTATTGCAATCTTTTTAAGCGCCTTACGTTTGAATGGAATATTAATTTAGCCCTTGAGATGTTATTGCTACTAATGCGTTCCCGCGACTGATGCAAAGTCAAATATCTTCCGTATTTTTTTAAACAACGTTTTTAATACAATGTCACCGCAATAATAGATTGCTTTGGCAAAGGTCAAATTATTATAACAATAAATAAGAAATAATGCCGTGTTGCAAATAGTTAAGTTTGCTATCAATCTGCCAGTGTAGATCTATTACCGCCCATTTCCAAACAGTTGAGCCTTGTAAGAAGAAACTGGGCAAACAAACTCACGACCACTCTTTTAAATTACCAGATATTTTCCCGGGGACCAGTGTAGCGTATTTATACAAAAAAAAAGGCTGGCAATCTCATCCATCATTGAAGGAATAGGAAAAAGGATATTCTTGGTTGTAATTTTATATTTAATACCATTCCTAAATTAGGTACTATAAAAACTCAGTATACACAAGTTAACTTCATAAGTTTTCAAGTTTGGACAGGTGTAATACATACCACGAGCCTAATATGTTTCATTGCTATTATTGAGACACTAAAGACGCTTTACATTGAAGGTTGTGTATCAAACTATTAACTATTATTTGGACCAATTCGGCTTATTTCTTTTTTCATATTTTCGTTAAGGCACAGGGAAGGTTCTTATGGAGAGAAAAAACGTAAAAATTGCAAGGAAAATAGTAAAAACGATCTTTTCCTATACAAACCACAGAGTAAATAATAGTTAAAACACCCCCCAGCTGTCAAACATTTGACGTCGTTAACTTTTGACAGAACGAAGTTTTTCTGGGCAGCTAGTATATTATATACTAAACTATTAACAGCATTCATTGTATGGTCTGGTTTATTCTAAGGATAGTTTATTAAATGCATGCACGTTATCTATGTTACCCGGTAGTAGTACCTACTACTACCGGGTGCCACTATTTGATACGATTTTTTAGGGAACGTGTATCTATATCTATGGTATATTTGATACTTACTACATTATTATATTCTGATAGAAACAAATTGCATCATTTAAACGCTGGAAACGGTCCTCTTAAATTGAAATTATACTGGAATTCTACCTATTAGCACTTTTACATTTACTTAACTAAAAAAAACAAGCCATCCTTCTGATTTTCTCTCTTAAGGTACCAATCAGTGCTTGCATTCCTCTAGAAGACAAAAATGTATAGTTTATATGAATATGAAGTCAAAACTAAAATTTATGTAATAAAACATTAATTGTTTATTTCTATACTTCCAATATGAAACCCATAATAGTTTGTTTTTTTTCTTTTTGTACACAAATATGTATATATGTTGGTGGTTGATATAGACATCAGACTCTTTGACAAAAGAACCTCAATAACGTTCACACTTCAAAATTGAATGAATTACAGTCAATTTACGACCGCTGCCTGTGCGATTAATACTTTAATCCGCACGTTTGTTTTCACTTTTGGGCTCAATTCCAGATTATCTTGAGTCATAAGATGATGTATTTGTCTTCTTTATACATAGAATGCGTCATATTCTCACCTACCGCAATAAAAGCCGAGTTAACCTAAAAGTAAGCGGCGAAAATCGCATAAATGTCAATTGAGAAACTCAATTCGATACAATAATTTGTTATTAATTTTGAATGTCCTAACCACTCATTGCATGTATTTCTTGAATTAATTGTCCATATATAAGCTTATTATATTCTAAATTACGTAAAATTTTATTTCGTGTGTCATTTGAATCAATAAATGTCATAGCTGCATCTGCCTCTTCTCTTTACAGTCAGTTGCAAAAAAAATAATACATACGAATTCAATAAATGTGCCTCATACCAAAGAAGAATAAAAGTGAAAGAAAGTGCCACGTGCTTTTGTATTACAATTGGGGCACAGACTTATTATTATACAAGCCACAAGTCCGTGCCCATATGGAATAATGCTGTCATATCTGGGCGGGAGCACCTGGATAACAGCTTAGGCCTTTTGAGTCGCTTTAAAGACATGCTGTGCGATCTATCGCTTGTTTCATGCGTTGTGGGAACTGTTTGACATGACACCAACACGGCCAAATTCTAATACCTAGGCGTTCATCCTCACACCTTGAACCTAAATGGTCACGCACGATACGATCCAGAGGAATTTCCTCCCGCGTATGCTCCGGTTGTGGATTGTGCTCCCTGCCGAGGTTTTCCTATGAGTTTCTTCAAGAATAGAGTGTACAGGTTTTTAAAGAGTCTGCAACGCGCTTGCAAGCGTCCTTAGGCAACGGTAATGGTATACCGGGCCGTTTACTTGTTTCAAACAAGTAAACGGCCATACCATTCTCAAACAAGTTGTTTGTTACCAACGTGGTAGAAAAAAAATATTTTGAGGAGTACAGCAGCATTTACTCAATCACGATTGGCTACGTAAGACTAATAGATTATATTGCTACCATTTTTAATTTTCGATCTTCTTCATAGAAAGTATGAACATCAGGTTTGCACATATTCATCGGCATATGTTTACAAAGAGGCCGCGTGCTCGTTTACCAAATGTTTTTTTGTTGAATGAAAAGGAGATACGTTTTTAAGAAACGCTAAATCACGTAAATTTTCTTTCATTTGTTAGTTTCATAACAATTATTAAAAATACGATGGATCAAGACTACTAAAGTTATTTTGAAATAACGAGTGCACCAAAGCTATCACGAGTTTATAGCTTGGTAGACTTATTCCAAAATAACTATGGGATCGTGTTTATAGATTTATTTATTACGTTCCTCAATTTGCAGCTCAATTTATTAATTACACGCTAGACATTTTACTAGGTAATACGGTTATGTATTCTTTGGTACACAAACTGTCACATATTATTTAAACACAAGTGTTCTTTTATTATTATAATCTTCACATAAATTATTGCATATTTATTTTTAAAATATAGTTCATTCAGTTTAATGAACCAAACGATATTATCATGAAATGTCATGTGATGGCAAAGGTAGGACACAAAGACTTCGACTTCCAGTCGAATGGTAAGTCATCGCTTATAAACACCTACCATCTTCCTCGCAGCCCTGTTACACCTACTCATTAGCAGAAAAAACAGCACTTTACAGTTAGTCTTACTTGTCTATCCCCGGTCTCCTATGAAATAGAGGTATTTAGCACAATGGTTGACTCCACTACTAATTACTGACTTAATTACTATAAAAACGTATTACTTTCTTCATCTAATATTTCATATAATCTTGTAAAAGAAAAATATTTTTATTTTTTTACTGACAAACCTAAACTTCACTGTCTCATCGCTATAATATATCTTCGTGGATTCAAACGTATCATTCAAAGTCGGCGAGTGATTCTATCCATAGTACAACTTATATCTGCGAATGCATCTAAAATGGAGAGTCCACCTCCATAACAGTAAAGAACGAGATTTTTTTATGGCGCCAACGCTCCTTTTACAAACTAGAGAGGTGACTCACTGCTTCTATGTCTGTTTAACGGTAGTTTTCACCAGCTTTTATTTTATTAAACTGCTAAAAAGTCATGGAATGATTTCCCCGACCGCCGTTTAATTTTATGACGCGTTCTGTGTGGTTTACTCAACGCAAGCGGTTTATAATTCATTTTTTTACGGTTATTCAATTTCTAGGTCGCCATTGATCAAATACGTATGGATAAATGTTTCAAGTTATGATAGAATAGTGTGTATAATCAGAAAACTAAATAATTTCCGCTTCTACATACTTACCGGCTTTTCAAAGACAGATTTAAAGATAGATGAAAGTAAATGATTCCTTGAGCTTTTAAGCATGTTGCAATCAAAAACGGATGACGGATTTGACCTTTAAATGACTAACACTTAGTCGCAAAGAATACAGTTGATAACTGCATGTTGTTAAATGACAGGCGCGGGACGCGATTCTTACCGACCTGAAAATTTTATTTCATTATTTTGTCTTTAATTTTTCGTATTTATCTGCGTTTTATTATACTAAAATTTTTGATCATATGTATTCGCAACGACCGCGAATGTGAAGCAGTCCGTGAGTTCGTAATCGCAAACCTAGAAGCAATTGGTAGACGGCGTGAATGTCAAGTACAGATAAATGTGTTCTAGTTCTATAATTTACTTAGTTCTCATTCATTAAAAACGCTATTAAAGTAAATAATTTTTATTGTTGGCAACATTTGTGCATTTGTGTGGTGTATGGGAACGGACCCACGCAAAATCTTTGTCAATTGAATGGGAAAGGACTTTGATTGGAATAGATTGAGCTAAATGGTATAAGAGTCCAGCAGTTCAACGTTGCGTAATATTTATGTTGATGCAATGTACTAAACAATATTTATGTTGATGCAATGTACTAAACAATATTTATGTTGATGCAATGTACTAAACAATATTTATGTTGATGCAATGTACTAAACAGTTATTCTGAAATTTGCTGCTGACATTTAAGTATATCGACTGCTTTTGCAGAGTCTTTATGTCATTGTGCATTTTCGGCAAGGAAGTTTTTCGATAATAACTTATCAATCTTCACCTTTTATCCAATTGTTCTTAAACGTAAAAATATATCCGAAACAAGCAGTCGCAGGTGATTATTTAACATAATTTACTGTTGCTGCTGTAAACACAATGTTGCCAATATTGCCAATAATATTTACTAAGCTTCACTAGGACAAACGGTTATTGTTCTTCTTGCATTTTATAATATTTTTACTTCATTTATTCTAATATAATACAACTGAAGAGTTTTTTGTTTGTTTAACCGCGCTAATCTCTGAAACTATCGGTGAGATTTGAATAATTATTTTTATATTAGATAGAGTATTCATTGAGGGAGGTTTATAGGTTATGTACCATCACGCTACGACCTTTCTTAGCAGAGCAATGACCATAAATTCAGGTGAAACTATAGAAACGACTAGGTAGTATTTTATATTCTTAAAAATATTATTCCACCTTTGGTAATTATGATATTTTAAAGAGTAAAAACACTGTTTTTAATAAAGTTCCCATGTATTATGTGTGATTTCTTATGACAATAAAAACCTAGTATAGGACATAGATTATGTGAACGTTGTTTAATAAAACTCAATGTGATTCTAAAAGTTTTCAAAGATGCACAAAGTATACAAATGTATGAGAAAAACGTGAGACGATGTGCAATTTGTTTATCAAAGTTCTAGGCCATTGATTGCCTAAACGGTTCAAATAAACAGCGAGTCCAAGTGGGACATCATCCATTTTAAAGTTGAACTGAACACATCAATATAATCTTATTTTGCTTTTATATTTTAATACTGATTTCAGAGATATAGAACGGGGTACTTGACCCAGCATGACCTACAAATCTTATTTGTCAGCTATTTCGAAATGGGTTAAGCATTGCGATCCCATTTATGTAATTTTTAAAATAAACAGGCGAATAAGTTCCGATAAAGAAAAAGGTCAAATCTTTTGGTCTACAAATTATATTCATGTAATCTAGATCTAGATCTTCTGCAGGGCAAATGTAGTACATAATTAGGGCGATTAAGAAGTAGAGACACATTTGGAAGTGTGTAATTAAATACAATCTCAACGTACAAAGATTTTTGTTTTCGTAGATCGTTTGTCTCTCAATATCTCGTGTGTCCTCGAGAAGTCATTACTCTTGAAACAATATATATTACACTTTTTAAAATGATTGACATTTAAACTTTCACATTCCATAATAATATAATTACGATTGACGGGAATTAACGCGATCACGTATTTAAAAGGTATTACATACATTGGCCGTGGTCACAGGCTGACTGGCTCAGTGCTCGTCGAATCCGAGAGGCAGAAGGTTCTTTATCAACCAGCACATTTTCTCGTTATTTTTGATAAATTTATTTCGCCGTCCCATATTATACTAACAGCGTACCTATTCTGTATGCAAAACCTTAATGAATGATACAGATGAACCTTCCTCGTGTTATGTATCACTCTGTTCATTGGTGAAAACTGTATGAAAATCCGTTTGGTACTTTTGAAGTTTATCGCGAACAGACAGACAGACGCAGCGGGGGTTTGTTTTATAATATGTAGGTATGTAGTGATAGTGATGAACTCTGTCCTGTCCTGGTCCACATAGACCCAAAAGCAGTCTCCCGCCAATGTCAAGTGTTTTATATCTCCATGTTGAAAAAAAACACCGTTTCGAGTACAGTGCTACAGTGTTTGTTCATATCTTGGATCTCGCCTGCACCTAATGTGCCTAATAAAGACTTTAATTTTAATTGATTGATTTGAAAACTCCCTCTACGTCTAAAGTGACAAACTTCGACTGTCAAACCGTTTTTATTGAGGTAAATCCAACGTGACACAGTCTAGACATGCATGTAATTAAAGAGATTACTATTCCTGAGCGGGGTTTTATTTTACACAAATGTTACAGATATCTGAAATATATTTAAATGCATTTTTAATTACTAATGAGGTCCTCAATTCATTTAAGATATAATTAGCGGTTTTACAGACTGACCTCTTTACATTGAACTGTATTTAAAAGCGTTTATTATGCGACGCAACGATGAATTATTACGCTATTATTTAAAGTAGGTAATGCCATGTTAAAATATGTACATTTATATTATTTAAATTAAACATAATAATTAACTTATAAATATTTTATTTAAAGTAACTTTTAGTAACACACCGTCTGTTTCCGTCATAATGGCTACTGCTATTAATAATTAGAAATAAAAATAACGGGTCTCTAGCTCTTTGAATACGGAGAAATTTAGCCTTAAATGTCATCTAATTAGTGTTTGATCGAACATGTTGCACCACTGAATGCAAACGATAGAGACATCATTCATTAATCAAGTAGTACCTACCTAACTTGTCTCAAGACTGACATACGCAATGAACTCGACTAGCATTGTGTAAATATGCGAGTTAATATTTAAGCACTTTATATCAATAAGACTCTTAACCTTTTACTTATTATCAGTGTTGCCAACCTACAGTTAAGGTTTTTGGTAGTAGGCTTTTGTAGTAGCTTTATATAAAACTGGATCTCTTTCCCACAATTTTTAGGTACTTTTCAAAATGTTTTTAGTTTTTGAAATAATTTTTTTGGTTTTTCAGCTTACATTGATATTTTCTCTCTCTATATGATTTTCATGAACGACAAAGCTACAAAGTGATTTTTAATTATCGTCATAATCAAAACCATAGAAATTCCATTGCAGAACATTACTATGATTCGTTCAATTGCTATTATATGTAGGTATAAGTATGTTACAAAGTTGTAACTTGACAACAAATTATATGAAAGTGAAAATGGTAGACAGTGTAGCGGCACTGCAAGTGGCACATAAGTAATATTGTATAAATAGCGCCTTAGTTGAGATTTCAAATTTATATAAACGTCGCCATTGCTTTGTCCTCCGGTTATACGGTAAAGTTCAGTTTTGTAAAATCTATAATCTAAGTTATTGCTTTTGTCCCTCAAACGTTAAAGATACCTACTCTTTCTTACTTTCAGATTCTAATATAAGTAACTCTACCACAACGTTGGTTGAAACATGGCAACATTGTTTCTTATGTCAACCTTTACATTATGTTGTCTATAAATAAGTAATTTATTATAAAATTTGAAAATTGTTAGAATTGCAGGTGTGGAGTGAACGGCAGTCGATGACCAAGCCTTCACGGCCTTCATGTCAGCTGTCCCACCCACAACTATTCAGTATTGAGTCATTGTAGAACTCGCCCACCATGTCTCAGCTACTCCTGACATTAGCATAATCTTTTTATTATTTTTAACGGCTTCCACGACCTTGAGACTATGATTTTATCAATAATTATAACAAGCAATGTCATTATTATTAGGTCAGTTTATTATTTTGTAATATTTTTACGCGCCCATACTACGTATAGGTATTCACTTCATCTGTTCAGCTTCATCTGTTGAATATTGGTTCGTTTATTTAGTCCACGGAGGATAGATTAAATGTTTCGCCAAGTTTAAAGAAATTTAGACGAATATTTGTTAATAATGAGTTAATGAAACTAATTTGTAACATATTTGAACAAGGCTGTGTTTTACAACTCCTACCTAAGATGGTGTGTCCAAATCGGTTGAATTGATCACCAAAAACCTATGAAATTATTTGAAATTCTCATGAAAGTACAGAAATAAAAACTAATGAAAATTCTAAAAAAAAACATGAGAACAAGTGTTGAATAGAGGAATATGGTTTTAGTATTGGGTGCTACTATTCCATGGGTGTGAGTGTGTGACCATGACCTCTCCAAGATCCGTTGTTGATAATGGTAGAGAATGGCTAACCGCATACCAAAGTATTAATCTCTATCTAATCTAACCTAGTTGCTTCATGTAGCAATATTGGTCTGCCCATAAATAATGATACAATGTAAAAAAAACCCGGACAAGTGCGAGTCTGATTTGCGCACCGAGGACGCGAGGGTTCCGTAAGCAAACCAACTTGTATATAGATAGTACGTCCATCTCGGGAATCTGTTCTCAATGATTTTTGCCCGACCTTTCCGAAAGATAAACTTAACTTTGTAGTTCTATAAATACTCTCTCATACATCGAATATACGACAAAGTCAGCCTTTCAACCGCAAAATATAACTATGTAATCATAATCACAAAAACAATAAATAATTTTATGTGATTTAACAACAAATTAACAATCAGACCTTGCTTTTTACCACATTTCATGATTTTAAGTCAATGTTCAAATCTTGATTTTTTTCACAGCTTAAAGGAACCACAGACATAAGTGTTTGGTATTAATTTCAACTTGACGCCTTCACGGGTTCCTAAAAAATGGGTCTTGACAGACAGACAGACGGATAACAAAGTGATCCTATAAGGGTTCCTTTTTTCCTTTTGAGGAACGGAACCCTAAAACCAACACAAACTTGTCAATTCAAATTTAGAACGCAGTTTTATTAAACAAAACGCGATAAATTAACTATTACTATTTACAATATAATTTTTCACCGTACAGAATTTGGTAACCAATTTTTTTAAAAATACTTACCTACTTAAAATTTTGACAAAGTCTATAGGTATTTCTACTGTTGTTATAAAAAAAACACTAAAAATAAAAAAGTAAGTATAAAAAAAATTAAAGTGGAAGGAGCCACCCATACAAGAAACGTGATTGTCCGTCGTCCGTCTGTTTATCAGTAGAAACTTGAAATTTTAACGGAATGAGTATTACTATAGCCTCTATAGCAACAAATCACTACATATTATAAAACAAACTCCCTCGCCCGCGTCTGTCTGTTCGCGATAAACTCAAAAACTACGAAACGGATTTTCATGCGGTTTTCACCAATAGATAGAGCGATCCATAAAGAATTATTAGGTATATAATTTGTTAAGGTTTTTGTAAATTGGTTGAAATATGATGATGATTGTTGAAGATGTCTCTGCTACTCGTACGAAGCCGAGGCGGGTTGCTAGTTATGATAATAAAATAGAGTTAAAAACAAAGTCTAGGGGGTCCTAAGGGAAACGATATTGTAACAGCACCTCTCTTAGTTCTTTTACGAAAGTATTTAAAAAGTAAACCCTAAAACAAAAAACCCTTCGTACATGAGTGAAACGACTTGCACTTGCTCGGTTTTTACGTTTATCAGCGCCCAATTTATTGTTATTTTAAATGATTTTCTTAGACCATATGTCTATCTATAAATACAATAGTATTAGACATAGACGCAAAATGACTACCATTTATTTATTATGCAATACATATAACAAACATGCGCTCCCCCAATATTTTTTATGAAGAGAGAAGCGAGCAGGGGAACAGTTTATGTATACACGTGCACAACTTCCTCATTTGCTCAAAATTTTAAAAATAACTATTCAAGCTAACGTACATTCTAATATGGAAGGCAATTTATTCGGTGACGCTTCAACGACATAAGTTATGATGTCAGCAGTCATGACTTGAATACATTTGACCGTTGAAATGATTCTGGGTATTCACTATAGTAACCTACCTTCAAACGTGTAGGAAACATTGAGGACTAATTTATAACTGATGCGTCATTTTTTTGTGTTATTCTTGCAATAAAATGATATTGTTACACGTGTTCACAGGTGTGCAGATTATCTATGAACACTACTATCTGCTTTACAAAGGCTTTTCGTAGAGCACGAGTGAACGGGTTATAAGACACGACAGAATGCCTAGTCCGAGTTTTTTTGGTATTCACTTGCGTTACAATTAAGTAGGATTTATATGTCATTAAGGAGTGACAGTAGATACATACTAGATGGCGTTATTCTAAGTTTCATGCAGAATTACAGACATTGAATTCTATACCGCTCTATTCTATATATAGGGATGATCCTTGCTCTGTGGATTGGTCGAACATAGAAACTGCAGTAACACAGATTTCTATTTACACCGTCCTAAAGTCACAGCCGAAAATGAACATAGAAGAGATAAGTATGGACAAGAAATAATTTGGATGTACAGCATTAAAGAATAAACAGGAGATGTGAACGCAGACAACAGTTTACTTCTAACAAGGAACGGTTTGTAGGACTGTTGTTTCACCTCCATTGGTGCAAAAAAAAAATTGATTTTGATTGATCTATTGATTTGCCTACGAAGTATTACCAAACAATAGAGGGTTAATTAGATAGAGGAGGTAGGGAACGGATCTGTTGGAATCTGTCAGTTACAGAACGATGCGGGTAACATCACTAGTACTGTTATTGAATAAAGTGTCCGGAACACGATGGTGAAGAGGTGCCATAGGGTCGACAACGTACTAGTGAAACAATTAGCTTTCAAATTCAGTGTTAACCGGTTACCATTAAGCCGGTCGTGATATTTATCCCAACTTAGTTTTGAATGATAAATGAATTTATTTTGCAAATAGATCTTTTACATGTCACGTTTATGGAAGGATCCAATGAGAAAAAAAAGTTGTCATTAGATCCATCATGAGTCTGGCCAATAGAACTTCTGAGATTAAACCCTAGCTTTGAAAAGAAATGACGGCCAAAGTTCAGAATCCAAGTCTACATCTCAAAATGTGCAAGTGCCATGTAGACGTCCAGGTTGATCTGTATATGAAAGAACAAGTTCAGTTTTGAAATGACCAGTTATGTTTGTATATAGGTATAGAGAAACAAAACAATTATACGGCATTTTACCAGCTTTTTTTTGTTACACAGTTACATACAATCAGCGCAGCAAATTAAAACCAAATTTAAAGCACCAGATCTTGATAACGTACACCTGACTTGGAAAGTAAGGAGTAAGTTTATCAAACTCACTGTTTATACAAAGGATCCTGTCTCGTTTAACGACGTCCGGAGTCAAGTCAATGGACGGCGGAGACACCAAAATTAGCCAGTGCGAATGCGGGCCACGTGAGTAGCACGAACGGGCCGAACGACGATGCCTGATGATATAATCGTTGCGTGTTAAGGGGATAATATACAAGTAGATACAAAAAAGTTCCAAAGCGATGATAGGTACATTTAAGCATTAAGTTTTCAATTAATATAAGAGTAATTACTGTTGTTAAATAAATAATATTCTCAGAATAATATATTAATATATATATAATATAATATATAATAATATTCCGATATTGTTAAATACCACATATATAAGTCTATTTGTAGACAAGTAAGTTTCATAAATATTGTTAAGATTAAATAATTACATAAGTGTAAATGTAAATCTGTAAGTGCACTTAGCGCCTGTGGCACAGGTTTACCCTAGTACAGGCACCCATATATTTATAATGTAAAATAAAAGAGTCATGTCATGTCGTTAACGTATATATGAATCATCAATCATCATCATCATCGATGCAAATAAATAAAATTGAAGTGTCTGTTTGTAATGTCAAAATAATGGTTTTTTTTTTAAGCTCATGCAGTTATTTGCATGATACCTAAGCCTAAAATCAGTTTTGTCTGTCTGTCTGTTCCGGCTAATCTCCGGAACGGGTAGACCGATTTCCACGGGACTTTCACTGGCAGATAGCTGGTGTTATAACGTGTAACTTAGGCTACTTTTATTTTGGAAAAAGAATTAGGGTTGCGCGCAAAATATATAAATAAGTAAATACGCGTGAAGCCGCGCGGGAATTGCTAGTTACAAATATCAATGAAGATCACACAAGAACTGTCTAAGTTTGTTTTTGTGATGCTAGAGATTAATATTTGTACCTGTAAATGTAACTATAGTACAAGTTTAAATAAGAAGGAACTTGTAGCTAAGTAATACTATCTTGGATTCAATGTTCCATTTTACTATTAGCAATTGAAATCTTACGAAATCAAAGAAATAATTTAGCCATTGTCGACGATACCGATTGTGGTGTGATGGACTGACAGTCTAGTGACTGGCCATCGGTGCATACCTGCTACAAAATACACTAATTCTCTACTGCTTTTATTTAAGTATTAACATTCATAGAAAGGGGCCATCCATAAATTAGGTATGTCACATGTGAAAGGGGGGCTCTCGTGGCTAAGTGGTAACCGAGTAGGTTAGAATATTACAAAGTTAAATAATACTAGCCAGGTTAGACTAGGATGTCTTAATAAAAACTGTTCCCGGATCCCTCCTATTTAAGGCTCAGTACTTCCGACACACCGCCCCGCTGAAAACCCCGGTGGGGTGATGGCCCGAGGGGGTTTCCAAACACACAAAAAAAAAAAAGGATGGGTGACCATTGACCATTCTTAAACATTGATTCCGTGCCTCGGAGAGCACGTTAAACTGTCGGTCCCGGGTGCCATACAAACATCTGTGGCATTCGTTACGGGTAGCTGGAGCCCTAAAAAGTCCAACAACCTGGTCTAACTACAGAACTTCGATATCGCCTAGTACTCGGCATTGCATTCGCTTCACGTAAAATATCAAAGTTCGGCCGTATCGTAGTTAGACTGAAAGCCAACTGGGAAAAGGCGCGGAGGATGACACGTGTGACATTGTGTACAAGGGGGGTCATAAGCTTCGTGACGTCACATGTCAAAAGCATGCAAGCAAGTATTAAACACAAAACATTACCTGTAAACTAGAGACTACAAACGCTACTGTACTACCATTTTATTAAAAAAAATAATATGAACTGCTCTTTTTTTTACAGTTTTGGGTATAAAATTGCAAAATATGTGACGTCACACCGGGGGGGGGGGTCAGACAAATGTGACCACCTGTGACAAGGACGGGGGGAGGCAATTTCCATGCATTGGCTTGCCTTCTTGCTAACCTTTCTCTTTCAATATACTCCCAATTTTCTCCCAAAGTGCCCGGCGAGTAGAAAGACTATATCTATTTGAATTTGTCAAATTCAAATTAAATCATCTTTATACTTAACTAGCAGCTCGTGGTTTCACCCGCGTATGTCCCGATCCCGTTGGAATATCAGGATAAAAAGTAGCCTATGCGTTAATCCAGGTCTCCAGCTATCTACATACTACGTTGCATCGCAATCGGTTCAGTGTTTTTTGCGTGGAAGAGTAACAAACATCTATCCATCCATCCAAACTGTCACATTTATAATATTAGTGGGATTACGTATTTATACGGGAATTAACGGGATCACGAAATAGGTCGCCTGACTTATGTAATACCTAATTTGTGATCGCGGTAATTCCCGTATAAATACATAAATAATTATATAATGGAACGCAAAGTTTAAACGTTAGTACATCATCTTTATTTCATAAAAATACTTTTTAGGTCACTTTTATTTTTTCGTAGGGTTACAGTTTAAAAAAAAAAAGGCAGTCATGCGACTGCCGACAGAAATGAAAACTTAAACAAAACGACGAACTTAAAAGGTCACATTAGCAGGTTGGTGACATTAATTAATAAGGAGCTCACAGAACTCAGTGTTTAGATTAGCGCCCTAGTATATCTATCTATATTATATTATTAGCGGGACGGTCACGAGTTTAGTGCTTTTTCCCCATAACAAAAGTGCACAAATGTGCCTAAAGAAGTTTTCAAATCAAATCAAATCAAAATCATTTATTTCAATTAAACGACTATGGGTATTTTTGAATTGTCAGGAGTAGTAGTCAGTCGGACTAAGTCAGTCGTAAGCTAGTTGCCTGTTCCAATTCGTAGATCCAGTGGAGAACAACAGGCAAGAAACTCCAAGGACACTTCAAAAATATAGGTCGACACAAACAATGTCACCGCATCAATAGGTTTCTTTACCAAAAGTAAATAATTATAACAATAAATAAAAAATAATGCCGTGTTGCAAATATTTAAGATGGATGCCTGTGTCTGAAAATAGGTGAGCTTTATGAGAAGACATCGAGCAAACAAACTCAAGACCACTCTTTTTCATTACCAGATATGGGTGTTTCTACGTATAGTATACAAACAAAAAGGTATCTATGTATGCTTATCCGCTTTTTAGAACTCGCAATAGAAGCTCTGCTTAGTTCGGGCCTAGATAGCGACGTGTAATACGTCCCAGGATATCATTATTACTTCCAGACCCGAAAAGTCTGGCTCTGATATCCGGATATCCGATAATATATAATATTGATTTAGATTCCGTATAACTTCACATGCCGTAGCTTTGACCGAAGCGAAATCATTTGTAAAGGTATTAAAAAGATAGTTTGGTTTAGTACGTCAAATAACACGAATATTTGTACAAATACATCGTCCTGTAAAATGCCAGCTCTTACATGTTTGTAAAACATCACTTAATTCAGAAATGTTTTACTTTTAATACGAGTGTGTTACGCAAAGCACGTGGTATGTCAATCCTTATTTCCAGGCTCGGCATTTTGGCATTCATAAGTTCCTCGTGTCAGATTATTATTGTACATTGCCCCTAAATCAGGAATCTGCGCCAGTGTTGCCACAGCAAGCATTTATCCGAATTAGTGGGTAATTAAACACGAATTTTATTATAGTCGCCTTTATTATAGTATTTACTCTTTTTAGATACCTTTAGATTTCTTTTTCTATTCTTGAAATAGGTCGAATATAACAACAAATCATAAAAAGTATATAAGACGATAATAAGCACCACTTGACCTGATGGTAAGCTACTTGTAAATGTCACTTAAACGTTACCGTCCCGCTGTCCAAGCTGCTTTGGTCATTCGATTTTCTGACGGATACCTCAGCAGTGGGGTGGTTAAAATTTTGATCAGAAACTAACCTATCAAAGACAGCTCTTTTTTTAAACTATGGCGACCGTAGGCAGGCACCACTGTCGCCTCTTGAGCTATATAATTACTTTCCTAAATAAAGAATTTTGTAAGAACTTTGTTTTCAATTTTTGTTTTATAATAATAACAATAAAAACTTGAGACACACTACACATGGCCGTCTGATCCTGGGTGGGAATCGAGCCTACGACCTTTGGCTCATCAATTAGATTCACTAAGCACCAGGCCAATAGGCCTGTCTAAATAACTAAAATATACAATAAGGAAATAAAATTCAAACAATTTAAAAGAAGGTAAGTTATAAATGTGGTAACACTGTCTTCCATAGGCGCGCAGGGGCCTGCGCGTGAGTCACACGACGGATTCCATGTCAATGTAGCGCCGTTGAACTTACAATTATAATACACTTCGTCGCGCAACTTAATTGGTGATACGGTTTTTTTCATAATGACCAAGATTAAATTGGTCTCAATTATACAGTTTAACGTTCAATCCGCCCCGTTATTACATCCAGAGCGAGTAATTATTGGATAGAGGTAAACTTTTTAATTATATGAGACATACCACATCGTTAATGACCCATAAGACATAGTACGACACTTTTTGACCTTTTCTCACAGGTCTTTAAAAAACAAAAAATCTAAGCCTCATTTAGGAAAGTCAAAATATCTAGAGGAGAGGACAGTAGGTAGTAGATAAATCGTGGTTTTAGACTAGGGTTGCTTTACTTGGAAAAAAGTCTTGTACTGTCAGTAAGGATTCATCTCCATCGATCGTCCTCACTTGCACACCTCCTCTTCCTACGATGTGCTTTTTGGGCAAGATAATTGTATCGTTTTGTAGAATTTTAGAATAGCGGCAGTGAGCATATGAATATCGAATTAAAGTACACAGTTTTTGTTGATCTCTATAATGCTTAAAAGTCTTGGTATAATTTTAATTTATTACCTTAAAATATAGGAATTAAAAATATAGGAAGGTACTAAACAAACCTATTTTTGCACAGACTTAGATGCCATAGAAATTTATTAACTTAAGTATTAATTTTATTTCATTTTGATACCCCATCACGTTGTGAGTGTGAAAATTATTATTCTAGACCGACAGTCAGACAGACAACGAACGCATAAATACACAATAAACCTATAAGGGTACGGTTTTTTTACCTTTGAGGTACGGGACTCAACGGTCTTGACCTTAGCAGACTGATAACGAAGTGATCCTATAAGCGTTGCTTTTTTCCTTTTGAGGAACGGAGCCCTAAAAAACAAACACACACACGCGCGCGCTCGATCTCCCTTCTACATAATTCCGATCTACCCTTTGACTGCATGACACACTCATATTTAAAGAATACTGATTTAATCACATTGAAGGTACATTACGTCATGATGGTAATCAGAATGCAAAAAACGTGCAACACTCAGACACAAACGAGTCTATCACCTGTCATAGCAATAAGAGGGGTCGCACGAATTGTTTTCTATTAAAGCGGCTCATTGCGCAATAACAGCAATGTTATTCAACAATTAGACGACAATTTGATTGAGCAAGATAACCACCGCGGCAGATTTTAATGCTGTTTTCGCCGGACCGTAACTGCCTATCTTATCCGTATTAATAAAAAACTTGAAACATTAAGTACACAGTATGCACACATCCATGAATGAGCGAAATCTGTTGAAAGCCGCCCAAACCAATCAATCAAAACAAACAATTTCCGCGTGAATCTAGACTGTGAAATCATAATTTCTATGACGCCATTATGTAATATACAAAAAATTGTTTATAAATTGCATTAAATGAAAGGTGTTCGAATTTTAAATGAAGCTTTTAATTGGCTCGTCCCATGGTAGGTTCTTGCGTTAATTTCAATTTATTTTCGAACTTAATGAAAGGTGTTCGAATTTTAAATGAAACTTTTAATTGGCTCGTCCCATAGTTGGTGCTTAGTACTAAATAGAAACACTTAGACAGTAGACCCAATCAATCTTTTTTTTTTCAAAGACGTATTTAACTTTCATAGTAGGTACATACTTTCACGCCTGTAATGACGAATGAGATTGTTAGCTCAGGTAAGACTGACCAGTTTTTCTGTATAAGCACTGAGCGCCATGCGTAACGTATCGATAATTATAGAAACTGGAATTAACCTCACACAGTTGTCGTAATATTTACTACTCTCACGCATTGTTCTGAGACCTTACCTTACCAATAAACCAGTCATATACGATTTCCTTTTACCCAGTACTTCAAATTTCTTATAAAACGGTTGAAAAATCGTTTATTTCACAGGTTTAAAATACACTACCAAACTTAAATCCAAATGCACTTATGACTTATTTTTATACTTGACTATTTTGTAATTTCTTTTTTCTGACTGTTTACACAAACAAGTTTAAATTTGTTTGTAGGTATTATACAAACTTATTTAAACTTGTATATCAATAAGCTGTTTTTATTTTAATTTTAAAAGTACTAAGATCAGCTAGAAGAAAGCAATGATTGTACAATCAGTGATGTAATCGAAAAAAAAAAGAATGGAATTTATCTTTATTGATGAGATATAGTGATGGAACTACTTTTAATTATGGCATTTCATTTCACAGGACTACATCTCTGTCAGATTGTCTTTCGTAATTCATCCCTACTTAAAAGGTATCTTCTCCTTAAATTGCGTTTGCAATCATTGCGCAGAAAAAAAAACTATTATATATCCCGATTTGTTCTTTCTCTTTGTGCTGAAATCTGTAGATAGATGTTAGTTTCACAAATTGAAAGCTGCTAAATCACTTTTTACAAAATGACAATAACTCGTTTTTTGTTCGTTGTGGTAGACTAATATGAATGCAAAATTTTTAATGTGTATGTGTGAGAGAGTTAGAACGCTTGTTGTTATTATTGCACATATTCGGATGAAATTAGGTACAACTATGAACGAACGACCTATTCACAATCATCGCGACAGATATTCCTCTATGCAGAGGATGTCTCAACGCCTCCACGGAGGAAACCGCCGTGCACGTCATCCTGGAGTGCGAGGGAGCGGCCACACAACAGGCAAGTATCCTTGCGGGTGCGAGGTCGCTCTTAGAAGCCTGCGAACGCCCCAGGAGGCTTCTGCGCTTCTGGAAGGATCTAGGCTGGCTCTATATATATGTATATATATATGGCATAATCTAAGTCGCAGAGTCTAAATGCGGAAACAGAGTCCTATACCAATACCAATAGGTACAACGATAGACTACCCTTTTTTTTGTGCGTGTGGAAACCCCCCGTGCCGTCACCCCACCGGGGTTTTCGGTGGGGCGATGTATCGGAATCGAACCGACTAAAACCGCAGTGTGCCGTACTACGCCTAAACGATATCCTAGATTAACATACACAGATATGATATACACATAAACATATACATAGGCCCACTATCTCCATTTGTCTCGTTTCATAAATTCATTAAATAGGTTAACGAAATTATAAAAGAATATTAGCTTAGACACAATATACGTACAAAATTTCCGAACACGCATAAAATATTTAAAATATTGTTCATCTTAATAGATTTGGAAAGAAGTAAATTGCAATCATTATAAGTAAACTATTATTTCAATTTTTATATACGTGCCTTTCCTACATATTTAGACATAAAAACAGTCTTACTGTTTTGAGTAAATTATGTAAAATGGTTAGGGGGCACCCATTAATTACGTGAGGTGATTTTGGTGATTTTTAGACCCCCCTCTCCCCCTGGTGAGACGTCGTGAGATTTGCTCGACCCCCTCCACCCTCCTCTAATCTCACGTGAGATTTTTCAAAATGCATACGTTCACGGAAAATAAATTGTAGTAGGAGCAACTGCGGTTGTAGTACCATTTACTCCACCATGTAAAGTAGTAGGGAGAGTCTCCCTACTACTTTACATTAATATACTATTTACATTTTACATTATATACTATTTTAGTGGAAAAAACATTTCTTTTTCAATTGAACCCAGTTTTCTCGCAATTACACACTGTTTCTGGCGGAAAAAAAAAATTAAGTGATATATACCGAGGCCTGCCTCTCCCCCACGTGAGATTTGGCTTGATCCCCTCCCCCACTAAACGCCTAACCTTAATAATGAACGCCCCTTATAGGAAAAACGTTTTAACATAATAATAAAACAAGTTATCTAGATATAAAAGATACAAAAGTTAACTCCTGCTGAGATATTTAATAATAAGTAATATGCAGTATCAGTAATCTATCTAAAACATCCATTTTGTACTAAGCACCTACCATGGGACGAGACAACTAAAAGCTTTATTTAAAATTCGAACACCTTCGTTTAGTTCGAAAATAAATTGAAATTAATATTAATAAGGTTTACAAAACATGAACTTGACCAAGCTAGCCTTCGTTAGGGTCATAATGTCCCATTTGTTAGTTTTGTTTTAGGATTTAGTTAAACGATTGGTGAACGCTTCACGTGACCAGAAGAAGAAGAAGAAGAAGGTTGGCCTTTTTCTACTACAAAGAATTAACATTATTATTGAACTAGCAGCGCCCCGCGGTTTCACTCGCGTAAGTCTCGATCCCGTGGGAATATCGGGATAAAAAGTAGCCTATATGTTAATCCAGGTCTCCAGCTATCTACATACTAAGTTTCATCGCAATCGCTTCAGTAATTTTGGCGTGAAAGAGTAACAAACATCCATACATCCATCCTCACAAACTTTCACGTTTATAATATTAGTAGGATTGGCTTTGCGGCTAGTCTTCCAAGAACGTTACCAGTGCAACGATGCGAAAGCTTTTTTCACGACTTGTTTATTACTTACATTATAAAGTACTTATTTATTATAATTATTAAACAAATATCTTTATTGTGGTTGTTTTTAGTAAATAGTTATTACATATTAAGGCTATATATTATACCACAGTGAAAATGTGCGAGTCACTGAAATGAAAAATGTTTGCAAAACCTCGGCTCTCACTGAAATCGTGTTAAATGTAATACATTGCCTCAAGAAACCAAAGGTTAGTTATAATGTGGTTTTTTGCATGAAACTTAGATGAGGCCGTGGGTTTGATATGTCAATGTGTAAAGAAGGAACTGAGTTCTTAAATAAATTAATTGAAATCTTGTTTCAAACAAGCTTTTATAAGTTTTATTTTAGTATAGATTTGATGTTTAAAAACTACTCCTCAAGACGAATCAATCGAGCCCAAACTCGCTTGGTTTATCTTGTTTAGTTAAGAAGTTCCTATATCCGTCTCCGGGCTCCATCATCAGAACATCTAAATGATGTTTTATTGTCACCGGAGATACATATGTACACCAAATTTGAGCCCAATCGAACATTGGGAAGTGGTTTTAATTTAGTTTAATTTAATTAAACATTGCAAGTTAAATAAAAGCTTGTAAAGTCGACGTTGTTTTCCTGTATAAAAACTCGTTTAAAGAATTGCCTACTCTTGCGAAAAATATATTGCACAGGATATGTATAATAATATACCAATAAATAAATTCACTAAATTAAATTAAATCAAAACATGATATGCAATCTGTTTTTATTACCAGTCAGATATAATGCCTCATATGTAACACTCGAATGATCATGAAACCATAAAGTAAAAAAAAGTTAAATTGTTACTAAAACCACACTAGCCCGGTCTCATTACATTGCGGTAAGATGAGAACGTCTTCTGCCAGCCGGAACGATAAAGGTGTTAAACAATTCAATTGAATCGAGTTTTTATTGGTCAGTTGTTTTTTGGCAACGGCCTAGTTTGTGTAAGTAACAATATCAATATCTGACAGAACCCTGTTGAAGGATTCTCCCGAGAAATATTTGGCAATGTGACATGTGTATTTTGTGTACCTATAAATATGTAGGCATACTATTAAATATCCTTTTTCCTATTGGGGTTTGTCACAGACCACAGAATGGCACTTGCTTCTATCCTTACATACAAGCTTCGATTAAAGCCTGCACTTTTGTCAACGTCACCAATTTGGTCAGAGTAAGTTATGCGTGATCATCTTTCTATCGATACTTCCATTCTGAAGTGTTAGGTTAGGATCTGCTGAAACTTATACTAACTATAGTCAGGCACCCGGTTTTATGTGTTGTATGCATTTCCTAAAATACTTAAAAACGATTGACTTTACAGTGCAGAGTGCTACAGATAGATGTGGTCATACTTTAGTCGTATAGAAGACCGCGTGAAAAATATAAAGCACTAACAATTTTAGGACGAAATGATTTTAATACAGAACTTTTATTTCGAAACTGACAAAGTCACCGATAAAGCTAATATCTCGGAAGAAAAGGGGCTGGCGGGAATGAAACTATGTGTATTTCATACCAAGGATTTTGAGGGCCTGTCCGGATTTCCCTTGGATAATAAAATAGTTGCAATTAACATGAAAATTCATGTTTTTGTTATAGTTATGTTATTTAAAAATGTGCACCATGAAAATAAAAATTAAAAAAAAATGTTTTAAAGTAAAAATTAGTAAAATTGTAATTTACATCCAGCAACAGTGACCACAAAACAAAATAGGTTGTTTAGGTATAAGCAATTGGGAAAGCCAAGACCTGTTTACGGGCATTTCACAAAATTTTATTAAATATGACAGCTGTCTAGACTTGTTTGTAGAGAAATGTCGTCCACTCACCTCGTCGTTTCATAAATATTAAGATAAACATTATATATATTTCATACGGAAAAGAGTTTCGCCGCGCCGTTCTGTGGGTGTCGAATAACGGTTCCGGCATCCACCTACCAGTATGCTATCAAGAGTGCCCGTCTATTTAGTCAACACGTTGAAGGATAATGAGACAAATAGAACCAGATATAGTGCATCTTTAGTGTACTTCCTCAATTATAGAAACGTCCTATGCAACTCCACCAAGAATTTTTACAATTTTATTGTACGAGAAACGAAGTCGACTTTCTCCATACAGTTCTAAACTTTTCCATCATTTTCGCTGCCACTATTAGGATCAGTATTCTAAGTTACAGTTTTCTATGTTACATGCTTCATGTAAAAAAGGATTTAGCCTATACATTCAAAATAATGGAGGACCGATCGACCATTGCATTCGGGATGATTTTGTATTCGGGTAATTGCTTCAATCGTCTTGATTACCTGATGCGTGTTGAAGACCCTGGCAAGTGTCCAGCTCGATTTCTTAACGTGAATACCTAAGCAATGAGACTAAAAATAAAGCAGGGCACTTCAAAATCAGAAGTGTCACATTATTTGTACGAAGTACATAAATTAAAATTCCCCTGTATAAGTACGGCTAACGGAATTTGAACAGGTAACATATAGAGACAAAGACGTTTTTATCTCTATCTCTGTCATACAGTGCATCAACTTAACTTACCAGCTGTCACTAGGTAAACAAATCTTGGATGTCGATTTTAAACTAATTCATTTTTTACATACCAATAGGTACAACCCTACTATGGTAAACATTTATCGGTGCCTATAAACGCATGCAGTACCAGCATCATTTATTTAAGTCAGTGGCGTAACAATAGGGTGGCAGAGCGGGCAAAATGCCACGGGCCCTCGGCCCGAGTGGGCCCCCCGGCGTCAAAGGCCCTGAACACAGGAGGCACTAATTACAAAATTTATTTAAAAAATATTTAATAAATGTAATTTAATGAACCTAATAAAATGCACGAGTTACATAAATGAACTATCAAGATTTTAATACATCCGTAAAAAAAGAGATAACGGCCAAGTGCGAGTCAGACACACATCCGATGAATTAGCCACGGGCCTCGGATGGTATAGTTACGCCCTGATTAAAAGACTACAACTCTAGAAGGGTTTTAAATTTTGAATTCGAAAATGCGTAGCCTAGAGCCGCCTCCGTTCTTACAAAAGCAATGATTTAAAGCATTGCGTTTGTCTCTGTACACATTCGTACAGAATTCATGCAGTTTAAATAAAGAACTATTACGAGAATATATTAAACTGGTTACTCACCACGGAACCAGAGTGGAAAATATATAAATCTGCTATTTAAATGTAGAAGCAAGATTACGCATGCATGACTAATGCTTTTCAAGGGGCAGTGTGTGATCTTGGCTTCCAAATATATAATACTGTGTATCCATTTTTGTAACTAATTCACAGAAAATCACTTTCAATCCGACAACGAAAAACCAGACTACACTAATAAAAGCTCTTAATTTAAATTTAGTAACAGGTTAGATGTAAATAAATCGTTTACCTTTTTATCTTCCTTGGAAATATTGAAACAAACGTAACATGAAGGAATTGGCAAAGGTTCAAGAAATCGTTCTCATGTGACGTAGCCGTTACCAAACATCACATATAGAATGACCATGAATTCTCGAATACTCCTGTTATTATATCCTTTGATCTTGATTATTATCCTATATGTTACGCATAACCATGAATTTAATCCGGTACAACAGAACGATTCTGAAACGAAACTAACTTGTTATGACTTTTCACTGTCACTTCTCGCTTCATTTGAAATTGTTTGACAGAGCTTCTTTTGGGACATAGGTATACTACACTTAAGTCACTCGAACGAAGATCAGCATTGTTTTCAGATTTATTTTTGACATTACTATGTAAAGTAAAAATCTAGTTATAAAACTAGACTTACAATACAATAGAATAATCTTTATTGTACGCCAACGACATATTGCTTAAAATAAATACTTACACAAACTGGATACGCACAATAGGCGGCCTTATCGCTAAGAGATTATGCATTCTTGGTAAAAGACATTAGATACTAAAACGTCGCCAATCTTTTTATAACAAATTAACGATGAAGGGCCCTTCTCCATAATTAATTATAAAAAAAAACAATTACGGGCAAAGTTCAAATTCCAGAGAATCGTATAGTTCGGAGACGGCTTATTTTTAAAAAGCATTCTTCTCATACTGACCTACAGTTTATTACTAGATTGTTAACATTTTCGGATACAGTTTCACTCCTATGAGTTACGTTGTGATGTTATAAAACCTATAACCATTCACAATAGAGTGGCTACTAAACGCAAAAAAGGTTTACTATAAACCAATTGATAGATCTTTAGGTACGTTATCACTTTTAGAAAAACCGTTCAAAAAATTAGAAGATAAAGGTGATTATTGCTCATAGGATAAAGGTACCCTATGTCATTTTCTGTAACCCTGGCAAAGTGTATCCAAAATTTCATAGTTTGCGTAGTCAAGGCGTGAAAGCATAACAAACAAACTAACATTCGTATTTATAATATTACTGATACGGGACTATTTGGTTTGCCTCGAGTTTGTAGTTATTTACTAGCCTTCATTTGGTTTATTGGGGCAGACAATGTAACTTTATAAAGTGTTTGTTTCAGAATCGCGCTACTACCACGAGGCATCGTAGCGAAACCGTATAAAATCATAATTAACATACGTTCTGCAATTTAGCCATGACCACAAAAAAAGCACTGCTGAGCTGCAAAATATAGCAATATAAACTTCACATATTATACGTAAATTCATTTAGTTTTATTCACATTGTCGCATATAATGTCAGCACCTGCGTTACTTTGAAGTGTACCTGTTGAAATATTTATATTTTTCGTAAGAGTAAATAGTGAAAGCATTATAGTTATATAGTGTCAGTTAATATGAATGAATGGAGCAACGTCGTCCGCCGGACGTGAGCAAGGAGTAGCCGTGTCGGGTAGACGGTGATGTGCTCATACGCCGATACGCCGGAAACCACAGGTTCGCAGAAGCGATGCGCGTGTAAATATTATTGCGCCAAAGTCAGTACCTTCTTTAATAATGCGGCGAAACGCTCGCCGTGGTAAACATTCCTCGGTACCGCTACACGATGAGGTATCGGCAGGTTTTTGACCGCCGCACATACTCATGCACAAGAATTTTCTTTGTTCGATCCGTTAAACGCTGGAATGAAAAGTGAAATGCTTCGGTAATTCTTTAATCCAAAATAAACAGACACTTGCATAACAGATACAAATTTTCAAGATGAAATAATGATCAATCAGAACCAGAAATACAGATACATCCAACAGACTGTTGATGTTATATAAACATGCATTGTTTATTTGTTGAAAGATGTTTAATTAATCATTTAACATCTTTTAACAAATAAATATTGCATGATGAAATGAAATCAGATGAGGTCTTAATTAGACACCGAACATAATTATGGTTTTTATACTAAAATAAGATTATAAGAGCTAGAATTAGACTAGGCCAAACACTGAAATACTTTTTAAAGTTTTTATAGATAATACTTCTAAACTTACTGTTAAGCTGTTTAACTTTTTAAATAGGCCCCCGCCTAGGAGAATTAGCACCAAGAACGGTTTTTCGAGGAAAAAATTGTCAGGGAGTTAAAGAGGCTCGTAAATTTTTCGTGGGCGCACTGAATTTTATCCTGCTCAATAATTGGGGATAGTCAATTTTGTGACTTTTGTGTCTCAAAATTTTAAAGAAAACAACTTTTTTATTTTTTTAAAAAGACAACTCCCGCATTAGGAATGATTCCTGTGTCGCGGGAGACTTTACAAACATAGAAACAACGGATACAAAGCACACCCAGACTCGGCTGGGAATCGAACCCACGACCTATGGCGTACCAGTCAGGGTCACTAACCACTAGGCCAATAGGCCAGTCTTTAACTGTAACTCTCTCCTCTTCTGTAGGAATAGTCTCTATTTATGTTATGGTTTCTTTTTCGCTGTCCCGGAAGAATATGGTAAATGCCACAGAAACAGTTTTAAACCTTTTCCAATCTTAGTGTGTAGGTGGCATAGTGAGGTCTTTATACAGTGCTGCAATATTCAAGCGAGCTACGGACTTAATCATTATTTTAAGTAAAATTTTAGTATTACTGTGACGAAAAAAGCTACATTCCTGATGACCAACCCAAGCATTCTTTAGGGGTTTTAACTACATTTTCAATGTGAGGTACAAATGTTATTAAACCACAGAACACCCAATTCCAAGTCTTTCGTCTGTTCAGCTTCTTGTATTAAGTTACGACTAATCTAATAGACTAATAGTTTTAATTTAGTTTTTTGTAGCGCTTGTTGATATTAAAATTCATTTTACATTACTCTGTAGCAGCACAACATCAAGGTCCGATTCAATTACTCTGCAAATATTTTATCGTCAGCATACATATAACACTCGGAGAATTTTAACACCATCATCATCATTAATACAGAAATTAAATAAAACTGGGCCAACATGGGATGCCTGTTGGACGCCAGATGTGACGTCGTAGGTGCTCAATGAACGAAAATTCAATGAAAAAAATCTCTCCTACAGTAAACTGGGTCAAAACAAATGTTTCTTTAAAAAACAATAAGTACATTTAACTGTACTCGTAGATAGTCACCAGCCGTGCATGTTTGTTTCTGTTTCTAATAATCTTAACATGTATTTGAGTTAGGTACTTGTTAGAAACAACAGGAACCAAACGCTTAGATGGTTGACTGGCCTGTCGGCCTAGTGGTTAGTGACCCTGACTGCTATGCCATAGGTCGTGGGTTCGATTCCCACCCGAGTCTGGGTGTTCTTTGTGTCCGTTGTTTGTATGTTTGTAAAGTCCCCCGCGACACAAGGGTAATTCCTAATGCGGGAGTTGTCTTTTAAAAAATAAATAAAAATAGTGTAGACCAAAATATTGTCTTTACTTCAAAAATAACCAAAGCAATAGTTGACCATCTCTGCTGTTCCTAATGGTTATTTTACTGTCAAAGTGACGCGTATACACACGTTTTCCCGAAACAAGTAGAGGTATACTCATATCTACACAATGAGGGATGTATTCATATGTCGTGTGTCGACACTACACCGACAAAGGAACGAGGCACGAGACTATTTGTCAGTCAAACCCACACAATCACGGCTGTCTACGACGCACATACAAATGAGATGAAGAAAGCTTGCAGGATATGTTATACAAAAAGACTCGTGTTCAAAAGTCAATAAACTTCTTTTTAACTCTTCTGTATTTATCTGATTCAATAACTTAAACATTTATGAAAGAAACGGACAACTATAAACAAGTACTTAAAAATAATACGTTCAGAGTAAGGTGTTATTTTATTAATTTCAGATGAGGTGAAATCCGATACGAATTATGTGATGCTATGAAAATCGGGATTTGATTAAATAATTAATATGATGGAAGACTTGAACACAATTAAGCAGTTTAAAAGATTGAGTTCAAATAAATATATGCGAGGCTTTACACCTTAGCTGTTAAACGAGTAAACCTGCATTCCAAATTTGCTTTGAACAAATTGAGAAAGTGGATTTTTTATGACCAATGCAACCGTAAAAATCTATTACATTCGTCATAAGATTTTGCCGTACAAACATTTAAGGGAGAGCCAGCAATAAAGTTGATTTAAGGGCTTATAAATTAAACGCCTTTCTTTTTCAACTTTCTTCCTATACGCCTATCGAGTGCAATGTATTAGTAAACTATTATAAACTATTCATTACGATAGTCGATTAATAAATCACAATAGGTTTTTACTTTTTAACTTTAATGGCTCTTAGAAATCGATTTTGATATGAAACAATAATTTCATGATTTTTCAAATATTTGAAATTCGATTCATTTTCGATAGAGACGTATAAAGAAAGCTAGAAATTTTAATAATACATATTTTATTGCAATGCATTTGAAATGTATTGCAATTAAATATAAATCGAAACGTTCTATCTTTGTTAGACATAATTTCTGATTTGTATGTGTAACAATCCGGATCAGGATGTCCACTAACCGACAAACGTTAAAGGTCAAAGTACGACAGCTTTACACAGACTTATTGGTAGAATCGTCTGAATAACACTTTGTAAATGTATGTAGATATATGTGTGTATGTATTTATATAGTATAATATAATATTTTATTTAGTTTATATTATGTATTGTATTTTAAGCAGTTTTATATATGTAATATATATGTTTCTAATACTGTTCTTCATTTTCTGAATTTATATTCGCAATTTTAATTATAATTATACACCTGCCACGCACGTCTCTGTATCACCCAAAGGTTGACTGGTAGAAAATGCCTACGGCATTAAGTCCGCCTCATGCAATTTATCTGCAGGAAGTGTTATAAATAAAGAAATAAAAAATCCCAAATATTTACATTAAAGATATCCGTATCTTAATCTAAATATCGTGGATTGAAAATATTATTAATATTGGTTTTAGGCCAGTTCCCATGGAGTATTAGATCGGCCTCACGATTCCCACATACTGTCGAACTATAGTGGAGGCACCGGACAGTTCCACCGGCAATGAGTCACCATTGAGTCGAGGTCAAGAGCACGCCGTGCCGCCCGACTACCTGATGAGCTTAGCGCTTGCCACAATTCAACATACACACGCTCCTAAATTTATTCACTCGCATAATTGTTTAACGCCACTTAATTTGCAAATTTTATTTATTGCCTTAAATGCTACGGACGGATATACACGGCTGCGGATAAAAATCATAAACAACATATCAACTCTCATATCATTCGTTGCGGTTAAAATGAAGTATTTATAAACACGTATTTATTTTCATCGAAAACAAGCATTTGCTATGTGAACGAAGTAACTGCCACAAGATTGGTATTGTTATTTTTTATGGACCAAAAACAATGGATTTTTATAATACTATTCTATGTTGTGTAATGCCCTTGCAAATAAATACATTATTGAAGAAAAGTTTAACATACGTATACATATCAGTATCTCTAGTGATGGCGCAGTGGTTTAAGTTTTCATCTTGCCAACTTAACCGCGTTGAATGTTGTGTGTTCGATTCCGTCTTAAAAAAGTGTATTTTGGCAGATAACGTTAACTAAATAAGTTTCGATATACTTTATGACTGTACCATGAGTTTTATATGCATATATACTATTAATATGTTTCTAGTGCGAACGTTGCCTTTTTCATAATAGGTAAATGTCAAATACGGTGTTAGATTGTCAAGTCAAATAAGTTTTAAATTAAATGTCAAAACAGTGCTTTTCGTCGTCGTTTTAACGAATATAATTTTTCACAGTGGTAGTTAACTTAATTTCGTGAGAACTGTTAAACAAATTATTTGGACCATTAGAAACTCTATTGAGACAGTCATATTGAGAAACACAAAGTTTAACATTAATAATGTAATCCTACTATATTAATATTATCTGTAGAATTAAAAAGTATTGAGTAAAAGGATATCATAACTTTCTAACTGGTGTCACTCTTATCTAATCACCTTAATCCTAAATGACAAGCCGGTGTCAGGTTTTTCTCACGATCATCAAGTGTGATCTTTGTATCAATATTGAAGCGAGTGCCGCCCACGCTGCCACTTGCGCCTCGGGCCCAATCTCACACGTGACCAACGGACAGGAACGCCATTCTTTACTTATTATTGTACGACCACTTCGAACAGAGATCGAGTACCCTCGCCGTTCGCTGTGAGGAATGCTTGATGGCTAAAGCATCGCTGAAGATTTGCATGACTGTCATTCTCGTCCGTCGCGTGTTGGTTCAATGGTCTACAATTATTGTGAATGGGTTCGTTGATAATACAAAGGTTCGAAATGCTATTACTTGCGAACACAGAAATCTGCAGGCGCTTTCGTCTAGCAGAAAATTGCTAAAGACGTCTACCTGTAATAGTTGATTTTGTAATAGAAACCTGTTTATCGAGAATTTACTTCTTAATAGTGTAACATTATTGAGTAGATTAATTTGAATTAATCGATCATTGTTCTTGATTTCCTAATAAACTACTAATACAATATTATTGTAACAATCTGTTTATAATGTGAACGGTTTTCTGTAGAGTCGGGAGAGCACTACTCCAGTAGGATGGCCACCTTCTATTATCTTATCTGTGTCTAAACCAAAATTGATATACTTATTTAGTTATATGAGGTAGTAGGTTTATATTACATGTATTTTTTTAGTTTTTAGGATTCCTTTCTGCAAAAAGAATAAGAACCGAACTAGTGCTCGTGCCCCGTGGGTTCCGCACATACTTGTAAGTATGTGGATAGTTTGTCCATCTAGGGAATCAATTCTCGAAGAAAACTGGCCATTTCTTCCGATAGACAAACTTTGTCATTCTAAATATGTCTCCCAAACATCTATGTACGTCGTAGTCAATTTACCAAGCGCAAAATATAAGTTTGTAATCGAAAAAATATTTTTAATGCGAAGTAACAACAGTTGTGCTTTCTAACATTTTGATTATTTTGAGAAGAAAGTAACAGTTGTACAGTGTCATTCTAGTAAGTGCTAGTGGTAAGACCTGTTTATTTAGTATAATTGCCAATATTAGTAACTAAAACACTTTTTTCTTTTTAAGATTCCGTTCCTCAAAAGGAAAAAAGGAACCCTCATAGGAGCACTTTGTGTCTGTCAAGACCCTTTTCATAGGACCCCGTGGACGCATCAAGTAGAAAATAATACCAAACACTTATGTCTGCAGTCCTTTAAAGCTGTTAAAGAGCTTCTAAGTCAACGCAATCAAAAGATACGGCCATTTGAACCTTAGATTTGACCAAATTTGAACTTTTAGGTAAATCAAAAAATTTAAAGTACTTCTCATTGACCAAGAATCATGTAATTTGGTAAGAAGCAAAGTCCAACAGCACAAGTAAAGAAAATGACACACACGTATCGAGGACCAATAACAATACAATAATTTTATTACTTTCTTTTTATGGTATAGGGGGCAAACTAGCAGACGGGTCACCTGATGGTAAATGACTACCGCCGCCCATGGGCACCTGCAACTCAAGAGTCACAAGTGCGGTGCTGGGCTTAAGGTGGATATAGGGGAAGGGTAGAAGGGTAGAGGGGTGGAAATAGGGGAGGGAAGGGTGGAAGAGGAGGAGGGAGAGGGAAGATTTAGGGCCTCCGGTAACCTCACTCACTCGGCGAAAAGCAATGCAAGCATTACTTCGCTGCCGGTTTTCTGTGAGGCCGTGGTATCACTCCGGTCGAGCAGGCCCATACGTGTTGAAGCATGGCTCTTCCACGAATTGGCCTAATATCCAGGATCACCAGAGTAAACCAAAGTTATCTTTCTGGGCTCTCGGTTGTTTTTGCTGCCCCTCTCTAGTCTTTTGATCTTGTTTATAGCTAATGTATTCTTTTCCTAACCCGTGCATAAGCTATAAATAACGACTTACTTATTACATAACAATACAATTACACATTTACATCAGTACTTAATCTTCAAAAATGAAATGTCATCATCGTGAAATGTAGCTAACACAACAAATACACAGACGAAAACGTTTTATCATCACAATAACATCTGTTCTATGCTACTTGTAACAAAATAAATGTCATTGCAGATTATTTATGTTATGTTGAACTTGCGACACGATACGCAACGCTGCGATTTTATCACTATGTTACTGTGCTACGGAAAGTGAGATTTGAATAGGGAGAAATATGGAAAGGTGGTCCGAAGACACGCGGTGCAGCTCGTTAGGTGCGTCGTTAAAATTTGAATGTTTTTTTTACGGCGCAAGCACAGGCAACAAACCTGTTTGCGCGGGAGGATCGACCACACACCTCGCGTTTCATAGTACAACGATATACTTGCTGCTACAAGCATAATTCTTGTCTATTCTTGATTATGTAAAACTGAAATTGTTTTCTTGCATATTTCACTGAAAAATCTAATTATAGAAAATTGAGTAGAAATTTTAGTTTCTTCAGTATGTCAGTAACATAACAATAGGGAATATGTATGGTGTTTAAATTGACTTGATTAATTTTCCCTTGAATCTTTATTGTCCAGATATTATGCCTAAACAATTATTTTATTATTTAGTTCGTGTTTAATTGCAAAAAATATTAATTAAAATATGCAAAATAGGGGCGCCAAATTCAACTTTGCAAAACGCTTCACCATTGGTCGAAACAAAACATGACGTGAGATTCCACGTTCTGTCATTTATCGGCGCCTATACTCATAGTGTTACGGAGATTGATAGGTGTTCCTGTGGTTTTTGCTCTTAGCTAGTGCAATTTAAGCGTTCTAGTGATATTAGGAATCATCTAGGACAATGACTGAATGTAGTTTTGTCAAAGCACAATCGGACAATCTACCGAAAATAGGTGTATTCACCAGATTTTACGTCCGCTGAGATTAAAGGAGTGAAAGCGGCAAGGTAATTATTATAATACTTGTTATATTATAATCTAAAGGATAGGTAAGATGTGTATAGTTAGTTATATTCATGAAGTTTTATTGGACTTTTGTTACCTTTTTTTGTTTTTTTTTCAGCCGTGCCCGGAAAGAACCTGCGTCAGTCGAAAGGGAAGGGTCCCGTGCTGCCGCCCTGCCCACTCGACGTTGACCGGCTGGAGCGCCTCCACGGCGGCAAAGCCAGCACGTGGAGCCTCCAGCCGGGACGACAAACGAGTCATGGTGGCTCGGCGAGCGGCCTCACGCCACTCGCGCACCTCTTCGGGAGGGGGCCGACTGCCGCTTCCCGCCCGGAACTCAGTCGTCCGCCGATAAACTTCGGCGAGCACTTCCGCCTCCAAATCCCACGGGGGTGTCCCGGCCAACGCGCACGCCGCCTCCGTCGATACGGTGCGGTAACCGCGTATGGCTCTAACCGCCATAACCCTCTGAGGGCGCCAGAGGCGCGCCCTATTCTGGGCGGTCAGAGCCTCCGCCCACACCGGTGCACCGTACAGTGCCATTGACCGGACAACCCCCGTGTACAGCCGTCGCGTAGCGACGCTAGGTCTACCCAAGTTAGGCAAAAGTCGCCCCAGGGCGGACGCAGCGCCGACCAGCTTTGGACCAAGCTGCCGGAAGTGCTCGTCGAAGCGCCACCTTCCGTCAAGGATCAGGCCCAGATACTTCATGTGGGCCTGAACCGGTACGAAGACCGAGTTGACCTCGATGTAGGCGCCAGGGGGTGGACCACGACGGGGCCCATGGAATAAAAGGGCCTCCGTCTTATCCAGGGCCACCCGTAAGCCCAGCGCCTCAATGCGCCCGGCCACCAAAGAGACTCCCCTGGTGGCCAGGCGCGCAGCCTCTTGAAAGTTCTCCCCCCGGGCTGTGACCAGAGTGTCATCAGCGTAACAGATTACGCCCAGCCCGGGGTCGAGGTCACCTCGAAGGGCCCAGTCGTATCCTATATTCCACAGGAGTGGTCCAAGAACAGACCCCTGTGGAACACCGCACGACATGGGCCGACGACTCAGAGTTTGATCTCGGTCCTCGTACATGACGGTACGCTCCTCTAAATAGTCTGCCACTGGCCGCCTCAGGTACTGTGGCACCCCGTGATAGTGGAGTGCCTCCCTGATGCAGCTGAATGGCAGACTATTAAATGCGTTGGCGATATCCAACGACACCGCCAACAGCACGTCGCCACGGCTTACCGCTTCTTCGGTTACGGCCCTCAGGCGTAATACAGCACCGATAGTCGAACGCCCCGCCCGAAACCCAAATTGAGCGTCCGACAAATCGGGGCCGACCTCGCAAAGGTGCCGGACGATGCGGGCAGAGAGGACCCTCTCAAACAGTTTACCCGCCTCGTCCAGCAAAACGATGGGCCTGTAGGCCGCGACCGAATCGGTAGGCCGTCCTGGCTTTGCCAAAAGGACCAGCTTCCCGCTCTTCCAACAGTCAGGGAAGTGTCCGGACACCAGACTAGCGTTGAACACCCCCCTGAGGTGGTCCGACATGTGGGCAAGGGCCAGGGCCAAAACTCGGGCAGGGATCCCGTCTGGCCCAGGGGCGGTGTTCTTGGAACGAATCCGTAGAACAGCCGCCCCTATCTCTGCCTCCGTCACGGGTGGAACACCATCCTCCTCATCCCCCCTGTTGTCTCTGGCCAAGACCATCGAGGGGGGTGTGTGCTCCATCCGTTGCGGGAAAAGACCCTCGACCACTTCCAGCAGGAAGCTGTTCTGGAGAGTCTCCGTAAGGGGGGGGCCCAGCGAGCGGAGCTTTTGTTGCGCCGCACGGTATGGGCGACCCCAGGGGTCACGTTCGAGACCCTCCAGCATCTCCTTTCTTTTTTCCTCTTTGGCGCGGCTGATGGCCAGCTTCAGAGTCTTTCGCGCTTCGCGGTACTCCTCATGAAGCTGGTCCTCCTCCTCATCATTATGACGACGCCGCCGGCTGCGGGTATATGACCTCCGGGCACGATTGCAGGCTACACGGAGGTCCGCTAGCTCTTGGGACCACCAATAAACCCCCTTCCTCGGAGGACGAAGACTTCTAATTCGGGGCATGGCTGTATCGCATACCTGCGTAAATGCATTGCGAAGACGGCCAGCCGCAATGTCTACCTCCTCAGTCAGAGGTGGAGGAGGAGATAGCCAAGACTGAACAATGGCTTCCTCCTCCAGACGGTCCCTATTCAGTTTACCCACAGCCCATTTCGGAAATCGGGGAGATCGCCGCGCCACGTGACCCCTTCTGGGGTCCTGGGTCCGGGAGAGCTCGAATCGGATGTAGAGGTGATCCGAGAGCGTCTCGACCTCTTCCAGGACACACCAGTTCCTTACTCGTGCGGCGAGAACAGAGGTAGCGAACGAAAGGTCCACTATCGACCCCCCCTGCTGTCGCACGCACGTGTTGGTGGAGCCTCTGTTGAGAAGACAGAGGCCCACCGATGCTGCCCACTCTTCCACTGCCTCGCCGCGGGCGTCCGTCCTCGGAGACCCCCACGCAGTAGATTTTGCGTTGAAGTCTCCGAGCACGAGCCCGTGCCCAGACGACTGACGCCGTATCGAGGTCTCCAAGTTACTGAGGAAGACCTCGAAATCGGCCAGACTCCGGTTGGGAGAGAAATAGACTCCATAGAGTATGACTCCCCCCCATTCGGCGGCAACATATCCAGAGCCCTTGTCTCTCAGCAACAAGGGCGGGGATTGAGGCACCGAGGAGCTGACGATCGCCACGGAACCGTCCCAATCACCCACCCAATTTGAGCGAGAAGGGACGTAGTAAGGCTCCGCGGCTACGGCTATACTGATCGACCACTCCGCCATGGTCTGCAGGAGAAGATCCTGCGCAGCGGCAGAGTGGTTTAGGTTCGTCTGGATGATGAGGCTGTAGACTTGGCCCATTTACTGGATCGTTTCTACAGCCTCCATAGGCGACGGCGTAGGTGGTCGAGTGGCAACTGCAGGAGTAGCCTGGGTCGATTGGCTAGCCCCTGCCTGCGGCACAGAAGCCCTTTTTGGAGGCTTACACCCCACACGCCCAGTCATGTGGTTGGCGGGCAGATTGAATACCGCACAAACGGGACAGTGAGGGCTGGAGTGACAATTTGTCGACACGTGCCCGGGACGGCCGCAGCGGAAACAGAGTCCGTTGCAGTCGTAGCAATTAGTACACGCGGCGCGGGTGTGACCTGGCACCAGGCACTTGTAGCACCTCATGGGCCTGGCTTCCAGGGCTGAAACCCGGACAGCACTGAGGCCCACAAGATGCCTGCCTCCGTCAACAAGTTTTTTAGCCGCGGCGACAGGGCAACTGACCCACACCGCGCCCACTCCACCAGGGCCGGGACGAATTGTACCGACTCTGACCGTGTCTGAGGTACATCCGGTTGTAGAAATTATAAAACTTCGGATGTCGGCCGTCGTTATTGAGTCGTCTAGGCCCGAGACGCGTATCTCTGCGCACTTAGTGGGCCTGGCGACCTTCACGCCTTGCTCCGTCGCAAATAAGCTTTGCAGTTTCTGAGCCAGCGCATCGGCTCTTTCCACGCCTTCCGCTCCGGGAAATTCTAGTACGCGAGCCCCTGTTTGGGATTTTCGGGTACGTCCACCGACGCCTCCTAGTTCACCGGGTTGGATAACCTCGCGGGCTCTGCGGAAGACCTCGGCGTAGGAGAGACCACGCTTTTCAGCATCCGATGACACCGTAATAACAACGGCGGCCGACTTTGGAGGTGTAAGCTTTATGGGCTTTTTGCCACCGGGTACTGCGACTTGGGCTGCTCCTTGAGTTGCAGCCCCCTTCTTTTTTCTGCCTCCCCTGTTCCTCTTTTTCTTTGATCCCCTGACGGTTTGCCACCCTTCGTTAGAGGGGGCAGGGTGTGAAGGGTCGGGAGCGAGTTCAGGGGCACTGGTTCCGCTAGAAGCCTCAGAAGGTGCAGGTGTAGGTGCAGGCGCAGGTAGGGTTGGGAGAGCCCTTGCCTCTGTCTGTTTACGGGGTACCTTCTTCTTTCCCTCCTGTGGTGCCTTGGCCGATTTTGCCGCCACAGCCGCTGCATACGTTGTTACAACAGGAAGAGGCGCTTTAGGCGGAGCCGGCTTAGGGGCGGCAAGTGGTGGTCGAACAATGGGCGCAGGAGGTAGCCTTGCTTCCAAGCCCGCAAGGCGACCATCCATCATGCGCCACACTGCGTCGGTAATTTGACGCAGGTGGGCATCCGGAAACGAGGTAGTCGAGGGGGCGGCCTGTTGTGACGTTGAGGGTGACTGCTTCGACGTGTCAGCCCTAAATTGTGCGAATTGGGCACGAAGATCGACCATCTCCTCTGAGAGTCGAACGTTTTCTGATTTTAATCGTTCGACATCTGCAATGAGGGTCTCAACGATCCCCGCCACAGCCGAAGACGATTCCTTAAGGGCTCGGACGAAGGGACCCTTCAGGTTCCTCGATTTTGTGGCCACCATATTAATGATGCCCACCGCTGCATCTGTTCTGATTTGGAGGTCAGCGGATCCCCCTTCCAAAGGTGGACGAATCTTCAGCAAAAGATCCGTGATCTCCTCTTCAGCTACGAGTTCACCTTCTGTGCGCGTGAGGGCCGTTTGGTCGGCTCTGGAGAAGGCACTTCTGCCCGCAGGCGTCTGAGAGCGCGGCCTCGTGCGCCCCCTTGACGCAGTTGTAATTTTTGGAGCTGGCATATCATCTGATACGCCAGCACTGGATCGCGAGAGGCTCCGCTTGCGGCTGTCTGTACCAAACGATAAATTCATAGACGACCCGGAATCAGATTCCGAGTCGCCCCTCCCCTCCGCCGACACAGCAGCCCTGCAGCGAAGACGCTCAGACCTTCGACTGCTCCCAGGAGTCAAATTGACTTCTGGGAGCTGCATGGATAGCGGCGTGAGACGTGCTGCAGAATGCTCTGCGCTGTCAAAGTCTTCAACGCCTCTTAAAGGTGTTTCTTGCACCGTCTTTTGCTCGTCCTTCTTCTTTTCTACTTCTTTTTTTTTGTTATTTGTTAACGATTCCATAATTGATCCCACGAGTAGGGGAGAAATAAAAGTCGACCCGGGCAGAGATCCCCCAATACCCGGGCAAGCGCAAATTTATGCCCAACCGAGGGGTTCGCAGGTGCCTCGGCTGGGAGTGTGCTTGCGACTGAACCACCCATCAGCCATGCATCCCCTGGCCACACACTAGAGCACGGGATTCGGGGTAATTTTTTAGAGAGGTATTCTTCCTCGCAGTCCAGGCGGCTAAGCCAAGACCCTCGCCCCCGATCAGAGTTGCGAGACATAACCACGACACTCCTTTCGGGATTACGATGTGCCAACGGTGACAGGGGGACCAAAATCCCCATTGCCTGCTCGGTGGCAGTGCAAGTGCACACCGAGCCCGTCCTCGTTCCTCCACTTTAGAAAGCGAAGCAACTCTGGGTGACCCAGGGAAGGGTCCCACCGGGTATCCCACTTGGTCTGGGGTCTCCCTCTGGGCCAATCCGGCATGAGTGGCTCTACCGGCATAGCCCCAGAGATCATTGACCCACGCAAGCCCCCCCACGACGGCAACGTAGGGATACGTTGGGGGGGGACTTTTGTTACCTAGTTTAAGTAGACAAGCAAGCCTTCTGCTTGATATTTAAAACAAACATAAATTACTGCTGACTAATTCACACTATACTAGCAATTAAATTGTTATATGCTTATATTAAAGTGATCTTCACAACAATATAAACACGATATTGAAGATACTTCATCTCTTCTCATTAATGTACACCATTGTTTTCGTATTTTACATTATCATTTTGTACAGGAAAAAATACTGTATTGGGTGTACTTCTTATAGTGTTTTTACACTTAGGGACAAGGCAATACCTATAAAATGGTTTTTTAACTTTATCCGTCGTCTATTAATTACAATAAATAGTAATTACAACTGGAAATCGGTATAAAATTACTGTAACACTTCAAGTAAGTTTATGAAACAAACACTAAGCGTGGAACGTGACGTCATCCAAGTCCCGCGAAATATGGCGGCGTTCAAACAGATCAAATATTATCGATGTTTTCAATGTTATTTTAAAAAATAATTTGAACATTGCCAAGGTTATTTATATTTTTTATTAGGGTAGAATGATGGAACAAGTCAATAAAAGATAAAAAGAAAATACATGCATATTCCCTATTATGCATATTGTTTAACTGTATAACAATAGTATAGGTATTTGTAGCTTCAATTTAGTGTACCTATATTTAAGCTGTGTACAAATTATACAAACACGAAAAGTTTAAACAAGTGGTTCGCAATCGTCTCATAATTATGCAAAGATCCGCTTCAGTTACTCTACAGCGAGTTTGTGTTCGCTATGTCACCACATCAAAGCGCATTAAAAAAGAAGTCACATCATATTATGTAGATTTCGAAGAAAAGTCTACCTATTTTGGTTTTGTACCAGTTGTCGAGTTTTATATTTCTTCACAGGAGGTCTAGTTATGATCCCTAGACCCCAAAACAACCGCCAGTTAAAAAGTTTATATATATATATATATATATATATTTGGACGCACCGATTGCATTCAAACTTGGACGAAAACTCAACAGGGCAAAAATTAAGGTTAAGTTGGTGAATGGGGGATATTCCCCCAAAGGGGGGGACTGGGGACAGATTTTCAAAAATCATTTTTTTCAGCATAATTTTTTTCCTATGGAAAAATTTTGGACCGTTTAACAGTAATAGCATGCCCATAGTAAACACGAACATTTTTTAATTTTAGCCCTAAATGATTCCATTCTTAACTTTGGGGGCAACCAAAATTTGTTGGAAAAAAATTCATAGCTCCGAAACTGTAAACCTTTTTACACTCGGTAGATAATAATTTTTAAATGAAAGCTATTTTATTTTACTCTACAATGTAGACATTTAAAGTTTTTAATGCGACTTATATTTTTGGAGATAAAAATTAGAAAAACCCGAAATCTACCTCTGCGGGCTTGCTGCAGGCCCGGATTTTTTTCTGTGTATTGGGCTATAGTGTTTCTTTCGAGAGTATCTGAGTTTGCAACTCCATTCCATCTTACAAGGAAGCATATGGGCATTTCTCTTGATACAAAACTATCCTAATCCGAAGTAATTCTTGAAGAATAAAGTTCTTAACATGTTACCTCCTGTGAGCACCTGTTTATTTATAGATAGATAGATAGATAGATAGATAACACTTTATTTGTACACCAGTCTTACAGTAGAATTATCAATATTATCATACATACATTTGTCATACAGATAATGTATATATTATATTACGTATTACGTAATTAAATCGAACTTAATATTTACCCTTTCACATGATACTCGTGTATATACTATCTTAACTATTCATCTGTTAAAATTTACAGAGATTAACTCCTTGCGAAAGTTAATTGACAGAGATATTTTCATTTGCATGTTTAAATTAAAACGTATATCGCTTGTGTCAATTGTATTGCCTCATTAAGTCTTCATCATGCGGAACCTGATTTAAATACAAGATTCTCTATAGGTAACTGTTATTTTCTTAAATATTTATTTATTTATTATAAATAAATATATTGTGTTAAACCACGAAATCTATTCTGTCCGCTTAGGAAGTTGAATGCAACATGAAAGCTTTTCTTTGATAATAATTTTCTGTCACAAGAAATAATTGGCATTGCAGATAATATACCGATACCGCATCTCCTATATGCATGTGTCGTGGGTTAGTGACTGTATAAATACTTATCATTGCCTTACTTGCCCCTTGGACGTAAGGATTTTAACACGTTTCATATTAACTTGACCTGTACCAGTGCACCTATGTATCTATCTACATATCTATGTAACGGAATCTTTCAATGCAGTTTCCACCAACTTCAAGACCTCCTACTAACTTGAAATTTTACATACGTATCAACAACCGATAACAATACAATGACTCTTTTACTTTGGCCTAACATCCTGATCAGGACTAACAGGATAAAACAAAGTTCTCTATTTGGGCTCTCGGTTGCTTTTGCTGCCGGGCGGGCTTATGTAGCCCTCAATCGCGGAAGGTAACTAGATGGTCCTAACAGAATATCTTGATTGCTCAAAGATAACAGGGAGAGTTCCATGTCATTACACATGCAGAGATGCATTGGATTTTGGATGAAATGAAGAAGTTACGAGGACCAGAATGAAATAATTCAGATGTATCGACACACGTATAATATACTGTGAAATCGACACTAAGAACTAAGAAAATAATTTTTAGTTGAAAAAAATACGCTTTAAAAGCAAACCAAAAAGTAGAAAATATTTTTAAAATATAATGAGTTCGTTCTATAGTCATATAAAGTCCACTGGTTCTTTATAATTTAAAAAATCTAAGAATGATTCGTTTGAAGAGTCCAATGGATATGGCTTAGTAACGATAGTCTGATGATGGAGCCAGGAGGTGGATAGCGCTATACATTTTTTTTTCTTTTTAATTTGTTTCGCTATTGAAGCGTAGTTTTATAGTATATTTTTTTACTACATTTTTATAATTACTCTACTTTTATAAATAACTCCCAACCGACTATTTGTAACATTTGATGTTTAAAGTACCCTACGCTTTTTACAATCAAATTAATTATTTAGTTAAAAACTTATTTTAAACTTACACACTGAGAAAACTGAACAACACCAGTGTATAGGTAACCAACTACCAAAATTCACTTCCATTTAGGTGAAACGTGTGCTTGTTTGCCAACTAACTTAAATGAAAACATACTTATTCTAACCCCGCCGTACGTAGATACAAGATAACAATCAAATTAATTATTTAGTTAAAATCTTATTTTTAACTTACACACTGGGAAAACTGAACAACACCAGTGTGTTGCAATTGTATATGGGAGTAGATAACCAACTACCAAAATTCACTTCCATTTAGGTGAAACGTGTGCTTGTTTGCCAACTAACTTAAATGAAAACATACTTATTCTAACCCCGCCGTACGTAGATACAAGATAACAATCAAATTAATTATTTAGTTAAAATCTTATTTTTAACTTACACACTGGGAAAACTGAACAACACCAGTGTGTTGCGAATTGCGATTGTTTATGGGCGTAAGTAACCAACTACCAAAATCCACTTCCCTTTAGGTGAAACATGTGCTTATTTGCCAACTAACTTAAATGAAAACATGCGTATTCTAACCCCGCCGTACGTAGATACAATCAAATTAATTATTTTATTAATAACTTAATTCTTTTTTAAAACTTACACACTGAGAAAATTTAACAATACCTACCAACTTAAATAAAAACATTCTCACCCCGGCGCCGTACGTAGATACTGGTTAAACTCAAACCCCCTCGTAAGCTTGTTGCCCAATACCTCATCACAAAAAAAAACATTCTAAATATAGAATGTACACAAGAAAATCTCGACTAGGCATTATCTATTTTTATAAGCCGTAACAGTTGGAGTGCTAACACCAATATGGTTAAAGATAAGGTATGGTCCAATGTGGGGCGAACACACACAATGATAACGAGGAACCTGTCGTAAAGATAAGTTTGGCGAAATATTTTAACAGGTAATGTTTACAACCTTTCCATCATTAATACTGTATAAGGATTTCTTTAGTTATTTAAAAGTTAAAGTTGTGTTAAATAGGTTCAATTACTGATGATATAATAAATCTTTCTTGTAAATTTCTTTTTAGCTTTTTACATATATTTATATTTACATATATTTAAAACAATTAAACAAATAGATAACATGCTTAACTTTTGACGTACTATCTCAAACTGTAAAATAATAATCACCATCAAAAATTTGCGTCCATATATCACGATACTGCGCGCCACACTCTTGTAGAGTGCTCAGCGTGGATGCAACAGCGCCGCGACCTCGCGGTGGCTATAGGTGTAGTAAGCCTCCCGCTGGAGACCATGGTCCTGTTCCATCCTGGTCCATTGGAGGCGGCGGAAAGGGAACGGGAGAGAGCTAGTACTCTTCCGTCCCGAAGAAGAAACACCAGCCGGAGAGCGCAGTATGATCTCAAACCTCCATGAGAGCTGGCCTGGAGGTAACGGGTGAAGCTGTCCGTTACCCTAGCAGAAGCAGGCCTAAGACGGTGTTCCGCGCCTCTCTAAACCAGAAGGGGGGCAAGGCCCTACTCTGTATCCCTGGCAACTTGTATGCAAAATGATATGATCATCGGATGAACGGTACTCTAGCGCATAAAATACGAACAAACAAACAGATTTTTATATATTAGACTAGCTGATCCGACAGACGTTGTCCTGTCTTAACTATAAATATTGAATTCGAATTGGTATATGTTGCAGCGCGCATTCTGTCAATCGCGCCAACTGTCAAACTACTGATAGTAATGTCAAAAGCGCTAAGGTTACCTACATTAGAAAAGTTAATATGGTCGTTAAGTTTTCTTAAATTTCAACTTTCTAATTTTTTTTTATTTCATAAGAACCTTCTACTGATAAAACAAACACAAAAAAAAGCGAAATCCAGCCGTCCACGCGTGATGCCGCGACCAAGGGAAATAGGAATTCATTTATATATATAGATTTATAAAAAACGGAAAGGGAAAAATAATGCGGAATCTCATATTTTGGCTAAGATGTTTTTATAGTCATATTATTATGTCATTGTATTTTGGGACATTGTCTGACAGGTAAAAATATCAATGTTACAGTTGTCTATGGCAAACAAGCGCACCGCAAACTTTACCTGAGCATAATAATTAATCAATAAAAATCAGTCTAAATATACACAACAATAGCGGAGTCGCTTCTATGTTGTCGATTCTTTACCTCTTTACATCAAACTCTGAGTAACTATTATCTTATCTGTGCTCTGGGTATTCGCCTCGCTACGCTGCTGCTTACGGCAGAAACAAGCATGATACTCGGCGCAAGGTAAGTTAAAATGTCTTGGAACCGGCAAGGAATTTAATTAGAAGTAACTTGAAGGAGTTGGCAATATAATTAATGAATGTCAATAACAGATCTCGTAACGATAATATTGGTTTTCACCTAACGTATGCTAAGAATGTCATTACAAACTTAAACATACCACCCACGGATCGATCATGTTGCAGACTGTTGTGACGAAATACCAGAAATTTTGCAAAGTACGCCACGGTTCACACACTTTCGCTAAGACAGTTTGGACTCGCCTCATGAGGATCTCTTCGCCAGTGAAACCAGACCTCTCCATTCATGGACACAATACTTAATGTTTACATATATTAATGTTTTAAAAGACCCGCTGTAGATCACACAATAATGGCTGAGTGCATGCGATATCACAGGCTTGCCGGGCCACCCAAGGAGTTCGCGGCCGACTCTCTCGTTTGTTTCCTATAATCTTATCTTGCCTTAATGATCGGTGAGGGTCACAACGATTCATACTTGTACCTACTGCGTTCTAAAAATCGCCTGCCTACATCGAGTATTGATCGGGAAAAGGTTTTGTTATATTTTTGAAGTTGGTAAGTTTTTTATAGCCCTCCTAAGTTATATTATCAGTACAGTATTTTTCTGCATACAACTGTACTATTTTCTAACCAAAATCTATTACATCTTTAAAACAAAACATAGAATTACCTAGATTAGTAGAGTAGATGTATACTGAGCTAAGTATTCAGGAAAACAACGTTTAAGAGATGTATGTACGTAGACATCTTGGCTTAAATCGTCATCTGGCAATTATTATTATCTTCAATACCGACATAATACATGGGACAAATATTTTTGTACTTCAGAAATGGTAGCTATGAGTCTTCTGTGTGGACATTACCTGTATATTTTTTCTGTGTCTTCGTGATTGCTTACGTAGAGCTGCGACAGGGGTGTGCGTGACCTTTTCAAAGAATCGATTTTTTTACAGTTAATATCGAACAACCTAACAAGCTAAATCGGATATATCATAAATACTACTTATGGAGAAGCAATAAAATTTTGATAGGGTAAAGGTACAAGTTTTATATGTATAGTAGTTGTTGTTTTTAGACAGACATACTTCTGTCTCCAACATTGCTCATTCTGAGTGTTAAGGAATATTTAAATATAAACGTAATTTAATCTGAATATATTTTTTTGACTAACATTAATTAAATAGCGCTATAATTATTCCTAGTAACGGGATTGCCATTGAGCCCAATCTCACATAAAATTATTTATTTCAAAAAATATATATTACACCTACTGTTTATAAAGTTATGATGATTAAGATTTTTGAAACGGTTGTTACTGAACATGCTTGTTACGTTTATTTATTTCGACATGCAAATACTTACGCTTGAAGCCAAAATGTTTACTGTGCACTTGAAAACCTCGTTGATGCCCGTCAGTTTGACATTACGCAACTCTTAACCATGACCTTTCAAGATCACAATCAAGCCTCTCGTATGTAATTTTAATGGAAATCAGTAATATTTCTGTAAACATTGACACAATAAACCTGTCGCAAACTTGCACACTTTTTATACACTGCGACTATCAATTTCCTGTGCCATATGCAAACTTGGCTATCAGATGTCTCCATGCTAGTAGCATTGTTACATCATACCCGCAACGTACTCGTAAACATAATATGATATTTGTACTGACAGAGCAGGAAATATCTCACGAGCGACCCTCTACGTCACACGTTTTGCGCATGTTTGAGATTTATAAACACACGATATTGCGCCCGCGCAACTGTCGGCCGACATGAGAAATTAATTGAGTAAACCGAGAAGAACCGACAATGGGAAAATATCTGCCTATCGATTGATCGATTTGAACACATATTTTCTCACAGCAAATAGAATGGCTGTACAAATTCTTCTTAGAAACAAGATAGAAAAATTACATACTGTTGGGCAATTTCAGCAGCTATGTTTAGTTTTAAATAAATAGTTTGTTCGTTAATTTAATCATATGAGTTATACTGAACTGGAAATTTAACGTATCTAATTGTGTATTAGGTTTATAATTTCGTTACTTAAATGTGACATAATTATACACACGCGGACAGATATATGTGTTTTGACAAATTACCGAGCATTAAACCGCTTTGCAAATCACCGATCAGGCGGTCAGCCTTGCGTGTTGATTCTGCTTAATTGTAGAGGATCACCTACTGCATGCAAAAACTCATTACTCTAATAAATTACTTGTTTCACAAGCTATATTCTATAAGTCATCTATTAAACATCCTATCATTAAATAAGAAACAGTATATAGTTGTGTATGTATGATGAACTCGTTGGTTTATTGCAGGGTTTTTGTATTAACTTAATCATAGAGTTGGTATAAATCCATTAGTATGACAGCTTACCCCCTCCTTAAAGGCATGGAATGCTGTAGCAATCCATATCGAGCTATTTTATTATATATCTACTGCATTACAACAAGTGGTATTGCGTCAGTAGCCGTAAGAACTTTGTGCGCCGACAAACGTCCCCCTCACTTAAATAGGGCTATCACTATTAGAAGTTTACTAATATTAATGTCCAAATTCCTAAATGCTCTAAAATCAAAAGCTGACAGGGGGTCCCGTCAATATTACTTTTTGTTTCTTTAATTATATTAACTGTAGCTCTTTTTATAATTTATATTTCTATATTAAAAAAGCTAATTATTTTTGTATTATTTCCAATAGGTCTTCTGTACTTTGACGAAGCCTTTCTCACTAACATTGGTGAATTATTAGGAAACTTGACTAATAGATAACGTATATTTAATTGTGCTAGACTTTTCAGATTTTTCATTGTCACCGTTATTGTATGTGGCCATACCCTACAGCAACAAATTTAAAATAAAAGAGACATAGTAGTTTGGATTTAATAAAAACTGAACACAATATTGTTTTAAAATATTTAACCTTCGTTGAAATTATAGTATCAATGTCAATATGCCGTGGTAAACTGTAACAAACATTTGAGTGAAACAGTTATCGCGACTCCGTTTACCTTGTGCCTTTGTTGTTTGCCGCGCTCCACATTTCGCATGCAAACGTATTCGACAACCCTATTTGGCAATATTGACTTGAGCATTTAGCATATACAATATACAAACAAGTAATTTGTACCTACGCTCACGTTTGCTTTAAGAAAGTAAACATTCAATTTGTAATAAACTGACATTCGTCAGCACGTAATGCTTTTTGTATACCTTCGCAACAGTCAATAGCGATTCTGACAACAAAAATAAAGGAGTTAGCTAGCTAACATCATCTTTTTTACTGCTCATTAAGCGTTGTAAATAGACGATTTTATCTGTTTAAGGTCGCATGTAACGCCTTGGTCAAAGTCAACTAAACTGCATAACGTTTTGTCGCTTCCGCGGCCATTTGCAAACCGAAAACTTTACCTTGACAAAAGCCATTATGTGATCAGTTAAGTACATTAACGGAACACTCCTACTCGGAAATAAGTTCAGAATGATTTGTTTAATCATCTGCAATTTACAACGACCCAAATACAAAAGAAAAGTGAAACTGTTTGTCATTACCACAGTTGATTAATATAGTGTCATTGAATAAAGCACATTTCTACATAATAGAGATTGTTACACGATCCGTACGCCATTTACTTGTTCACGAACGATAGATTTAACATGAATGTCGAGAAGAACGCGTTCAAGGTAGGTTGTGCACCAAAAGTGTTGCGTGGCGAATGCGACCGCTATGCAAATGATGAATATTTACGCAACGAGTGAGCCGACAGTGACAATAATTTACTGTTGGCCTCGACCTTGCCGCAGAGTGCTCCCACTGATTGCCGAATGCAAAGCGCGCAAATTTTACAATAAAATACGCCGTTTCGAAGCACCCACATGCACCACTTTGTTATTTCTCGAACTGGGACGTACACGATGCAAATTTTGATAGCCTTTAACTTTTATAGTCACGGGTTTTAGTTTAAGGTCATCCTGTTTTTATATCTTATTTTTATTGCTTAAAATATTTTGATTAGCAAATTAATGTACAATAATACCATATATGTCTGGAATAATCACAGAAAACGCCGCGATGATGTAAAGTTCCCGTAAGACAGATGGAAGAGAACCTACCGAACAAGAATCAATAATCGTTACTTAAAAAACCAAAAGTACCTCTGACACAAAACGATCTATCAATGTAACCTACCAGAATTTAAGCCCATTGAATAAGTTAAAATTATTCCAGCATATTTGGCATATATAAAAATTCTGACACCAGTTTAGTAACAACCTCAAAACTTTTAAATAGTTGGGCACAATTGGGCAGATGTGGTTAAACAGGTAAAAAAGATATATAGCTACGGTATCAAAATAATAATAGGTTATTCTGGAGGTGCCGTTTTTCTAAATAAAGATCGTTTAAGCTCTTTGTGACAGTCAGGTCTTACAATCTTATATACATACTTTCTGAAGCAATAATCTATATCTGGATAGAGGACCGTGGTTGTTCTACAGGTACTTACATACCTCTCTTTCTTTTCAGTCTTTAGGCCCTTCAATCCTCTCAACATTAGATGTGTCAAACACTAGTACTAAGACAGTAAAGAATTGATAATGTTGAATAACATGAATATTGTGAACACACCGAAAAATAGCCACAAGGCAAGTGATACCTTTAACTGTTCCAGCACCATTGAATGATATCGAAATATGCATTGGGAACGAAGAGCAATTTGTCACGGCGCTTGATAGTGTCACTTGTACAGCATCCACTGGCTCTCGGACAAATTAATTGCTTCGCCGGAATTAAATGTTATTGTGCCAAGGCTATGAACAGTTTTATTTTATTCTCAACTATTATATGAATAGGTGACCTAATTTTAAAATAGACGGTTATGTATATTTTTATTGTAAAACTAATTCAGGGACTGTTTGAGTTTGGAGGTCTCGATGATATATATATCATCATCGCAACAGTTTTTATGTGCGTAGAATAACAATAAAGAAAATAGTTCTGACTAGAATATCTCAGAATTATATTATTTTGGGGAATTGGTAGTAATTAAAGAATGGTCAGTAAAGGTTATACTCTACATGACCTATGGCTAATAAAACTAATAAAAGATTGCGGTGCGAGTAGGTTTTCTGTTTTGTTCATCCAGATGATGGTTTGCTAGAAAATGAGAATGTCCTCTACCGGGAATCTCTAGTCGATAATATTATAATTACACTTGTTTTCTTTTTCACCAAGTAATGAAAATACGCAGGTTGCAGGATCTCTGATCATTTATATTTTTATGGTCTTTATATCTTAGTCTCAAAACTTGAAAATCCTGAACATGTTGACGTTAACGGTAATTGCTTCTCATTACTCGACGAAGAACAATTGGGAACGTAGAAATCGGTATGAGAACCGATTTGACTGACATAGTTTTAGCTATTACTTACCGCTAAGTAAATTCGATCTGGCAGGGCCATATGGTCTGATGAATTCACACCTGTTTTTAAGAAAAATTCTTAACTGGCAACAAAAAGTGTTATGGCATATGTTTACAAATCAAACATTTTATTTAGTTCGACTCTAAAACTAAGCTCAAATTTAATTAAATGACAACCAATAATGCACCTGTTTAGTGTTTAAAGAGCAACTGCTTAATTAATGCTAATGCTATATTGTGTAAAATAGACTTTAAATCAAACTTTGATACGCTCCTACAGTGCATCTCATCTTGTTCGATTCCCACCCAGGACAAATAATTGTGGGCTGAGCATGATCATGTGTTCTGTGTGTCTGGGTGGAATTTATCTATAATATGTATGTATTTAGAAATACATAAGTATGTTTATCAGTAGTCTGGTTACCATAGTACAGGCTCTGCCTAGTTTGCGATCAGACGGCCGTGTGTGGGATGTGTCAAGTTATTATTATTATTATCTTTTCGTTACCCTAAATCTGTAACTTTTACGTCTATTTACCAGTTATTTTCAAAGCATCTAAACGAGATCAACAAGATTTATAAGGTTCTATGTGGGTTGAAAAAATTTACTGTTTTCTTACAACATTTTTCATTTAAGTACATAAAAATTCCGCCTACGTAATACGAATGTTCTAAAATCATCTCAACAAACTAATTGCCATTAATATTAAAAAAATAGGATAGAGGCCATCCATTTCGCTATTTCCAGCAGTATTTAATGTTGTCTACATTTTCCAGTAGAATTGGGAAATGTATAACGTTTAGAAAAGATTGCACATTTAAATCAAATGGAGAGATTCCTTTCTCTTCCAGATGACCGGACCCTAATCGGTACGATATGTGGTGCAGCAGAAAGGAGGGGTGAAGGGGTGGTTTAGTGTCGATTAAAAATATTTTAGCAGTCCGGACCGCAATTGAAAGGATGTGCCGATCCTTGACCTACACTATATAGAGTCGAACCACACCAGTAGCTAACTCCGACACTGCTGTTCGATAACCCTGAATTTAGTAAAGTCTGTAGGTTAACCGCGCTCCATCAGCTACTGTCTATGACTTTTTCATTCTAAACACTGCATAAGTGATGTTCTACAAAGATTGAAGGCACTATTAGCAAAACTCGAAATCTAAACATAGTTTAAGTGAAGTGCGTGCTCATTGCTAACGATTGTTAAAGAACTCGTAAAACTCCTACACAACAATTAAAAACCCTTTATCTGAGATGTTACGTTACCTGAAGATATCACCGGAACTTATGTAACCGTGGAAAGTGGACCTGTCAGTGAATACCATTCATGAACAATTGACGCATCATCGACAACGAAATATTCCATTTGGAAAGGACAAAAAGTGGTTCGAATATTTTGCAGAAAGTTGTCGCCAGAACAGGAGGCAACGCATTCGCTTTCAACGATCGAGTACGAAAGTACTGTATTGTAGTGCTAGCCGGTTTCCTGACCTTGGTACAAAACAACATAATCAAACTCATGGTAGAGGCGTGACTACGCTATATAGAGTACAAAAAGAAACTACTTGCAAACTTTTTTGGCCAACTAATCTTGAGTTGTCTGATGTAGTGAAAGTTTACACTCTGTACAAATATGAATGAGCTGCTACTCATTTGTTACTCCTCTATTTCAATTATCAGTTCGTGGTACAGACAGAATAGAGGCAGAATAGTAAGTTATCGTCACACAACGGTAGTGAACGATGTGTGATGCGTGCGCGTCTTCAGAAACATGTCTACTTTTTCTTTGCATGGATAAACTTTAGCAGATATACGTAACATATAATTTCGTCATGTCCGTCCTTCTGTCCGCGTTTTAGTTCAGAGACTATTAGTACTAGAAAGCTATAATTTGGTATAGGTATATCACGCCGACAAAGTTGTAAAAAATATGCGTAAGGACCTGCTTAAGAATTTTTTTTCTAACTGTAACCGTCCCTACACGAGCCCTCATGAGCCCCTGAGGCCGTCTCTTGGACCACAGACATGTTTTTATGTCTGGTTCAATAAATTTCATTACTAATATAGGTACGTAGCTTAGTATGCACTAATCTCAATAACAATATTTTACTTGGATGATACAACATACACCAATAAAATGGTTTTGTATATGGACAATAAATATATCAGTATATTTTTGGCACAGTTCACACTAAAAGTAACACAGCAAGAAATAAGACGTTCCGCTATAAATATAGACACATTTATTTAAACGTTTCACCTTATTTTCACCTACTAACACTGCTCCGTAAACGTTGGTTTCTAACACTTAAGATAAATCAGCTAATAGTCCAATTAGAGGCCAACATCTTTACACAGATGTTTTACGAATCGTGGAATTGCCTTCACGAGTCGATCGGTGCTGTATGATAGACGCGGTAACGTTTCACACTGCGGCCGATGAATGATTTTACATAGAAATCAAGTTACTCCGATAATTATCGATTCAATTTATTGACTGGACCATAAAATCTAACAGGTCGATGACCGAAATTAAAAAATATATACCGATGCTCGCTCGCTATTCAATGGAGAGTAACGCCTAGAGCCATTTAAGCGACCGAAGGCGGAGCCTTACAATTTCTCTGTAAGTTTACGTCTTCGCTGTTATGCAACATTCAATTACGTGCTCGTAATAGGTATATCTTTGACAAATTATCAGCGGTCGCTCCAATGTTGGGACAATGCAAACTTTCCTGGAACCTCATCATCATATAATAAGTCAATCAATCAACGAGATTATTCTATTACAAACATGCTTGCATTCAAATTAGCGGAGCGTGACCGTCGTCACACAACAATACGTGCACGGCGGTCCCCTCGATCGAGTACTTTCACTGCGGTCTTATCTGCAGCATGAGGCCCGAGGTGGCGAGCTGGCCGGATGCTCAGGCGGTCGAGCCACGCGGAACCCACGCCAGCCACACCAACTGGTAACCAAAGGCCATTACATAAACTAAAACAGGATAACGTATACAAATAAAATGTTTCTACATTTCCTTGCTACCTGTATTCTGTTGTCACATAACTACATGGATTTCCGTAAACTTTAATGCGGAATTTGCCTGCTTTAACTTTTTCTGGCCATAGCGACTCTAAAAACACTTTCATATGTTTATAGTGCAATACAAACTTGATCTGCTGCTGATTTGGAATGGAGAAACTGACTTCAAGGTAGATAGGTTTTTGTATTGGTAAATTAATGTTTATTCTGATATAATGGTGATAATAGAAAAATACTTTAAATTTTTAGAAGTGTCAATACATCTAGATATTTTATTTTAACAATCGACCTAATAGATACCAGAAGTGATCTTTATATCTAAAATGTATTTTTAGGTTACCCGTTTTTAAAATTTACGAGAGTATAAAATTAGATATGCTATCGATCATCAATGGCATACAAAATCTGTAAACATCGTTCAACTAAAATCACGTAAGACTAGCCATAAAACTCTTTACATAACTTACATAGTTTTTAAACATGAGGTATAATCCACAGCTCTATCCGCACAAAGCCCGAATTGTATACTTTAGAAGTTCAGTTTTATAACTAAGAAGTGAAAATATACTGACCGCAGGCCTTGAAGGTGTCGATACGTCCACGAACATGAACTTTAGTGGGAGGCGTAAACAAAGATGTTTGATTCTCATATTCTTCATATCTCCAGTAATAAAAAAATAAAGCAATCTATTTACATATTAATGAATGTTTGATTTTGTGTTATGCATAATTTCTTAAACATTCAATTGATACGATGTGATGATGATTCATCCTTGCATAATTTTTGTTGACATTTGTGGAATATTTTCCAAGAGAACTTTTATTTTTCGAAGCTGAGCAGAACGTCTAGCTTAAAGGGAGAATATCCGTTCTGCTTTCTTTCATTTTCTGAATCAGGTAATATGGTGTCCTTTTCATATTTATAGAACAGTGCAAATGAAGTATATAAAAAGCGAAAAATACAAATTTGAAAAATTCTATCCTCATTAGTAAGTAAATCCCGAATGCATGGCAACTTGGTCACTTGGTTCCTTTTTACAAAAATAAAGTGTATCCCGCCTAACTTGCTTGAGCCCAAATCAATTTGGCTTAACGCTGTAAGCTGTAAGAGTTATGACAGAGAAGCACTGACTTAATAAATAATATCTGCACCTCATTTTCAGCGATTTAGAGAAGGCGTTTGATTGAGCACCACACCAACTAGTGTGGCAAATATTTTGTACTTGAGGAAACCCCCTCATACCTCTAAACAACTAGTCCAAGATATGTACTACGTTCGTACCAGAGTCAATCCTATAGGGCTAAAAGAAATTTTAGAGGTTGGGGTAGAAGTTTATCAAGGCTTTGCCCTTAGTTCGCTCCTTTTTAACCCACTAATGAACTTCACTACAAATCATATCTAAGCTCCGATGGCCTGAAACCTCTTGTACGCAGATGACATCATCTTAATCGCCAGATCAACAGTTGAGTTGCAAACCACATTGACCACATGGATAACAGCAGTTAAGTCTGCAGGTCTTAAAGTCAGTAGAAGGAAAACTACAACGACAAAACGAACATCTACAATTCCGGTTTAGTAACAAAAGCAAACTGATCACAATCTATAACCCACATCGTACTCCTGTAACAAAAACAAATAAATTTAAATACCTAGGCTCAATTATTACAGACCAGGGAGACTTTGACGCAGACGTAGCACACATAGTGAACGTCGCATGGTTGAAGTGGCGATCACTGACCGGTGTTTTATGCGATGCTCGTATGCCTATCAGAACCAAAGGCAACATCTACAAGACGGTGGTAAAGCCGGCTACGAAGTACGGAGCGGAATGTTAGCCAGTGAAAAGGACACATGTACAAAGGCTTTACACAGCGGAGATGAAGATGTTGAGGTAGTCCATGGTAGTTATAAAATCGACCATATACCTGACAAACTAACAGAAAGTAATCTCAGATGGCATTGGTTCAAAGAGACGAGACGAGGACCATGTAGTGGAAAAAACAATACAACTATTTGAACACAGGAAAGCCAGAGGATGCCCTCCTGCTATGTAGTAAACCAGCATAACAAAACTCTTATCAAAGGAAGAATTGCCGGACTCGACGACCCAGGGCAGATTGTCTTAGCGTCACAAAATTAAAGAGCCTACCCCATATAAAGTGGAAATGAGCAAGGACGAAAAAGAAGAAGGAAAGGACATTGTTGATGGGACCGTATGGAGTAACAAATTGAAGAAGTAGAAGAGGAATATACGGAAACTTTATTTTTGCAAAAGACAACTAGGTTAACGACCTGCCATAATTTATTTAATTATACACTTGTATTCATGCTTACGTGAACAATGTAATGTGATGTGATAGATGTGAGTTCTAGTAACTCGACCCGATGCATAGTTTCATGTTTATGTTCACATTTCGTATGCCATAACTGTCGTCGCCCCGTTAACCTGCTTATCTTCATAATAAACCACATAGTCCACCGTTATATAGCTAGCCACGGACAAATCTCAAAGACCTTAAACTTTAATGGCTTAAGTCAAAATATGCTTATGACCAACCGTTTTTCTTTTACGGTAAGAACCTTGCTTGTTTTATATAAAGCTGGGAAATAAATAAAAATTGCTTAATGTAAGCTTAGATTCAGACGCTGCCGCTGGTGGGATGGAACACAGCATTGTAATAGGAAGTCGTCTATCAAAGTTAGCTGGATTTCATGCTGCTCATAAATAAAAGATTCGAAGAACAACATCAAATTAAAATTAAATTAGGAACAGAATCGCAGTCGACCTGCGTGGATGACTGTGGCAAAACAAAAACTTTATGTCGCAGTCTCACAATACATAGATGTACTAATGATGATTCATTCATAATTTGTGAAAGGTATAACACTTCTTTTATGTAAAAATATCTACATGTTACCTTTTTATACATTTTTACAACATAAATTTATATTTGGTAAGGTATTACACCGAATTAAGTTCCTACAAAAAATGCAAGGATGTAATTTTCGTCATTCTTGTGAACTTTGAACAAGGAAATATTCTAACTTTGAATGCTAAATAAAACAGTTAAATAGCAACAACAGACAGAGTAGCCATTGAGTTAAAGGTTTTTAGAAAGATTTTGTTCCTTTTCCATTACATACCTCTGAATTTATAACCGATATACAATGATACAAAAAAAAATGAAACAATAACTAAAAGAAAAGAAAAGTCTTAGCTAACGTGTATCCAAAATATTCCGGCCGTGGATCGCTGGTGCCTGAGGTAGGTGGGTATCACCTGTATTACAGGTCACCAGATCCCCCCTCGGACCTTGTTAATACTTTGACAAATTATATATAACTTCAAAAATCTGATAAAATATTTACAGAGAAGTACTATAATGATGAACAATGATGTATTAATAGTAAAAACATTGTTAAAAAATTGCCTGACGTTTCGACCGTTTCATTGGTTGCACTGGCCGTGGTCACAGGCTGACTGGCTCAGTGGTTCACGCCCTCTGTCGTCGAGATCGTGAGGTAGAAGGTTCTTCATCCACCACCAAATTTTCGACATTTTTGATATTGTTGTTTCGCCATGTACAGTCAGATACTACACTAACAGTGTTCCTATTTTGTAAGCAAACCGATGTGTCAGGCAATTCAGAGGTATGTAATACCTACCTAATATCTAGTTCGTGATCGCGTTAATTCCCGTATAAATACATAATTAAGTATGTATAATATATTGGAACACGAAAGTTTAAAAGTTAGTAGGTAGAACATTTTATCTGTGGTATCGTTACCAAGTACGTGTAGTCAGGAAAATGAGATCCATAATTATATTTAAATAAATTATGAACTGTTTCAGCAGTTACTGTCAACTGTTTAATCAATCGTTGTCAATATCAACAAATGTAGGGCAAGGGCAGGTAAAGAGTAATTCATGCGATGAAAGGGCCGGCGAAGGCCTGAACGGTCAGTAAAATAGTATTTGACCGAAAGATGGGATTCCTTAGTGTTAAATTAGGGGCTAGATTGAAAATTAAATTTTATATTAGTAAGTGATTCATGCATTTGCAATTCTTATTTGGTCAGTGAATCACATTTGATTGTTTAGATAAGATTAGTGTTTATGGTAAACCACATTGTTAGTATTTACTTCAGGACTCGTGGTTACTATGTTGGGTTTTTGTTGCTTTAGCAGCTGTCCATTTCTCCAATGTTATGGATCGTTTCATAGCTTAAAACTGTGTCATGTAATACTAACCTCACTTTACATATTTGTTTACCTTCTGCTATACGATTGCATTCATAAGAATGCAATCATACAGCTTAGGTAAACAACTTTAATATAATCGAGCGAGCTATAAAAACAACAACCTATATACAAATATAATGCTGAAGACAATTGGTCCTTATTTCAATTGTTTCCTGGTGTTTACATACCGCACCGATACAATACAGAGTTTATAATACAAATGCAATACTCAGCGCGTTAAACCACAACACCATGTAAAGAACAGAGATCGTTTTATTGATTTACCTCTAACAATAATTCGATCGGTGAGTCTTTGTTCCACAAGTCAAGTAAATCACTAAACCTTTCAAAACCACAAATCAAAACGCAGCCAATTCAGTAATCGGTTTCTCTAACTGTAATTCTAAAACACAGAAAACAATGCTGTCGCTAAAGCCATGTGTCGGAGTATCTCACGCTCGATCGACGCCACTTTATGTACATATTCAGTTCAATCGACCTGGATTTCCTACGAAGAATACCAATAGCTCTGCCAATAGATAGAATTAATAGACTGAATCACGTCTCGTAACTGTTGGTTTTCTGTGCCGTTTGTAATCATGAATATGATGTAACGCTTATATCGAATCTTTATACAATATCGTTAAGATTAAACTAAAGGCAAGCAGTAAGGTTCCTACTTCCTGTGACTAAATCAATTACCTGCGACTAATCAGTAACAAATATTACAACAGTGTTACGATTATAGCCTCCAGTGCGTACACTAATAAGCAAGTACATCAAGGACGGTGCATGATAAAATCAGTCGATAGTTGAGAGTATTTCGATTTGCCATTTCTCTAATTTGTTAATCATGCGAACCTGAAGCAATGTGATTAACTTTACTAGAACGTTATTTTGAGAACAACTCTGATATAGTAATCAATATCTGGTACTAGATATTAGGCATACAATAACCTAATATCAAGCGGTTTCGTATAGGAAATGGCATAACATTTTTGGGAGAATTAATACCATCACCTAATGATGCACCCTCATCTGCCCATACAACAGTATCAAACAGCGGTTATTCTGCACAAAAAATAAGGATCGTTGATCTTGACATTAAACATTCACATTTATTATTCAGCGATCAATCATTGTATTTCCAAGAAGTCTTGAAGTAGCACTAAACTTGAAACTCCAATCCTTTTTATAATATATATCTCAATCTATACTAATCTTAATTAATTACAACCGGATTTGTGATAAGAGAGCTCAAAGTTGACAATTTGACATATAGTTTTGACGCGGAGGAAGATAACCAGGCTGGTCGACGTAGAAAGCTCATGTGTCGTCTCGTCCAGCGGTTACCGCACCTGCCACCGCCTCCACTTCGTCGCGTAAGAGCAAAAGAATAATTATAATTTAAATAACAGTCATAATCGGGCCATTCAACTTGCTTCCATAAACGAAAAAGTGATTAATCCAGAATACTTTCACTTGAAGCGGCCAGTTATCGTGCGGGTGAATTTGACTATGAAAATTACAATAATTAAGAGAATTGTATGGGCCGTGAGTCAGCTAACGATGTTCGATAAGACTGCTAGTGTCATCGGTAAACGATTGTATGCGATGAACTTTCGATCATCGATTCTTTTTAAGTACAGAAAGAAAGCGGACATTTTCTTTTACATAATGAGACGGATTATAATTCGCACGATTCTCATGGGAGCGCACACTAAACGAATTTCTATTCTAAGCCCATTCGGTCCGTTAAGTTAGAGAGTTTAAAGACAATAACTAATGTTTCGCAATAGCATACAAACTGAGCATGACACTACAAAGTCTCTACTATAATAGTGTTATGGAACATTTGCAGATTTTCAATACAAACGCAGTGTTAGTGGAACGTTGCGTTTGGTTAATAAGCTCGTTAACGTCATCCATTGACAAGATTAATAATGTGGATGGATTAAGCTGAGCTACGGCTAATTTCCAAATCTATTACGTATTAAAGTATTAGGTAGTAGACTAACATTTGCTTGAGGCTAATGGTAACAGCACGACCCTGAGAATGACCCACATATTGCCAGTTTTTCAGAACATTATTTAATTTTCTTAGTCCGTGAGTGAGCAGACGGGTTCGATTCTATTGGTGCGGTGGATAAATCTGATACAGACCTCTGTTCGGCCTAAGCAGTAACTCTGAGTGGCAAAGGGTGGGATGGATAACACCAAATTCAAGAAGTCCGACTAACTTGAAAATTCGCACACGTATCAAGAACCGATGACAATACAAGACTAAAAATAGGAACATAAAATATAGTTTAAAAAACTAAAATAACACACTTTAATAGCAAAGCGAACTAAAATAGAATAGATTTTATTTTTTAGTTTTTATAAACTATAATTTATTTATTCATGAACGCATTTATACACTTTGAATTTGAATCATCTTTTCCACCTGTTTCATTGATAAAATAAAAATTAAAACTCGATACCCAAACACTATTAGTCATATTAATGAATCAAGCCACACCTCTGAACATTTAGTCAAACTGCGTTATTATAGCATAAATTAAAAAGTTCGATTGGCTGGTAAACTGTACAGAGAAATTATCTATGGTTGCGTAACAACACGTCATGTAAATCACCAGTAATTACTATAAATGAAATAGTATAGTAATACAGTAACAGGTGGGCCTAAGGCTCTCCATTCAATAAAGTATTACGCAATCTGAGTATCGTATCGAACCTGCCCAGAAAGTTGATTGTGTAAAACAAGCTCTAAAAAAGATTTTATGCCTGTTCTAAATTTAAAAAAATATGTTCTGTCATCGCAGTTTTCGTCGGCCGACATAAATTTAAAAATGGAAAAGTATATTATGGAAAAGACCTCTGAAAGGTAAAGGCTCTGCGATGAAGTTTCAAGCGAAAAATCGGCCCAAAGCGAGTCGGACTCGCAAACGAAGGGTTCCTTGCCATCGTACAAGCTTTATCAAAAATGCCGAAAAAATCGTAACGGGTTCCGTTTTCACCCTTTACGTACGGAACCCTAAAAAGTTTTGACTCTAATGCATGAAAAGTACACAATGAGTTTACATATACGCATATACTCGTATAAATTTATAGAGTTCTTTCTCTTTAATTCTCTTCAAATCTCTGGAACTACCAGTCCAGGGGCAGCTAGGCCGGTGCGAGCCATGTGACTGGATACCGCGCAATATCCTTCCTAGCGAGAGGAGAAAGGAGGAGGAGAAGAAAGGCTGTCGCGAGGACACTGCACTCAACACTTTGGTGGAATGCTCAGCGTGGACGCAGCAGCGATACGACCTCGTGACAGCTATTAGTGTGGGAAGCCTCTCGCTAGAAACTATTGGTTCTGTCCATGGTCCAGAGTGCGTGGGATTCAGCCGTCTTGTTTTGCGAGGAGGTGATGTTGGCGAAAGAGGCGGAGAAAAAGGAACAGGAGAGGACAAGCACTCTCCTGTATTCCGGTTCCCCTGCAATAGACTCACTTAAGGAATACGGAACACCCTGTGGTTTTAGTCCGACATACCACTTCACCCTTAGTTCCGGTGAGGTGATGACTGACCCGTAGGGGTTTCCATACGATAAGAAAAAAGTGTATATGTTACGCGATTTCTTCGCCCATTGTGAATCGATTTCAATCATTCTTTGTTTAATTGAATTAGCTACAGGTACTCAAGGGTGGCCCCATTTAAATTTGAAGAAAATATTACACCTCTAAGGGTCAGGAACATTTATCATAATTAGGGCGCATTGAAGTCAGTGATACATGATTGTCACAGTTTGATTTAGTGATAGCCAATGCAGCCAAAACTTCCGTGAATACAGTCTTTTTGAGTGGATTTCTTTAAAGACTGTTTGTTTGTTTCTCTGGATCAACAGAGCTATGGGAAATGATATCTTATTGGATTATTGCTGATAAAGGTTGTAAGGCTAGGAGTGTAGAGTTTCTAGCCTTGCCGTTTGTTCGCTTTGTATACAGTTTACTTCGTGTGGCCTTAGTTGCAGCAGCATCGGTCTTGTCGATAATTCAGTACATTGAGCAATTTGATTTCATAGTTACAATGTTGGCTTGGTTTGATATATTGTTTCAAGTGAACATCGTAATTTTCCCAAACGCTTTACAATTGCAAAGAAATAGCTTGTGAAATTGTGAAAAAATAACCTCTTCTTCTTGTATTAATAACAGCTAAGGAAATAGCGTCTTAGGCTGAAATAGATCCAATTTCAGTCCGATACCGAAGCAAGAAAGAAAAGATTATTTGAATACGAGGTCGTAGATAAGACACCAAAAGATCCTGAATAAGTGATGAGATGAACATTTTATACCCTATGATTGGCTATGATTGATACACTCACACTATCAAAGCTCAAAATTGCAATTGCAAGCTCAAAAGCTGTGTTTTTCATTTAATTGATTGTTGGTAGTTCTTATATCCTTCTTAAGATTGTGAGCCGCATAAAAGTGTAAATGAATATTGTTAGCAAAATTATAAACTGCTATTATTTCACAACTATGTAATGTTACCGAACGCGACGGAGTGATGCAAGCGGGATGAGCAGATCAACTTATCGGGAAAACGTCACCGAGAGCTTTCGGGAAAATGTCACCGAGGGCCGATCCAAACTTGTGTGTGAAATCGAAGCTTCCTTAGGGACTCATTGACTGGGGTCAATTTAATCAAGTTCAATTTAATCCAACAAAGACACATGTTTTGCGCGCTCACCGCCAAATGGATACCGTTTGTCGTATCATCTCGCTTTGAGCGCACTTACCTAACTGCCACAGCCAGTATCGGAATCCTTGGCGTCGATATATCAAGCGAAGTCCAATTGGGTAAGGCCAAATTAGCCTCGAAGGAGCTTGGTGTGCTGAACAGATCGAGACAGTCTTTCACCCTGGCCCACCGCTTATAAATTTATAAGGTGCAGGTTCGGTCGCATATGGAATACTGTTCTCTCTCTCTCTGTTATGCAAGGGCACCCAGTACCAGCTTCTCCTTCTAGGCCGCATTCAAGGAAGAGCAACTCTAATCGTCGATAGCCAGGATATTTCAGATCAGCTTGGCCCTTGGCTTTACGTAGAGATGTAGCTTCACTCTGCATTCTCTATCGCCTGTATTATGGGCAGTACTTCGAGGAATTGCTCGGACTTATATCGGCCACAGCGTTTAGCCATCGTTCAACGCGACTAAACTATCATCCCCATCAGATGGATAATTGGCAATCCACTGTGCGGTTCTCCAAAAACTTTTTGCCTCGCACAACCAATCTGTGGAACCAATTGTCGCCTGCGGTATATCTAGATCGATACTTCTTCTCGATCTTCAAATCTTCAAGAAAAGAGGGTACTCCCAGTTGAGTTGAGTTGCAGGTCCATGGGTGACGGTAGTCACTTACCATCAGGTAACCCCTCTGCTCGTTTGCCCCCTAGTCGGATTCAAAAAAATATGTATTGGATACAGTATTCACTGAGGAAGGTTACAGGCTATGTAACATCACGCTACGATTCTTAAGAGCACAGCAGTGATCATAAACGCGGGTAAAACTGCGGAGGGGTATTCACATAAAAATGTACAAATATATTCATTAGATTTCTATAATATATGAACATGACCTACAAATAAATTGCCAATAATCTCAATCAACAAAAAGTCGGTACGAGATGTTATTTAAATTGATATTTTGATCAAAATGAGTATTTGAACTACGCGACGATATTTATGATACTGACTGACAAGCGCAACATTTTTAACTGATGCTCTGCTCCTATTAGATCGTAGCGTGATGTTTTATAGCCTACAACATTCCTCAATAAATAGGCTATCCAATTTTTTCAATTTCAACCAGTAGTTCCTGAGATTAGCGCGTTCAACCAAACAAACAAACTCTTCAGCTTTATAATATTGGTATAGATTACGATAATCAATCATGCTAATCTAAAGATTTAATACAGTTGTCCAATTCAAAAGTCATTAATCGTACCTACTGATTTGAAATTTCAGTTCGTTGGTGCAAATGGACCTAAGACTATTATCATAACGAAGTCACACTTAATAGGCGTTTAAATCAACAACCCGATTAACTTATTACAGCAATCAAACCAACCTAACGAGGTACTAGCCGAGTAAAGGATATAAAATTGATATCAGTTTATTGCATAATATCTCCGATAACGGTGCTCTTAAAGGTAACAACGAGGTGCATTGACCTCCGCCCCCGGCGTCGAGCGTTACCGATTGATAAGGCAGGTTAAATGGGCCGTGCCACCATAGCGACCCATAACAATGCTTCTCTATTGATACACGGTATTCAATTCGCTAATGCCCCTTTAAGTGGTTCACTGATTTATCTGAAAGTAACCGGAATTGGTGTACTAAATTTAAATCGTTCTATATTTAAAAATTACCATTTACAATGAACGTGCGCAATAACCTACGTGTATTAGGTAGGTATTGTTCGTAGACAGTAGCGAAACTCGGTTCGTAATTGATTTAATTAATAATAATTATGAAGCAGAGTTATGAGTTTGCAGGTATTTGAATAATTCAAGTGATTATCTTGAAAATTTATATTTTATCAAAAAAAGTAGTAAAATAAGTAGCTGTATATCTCTGCTACAATCTGCTAGATAAGACATATTTAATACTAAGACAAGGAGTATATTCAGTTTCAGTTTGAGTAATTCATTTAGATAAAATCGAATCAAGAGCAGTATTTTATTAACCGTAACCACATAGTGCTGATCTCATACCAAACATAATTTTTAAAAAATACTTGAAGCATTAAACAAAGTCCTTGGTTTATGTTTTTTTAACCTGACGCAGCGTCAAAACTAAACATTTTTAAACCCAAACCTATGAATCATAAATCGTATGTATATCTTCACCGTATTTAATGTATATCGCTCAAAAAAGTATATATTCTGATGTCATTGAGCTCTCCTCCCGTCCGATAAGTTATGTCCACACCAGTGCGCTTTCATGTTCATCTTGCGTCTTCAACTTTCAATTCCACTTGCGTCAAACGTATGCAGCATTGATTGGCTTAAATCGCATGCAGCTTATTATTTATACTTTAGCACCTGGTCAGTTCGCGGCATATTTATTGTTTATTGCGAAGAAAAATGGTAACAAAGGAGAATCTGGATAATCTTCTATAAATTCCAAAGGTTTATCTTTATTTTTCCTCGTATGATGTCCAGTAAAAGTCTCAAAATGAGGCACGCAAACCCAACGACGATGGATTAGCGTGTGCTAAGGGCACGCGCTGCTGCCAAACTAGTTTAATCGGGTCATTTCCAAAGCTCGAAAATCCTATTGTTCTCAAATTTTTAAAGGTCAGAAATAGATTCCCAAAGGTTCCAAACTTATTTGTAAATTCTAATTAAGTATTTTCTTTCCCTACGGCTCCGTGAGCTCCAAGATTCTAGTGTTCTTTTATTAACATCAGCTCCAAAAAATATGAATTAATAATATTGTAAATACCGAAATATTTTAATAAGATTTATACATGAAATCCCAAATGATTTATTAAAAATACAGTCAGTGAAAATTACAAGATATACACAGCTTATATTAATTGAATTTGTATAATTATGTAGTTTAGGGAGCCGTTAAAGACACCTTCCTGAGTACGCGTGTTAGAGCGAGACAGATTGATGTTATGAGCGAGATAGACAGAGTAAGTAGGTAGGTAAATAAAATTAAAATAAAAGAAAATAAAATAAAATGTTTTTTTTTAAATTACTTTTATTTTTATTTTTATTTTCAACGTTAATGACTATTTAATCTAAGCCAAGATGAGTGTAATTATTCTGAGACTTTCAATACACCCTTACTTATCTGTACCTACATAGTCCATTATTGCATGAAATAATACATAGCTACTTATTTATAATTTTACCTGAACCTTTACGGCTGACTGTACCGAATAATTGCTAGGAGCCGTTGGGAAAGAAACGAAAAAAAAATTAAAAAAAACTCTTAGAGCCGCTGGGAATCTATGTATGAACTTTCATCGATGTTTTTAATAAATCTCTTGGACCCGCTGGGAATTCATATTCTTACTGAGATTTAAAAACATTTAATTATTTAGATTTTTATTTATTCATATATTTTTGAAGTTGGGGAGAATTAAACGGACAATAAAATCTTGAAGCTTTGGAAAAAAGAAAATAGCTGAAGATTTGTCGTTTGGTGTTTTTGTATAATTCAAAATTCAATTCAAAATTCAAAATCATTTATTCAATTAAGACACTAAGTGACATTTATGAACGTTAAATTGAAGCTAGAGTTAAAATCATAGATTGGCGCAAACAGACGCCACAGCGTGTACTGGATTGTAGAGGCCTGCTTGTGTCGATCTATAACTTCCAGTTTCCAAAATGCGTAGAGCCTTATGAGAAGAATACTGGCAAAGAAACTCATGGCCACTCTTTTTAAAAGTCAGATCTTCAGGTACAATAGTGTTAGTGTTACACGAAAGGTAAACAGGATGCAAGCTGATGCCACCTGAATTTAATTTTATTGAAATGCTCCAAAAGCTAACGTACTAAAAAATAGAAATCACTCAGTGATACCGTTGAAGGTTTGAACCTATTAAACATAGAAATCATTCAAGGTGCACATCTACCTTCATTCAGTTACAAAATCTACTGTTAAAAATAAGTCGTGACTGGATTAAAAGGTTAGAGTTGCAGTTGATCGAACCAAAATAATAGTATAGGCTAAAGCATCGCTGACTAGGCCTGCCAGTCACCCCAAGCAGCATAATGTTTGTGCAATATAAAGCTCTATTACTCCGTTTCTTTTTTAAATTATTTCCTAGCTGTTGGATAGTGTTGCTACTCATATCAAAATAACTATAAGTGCAGATAGAAACTGTACGAGCGTGACTAGCAAATCAATAAATGCTATAAACATAATTCACCCAATGTTATATTACCTACCTAACACATTACTCTGTACACAGATAACATTAATACTTAATATTGATATAGCATCTGTTCTTTTACATCAGTTACTCATCCTTTATCCCCCGATACCCAGAATGTTATTTTTAGCTTTGAAACATACAAAATATAGAATAAAACAAAATGCCGCCACTCAACCGACTGATAAGTCATCGTCTGCTGCCGAAAGCTTGGAACAATATGAACATAAAAAGTTACCAAAAAAATATTACTTGTGAGTTGTGTGTGTTTCCACTGATCCATGTCCTAACTAAGACGACATACGTTAAAAACTTTAAAGATACTAATACTTTTATTTGTTTTTCCGATTCACGAGGATGTTTTTTCATGTTAAAATTATCGAAAGGAAACTTGTATCACTAAATAATTTACAGTTCATTTACAGTAAAAATAAAATGTACTCTTGTATTCCAACAGGCAATATTGACCTGATCAAACAGTCATATTGACAGACAGATTATCACAATAAACTGGAATCCTATCAATACGAATTTGGTTATATCAACAGGATCCTCTGTTACCGGATGATAAAAAAGTTACGTCAAACTGATATTGTGAGACATCGCAACCAGGTCTTCTGTGCTGATAGGCTCATTGTGGTTGGCGTGACTGTGCTAAAGAGGTATCTAATTATCAAATTTTTTTGGCACACTGGTCGTAAATACGATTATAGATCAGTAATTAATGTAAATATAACCCTTAATGATTCTCAGGCTACAAGGTTAAAGAACAAACTGTACTTTTTCTACTGAATATGATATCGTTTTAACCGTAACTATCTTTTAATGAGTACTAAATTAAGTAACTATATTTTTAAATTAAAAACTTGTTTGCACAAAAATTACTTATAAGTAAAAAAAAAATGTAATGACGATTTTATTATGATAAAAACTATGCACCTAATTATTTACTATATACAATCTATACTTGTAATAAAATAATGGTCTCTCAGTAATTAGTTAAGACTACCATTTTAGTATATTAGGTTATATATTAGGTACATAAAATAAAAGAAAAATTATTAAATATGACAATTTAAGTAAGGCTAAAACTGACACAAACTTATTTTATGTATCCATTCTAGTGAAACAAATATATAAATTACTAGCAGCGCCCCGCCCGCTCGTGGGAATATCGGGATAACAAGTAGCCTATATGTTAATCCAGGTCTCCAGCTATCTACATACCAAGTTTCATAGCAATCGGTTTTGTAGTTTTGGCGTTAAAGAGTAACAAACATCCTTACATACATACATCCATACATCCATACATCCTCACAAACTTTCACGTTTATGATATTAGTAGGAGAGAATATTAATAGTAAAATTTAAAAAAGTATTTACATTGTTTCAATCTAGAACACATTTGAAATGAGGTAAGTAACCTTACCTCATTTCAAATGTGTTCTAGATTGATTCCACCAGTTTCTAGGTCTGGAGCACACTCAGACGACGATAGTGGCCAAGTGGCCACTATATCGGGGAAAGTTATAAGAAATAAGAGAAATAAAAGGTTTCCCTGTTGCGTAAATCGTCTTTCTATAGACATAAAGAAACCCATGTGGCGGCTTGTGGTTTTCGACTATGTGATTCTGACGTACCTAACTACTTTGTCGCACAATCGTCGGGGAACCTGGAAGAAAAATGTTATAGAAAAATTAAGTAGGTAATATATAAGAAGTTATAAGTATATTATTATTTTTTATTTCTTTTGTACACGATTACACTATAAAATAGTAAAGATATGGTTACATAGCCATATCAACTGACGGTCTTATTTTCACACACAGCGATTTTTTTCATACAACCTTATTATATTTATTAGAAACGCGACTATTAACATTATGTTTTTAATGTAGTATTTCTATAAAGTGTCTTACCTATGTGTGTGTGTTATGGTAAAAAACACCATAAAGTGGTTGTCGACTTTGAATCGACGGAAGTCGCCTAGTCGTCGGCACGACGCGACGCGATATTTTGAGCAAGGCGTGTTGGGCATGCGACTTGTAAAGATATAAATAAAATAGGTACCTACATAATATGTTGTCTAATATCTGGCACTTGATTTAAGTAATCTTATAAATTTAAACGAACAATTATTGTATATTATACAAATACCTATGTATATACTATAAATTGATTTCGTGTATCTCGGAAATGGCTGTAAGGATTTGGATCCAATATTGTAATTAGGTAAGATTTTGCTTTTTAAGTTTATCTACATATATGTCTTTCCAGAAAAAACTCGATTTTCCAAAACAAAAATTGAAACACCGAGTGGAGCTAGCTTAGCTAGCTAAGCTGTTTATTAAAATAACGTTACCTACTTTGTTAGATAAGAAGCCATCAACTGCAGTTTTTAACGTCTTCTTTTTACACCTTCTTTACCTAAACACGCTTACAAGTTTCTTCTCAAATTATATCAATTATCTATACTTAAAAAAGATATACTCACCATTGAAATTGTTCCGAATTAGAGTGGAATATAATTAACTTCCCATCTCAAAATGCACCTTTTAATATTTGCTTAAAAGACCCCGAGTTCCGTCACCCTTAGTTAAAAAACAATCTAAATGGCGTATTATTGCTTCATCCGTCCATAATGTGAGTTGCTATAAATAACAAATGTATAATGTTTTAATTCGCGACATATTGTTTTAACTATTTACTAAATGGGTTTATACTTTAACACCAAGTTTTCGTCGTACTTATATAACTTTTGATATATTTACCCACATATATGTAAATCTAAAGCAATACCTACAACGCATGCCTCTGTTGTCGATGTATATTGAAAATTAATAATTATCATTTAAAAAAAGTATCACCGACTTATGCAAACGGGCAAACGAGCACACGAGGCACCTGATTTTAGCGTGGCAAACAAAGTTGTGGAGTACTAGCCATCATTGTCACATGAAAAAAACTGCCTACTAATGGAAGTGTTTTTTAGATGGATGTCAACAGATGTCGTCTGTAGAGTGGAGGCACTTCCCCCGTTTGTCGTATTCGTATTACAGAATCTATAGACCACATTGACTAATAAGAATAGCACACACTCGATATTTGTGCTATTCTCATCCGCATTAAAAGTAGGTCTAGATTGAGAAGTTCTTAAGTTTAGAACTATACAAATGATGCTCAGACACATCTATCTGACATAAATTATTATTTTTCCGGATCACAATTTAATAAACCTAACCACTATGATGCACATGCATGATGACAGGAAAATAGAAATAGTATAAGAAGTTTTAGTAGGCTATTTAGACATAGGTGCCAAAGAACTAGTTTCTTAGGACCAAGAGTATCTAAATAGATAACTAATGCATGAAGTTACAGAAACACTACGTTACAGAACATTACGTGTCTGTTAGTTTAAAGCTTGTACAGCATTTGGACATGTTGACAAACGGTGAAATATTATCCAACTAGACAGGTACCATTAGCATTTATCCTTGGACCGAAATAGAAAGGATATCCGTTCGAACTGTGTGAACTTGCGTTAGGTACGTCAGTTAGTACACCATATAAACCGATGTATTTTTGTTAAATATCTGATAGCACCCTAGAAATTATTAAAGTTAATTTTGCAACACTAAATGAGCAATTGATAATTTACTTTTTACAGACACAGCCATAGTATTATATAATTCAGGTACGTTTAGTTCGTAAGCAGTACGAATGGAATAAAAATTTCCGGTCCAATTCAGAGTTTAACTCAAGGACGCACCCAAACCAGGCCCTGCATCCGTTTTATGAATTGGGGTAGTTTCTTGTTACCTAAAGAGCAAAAAACAGAAACGGTAGTTCTCTATCTCATTAAATAAAGCATTCGCAGAGCGTACACCTCGGATATCGTGTATAATTTAATAGCCAATTACGATGTAAACTGTTTAAAGCGAGGTCAGACTCAAAGTTCACAGAATCCCTGAGTTTGCAAGTAGAAAGGTATGGAACACTATGATCAAGTTGTCGCATTAACACTTCACTTTCCCTACAACCCAGAATTTAAAGCATTTACTCATCTTCCGGTACACTACCTGTAATTATAACCCAACGCCGGCCCAAGGGGTGGTTATTCGTAGTCTGTAATGATAAAAGAGAAATTTGCCGCACTCCTTGATAGATCGCCAACAAAGGATCACTTTCACGAAAATTAACTAAAAGTCGGCCGTGTGAAATTTAATATTTTCGAAAATATACAATGTACCATACCTGAATACCTATCTGTCGACGAAGGCCAACCACTATATATGTATAATGTAGCGCCGGTTGCGCGTGCTTTCATCAAAACAGCTGCTTGTTTATAGAGGCATTCGAACGAGGTTCTTGTCCAGACAACTCACCAATCCACTTTAATATTGGTTCTACAAGGTGCAAAAATTGCGAAATGTTCAGTCTATCTTCAAATTCAAAATATGCCATCTCTCAAGCTTACTTACCTATATTGATAGCTTTCGATTATATAATGATATAATATTCTAATATATACTACTAATAAGCTTAGATTTGAAATAGATTATTATAATTTATTTAATTACCTATCCTTTTATTTTATACTTGCTCGACACTGATTTTATACAATTAAGTATACTTAAACTTATTAGGGTACCTACTTAAACTTCTTATTTACAGTAGGAAGATATTTAAGTGTAAGTATATAAAATCTAAAAATTAAAAAAAAAAGTTAATAGCTAAAGCTAGCGGGAAAAGAAATAACTGAATACGTTTTTTAACTGCAGTTTTTTATAAAAAGAGGTTATACCTAAATGAGTTATTATCCCGTTTAAAAGTGCAAATATCAGAAGTAAATATAAACCGGCTTAGATAACCCAAAGGGAATATAAAGAACTACGTTATACTTATAAGTTATAATATAACCGACAATAATAATTTAGCTAGGTAGTACGTACCTACCCATCTTATAACATTATTTTTTTTTAGGTTTTCGATTTCGTTCGTCTGTATATTATATTTATCTATAACTATGGGAGTTTGTTGATAATTGCAACAGTGCGAAGAGTTCAATTTATTGGTAATCTTCGTTGCAGTAGGATACCGAACTCAAATGAATGCATGCATGCAGGTTCGAAATAAAATAAAATGAACGTAACGTAATAATGAAATGACTTGCGAGACGAGGCGGGAAGGATAGGGGGCGCGGTAGTAGGAGCGGTCGTCTGCCCCTTCTACCCGCCTCTACACCCGCAGACCCCACAGTCAAGCGAGAGGCGACAGCTAGCCAGCTGCGCGTCTTGTGTTTTTCGGATTTTGCGGTGCGATCGACGTTCCCTTCTTAATTTGTTTTTATTTATAAAAAGTTATCCAAGTGTTTTGTACCAAGTACGCGTGTGAACTTATCGTTTGCATCACTGAAATTTGACATAACCTGGGAACTTTACAGTGCTGTGACTGTTTTAGGTGTTTAATACATGGATACCAGTGTCTTTTGTCTGTAAAACAGTGGATTATATGAGAGGTGTTGGTATTTAGTTGTTCAGTACGCTATTGTCGAATCTTATGCTCGTGGACCTAACAGTGTGACCAGTGATTGTAGTCGTGGCCGGTTTATAGTGAGGAAACTTTCCAAACGTGCATAAAACAGTGGGTAATGCTTTCCTAGCAAATGCGGGCCCTGCCTGCACGCATTCCATAGGGAAGCAAGTGCCGGCAATAAGCATTTTACGGTGAGTAAAGCGCGTTCAAGTTCATCGTACTTTGACCTAAAATTGTGACAACGAATGACAACGCCTCTTGACCAGCCCAGTGTCAAATGTCAAGACGTCTTATCGTGCTTTGCGTGTGAACTAACGAGGATTTAATAGGACTGCAACTGCGATAGTACTAGGAAGTTATCAATGAAACTGTTGGTACTTTGAAGCTCCTCTTGAATTCAAGTTAAATTCGATCTTTTTAGTGAATTCAAGGCACTATTTATACATGGTGTGCTGGTATGTTTAGGTAACTAAAAATTAGGTTTTCAGTGATAGCTATTGGTAACGTCTCTTCTGTATTTACTTAGTTTGAATATAGTTGAAACTAAGTAAACAACACATTACAACTTGTATTGTTTCACTAGAAAAGAAATCTGGTAATTTGTTTAGACAAGGCATGACAGTTCCCATTTAAAAACTTGGTTTAACTTTAACTGTTATTTTTACTGCATATCATGTTTGTGTTGTTCCATAATATGTAGTCCTATTAATATAATAATTTATTAGTATCCCCCCTCCCCCTGGTCCTCCTGGACACCTGTGCTACATAAATATATGTAGATAGAGATGCATATTTTATAAACCTATTGGCCCTGTCCTGTGCATACTACAGGAAAACAATAGAGGACACTATCCCATTTCTATACTGCTCCTGTTTAAGATATTTGAAAATTAAGTTAAATTATAAAATGTTATGATTTTTTCAATTATTTATTTATTGAGTAAGAAAATGATCAAAAATAAGTTTGGTGGCCTCATATTTTCTTTACAATAGCTTTAAATTAAATACTCGTTAAGATTAATGTTACCAAGTTTTATAAATATTTGCTAAAAATCTGTGTTGCTTAGGCTGTGACCTACTAACAAACCTTTATCAGTAAGTACCATAATAGGAAAAGGATTGGCTTGCAAACTAAACATAGATAATTGATAAAGTTATTATCTATGCATATTTTCTTTTAAGGAAAAATATTTTATAAAATAAATCACAATAACATGTTTTAATGATAATGTATATAACAAAATATTTTTAAATTTATCCCTAACAGTGGGTTAGAATCAAAAAAAGACTATCCAAATACCTTATTGCTTTTGTTGTGATAGTTCAATATAAACATAACAAGGTGGCAAACAATCTTAAATAGATTATTCTATTTTATTTTACTGAAATACCTATATCATCACTATCAACCAACATTTGAGAGTTCAGAGCCTGTAACATTTAATAAACCACAATGTAAGCAGATGCTATTTCTATCAGTATTTCTTTATGATCACTCCATCTGTTCATTACTTTTTTATGATATGTATACTTATCTAGCTTTTTATTTTCTAACAGTATACAACTTCAAAAGTAACATAGTCTTGTTTTATTTAGAAAGAGTAGAACAAGATGTTTAATTATCAAACTAATTAATAGACAGAGATAGAACAGTAATTATAAAATCTTTATGTAACATAATGAATTAACATTTACATTGAAAGTTAGCATAATAAGTAAAATAGGCATTTGGTACTCAATTGTGTCTTTCACCTCTTCTAAATTATATTTGTAGCCACAAACACATTTTTTTAAATTTAAGTGAAAATGCAGTAGTTACGGATATAAGGTAAAAGAATAGCATATTGGTAACATTTGATAAAACTGTTGTTTCTTCTGTATAGAGAAGATATAATTTACAACTGATAAATAATACTATCAGTTACCAATGTTTATTTACATTGACATTCTACTTGATAAAACTTGGAACATGAAATATAAAAAAAAGAAGTACTTAAAAATGTTAAATACTGTACAGAACAGTATTTTTTATTCCATTTGAGTTTCATCCAAAAATCAGGAAGGTGAACCATGGCCAGAAGCTAGTGTAAAATAAAATTGTAATTCAGGTTTTGTGTGTGAATATAAGATACACTCATTAGGTACAGTTCATATTAAAGGTATCTCAAAAATTGTCATAACAAACATATACCTACAAATAAAGAATTTTGTTATAACAATGCATACTTGAATTCACACTAGATTGTTTATGAAATGCTTTCTTGGATGGAATGCATTGTTCAAATATCTGTCTATTTTAGAATCCTCATGCTTTCATTACCTATTGTTTGTTTTGGAAATATTTAGCATTTGCTTACTAATTATTTGAAGTGTATCATGACTAGATGGAACATTAGTGATCACAGGATTGATGTGGGTGCATCCTGAAAGGTATTTAATATTGTCTTTAGGCCGCATTATCGTCCCTGACACTACTATTGCCACATTGTGTCATACTTAGTGTACTAAGGCACTTACTTCATAATAAATGTAGTCTTTTAGAGATTTAATAACATTGTTTGTTGTAGATCCTGTAGCTCATCCTCTAGATGTCTTACATAGACCTTTGTTTTGTTGATTAGTGCCATCACTTGATTGCATTTTTCTATATTATCAATGGGATTTTTTGTTGTTGTCTTCATTGTCCAAATATGGAGGACATGTAACTTTTGGTACCAATCATGTATATGTGGCGGTCATGTCATAAATAAATAATATCCAGTTCAGTTTTACAATCATTTTAATCGAATCACTTGTCTTCATTGATCACACATGTATGTGACTTCTAACTTTTTAGCCGCCATGTCCAAAAATCAACGCAATATAGATGTAGCAGACCCTTTAGGCTTTTGTTATATATGTACCATAGTACATACATAACAATAGCCTAAAAGAGTGCATTGCTTCACTTGAAACTTCAGAGGGAATTAGTGCAGGCTTTTCAATGTAAGCTAAACCTAAGCTTTACTTTTGTTTCACCATAACATAGTTCCAGTATCTGTTCATACTTTAATGGAAAATGGATTTTCTTTCGCTCGGTACAAACTGGCCAAAGTCTCTTACCAAAATACACCATGTACAGGATACTTTATGTATGTCGAATCTATGCTAAGGTATGGATTGTTAGTATGGGGTAGTACGGTACAGATATATCTTGCTGTCCATATTTTATAAAATTAAAGATCCTTACATTGCCATGCTTTTACATCCTGGAGGTAGCCAAATTTATAAAACAGCAACCTCAAACATATAAGGAAGCGAAAGATGTCACCAAAAGGAACATGAGAATCCAAATCTACTTGTTTTTAAACATGGTACCTAGGACCAGGTTTCAAAAAATTTTTTTACGCTATGTGCATTAAAGTCTTCAATAAAATTCCAGTGCGCTTCAAAGAACTACCCTTAAATAAGCTTATCCCAGCTTTGAAAGATTGGTTATTAATACATTTTATTTGGTCAAAGAGTTTTTGAATGGTAGTAGGTGAACTGAAAAACTGATGAACTGACTTATTCATGTCATTATGAATAAGTTGTTCATCAGAATAAGAATAGTAATAATATAATCTACATAAGTTATTTTAATAATATGTTAAATTTGCATGCTATTTTTATGGCTAAATGGGCCTGTTAGCCTTATATAACACTTGAAGTACCACATTATGTACTACCCCATTTAAAGTGAATAAATAATTTGAATTAGAATTTGAATAAGGTCTTCTGATGGTAGATTACCTAGGTAGGTATTACGTTAATAGAAATCTATTTACACTAAAAAATAAACATTGGTGCTAATTCTGTTACTTCACTCTCTAATCTAAAATTGACAAAATTTTCTTTATAAAAGATGTAAACCTTGTACACTTCGAAACAAGGTCTTATTTGAAATTGAAACAAGTAGGTAACATTGTGATTTCCTTTAATCTTTCACACTTAAATTTCAAGATAGCATATTTATGAAATAATAAATTATATATCATCAATAATCATCATATACCTGAGAACTTTTTTAAAACTGCAAATACGACTTTTAATCTTTTGCTAATATACCTAAATACAAAGATATTGGCAATTAGTTAATAAAGTTCACAACACTAACACTACGTTTTAAATTTGCCATATCAGGAACTGAAAACTTTTCTATTGATGACTTGTTTCAAGGTAGACAGCAATTATATTATTAAAATTTATTCTAATTTAATCAACTGCCATTCAATTTGATTTTGATAGGATTAGAATAATTTACCATTCTAACAGACTGTAGGGTGAGTCTAGTTCACTCAAACAGGAAGGGCAAATTCATAGTAGCAGAATTTAGCAACCTGGTCAGACTATCATTAAAAGATTCAGGGCCTGATTATGATCCTGTTATGCCTGTTTTTTTTTTTACACATTTTGAGGGTCTCTGTGGCGCAGCGGTAGAGCGGTAGTGTATAACCGTATAACCTGTAGGTTACTAAATAATGACTACATAACCCAAAGTACAAGTATGGGTTCTAGAACATTAACAAAACATACTTAGATACATTTTCACTCTGCTTAGTTTGGGTCTAGACAGCACTGAGTATATATCCCAGATAATTATTATTTTTATGTTTCCTTTAGTTATCTTTAAAAGCAGGAACAGTATACCGAACATTAGTAAAGTTATACTGATTCAGTTTAAGAGCAACTGAATAAGTATAATTATGTGTACAGTTATATGTATGCTTTTAACAAGTACGCAATCTTAAAAGATACTAAGAGAGTTATTCTCGCGCACATTAACTTAGGACCAAAATCTTCCTAAAATGACACACGAATGGGATTATTAAACTTACATTTGTTTAAGGCAAATTTAAATTTAATAGTCCTTACACGCATTTTGTTAATATTTTGTATGTAAAATGCTCTTAAGTACTTTTAAATTATATTTTACTAGCAGCGCCCCGCGGTTTCAACCGCTTAAGTCCCGATCCCGTGAGAATATCTGGATAAAAAGTAGCCTATATGTTAATCCAGGTCTCCAGCTACCTACATACCAAGTTTCATCGCAATCTGTTTAGTAGTTTTAGCGTGAAAGAGTAACAAACATACATCCATCCAAACTTTCACATTTAAAATATTTGTGGGATTTATAATATTAGTGGGATTTATAATATTAGTGGGATGAATTTATAGCATGGAATGAAATGTTTTGCTTTGGGATTTGGCGGTAATACATTTTATTGACACTCCACATTGTAATGAGGGAATAATTTTTTACAATACATTCGTCAATATACCGAGTTAAACAATTCCTACACATTCATATTGTTTTCTATACTTAATTGGATAAAATAGCAAGTGGTCACTTGATTCAAATAATTTTTTTGTAGCATACTCAGGCTATTAATTTGACGTAAATTACCTTTTCCTGATATCAAAGCTAGCTGCTGTGAGTTTTTTTTTCCAAATAACAGAATTTTACTGTCTCGATGACTTGTAAGATGGATAACTTTCTTTGAAAATTGCATGCAACTGATTCTTACATTCGCCCGTTCGCGGACATTATCTCAATACTGCAAGAATAACCTTCCAGATTTCTTCTAATATATCATTCGTTTTAGATGTTTTTAATAAGACAAGACCAAGAATTTGAAATTAATCGCTTTCAAATAATATAGTGAGCATTTTCCTCAGTATACTTATTTAAAATAAGAAGAACACACTTTAAGATCTAAATACTTTGTTACGTGTTTCTTATACCTAACTAATAAACTAAAAGCCTTATTTGTATCGACGATAATCACAGTTAAAATATAATTAGTATGTGTATACTGTCCTGGCAATTTTTTTTTAACATTTGCCTAAAAAACGTGTTCTATTTCGAAGAATGCTCACTGAATTTATACGTATTTTGCGAGTAATTAGCGATTTTCCAAAAAATCATGACAGGGGGCTGTTAAGTGAGACAGATGACTGTTGTACTTAGAAAAAAGTCATTTTATATTAACCAATCATTTATTATTTTTATGGCATATTTGCGCATCAATAATCAACAAAGTTTATTTAGAAAAAAATATCAGAAAACATAACTTTCATTATCAAAAATTAAACATTCATATCAAAAATTAACCTTAAGTGCTAGAAATATTTTGTTCTCACTGAGATGAACATAGAGTCTTATTATTATAATATCAATCAGTAAATGCTTTATGCAGTTTTCATTGAAATACTTACTATTATTAATACAATTATTAGAAAATAGTCTTTTCTCTTAAATATATAATATTTCAACTGAGATCTCGAATCAAATCCTAAGGATTTTACTTAATCAAATAAGGCACATAATAAAGTTTAATTACTATGAACTTAACAATTAAAAAAATTAGCGCTCGAAAACGTCTACTTGAGTAGAAAACTGATAAAATATTCTCTTTCCCTTTACAATCAAGTCAGGATTATCCAACTTTTGGATAACTTGATCAAACGACACGTCTGAAATCGTTCGCACTGGAAACTGCTGGGCTTGAAGCTGGAGATATTTGAACTGGAACTGGAGGGGAGGGTCTTGAAGGCGGAATATCTACTTCTGGATTTGATAAATGTGCTCACGAGGTGTCATATTTTTTACTAACTTCCGCAAACCTCTTTCTTCTTTTGGTATTTCAACTTCTCCTTTTCTCTCATTTCTTCCCTCTTTTGAGGGTCACTTTTTCTTTTTTGGTATCGTAGTCGCTCTGCTTCTCTCTTTTTCTGTTGTAATTCCTCTCTAGATAACATTTTCTTTTTAGGAGCCATATCGTGTGTGTTCGATCAGCCTGTGTAAAATAATTTAAGATTATAAATAAAATTAACGCGAAGCAATTAAATTTTGATGATTCTTACATTAATAAAACAGACTAGCAGATAAATTTACACAAACAATACATAAAAACAATAACCAATACGCAAAATACACCAATACGCTGAATTTTCAGACAGAGGACTGTTGCCAGAGGACTGTTTTTCGGTTAAATTCCACAATGCTTACAAATCTAATGTAAAATGGTTCTTTAAGAACCTACCGATCAATTTAGACATAAATAATAAAACAATAAATTATACGTAGAGATAATGATAGTAATTAACATAAATATTATTACTTACCAGAGGACTGTGTGTGGTAGCGGTCTAAACGCGTGTTCACTTCACAAATGACGCTCTGACACTAAAAAAAATGGCGTCTCGCCGCCGCGTTCGACAAGGTTGCCAACTTCACAATAATTGCGTTTCGTTTCACTCAAAAAAACGTTTATAAACATTACAGTTTTTATTTATTATTCCTTTAAATTTTTGGCTGGGGACTATATAGAAATTCTGGGGACAAAGTTTATAGGACTTTACTAAATAAATAAAATACTTAATGAGACCTTGTTTTACGAAAATAATATAATTTTATTATTTTTCTTTATGAAATTTACTGCCAAATGTATGTAGTTTCAATCATTTCTTCTTAAATCTCATTTATAGGTGTGAATACAGTGATGGGGACAGCCAGGGGACAGCCACATATTTTTAGGGCTTCTATCACGTCTAGAAAATAACTTAAAATAGTTATGGTTCTAAAAACAATGGGCTCGTATAGTTTCTTGGTTAAAGTTTCATAACGAGTGATTTTTTTTTAAATAATTAAATTACTTTTTAAAAAAATCGGTCGGGACAGCCGATTACGAGCTTACAGAGAATCGCCCATATATGATATGATTTCTTACCCAAAGGCACGAAGACTTTAACTAAATATATATATAAATATCCTTTTCCTCGAACTCCCAAAAGTTTATTTCGGAAAACCTTCAAGCCCATGGATTTAAAATTTTAGTTAGCTTAGGACAAGGTTATTAGCTATTGAAAACGCAGTTGTTAGTTGATTTAACTTTGTTCATTAATTCCTTTTGCCCGCGGTTCCGCCCGTGTGTGTCTGTGTTCGCGTGTTGTATATGCTATACTAATACTATAAAGCTGAAGAGTTTGTTTGTTTGGTTGAACGCGCTAATCTCAGGAATTACTGGACTGAATGGAAAAATCCTTTTAGCGTTGGATAGCCCATTTATCGAGGAAGGCTTATAACATCACGCTACAACCATAAACGCAGATAAAACTGCGGGACGGCTAGTACAGGATATAAGCCATCGATGTGTCGAAATAAATCCAAATCCGTTTATCGATTTTTGTCTAATGGGACAAAGAATTAAGTAAATTTTATTAATATCTTATCGTATTGGAAGTGATTTCAAAAGAAGAATATTAATAAACTATTGATTTACTTCCAGAATCTTGGAATTCGTCCTTATTGATCTGAATCTAGTCCAAAGTGAATATATCCATATTACTTGTCCATGACAATATTCTGGTTTTTTCTTTTACTTTTATTTAAATAATAAACAAGGATTTTGTTTATCATTTCCAATTAAGTAAAATTTCCTTAAAATTCGCCGAACTGTCACCTGACTCGGTGTTTTGGTAGATCACTACTCCAGGTCTTTTTAGAAATACTTGAGAGGCGTCACAGTAGAGTTAATTTGTTAACTATATGAATTATGTTAACTATGTATATTTTTAATTAACCCAAATTTAAATCGACTAAACGCTGTTGACATTAATTGCTCCAGTCTTAATCGAGATACGTAGCTAATTGTTCCCCAGGTATGAACAGTCATACTGTTTAATTCCTTTGTTCTGAGATGAAGTAGCCAGTGACTAACACTCAATATATAAATATTAGCATAGTACATTGCCACCAACAAATGGTCTCTGCATTTTACGGGCCATTTAACTAATTGTGAAGGTAAAGCTCAATATTAGATCGTAGTTTCAGTTAGACCTTCAAAATTAAAGAGTGGCATAGTGGAAATTTAGATGCAATTTGAACCACTCTATTGGGAATTGCCCTATTACTCCCGATGGAGGCTTAAGGCAGTAGATCACAATAAATAACCTAGTTCTGATATCTTGCCATGAGTAGAGTCAATATCTCTTTAAAAAGGCACTATCTCGTCAAAAGAGAAACCAACTCAACTCATGTCATAATTGTAAGCTCCTCATACCACAGATAAGATAATAGTTACTTCGTAACAGATACATCACTCCCATACAAAACTGAAAATACCTACGTTATAATAGCCTACAAAATTTAAATAATAATACCTGGCGTTAGCTGCGACCAGAAATATATCTTATTTACGCTTTTCGAAAGTTGAGAACGCCTTGCCCAGCGCGCGACCTTCGTCTGTGTGTTTAGCCGAACTGACGGACACTCTAGGGTTGTACAAAGTACACAAATAATGAAATAAATTATTTATTTGGGGTATGTTCCGATATACACTGCGAGCACTGTTCAGTGCTCTTACCGCGCAAAAATTCGTTTCGTTATGGACTGACAGTATACTGCGCAGTATCCTAGGGAAATATATGACGTCATAAATCGCCGCCATTTTTGTACTGTGAGCACTGGCGTTTTCGAGGAAAGGTGCTCTCAGTGCTTGATTACGTAATCAACTACAATTTTTTTCCTGTTAAATATTATTTGTCGAAATATGTTCATCACTTTTAACGTACATAGCCCCATTTAAATAATTCGGTTATAAAGTTATTATGCATTCGGTTACTTGAAAAACAATATTTTCTTTTAATAAAAAGAAAACTTACTTACAATATGGAATATGCATGTTGTTTAAATTTACTTGATTAATTTTCCCTTGAATCTTTATTGTCCAGATATTATGCCTAAACAATTATTTTCTTATTTAGTTCTGTTTAATTGCAAAAAATAATAATTAAAATATGCAAAATAAGGGCGCGAAATTCAACTTTGCAAAACGCTTCACCATTGGTCGAAACAAAACATGACGTGACATTCCACGTTCTGTCATTTATCGGCGCCTATATTCGTAGTGTTACGGAGAAAGATATGTGTTCCTGTGGTTTTTGCTCTTAGCTAGTGCAATTTAAGCATTCTAGTGATATTAGAAATCATCTAGGACAATGACTGAATGTAGTTTTGTCAAAGCACAATCGGACAAACTACCGAAAATAGGTGCATTCATGATGACTATATATTTTGCATCAAATCCAGATTTTACGTCCGCTGAGATTAAAGGAGTGAAAGCCGCAAGGTAATTATTATAATACTTGTTATATTATTATAATCTAAAGGATAGGTAAGATATTTATAGTTAACTAACTATAAATATCTTACCTATCCTTTAGATTATAATATAACAAGTATTATAATAAGCAAGAATATAACAAGTAATATAACTATATTCATGAAGTTTTATTGGACTTTTGTTACCTAGTTTAAGTAGACAAGCAAGTTGCCTTCTGCTTGATATTTAAAACAAACATAAATTACTGCTGACTAATTCACACTATACTAGCAATTAAATTGTAATATGCTTACATTAAAGTGATATTCCACGTTCTGTCATTTATCGGCGCCTATATTCGTAGTGTTACGGAGAAAGATATGTGTTCCTGTGGTTTTTGCTCTTAGCTAGTGCAATTTAAGCATTCTAGTGATATTAGAAATCATCTAGGACAATGACTGAATGTAGTTTTGTCAAAGCACAATCGGACAAACTACCGAAAATAGGTGCATTCATGATGACTATATATTTTGCATCAAATCCAGATTTTACGTCCGCTGAGATTAAAGGAGTGAAAGCCGCAAGGTAATTATTATAATACTTGTTATATTATTATAATCTAAAGGATAGGTAAGATATTTATAGTTAACTAACTATAAATATCTTACCTATCCTTTAGATTATAATATAACAAGTATTATAATAAGCAAGAATATAACAAGTAATATAACTATATTCATGAAGTTTTATTGGACTTTTGTTACCTAGTTTAAGTAGACAAGCAAGTTGCCTTCTGCTTGATATTTAAAACAAACATAAATTACTGCTGACTAATTCACACTATACTAGCAATTAAATTGTAATATGCTTACATTAAAGTGATATTCACAACAATATAAACACCATATTGAAGATACTTCATCTCTTCTCATTAATGTACACCATTGTTTTCGTATTTTACATTATTATTTTGTACAGGAAAACATACTGTATTGGATGTACTTCTTATAGTGTTTTTACACTTAGGGACAAGGCAATACCTATAAAATGGTTTTTAAACTTTAACCATCGTCTATTAATTACAATAAATAGTAATTACAACTGAAAATCGGTATAAAATTACTGTAACACTTCAAGTAAGTATAAGAAACAAACACTAAGCGTGGAACGTGACGTCATCCAAGGCCCGCGAAATATGGCGGCGTTCAAACAGATCAAATTTTATCGATGTTTTCAATGTTATTTTAAAAATTAATTTGAACATTGCCAAGGTTATTTATATTTTTTATTAGGGTAGAATGATGGAACAAGTCAATAAAAGAAAAAAAAAAATACATGCATATTCCCTATTGACAATTGACTTGAATATTAAATTTGTAAATATAACTACATTCAAACAATATTTTTTCTTGTTGAACAGATAACTTGTAATTATATATGATAATTATTTTCACGTCAAAACAGCGCCAAAAAACATAGATGACAGTATACTGGACTGCGTTCCGTATTAAACAGTAACCAGTATAGCTAATTATAAAGGAACAGCTTCGCAGTATATAAAACTGTCGTCACTCCTTATAGTGCTCGCAGTGCATATCGGAACACACACTTGATAATCAAATTTATGGGTGAGTTTTATATAATGATAAATAAAATTATTTCCCATATGAAATCTATATCTTTAATTTTTATAGGTAATTAAAGTATCCCTTAAACCTTCGATAGTAACATAAAATGTTGATGCTGTAGACATATTCATCACTATCACTACATCACTACATATTATAAAACAAATTCCCCCGCCGCGTTTGTCTGTCTGTCTATCTGTTCACGATAAACTCAAAAACTACTTAACAGATTTTCATGTGGTTTTCATCAATAGATAGAGCGATTTATGAGGAAGGTTTAGGCATGTAATTTGTTAAGGTTTTGTGTAAGTTGGTTGAAATATGATCACGATTGTTGAAGATGTCTCTGATACCCGTGCGAAGCTGGGGCGGGTTGCTAGTAATGGCTGTTGCGTAGACTAGAGAAAGATACTCTGATAATTTAAACTTTGTATAACATATTATGTTACACAAAAGTATTAAATAACAAATAACTACCTACTCAAATAAAAACCTCAATCCGTGCCGATCTCAATATGTTTTACATTTCAGTAGCTCTTATTATTATTTTCACTATATTTCTAACTATATTACATATTGTGTGAGAGAAGCAGCCGTCAGTTCGCCTTGCCTTATAACAAATGAATACGCTGGCAGTTCACACCTACTAAGTTCGTCACCTTTCGTAGAAATTATGGGTTTATTATTGACGGTTTAATAGACTACATTTATTACATCATCATCATTTATCAACATCGTATAGAATTTATATAAGCAACATTTATTTTTTTGTTGTGAAGATAACTATTATTTATTATTAGTACAGCCACGCGGCAATGGTGAGTAAAGAATAAACACCTGAAGTGGAGATGTTTTTCTATTATATTGACAAAAAAGTAATAACTAAAATCATTATTGCAACTTATTTTTAAAGGATTTCACAGATCACTAACGTCTAACAATAACGCAATTTAACATAATAAATACATACCTATAGCAATAACAAAACATCTCCACTTCATAATAAGTTCAATTTGATATTTTGTTTTTATTTACGGAGAATACCGTTCTGCCGTGCGTGCGTGCTCTCAGCGTATACGTACGTATTGTTGCCCCTACTGACACTTTTACCGTGGACGGTGAGCTAAATTGGTAGGTATATAAAACGCGACCTCGAGCGAGTGATGTAGCCCTGCTCATACCTATATTATCTTCGCAGTAGAAGAGATCGGCAAAATGATACTGACAGATGAGGGCGGCAAAAACCTGCCAGTAGGACACATATTTGTGTCCGTCCTCTAACTTAAAGTTTTATCAATTGTCTTACGAGCTTTACAGTAGCCTCTCCCACATATACTATGACTTCATTTATTCCTTCGCTAAATTGAATCGTTCATATCATGAATCTGAAGATATTTTAAGTTCGTTGGATGTTTCGACGCTACTCTCATGTTCTACAAGACCGATTTGAGAAAATCTATTTGCGATTCATGGTTTATTACAGGCTAGGCTACTAGGCTATACCATCACGCTACTACTCAAGGTACGGACTAGAAATCAATACTAGGTATAACGCGGCGCTAAGCAGCGCAGTTAAAACCATTCGATTGGGGAAGAAGTATCTGGTGAACCAGCAGTTCTAGCTTAGTGCTGTAATTGTGTTTAGTGTTCTTTATTCTGGTCTTGTGAGTGCTCGTTTGGTCTGAGGATTGCTAGAGCTCTAAAAGGGAATAGGGTAAAACCTCATCGCTTGCCACACTCAACCGTTTACCATCAACCGAATCACCGAACCATAAGAAGGCGGTGATAGCTGAGATATCGGACATATATATAATAGAGAGTTTATAAGTTGGAATCACACTTAGTCACTTTTACCACAAATAACTTATCTAAGCTAAGCTCACTACTCACTTCTAACTCAAATAACTTAACCTAGTTAAAGGGATTTACGGAAATACCTATTGTAAAACCTGCTATAACAGTAGTCTTGAAAATATCAAAGAATTCAAATGCTTGGTTTGCCTCGTATATTTTGTCAACTTCCCACGGTGACTGGACCAATATTTGTGCTTTTAGAGTTAAATTGTGTGTCTTCCGATGGCATGGATTACTTGCTTAAAAAAGTTTACTTAAGTTTCTTTATAAGAAACTAAACGGTCTTTTGTCTCTTTTCCTCACTATTTTTAATAGAATTATACTTTTTCGCTATCGGAGCTTCGTGTAAGGACTTGTAAATTATATTTTCAATATAATGTATCTTACTTAATCATGATCTAATTATATAAGAAATGTCTAATGTTTGTAATAATTAGGGTCCGCTAAATAAATACATTACAGCGACGTAAAAAAATTTTTTTTTATCTGTTTCCACAATCGACCATGTTCGTTCCTTAACTTTATTCATACGATTATTCAAGTTCAATATTATGAACGACCAAAATATTCAAGAGCTCGTCTGGTACATCATCCTATAAGCAGTTGGGGGATACTGACATTTGAGCTACATGGGATTACTGTCACTCATTCATGGCAAAGAACTTAGCTTATTCCTAAACGCCTCTAAAAAGAACAGTCCAGCTTATATTATTGTTTATTTTTTAATCTTAATCACTACATTACAATTCACAAGATTCCCCACTATCATTAGAATTGTACCAAGTAAAATACTCAGAGCAGCGATATAGATGGATAGATGCAAATGAAATACAAAAAATTGTTATGAATATTGAATTATCAATGTTCGTTTGCGTTCCTAATATTTCGCAACACAAGCACACCAGCAAAGAAAACCCTCATCGTAATGATGTCTCAATGACCCTTATATGTATATAGTCAAACCGCCTTTTTTTCCTTTGTTAAGCAAATTGTTTGCACGCTCAATAGTGAAGCAGGTGGCACTGTTATATAACTATTACTCATATAAATGATAAATAATAATGATGTGTAATTACTGTGTGTGCAGAGAAACAAGCAGCGCGGGTGGCGGGGCGGCCAGCGGTGGACTGCTGGCTATGAACGCCACCCAGGTGCAATGCGAGCCCCACGACTCCGTGGTACTCATTAAATGTAAGTAACACCCACTCATATTACTGCGCAAGTACACAAACATGTTGTAGACAAAACACAATCCAATAATTGACCAACAACAGAAAGAAAAGTCTATTTGCAGGTTTATCCTTGATGTGTAACAAATCTGAATTTATAGACATAAATATGCGTAGATGCCATAGTCTTTGACATGTAACACATTATGTCACCATAACATCTGAAGACACAAATGTCAAAGATAAGTAAGGCATTAGGGGACCATTTATTGATTGGATCAAAAGCCTTTTGCATTATTGACAAACAAACAATAGAAGTCATTGTAATCCAAAAACTTAAATTAAAGAACCTTTGTAGAGGCTGCTGTTCTTGCTTCATTTACTGCTGTGTTCTAATAAGTTTGTTGTACTATTTACCAATATGTATTTCTCTATTGTGTTCATTAATTTTCCTAGGCTCACAAACACTGGGATATAACCACATGCAAAACTTAGTGAGCACCAAAAACTGTCTGGTTTTTTCAAGTTATCCCCGTGTGAAGTTACTTACGCAGTAGTACTCCATAGATTTATTTTGTCTTAACGTGAGTAAGCCTCAAGTGCTTTCATATGCATTATTAGTAGATGTTGTGATGATTTAAGAGCTTATTACATGCGCGTATAGCTGACTCACGCTTTAAGATGTTCAGACGACGGAATGTCTCTCGTTTTAGACTTGAATGACAAATATTCTTTCTTGGGAGCATACAGTGACCTTACTGACTGTTACTGTTAACATAATCAGCTAATAGTTGTCTACTGAACTCGCAGTCGCTCATTTTATTCATTCATAAAATTATTATCTTTAATAGATTGATTGCAAAGAATTCTTGTTTTACAAAATCTTGTTTTTATCAATGTATTTATGATCTGAAATTCTGTTATATAAAACACTATCGGCCCGCTCCGGCTTCGCACGGGTATAAAATATATAGCCTATGTCATTCACTGAAAAAATGATTAAAATCGATCCAGTAGTTATGTAATTATTTACGACATCACATTAGAAACCTCAAAAATAACAGTATTTCTCCACTATTTAATGGAGGTTATTATACATATAAACCTTCCTCTTCAATCACTCTATCTATTAAAAAAAACCGCATCTAAATCCGTTGCGTAATTTTAAAGATTTAAGCATACATAAGGTATAGTGACAGAGAAAGCGACTTTGTTTTATACTATGTAGTGATAATGTTAGTAAGTTTAGTCCAGAACATACCATTACAAATAATATTTAGCTTAGCATAACATGTAGATAACTGACGATACTAGTCAATCTAATACGATTAATCAGTAGATCGCACCCGCCATAAATTTATTGGCCTCATTGCAATATGTTGTATATTTTTGGACTGGTGTGCGCCACTGCGTCAACTGAGTTAGATGTACAGTTCGTTGGCACGACTATTTGATGGCATATACATTTGATTGTGCGATGTGTATTTTGTACAAATTCATGTGTCATAATAATCGCATCGAACTTCCCTACACTCGCAATCATATTTAGTAATAGTATTGCATTGCATAATTTCTTCCAAAATTTTACTAATTCAAATGTCATAAAGCTATAAAACTGCAACAAGGGAAAAGTGCTGACCATAGAACTATAAAAGTAGGAGAAGTGCTCTGGATATGTGCGCCACCTTGAAAGCCGTCCGTGAAATTGATCCGATACTGAGAAATGGCTGCAGCAATATCAGTGCAATTTCGATCGCGCGGACGACATTTTGTTAGGATGCAATGTTGTTTAGTGATTATATGTAAATACTGAAGCGAATATATGAAGTAAGGATTTACTTACCATACATTAATATTATTGTGATATTGAACTTAATCATGGAGCACGACGAAATTTGAAATGCATAGCCATCAATGCGTTCTTTATGGAAAGCCTGGCATGGTACAGTCGCGTAGTTGCATATCCTGTAGTTTGCAGCAACTGCCTAAGCTCAATCATTCTAAGCATCAATTTTTGCTTTTCATTAGCTATCGACGTGATGATGATAAAAAGTGCACCTAACTTTTAATGTGACAATTATAGCGTTTGTTTTTCCTAAGCTTCATGTGTAGTTGTAGAAGTAGTAAATATATAGGAACTTAACGATCCAGACAGCGGTCTGGATCGTTAAGTTCCTATATATTTCAAAGGGGTTGAGTGGCAGCAACACACAAGTGGACAACGCACAAGTGACACTTCTCATAGGCGAGCACGGTTGCAGGTGCATAAAAAGTTATACACCTGTAACAGTCAGGCTATCTGTTGTGTTTGTTTCCCATCTAAGCAGTAGGGTAAAGTAATTTACTGGAAATAAAAGCTTGCTTATAAGGCCATACGAAATTGTATTACATTTTCATCAAAAGGTGAGGACAAAATAAATCTAGTACGTTATTCTGGGGGCAGGGCAATATCCCCGCCAAGTCGAGCAAAATTAATGAAGAATCAATACCATGCTTTTCTCGAAGCCATTTTCTCGACATTTTCGACCCCTTGTAACTTCGTCGTGGATAAAGCTAGTAACATGAATTTTCATTCAATTTGAACCTTTAGTTTAGAAACAATTTTTAGTAAAAGTTCCTTAAGTTTGCCACTGACTCACTCACCGATCCTCAAAATTCTATGGTACTTCTAGTAGACACACAAGCTTCAAATTTTAAACACAGTTAATATTTAGCCTATAAAGCAAGAAAAAACTTCTACGTACGTCAAACGTCTACTTATATGAGTCATTTCAGTACAGTTTTCTGCATCCACAAACTGCATATAAGTAGCTTTGTAATCCCATATAATTGAAATGCAAGTATACAACTACTTTCGCAGTTAATACAATTTTACGTCACTTACACTACCAAAATAGACAGGTAACTAATAAAATATGTATAGTAACTCCCAGACGAACGATGTTTCCCTTAAAATACCTACATAACGAACTGAGATCCCATCAAACACTGAGATCCCATCAAAAAAATAACTTGTGAAAAAATGCAAGTCTCGCAACGCATTTAATTTCCCACAAAAAATGGTGATATCTAATTGTTACCTAATTAGTTAACCATCAATATTTTAAAGTGATCGTATTAATATAAGTTATCTTTATTTCTTAAATATATCGCATGACTTTGCAATCTCACACGGGAATAGCATCTACATACCACAAAAGGTACGTAATATTAGCGCTCTGAGCGCTTTATTAATATATGTGTATGCATAAAATTGGTCCGCTAGCGCTATGTTCAAGTATCATGTAATAAATAAAGATGTCTAATATTAATACGGTCGCTATTAAATGTTATTGTGGTAGAAAAACTGCGTTGAGAGACTTACATTTTGCTAACGTGTACACAAATATGCGCATTTACCCAAAAGATTCCGTTCTTGTGACAATTTGATGTAATCGTTATCAATCAGTGTGAGTACTGTACTGATATATCGTAACCTCTTTTCCACGTCCTACTTTTTTAAATATTAAATGAGAATGAGAGCATTGCATCCAGATGCAAAAATTTTAAATAACGTGTTTTTTGTTTCTAGAGTGGATGAACAAATTATGCTTGGCAAAGAATATGAAGTGAGGCACTTAGCGCAGGGCTACATCACTCGCTCGAGGTCGCGTTTTATATACCTACCAATTTAGCTTACCGTCCACGGTAAAAGTGTCAGTAGGGGGCGACAACGCGTAGCTGAGAGCACACACGCAAGGCAGAACGTTATTTTCTCCGTAAATAAAAACAAAATGTCAAATCGAACTTATTATGAAGTGGAGAGGTTTTGTTATTGCTAAATGTATTATGTTAAATTGCGTTATTGCTAGATGTTAGTGATCTGTAAAATCCTTTAAAAATAAGTAGCAAAAATGATTTTAGCTATTACTTTTTTGTCAATATAGTTTAAAAATACTTTGGTGTTTATTCTTTACTCGCCATTACCGAGTGGCTGTACTAATAGTAAATAATAGTTATCTTCTCAACAAAAAAAAAATATATATATAAGCCAGAGGTCGGTATATATATATATTATAGATAAATTACACCCACACACAGAACAAATGATCGTGCTCATCACACAATTATTTGTCCTGGGTGGGAATCGAACCCACGACCTCTGGCTTAGCAGTCAGGATCACTAACCACTAGACCAACAGGCCAGTCATAAAGTATATATACATAAAGTCAAAAGGCAAATATACAGACTAATAGACAATTAATGGAACATACAACGTTGCTACTTTAAGAAACAGTACGTGATGTTTTACATCTTCAAATAGACAGTTATTATAATAATATATGATCTTAGGTAGAACTAAAATAAGTATTAGGTAATAAGGCAATAGTGCACTTCGCTGCTATATATTTATTGATCTGGTAAATAAACTGAATCCACAGATGACGTATTTCCTGTACCCAGAAACACTAACCAGCCTGTAAACACTGACTGTTATGTTAGTATCCGTTTAATGATTAGGTACTTGGTACGGGTTTAGTCACTGTCATGATCACTCCAGCCTGTCATAAACTAGTACATACAATTATTTTCCTTGCTGTATAAGGATCAACTCAGATTAAGGGGCAAAATGCTCGAGCACTTTTAAATTTGAATAAAATATTAACCTTACTAGCTGTTGTCCGCGACTGGGTTCGCGTGAAAATTTTGATGTGGAAACCGTAAATTTTTTCAGGATAAATATGTGTTGTTTATGTGCTATTTCAGATTATAATCTATCTCTGTGCCAAATATCATCCAGATCCGTTTAACCATTCTGTCGTGATTGCGTAACAAACATTCATCAATCCCAACTTTCTCATTTATAATAGTAGCAAGATTACATTTAAAAATTAGGAATGAATAATAAGAAGTTAAGGAGAACTATATTAAGTCCTTACGTACTACAATGCGCCGGTACATCGATTTAACATTTTTACTGCTTGCAAACTAATAATCGCTTTTTCTCATTTAAGGAGTGTTAATAAAATCTATATACATATTTAATAGGTGAGGGGAATACTTTGTACGCATTTTTTAAGCAAACGCGCACATACTGGAATGTAAAATTTGAAATACTTAAATAAAAATATAAATATGTAGAAGCTAAAATTTTTAAACAATAGGTGCTATGACGTTAAAAGTTATGTAAATTCGGTCGGTAAAGCTGTAGGGGTCCAGTATATATTTTGACCTGTCATGGCACAAAATTATATACAGTTCAAGTTATACTGTTCAAGAAAATTACATTCAAAACTCGAAATTCAACGGACAGGCGATGTCTAGTTCAAATATATAGGTAATTTGAACATTTGCTAAATAATGTATTTGACTTTGGACCTCGCTAAAGAATAAAAATCTAATTATGGTAATTGTGCGAATGAGTGTGTGGTTATTATGTAAATATTTTAGAATGTAATCAAAGCATAGTGTAAATAAAATTATTCTTACAGTTATGTATATCGCAGACAAAAACAAGCATTGTTGCCAAACGAACAAATGTATTTTTTTGAAATATTTACTATTTTACGGGCGTTCGAGAGGTAAACACGCTTTCCTACCAAGCATCCGTAGTTTATTAGGTATTAGAAAAACATACTCAAGATAAAATACTGCTTACTTAACATTACTACAACGATGTTTTTAAAGTCAGATTATATGTTTATTGTCGCGTAAATAATTTTGTTGATTTTATAAAACTAGTCCCGAGTCACGCGATATGCCGAAAACCCCTCGAGCCGTAATCCCCCGCGGTTATCGGTGGGGCGGTGTGTCGGAATCGAACCGACTAAAACCACACGGTGTGCGTTACTGCGCCTAAAATAGGAGGGATCCGGGAACAGCTTTTATTAGACGTCCGAACCCCCCTTGCGGCTTCCCGCAAAAGCGCGGGCAAAACCTCCGGGTACAAATCCTTCGTTAAGGATGCCTGTTCAGCGGTACTATACCACCACCACTTACACGACATTATTGTACTGTACTAGCTGTAAGCTATGCTGGAAGTATCACTTGAGACCTCTGTTACGGCCATAGTGTAGATATTGGATAGCACTAACCATTTATAAACTCTTTGTTATATAGATATCTTAGATATCTCTTCACATCCCTCTGTTGTAGCACCTTATATTCCAACAGAAGTTCGCCATTTCTAGAAATAGTACCAATTGTGTTTATTTCCGTCCCTGAAAGTTCCCCCGTTGCGACGCCGCGCCGATGCGCTCAATTGATGCGGGAGGCGCACATATTTACAATTAGCTTTGTTTGTGCGGCTGATAATAATAATTGCTGGACATAAGCCAATGTTAGTATTAATTTTTCAACATGGCGCTGGAGTGGTACGCTGGGCAATTCTACAAGCATCCGCAATTATGTTAATCCGGCTTAGTTTTGAAGGGACTGTGCAATAGGGTGAACGTTCATACGATGCATTTGTTAATGTATAGTAGTCATGTGAAAAACTCGCGGTGTTTTTGTGCATGTGACGGTGTTGTGAGACAATGCAGTTTACGTTGGTAATCGTTGTAAACAAAGTCCAGCTATGTCCGGTGATAGAGGAACCGCTCAAAACAATAGGTAAATGATTCATTAAGAGGTGATTGAACTTTTCTAAGTCCAATAGAGTTGATGTGGAATGTACGCCTAATTAGTGTACTTATTTATAGTGGGTCTTTATAATAACCGTCAGGAACCATGAGCATTAATGTTTTATTTAATATTTACTGTTTGAGTGCCTACAATATTATTGTACTCATTATGTTGTTGGCTTCTTCTAATTCGTAATAGGGTATTTTACTCTATGAATATAATTATCAAAAAACATAACATAAAGATAGGTTAGGCAATATCGAATGGGAAAATGTAAGTTTCAGTTCATAAATTAACAAATAAAATTTTACTACTTAATTTTACTTTATTTACAACTAAGTTTTCAGTTTTTCTATCTGTTCTACAAATGTGCGGAACGGAAACCGCCATGACGTTACTCCATCAAGTCAGTAAAAAACTAATACTTTATTCTTCCCGTGTATTTGACTGAAATATACATGGACAACGATTTTTGTGTGGCATAAACTACAAATCTTTCAAGCTTTTTGTTTTGCCAAATTACACATCGATGTATGATGTATTGTTTTATCTCCACCATTAACCATAAGGATAGTAACTCATTTTAAAATTGACAAATTTGCAATAATTTACGGTTTTACTGCCGACATGACGTCATGACAAACAAGCAATATGATGTGCTTAGTTGTCAATTCGTACAAAATTTGTTGACAGATTTAGTGCGAAACGACCCTTTTTAAAATTAATATTTTTTTAGTTGTCGATTCGCACAAACTGAATTTAATTTATTAGTATGCACATCGACACCTCTAGAAAATTGTGGTGCGACAAGTAGTTTTGACAGGAGGGCGTAAAAGTAATAAAATAAAAGAAATCAGGGCTACCACCCAAAAATGTATTAATATTATGTCATAGAATTTGGGAAGATTCGATTCATTGCCCATGCACAATTACGATAACATCAGGTGCGATAATGACCGCTTCATGGCCTATTATAATTAAAATGATAGGCCAAATGCAAATTGGACTAATGTTTCTAAACCATGGCATTACCTTCCTTAATAGTTTAGAATATTTTATGAGTTAGTAAACGAAAAGTTAGTTAAGTAGTAAAAAAAAAAAAAATTATTAACATGTTACCGCCTCCGGACGATTCCGGAGACAACAATCCTCCCGCTCCTGGTAAGAAATTTTTTCAATGGTTTTCTTGGTACCCCGAAAAATCCTCGAATCTGAAACTTGCGTTACACATGTACATAATAGCTGAAATGGGTATATGGACCATGTTCACAGTTTATCTATACTAATGTTATAATTTGGTTGAACGCGCCAATCTCAGAAACTGGTTGGAATTGAAAAATTATTTTAGTGTTGCATAGTCCATTTATCGAGGAAGGCTAAATAACATCACGCTACGACCAATAGGAGCTGAGCAGTGACCATAAACCCTGGCGAAACTGCATAATAAACCTAAACAATATACAAATAAAAACTAATACCAACAAAAAAAATCTATACACTGTACGCTGACGTTCCCCCATAAAAATACCAAATCTTGTATTTCAACACTTTATACATAGCTCCTGAATAAACAAACTAAAAATAGTATTAACTAACTATGTGCGCTATCCCCAAGCTTCTAGATGCGAATGTTTTGGCAAATATGTTTAACCTAGAATCATAATCGGGGTGAATCATAATGAGCTCAATCTACAATTCTACGTAAATAACACGAGCACGTTATAACTGCCGTTAAACCGGCGCACAATAACACCAGCTGGAGCACATATGTGGTAACACCACACAATATTGTAAGTGACATTCTTAACCATCTGAATAAACGTAATTGAACAATTTCTATCAACCCATTGCCCTTATCTACTACTTGTGACTCGATGGACAAATTCGAGACACAATTGACCGCAAATGCTAATCATTGTTATAATGTTTTTAAATTTAATGCACGCAGCGAACTTAAATTTATTAATTTATTGTATGTACACATAATTAGATTATTGTGTCTGAAAAATGAGGTCGGAAATGTATCTTTTAAAATTAGAGATTATCGGCGTCTTTATTATGGGTGACAGACATTCTAAATTGAAACTTACATTCAATGTTACTTTATGCAATTATTTACTATAAAAGTTTAAGTAGATAAATCGTTAGCCCTTTTTATTATTCTACTACAACTACATATGTAATAGCTAAGGGTTCCTTCTAATAAAGAGGTTGCGGCTTCGGTACCGACGACGTGAACCTACTCGTAACAACAATACGTAACTCTCGTTTCCAGTAGTCTGTAAACAAGAAAAACGTATGATGAACGAATTAATCATTGATCAAGTTAAGAGTTGCCTGAGATCATAGTCGTTAGTCGGCAAGCTTATAGAAATAACTTTCTTTGACGACTGAGACTTCAACTTCCTATCAACTTGGATGAGAATACCTCCTCCCCTTAATAAGGCACGAGCGCGACTTCTTGGCCCATTGACCGGCTACCTTGCTTAACTCCACCAAATATCATATACAAACGTTTTCTGTCCCACAGCCCTTGTGGTTACGGTTGGACGCGAACGGTCATCTGTTCTCGATCAAATCGACAACTCCAAAAGAATCCAAACACTGCAAACCTGTTGGGTCACTGTTAGTTTTTCTAATCGAGGGAAGGGGCAGCCTAAAATGTAGGCCACACTCGTCTTCGCAGAATATTTACCCACTACCAACAAAACTGCCTCCAAATAATAAAAAATATCTTTATTTTTTAAGCCAATTACTGAAACATTTTACTTTCGCTGTAGTGGTAACTGATATATATATTATAACACTTATGCTAAAGGTGTTGGGAAGCTAACAAAAGTAAAATGAAATAGTATGAATCATAAATAAGACATAATATACTAGATACCTAGTAGGTACACGAATTAAACCAAATAAACCGCACTCTTAGTAACTTCACCTTTATTTATTTAAATTGTTATTTTCTATAACCCAGTCATCGTAACCAATATTGACTATTAAATTGACGTCAATCGAAATGGGAAAAATATATTCCAAAGGATGAATAAAATTGAAAGAATGAACCCGCATACTTTGTTTTTGTGTTATATTAACAATGTATCAGAAATGATGTCAAGCACTTAATAGCTGGATGGAAACGCTTGGCTGCAACGCCCTATTTGTTGCATTCTTATCTCAAACTTGTAATATAGCGGCATGAATCATAATATCTAGGCGGCCTAACAATGAACTCGACTGACGAGGCGCGCCGCGCGGTTTCTAAGATCTCACCATTCTTGATACCGAGACATTACTGACCGGACATAAATCGAAACTTGTTATGGACCTGCTGTTTCGTTATTTACATTTGCCTCCATCAGATAATACCATCTAATAAGGTTACCGGCTTTCGCTTAGTTCAATTGTTTTAATTTATCTAAATTTGGACGTGCTTGTCCCTGTCATCTAAACGAGTAAGATGGTATATATGTAGGTACCCCCTTAAATTGCACCAATATTTAATAAAAACATCTGGACACATTACATAATACTGTGATAAGACCTGCTGGGCAGTGTACTTGTTTATTTAAGGGAAGATTAAGACTGGCGCTAATAACCTCAGACCTGTGGTGAAATCACGAAGTGACTGTGTTTCACGTTCCCACCTTCAGGAACGGTTAATTTCTTTCTTGAGTAGATCTCGTTCAGAGACCAAACGAAAGATTTTTGTTTACATTTCGGTTATCTTGTGATATACATCTGGGAAGCAGTCTTTGTTGAGGAAGTTTGGTAGGGTAATTCTGTCGAAATTCGTTGAGATTTTTTCTTAGTTGCTGCCATCAATTTGATTGGTACGTTTATGAACAACCCAGCAATCACAGAAGTGAGTTCTTTCACCATAGATATACATAATAGTGATTATAATTTCTGTAGCTATAAGTGCATCAAAAAGTAAATATGATAAACTAATATTGCCCTATATTAATGAATGTCGGTCATTTACATATCTACGTATTAGTAACTAGCATGCCAGTGGTTATCTTTATTGATATTACACGCAACAACATGTGTTGGAATACGCATTTTACATTCTCCTTTGTGTATATTAAGGCCTTTACATGATTTACTTTTAATATTACGTTCTTTAATTATGTCATTTATTTTGTGGTTACTATTAGCACAGATAAGATAATAGTTATTATTATTCCTCTTTATTCATCTTAACACTTATAAATTACATTTTTAAATATGTACAAAACAATATATATATATATATATATATATATATATATATATATATATATATATATATATATATATATATATATATATATTTAAAAATATAAAAAATAGACCACCGACATCAGGTACAGGGACCAAGACACCGGTGGTTAGGGCTCCAAAGACAGGAACCTCCTCACTATACGGGCCGTGTCGAGGAGGACTGCCTTCTGCATCAGTTCCTTGATCCAGCCGTCTAACGCGAGCCTCCTAAGGTGTTGATCGAGGCTTTTGGCTATCAATCCATGAGCAGATATGACAATCGGAACAATGATCGCCGAATCGACATTCCACATATCGACAATCTCGGGGGACAAATCCAAATATTTTATTTGTTTTCTTTTTCAACTTCACGAGATTCTCGTCATGAGGAACAGCGATATCGACAATCATTGCACGGCGCTCTGATCGATCTATCACCACTATGTCAGGTTTATTGGCAACAATAGTTCTGTCAGTGATGATAGATCGATCCCAATACAATGTGGCACGACCATTTTCGAGAACTGGGTCGGGCACATACCTGTAATATGGCACCTCTGAATGCACAAGATTATATCTAAGGGCAAGTTGTTGATGCACAATCCTGGCAACTTGGTTGTGTCTGTGCAAATATTCACCGTTGGCAAGACGAGAACAACCGGAAATAATATGCCTGATAGATTCACCAGGACGGTGGCATGCCCGACAGATGTCCACCGTACCGTCTTTCAGGATATATTTCCGATAGTTTTTCGTCATAACAACTTCGTCCATAATTGCAAAGACAAAACCTTCGGTTTCACCAAAAAGATCACCAAACCGTAGCCAAGATATAAAGGGTCTTTCAACAAGGACGGGTCGATGTTAAAATTTAATAAAACAAGATGTGTGTGAGATATTAACGAAATTTATTTTTTATTTGAAAGGCAGAAATAGAAGAAATTTTTTAATGACTCTGCTGCATAGATCCGGCTGAATCAGAGCGATGGCCTGCGTTATGTTGGTTTTCAGGGCAACGGTCGATTGTGGCTTATTGGCATAGACCTGCGACTTCAGAAAACCCCACAAGAAAAAGTCTAGTCGGAGTCAAATCACACGATCTTGGTGGCCAATTCACGTCACCTCTGCGAGAGATAACCCTACCCTCAAACCGTTCATGCAGAATGTCCATTATGTCGTTCGCTGTGTGGCTGTGTGGCAAGTAGCCATCTTGCTGGAACCACATGTTGTTCACGTCCATATTGTTCAATTCAAGCCAAAAGAAATTGTTTATCATTGATCTGTAGTTTTCGAAGAAGTACGGACCAATGACCAAAATCCGCACCAAACAGTAACTTTTGGTCAGTTGGATCTTGTACGGATGCAGGCCCAAGTCCCGAAGCAAAATTCTCCAAGTTGAAGTCTGCGAAAGGCTGAGTTCTTGTGCACGGCGAGAAATCGACTGCCTCGGAGTCCTAAACACTCTCACGTACAGCGGCGATGTTCTCGGCCGATCTGGCGTTCCTTTGACGTAAAGGTGTTGGTTGGTTGTTTACCGAACCGGTCGTCTTTGACGTAGACTTTGAAGGGCCACCGCGTCTGCCGTAAAATGGGCGCCATGCGCGCAACGTTTGCACTAACGAACACTCATTTTGATAATAAAGTTTAACCGTGTAACTTGCCATGGTGATTTGGCATCAGTGACTTAATAAGAAAAAACAGATTTGACAGATGCCGCCAAAACAAAATGGCCGCCACAGATTATTAACATCGACCCGCTCTATTTGAAAGACCCTTTAGATGCTTTAAAGTCTATATCAAGCCCATTTAGGGCCCGATGAAAACGACCATGGAGCTCTTTGCCCTTCCATACATCCCTGCGATCATTAGTACTAAGTATTACAGACTTGCGCCAGTTCTCTTTAGCCAGAGCGAGCGGAGTGAGTCTACATTACAATGCACTCCCACATCAGTATGCAGAAAATATTCTCTAAGGTTGTATATCTCGCGATTATGTAGGGTTTTAATGTTTAAAAGTCCACGACCCCCAAACTTTCGCGGGATATACAACCTCATTACTGATGAACGTGGGTGGTGCATTCGGAATGCAGTCAGCAGTGTACGGACTCTCCTGTCAAGGGCCATCTAATTCGGTCTGAGTCCATCTAAGTATACCAAAGGAATACAGCGAAACCGGTATGACACAACGGTTGCAGGCACGAATCTTGTTACCCCCCGATAAAAAACTTTTTAGTACTTTTTTCAGGCGGCCAAAAAAACGCTCCTGCAACGCTTGTTTCATATCAGATTCGGGTATTCCCAATGACTGTGATATACCCTAGATACTTGTAGGTTTCGGTGGCAGACAGAGATCTGAGTCATCTGAGACATCTAAGGTGTGTGGAATCTGAGAGTTCCATCCCCTCAGATTCCACAATCCTGCCTCTTTTTACATGCATGACTGCACATTTATCCACACCAAATTCCATCCTGATACATTTACTAAAGGTTTCAGTTACCTCAAGTAATTGTATCAATTGGAAATTGTTGCAGGCAAACAGTTTCAAATCATCCATGAAAAGGAGGTGGGATATAACCTGACCTTCTTTCCGTAAACGATAGCCTAGCCCTGAACGCTCCAGTAAAGTGCTGAGAGGATTCAAAGCTAAGCAAAACCACAAGGGACTCAAACTGTCACCCTGAAATATACCCCGCCTGATCTTAATATACTCGCCGTAACCCTGAGACCGCCGACATCCTGGATAGTAGAGCACCGTTCTCCATTGCCGCATACATGCCTTCAAGAAAGTGCATAGAGTTGTATCTACCTTGTACAACTCCATCACTCTCAAGAGCCACGTATGCGGTACAGAGTCATAGGCTTTTTTGTAATCTATCCAACATGTCGCCAAATCCTTTCGATTACGACGAACTTGTTGGTTAATGGTCGTGTCAATAATAAGGAGCTCTTTAGTGCCACGGGCCCCACTTTTACATCCATTCTGAGAGTAAGCCATAATAGTATTGTTAGTTATATGAGATGTTATCTTCACTCTCAGAATAGACGTAAGTAATTTATAAAGTGTGGGTAAACACGTTATAGGTCTATAATTTTTGGGATCCGTGGCACTACCAGACTTAAAGAGCAGGTGAGTTACGCCTGTGGTCATAAAAGTCGGAAGCGAACCTGATTCTAAGCATGATTGAAATTGAGATGCCAATCGTACGTGTGAGCTACGGAGCCACTTTAACCAAAAGTAATGAAGTCCAACCAGTCCCGCTGATTTCCAGTTCGGCAGCGAACGAACTGCATAACCTATATCAGTATTCGATATTGTTATTGGCTCCATGGTATCAATCGACTCACACGAACGTTCGACATCTCGCATCCAATCACCCTCTGTGTGAGTGACAGGCATCGCCCTGATATCACGCCAAAAGGTATTCGTAATTTCAGCATCTGGGAAATGTGTGTCACTCACTAAATCAGGCTGCTCCCACCTTCTATAAACTCACCTCTCATCCCTTTAGAATGAACGATTCTGAGTATATCGGTCCACTCGTTTTTTGTACCTTCGTATACGGTTTGCCCATGCATAAACTTTCTGTTTCAGAAAGTCAATGCGCTCTGTGACTCGCGCTGCATAATTACAGGAACTGATATCAGTTCCCGAAAAAGCCCGGTTTACAAAACGCATTACTCTCGGGCGCGTGTTACGCGATCTGAAACAGATAAGCTTGCCAATGAGTGCCCTCGCCTCAGCGATACGACGTTCAATCCTGCACTGCCACGCCGGAGCAGCAAGCTTTGATCGAGTAGCGGTATCATTTTCTGGAAATTTAACACCTGCTACTCGACATGCTGCAACAGCCGCACAGTACAGAATTGAGTGTGTATTACTGAGATCTGTGCTTTCTTCTAAATAAATACCTAATATAGAATCAAGGTACACACACTAGCGATTTATTTCGTTTATGCATTGGCAAACGCGGTAAACGAGGTCTGTTGTCATAACTCATGGTCCGATATTCTCGAATAGCACCTTCCAAAATGTTCCTTAGTTGTTCATTGTACTGAGTACTTACAGATGAAGTACCACTGTCCTCTCCACCCTTAGCTGGGTAAGGTCGTAGCAACCCAGAAATTGATTGTCACACTGTTTGTGAAGGGGGAGAAGTAACAATGCTATTCTGCAAGTCCAAGCGTAGCCTATCAAGCACGGAGTTATCCAACAAATGACATCGTTGAATAGCCCGTACTTGATCCGATAGCCTTTGTGCCGTAACGTTAACAGCTGGTTCAAGTTCCTGAAACAGAGACAACATACGATTACGATACACAGTGAGGTTAGTTCCTCCCTCTGTAACCACAAAATATGCTCGCATGACGTTCTCGTTTATAGAGGATGTCCATTTCATGCGATGCACATTACCACCGGTACGGGGGCCCGCGGGTGTTGGCGACGTCGGCGGAGAGAAAAACTCGTCACTCGATGTTGAGCTCGACGCATCCACAGCGGCCGGTATGCTTGATGCCGTTTCCGGGGGCCGGGCGGCGGAGCTGAGCGACGAGTCCGGGGATGTTAAGGGTGCAGTCCTTGCTCTGGATCTTGTTAACATTAGCAGTCATATTCTTCTTCTTTTAATTCAATGGCTCCATCGTTTATCGATGATTTCAATTATATTAGACATGACGTTATAAACACCATGTCGTACTCATATATTTTTGATTTTTTACATATTTAAAACTTCCTTTTCATATGAATATTTATTTATGGTATAAATTTTTTTAAATACTATTGAAAATATATATAATTGGATTTGTAAATACAGAAAAATAAAAATATTGGATAAGAGGTGAAAATTTTACGCTTGCCATATTATAGTGTTGCCAGTTTATATTTATTTATTGACATCACCATTCCCCATGACGACAATCTCTTAAAAGCCGAAAAAGATAAAAAAATAAAATATTTGGACCTAGCCAACGAGATTGTCGACATGTGGGATGGTGATGTCAATAAATAAAGATAAACTGGCAACACTATAATATGGCAGTCGTAAAATTTTCACCTCTGAATGATGATGAAATGATGAAGGAGTCTCGTCCCGTCCCGTCAGGTCCAAATGTAAAAGGGGATCCTCGAAATGCACGTGTGTTAGCACTTTTTTTACTTGTTTTATATAAGAGGATGTAGATGAACTAAAATTTACAAGTAAGTGTTGGTTCTCAAAGGGTACAGTTTCTCTCTCTCCCAATACGTTCCTCCGACTGTCACACTCACGGGGTTACAAATCTGCGACAGATAACTAGATCTACCATGGTTATCATGCTCTAAATTTTTAACGAAGATAATATATATGTTACAGTTAAAACTCAGCAACACTGACAAAAGCAGTCAAAGTACTTTTGACCGCAAACTCTCGACAAAAGTAATTTTTACTGAAACAAAAGTCAAAAGTAATTCTTCCCAATGGAGCTGGTTAAAAGTATTTTTAGGTTAAGTTAGATATTTTTATGTAAATTCTAACCAGTTTAAAGTGAATTGTGACTGATGCTATAGTAGGATGGTATAGTGGCCAGTGGCTATAGTGGCCATCATTTGAAATAATTAATAAATATTTAATGATGATTCCTCCACCTCCAACTCGGATCGACTGAGACGAGCTTTCGCGGTGCAGATAAAACTCAACTTTTCGATTTATTTTGAACAATAATTTTCATTCAGTAATTGATTTCTTTAGCTTTTTGTGTTTTTAAAGAGATTTCAGGTAAACTTTTTTGGCTTTTAAAATCAAATTTCGTAACTGATTTCATTTTATAATAATTTAATTATATTCACCTCGCAGAATTCTGATTTTTTATTACCTGTTTACAGTACCGGGATTATCTTTAAACAATCGCGAAGTCCTGGGATTAGTAAAAAAAGAACCGGGTTCGAATTCCCTACAAAAAATGTAATAATAATATAAAATAACTTTTTTAAATGTATTTTACTCTCGTTGTACTAATTTGATATATTACACGTGTCAATAATATCTGATTGTAATGCATCTCCTAAGAAACAAAGTAACTTAAACTATAAAGGAAGGCATTGCCATGGTGTAGAATCACTAGTCCAATTTGCATTTGGCCTATCATTTTAATTATAATAGGCCATGTCGCGGTCATTATCGCTCCTGATGATGTTTTTGTAATTGGGCTTGGGCAATGAATCGAATCTTCCCAACTTTTATGATATAAAATATTAATACATTTTTTGGGTGGTAACCCTGAGTTCTTTAATACTGTTACTTTTACAGTGGGTGAAACTAAGACGCCCTTTGCAACCTCCTTTTTTTTGGGCGTGTGGAAACTCCCTCGGGCCGTCACCCCACCAGGGTTTTCGGTGGGCGGTGTGTTGGAATCGAACCGACTAAAACCACACGGCGTGCCGTACTGCGCCTTAAGTAGGATGGATCCGGGAACAGCTTTTATTAGGACATCGGGAACCCTTTGCAACCTCCTTAACTTAACCTTATTAAAAAAATAAGGATAATAATAATAATAGTTTGTGTTTTCTGAAGTTTAACCTGCTTGGTTAAAGTCACTGCGCCGCTCCTAAGCGTCATAGCATAATGTTACATAGCCTATAATTTTTCTCAATCAATACTCTATCCAATACAAAAATAATAATTCAAATCTGACTGATAGTTCCAGAGATTTGTGCATTTAAACAAGCAAACAAACAATCAAACAAAAAAAAGCTCTTCAGCTTTAGATCCCCGAAATACACACGTGAGTTAAACCACATAATCTTAATTAATACTCTAAATACCACTCACGAAAGTTTTTATTCGAATATAAATATTTATCTCGTGCAATCTTTCATCATACCCTTTTCTTAGAACTTTCATCAGTAATTTTATTTTTGGGTTTATGAATTGTGGTTTTAGTAATATTATTCGTAGCTTACACCACAGATATATTTTAGATTTTCCTATATTTATTATTAGAGCTATTCGTAAATTCGACTTTGCTGTCCCCCAATGTATCAATTTAAGATCTTTTGTGAGCGGATCAGAGTATTGTATAGTATATAATTAGCCATATTGTATAGTATATAGTAAAGGTTTTCAGAAAATCTCATTAATATCGTGTTTCTACAAAGCGAGGTCTAGTTATAATTTTTTATTTAATATGGTAAAAATAAAGCTCTGGAATACGGTCTTCCACTAAAATTCCCACTTTTTATCTAAATAGTCGCAACGAAATTTTATCAATAACAAGAATGATACTTTCATCTTTATTTTTGAACCATATTGGAAACAAAACCAGTACTCATAATTTTATTTACAGTTTGGTTTATTTTTTCGAGTGCATGGAACATAAAAATGTTTCTTATAAGAGTTTTCTCATTGCTGGCGATGTAGTAATTTAAATTAGATAGCATTTTAATTTAGCAACTAACTTACATACACATACATTACACTGTATAAAATAAAATCAATATAAGCTAATACAAATTGCTTTTTAATGTACGGTATTAAAAAAAAAACAAATAAATATGTATTGACTGTAATAATATGTTACAATATTTTACATAATTGATGCTTCGTATGAAATTAACGCCCCCTCCATTAACTCTGAAAAAACGACATGCTAATCTAATAGGGGTTATCTGTTCAACACATTACATTGCATTAAACAATATATAATTTAATATGCATTAAAATATTAATTTGTAGGTCGACAACCCTAGTCAATTATTGTGAGTCCCTGGCGAGCGAAGTAACAACAAACCTACTATCATACGTCAGTATAACCATCAACTCTGAGAGGTTCACAACTCAGTTAGTATGTGATCAAACATTGTGATGTCGACACGTGGCCGCCGTTAATTGTATTTATTGTGATAAAAAATGAAGTTACTTTAGTGTTGAAATATGTACATAGCTAACTTCTGTGTCTATTCATTGTGCATTGCTCGCAACCGTGTTATTAATTCAAAAACCTTGATCTCGTGTTAGAGGGCGAAATTACGTAATTGTGAATTGTGATGGATTTGCGACGCGACACTATGAAGCCTGCCAGAAAGTGTGATAAAATAACTAAAATTAAACACAAGTTAATAAAAAGACACAAATTATGTAGGTAGTTACATTACCTGTTAATTTATTTCGAACATTATCGCGATAAATACTTTAAGAGCGTAGGTTTTAAACTATTTTGAGTCTCACTATTTGTTCGAGTTTACAAAACCTGGTCGCAGCCAACTCCCACACACTTCTTCAAGGCCTCTGATCCAATTAATCAGCGTTTCGACTTACGGCGATAATACAGCTTCGACAGGATGTTTGAAACGAATACATTTCTAGTGGATTTCTCAGTTCGTACGTTGCCTTTTTCACGCCGCCTTAAGCTTTGGATAATTGGTGATTCGCTGTGAATTGATAGTAACAAAAAATGGATAATTCACTATATTCTGTATTGCTGTTTACAAGTTATGTAGGTATGTTTAAAGTTACAAATCAAAAAACACAGGTGGAAATTAGTTACACATAAAAAGCATTTTTTTATCATTCAGTGACGAAAATCACCAATTAGTCAAGGTTAACCAAATATTTACACGACAAAAGAGCTAGCTTCTTACTATACGTCTGCAGTTGTAATTGCTTTGATAAGAGGTACTGCGCTTGTCAGTATATGTTGATACTTATAATTTATGATTTAAAATTACTGAGAAACGCAATCAGTTTCATTATTGTAACAACTCTCCGTGACAAACATGTGAACAAGACACTTGAAACTTAAAACAAATACATTGCAGTTTAATTTGCAGTCATTGCTTTAAATTATATTGCCAATTGCAATTCTATGAAGCTATTCATCATTCACGTGTCACTTCAGGCTATCCTTCTTTACCATTTTTAAGTTGCAAGTAGGTTGTAGGTGTACAAAAGTAACAGCTTTGTGTATTTAAAGCTTTCGCTAGTGAAATTCGTTGTATATTTTGTAATTTGACTAAATGGTTTGATAATTATGTTTGTACAGATGAGCACCGGACCGCGGGTGGCAGTTGGGAGGAGCCAGTAAGCGCCGTGCGGAACACACCGCTCCGGCGCTCGCAGAGGCTCAACTCGACCCTGGACTCGAGGTAAACAATGATTCACCACTATAACTTGTTTGTCAAAATTTCAACTAGTACTGGTTTTTCCATAGAATAATAGGTACATTCTCTGAAATCGAAAATAGTCAGAGAATATTAGATAAAACTAAAACTTAATTTATGAGATTTAATAATTAGCTCTCAAATGTTTCAAACCATGATTCTTTATAGCAGGAAGAAGACCAGCACTTTATTTAATTGTTCTACTGCTTTTAAATATAAGAAATAAAATAAAAATTAGGGCCCATTCTTAGAAGGCTGCTAAACTGCTGAAGACCAACACGCTAGCCATATTTCTATTTAGTCTTGAAACCTATTTGTAATATATTCGTGTACTAATTGCTATATAACCAAGGCTTCGGTCTCCTTAGATTAAACTTCTCCACTTAACTTCGTTCGTGATAGCTTCTTGGTTTGGTAGAAATATGCGTGATTGTTTTCATGATTTTTTCAAGGAAGATTATAGTTTCGCGGAAATCGTTAAACTCACAACTCGACTGAGAGCAAGGTTCATTGTTGCGTTGTACGAATTAGCAATGTTGCTTTATACGCGACAGTGTTCTTGGTAACAATTATATACCGTATAAATATCTAAACATTACATAGCTTGTGGTACTAGCAGGTTTTTTAGGGTCATCTGGCACCAATCGATACCAATGCACTTAACTATTGGATTCTTTTCCATTTATCGATCCTAAGAGTATAACTAAGGTTTTACTTTAGTGTATTTTTTAATATATAAAGAGAAGTATATCTCAGGGACCACCAGTCCAGCTCTCACAAGTAAAAGCTACAGTCACTTAAAATACAGCAATACTTAAAACAAAATTTATTCATCAGCATTAAAGTTCAGTATTATAAATGTATGTTAGACGGTGCAATAAAATACAGAAAGCCGTTTCGTTGATGTCAGAACAAAGTGTGATTGATTGTAGTTTCAGAATTGGAACCAATTCTCGCCTTTTAGGAGGGTGTTTAAAACTCATGTATTTATAGGCAATATAATTATATCTCTTAACACGGGTGGGTGCTTCAATGGTTGTTTGAAGCACCCGTGTTAATACTATAATACCCGTAATTAATATTAGGAGTTAAATTAAAGGAACCTTAAGTGAAAATTATACCTTGACTCGGTCATTACCATACGTTTACATTAGTTAAAAAGGAATAGTATAAAATATGAATTTAAAATGAAAATATAAGCTTTAGCCGAAGACAGAGCAGGGCGGATTTAATCAATTGATACCGACTAACTGGAGAAGTAACTCCACTCTACAGGAGATCGCTATATCGTCGATCGATTAACCAGCATTGCAGAGGCTGTTCAGATATATCTCTAAAATATAATACGTACATAGGCTAGCCGTGAGTACATAGTGCTGGCCGAAACATAAGTACTTAAAACTTTATAAACAATGATGACAATTCGCGACTCACTCCCGCATGCGACTTCCCGTCGCTAAGCTGTGTGGTCCAGGACCGCTGAACAATTAGCGAGCGCGGAGCGTCGAGCCAATTAACACAAATTTCCTGTGTTCAAACTCCAGAGGCCAGCTGAGGGCACTGCCTCCCGCGACAAAATGATCGTTCACGCTTTAGCGGATACCGTCTATTGTCGTTTAAGATTCAATTATTCGCACAATGTACAAGTATTTTGACGAAATATCGCAACACTACAATATGAGTGTTCTAGATCAGAAAACAAAGCTGATAATTACAGTATTGTAATTTTTTGAGTACGATTTTAAAATTTAAAAGATCACAAAAAATTTTAAAATTTTTTTTTTTTAAATTTAGTGATCTTTTCAATTTTAAAAAGGTTAGCTTGTATCTTAAATTAAGCAAACTCTTCAACTATATAACATTAGTACAAATGGATGATGTAGGAAGAAAGAGGTAAAACATTAGCATTTTGTCTGCAAACAATACTCGATTCATTTTCGATTTTAATGCAAAAATACTTCTGACCTTTGTTAGGCCAAATCGATTTGGCTTTATATTGCAGGAAAGTAGTTTTATTGGGAACAAGATATAAGATTCAATGAGTCCGTCGGCCTCAATTGCTCGATTGCATGGACACTAATGTACATTGTACATACAGTATTTTATTGTCTAATAAGCGCATTTGCTGTCATAGAACGTACGTAATCAGAACCTCTATGTTCAATTCCCATAGTAAATTGAAACCAAGTAACCTACCAAATAATCGACCTCGAAAAAAATTTAAAATTACATATTCGTTGCGTAATTCATTAGCCATACTTCAAAACTAATATCTTTTAACCACGCAAGCTAGTTGCTGGGTTACGGCCTATCGTGGACGTTTTAGCAATCTGACTTGTGACATTCTACACATATAAGTAGATAATGTTAAAAATTAATGTCAAGGACTTTCAGGTGCGATTTACATCTTGTGGGCATAATGTAACGCTAACTTGGGAAATGTCAAAGTCTTTGGAACAGAACATTGTTGTTCTAATTCTTAATATCAGACACAAATAAACGGCCTTGATCGTACTATATCGCCCTGATACGTTAAAGAATTCTTAAACTGTTGGTAGAGGTTTGAATTTCTACAAGGCAGATTTTCACCTCTCAAGAGACACACGGATGCTTCAGTGTGCCTCCCTTTATGTGTCTATTAATATTACCAAATTTTTCGTCTTTAGATAAAAATCCACAGGGATCTACAATCTGGGCGTGTTTCAGAAAATTTGCACAAAAAAAAATTGTTTTAATTTAATTGTGATTAAGTTAATTGCGTTTGATAATTAGTAATAAATTTTAATAAAGAAATACTTTAGAAATTTCCAAAAAAGTGGTTTAAAACTGATGTTCCCACTAAAGAATTCCAATACGTCACAAAGTATACAGTCTTTTTTTACATTACAAAATTATCTTTGTTATATCAATATGAACATAATAAACTTCTTAATAAAATATAAACACCATCATTACCATCAGATATGTAAGTGCTATTATGTAATTACTATCCATACGCTACATTTTGGTACTTTACACTTCAAAATAATTAAATTTCTGTGACACGCAAGAAACATACAATAAATATATATGTATATAGTAAATTTAAACACAGTTTCACCTTTATATACCTTTATAATTATTTAATAAAATGGTCTTTATTCTTAAATCACAGAATTATTAGGACATGTGACGTAAGGGGAATTGAAAGTCACGTTTAGGATATTAGGTATGGTCTACAAAGTACTGCCTTAATTTAAATCAACTATGGTAAATACAATAACTAAATAACCTTGCAAATATTACTATCACTGCTCGCCACTAAGACAAATAGAACAAATAAAATATATATTTTAAAATAAACAACTTTAAAACCTTAAGCACGGCGTAACGTGAACACTTTTTCATTGATATATTTCAAACTAAGTTACTAAAATAAATAAAATGGCGATTGTCAATACCAAAGAAAATGTTACGAGAATTCAAATACACTATTTGTTCCAAAAGGATTATTATTACAGTTCAAAAAAAATACCGTTAGTCCATTGAAAAATTACATTTGGGGTTGCGTTTCTTAGAGGACGCAATTTTATTTTTTTGATGTGTAGGGGGGGTAAGTGTAAAGCTAAAATCAAGTTTGTGGGGTCGCCACCCTTGTCCCACGGCGAGAATTATAATAACAAAATAAAAAAATAAATAAATAACTGATGACACATTATTAGTACCCACGTATAAAATATGTATAGTTAAAGAGTACTGAAAAATAGTACTCACTTCGGAGCGCTGTAAAACCTTAGCTATTGACTTAATGAAAAAATGTTGCTAATAAAAGTTGTTCCTTAAAAAACGATCTACAAAAATGGTCTGATATCGTTTTTTCGTAAAATGATAAAAAAAAAGTTATATCAAAAAATATAAATTTTTTTCTCGAATTTCTGAACATTTTCACTTATAACTTTATTATTTATAGTTCTACGACAAAAAGTTACTAAACCAAAGTTATAGAGAATTTAATTTGCAACAAAAAACGTTAACAAATTTTTTTTATCAGATAAATAGTTTAAGAGATATATCGTAAAAACCGTTTCAACCCCTATTTTCAAGATGGCGGCCGTGGGACAAGGGTGGCGACCCCACAAACTTGATTTTAGCTTTACACTTACCCCCCCCTACACATCAAAAAAATAAAATTGCGTCCTCTAAAAAACGCAAGGTAAGGCCTAAAAAATGTAACATTTCAATGGACTACGTAGCGTTGTCGGAATTTCCACCTTACGGGATTTCGTAGGACAACACGAAATTTATATTTTATTGATGTTTTCGACCGTTGCTAGCTTATTTTAGAGGGGAAAGTAAGAATTTAAGTACGATTCTTTAAGGTTAATAAGCACATGGACATACGTAAAAAAAAAGGTTCAATTATGTTTATCATGTTTTTCCACACTGGTTCTCTCCCACTAGTCAAGTTACATAATGTTGATATAGGTGTATCAGCATTATGTAACTAGAAAAAAGAAGATTTTAATCGTCTTTTACAAGCTTTTATTTAGTTTCACCTGTCCCGATGTTTGTCATCAAATCTTACAAATTAAATTTGATCCACTTACCGGTTACCCATTGAGCTGAAATTTTGCATATATGTCTAAATCGAGTGACAATGTAATATTATGATGACCAGGAGCTGATCTGATGATGCAGCTGGATGATGGCCATAGGAACTCTGTAATGAAACGACTATATAATATACTTTAAGGTAGATTTTTCAAAGAAAAGTCTACCTATTGGTTTTGAACCAGTTGTCAAGTTTCCCAAAAATTTCTTCACAGGAGTTCTAGTTATGATCTCTAGACCCCAAAACAACCGCCAGTTAAAAAGTACATATATATATATATATATATATATGTATGTACCTTAATTTTATCGGCACGATAGAAGTCTCAATTATGCACCGATTGCTTTCAAACTTGAACGACAAATCAACAGGGCAAAAATTAAGGTTAAGTTCGTGAATGGGGGAATATTCCCCAAAGAGGGGGGAATGGGGGGCAGATTTTAAAAATCAGTTTTTTCAGCATAACTTTTTTCCTATGGATTTTTTTTGACCGTTTAACTTTAATAGCATGTCCATAGTAAATACGAACATTTTTTTATTATTAACCCTAAATTATTCCATCCTTAACTTAGGGAGGGGGCGGGGAAAACCAAAATTTGTTGGAAAAAAATTCATAGCTCCGAAACTGTGAACATTTTTACAATCGGTAATATTTTTAAATGAAAGCTAATTTTTTTATTTTACTCTACAATGTAGACATTTAAAGTTTTGAATGCGACTTATATTTTTGGAGATAAAAATAAAAAAAACACGAAACCTACCTCTGCGGGCCTGCTGCGGGCCCGGTTTTTTAACTGGCGCCGGTTGTTTTGGGGTCTAGGGATCATAACTAGACCTCCTGTGAAGAAATTTTTGAAAAACTCGACAACTGGTACAAGACCAATACGTAGACTTTTCTTCGAAAAATCTACCTAAAAAGCTTTTTGTTTTGGTAATCTAACCTTTTCTTTGCGTTCCTCTAAATATGTCCATGAGTGTATTCGAACATCGCCTAAAAAAACCGATATATTATCTATACTATACTTTTTACCTCCAAACTTAGCAAGGAGGTCAATGACAAAATCGCATAGCATGTTACCTTATTTTAGCAGTTAATATATTAAGCTATTTCTATAAGTTTTAAATAATACAGGTATTAAGATCATAGCTACTTTATAAGTAAAAAAAATGTACAGCTCGGTATTTTTTTTTTTTATATAATTATGAAAGTCACAGGACACGTCAAATCTACGAAGATGCTTTTTTTCTGAAAAATGGACATCTACAAACCCATAGAGACACAACTTCGTTTGTTATTTTTAAAAACTATTTGTTTTCTTATGATCGCATTCTCTATGACTATACGGCCAATTAGACAGCAGGTGGTTCACAAAACCCTCCGTGGGAAAACATTGCGTGATTGTAAATATTATGTTTAATCAATAATGATCCCTTAGTGAAAGCTAAAACAAAGCGTTTTAAGTATAATTATGAATAATAACAGGCGGTAAACCTTAAACAAAATGTTAAGCGGACTGTTTACCAACAGCTAATATTTCCATATGTTATCTGTATTATCTAATACGCTGTGGTACGTTACTGAGGAATTTATTTTAACATGAGTCAGGGATTGTTTTTATATTCATAACCAATGATTTGATACTTCTCATGTCTTTCTTAAAGAATAGAATAGGAAAATAAATGGCGTTATATAAATATTTGTAATGCAACAGGATCGCGTTCTTGAAATAGCTATATAATGGTGTACGATTGAGAAGTAAAAAATTAAGTAATTATTTACCCTTACAATAATTTATGTAATGACTTAGGTATTTCGTTATAGATTTACATGCACAATAACTTATACCCATTGATTAAACCAATAACTAAAAAATTCAGTGTCTATCTAACCAATCCGTAACGCAATTCATTAACATTGATTGTTTTGTCATTGACTAGAGTTTTTATTTTCTCTAATTGAGGTCAAATGCCTGTTAGCTTTACCACTCGTGATGTATAGAGGAAATAACTTTTTTAGTTCGCGTGTTTGTTAATTAGAAAACATATTTAGCCATTAAAGGCCATTTATATCAAAATAGATTTCAGAAATTTGTAGATTTCGTGATAAAGAACAAATCGAGGAAGACAGAAATAAAACTTTAACTGGAACAGATTAAGTTAGAATTATGGCCCGAACATGATCGCGTTAAGAATTTAAATTCCTCCAAAATATATCTTACACTGAAATTAATCGTTTCTCTCAATTTAACAAATTAGGTGGGCCCTTGAACGTCTGTTTTTCTAAAGGAATGATCCCGATATTCTTAGGGTAGCTTACTGGATTAGACGTTTTATGAGTGAACTCCACAGTAAAAATGTGTTACATTTGCTACCGAACTGTTTTGTTAATGCAAAAGTGGGATAAGTGTCGTATTGTTCTTGCCAGAGAAGAAAGTAGTGTAACTAATAGGTCCGATATAATATGTAGGTAGTATTATATTAAGTAATTTAATGGATTAACTAAATCTGATGTGATTAAATTTATACTCGTATATATGAACACGCTTTTATAAGCTTCACTACTAACTAGCTAACTAATTATGTGAAAAAGTCTTAGAAGACAATTTTAACCTATTTCTAATTGTCTTATCAAAATGAAGTTTTAGGTTTGAATAACAATACTATAATTTAGCATCTTGGAGCTGATCTGATGATGGAGCCAGGAACGAAACTTTTCAGTGGCTACTAGTAAACTCCTCGAGTTTGGGCTCATATGATTCCTTTTGACGAGTCCAGTAGCTTGTTCTTGGTTACGATGGTCTGATGATGACGTGGACAGAGGATGTGGATAGACGAATTTCTTTTTATTTATTAATACGGTTCGCCATTAAAGCGTGTTTTTTAGTTTAACTAAAGTATAATTATTTATTATTAACTTAATATTTTAAATAAGTTTATTTGATTGTAACTTTCACACACCGTGACAAGTAATTGATCGAGCGAGCAAATCATATCAATTTTAAATCAGGCCAAATTTAATTTAGTCTATGTATCTGTACATTCCAACCGGTATGGCTACAGCTTTTCTTGACGAAACTTGGCCATGGTCATATTTATTACAGACTGATTTTCATCATATTTGATAACAACAATAAGTATTAAATTCTTGAACAAAGTCTGAAAATAAAATACACTTTTAATAGATATAGCCACACTACACATTTGCTGTAGTTATCTGTAGTAAACACCATAAAACAAAGTTATAGTTAGACACAATAAAGTTATAAAGGTCACAAATTAAGAAACGAGGGGCGTTTGTGTTCATACTCAACTTATACTACAAAAGTAAAAATACGCAAATTACTCCGTTTTGCTCCGTCTTTAAATCTAATAATTATATTTGACCTGTTGATATTGCATTGCATGCCACTCATAAGATTGCGGTGTCAATGCTGTGGCGCGAATCCAAAAACCACATAGACGACTGCTACTTTTGCTTTAGAAATTAGAATGACTACGGTTTAGGAAAGATCCGTATTTGCCTAGTATAACTTTGTTGAACAATAGTATTTTATTAAAAATAAAATCTGAATGTCCTTACCTGAAAACTAACGATTTAAATATTAAAATCTTTTTTGTATTTTTATGTGTAAAAATATAAAAGCCCGTTTTAATATTTTTTACTGCCTAAATCTTTTATAATTTTTTTACCCAGCTTTAACTCGTATAATGTTGAACAAGTAGTAAAATTTAGTGACGACAGACAGTTATGACTACCTAACTGTTAATTGTACCTACTTTCTTAGAACAAGAAATATAATCTAAAATCTATAATCTAAAAAAAAATTCTATGAGGAGCCTGATAAGGCACGAAGCTCAATCCGGAGAAATATACATAATTACAATATTGCAAAGCCAAAGGTATCTCGAATGCCGTCACGTAAAAGATGGAAGTGAACAATTTCACAGGCGCTTGCATCGTATGTTATTGTATATTAATACTTGTAGTTTATGAACGAAGCAACAGGTGGCGCTCTACAGCTAACGGAAGAATAGTATGTGACCTAACTTTACATTTTACTTCGATGACATGACGCTGTCCATCCTCCTTCCGGCGATCATCTGATTATGTTCCCGATTAAATTACTCCATCCGCGTAGAACATTTTTGATAAAAAGCCGAATGACAACTTCTACTCTACTGATTTTAAGTTTTTTTTTTTTTAAGTTTAAAACTAGTAACGTGGCTCACACATTACTAGTATTCTTGTTAACCCCTCCAGCTAAGCTAAATGCTTGTGTTAGGAGTCGGTTCACTTCGGTAGTGCACTGGGTGGGGTTCGAACCACTTGTTCGCAAGTCCGACGCCTTAGCCATTACGCTACCGCCGCTAATACCTATTTGCTTAGACCTAGTTGTAAGTCTTGTAACTCACATTTTTTTTCCGAAAATGACTCTGTAGGTTTTGTGATATTTTACGATTGGCAATATACCTACATACACTAATATTTCTTTATAATTCATATGTACTTGATAAAGAATCGGGTTTATTTTTTACTTAAATTATTATTAATGAGATGCCTATTTTGTTGCTTCCTAGAATTCAAATAACGACTTGGCAAACAAAATTACAAAAAATTTGTAGCCATTCTCTTCCTACCAACTCACAATTGTTTTGGACACTAGAAAAATAAAACTCAGCTTATTTGAAATAATATTTCACCCAAAAATAATAAAAAGAAATTATAAGGTATGATCAAATACAAGTGATTATTTCAAGGTCACTGCCGAGACAAAATACTCAAGTCTAGAGATCTACTATGAAACCTGTTTGTAAGTCGTCGTAGAATAGAACTAAAGTTTTAAGTCAGACTAGTAAGTGATCGATAAAACTCTGTAACACGTCAATACAACTAACCGCACTCGATAACGAACATCAGACACCTCATTGATTAGATTCGATTGAAGCAATTAGTAGGCCTTAGATGGTTTTATCGGGCCTTACCAGCATCCGTGTGAGGAACATTACCCTCTTTTTGGTGTCCCCGGAGCCTGGTGATTAAAAACAATCATTTACTTCTGTTAAACATAATTAAACAAACGATTATGTTCAAATATATTGCCACTTAAAAATCTAGGTTTATCAAGATTGGAAGTGTACAAAGGCCAACAAAAACAATGAAGTACTTAGAAACTTAACAGGATAATAAAATATGGTAAACGTCCATAAAAGTATCAATTAAATAAAACAGACGACTCACTGTCTGCCAGCAAGCTTATCTGTTGGTTGCAATGACCCGTTTCATAATAATTAATAATTATAAACATTGGTTAAACCTATTGCATACTGTGATAAATAAACCACAAAATACAAACGGACAAGATATATTTTATGTAATGACTACATTTGTGAAACTACGGAAGAAAACAAATAAATTAGGATTTAGTTGCCAGCACTGACTGCCACCAGTCTTAAAAAATGTAAGATTTAGAGGACTGATCAAAAAGCCAACAGCACGGCTTTTCCTCAATAACCGTAAATTTAAAGTAAAGCTCTTTTATAATCGTTGAAGGGATTTTCGAGTCGAGGGGACTCAAAAATTCCTTCAACGATTACAAAAGAGCTGATGATTTTTGAACAGTTGAACAGATTTTCTTGCATTATATTTAAGAATACTCTCGATCAAGTCACCTTTCAAACAAAAAAAAACCGCACTCAAATCGGTTCATCTGTTTGATACACAGACGACAGATACACAGACACGTCAAACTTATAACACCCCTCTTTGTGCCCTTTATAAAGACCAAAGTCATTGACGGAAAGAATATAAAACAAAGTTATTGAGGCTGCGTAAATTCTTTGAAACCTCTTTAGTTCAAGATAGAATTTAATTAGACAATTTTTTGGTCGACTTGTAGCAGAAAATAGATTATTTTTTAGACACAATGTTGTAAAATACAAATATATTAAAGTAGCGGATTCTCTATGAGCGAAGTCCAGTTTATCTCAGTGAAATAAAAATAATCTATACATACAAACATTTATAGATAGGTAGATAGATAAACTCTTTATTGTACAAAACATACAAAACTGTTTAAAGACATTCTTACAAACTAAAAGTAGTGACCTTGTACAATTGGCGGCCTTATCGCGCTCTGCGATCTCTTCCAGGCAACCATTGGATGGAACGAGAGTTTATGTATGGCAAGAGGAGTTGCAGTGTATAATTAAGAATATTATCTAAGTCATAATAATAATAACATATATTTTCAAATACATACAAATAACAATATAGGTACATATATATAAATATATAGGTATATATACACATACACAAATAAATAAGTATAGGTGCACACATATAAATGAACGGGCATCATGAGTCAACCACTCAACAACTCAAGTAATGCTCCTTTGTTAATTTTTTACAATTGGGTAGAGTTTTTGCGAGCCTGATGGTCAGTGGCAATGCATTCCACAGACGGATGGCCTGGACTGAAAAGGATTTATCCATGAAATTCGTAGAATGCGTTGGCATTTTCAGTGTCAAGTTCTCTGAAGACCTAAGATCCCTCGAATGTGTGTTGTGTAAGAATTCAAATCGTTCTTTGAGATAAGGAGGAGTGTTTGGATTGAAAAGTGTACTATATAATAGTGAAAGGATATGGATATTCCGGCGAAGGCGAATGGGTAACCACTTAAGCTTATTTCGATATTCAGAAACATGGTCAAATTTGCGCAATCCAAAGATGAACCTTATACAAAAGTTTTGAAGTCGCTCAAGTTTGTTAAATTGGTCCTCGGTGAGATCAGAATAGCTGGCATCTGCGTAGTCAAGAATTGGAAGAAGAAGGGATTCTGCAAGCGCAATTTTGGTGGTAACCGGTAGAAAATTACGTAATCTTCTCAAGGACCCTGCAGAGGCGAACATTTTTCTACTAACCTCTTGTATCTGCGGACCCCAGGACAAATGTTTATCAATGTATATTCCCAAATTTTTTACTGTATTTGCGATGGGAATAGAAGTACCATCGCAGAATATTTGGGGCAGCTGTGTCCAATCAATTCTGGATGAAATCCTGGAGCTACCGACAACAGTAGCTTGTGTTTTAAACGGATTCACGTTCAATCCATGGTGCCTACTCCATACACAAATATGCTCTATGTCCTTATTTATATTAAAAATAGCTTCTGAAAGCCGCTCCACAGGTGCTTGGGTATAGATCTGTAAATCATCTGCGTAAAGGTGGTAGGACGAAATTATTTTATTGGATATAGAGTTTATAAAAACTGCTAAGAGCAAGGGAGATAGAACGCCACCCTGGGGCACGCCAGCATGCGTAGTACACCAACTTGAGAATCTATCATCAATACGAATACGCTGTTGGCGCCCGCACAGGTAGTTACGAAACCAGTCAACTGCCGTTGGAGATATGTTAAGAGAGCACATTATACCGAGTAAGACATCGAAGTCAACAGTGTTAAAGGCGTTACTCAAGTCAAGCAGCGCCAGCACCGTTAGCTTGCCGTCTTCCATGCCTAACCGTATATCATCCGTAATATGAGCCAGCGCAGTAGTGGTACTATGTCCAGGACGAAAGCCAGATTGGAGAGGATTAAGGAGAGAATTTTTAGAAAGAAATGGACGAATTTGGTTGTAGACGAGGCGTTCGAGAGCTTTGGAGAGGAAGGGTAGGATTGAAATGGGACGATAATCAGAGAAACTGGATGGGTTACACTTTTTTGGTAATGGAGTTACTTGTGCCTCTTTCCATGCCATGGGAAAGGTTCCACTTATTATAGAAAAATTAAATATGTGAGTAAGGACGGGAGTGATTTCGTCCAGGACTGGCAGGATCATGTTACGGCTGATACTATCACTTCCAACTGCGTTGGAACCTATAGAAAGTATACTCTTCTTAACATCACAATCGGATATTTGACTAAAGACGAATATAGGAGAATTCGGAGTTGAAAGAGAAGAAAGATGTTTTAATGTATTTTCTTTTATTGTCCTGTCAAAATTGGACGACGCAGAGAAGTGTCGATTCATCAATTCGATATCTAAATCTTTGGGAACTGTGTTCTGTCGTGATTTTCCAACTCCTAGAGATCGTAGAAATTGCCAAACTTTGGCTGGGTCTCCGTTTTCAACAGAGGAATGGATGTGTTGGCGTTGCGCTTTCCTACAAGCCTTATTACAGTGATTACGGATTGCGACGTATTTCTCCCAGTTCGCACTTGTTGGACATCGCTTGTACCTTGATTTGGCTACCGCTTTTTTTGATAGGATTGATTTAATGTCTTCTGTGAGCCAAGGAGACGGCAGGTGCTTAACTTTTATTTTCCGCAAAGGAGCATGTACGTCGTAAAGTTTTTTCAATGCTGATGTAAATATATCGACTTTTTTGTCCACAGTATCTGAGTCATAAAGTGGACCCCAATCAATACTACCCGCGTCCTTGCAAAGGTTGATTAAATTGATGGATTTAAAATTGGGCTGCAGGAGGATTTTTGGTTTAAGTTTAGGTGTGCGGATTTTATAGGATAGAAATAGAAGATTGTGATAGGAAAAAGCATCTGCAGAGTATTGGCCGTGATTGTCTACATGTTCTGCAGAAGAGACGGCAACAATATCAAGGAGAGAAGGTGTACAGTTTGGAAAGTGGTGTGTAGCACTGAGAGGAAGAATGGAGAGGTTATTGGATTCTAATACGGCACGGAAAGTGGTAGATCGGAAGTCATTTTTTAGAAGACAGGTATTAAAGTCTCCCATAAGGATAGTGTGACTGTACGAGGGGGTAAAAGATTCCAGTAAATGGTCCAAGGAAGAGAAGAAGTCAATTCGGGATGAGGGACAATAATAAGTACCGAGAAGGATTCTGCAATGGTTGAGTTCAACTTCCAAAAACAAATGTTCGCCAGCGTTCGGAGGAGGTGGTTGTGTTGACATACTCAAAATTGAGAAAGGAATATGTGTTCTTAAATAGATGGCAACACCTCCACCACCACCCACGGTGCGGTCATTTCGGACCAGTTGAAACCCCGGAAGAGAGTAGGATTCTGACGGGAGACAGGGTTTTAACCATGTCTCAGAGACACAAATAGCATGGATATTCGCACAGTCAAAAGAAGCCAGCATATCAGGAAAATGAGCCGGTATACTCTGGGCATTAATGTGAACAGCATTGAAGTTTCCAGGTACTTCAGAGAACTGATCCGAAAGAATGTTGCATAAGGAAGGGACACTTACGTAGCTCTCATCCCCACTACTTGCCGATAGAAACTCATCAGCATCAATGTGTGCCAAATCCGACATTCTATGCCGAATAATAAATATTAAACATAAATAATTATAAAAGTAGATAAGATAGACTGTAAAATAAATAAATATATAATATGTAACAATAGATTCAAATTGTTCAGTTAGTTCAATGCAACTAAACGCTTCATCATCCATCTGCCGGTTGTGTGTTATGAAGAACAAATACGTCTACAAAGTCTTAATCTGATACAAGAACAATACACTTATTAGAAATAAAACGAGAAATTACTATGTACTAATAAATTAAAAGAATCCCAAGAAAAACAATATTGCAACGACCCAAATATGTGTATCGGAACGCATCGTGAAACGGAACGCTCTTTTTGACGTTATGATAATAATTTGACGTTTCACGACTGACACACGAATTTTGGATTAAAGTATAAATTACCTCCACAAAGCTATTTCTAAAGTTAAAGGTAAAGTTGAATTAGTTACTTATTGAATAATGATGTAATAATAATGCCATATGTGGTGGTAAGGTTAAAACGCTGTTCGTCATTAAGTGGAGGTACAAACTAAACAAACATAGTGTAAACAAACATTGGTGAACGAAGTGTACACAGTTAATTTAATGAGGGTTAAATATTACTTTTTGGAGGCTGCTGTCCGTCTTGACTTTGTAGCGGCTGGTTTGGTAGCAGTAGCAGGCTTTTCGCTACTCTCTCCGATCGCATTCAGCTCGATCATCGACGTGACGCGATGCTGCTTTTCGTCAGGACCTAATACAAACACATCGCCATCTCTGGTCCAGCAGTTAATTACACCAAACTTTTCTCGTGCGGCCATGAAGATGTCGTGGCGTGTCTTCGTGAGAAACTCTGACACGGTGATGCCGGAACCCTTCAATTTGGTTTTGCTGAACCAGATCTTGTCTCTTGTGGCTACATCATGCATCTTGAAGAGGATAGGCCTCGGCTTTTGTGACCCAGTTTGACGACCGAGCCTTTGGCATCGCTTGATGTCTTTAACGCCAATCTGCTCCAGCTTGAATCGATCTTTGATGACAGCGGCAACCACCTGAGCAGTGTCCTCCTTCTTACCTTCAATCACTCCATGTAGAAGAAGGATCTTCCTTCGGCCACGCATCTCAAGAACATCAATGCTTCTCGAAATCGCCTCGAATTGGTGTTGTAAGTCGGTCAGGGATTGCATTGTGAGCGATTTAAAAGCTGCAAACTCAGCAGCCAGGCTGGATAAGGTAGCTGGTGTGCTCGACTCCTTCTGAAGTTTCATCTCAAACTCTGCCATCCGCTTGTGGAAGTCAGCACTCATTTGCGACAATGAATTTGAGATGGTGGTCATACTGGGATCGAAGTGATGTTTATGTGAAAATGTAATGTGTATATTTGGATGGAAAAACACTAAACCCGGCAGGTACAATATTTATTTATTGTTTTTCATTAAAATATTGGTACCTAGTAATGTATTTTTTTATTTAAAACTTTTTAAATACAGAGCAAAATATGTTACTTCTTTCCGCAACTACCCCCAAAAAAAATGTCCCTATTCTAGCAAACTTCGATCGATCACGAAGGAAAATTGCAAATGTAAGTGTTTTTTCATGGAGATTTTTTAACTAGGTATCCATTTTTTAAAAGAATAAAAACCTATGTTCAAAAAAAAAAAAAAACCTTAATTTGTAAATGTAGAACTAAATACTGTTTGTCTTCCTGAGGTGGGCGTTAATGGCTGCAACACAGTTATATAACTATAGCAGCCATTATCAACCATATGTTTACTTTACTGTGCATTTATTAGTTTAAAATAAATTTATTATTATTATTAAAAAAAAAAAAACTAAAACAACATTACTGGCCCACAGCGAAGCGTGGCCGTGCTTAGTTCGTACTATATATAGTGATAAGTTGTGACAGTTGCGTTCTGTCGTTACAAAATAGCAGCACGCTTACTGGTTTATTGTACCAGAATAACCCCATCCAGACGGTTTATGATATGACTCTTGTGGGGGCGATAAGTAAATATTACCTTCTGTTTTTCTACTGACTTTTATGTGGCTACATAAGTCTTGGTGAAATCTGGATATGTATGGTACATACAATAATCTTGAAGATGTCACATAATACATAATGGATAGGTAGAGAGTTCCATAGCCGGACAGCCTGTACAGCAAAGGATATGTCGTAAAACGGAGTGAAATGAGTGGGTACAGCCAGTTCCAGGGATTCCGACGACCTCAAGAATCTTGTGTGTGTCATTGAGGAAACGTAAAAGGTCCTTTAATTAAGTCGGGGTACAGGGGTTGAACAGAATATTATACAGTAGGGTGCTGTACGGTATTGCTGAAACTTAATTAAGATGTGTCGGGGCTTACTAGCTCCTGTGGCTCGTGCCATTCTATGGCATGCCTGATGTCAGTTACTAAGAGATTGTCTATTTCAAACTGAACTTTAATAACATCCACCACTACTTGCGCAGTCTCTTCTACCTGCACTTCTGGGACTTCATGAAGCAAACTTCTACAATGACACAAAGAGATTATGAGAATGAATAAAAGCGGTATTGGCACCAAAACTGAATGCTGATACTCAAATGAGGTTATCTTATTTTTGTAGCATGGCCTGCTAATGCTACCTTGTTGTCTATGGTCCTGAAGATGAGGGACTACAGGAGCGAGCGTTTGTTACAACGGGGGCGTTGTTTACACTGTAATTAAAAACTATAAATTAAAATAATGCATTACTTACCTATCTATTGAGATTTCAATCATGCGACGCAGTTACAGTCAGTCTTAGACTTGTCATGACATTGTCAATTTAATAATAAATTATGACAATGCTCTTGGTAAGATCAACTTAATTATCCTCATTGAATTATAGTATGCCATCATTACTTATTCATTTATAATCTTACATATTTTTCTTGCTCGCTCTAGATGACCCTAAGTTTGTAGTCATCATACCTGCTTTGTTATTATCTCACCGATCTTTCATCGAGGGTTTATTGCTTTACATTATTTTGTCATATCCTATTGTGGTGAACATCAATACTTAACAAATCATTGCTTAAACTACAAAATCCTTGAGCACATAAGAACTTATTACATAGATTTAATATATCCTACTAATAATATAAACGTGAAAGTTTCTGAGGATGTATGGATGTCTGTTACTCTTTTACCCAAAACTACTGAACCGATTGCGATGAAACTTGATATGTAGATAGCTGAGATAGTGGGAGACCTGGATTAACATATAGGCTACTTTTTATAGCGATATTCCCACGGGATCAGGAGTTACAGGGGTGAAACCGCGGGGCGCTACTAGTCACTTATATGTGGGGAATTTCACGTGAAGGGGGCCACGAAAAAAAACGAGGTTCCGAAATTGGGTCATATTTGGGGTTTGTTTGTTTGCTAGGGGTTGTGAACATGTACATACACATTTAATTTTTTTTTAATTAAGATTTGGTTCTCAAATTATGGGATTCTAAAGAATTGATTGATCGGCGGAACGGTTTTGTTAGTGGATGTTTTTCGTATTAAAGTTATTTTTAATAAAATCATAATGTTAATGTTTTGTATAGAAAAAATACAGTACTTTTGGATTTTTAAATCTTATTCTAAATTTGAATTTTCATTCTTGTCTTAAACCGGAAATTAATATTTAAAATAAATATTTTAGTAACTTTGACCATTTTTATTTTTATTATTGCAAAATAAAGCTTAAAATGTACAAATGTATTATAAAAGTTGCAGAGTGGGATCTAAATGAGTTAAATAGATAAATAAATTTGAGTAGGTAAAAGTCGCACTGAGTGACGTACCTGGAAGACAGCTAATAAGACAACACTATGCATTAAAACATCGATTATATACTAATCTATATATATATATATAAATGAATCCCTATTTCACCTGGTCACCGTAACTTAAAAATGGCTTAACCGATTTCATTATTTTTTTATTATTTTCTAATACTTTGTAGACAGCTCTTACGGAATGAAAAATTAAGTAAATTTATCAGAAAATCGGGGTTTCCGTGGGATGAATTAGAATTTCCACGCGAAAGTCGCGGACAATAGCTAGTAAACAATAAATACACGATAGAAAGATTGTGTTAACATCATATTCATTATTTATAAGAGTGTTATTTAATAACAAAAATTATCATAAATGTGAAAGTTTGGTTGTGTGGATGGATGGATGGATGGATGCTTGTTACTCTTTTACGACAAAACCACTGAACCGATTGCGATGAAACTTGGTATGTAGATAGCTGGAGAACTGGATTAACTCATAGGCCACTTATCCCGATATTCCAACAGGATCGGGACTTACGCGGGTGAAACCGCGGGGCGCTGCTAGTTAAAAATAAAATATTTTCATTTTTGTCTTTCTCTTTATAAAACACATCTCCCGCATTAGGAATTACTCCTGTGTCGCGGGAGACTTTACAAACATAGAAACAACGGACACAAAGAACAACCAGACTAGGGTGGGAATGGAACCCACGACCTATGGCATAGCAGTCAGGGTCACTAACCACTAGGCGAACAGGCCAGTCAATCAAGTCAGTCAAATTTTGATAAAATATTGTTTCATTTTATCATTCATTCATAAATTATTAAGAAAACCCTAACTATTATTGTAAACGCGAATGTGAGTTCGTTTGTTTGTTACGCTTTCATCTCTTAACTATCTACTCAACCGATTGGCATTAAGTTTTAAATATACGTTGTCAAAGGCACGGGCAAAGGGCACGGGGCATTTTAGACAAATGTGCAGTTCCTGAGGGATCGAAAAGTAAATTTAACGTGAGTAAGGCTGCGATCAAATGCTAGTAAAGTTTAAAATTACTTCCAAGCTTGTGTGGTAGCGTATTGGTATGTATTTGTGCGTAAATAGGTGATATCACAGCAATATTACTATTTTACGCACAAAGCAACCGTCTTTAACAAGCATCAGGTACCTCACTCAGTGCGACCTTTACCTACTCAAATTGATTTATCTTCTTAACCCATTTAGATCTCACTCTGCAACTTTTATAATAACATTTGTACATTTTGAGCTTTATTTTGCAATAATAAAAATAAAAATGGTCGAAGTTACTAAAATATTTATTTGAAATATTAATTTCCGGTTTAAGACAAGAATGAAAATTCAAATTTAGAATAAGATTTAAAAATCCAAAAGTACTTTATTTTTTCTATACAAAACATTAAAATTATGATTTTATTATAAATAACTTTAATACGAAAATCGTCCACTAAAAAAACCCTTCCGCCGATCAGGTCAACTCTTCGAAATCCCATAATTTAAGAACCAAACCTTAATTAAAAATAATAATGTGTACCTGTTCACAAACCCTAACAAACAAACAAACCCCAAACATGAACCAATTTCGGAACCTCACTTTTTTTTTCGTGGCCCGCTTCACGTGAAATGCCCCATGTATTAATTAGTCCAGTTGCTACGGCAACTTGCTTTATATATACCTATGTAGATACAGTGTATTTCCGATATTTCCAGACTTTTGTAGAACAGTCTTACAGCAGTCTACATTATTTACAAGACTATTCTCGCTACTTTATAACAGCGTACAGTACAGTAGGTTCTAACGTAGCCTTCCTAGTAAATAGAACCTCTCCCACAGATGATAAATTGCTTTTATTCTGCTTTACGAAGTCTAACACTATATTGTGAAAAACAAACGTTGCTCAAATGGTGTTTGATTTAAAATTCACACTTTTAGGCGACGAATTACAAGGATGGCAGTAATCAAACACGTATGAGTACCTACCGTCAAGATAAATTATAATAATTGCAATGCAATCGTATTCCTAAAGATGCTTATTGTTAAAAATGTAGACGTCTTCATGGGTGGCGCTTAAAGCTTGCTCTTTATAATCAAGGCAATTTATTTAGTAATCAATTGGAATGGGTTTTTTAACTTTTGGAGATACTCTCGCCTTACACACATTTAAGTCATTACTGTCTTGACCGTCTAGAATTCAGGACATCTCGCAATGTTGATTGATACAACCAAAGTAATTTATTTTATAACGTTGAAATAGAATGTAGATTATTACAGTACGCATTCAATCGTACGCTTGCTGAAACAATAGGTAACCTTGAATGAATCGTTTTTTGCTAGAGTTTGCCGCTATGATGGAGAAAGAACTAGGTACAACAAAAACACCTTTGTCGAGGCATAATTCCTTCAAGCAAAACCAACAACAACGTATAATAAAATTACATTACGCAAATTGGTTTGAGTGAGGCAACCTCAAAGACAATATTTTGTCTTTCATCACATTACCAAATACGATCTAATGTATTCGCGACTTCGCGAACTCATACATAAAACATTCGATAAATATTTTATGACCGTTGCTAGATTGTCAATTTAACCTTCAACTGATTCTTTGTTTAGTATATAAAATAATTGATCTATTGTGATCTGTCGATTGTGTGATGAACTGTCAACTTCAAATCCGGGGTATGACCATAATAACATAATTGATGATTGGATTCTAAAACACATTTCCGCTCATCATGCTATGGTTTGTATGCTGAACGGAAATTTGCTTTTTATTTCATTGAATAAATTATTAAAGTTACCTTGCTAAACATAATATTTAGTTACGTAACCGAAATAACGATCGTACTACAGAAAGTTATGAAGTTGGGCAGAAAGTAATCTATCTGGTCAGTTCTAGTTTCCATGACAAGTTTCACTGTAATTATTGTTTTCTATCATTTAATAAGCGTCTTCCGTATAAGCTAATTGTTTATATCCTTGAAATTATGTCACAGGCATAAAATCAACACCTACATTAGTTTGAGTAGAATAAAAACTTTCATGACTGGTATTCATATTTATAAAAGATATCTGGTTTTATTCACGTCTCAATTTCGATGATCCCCGACTAGTTTCGTACCCGACCCCTTTATCAACGAGTGTTTAACCCTTTACCATCCCCGAAATACACACGTGTGAACAACCGTATATCTTTGATACATCTATTTATAGCACAGATAGACAGACCTTCCTAAAATTCCATCAATTTGCCTATTGTAGCAGTAATTAACTGATATCGCTTTATTACGCAACTGCCCAAAAAGGAGTGCAATTTTTCAAGAATTCATATGTTGTATTTAAGTAAGTTTCTTTATTCTACCATAACTTGTAAATGCCTAAACAGATTTTCACACAATTACCCACGATTTTATAATTAGTATATGGATAGTCAATCAATTCCACAATTAATTTTTCAATTTTCTTTGCCACCCAGGAACAGTGGCCAGTTGCGCAACACGCTGAGCCGCGCTCGGGAGCTCTGCGAACGATGGCGCAGCGGAGGTGCGACACCAACGCCGCCTGCGCCGCCGCCCGACGACGAGGGCGGAGGACGTCTAGCGAGGTGGTTCAGTGTGAGAAGAGGTTCCTCCCATCAGTACGATATGCACCCGCACGAGACCGACAAGATGCCGAAATTGCCCGAGGTAGTAAAGAGTTAATATCTTCCTCGTTTTTACTTTTTTTTTAAGTTAATTTATAGTAAGTTATATTCTGCCTGTCTATCCCAAAAGTGAGTCACGTTATTATGTGGTCCAAAAGACCCCGTACGCTAGACCTTCGACATTTATAAAAGCTGAAAGTTTTTCCCAACCCCAAGCCGAGGTACAAGAAGTAGGAACGGTGGTCGAGTAAGAAGATTGGATGCTGATAGTAAAAAAAAAATGACGTGAAAATGTGATATGTGTAATTGTGTATTTCTTTTCGAGTGTCATTTTGTACTTTTAATGAATGTTACTGAATTTTGTAATGTCGTAAATAGATTCTTTAGGTTTTTCGTATAACATACATATTATACAAATTCATAACACAATTGATCTTAAAACAGATGTGTAATATGAACTTTAGCTTGGCACAGGCACAAGGTAAAATGAAGTACTTTTTTACGTAAGGTACCGAAAAAAAAATGCTAAAAATATATGCTCTTAAGTGTCCTTAAGAGCGTGTATCCCTTTTTGAGCGGTGTTTTATTCAAATTATAGAACACTAAAATTATAGTATCATCATCTCAGGAAGATGATGATACCATAGTTTTCCGATTTTATTTGGGGTCGGCACAATTGGTAATCCGGTTACCGACGGGACAAAGGGAGAAGGTAAATTGGATAAGGAAAAGAGATAGGGCGAGGGAGCTTAGTCTCGGAAAGTCTCGGATGCGAAACAGGATTGACACTGCAGTAGCATAGTGTGGTAAGAACCTCATATTTGTTGCATACAGTTTTTTTTCAAAACGTCGAAAGATTTAATAATTTCTTTAAGCGCCTGACGAAAAAGAAATAATATTAAAAAAAAACTACACGTTTTATAAACCATTTCTTCTAGACTTGTATTGACGCATACAATTTACAAATTTCCATTCCATTTTTTCTCATTCTTCGTTTCTATTTTTCTTCAGACATAAAAACGTATTAGGTACAATCTTTTTAGTGAACGACTCCTTACACCATCCTCCATAAACACAATTAATATCTTTACCTACTTTCATTTTATCTACAAGTTATACTAATGATTTCATTTTATATCGAATTTAATTTGAAATATTGGGGATTTTAACTTCGGTACTCTTAATATTGTTTGTTTGTTATTATAAGCTAAAGATTACAGGAAGATAGAAGTAGTGTACTATTAGTTTCGATCACAGAAATCTAAAGATTTCTGTGGTTTCGATAGTTCTTATTTAATGGAAAGATTTTTATAAAGTAGGTATATGTATATTAATTCTATGCCTAAATATAAATCAGGTTGTTTCATTCATAATATATTAATTATTTGAATTACTTACTACTTTTTTTAATTCATTATTTGTTTGGTTCTGACTATTGAGTATTAAAAATATACCGTATATAATTATATCCTTCGATCACGGCTATAACTATCTTACTGCGACATGTACATAATGAAGTTGCAGGTTTGTAATTTCTGTTTATGTTAAATTAAAAGAAATGTTACCTATTTATAGACGATCGAACTTCATTTCGCTGTTCGTAATTTGCAAATTTTCATTACCTACGTGATACCGTGGTCAGTTACTAGTGCTTACAAGTTTAATTACGCGTAGGAGAATATCACAACATAATATGACATGCGTAATTGACATTTGATAGGTATTTAGAAATGAAAGCTAAAATAGGAATGGGAAAAATGTAACTTCATTGTCCATAATAAAAATAAATAATAAGCATGGTCAAATTCAAGCAATGTTTTAAAAAAAAACATATTTATTTTGTACGAAAATTCAAAAATGTGTGATAAAGTGACAACACTGATCAAAATAATTAAATCACTAATAACTTGTAGATAAAACGTTAGTATATAGATATATCAAAGGTGCTTATGGAGGATATTACGAGGAATCGTTTCGTGAAAAATCTGTGTCTAAAACCGTTTTTTCTATGCCTGAAAAACAAAAAAACCCTACATCGTAGCTTCTTCGAAAATTGTTTATATGTGTGCAATTATACGCGTCAATACTGGTGTAGAAGAAAAGTTTTCTAAAACGTGTAGTTTAAAAAAAAATATTACTCGTTTTTAGTCAGGCGCTCAAAATGAAACTTTGGGATTTTTTATTAAAAAAACTACTAGAAATGTCTGGTGTTGAACTAGAAATGGTTTTAGTTTTGCATTTGAAATGATGAAGTCTTTCGACTTTTTGAATAAAACTGCATGCTAGAAAAATTAGGTCCTTACGATAGCCGAAGTTGCGGTCGCATATCCGTATGTCCGTATAACACATTCATTACTGACACGAGTGTTTAGTATAGTTGAAAGGGTTAACTTCAAATACCTTTCTCATTGTTTACCTGTCTTACTACTATTGAACTTGGCGCTCAACGTGCCAAATCACGAACACCATAATGGTTTATTTTGTTGTGGGTCACTGCCGTTCATCCGTTAAATAACATATCATCTCTACAGCTTTCTGTACTTCCTCATTCCTAAGGAAGACAGTGTAATAAGAAGGTACAGATAATAAATCAATTCAGATAAGAAACAAGACCACACTCCTTATGAACTGGATGACTGCAAGGTATTGAGAGGTTGAGACCACCTACTGGGCTTATTATAATCATACAGGAATTCTTATACATCATGTAATTAGTATCGACTTTATTGAATGAACTTCTCAATGAATGATGAGACATTGAAGGAATGCAATAGACATTAAGATAAGCGGTTTCCGGTCTAATAGCACATCTGTAATTACGGTGTGAAGGTATTTCATAGATCTGTACAAATACAGAGTAAAATTGTATTTATCCTTTTATTCTTTACCTATTAGTTATTACACATTCTAAATATTATAAAGGCTTAGCATGTATGATTCACAATTATATTTGAGATGAATCATGATCGGGTCATTGAGTAGTCACACAACAGCAAACGGCAGTTACAAGCCGTTCATACTACGCGTCTCCGCCCGCGTCGTTTCAGCGGAGGTCTAAATCGCTTAGCAAATAATCTATTCTAACATGTGATACAATGATGTCAGCTTGGTACCCAGTGAGCTACGATATTGGATTCATGTACACGATAGTAATATTCTTATTTTAGTTTATTTTTAGTGAGACGACGTGAATAACGTGTGATTCGTAAATGTCAAAAGTTAATTCAATGCCAGTACGTCTCTCGACGACGTCGTCGTAGACATGTTTTGTCCGTTCTGTATGAAGATTCTTCACGATAAGGCTCATTATTCGTTGACAAGTTTTAACGTAAGTCACGTGGTTGATTGAGTGATACTTTTGACGTTTACGTTTTATAAGTGAGACAGTGATAGTGATGACGCGATTAGATCGCAAAGCGATTCACTACTACGCGAATTTGTGTTCACAACGTCCGGGAGTCGTCCTCGAAACGCGAGTTACAACCGCGTTGAATAATCACACAAGTTATTTCTGTGCATTTTACAGAGACGAGCTCGAACATCATTGCAAGAAACTTGTTGCTAATCGTCCTACATTTTCGAACTCGAGCACGTGCGTGAAGTGTATTGTATTGAGTATACAATGTTTTATGACGGTTTCAGTTGGAGGAGGACCTGTTCTCATGCGGGGGAGAGGTCCGTGGCGGTCGCGTTCCGCCGCCTTCGCTGGGCACGGCGCCGGACTCTCTGACACCGGTGCAACTACGGAGGAGACATGTCGTCGCCGCTATTATACATAGTGAAAACTCCTACGTAGCCACCCTACAGAGACTTATTAATGTAAGTAAAATCTGACACCCAATTTAGACGCTGAAGTCATTGAGACCCCTCTTCTAAAATATATTATGTAGTTGCTGCTTGAATTTTATTACTTTTATATTTGTTCCGCACATATTACTTTACTTAAGTGTTTCACTGTAACTATCTGTGCATAAACATCTAAGCAATTCTGGTATATATGCCATTGTTACATTATTAAAACACAGTTGTAAATGCATATCATACCTGATGGATGTCAATATGCGAATAATGAAATTAAATGATCGCTCATCGTCGTGTAATGACTGAATGAATTTACTTCTTTGTTATGACGAGTCTAAGTAGGTAGACTCGTCATAACAAAGAAGTAAAAAAGGGAATTATTAGTTATGAAACTATAGCTATTATAGCGAGTCAACAGATATGAAAGAGCTTTATTAATGCTATTCATTTATGTGTGTAATTGCAATATTAGATTTAAAGCAATAATGTTGTGTTAATATAATGAAGATTCATTTTTAAGCTTTAACAAGAAAACAAATCTGTCATTTATCCATACAAGGCGGGTCGTTCAAAATGTTCAAATATTTGCTTTGAACAAACTATGTTCAACTGAAATAAGTACACTGTCAACAAGCGACCTCTCGTTAATAGTAGTAACAGTACTCAAACCGGTTTCACTATCACAATATCTTGGATCCCGTACCCGCAATGTTTGAATAACACACGCTGACATTTCTCATGACTCCGGTGAAATTCGTGATCGGGAAGGAAGCACGTTTAGATTGATGGCATAATAGCCGGCAATTATAATGCGATCATAATAACTACAGTTCCCATTACGCAACTGTTTAAGTAAATAGATACAAATATGGTCGGGATGGCTATAGAAAGACTAGTAGAGGTGTACGACTCGACAGGGCAATTAATAACAGCGTAAGTGCTTGCAATACTGTTTGCTAGCACCTGTGTTTTCTTGACGGACTCTAGTTCAGAAAGTAGTCTGAGTTAATTGAAATAACAAGTACACAACTGCGGCTCTTATATAATGTATCAGTAAGTTTCAAATCAAGTAATGAATGAGTTTACCTGTACCATAAACTTGAAAAATTATCAGTTTATATTCTTTTTTTGAATTGTTTGACATGATTTCCTAATCAATTTAAAAGAGAAATTTCAGGACTCGTATATTCATGTTTGTATTGTGTTAACAATATCACAAATGTCTGAATTAGATATTTATCGCTTTAACTTTTGTCTAACTTTCTTAAGTACAAGTAAACAAAGGAATATGATTTCTCTAAACAACCGTATCTAGCGTTTATTATTTTTGCAACTTTCTTTTTTTAGGGTTCCGTACGTCTGAATGAAAAAATTAATGTAGGATCACTCGTGATTGTCATCTGCCCGTTTACCACAGCCAATTTGCCCCGAATCTATACATTTCTATATCTGTGACCCAAACTGTGTCAGTTTTGGGGGACAAATTAGAAAATTAAAAAGATCGTGTTACATATCAAATAAAAGGGCTTCTTTTTGTTGTTTTATAATATTAAGATTAATAAAATTATTTAAGAAAATAGATGAAACTGCTAAGCCTAAAATTGTGAAAAAAATACAGAAAATAGTTCTTTACTTATAGATGACAGGAAACCTAATAAGAAGTCCGTAGTATTCATTAAAATTACATTGTACGTCTCTCAATTTTGGTGCGTACAAACTTATATTTGCAGTTGAAATGTATGGGACAACATGATCATCTTGGGATAAATTATTGGTAGATACTACTTATCGTACGGAACACTCCACTCGAGTTCATCTTGCACTTGACCGGATTCTCTGAAACAGACGCATGAACATTTTTAATATATTTGAAAAACAAAAACAGAAAATATGGAAACAGACGCATTGGTATCGTCAAAAATCTTAACATAGACGTATGTAAATATTAACCTGTTTGGCCCACATTTATATATTGTTTCGCCCACAATTCACATGCCGTAGATTAGCATATTAGGAAGTGGGGCAATTTGAATAGTTACCATTTGCAAGCCAACTGTACGAGGTCGCCCCTCTGTAATGTAATGAGTATGGCGACGAATGGACTGTGTTTAATGCGGTAAATTGGAGCTTTTGTTTGTCTGTTTACCGCCATGTTATATTCTAATGAAAGCGTTAACATTACTGTTTTGAATCAATGAATCTTGTACGCTATTCGGTTTTCATACGATTCTTTCGCGTTGACGAATTGCTGTCGCAATTTGCAAATCCTTCTTAAGACATTTTGTGCTAAATTTCCTTAAGAAATGTTATGAATAATTTGCAATACGTATTTAAATGTAAATACAAATTTCTCGTCAGAACAGTTTTCAACAAACTAATTTCACGTGTCTGACCTAATCATGATTAGTTCAGATCCGTAATCAGCATCCCGACTTCAGACGGTGGGTCTAGGCCTCTCTACGCTTGTGCCATTTTCTGAGCTCTTCTAGCTTTATCCAGGTTTTTTTCGAAGTAACACTCTCTATTCTACTATAGTCAGAAAGGGTGCTAATTTTGGGGGCGGACTCGTGCTTCACCTAGTTTCTCCACCTGGGTGAAGCACGGGGACCTATACGGTCCCGTGCTCCAACTGATGATCAGTACAGTTAAGTAATTAAGGAAAATACATAATTTAATATTTAATCAATAAGATTTATTTTAACGCATTTTATAAAAAAATGTCCCAATGATATTTCTTTATTAATTAATTGCATTTGCCAATCCCACTAATATTATAAACTAGCTGTGCCCGCGACTTCGTTCGCGTTTTTTTCGGCAAACAGCAATTTATTTAAACAAGCCTTTGAAACTAGAGAAAACCCAAAGATAATCGGAAAAACAAAAGAAGAATTTTTTTTTCTCTGGGCTTACTCTTATGAAACTGTGAAAGGCTTCTCTTGTTCCTTACTCTTGTTTTTTTTTGTACATATAAATTCACCCCTATTAAATGATTGTTTAAATCTTTTGAACCATATAGGAAAAACAATTTACTGCATCACTGTACAATAACGTCATCAGTTGGAGCACGGGACCCTATATAGACCCTGTGCTTCACCCAGGTGGAGAAACGGGTCGTGAGCACGGGTCCGCCCCCCTAATTTTGTAAGCTTGTACTTTTTAATGGCATGTTATCTTCAACCTCGGCCAAATCATCGCTAATTTTCTTTACATTATCACCACATTTGATCGATTTTCGATTTTAAACACATTAAAGAAAGTAAAGTAATATATTTACTGCTTTTCGAAGTATCCTCTATTACATCCATTACATTTTAAACACTTTTTCATTCGGTCAAATCATTTTTGAAAACATGAGGACCATTGGTCTAAAGGCACGTTTTTCACGTGCTGGTCGAAAGCTATTACGGCCTCTTCCGGCCGCGTAAATGTCATACCTCTCATCAACTTTTTGGGAAAATAAAAAAATCCCATGGTGCCAGGTCTGGACTATGTGCGGTCAGTAGCTCTACCCTTTTAGGAGCCAAAAATGACTTTGTCTCTTTGTTGCCTAAGTATTGTCATGGTGCAATAGGATGCGACTTCTTGATCGTTTTTCCCTAACTTTTTCAAAGACACTGGGCAAACAAATGGTGGTGTACCACTCAGAATTAACTGACTTTTGTTCAACAAGTGGGATCGTGCAGACAGAACCCGTCCGGGAGAAAAAAAACGCAATCATTTTTTTGTCCACGTTTCTCGCCTGCCTCAATTTTGTTGGTTTGCTGTCACCTTCGAACACCCATACAGAAGACTGTTGCTTTCTTTCCGCCATGTAACAATATATTCATGTTTCATCTTCTGTCCCAATGTCATACACAGCATTTGAACGTCCGTGATCGTACTTTAACAAGATTTTTTTTCACCAATCAACACGATTCCGCTTTTGTACCGGGGTGAGTTCATGAGGAATCCAGGCAGCAACAAAGTTTTCTAACTTTTAAATATTGATGTAAGATGTTTTGAATTTGGCTCATACCAATCCCCAAATGTCCTCGAATCTCCTCATAGGTAATACGCTGGTTTTCTTCCATTAGTTGCCTGACAGTACCTAGCCACGTTTTCCACAGTGATCTCAGTTGAGGGCCGACCTTCACGAATTTCATAATGGACAGAGAAACACGGCCACGATCAAATTTGAAGCAAGCATTTTGAAGACGAGGAGTGCAGTCTTGCGGAGTCAGTGAACTTTTAAAATCAAAAAATCATCGCCCTAAAATCTTTTCTTCTTTTCTATCTTTCTTTCTTCAAGTTGTGAAAAAATTGACACGCGATTTCCCGCCAATTTTTTTTTTATCAATGATATTCCATAGCAGGAGGGAAATTATCCGACTACTTCATTTCGAGTCGAAATTCATTTGGTGAAAATGAGTAACCAACGAGAGTAAATAACAAACAAGTCAGTAAATCCTACGGTGTATAATGTTATTGATCCATCGCTACCGACTTTTAAAGTTACGTCATATCACATTATAGCATAATATTCCTTAGACTTACCATCATTTTAGGCATAGCACTATGTGACTAGTTGTGATCATACTTTATCCTTATTTATGTTACCAACAGAGTTAACCGTAAATATTTATAGTCATCCTTAACCCACTTGCTTCAAGTTATCTATTAATTTCACGACCGATTCATGAGTGCATTAATGATTTTAACGAGTAAGTTGCTGCAGAGATTCTCCAACTGAGAACGGCGGCCTTGCCTACCTTATAATTATGTTTTAGATATTTTTGCAATCTGCACTGAAACAGTTACTTCTTCGGTGTATCTATAATGAGCCTATTGAGACATCCTCATAATTTGTCCGTGTAATTAAAGGTCTGTATGTAATCGAATTTGTATCTTCTCAACAAAACTAGACTTGAACAAACTGGGTCAAATTAATAACTTCTTAATACATGCAGTAGGTTTTCTTTTGTTTAAAAATGCATTGCGTTCTGAATGTTAAAGTCAGCTCAGTTCCTTAAGCTTTTACATAAGGATTCGTTACAAAACACGTTTCTAGACATCGGAAGAGAGGTGTATTCCGTATAATGACAGTATATGGCAAAAAGTAAAGAAATTAACTTATGAAACTCATTCGTTTCTTCTATAATTTTTTTACCCAAACTTTTGTGATATGTTACGAACATGATCACCATCATTCACATATCGTAGTGGTGATCTATTGAACTGATATAATATGGTAAACTTATTTAATTTTAGATATGTTTAGCGTGACTATAACGACCTTATGTTGTGTTTCTTGTAGTGGGTATTGGCTTACACATACATAAAATGTTAGAACTCATAAAGATTCGAACGGATTACTGAATTCCTTCCTACGTGTCTCTTGCCTATTTACTATGAGTGTGCGTGCCTGGAAATGGGCTCGACTTTTGTTTATGGAGGGAGGTAACACTAGACTACATGTTAGTCTTCAAGCGGGTAACTATTGCCACTTTCGGGGATATTAGCTTTGCCTATTGAGAACAGCCTGGAGGATTGTGGATGATACCAAAACAATTTTGCTGTTTGTCTAACAGCAAAATTGTTTTGGTATTATCCTGGATTATGGAGAGATTGATAGAAATGCGCTTTGCATCGTTAAATTTGATGACATAAATGATTAATTTAGGTTTGTGGTTTGTGTTCTGAGGAAGTTAAATAAACCCGAATGGTCGTGTCCAGAACTTATATGTCAGTAGTTTTCTTATTCCAGTATTTCAAGTCCAGTCTAGTGTACAAATAATAAGATATTAAAAATAATCATACCAAACAAAATCTCAGTCACCGGTGCAAAGGACATCTCGCAAGGAAGAGAAACAATGCGAATACACATTTATCTTAACCAGCTATCTCAAGATGTTCAAGAAATATAACGACTTACGTGCACTAAATGGAATTCTCCATTTACCTTTGTTTAAAGTTTTATGAAATATGTCTCGCGGAAGCAATCTTCTAAGTTCTATATTATGTCGTTTCTTGTGCACACACTTTAATCAACAAGGTCCATGTTAGATCACAATTTACATTCAATACTACCTATATTGAGAAATGACGCAAGTTACGATAATTTTATAAGTTTTTATTGACTTCTCGTTACCTGAGCGACACGCGAGATTAGCGTCACTATGCTAAGATTATTCTTGTTTTATAAAGAATGTACATAAGTCCACGGTATGTAAAGAAATATTATTTATTGAACATCGCATAGATAGCAATAGGCATCTTAGTATACAGTTCAAAATACAGATGGAATTAACAGGGCATTTTTCATAATCATCACATTTAGTATAGAGAAAGATGAATACCTGCATGTAGCACATAAATATTTATGATATATAAAAGAAATCAAAGTTAGAAAACCTACCTACTTCTATTCTGCCGTCGTAAATGAAAACACAGTAACTACAGTGATACAGTAATTGGAGTTACTGTGTTTTCATTTACGACGGCAGTATTTATTTTTAGAGCCTCGGTGAAAATAAGATGTGAGAGGGGACAGGAATAAGCCTTGCCTCTCCTATTTCGTTCCCGGTTTAACAAATATTTAATGTTGGGCTCAACGTTACAGGAGACATTTCACAAACGTTACACACAAGACATAAATTAGCGTGCTTATTAAAAAAAATTGCGGTTAACACAATATATCATTGATGGCGTAAATCTAGAAGTGCCTGGGAAGAGTTCCGATCCTGTACGGCACGAAATTTGACGTCATTTATTATTAATTTCCGCTAGAAACGCTAGTAGTGTATATAAGGTGAAACTATTATAATTATTTGCACCAAGAGTTTGTAAAAGGTCAAATGGATGCCGGTAATTTTGTAACAATGTCATGCGTTTAATGATACGATTACGTTATGTTATATGCATCTCAGGGGTATATAACTTTTTATTTCTCTTGTTTATGTATTAACTTCGATGTATGTACGTAAATGAAAATAAATTAAATAATCACGTCACGCCTTTGCACCGCTGAGAGCGTGACTAAAACGAGTCTAAGCGCATAAAATGCAAGGCCAAGTTTTTGTGAATATATCAGTACATTTACAGAACAACAGAAAAATTTGTACCTGTCACTTATGTCAGAGTTCTTCTTTACATGATGGCGTAGTGGACCTGCAACAATAATTACGAGGTTATTTTTAAAAGGGGTCCTAGAACCGGAAAAAATGTCTGAATATGCATCATGCGCATTTCTTAGCGATAGTGACGTGACTGATTCAAGAACGAAAGTCGACAGCCTGGTTTTACCTGTAAAGCAAGATTGCCGACTTTGGCTCTATACGACTCATACATAAAACTGCCATGCGAATGTGATGCGTGACAGGCTTGCTCGTGGATTAATAAGGCAATAACCGCCAAAAGCCTTTTCACTTTACAAGTACTGAAACATGTCATTATGGTAATAATATTTTCTCTATATGCCCCCCGCGTAAAACATTTATTTCTTAAATTACATACAGCCCTCATTACCGGTAATACTTAACCTAATGCAATGGATGTAGAATTTATTAACGTCTCCCACAGACCTGAATAGAAATGTTTTATTCATCTAAATAGTCTTGTTTGTGCCGTTCGTGTAAAATAAGAAGATTGGTTCGATATACTTTTTTATAAAGACCATCCTAATACTGAATATTCAGCCTTAATTGTTAATATGACTTACAGGACTACAAGAAACCGTTGGAGGAGAGCAGCCCCGCAATTCTGAACGCTAGTAAGATCCAGACGTTGTTCCACCGACTGCCCGACATCCTACAATGTCACCTACACTTCCGCACCGCGCTCGCCGACTGCGCGCGCACGTGGGACCGCGATGAAAAAATTGGTTAGTAAACGGGCGGTCGCAATACTTGAACACACAAATTCATCATCACCATTTAGTTACATTGAGAGATTTGCCGTGTTCTCATTCTATACGGCTAATTTATATTTCTGGAACGAAGTTCCTTACCGCAGGTTATACTTCAGACGCAAAGTGTTAGCGCAACAAAAAATGCTGACCGCGAGTTGATTTAGTTTATTTTTATGCTGTCTGTGGATTCTGCGCGATGCTACTGTAATTTCATGTTTGTATACTACTTATCCATAATCGAGTTTTTACAATATTTACTATATTTTGATACAATATATGAGCACACCTTTCTGTAACACCCTGTATATACTTATAGCGACACGAATTTCGTTCCAACCCGATGTCCCAAAGACACCTTTTTTTTATGTTTGTGAGACTAGATTTATCTTAGAAACTTCCCCTCTCTCTCTCTCTCTCTCTCTCTCTCTCTCTCTCTCTCTCTCTCTCTTATTGTCTCCCTCATCTTAATTGACTAATGAAAATCAAGTACAAATGCGTAAGGCATCTAGGCAGCAGTCCTACCTATGACGTTATGAATGACTGCCTATAAAACGAGAACATGTGGAGCACATCAATTGAAAAATCGTCTTCTCCCAATAATTCTAGTATTTTGTACAGTTAGTAATGTCTTCTGAATTACTCAAGAAACCGCATACTGTTTAAGAATTTCGTGGCTAGATTCATTTTGTACTTATTATATTTGATAGCCTAATAATATACAAAATGAACAGAAGGTGACGTAAGTCAATTACTGAAATTCTATCTAACCAATTCGTTCAAAAGATCAATATGATGAAGATGATAGTATAATATGTATGTAGAATCATTTTTAACATTATTTTTCACTATGACGGATTGCTTCGTTAGCCCTGACGGTGTCAAGAGAATTCACCCTTTCGTAAATTCGCCGTTTCGCTTTTTGTGTTCCTTTCTCAGTCTCTGTCCTCGTGGAAAAACAAGCTATTCGGTACATAAAACTCGGGCATTGTTGTTAATGCACCCGTAAGGGTCAGTCAAAAGTGACTTCGACCTAAATATAATTATTGACACGGTAAACAATAAAACGGATGCGGGCTGAAATATAAATAGGAACATTCGTAATAGATTGCTTTTCATATCGTAATTAACCCGCATTTTGCGATAATACGTAAATACAGAAAACACTCTAGAAAGGAACAAAACAGCTTGTTATATTATTTTTTTTTGTTTTTTTATAAAATGTATAGTATATTGCGTTGTTCTAATATGAGTACATACATAGAAGTCGTGAGACTAAAACTTTATATACATAAAAGTACAGAGAAAATATTCTGACACTCATGGGCCGTGTAAAGATTCATTAAAAGAGTTTTGCTAAAATTCGAACATCAGATTATAAAAGCCCAAATCGGTCTTAAGGTTGTTTAAACTTATTTTTTTTTATGGGATAGGGGGAAACGAGCAGACGGGTTACCTAATGGTGAGTGACTACCGTGACAACAACTTCATCTACGTTTGTAAACTTTCCTCGTTTTTGCAACATTTTTCATTGATGCTCCGCTCTTATTTGTCGTAGCGTAATGTTATATAGCCTATAGCCTTCCCCGATAAATGGGCTATCCAACACTAAAATATTTTTTAAAATCGGATCAGTAGTACCGGAGATTACCCCGAACATCCGAACACAAACTTTACCTGTTTATAATATTTAGTATAGAGACGTGAAGAGAATTCTTTGTACCTCTTTTTTTAAGCAAATTTCGCTTATGAAGAAATGTGAAATTTGGAATACTTACTTAAAGTTTATATGCAGAAGTAAAAAAAATTTAATCAGTGTGTTAAAATTAAAAATTATTCAAATATGGCTACAAAAAGCTACAGTGGTCGAGTATATGTATGTTGACGCGTCATGGTACCGCATAATAACAATAATAATAACTTCACACACCTCACACACGGCCGTCTGATCCCAAACTAGGCAGAGCCTGTACTATGGTAACCAGACTGCTGATTAACATACTTATATATAGTAATTATTATAAATTTTCCTTCGATTACAAAAACATACCTACATATTGACAAAAAATTGTAGGTTTTATGAAACTAGTTAATGCTCTTTTCAATAGCAAAAAAAGTATCGTTAAAGTACAAATTAATTATACTCTGAAGGTGAAGTATAAATTAATATTGCGTTTCGGAACATGTAGTAACTTCGCATATTATTTGTTTCCTTATAAAAAAGTATAGGATCCCCCAGTTTCGCACATACTTATTAGGCTTTATTCTCATCGTATAACATTTTTATTACTTTTCACGATACAATACACGGTAGCACAATGCGGTAATCTAGACAAGATAATCTTAAATCTTTACATAGTATGAAACAAAGTCGCTTCCGCCGTTTGTACGCTTAGATCTGTTACGGATTTTAACTCGGTTTACGCCAATAGATAGAGCAGTTCAAGAGGTAGGTTTATACGTATAGTTTAATAATGTTTTGTGTTAATTTGTATAATTATAAATATGACGGCCATTGTTCACCACATTAGTATCTATATTACACCCGTGCGAAGCTGGGGCGGGTCGCTAGTAATAATATAATTTTTGGAGTATCTACAGTAATAATAAACATTAACACTAATATAAAGTGAGTAAAAAAAAAGCGAAGTTTTTAAGAATGATGACTGTAAACGCATTTCGTTACATAAAAAGGCCAAAGACACATTCAAATGACTATAATAAAATTACCCTTTGTACCTGGCGAATTTACTTAATAGCATATACATAATATCGTTAACCATCCTCTGCGCCTTTTCCCAAATAAGTTGTGATCGGCTTTCAGTCTAACTACGATAGGGTCGAACTTCGATATTGTTACGAGCTGAGGTTCGGAATTAGAGAATTATACCAGATTGTTACCGAAATAGACACAATTAATTTTAATAGATCACAAAATACACAAGGAAACTAGCAACAACACAATTACAATAATTTATTATCACTATTACACTAAACTTCTTAATTCACTTACAGTTTACTCGCTGTTAATTCACTTGACACTCACTTGATCACTAACTCGCTTGACACTCACTTGAAACTAACTAACTACTCCGCAATGCCACGCTTTATATAGCGAAACGGTACTTCCAGAAAAATCGCGACACCTCTGGTAAATTCTACACAACAATAGAATCCGCTAATACATCGTAGAATATTTCATTAACGGGTTACTAACTACTTAGTTCCCTGTTGTCTCCACAGATGGCGTGTATCTTTATTTTGTAGCTCTATACGACTTCCCACAGTCGCCAATAGAGGGCGGGATATTCGTAACAATATTTTACGTGAACCGACTGCCATCAGACCTCCACAACCCAAGTACTAGGCGATACCGAAGTTCTTTAGTTAGGCCAGGTTGTCGGAATTATAGGGCTCCAACTACTCGTAACGTATGCCATAGATGTTCGAATGGCAACCGGGACCGACAGCTTGACGTGCTCTCCGAGGCACGGAGAAGTCTCGATGTGTTAAGAATGAACCTATCCTAAGACTGACCTGGCTATTATTACTTAACCTTGTAATGTGCTAACCTACGTTACCACATAGCCACGAGCCTATCGTCGTCATCAAGATACACTTATTTATACCACTTACACCTTTTTGAATTCTTCAATCTTTTCAGGCGAGGTCTTTCTCAGCGCGTTCTCAAAAGCTGTGGTGTTGGACGTGTATTCCGACTTCATCAATAACTTCTCCGTTGCTATGGAGCTGGCAAAGATGGAGTCTAAGAGAAAGTCGGCTTTTGCTGACTTCTTCAAGGTGAAGCAAATAAGCGCCCACGACCGTTTGTCTTTCTTTGGATTAATGGTGAAGCCAGTACAACGGTTCCCCCAGTTTATCATGTTTCTACAGGTAACAATTTTTGACTACATTCCGAATTAATTAAATAACTGACTATTGTATATGGACGCTGATAAGCAATACAGTGTCAAGATTTAGAGAAAATGGCCTTTCAAGATGTCATACCAAGTCCTAATCAATTTGTTTGAAAAATATCTAAAAATCTACATATAAGGTGAATAGATACTTTTTCAAACAATTTGATTAGGAATTGGTATCAGCGTCCATATATAGAATGGAGCATAGGTTGTAGCCGTCTTACGTAACTGCACTGTGATCTCATGCAAGATGCGCTGTGGCCTTGGTCAGTCTATCGACGTAATTGTTTGAATGTGTCGTAATGAGACAGTGTTGCCATTGCAACTAATACAACATGCATAATTGAAGAATGATCAGTGTAATCTCATACTAAATATTTTAATAGGTAGCTTTTGAACCCGGGCTCTCGAAAATAGTTTTCGAAAGTAAATTTTCACTCAAAAAAGGTAACCAATTTCCTTCTCATGCCTAAGTTACTTCTTTGCCTTCATTTCATCACCTTAAGTTTTTTTTTGTCTTACGACTTGTTTGCCTAATGATTTGCTTTGTAAAGGACTGCCTTAAATACCTGTTTCGGGATTAGATTCATTACTAATTTGGCTGTTTCAGTATACTGATTTTAACATGACTTTATCATACTTTAGTCAGATGGTCAAATTCCTTAGCTTTAATAACAGGGGTTAGCAGTTAACAAGTACACAAAATATTTTATTTCCTATCATTTATTAAATATTATTATAAATGTTACTCCACAAAAATCAACTTTTCCTTCCATTTAAATGGTATGCCGATTATATAATGTAAAGAATGATTGAAATATTTCAGGACTTACTAAAACACACTCCACCGGGCCACTCAGACCGCGTTTCCCTCCAACGTGCTTTGACGAGGCTAGAAGCCCTAGCTGATGCTTTGAATGAAAGGAAGCGAGACGCTGAACGGACACAGGTATACAATATTCTATTCCGTATTTCAAGAGTTTATTGATATCTTAAGTAAAGTTCACACAAACTACGTGGAATATTATCAGTACTTATGTTTAAAATGTGTATTTCCATTTGTCAGGCGTTCCGCGCTGCGCTGCGTCGGCTGACGCGCGGCGGCGTGGCGGGCGCAGGCGGCGCGGGCGGCGCAGCGCGCTTTGGTGCCGCTCGGCTTTTGGCCTCTCGCGCTGATAAACGACATCTATTGCGACAAGATGATCTACTACAATTGGTGAGTAATGGCAAAATGCCATTTAATTAAATATAACAACAGATCATCACTTTTTACACTATCCTTACACTTAAATTGTATCTCCGGTTATCGCACAACCATGGTTATTACATTATGTTGTTATGGTTGCACATTAACAACATAATGTGTGCTGACTGATAAGAACATATGATATACATACAGCCTTTAACTAAGACTTAAAAATCAATATTGTCAGACTTATTTCTGAATATGTAACTTATTTTTTACTTACTAGTTTGCTTATATTGAATTCTCTATTTAGTTCAAGAAACTGGGTACCAGTAAATAATACAGAAGTACATATTCATCAATCGAGACATTATTAATTCATTAATTTCTATTAATCCTGCTGAATATTTCTGCATTGCTAATAGGGGCACCCACAAACTACCTGTACCGTTAACGAAACAACACTGAGAATTAGCCAACCATGAATATTTTTTACAGGAATTCAACCAATCAGGTGGATTGTCAAAATGCAAGCCTCGACGGTTGCTGCTATTGAACGACTTAGTAGTGTGCGTGTCGGTCGGCGCCGGCAGCGACGACGCGGAGCGGCTCAGCCTCAAGTGGGCGCACCCCGTGCAGGACGTCGAGGTGCTCGACACCGGCAGCTCGCCCACGCTCAGCAGGGTCCTCGCTCAAGGTAACATTACTAAAAACTCACTTGCTGATTCAACTGAGTCGTTTTCATTTTATGACTTTTAATAACCTAACATTTTTTTATTCTGCTTTGCTCAAATTTACAAAACAGAATTCTGTAACAATGATGTTCAACTGTATACGGAAGTCAGTAAAATTTATACAAAACACGAAATATCCCAATTTACCTGTCACACTCGGATAGTCTAAACAATGACTTTTCAAGTTATACTGGTCAATGAAATATACCAAAACATTGAAAACTTAATAAATTATGGTCTAATATCGACGAACAGACGATATCCTAATTAATAAATAATTAAATCAACAGATTCGGTAATACTACAGCTAAAAACATAAGTAAAAAAAGGTTATTATCAGTCGTGGGACTGCACGTCAGAAGTGAAAACAGATAGATATACACACATCTATGTGTGCGTTCCGATGTACACTGAGAGCACTGTAAGGTATGACGTCAATTCAGTATACAGCGAAGCCGTTCCTTTATAGTTAGCTATACTGGTTACTGTTTATAACGAAACGCAGTCCAGTATACTGTAGTTGTCAATTCAAGTCAATTGTCAAATCGCATAATAAAAGTGACAATGTGACCTTACCTCGAAAACTCCAGTGCTCACAGTACAAAAATGTCGACGTTTATGACGTCATACGACCCTACGATACTGCGGCAGTATACTTTCAGTCTATAACGTAACGAATTTCTCCCCAGTACGAGCAATGAACAGTGCTCGCAATAATATCGGAACAATCCCTATATGTCATCATGACAACATACGTCATCATGACAACATATGTCACCTGAGCGTGACGGTCACGCAAGTTCAGTGCTTTTTCCTCTTACTAAAAGTGCCCAAGGTGCCTAAAGAAGTTTTCACTTCAAAAAGTAAATTTTACGCAAATTACTTTTGTGTTCAAACCGTACTTTCTAAGTGACAGTTGCCAGATTACGTTCATTGAGGTTCCTATTCTTATATGAATCGCATTGTATGTAATAAAAGGTCTAATATGTGGCAGGCGTGAACCGCAGCGGCAGCCTCCGCTCGAACTCGAGCGGCGCGACGAGCGCGTCGGCGGGCGACTCTCTGTGCAGCGAGATGTCGGCGCTGATGCACGACTACGAGACCGTGTCGCGCATGGCCGACCTCGCCGCCTCGCTGCGCATGCCCTACCCCGAGCTGCCGCCGGACACCTTCCGCACTCTGCTGCAAAACATACAGCGAAGTATACAGGTTGGTTTTAGATCAGGGATATCGACGAAAGACGCAGTTCATGAGTTAACTCACTTTATAGTACTAATATAGATAGAAAAAGGAAATCATTGGCTATATTTTTTGAACTTGCAAAAGCGTTTGACACAGTCTCTGTCCAATTCTTGGTGAATAAACTCAAATGTCTGGATGTAAGGGGCCTTCAGTTAAAACTTTTCCTGGACAATCTTCAAAATAGCACGCAATGCGTGAAGAGTTAATATATTATCAACCAATTCTGGTGTCCCACAAGATAGTATACTATGTCCGACGTTGTTTTTGCCTACATAAACGAATTATGTGAATGATATCTGCCAGAGGCAAAAATAATTACATACGCCGATGACAAATCTCTGGTTTTAGTGGAGAAACTTAGACGGAATTCATCAAATGTCGATGAAAACAAAGTAACGTTTTCTATGAAAACCCATGAAATTGGCCTCCACTCAAATTGTAGTATAGTATCCCATTCCTGTGATAATTCAAATTATAATAATTGTAACTGCCCAAAACTCAAATATCTGGGTATAACTGATAACAAATTAAACATTCATGGTAATATAGATAACATAAAATTATTAAAATTACTGACTGATTTATTTACGTAAGTAAAAAGAAATATCAATAAATTTACACGTCTCACATTCACATGTCCACACACATACACACACACACACACTAAAAGTGATGAGGAATATTAGACTAATGTTTTATTAGTTTTGTTGTTATATTAACGCATTTTTGATCTCCTATTAGTGCAAAGTAAAAATTGTATATTTGTAGTTTGATAGTTAGTATCTTCTATCATAAAAACTTGTATTCTCTTATACGGTGGAGAGTTATACATGGTGACCTGTGACACAGGGTTAAACCTATTTCAGACAGAAGCTCCTCACAATTAACAATGTCTAAAATTACTATATTTTGTTAGTTTTTGGAGTTTAAATACTAATGAAATAGAAATTTAGAGGTACTTGTGTATTGTGTGAGGAGAAATAAATAAGTAATAAAAATAAAAAAACTTATCGCGTTTGTATCTTAATGTACTATTAAATTATTTAATGACAAGAGCATTGCAATAAGTCACTATGCCATTTGTAATCTTTGTTGCGTATGAAGTAAAGTTTATAAACCGGTTGCATCAACAGAAAAAGGATGACGAGATGGCGTGGGTGGACTCGTGCTGCCTGCAGCTGACGATCCGCGGGCGCGAGGAGCCGCTGACGTTCCGCGCCAGCGAGCCGGGCGCGCGCCTGGCCTGGGCCACGGAGCTGCGCCTGGCGCAGCTGGCGCAGGCGTCCGCCAACTCGCCCGCCTGGCGCCTGGCCTCGCAGCAAGCGCCCGCTCACAAGATGCCGCTGTTTGTCGCCGCCACGCCCGTCTACTCGTCCAGGCAACTCACAGAGGTAAATTGTGATACGAGTTACTTTCATTTCTCTCAATAGTCATTTAACATAGGTTTTTGGTGTAATGCTGAATACCGAATTCGTAACGTGGATCCGGGCACGGATCATCTGCATCATTATTACGAAACTTCATGATAAATAATTAGTGTATTCAAGAAGTCGTTGTGAACCCGTTGTGTTAAATTTTTTTTTAGTAAATCTAATAGGGATGTTGACACTAATCACAAATTTATATATTGCATTTTAATTATATGATTCATTGTGATATATAAAAACCTAAAACAACGTTTTTTTCATTAAAAAAGGCTGAAATAGTAACCATGACCACGTGACTGAAAACACCAATCAGAATCTATTACGTAATTATCCGAGAGACTGACAGTTGATACTTGATAGACAGCCAGCTGTCAGTTGGTATCCTAATAATATTAACTGTTTGATATTAACATAGAAAACGTCACTCATTGCGTGAATTATCTCCAAGTTAGTTGCAACTCGGTAATAAGCTTATCACTATGGAAACTGGATTTATCAAAGGAAACTGTTCGAACTTACCATAGATAAATAAGTTGATGGTGGCAAATTTTTTTACAGGAAACAAAGATTTTTGTGCTGCTGAACTTAGGAACGTGAAACGTGACAACGTGAACGTGAAAGTGTTAGCCACTTTCTCTTTATTTGTTTATTTTTTGGGACATTTATGAAAAGTTTTTCCGGTGTGCTGATTGTTGTGCTTTTGCACTTGGGCACTGCACAAGTAAAGCACTTAAATTTGGTATATTCGTGAAGGTAACCGCGAGCACATACACCAAGAACACTTATTACTGTGACGGGCTGACAGTTGAATAATGATTTTCGGATAATGACGTAATCAAACCGAAGTGAGAGTGCGGGAAAATTTAAAAGTAACTTTATTTATTCAAATTTCTCTGATAAATTTTAGTGTTTTTTAACAGAATATTATTTGTTGCGTTCATTATGGGTCTAGGTATAAAATAAAACCAGTTTTGAAAATATGTCAACATCCCTATTATGCGATCTCCCCAATCAGTCAAACATGGAAAGAAATGCCTCGATTATTCTTTCAGGCGCAATATTATTATTTGAAGATATACATAAATTGAGTAAAACAGGAAGTAATGCCTATTGAAAATACCCTATATATAATAAGGTATTTGTCTAGATTATCCTTGCAGCCGTAAATTTTGAATGGGACAGTTTTAATAAAAAGTTAGCCAAATCTTATTCTACACTAGGGGCCCATCCCGGCATCGCACGAGTGCACATTTTTTTTTACATTTTGGACTAAACGTATAGTAAATGTATCGTAATGCAGGACATAAATATTTTTATTTTTAATTATTATTTATATTTTTCTTATAAATTTTTTATTTTTATCCATAAACCTATTTTTATTCTGATTACATTTTATTTATATTGTTTTTTAGTTCGGAATATCTTTTGAATGGAATGTCCGATTTGAATAATCCGAAAAGTAATCTACAGGTATTGAATCGTTGCTACGTAAAATCTAACCTTACCTTCAAAAAATTTGACAGTTTAAAGTACCAAAAGTTTACTTTTACTAATATATAGAAAGAAAAAAAGCTTAACTACTCCTTTCACTGCTTACTCCTGGTCATATCCTCTTTCACGCAGCCCATCTATCTTTTCTATTGTCTTCTTCTACTAAACTAAACATGGCTAAAGAATAAAGTTTTAAAGAGTTAGCATGGCTTGGTGTTAAAAACGTGTTTTCTATTGTTATCAACGCCCATTTTATTTATGATGTACGATAGCTTGTTGTCGCTCGCTGAGGTTGTGATGAGCCGTTTGTACTGTCAGGTGCGCTGCGGGTGTTTCTACACGGCGAGCGGCGGGGGCCTGCGCCGCGCGCGCTCGCTGCTGTGGGTGAGCGCGGCCGGCGCCACCGACAGCCACGTGGCCGTGCTCACGCACCGCGCCACCAAGCTCAAGACCCTCGTCACGCTCGACCTGCCCGACACCAGGGTACGCACCTCCTCTTACTTGCTACATTTTTTATTTTTCCAGGAGAGTACAGCTGACTTAACGTGGAACGTCCATAGTAGACTTTGAAAACACTTTCATGTTAGAAAGATAGTTATGTAGGACTTTAGAGAATGCAGGTATCTTCAATATATTTTCACCACCGAAAACTAATCTATCACTTCTAATATTCTTCTGTTCTGCTTATTCTATTATACAATTATGTAAGAATTAGTCTTTTATCACAACAACTGTGTCTAATTAATATTTTGATTATTTCAGATTACCTCGATGGAATATGCTCGTGGAGTAAAACAAGTAACGACGCTATGCGGCGACACTGTTTGGCTCGGCACCGAGGACAGAAAAATAATTATATTCTCTGCAGTTGAACCCGAGAAACAGGAGAAGTTAACGGAAGTGCCGACGATTGCATCAATAACGCAGATTCGCTATCATTGTGACGCTATGTTTGTGGGACTTTCTAATGGTCGCGTGTCAGTGTATAGAAGAAATCATGATGACTCTTGGGCCTTGCAGGAACCCCTCGCAATCGAACTGGGCGATAAACCGGTCCACTGCGTGCTTCCTGTCGATGGCATTATCTACGCCACGTGCGCGCGACGGGTGTTCGCAATCAATGCCCTAACGGCCGAAATCATGCGTATACTAGAACTAAAAGGTGACTGCGATAGGTCTGTTAAGTATCTGGCGCATTCAGGTGTCGGCCTCTGGACGGCATTTTCTGATTCGACGTACGTCAGCTTATATCATGCTGAGAACTTTGAACACCTACAGAACATTGACATAGCCGCTGACGTGGCAAAAACGATTGGAGCGAGGGAGGGGAGTAAACCTGCTTACATATCTGCCTTATTAGCGGGTCAAGGCCTGTTATGGGTGGGTACTACAGCGGGAATCACAGTGACTGTCCCATTGCCAAAGTTGGAAGGTCTTCCATTAATCGGAGGACACATCGCTGCATCTTACCATGCGCATGCGGGTCCTGTTTCCTTCTTGCTTTCACTTTTACCCGAAAATAGAGACGTCGATGTCAATACGGTGCGTCGGAATCTTTCTAATGCCCGCGCTCTCGCTGTGACAGACACTCTACAGGAATTCAAGGAAGAGGATGGAAAAGAGGATAATGAGAAACCAAAACTTGAAAGACGGATTTCGGAAGATGTCAGTCCGTATAGACCACAGCGCGTCCAATCCGCTGTTGTACGACGGAAAAAACCAGGCGATGTTCGCCTTAGTAAGACCTTGCCAAAATGTGCTAATTTAAACGCTTGCGACGTCTATGGACTCTATGGGGATCTGATGTTTGTAAAAGACTGCGTCGGAGAGGCGGATGTAAGTGGATCCGGGGGTGAAGCATTACGGCGGAGCGATCCAGAATTAGCGGCCATTCCATTCCGCGTAAGCACCCTCGACAGGCGGTTACGGATGCGTGCAGGACGACCGCGTTCCCTCGACCTGTCGAGTTGGTCAGTAGACTCGCGCGCCTCTAGTCTTTGCACGTCATCCGGTAGTGAAGAATCCATGGCGCTACGCGGCGTTTCTAGAACCAGTTCGGGTGCATCGGGGGCGGCCGCCCTCGCACCTGTAGCCGCTTCGACTCCAGACTCGAGTTCAGGGAAGTCTAGTGGTTCTGAGCGATCGTCCAGAACAGAAGTAGCAGGTGTTGAAGGGCGGGCGGAAGCAAGGAATGCCGCTCGAAGCTTACGCGGCGCCGACTACATGGTCGGCGAGAGCACGGCGAGACGTTCTGTGCTGACTGTAGTGGGTGGGCGAGGTTATGTCGACTGGAGGCAGACCGCAGACGCCGCCGAACGTCCCGCGCCTGCGGCAGACCCCAACCCGAAGGACGCTCATCTCATTCTCTTTGAGATGCGATTGTGACACGCTCTGGACGAAAGTCCTGAATTGTTGTGTAACCGCGTTAACGGATGATGTGTTGTTGATCAGCGATTTACGTGTCATATTTAATTTTCGATGGCCTGTATATATAATGCTAGTGCGTAGCTGTTATTATATTATTGATTAATTACGATACGCCGATACAAGAACACTATCACATCCGTTTTTGTGTTACGTTGAAGTTTGATCGGTGCATACGTAAGTTATGTTGAGTGTGAAGAATTTGTAAATTATGCAAAGCTTTAAGTTATTTTTCGAAGTTAGGGCTATTGATCCGCTGGCTCGACGTATACATTGGTTTTTATTCACTTAAGAAGTGGTGCATTAATTTTGTGATCTTCTATTGAATGTTATTAATAATCTAAATGTTATAAAATAGGTGCATTATATTTAAATGTATATATTTAGCGTCGCGTGATGATTGTGCCTATTATACATTTAAGTTTTTAGAAGTATTTAAATTTTGCGATCAACATAAAAATGTTTTCTATTAATTTTGATCAAAATCATAATACAAACGAAACCTCGAATCAAAGAGAAATCTAAATTTCCATAATTATTGTTCGAATATGTATTTTAAATGATTTCAATGTTTAAAGAATTCAATAACACCTGACCAAAGTTTGCACTGAACATCACTCTTAGTTATTTACGCTCAAAAGTAGTAAATTATTTGTTGCCCGATTTCTTTATGCGGGAATTATATGTGTTAGTATTTGTGTTAACTTTATTCGTGATACAAATAAAAAAGTTTTTTAAATGATTTCCTAAACTGATGTAGTTTCAAATTGCAGTTCATATTAAAACTTAAATTTCGTTATTTGATACATAATAACCGCCTCTGTATTAGAATTATTCTAATTTTAAAATGATTTGCATCACTATAAATATATTTCCAGTAACATATAATTAGGGTGTCATATTTAACATAACTAATTATATTTTTAGTTGTCGATGTAAATTGGGTTGCATAACTTATTAATATATTATTATGGTGGCCTTAATACTTGAAAATTTCCAGTGTATGATTTGTATAGCATTTTTTATAAGCTTTATTGTTAGACATATTAATGTCGCTTTAAGAATTAGACTGATTTAGCTAAGCGTTAAAGAGTACTGTTAATGGACTTTAGCAAATAAGGTAAACGACGTTTAAATATCTTCTTCTGTGCACTTTGAACTAATAATGTTTTAATGCAAATCAGACCAAAAATGCACATTTTAAATTTCGATCGAAAGCCTTCATATTTGATTGATTAGAATATGTTGTTGATACTTTCTATATTATATTGTCTACAATCTGTTATTAAACTTGGTTAATATTCCGTCTAAAAATGTATTCATGTTTGTCAATGTTTATTATTATTGTACTTTTCCAACAGTCGTTATTTTCTCAATAATTGGTTTTCTATCAAAGTTAATTGTTACTGTTTGTTTTCGGTCAGTACTCATAAAACAAGCATTTTTGTTGCACATCCAAAGAATTTTGCTATTAAGTCAAGTATTACAGCTGTTAATTGAAATCACAGGAAATTTTAATGTGCCAAAATGTATAATAACAGGTATTATATATTTACTTATTATTTCGTGTACATATACTATGTACATATTTCAGAGATATATCATTTGACACGCCTTCCATGTCTCATGTACTGTGCACAAAATAAATTGTTTATTTATCATTAGCGTTACATGAGAAAAGGAATGCCTCCGTAAATATTTATGTAAATAAAACTGGAATGAAACCTCGAGCTGAAAAAACTCGAATATGCTCCTCAAAACTGTTTTGTTGACCTATGTATTAACAATTGGGAATTAATTATGTTGCAAAACGTCACAAGTGTACTTTTGTGTAAATACATTTTAAGTTTATACATATACACACTGTATACATTGTTTTATTTACCTATACTTACTTATACCACAGAATACATAATAGTACCTACAGGCACAGAAGTCCCACTCAGCCAAATCATTAAAATAAATAGCGACTCCTATTCTGACACAATAAACTCGCAATGCAGGTCGCACAGTTATATTCACCTAAAAGCTGCAGTTGCACGACGTTAGGGTTGTCTTTTGTGAACAAATAAACCTAGGCTAGGACTTATAACTCGATAGCCTAGATCCCTGCATCTCAAGAATCACAAGTGCGTAGCCGGCCTTTAAGGTGGGAGTAGGGTAAGGGTGGGGAAGGGTTAGTGCCTCCTGTAACCTCGGCGTGCCCTGGTTGCCAGTCCTAAGGCCGCCACTGAGATGGACTAAGAGCAAGCGGTCAGGATGTAAGCAGCGTCTCGTAGAAATATTCCTATGTTCAGCAGAGAACGTCCCATGCCTGAGATAATGATGATGATAATAAACCTTATTATCATATACTTTGCAATACCAGGAGAGCATAAAGTATAAAGCATTTCGCATCATAAAAAGTGCGAAATAAATCAGTAGGTATTTTAGTGCAGGGATATGAAGTACATAGTCATGACGCAAAATGACAATATTGATAAATGTATTTACTTTTCTTTTCTTTACTTAGCATAAAGATCGTCAAAACAAAATATCCTTATTTTTTATTTATACATTCACTCATCACGCCTATGCGCCATCATATAGTGTAACGCGCTAAGTAGGGTTTTTTAACAGCCACATTTAGCTAACTCAATTTGGTCCCAGTAACGATTGACGACAATAATATATGCGTTGACCTGTTATGTTAAGTAAGCCTATACACTGACAGCTCAAGTTATACCGGCCAATAAAAAACCATGGTCGAAATTCGACCACCACGCGATCTCCAGTACTTCTAACTAGTAGTGTTAAGAATATTATCCAATTTACTAAAGAAATGAAAAACAAGTTGCTTTAAGATGGTTTATTAAAAATTGTTAATGCTGGTTCTTGTTTCTGAGAGGTTTTGGGTGTTATCTTATGGTTGGTTATGGAAGCCCTGCAACGACAATAAAGGAAGTCAAAAACTATTATTATTGTTTATTTAAGTACCGGATAGCTAATTAATAAATAATTACTAAAGCTATTTTTTTTTTAGTAACATTGCCAGGCACATATGAACGAAATTAATAAAAAACTATCCGTTGTAAGAGGTTAATATTTTTCTACAGCGAATGTGACCGATTCTTTCATCACATTGTTTAGGATTACCACGGTTTTGTAAGGGCGCTATCAGGCAATGAGTATCGGGGGTGTCCAGGATGCCCGGGCACCCCCTAAAAACCTGCGGACACCCCCTTCGAGGGTGTCCAAATATCCCCACATATGTTTATCGTAATACCAAATTATTTAGTAAGCCTTACAATACTTTGAAATACGTCAATAAAGCGTTTTAATGGCTTTTTTTTTAGTCGTCATAAAAAATATTTTGGACACCCCTACTTTTTGAGGGTTGTTGCGCCCCTGGTCAAAATAGTTAAAAATGTAATAAAAAACCAGAATTTCTTATTTTAATCTTGCAGTATCCCTATTTTTAGATCAAGATGTGAAAATGATGATCTGACTGACTAACTCTGCGGTCTTGGTTTTGAGAAAAGCGTTTAAAATGTCGCAAAACGTAGAGTAATTTCAAATATTTTAGTTATAGGTAAACTGTTTCCATCTTTTACTCAATCATACATTTGAATTACATACGGTTTAGAGTACTTACGGTTACGTCGCTTGCATTCCTTTAGGGCATCATTAAATTCTGTACACTCTGCCAAGTTTTCATGGTTAGTAGCACAAGCCAAGAATTGTGATATTTCAAAAGCGCAAGGTCCACTGGGCTCTTGGTTAAAATTATAGTTCTGCGGTAACGCTTGTTCTATTTCATGTCGTTGATGACCACCAAATAACCCTGATATTGCACTTCCTGCCATATGACCCTAGTTATGACAGAGAAAAATATTAATTGATGGTTATTTCAAAGCAGGGATGTTACGGATATTCGCATCCGCATTCGAAAATGTGGAGCTTCCGCATCAATTTGGACATCTGCACCCGCATCCGCAATAATCAATGCGGATTTTCATGCAGATGTAGTGTACGTGGCGACAAGAAAGAGAGTGGGTGGGGTCGGCGACCCACATGTGCCGTTAAGACGTGGTGATTGACCAATAAGGGCGAAGGTTTCGGTGACAAGATCCGACGCGTTAGTTATAATTGTGTCTCAGAGATGTTGCGGATACTCCAATCCTCATTCGCCATTCCGTAGCTTCGACATCGATTTGGACATCTGCATCCATATCCGCTTATGCGAGCCTTAAAATATCTGCATCAGCATCCGCGAATGTCAAACATTCTGCAACTGTAACATCCCTATTTCAAAGTACCCAAAGGATAGTGTTGATTAACAAAATCTACATTAACGCCAGCGGAGCCGCGGTCAAAAGCTAGTTAATGATAAATTCATACCACAGTACTGCCAACAGCGACGCCTCCAGCCACTGCAGCTGCATCTTTAAACATGGATCGCCCTTGCGACGGAGTAGTAGCCATAGGAGGGGCATGCGCCGGTGGTGAATGGTAACCGCTTCTTGGATGGTATTGCGGCGGTGGTGGCGTTCGACCCCCACTGTTGAAGGTCGAATGTATGTAAAAATTACCTTGGAGAGCAACCACACCATCCACAAGTAAATAGACAAGCATTTTCTTAAACAAAAATCGTATGTCGTTGGAATTTCAAAAAGCTGTTACATTAGTATACTTTGATGGTATTTTGTTTCGTCTGTTCTAAAACAGATTAAACGCTATTATCTACATAGTTATAAAACGATGAGCTTTAACCGTCTTGTTAGTAAAACAAGTGTTCTTCAAAGTATCCAGAAATTATTTTAATATCCAGGTAATGGCTATATTACGAGGTAAACAACTTGGGAAGTAGGTAGATTATAACGAAAATAAAACATACTTATAATTATTATTATTATTTAATTTGCTTGTATTTCTATGAAAATATAACATCGGTTTTTGCTTTAGTTTTGAATATCGGCTTGTGCCAATTTAGGGTATGCCTGAAACAAAATTAAAAGATCTGTAGTGCGCTTAATAATTACTTCCTTTCTCAAAATCACTATTTGGCTGTGAAGTTAAAATTTGTAAGTTTACGATTCGCAGAAGGGACGAAGAGGTCCACAAAATATAATTTTTGTATGCCCTCTAACTATTTCTAGCACCTTCGACGACAGAACCCAGAAAATTTTCTCCTTAATGTGAATATCAACAAGTTTGTTTCGAACTATATTTGGCCAACTAACTAAAACTACACATCTCAACGTAGCTTCTTGTCATTTTACATCCGAGAATATGGACAAAATTAGAATAGGTTTATCTAATAGCAATGGAGCGAAAGAGAATTAATACAACTTACGGTTGCGTCGTTTACATTCTTGCAGTGCTTGTTTGAAAGCTTCACATTCCTCCAAATTCTGTCTATTTGTAGCACAGTTCAAAAACTCCGATATTTCGTAGGCGCAGGGGCCACTTGGCTCTTGGTTATAATTATAGTTAGGAGGCAGTACTTGCTCAACTTGTTGTCGTCTACCACCACCGAATAAACTCGTTATAGCTTCACCGGCCAAATGCCCCTAAACACAATGAAAAATAAAGTGTTAGTCAGAGTAGCCACCAACTATGTAAGTAAAAAAAAGTAGGTAAGCAAAATTTAAAAGACTATGGAAATAATATAAAGTTGATTTATATGAAAGACAATAACGTTTTTTTATTGAAATAAAAAAAATAAAGAATGATTTGTATTCCAAGTGATATAAAATAAGGTTTCATACCATAGTGGTGCCTACAGTGACGCCTCCCGCAACTGCAGCTGCATCTCTGAACACGGACCGTCGCGGAGCAACAACCATAGGGGGGGGATGAGCCGGAGCATGTTGGTACCTCCGTGGAGAGTACGCGGGAGGTGAACCCCCCCTGCATTCACAAATAAATCATTGCATATAGTACCCTAGGGGACTGCGGCAATGGCCGAGAGTATCGACGATATGCAAGAAAAAGAATCTGGTTATGCGAGTATGATCCAGTGAAATGGGCACTTGGGACTAATGACTTTTTACCCATTAAAAGGAAGGAGAAATTTTATCCCTAAGTTTGTATTTTTGTACCTCTGATCACCGATATCTTGATGCTGGATTTACTAAGATCAATTATTTAAAACTATATTCACATTCTAAAGTATTTTTTTATGAAATAGTAATATTTTGAAGGTCGGAAAAACTGATTGTTATTATTCTAAGATATGGTATAAGAAATATATACCCTGATCTGTTATTTGATGATAACGAAGATTCTTATATTATGTTACATAATATTATATACAAATTAAAAATAGGTTGCCTAGCTTAATCACGGGCCAATACTACGCCCCAGGCTATGAACCGCACGATTCCGACACGTACCTATTATATTGTAAATCATGATTATTTTATTTATTTTTATTTACACATGAAAATAAAACATTGTTTTTATACAGGTGTACTTGAAAAAGGAACACTTATTTTAAATCACTGAAAGGGCTTGAGTCTAGCATGCAGTTACATTGAGAATTTGTGAAAAAAAAACTATCCGTTTACAAGTTATGACCGTTTACGTTTCGGTATTTTTGGCTCCGTTTTTCATAAAAGTACACGAAATGTGTAAAGTTAAAGATTTTAAATTGTACCTACCTACTTACATATTTTTTTATTTTGAAATTTTTGATTTCGTTACTACTTTACTACGTTTTACTTAATAAAATCCATAAAAGTAACTTTGCAAAATTTTAACTAATTTCTGTTGTAATACACTATCAGCCAGTGTACGTCTGGAATGAACTGCATGCGTCTATTTTTCCAGATAATAATATCTTTAGAACGTTTAAGAGTAGAGGGAATAGGCTTCTCTTGAATAGGCGTGTACCATCTTCGTCTTCATCATCACTTTCCATCAGGTGAGTTGGAAGACAAAAGCTTATTCCATTATAAAATAAAAAAAAATTAGGGCTGAACCCAAATAAATTGGGATAATAGCAAGGAGAAAGCAGAATTTTCATTAGTTCAAAATGGGAAATCTCTAAAAGTTGTTTACCGATTTTTTTAAATTTAAAAACATTAAATTTTGACACAACGTTGTATTCATATCCTCTCGTTTCTTTTTTTTTAACATATTTTTTATCATCTTTTTAATTAAAAAAATCAATCAAAAATCAATGTATGTTTGTTCATATTTTATGCGCTGCCATACCATTCATCTGATCATCATGAAATTTTGTAAACACGCTGCCAGTGATACAGAGAAGGACAATGGGGGTACCTTTCATCATGAAAAAAGTATTGTACCCGATGGAAAAATGACGTATACCTATTTTAGTATAAGTATATTCTGAAAATATATAGAATACGTAAAACAATCATGAAAATTGATCCATTACTTTTTAAGAAAATCGCAGACATAGAAACATACGGATCGAATACAAGACCTATTTTTTTGCAGTCGTTAACTATGTTTTTGTACCCGTGTCCAGCCAGTATGAGAATTGACGATGTGCTAATTAAGACGTTTTGCTACAAAGACGTTTTGCTACTTAGCCGTATTGCTAAATAGACGATTCGAGTAGTTGGACGTTTTGCTACTTAGACGTACATCACAATACAATATTCTTTATTGTACACCATAGAAAAACTTACAACATTAAAGAGAAACATTGAATACTCGTACAATCGACAGTCTTATCGCTAGTTGCGATTTCTTCCAGACAACCTTAGGATGGACAAATGTAATGGATTAGTGCATAGGGCAGTTTGCAGGTGTACAAACTCAGTTCAGTAGCTTATTAAAGTATATGAATCGAAGCGAAAATAGATACATAATAATCATATATGCCTTAAATACATTTTATAGGTACAAACACAAATAAATGTAAAACAGCTATAAACACACATATATCCAATATTGTCAGTGACTAACTATGAGGACAGAAAGTGTTACTACCAATTTTTTTTTAATGTTTAGCACGTCTCACAGTTTCAGGCAATGCATTCCACAGGCGAGCTGCATGGACTTCAAAAGATTTGTGCAGAAAATTCGTGGAGTGCAGTGGTATCCTTTTGACTCATATGGACCACTTCCCAAAACGTCCAATTCCCAAAATGTCCACTTCCCAAAACGCTTTTAGGCGCTGGTTTTCCGATAACCTCAGGAGCCTCACATGTGTTTCATTTACGAACTCGAAACATTCTTTCGATATAGGAGTAGGATTAATTATCCCAGCTTGGACCTGTTGACTCGGTTCAAAGACGTGCTATGAGAATCGTCGACGATCCCAAAAGCACAAGCGATATATTTTAACCTAAATAGTCGCGGACAATACGGTTCCAGAGGAATTTCCTCTCGCTATCGCTACAGCTTTAAATGAGACCCTGCCGCGGTTTTCCCGAGGGACTACAGTATGGGGTTCTTCAAGAAAGGGCAGTTAGGTTTTAAAAAGATCAGCAATGCAGCAATTGAAAATGTCCATATGTTATGGTGAACGCTTACAATCAGGTATGCCACTGATAAAAAAATTCATTTCCATCCATACACTATATTGTTACTGTTTATATAAACACATAATTTATACTCAGATACTACCTTCTACTACACTTACTGCTCTACTGCTGCTACTTTTTAGCACATAGGGCATTACAAAAAAACAACAGTATGGGTTTTGTATTGTTTAAGTATTATATTAATATTATTGTTCTAAAAGTTACATACGTAAAACATCATGCTATAGATTTAACTCACAATAAATCTTAGATAAAAAAATCACTAAAAATTTACTACAACATCTAAGGAAATTAAATTTCCCTGAAGTTAAAGATAATAACTACTAGGAAGGTGCCGACACTGTGGTTCCAAATAAATTAGCTTTATATTAAAAAAGCCCATAGGTAAGCGTCTAAGGACATATTTCCTATAAAATTCAGGTAGTGACCATTTGAAGAATTTATACAACATAATGTATGATTTAATATGGCACCCTCAAATAATTGCACTAAAGTTTAGATGTGGTTGTTAATTTTGCACTGACGCAGTGCCTCATTGAAGCCTTCACAGAGAGACAGATCGTGCTGCTGTTGAGCGCACTCAATAAACTGCTTGATCTCCCACGCACAAGGTCCCTGCGGTTGCTGGTTCTGATGCTGACTGTATGTCTGGGCAGCAGGCTGAGCAGCTTGTTGCTGTGCAGGTTCACTAGAACTGCCACCACTGAACAATCCAGTTAAAGCACTACCAGCCACATGACCCTGTAACAATTGTATGTGAACACATTACTTAAATTTTGTAAATGTTTTGTAAAACAAGAAATGTAAATAAATAATATCAATAAATTTCAAAGTGAAACGAAGACTGAAATTCGCAATTTTAATATTTATTGTGCAAAATATCAATTCATGTAAACAAAAAGTCACGAATCATGACAACGTCACTATAAACATGTGACCCCATCTCAACATCGATTGGAGTCATGCCAAAACATTTTGCAACTGTAAAGAAGTATAATTAAGTTAAATTCGTAAAATTTGCTTCAATTTTGAGGTTAGAGTCAACTCAATTTGTGTTTAAATTACGTAATACAATTACGTACCACTGCTGAACCGACGGCAACACCGCCTGCTGTAGCTGCCATCTGACCGAACATCGACGGCTGCTGAGGTTGTGCCATAGCTGGCGCCGGGGTAGATGGTGGCGCATGGGCTGGGACATGGCTTGGTGGAGGAGCAGCCCTAAAAACAATTTGTAACGAACGTTATCTCCGCATGACAAAATAGTCAATAAATCAATGAAACAACAATACTACTTACCGTCGCGGCGGCGGTGGTGGAGGATTAGATCGTCCACGTCGAGGCATTCTTTTGTATTTATTTGATAATTTCAATAATTTTCACGACACTGTTAGTTCTATTCAGTACAACACTTCTTGCAAAACTGCCTGACCTGACTGACACATGGTTGTCAAGTTAACAAAAGACAGGAACAATCACATTCTAGAAACTTTAAATTTGGAACACTATCATTCACTCGCTCTGTTACTCATGTAAAAAACATTGAGAGACAGAGACAAAGTATACCTAAAGTTGCCAACATTGCATTATCATTATTATAATTTAGAATGCGTTCATTTTTATTAAACATCTTTCTGAAATAAAAAGTACGTACGTACTAATAATCCAATAGTCATAAAAAATGCCAAGAAAACATTAAATATTGTTATATTTACAGTTTCGATTTTTAAGAGCAGCGAACATACATCACATGATACGAAACAAGAATACGCGTTACCTTTAAACAGCAGTTTATTACAATAAATCGCCGTATTCACTTTTATCAATAAACATTAAAAAAGTAATTAGAAGATGGTATTTACCTGCGGTTCTTACTTCGGCCGAACGGCATAATATTTTACAAAGTGGATGGTATTAAATATGACTTTTAGTTTGTGTAAAAATACATCGGTTTATGGTTACCATTCTTTTTAGTATTTAATGGCTAACATTTCGTGACTGTAACCAGCCAGTAAAATTATCAGTCTGTACAAATGAGTTGATAGAGGTATATTTACAAATATGTGGAAATGTAACTCTACGTGGAAATAATTTATTACCACTTCAATTTCTGGCGCATTTGCTCAAATTAAAAAAATTCGGGCCCGCAGCAGGTCCGCAGAGGTAAATTTCGTGATTTTTTAATTTAGCACCCAGGCGGAGCAAACCGCCAGCGTGTACTGAGCCGAGTCCTCACTGCAGTCGCAGTGGTGACAGGCAGGACTCAATTTCCTCCTAGCGACCGAGTGCAGGTACTTGCAGAAGCAGCCGTGCCCGGAAAGAACCTGCGTCAGTCGGAATGAAAGGGTCCCGTGCTGCCGCCCTGCCCACTCGACGATGACCGGCTGAAGCGCTTCCACGGTGGACAAGCCAGCACGTGGAGCCTCCAGCCGGGAAGACCAACGAACCATGGTGGCTCAGCAAGCGGGCGGGGGCTGACTGCCGCTTCCCGCCCGGAACTCAGCCGTTCGCCGACAGACCTCGGCAAGCACTTCCGCCTCCAAATCCCACATATTCGCATATGGCTCTAACCGCCACAACCCTCTGAGGGCGCTAAAGGCGCGCCCTAAGGGTCAGTATACCTGCATCAAGTTCTCAAACCAAGGTACCGAGACGCAGGGTCCCGAGACCCCTTTATACGGCAGGTCTTACCTCCAACGCCATTGCGCCGGCACTAATTAAGGCTAGTTACCCGTATGCCTATCGGTCACAGGAAATGGCCACTCGTGAAACCACACTCACCCTTCTACTTGCTAAGTAGGAAAGTACCCGATCTGCATCGGTCCGATGGGATCTCTGCTAAAGGACGCTTCAAGCCCCACAGCGGAAAACCAAGGAGCCCTTCGCCTTAGATCTGTTAATTCCGCTGCTCGCTGCACGCGAGACCAGACGCTCCACCGACACAGTAGAGGAGCAGACGAACGTGCTCGTTCTCTGCAGCTAACCACAAACCCCAACGAATCCAACTCCAAAACCGGTATCTGACAGCTTTCGCCGTCAGAGGGCTCAGGAACCGGTTCCCGTGGTACTATGATCTAACAGCCGGACTCGTAATTTCAGCTGCGAACATATCTACTCCGGGTTTCTAGTAGATAGGGACTTTTGCTTTTTCAACAGTTCTAAACTGTTCGACCAAAATTTTTATTTGTTCGATCTTAGTTTTTTCTTTAAACAAAATAAAAAATTGCCCTCAAGTTGGGGGGAGAAGTGGTTTTTTAACTTTTTTTTTTTTGCTATTTCAATTGTTCGTTAACTGTTCGTCATTGTTCGATCAAAATTTTTATTTCTTCAATCTTAGTTTTTTTTATAAATAAAATAAAAAATTTGCTTTCTTATGTTGGCGGGGAGAAGCCGTCTTTTAACTTTTTTTTTTTGCTATTTCAACTGTTCGTTCGTTAAAGAGCGTACTCCTATCTCAAAGGCCGGCAACGCACTTGTGACTCTTGAGTTGCAGGTGTCCATGGGCGACGGTAGTCATTTAGCATCAGGTGACCCGTCTGCTCGTTTGCCCCCTATAATATAAAAAAAAAAAATATTTTTTTTGTTCGATCTTAGTTTTTTATTTTAGCTAAAAAATAATATGTAGAAAAAGGACTTCTCCCCGCCAACTTAAGTCAGCCCTAGACAGCCTTATACATTTGTAGGTTGTAGCCACAGAACAGTAACTAATATCCTGACAGGGTTTAGCCGAGAATACAATTTTTACCTATGGTTTTGTGACATTTTAGGAAAATTTTCCTGACGAGCGAAGCTCCTGTGAATCTGTAAACATTTGAAACTAATTAACGAGACAGATATAATACATAAACTTAGCATCAGCATGTCAGTCAATATCTATCTAGACGTATTTACGTCCCACTCAAAGCCCGGCCGGCTTAAGGAATGACTGGCTGAATGAATAGTTACTTCATTCAGAGAAGGCAATCAGTTCAGTCAAGTTACTTAGTTACGTTACGTATCTGTGGTTAGTTTATTGTGACTTTGTGACCGCGTGATCGTAGCTGTCGTGAACGTGAATATTTGGTTCTGTTCTGTGTCTGTTGTTACGTTTTCGTAAATAATTTTGAGTGAAAATGGGCGATATTCAAGCCGGTCAAAACTTAAACGTATTCCTGATTTCAGGAATTACAATATTTTTCTGTGTAGCATTACATTTCGTATACAAGATTGCATTTAGAAGCAAGAAAAAGGAAGCACTAAAACATGAAGTTGAGCCTGATACAGGTACGTCAAAGCAGCTCAATTATTATTGGAAAGAGAACTAAATTAGTTGCAATGTCTTTTCTGTTTGCACTGAGACTGAAGTTTGGTTATATTATATTATAATTGTGTGAAACGCTTCTCTTCTAACTGATCGCATATAATATTGAGGTTTGTTCAATGCGATTGTACAAACTCCTAACTGTACTCTAAGAATGCAGCTGACACACTTCGTTTATCGTTTTCTTATGAAGGAACATCTCTTTCTTATTGTGGTTTATTTATTTTAGATTGTCCTTTTTTTTTCGTTTCATAATACATAATACCAACAGTTTATACATTAAAAAATATGATTTTTTTTATATATTATTTTTCGTGCACACCATGTCATTTTTTCCTACACTAAGTTATCCTTTCTAAAGGAGGTATAGAACTAACATTATTTGTTATTACTTTAGCCCAGTTTAAACCTAGCTAAAATTATAGAATTGTGAAAATAATAGCATAGAACGAATTTCCCGCCAAAACATAAAATTATAAAACCTGGAAAAACATATGAAATATGTTTTTAATGGTAATCTCATGCTGAAACTATAGTTATTCATTTTTTATAACCTAGAGAGACCATGTGGGTATATCTATGGTAAATATTAAACTGATCATTGTTATAGAAATTTATTAATGAAATAAACAGATTGTCTGTCATGATAATTATAACTGTAATGTAAAACTAGACTTACAAAATATAAATCTATTGTTTAGAGGGTATTCAAATATCAAGAAACATCAAGAAGCTTTCGAAGGATGCTTTGGTGTATGTATGGTAAATATTAAACTGGTAAATGCTATAGACTAATTGATAAAATAAACAGATTGTCTGTCATGAAAATTATAACTGTAATATTCTTATAGAGTATAAATATATTGCTTAGAGGGTACCTATTCAAATATTAAGAAACATCCAGAAGTTTTCAAAGAATGCTTTGGTGTATGTATGGTAAATATTAAACTGGTAAATGCTATAGACTGATAAAATAAACAGATTGTCTGTCATGAAAATTATAACTGTAATATTCTTATAGAGTATAAATGTATTGCTTAGAGGGTACCTATTCAAATATTAAGGAACATCCAGAAGTTTTCAAATACAAATACAATAAAAATAACAATACTGATCATTGCTATAGACTAATTTGATGAAATAAACAGATTGTCTTTCATGATAATTATAACTGTGATGGTTTTATAAAGTATATAAATCTAATGTTTAGAGGGTATTCAAAAATCAAGAAACATCCAGAAGTCTCAAAGGGTGCTTTGGTACTTTAGACAACAAATGAAACTTTTTTTTATCTACATATATGTGTGACACTTACTATGCTAATGTGCTAGTTCATTATGTTTTAATTCACCATAAAATTACACCTGGCATCTGAACAAATATTGTTGAATGAAACATTATTACATAGCACTTGGTTTATCATTTAAATAATGAGACTGAATTTGTTTATTAAATGAATCATTTATGTTAATGTCAGTGTGACTTGACTGAACTATTTTATTACACTAAACAGATCTTGGCCAAATTACTTACATAGGTATATTGTTAGTTAGTAGATAGTAGTGTAGTTATAGACCATTGGCCTAAGACCTCAAGCCACTGGTTCAGCTTTTGAGAGTTGAAGAGTACCACAAAAAAAAGAGAATGGACATTAAAAAGATAATTGTCTATTTACTGTTACTTACTTGTATATGTATTCAGAACTTTAAGTACACTTTGTTGCCAGTTATTTGCAAAACACATGGAATGTTATCAAGCAATACAGCAAAAACAATTTTGCTTACAAAAATACAAATATATAATTTAATTTTAGTGTACAGTTTAGATAGACAGTCACTTTCTCCTACCTGTTAAAATCAATACATTCATTATTATGATTATTACTTAGAAGAAGCTGTAAATTTACTTTCGAGTCTGAAAGATATCTATACAATCATTAAATACTTACATTTATTATTTTGGCACTTGGGGATACTTTTTTATTAATAACACTAATCATTTTCATGATTGTGAGAGATCATGTAAATTTTTAAGAATATCGAATATTATAATCGGCATTCGCAAACGCGACTTTCCTTCCGCGTTTGTATTCTGGAAATTTCTGACTTAAGGTGATTCTTTGAAATTTATTTTAAGTTATATAGATTGATAGCTTGTACAATAAGTTTGCTAAATTCTTTCAAGAATAATGCGTATATTATATACCACGAAATTAAGTACTGGTACCTTTACAAGCTACAATAAATATTTAGGATCGAAAACACGAAAGAAATTCTTGTTTAAAGATTTTTTATTTTAAAAATGTTTTTTTTTGTTAAAGGAAACGTTCACTAACATGCAGAAAAAAAATTATTTTTTGATCATTTACTTTTTTCTTAATACATATAAGTAAACTGTGACAAACATCTTATATATTCTTAAATTATTAAACTAATGAGAATAATCGTTGCATCACTAGCGTGGCCTTAATGATCAATCGGCGTTATACGTTGCTATAATGTATGTAAATACTTAATTCAAACAGTTTTACTGCGTGTAAGCCGTGGCTTCATAATACCAAACACCATCTGGCGCCAGCTGCCTCACAATGTGCAGCGCGCAGTGTGCTGTAAGCAAGCAATACAATGAAAAAAGAAACTAGCTTTCGCATAATCTACGAGATCTTTCCTCTTTCCGTTGTATTATTTAGTTATAACATGCTATAACGAAGTTAAGTTAGTCATTTCTAACAATGGCTCTAGCCGTCTTTCAGAATCACTTATGTTTCGCACAGCATTTAATTATTTTTGGAGGAACAATAATCTCATTAAATAGCACCGTTGCTTTGTATAGTATACATATATTAAATTTTTATATATATATAAAAAAAAAATCTGCACAAAAACATAGCTCTGAAAGTTATAAGGCAGCCTAAAAGGAGTTTATGACGTGTTTGTTCCACGAATACATTCGTAGAATGACTAATCATGAATCAACGTGTGGTACATCTATAGATGATCGGTTAGATATATTTTATAATGTATTACGAATGATAATATAGTGTTTCTTCCTTGAAGTATATCGAAAACAGTCATGGAGAAACCAGTAAAAAAAATATATATATATTTTCCTGTTCATAGGAGTGTAACATGGGTGTGTGTGTAGTGTATACGAGTATGTTAACAGTATGTTTACAAATCCACGCCTCTAAAATGAAACGATGTCGTACGCTTTATCGATGTGTACCTTAGTACGTAGTACGCAGATTTACCTATGTCTATATAATGCTGTCTGTGTCAAAAACTGTATTAGTGTAAATTGTTTTGCCCGTTACTCGTGACTGCGTAACGGTATTCTTATAAGCATCATATCAGCCCACTTCATTTTAAGTCATGACATTGAACGAAATGACTTTAAATCTGGTTCGTCATCATACATATTATATTTTTTTGTCCATCATTAGCTGTTAGAAGAGTTGGCATCGTGGTGTCCTTACAGTATTCTTTACAATATCTGAAGAATGTTCATTAAACACAGCATGTCATTCTTTTCTGAATTTATATGAAGAACTCAATAGGTATAACAAATTTGAAAGTAGGACTAGCTGTGGGTTTAAAGGCTTTTCAAATGACCAGTTTTGTGTGGCACACATACATATAATTAAGTTTATCCTGGTAACTAAGAGGCCAAATTTTTCCTTAAGGACAAATCGTCCGGATCAAGAAATACCATCATTTTAATTAATTATCCGGATATGATTGACCAGAAACTTATAAAATACCCAGTGCTACTACGCTATTCATATATTTATCTGTTCTTTTTATTATTAAATAGACTGAGTGCAAGAATCTTAAGTTCATTACCCCTTTTCGTAAGCCGTGCGAAAGGCCGCTCAATGCTAAACATAATGTCTAATACTTTTATTTTAGGAGCTCCCATCGAAGAGACAAATTCCGAAATGCCCGTAACTGAAACCCGTACTGGCGGGAAACCAAAGAAACGCGCACCCTGGAAAGGAAAATCCGAATTTACTCACCCATGGCTGCTCAAGAATCTCAAGGGACACCCTGGGACAGTTCTGCTAGTAGACTTCTCTGCCAATGGCAAGTTCATGGCCGCTACCTGTGATGGTAAGTTTCCTTACGTAATTTCTACGTAACTAATACCTATTCTATATGCTGAATGTGTATAAATAATCCAGAAATAGTAACTGTTACATTTTCATGTAGGTGCACAAGAAAATGTTGACACAGTAAATTATGTTAAAACAACCGTACGTTAGTCTAGCGAACCGTACGTGTTAGCCTATTTTAAATATTTGAATACTGATTAAATTAAATCAATGTTAATAAAGAGGCCATTGTTCTGAAGACTGTACAGCAAGAAATTAAAACTGTATATCAATCATAATGGCATATAACATATTGTTATACGCATTTATATACATTCAAAATATAGCAAAAAATAAATCTGTATATTTATATACATGTAGGGACGATCTTTGCAATTTTTTCATGATAATATCAATGATATGAAATACTAAATCTAGTAAATAAATAAGATACAATTTTTTATCTTCTATCATCTTTTGTATAAATTTGGAATAAACATTGCTTTTTGAAGTTCATTCACTAGATTTGGTATTATATAAGTTTTATTTGTGGTTGGATCTATATTTCATCAAGTTAAAAACAATCCTAATAATTTATTCTGAATTCATCAATGTAAAAATACAAAACGTGTTTTAAACTTGTTGAAATATAGACTAACGTCCAGATAGTAAATAGTTTGTAATTACTTGGTCAAACTGTTCTCATATATAAAATTGACATTTTGAACGACTATTGAACTTATTTTATTGTATTAAAAATTTTACGTAACGAATATGCGAATATGTCGTAACAATGTAGAGAGCAATTTGTACCTTTTTATCAATCATAGCTTTATCGTGCAGCCATTAGATAAATACTTTTGATTGTTATAGTATAGTTGATGGTTAATAATTAAATAAATTTTACAATCCGGTATGAGGGTTATTTGTAAATAATTTGAAGTCAATTTTTAATGGCTGCACGAGGAAGAGGCTCGTGGTTCCGCCTAAGACCTCGTCCCATTTCGCTACGCCACTGTTATGTGTAATTTGGAGGTCCGTCGGTCGAAGTCACTCCCAAGGCTGTAAACATGTTGGAACTATCCAGAAAAAACTTTTTAATGAATTCTCATTTCAAATGTTGCATAATCTGCACCGATATCAAATTTCTCAATCGGTGAAAGGCTTTAACAAAATGAAGTTTTTTGCGACTTCCAGTTCTCAAGTTATATTATGTTAGATGTTTAAAGTAGGTATAAATAAGGTAGAGTTATCGAAACTAGTTAACAGAACACAAATTGATTAGGAGTGCTCTAGTAACTTTTTCATGCTTCATTTAAACATTCGGATAACGAATTTATAATCTATATTTTTCGTAGGTAGTGTTAAGTAGCGCACAATTAATTAATTTGTTATTTATTGATAAGGAAATACCTTTACATTAAGCAAGTTTTTGCCTTTTAGGTGGAAACAAGAAAATTATCATACCTGAACATCTTTGTATTTTATAAATATTTAGAATTTACATACCTATGTTATTATCGAAATAACATTGATTTAATAATTTTTAGTTGGGTTTACGTCGTAAGTGTGAATCTGAACCCATATGATTTTTTTTGACATTTCTATATTCTTTCTATCCAAATCCAGCTTAGGTCGATAAGAGATATATGTAATACAAAAAATATATGCGTACAGTACAAATGGATGTAACATACTAATTCTAACCCGTGATTTTTTCGTTAAATCAATCTTGTGTTATGTAAACAAAGAAATAAAAAAAAAACATGTGCGTCTCAGGACGCCCGACAGAAGTGATAATAACTTAAACTAATCTAAGTTGAACTACTGAGAAAGGGAAGCCAGACAGACTGGCGCCGTAACGCGTTATGTAACGAAATGGGTTTACCCTCCCATAACAAGTTATCAATTAAAACATTTTCAAAAAGAAAAATTAAAACATCGTACATAATATATATTATCCGTTCTTATAAGTATAAATCTGTCATAAACAAACAACTCTCATAATTATTAGGCTATCCACGAAATACAAAACTATTGAAGTATGTAGTCCTTAAGTTTTGAACACTATTTCCTGTTTATATATGTTTAACATGAGATTGTGAGATAATAACATTGGTTGATTACGCTAATTTCTATTAAGAGGGTTCAGTTTTTGATTAGCTGAAATACTCACTACTAAACCGCAATGGTCGCTCAGTTACGTTCTCGATCATAATCCTCGGAATGACATAACATTTATATGTTACCGGAACAGTTCATGTAAGGATTTGAAAGTTTTTAATGATTTCTCATTTGGTTTAAATAACCTTAGCGATTTCTGTAAAATAAACCACCTCTTTTTGAGAATTCCCTATAATTAATTAAACATTAAATCATTTACATCTCTAGTAATTGTAGTGTGACTTTATTTTATAAAAATAGAGGAAAATAAAATAGAGGTTGATTTAAATTCTGTGTAGTTAACAATATTTATAATCATGTAAAAATTACAATGCAATTAACACATTTGTTAATTTCATTGTGTGTATTCTATTATGTTATCCTGATGATGATGATCCTCGGCCGATTTCGACCATGGCGACCGCTTTAACTCCGTAGCTGGCGTTCGTGTGCTCGCATGTGCCTTAAGTATCCAATCTTATATGTAAAGATTCGGGCGCATTGTGGACATGTGAGCACACCGTTAATTAAGTTATAATTAATTGCCACAGTTGGTCGGGCTTTCAACTTGTCGCGTCTGGCATCAAGCTCTGAACAGCGCGCAGACTCGAACTTGTTGATTCTATCCTTTAATGTGGATCTCCTACAACTGTGGGTCTTTAGGACGATCGGTAGCCAATTGCTTCCACTGCGAAGGATCTAGATTGCACTTTTTCATGTGCCGCTTCAGCACATCTTTAAATCTTAGGAATTGTCCGCCATGCTTACGCTTGCCCTCCTCAAGCTCACTATAAAAGATGCGCTTAGCTATTCGCTCGTCCGCCATTCGATAGACATGTCCGCACCAGCGAAGCTGTTGCCGCATCAGATGTGATTCCATTCCCCCTACCTCAGCTCTTCGCAGTACTTCAGTGTTCCGAACACGGTCAGACCATCGGATCTTTTTGTAAGACATTTAAGGTGGAAGCGGTCTAACATGCGGCGAATATGGCGGCGGTAGACGGTTCATGTCCAAGCAGAGTACAGGAGACTAGGCAACACAATCGCCATGTACACATTAATTTTGGTGGAAAGCTTCAGATCGTGTGAGCTGAAAACCTTGTGATCCAGCTTTCCGAATGCCGCAGCTTCGGCTCCGATCCGGCTGTTTATCTCAGCGCCAAGGTCGCACTTGGATGTTATCGTACTCCCCAAATAGCGAAATTTATTGATCTGCTTCAGCACATCCTCCCCAAGCTTGATGGCAAGTGTCTCATGACCGTGGATATCCAGGGACATCACTTCCGTCTTTTTGACAAAAATTTTTAGACCAAATTTCAAGCAGGACTCGTGGAATGCAGATATAAGCCGTTGCAGGTCATTTGGGGATTCAGCCACAAAGCACAAATCATCTGCATACATTATCTCTGAGATTAGTGCGTGACAGACTTTTGTCGTTTTGCCGACGCTGCGAAAACGGATGCGGATTCCTTCAGGAATAGCTTGCAAGACCTCGCGTACTACGACTGCAAAGTACAACGCGAACAGTGTGGGAGCGAGAACGCACCCTTGCTTAACCCCACAGGTAACGGGAAAGAAGTCCGAGTTTTCGGTGTCGACTATCACGCAACTTTGCATATCATCGTGAAGGAGTCTTATAAGTCTCAGAAACTTTTCCGTGCATCCGAATTTTGCGAGTACTGTCCAAAGGGCTTCCCTCGGTACACTGTCGAAAGCCTTCTCAAGGTCCACAAAGCAGAGGTACATATTACGGCCCTGTTCTCTGCTTTTTTCTTGGTCGGAAACCAAACTGAGTTTCTGGCAGTATATTTTCAGATAATTTCACAAGGCGTTTAAAATTATTCTGGCAAAGACTTTCCCCGGGACCGGTATGAATTGCAATCCGCTCGGTTACCCTTGCCTTTGTACAGTACCCGAATCAGAGAGACCTTAAAAGTATTTGAAACTTGCTCTTTTTCCCACATATTGACAAAGAGTTCCCATATCGCAGAATGCAATCCATCCCCGCCGCACTTGAGCAGTTCCCCTGGTATACAGTCGATACCAACCGCACGTTTATTTTGTTGTGATTTTGTGATTCCATAGCCAGGATCACTTCGTCGAGCGACAACGGCTCATCCAGCTCAGTAGCTGTAGGGAGTTGAGTTAAAGAATTAATGTGCTGGAGATCAACTGAGCGATCCACGTTGAGCAAGGTGTTAAAGTGCTCCGCCCATCGCTTCAGCACGTCATCTCTGCTCTTAAGGAGTCCATCGCCTTTGGCCGGTCTAAGGGGAACCCTTGCAGAATAGGACGTTCCGAGCAGCATTCGCACTTCATTATGAATTTCCCCCCGCTGGTTTGTGTTAGCAAGCCATTGCATATGACGAGCCTTCTCCTGCCACCAGTTGTCTTTTGCGTTTCGTGCAAGTTTTCGCAGCTCCAGGTCACTTTGGCGTATCTCTGCTACTCTGTTAGCTTGGTGTGGTCCGCTATATTGCCGCAGGAGTCGTTGGTGTTTTTCAATTGCGTTTGTAAGTACTCTATCATTCTCGTCAAACCAATCCTGATTTTTTCGGACTTTTAGACCTAAAGTATCTTTGGCGGTGACTAAAATTTGGGAAGACAAAGAATCCCAAACGGAATCTATCTCACCAACCTTCTCTTTTAGTGGCAGTAGCTTAGCGCTCAAGGTTTCAGTGTATTTGTCTCTTGTCTCACGTATCTCAAGTCGGTCCATATTGAGACTTAATGGCTTTGGCCTCTCTGATCTGCAAAGACGTTGGAGACGGAGACGTAGCTTTGTGATAACAAGCCGGTGATCAGTCCAACAGTTAGCACCGCGCATGACATGGGTGACTTGGACTTGGGACAGGTGTTTATGTCGCACGATTGCATAGTCTATTAGGTGCCAATGCTTCGATCTGGGGTGCATCCACGTGGTCTTGTACTTAGCAGGCAGTCTGAATATAGTGTTAGTGATGGCCAGGTTGTATTGAGCACAAAGACTCAGCAATAGTTGGCCGTTACTATTCATATTGCCGACACCGTGTCTACCGAGAACATTCGGCCAGGCTTCATAGTCTCTCCCAACCCTAGCATTGAAGTCACCCAAAACAAAAAGTTGTTCTCTAGGGGGTCCAAGTCCTCATAAAACTGGTCCTTAATTTCATCAGACTTGTCTAGCGTTGGGGCATAGGCACTGATGAGATTAAGGCGGTTGTCATGTTCCATATGTAGGCGCGGTGTAGTAATACGGTCTGTGACGTGAAGTGGGCGTTCTTGTAGGTTTTTTACAATCAGATTTTTATCGCAAAAGCCCACACCTGACCCACGTGGTTTTGAGTAAGCAAGGCCTTTCCAGAAGAAAGTATAACCACCCCCGTGTTCTACTAGCTCCCCTTCTTCGGCAAGATGTGTTTCGCTGAGTGCAGCCACATCCACATTATAGCGAAGAAGCTCCCGGGCTACAATAGCAGTTTTTCTTTCAGGGCAAGCATTTGCTTCACGATCAAGGAGTGTTCGTACATTCTACGCGCCAAAGGTAATTGTTTTGTGTTGATTTTTTAATTTTCTGTAGCGTCGACCGCGAATGAGAGATGCGTAGGCAGCCGCTGTTACTACTCTCCTTTCTGGGTGGGGTGAGCATTTGTTTAGGGCACATTTTCTAGCCCCCTCCCTGGCTGAGCAGGGAAAGCAGTGCCTCCCTAAATAGGGCTGCTTTGTCACTCCAGGTGCTGCCGAGATCACTCCCCCCCGTCTCCCCTAGTGCAGAGCAGTCTGCATCAAACTGAACCTCTCTACCTTAACCCATCGCCATGGGACTTTGCGTCAATCGGAGTCCATTCTCGAAAGCAGTCTATTGCGCAGGATATATTTGGGTGCACAAGTGTACGCGCAAACACAGGTGCACACTTCCGTCTTTTCCTCCCTTAGATCAGCGGAGTGGAGAACCACTACGGCTGAGGAGAGGATCAGATGGGGTTTCTGGCCGATAGTAACTCATGCCTTCTGCTATCCCCTAGGCCATCCACCGTTGCCTTGCTGTCCCGCCGAGTCCACCGAGCTCGTAGCATATCTGCGTTGAGTCGCCTTTCTCACCGGGTCAGACTTGTTTTGTTAGCGGGAAGGAACGGCAAGGCATTATCCTACTAATATTATGAAAGTGAAAATTTGTGAGGATGTATGGATGTTTGTTACTCTTTCACGCAAGACTACTGAACCGGTTGCGATGAAATTTGGTATGAACATAGATGCAGACCTGGTTTAACACATAGGCTACTTTTTATCCGGATATTCCCACGGCACCGGCACTAACGTGGGTAAAACCGCGGGGCGCAGCTAGTCTCAAATAGGTTTAAAAAATGCTTATTTCGAACTATTGGTATCGCAAACTACAAAACACATTGGTATTAACATGTGGGGATTTGGTGTAAAAAAATCAGCTGTTACCGGCAGGGCACTGGTGACTCCGCGATAAGCCAACGCTAACCGGAATGATTGTCGTGATAGTGGGGTCGCTAACCTGGCCGAACGTCTGCGGCCCTGTTCCGATAGCTTTATACATGATTTTAAATTAGGTCGAATTATTAAATACCACATACTATTAATTTATACTTAACCTACATATATTATTCTTGATATCACGTGAAACCTCGGAAGCATATAACCCACTTTTTGGCGGCCCCTAAAAGTGATTATTCTTGTTACTTGTCAGGATTTTGTTCTCAACAGCTTTATCGCCAGTTTTGCAGATCGAACATTCCGTGTCCTTATTCCGCTTAATGGTTTAGGAATTCAAATATACTTTTTATCTTATCATTTGGTTCTCATGAAAGATACCTCAAATCTTTTGTAGTTAACATGACTTCAGATTTTAATACTTCAATGCATATTATTATATATAATAGTTAAAGCTTTATTTAAACCCATAGGAAGTAGTATGTATAATAAATTTAAAGAGCAAGCTGGCTCCGATTTCGTAACTCACATGTTTTACACATGTTGGCAAGAAATGAATTACATAATTGAGATACACGCAATGACAATAGGGTGAATAATAGTGCCAAAGAGCGGGGCCTTTATGTGTGGTCGCGGAAGCCTTTCGAAGGCTATATCAAATTGTCTGCATACTTATATGGGAAGTAACTACTTGATTTGGTAGTAAAATGTTGTAGGTTTCTTATCATCACTAAGCTTTTTTAAATATGGAACAGCAAAATGTTATTTAATTTGCATTCTCAGTAAGCTTCTTTTGAAACTGGTTATTGTAAAGAAAACTGTAAAATCTTGTTGTTCAGAAACTACCATCTAATTTGCAGAAACTTGATCTAAAATTCAAGTTTGAATACACTATACTGAATTTTCATCTAATTCTACAATCTATCAATGTGTTATTACGACGTCACAACATATTATATCCGTCATGTAATATGGCATGGTATCGGATCTACTGGCTACTATCTCTATTCGTCATTTTTGGTAAAATTGATCGAGAAAAATCATGAAGATCGATGTTCGTAATCAATCGTTCGCAGATAAGCTATTGATATTCTATTGTTGTAACGGTACAATAGATAATGTTTTATGAGTAGTAAAGTAATAAATGAATCTGTCGTTATGGTCCGTGGATGTGGCGACGAGGACGTGCGCCCTAGGTCGCTCCATGGTCACGCTTCACGCGTCATCGCACCTTGTATAAGCTGCACACCCGTGACTACCTCGTAGCTGACGAAACAGACGTGCGCTCTAGAACCCTCGCAGATAACCCATTTCTTTAAAACAAGGTTTGATTCTTTACTGTAGGAAGCAACTCTATTAATCTAAGTCAAAAGACGATCAGTGATATAGACGTTTTATGCAAATGTAGTCATAAAATATATTATATTAAACATGTTAATTTCAATAATTTTCTTGTTGACCTATATTTAAAAAGAGCTTACTGTAATAGACTATGGTTAGTAACTCTCATAAATATTTATAAAAACTTAGTAGTTAAAGGTATTTCGGGAAAAACATAATATTAAAATTTTATGGAGACATACAAATTAGAGATGAAACGGATATACGGCCGCTATCCGGTATCCGGCCTAAATGTAGTATACCGGATAGGAAATTTAGGTACTTTATTGAAATCACGTTACAAATATAATCTCCATATAAAATATGGATCTTATACAGATTTACAACAAAATTAATAGTACTTATACTGTCCTACAGTCAAGTTATGGTATATGAATACCAATTTCAATTAAATAATTGTCATTTTATTGACAATTGTATTGTGTTTAATCGTTCAATAAAGAGAAATATTTGTTTGTAGAGAGAACAAGTGTGTATTGGTTATGAAATTTCAAATATTTTAAAACAAAACACATACACATCATAAAAATAAACAATTACGTATTTAAGTAACTTAATAAAAACAAAAAAAAAAATTATAACTGGTTGTATTACACATTAAAGGTTAACTAATTATTTAATAATCGTTAGTGTGTAACGCTTGTGCGAAATACTCCATACACGTTGTCAGGGATACAGAAAAGAAGAAAAGTTAGATCATTCAGTAGTAGTAAAAAATAGGAAAAGTATAGCAGCATAGAAAAAAGGCTTTAGCGAAAGCGAAGCCACGGGCAAAAAGCTAGTAAATAAATAAAATGTATATGCATTCAGAGAAAATAAACAGTTTCGGTTGTCTTACAGACAAAGCCAGCTTAAAAAGTCTTCAACTGTATGCACTACTGTAGGGCGCATTTTTCATATAAACTCTGGCAATCCGTGTATTGTGTAGCATTATTATTCATTGACATCCCAATATCTAACTGCGGTAGCGGACCGGTTGGAGTCGTGGGAGTCCCTAAGATGTGGTTAAGTTCTGTGATTATTATTTTTATTTATTTGTATATATATTATTGTTGCGGCTTATGTAGTCTACTGAGTGTCGTGCTCAAAACTGTATTGGTTTTTTCATATAAATATCACCCTGGTCACCTACATCCCACTTCCACAGTTTGCCCGCTTCAATGCCCGCTGATTTCAAGTAAAAATCATTTTCACATGAATTTACGTTATTTTCTTGATCGTGAGACTAATTACTTATTGTTTTTATTTGCCACTACATTAAAGCAATTACAGAACGTGTCGTCAGCTTCGTGAAACACATGCAACTCTGTCTCCTAATCTCTAGATTAGTTACATTGACTTAAGGAGTTAAAAATTCTTTCTAGTTCAGCTTACGAGGCCCTCATGCTCGGTAAATCAACAGTTCTTTGTTCAGTTTCTCGTTCACTACTTTCGACATCCAGGTTAGGCAATTAAAAATGTTTGGCAAATTATCCGGTGGTCGGGTATCCGGTATCCGGCCAAACAACTATTCCTTTTCATCTCTAATACAAATGGTTTTATAAATAGTACATCATATTTCATGGTTTAAAATGAGCCATGGCAGTGTAAAATGTAGACGTTTACAGACCTATTCTAAGAAAAAAATATGTTTAACGTTTGAATAGCAGATATTATATATAGTCGTCAAATACAAGCAATTTCCGGTCACACTAGTATTTAATTAAATATGATTACCTCCTATGGAAGCGATTATTGCATTTAAATAGAACAGTGGCAGCGTCTCAGCCGCGCTTTCAATAAACAGCGTGTCCGAGGGTACCATTTTGTCACACCGTTAATTTAAGAAATGGCAACGATCTATTGTCTATCACCATTTCAATAGTGAATTTAATGTTTCGGTGGATGTAGTTTAAGTAGCTTACAAATACACATTTAATACAAGTATTTATTTAGAAGTTTTCTACAGTTTCTTATAAAGGTACAAAAATCCGAATACTGTTATCTAACCTATATATCTAAGCTCACGAATCCGTTAGTAAAACTGTCACTTTGTTATAAAAACAGCTTTACAGTTCACCTTAAATAAATAAATATTAAAAGTTATTTTTAACCGACGAAAAAAAAGGAGGTTCTCAATTCGACCGTATAATTTTTTTTATATATGTTCAGCCTTCACTCCATTATTTATGAACCGATTTTGATTATTCTTTTTTTTGTTAGATAGGGTATACCTCAAGGGTGGTCCCATGTCAAGGAAGTCAGGATCTGATGATGGGATCCTGATAAAATTGAGAGAAACCCTCAAAAATTGTAAGAACGAATAGTGTTTCTGTTTACTTTTCATTACTTTATCATATTTGCGTTTAGAAATCATCACATCATGTAGCTGAGCTGATGATGAAAAAAAATCATATAATGAAAATCTTTTTAAACCTTAAGTCTTAAGTATTGAGCTTATTTACATAAACTATCAAATTTTTTATAAAAATATTATGAGGCGCCGCGGCACCAAATAATACAATGATAAATTACCTACGTAGAGCCATGTCCATTTCTACGTAGGTACATATAAAATTTTGATAATTAATCAGTTTGTTGTTTGGCGCAGACTCAAAATTAGTTTGTATAAAAAAAAAATATCTTTTGAAAAAATCCAACGGATCACCACTACAAAGCACAAAACGAATTATCAAATAAACTGACTAACGTGTTCTGTAACGGGGAACTATGGCCGGGGATGCCATACCATTACGTCATAGCTTGATTAATCATTTATGATATTTGAACGTACAGCGCGAGTGGCAGCGTCGCCGCACTTACTTTTAATCATTTATTCGTTCCCATCACATTTAAAACTTAAAGGTCCTATTTTTGAAACTACTTCAGAATTAGGGAGGTATTTTCCGGGGCTTTACTACCCGTGAAGAACCTGAAAACACAGGCACAAAGTACGTAAACTCTATAGATTTTGTTTAATTCTGCATGTGCTCTTACATGTGTTTACTGTGTATAATAAATGATGCTAAATTCTAATAATACATACTTGTATATTTTTTTTTATTAAATGGTAAAATTTGATATACCCATCAAAGTTTTACTTAAATGTAATGTTTTTAACGCTGGGTCTTCCATATATGACGTTGGATTTCAAAATTAAACGGCACCAACATGCATAAAGCAAAAGCCGTCTGTCTGAAATAAGAAGTTTACTTTATTAGTTTATGTTGAAATAACGTGTAGGTCATAATTATGATAACGTGATATGACATTTTTTGAGTATTATACGTAAATTTAACATAATAGACGATAAGAATTATCTCTCGGTTGCGCAGTTCTGCTATCGGCCTTGGTTCACTTTTCATTTCCGTACTGATGATGATGTGCTCGTCATTTCAGCAAAATCTTAACCAAGAAACGAAATAGTCTATACAAAGAAATATAATTGAAGTGTCTGTTTGTAATGTCATAATAACAGCTTTTTGATCAATGCGATCTGTATGTTTACACAGTACTTATACCAAAAAATCTATTTTGAACATTTTTGTCTGTCTGTCTGTTTGTTCTGGCTAATCACCGGAACGGATGGACCGATTTCCACGGGACTTTCACTATCGGATAAATGGTGTTATAAGGAGTAACTAAGGCTAGTAAGGCTACTTTTATTTTGGAGGAAGAGTTAGGATTCCGCAATCAATATAAATATGTACAGTATGTACAACGCGAGCGAAGCTGCGCGGGGTCCTGCTAGTTTATAATATGTATACTCAGTTCTACCCTCGTTTCTGTTCACTGCTCCGCTCCACTTTACTAAGGGTGGTAGTATGATGTTAAATAGCTTATAATAATAATAATAATAACTACATATCTCATCGGATTTCAAACTAGGCAGAGCCTGTACTATGGTCACCAGACTGGTGATAAACATACTTATATATTTCTAAATACATACATATTAAAGATAAATTACACCCAGACACAACAAATGATCATGCTCATCACAAAATCAATTGTCGTAGGTGGGAATCGAACCCACGACCTCTGGCCCAGCAGTCAGGGTCACTAACCACTAGACCAACAGGCCAGTTTATATGCATAATTATATTATATACATCTATATAATATAATTATGTGTATAACCTTACTTACGATATGGCTATCATATTCGACTCGTAGTTCCAGAGTTAATAGTTGGTTAGAAAGAGAGCGTTCAACAAAATATCTTAATTAGCTGTTCCCTGCTCGGCTTCGCTCGCGTATACTTATTTAAATATTTTGTGCGGAACCCTAATTCTTTTTCCATAATCTTCCAAAAAAAAAAATGTAAAACACCCCCAACTCTAAAATCCCTTCAATGATTAGAAAAGAGCTGATGATCTTCGAACGGCTAAACAGATTTTCTTGAATTATGCCGGGCGAGTAGGCGACTACCTTAAACCTTCAAGAAAAGGACGGTAACGCACTTGTGACTTGTGAGTTGCAGGTGTCCATGGGCGGCGGTAGTCACTTACCATACGTTACCATACGTTTGCCTATCCCATAAAAAAAAAATACACCTGAAAGCGTAACAAATAAATAAACAAACAAACTATTCCCAATTATGATATTAGTTAGGATTGATTCTTAGTGCATCTTTTTCAAAATTGAAAACTGATAATGGTGGGCACAATAATATCGGAGTTTAGGGGAATGATTAATCATCGTAGTATTTTCTTATCTGTTAAATAATACATATTACAATAAAAGAGATTATTATATTATATATAGTATTTGTCTTTGAAAATAAATTATGTTATCAATAAAATGTGATATGATTATATTATGTAGAATTACAAGTCTTACGTGACCTCGTAATAATATAATCCGCATAGTACCGGGGGGAGGCGGGTCTGATTTAAGAGGTGAACCTAGTAGCACTTAAAAGCTTTTGCGTATAATAGAAATACATATAAGGTTATTCCCTTGACTAATTCATTGTAAATAAGTATCGTATAAGTAATATATATGATGACATTCTTCGTAAATCTGAAGTTCTTGCCATAGTAATCGCCTAAAAATTTGTCAATATTTAAATTGCAAGCATTAATAACCGTTAAAATGTTAATTTGCGTTTGGATTCACATAATTACCGAATTCATGCTGATACGGTAAACTGAGATTTCGTAAATTATTTTTTACATAACCCTTGCGTTGTTTAAATATCAGTAGGATAATGGTACACAAAATAATATGTTCATGTCTCACTTACGTGACGTATATACGGTCCGTTAATTGCTTCTACAGGCGAAAATAGTATGTTAAAAATAAATATTACACAACAGCAAATACATTAGCTATAAGTAACTATTGTACTTCTAAAATTTCATAAAACACTTGGTTCTTTGCGTGACCGTGTTATGCAACTTGTGTTATTCAAGTTTCGTAATGTACTCTAAAGGTACTCATTTTTTGTTTCTTAGCAGTTCGTACACACGCGATTGCTTTCCACCTTCTTCATGTATGTACTGGGAACTCAGTGGAAAGTAAAGTGTGAATGCAAATGAAGAAATCTTATAAATAAGACTGACTGAGCGTAGACTTGACAAATCTTATACGTAGTTTAGCTACTTAAGCACTAGAGAATACAATAGCCCATTAAATTATACGACAAGCTGCATGACCGAGTTGCCAGACACGCCAAGCGCCGTCGACCTCTGAAACGTACCCGTTTAAATGCGTTTAAAGCTATCGCCATGAAGTACCTCAATGTATAGGCTTCGTATTCGCATCGACGACGTTTTATTAGATAAACAAGTGCGAAGATGTACTCAAACGTTAGCAATATAAGGCATGTTAGCCAATGACTCGTTTTTTTTACTCCTATAATTACATGGGAATTTTCTTCTAATTCATAGGAATGTACATTCATTGAATTCAGAAATGGGTGATTGCCTTGACATAGCTTGGTGTCGTCCAATAGTGCCAGCGGTACTTAGGGAATTTTAATTAGGTGTTTATAAAGTTTTAATACTGTAATTATGTTTGCCTCTCTCACTTTTAATGTATCAAGCATTGGAATAATGGTGCCATCTTTGAATTTCCAGTAATTAATCAAAAACAAGAAGTATAGAACTTTGCTAGTTTTGAAAAGAAATACTTTATGTAGATTTAATTGGCACTTAGCAAATCTAACGACACTATTGCATCCACAGAACTGAGAAAAAGTTCTCAGTTCTGTGATTGCATCAATGTAGGTAGGATTTCATGGAGAAAGATTTGCTATGGAAAAAAATATTTTTGGTTTCATTATTCTGCGTAATCTTTTTAAGTATTATTGCATAATACGTAAATATCATTTATTTATTAAACTCCATGCGCCATTGGTACAAAATGGCTTATTGTCCACCTTGCTACACATAACAGCAAAGTATAGGTACAATCTTCATAGTGTGTGATATCAAAAAGTAGATAGGTACATTGAATATCACGTTGATAATAGAGGAAGAGAGAGATAAGTAAAACAAAAATAGTTTGAAAAATTATTGTACTTAAAAAAAAATACATTTATATCACACGTTTTAATAGAATTGCAGCCATCGTAGTCTATGGTCGACTACTCATAGTTAAAGATATTTATTTACCTGTGATTTTAGTTGTAATAGTAACTACAGGAGCCAGTAACTATTTATAGTACAATTCTATTGCGGTAATATTTCATTCGTAAACGACTTTTTCTTACGTTGAATACATATTTCGTAGAAACTAATATCTAGTAGAAACTAATTATCTTTTCAAAAAGAGTATCACTGATTTCAATGTGATTTTTAGTGGAAAGTAGATGTATTTTGTTTAAATATAATACGGGTAGTCCAACTAAACGCACTGCTCCAATGAGACAGCGATGTTTCGGAGCAAACGAAAATATCATCGATATATACAATTTTTAGGCATTTGTTGATTTTTCAAAAACCACTCGACTAATTTCGATAAAATTTAAATGGGACCACCTGGGAAGTATACCCTTTGAAGACAAAAAGAATTTTCCAAATTGCTTCAGGTGTCTTCAAGTAATCGGTGAACATACATAAAAATTCCGACGAATTGAGAACCTCCTTCTTTTTTGAAGTCGGTTAAAAACTTTCGACCTTTTCAGAGAGCTTACGAAATCACTAACGAAATCTCATAACAATCCTTTTGTGTGCCACTTACCGTGTACAAATGATACATATCTTATGATAACATACATATTATGTACCAATATTATAACAAAATGTAATTTAGGATAACCTCTGGTAAACTAAATATATTATAATTGATATTTTGAGAGTCGAAGCATTAGAGACTGTTAATGGTCTGATTTTATTCTGTTTACATTATCTCAGCGATCAGAAAATTTAAACAAACTCCATCGATAGTTAAAATTCAATAGACCATTGTGTTTTTGGTTGGTAATTGCTGTTTTTTGTGCACTGTTATTGCATATTTCAAAAAAATATGAATTAACTAGAATTTACCTTTGCTACTAAGGTGACAGACTATCACACGACCTTTCAAATGTTAACCATACCCGTGTCTTTATACATTCGAAGTCCCGGTCGTGTCACTAGCACGTTGTAAATCTTTCCATACATGCAGCTCAGGTTAAAATCAATTTTCTGGCACAATTTGATGTTCCCTATTTTATTTTGTCGTCAACTCACACGACGCTTAAAATCAGAAGTAGTTATGTACAGTCAACTATACCTACCCGCTACAAAATATTAGGAGTTTCAGATAGATTAAAACGTCACAACTATGCAATTTCTACTCTACTAAAGTACCTACTTTTCACCTTAACAATAAATAGTTTATTACACTTAATTATGAACGCATGTTTAAAATATGCAATAATTTATACTATTTCATCATATTTATCTTTGTAGTTTTAACAATTATATCATCTCACTTCCAAGCTATTTATTGATAGTATAATTAAATGCGTAATAGCATAAAGGAAAGTTATTTTTTTATGTGTAATTAAATAGTTTAATGTTGACTCAACAAATACAAAACCTTTTGTAAGATCCTGCTCTGTATTGGGTCTCTACGTTTCTAAGAGGCGCTGTACTAACGCATCGACTGCAGCAGCTCCTATAACATCTTTTAAGGTTCTACAAAGTTGACAAATCACGAGTACTACTCCTGGTATTGTCAGCCTTTAGAGACTGCGGTTCCGATGTATCAGGTGCCTCTATTCTTGTTTCACATTTATCATCATAATCGCCTCCGTCCACTGTTCAACATAGACTTCTCCTAAGAGTTGAACATGCTTCGCCTAGATGTGCAATTACTCATTTGAATTTTGACCAAGTCACCAAAATAGGATGACAAAATTACAAGAAATCACTAAAATTACCATTAAATATGACTTCGTATTCTCTTGACTTTCCAATTCCACAAAATAACAAGTCATCATCTATCTATTTATATAAATAAAAATCAATATTTGTATGTTTGTCCTCTATGCATTCCGAAACCATTGATCAGATTGTGATGAAACTTTGGTAGTATGTTCTGGGGACGCCCGCTAAGTTCTTGGCCCAAAAATCTACATAAAAAAATAAAAAATTGCATTGTAATGCATGACGGGTGCAGTTAGTTTATTATAATCAGTTTACCTCACTCAATGCCTTTGTCAAGTTTTTAGTTTTCTATGCTACCACAAAAGTGTAATGTAATGTAATGATATGTGTTGAGTAATTAATCATTATTATCTAAATAATTAACGTTGCCTCACTATTAGGTGTGTTTCTGATTAGTTTGTGATCATACAGCGCTAAAATAATATAAGGACGATAAAAGATTACGAACGTGCTTCCTGAACGTTTAACGTACTTCGTGTTGCCAGCTATTGATAACACAAGTTAATTGTGATGTAATATAGCAATTAGTAAGAACATGTAGTTTTATGTGCAAAGAAGTACTTAATAAGTTTTAAGTTATTATATTCATAACGTTTTATACAAAGGTGTACAAATTTCACATTTATATTTTTACTAGCAACCCGCCCCGGCTCCGCACGGGTACAAATTATACACCTGAACCTTCCTCATAAATCACTCATCTATTAGTGAAAACCGCATGAAAATCCGTTCAGTATTTTTCAGTTTATCGCGAACAGACAGACAGACGCGGTGGGGGACTTTGTTTTATAATATGTAGTGATTATACATTGAAATTTCTAAATTATATTAGCCGCGTCTTTGCACATGTAGATTTGGTAAATTCAGATATCCATAGGGAACAATACCGTTTTTCTCGATGAAAGGGTTTCTATTCTGTAACCCTGAAAACGTGTATGCAAAGAAATTAAGACGAAAATGTAATAAACAAACTCACATTTGCGTTTTTAATCAAATTTAATAAAAATATTGAATTTTTTTAGTTAGGATTTTAGATGTTATATTACAAATTGATAGTGTATACAACTTACTTACTTATTCTAAACTAGCAACCCACACCGGCTTCGCACGGGTAGCAAAGCATTATATTGATTTTTTCCGAACTCTTCAACAATAATCGTCATATTTCAGCCATTTTACATAAAACCTTAAGGAATTAGACACCTAAACCTTCCCATGAATCCCTCTGTATATTGGTAAAAACCGTATGAAAATCTGTTAGGCAGCTATTGAGTTTATCGCGAACAGACAGACAGATGCGGCGGAGGACTTTGTTTTATAATATGTAGTGAAAAATATTTATACTTATTGCAATAATTACTACCTATATACATATATACTAGGTGAGCCCCGCGGTTTCACCTACTTAAGTGCCAGTGCCGTGAGAATATGTTAATGCAAGTCTCCAGCTATCTACATACCAAGTTTCATCGCAATCGGTTCAGTAGTTTTGACGTGAAAAAGTAACAAACATCCATACATCCTCACAAACTTTCACGTTTAATATTAGTAGGACTAACCTAGCTGCCCCCGCGGTTTCACCCGCGTAAGTCCCGGTGCCGTGGGTATGTCGGGATAAAAAGTAGCCTATGTGTTAATCCAGGTCTCAAGCTATCTACATATCAAGTTTCATCGCAATTGGTTCAGTAGTTATTGCGTGAAACGTAACAAACATCCATAATACATCCATACATCCTCACAAACTTTCACGTTTATAATATTAGTAGGATTGTAACTACTCGTAAAGATAATGGGTTGCTAAAATTATGAGTCTGTTAATACAGTTGAATTCAAGTCACGATGGACATCCGCTACATTTATAGTATTTTCTGGTTTAATCTTCCTCATTATTGCGTTTCAGTAAGAATCTCACATACATCACAACTACAAGTTCTTGCCACTTTTTAAAGCGTTAACATCATGCAAAACCGTTTGTTAGTTTCTAGGTAATACGCAATTGCGTCACTTGAGACAGCTTACTACGTTAATAAATCGATGGATTTGAGCAAACTTTCAAAAGTTTTTTGGCATCTTCCATTATTTTGCTCAGCGCTCACAGACGTCGTCGATTAATAGTTTATTCATTACGATTTCTACAGATGCGTACTGTATTATGCTCACGAACTTTCCATACTTCGTAATTTAATATAATATCAATTGCATTAATAAGCCATTTTGTGCTATCGCCCAAGGAGTGCTTAAAAAATTACGAAACATTATATAATGCTCTCATACGTCTTTTTTGTTAATGTGTTGATTTTGATTTATTTATAGAAATAAATAAACGTGTTGGTAGCAAATCCCAACACCAATTCTATTTCTAGTTTTCCTTGAGCGTATTGATGTTTTTCCTATTTGTGAAATATCTTTTGTCTGTGAACGAAAGGTATTTGTCATTGTATTAAGTATATTCAATGTGATTTTATGCATGTTTATAATAAAAAATCGGGTAAAGTACCTTCTTTAAATAAAACCACAATTAATGAGACCATAGCTCCACCTGGACCGAGCGACTAGCGCTTAGAAGCAATGCTGCACTGAGCTGTAATTTAGTCGTTTTATTTCTGTTTACAATTACGATATGTAACTTTCTATACAGTTTTTTTTACAGAAATCGACGACAATTTATCTTAAAACGTAAACTGACTTTGCACATTACCGTTAGTATATTTTCAACCAATATATACGACAATAGGTGCAGGAAGTCATTACATCAACATCCTGAAAAAGCAGGTCGAACTACTCTGACAAATGGCAACCAAAGGTTACTTAGGCCAGGTTGTAGATCACTCCGTGGAAAAATTGATACTCAAGCAAAACTTGTTAAACTAGAAACTGACTTCAATATACTTAGCAGTTAGAAACCTGCGTGAATTGATATATATTTGAAACCAATAGGGCATTTTTTAGAAAAAAACAACGAAAACAAATTTGACGTGTCCTGTGACTTTCAAAGTTATTTATTCAGAGATTATTTTTGTGCCTGAGTTGTAAATTTTTTTTCTTATAAAGTAGCTGTTATCCTTATAACTGTACTATTTAAAACTTTTGGAAATTAAATATTACTAAAATAAGTCAACATGCTATGCGCTTTTGTCGCGTTTCACGACCTCCTTGCTAAGTTTGGAGGTAAAACTTATAGATATCTCGGTTTTTTTGGGCGATGTTCGCATATTAACCTTATAGATTCGTAGTTAAATTCTTATTTTCCGCTCTCAAATAAGCAAGCAACGGTCGAAAACATCAATAAAATATAAATTTCGTGTTGTCCTACGAAATCACGGATAGTGGAAATTGCGACTACGCTACGGTATTTTTTAAGACCTGTAATAATAATCCTTTTGAAACAAATAGTGTATTTAAATTCTTGAAAACATATCATATCATCATATCTGCCTGTGTCGATCTGTAACCGTCCGTTTCCAAGTGGTTGAGCCTTGTAGGAAGAAATCGGGCAAACAAACTCATCAGTCTTAAATCAGTTTTTTTTCGGAATTTCTTAATAATTGTGATATAAGTATACTTTTATTAAAATTTATATTAATTATCAAACGCAAATCACAATTAAATTAAAATTAGTGTTTTTTTTAAGTGGAATTCCCATTATGTGACTAATTTCTGAAAAACGCCCAATAGTGCTCGTAGAACTAGATCCGCTTGTGCCCGATACCTTTGATAATTTAGATATATAGATGACACGTGGTTATACATAATTAGTAACGTAGTCTTCTTTCTGCTGTTTGAGTAAGATCGGCTGAGCTGGATGCAACACCGGTGTTCTTTACGGACGGGGGACGGGAACGGTATGTTAGCGTCGTACTCTCTTAGCTTTAGTTTACCTTTAGTAAGCTCTTTAAGGCTGAAACCTTTGAAAAATCTACATTAGGGTCGGCGTCTCGAAATTCGATAGTTGGCAGGACACGGTCTGGTACAGACCTCCGCTCATTAAGCCACAACCGTGACTGAAAACGGACAGGAATTGTGGCTCCTTGGGGCTGCGAGGCACTGCACTAGTGCCGGGAGTGTTTATCCGTAACTGCTGTCCATCAGGCGCGTCGTATGTTTAGTTTCCCGTTTAGTTGTATTAAAAAGTATCGTATAATATGAAAAAAAAACCTATTTATACGTAAGTGTGATAAAGGAAAAGCATACATAGGATCTTGAACTTTTTAGTCGATTTTCTTATTTTTGAACAGTAACTATGAATTTATTTTTATTAAGATTAGATAATTAAACAGTTAAATCTTAATAACCTTGTTCGCTTAATAGCTCCAAAAAGACCTTCCTTTTATATTTGTTTTAAAAAAATATGTTCATCATACGGCTGTTAAATGTTAAATTGTCTCATCTTATTTGTTTCTGTGTGATTTTAAGCGGACGTTAGTTAATGAGTGGAATAAATACAGGTTCGTGAGTCTGTATGGTTACTACCATTGTCTTTATGAGATCAGCGATGACGGTGCCTCTAAGGTCATCGCACAAATGTAGGCCTCGCTGACGTTGTGTAGTTTATCACTTTTTTTCATTCTCGTTACTTCCAAAATATGTGCCCTTAATAGACGAGACCGAAGATGTCATTAGTGTCCTACCGAAAGTCAATTTTTGCCGAAGCCGATTAATAAGCCATTGGCAAAACCTTTGACTGAAGCCGAAAGTTTAATAATCCTTGGCTCATGGTTCGTTAGTTAGTTAGTTATGTGGGTAACAAATACCTGGCTTTAAAATTGTGCAATTAATAACAGAAATTTTGAGACGTAAGTGACCTTAGAATATTGTAAACAAATCAATACTTACGTTTTTTGTGTTTTAAGCAATCTCAATCTTTTCTTCTTCTCGATCAAATAGTATTTTTTATAATCGTATGATAAAAACCAACATAAAACACTAAAGTAGATAATCAAAATAGGGATGCTCAAATAATCTATTATATCGATATATCGCATGGTAGCCGTATCTCGTATTGTATCGATATATCGGATCGTATCTTATGCGTTTAAATCTATGTCTATAGCATTGATGTACAGCCTGTATAGAGTAGAATAGAATAGAATAATCTTTATTGTACACCAGTACATATTGCTTAAGGTTACTTTACAATTTTGAAATGTACAAAGGGCGGCCTTATCGCTAAAAGCAATTTCTTCCAGGCAACCTTGGGATGGAAAAATAATGACCAGTAATCAAATAATTTAATGGGTAGTTATGGTGTGGGATTCAAAACGTGTTAGGCTTAAAACTAGTAAATGATAACTATAAACATAAACAATATAATTAGATAAGTAATGCAGGGAAACAAGTGTAATCACTTTGTAACATTTAATATATTCATATACACACATAAAAATATATAATAAATAATACATATATATTTCTAGATTAAACAGATTATATCCGATAAATGCAGTAAATGACAAAAAAGAAAGATTAAGAAGCCAAGTAATATTCTTTGACCATTTTCTTGAATATGGCCAGTGATTGGGCACGTCTAATAGGTAAAGGCAATATCAATGCTGTAAGATAATTTTTTAATTTTTATTATTTCATTTTTCCTTTTCAAGTTATAAAACAAGTAAGTACATACATATATTTTACTGTAAACAAACTGTGCAACTGTAAAAAAAACTTGTTGAATACAACAAGTTTTTTTTACAGTTGCCATTAATCAGCGCTTATCTAAATATTTTTTTTTTATATTCAGATAAGTGCTGTGGATTTAAACTGTTATAAGATTTTGCCATTGTAAAATATACATTTTCTTGCTCGAGGTAACAAAATGAAATAAGAGTACATACAAATAAACTTTTATTAATCTTATTTGACGGTACTACAAACATCGTTCTAAAATAATCTAAATTTACCTACTAATCTAAACAATAGCCACCTACTTTTGTCCTATACAAATACTATGTACACCTTATTGTGAATAACAAATGTTTAATAGCACTTTTTATCATCTTTTTGTTGTTATATATAGTTAATTTAAAATCAGAAACAAATACAATACTTGGAAACGATGTACGAGTTAATGCGACATTTTTGTATGAGTACCTTGATCGATATCAACCTTATCGTATGGCTAAAATATCGTACTAAATATCGATATACCGTATATACAGCGGTGTATCGATGTTCCGATATATCACATCGTATCGGGCATCCCAAAATCAAAATGCGCGTACGAGCTTGTTTTGTTTTTTATTTGTTTATTTACTGGCAATGGCCAGCAACGCATTGTGGAGGTGGCCAAAGCCGAAGATTCGGTGATCGAGATCAAGGATGTCAGATTTGTAATTGAAAGAGTTGACATTAACTTAGTAAAAGGTATTATGTAATGTAAAATAACTATCTTACGGTATATAAATAACGGCTGTTACCATCTTACTGCAACATGACCACCGACGAGTAGTTATACTTTGATTGTTTAACGGTGCTTTGGTATATAAAGAACTTTACTATGTGATTGCAAATAGTTCTTTGTTGCTTTAATAATATAAAAAATTATACATATTTTAATACTGCGCATTTACTGTTCGATATAATGACAACACGCAAGCTGTGCTAACGTCTTATAAAATAATACGCAGTTTTGTATAATCAGTAAAATAATTTACTTATCAATAGACATACAAAAATGTTTTGATTAAACTCAAGAATTGGGGCATTGTGCTAAAGATAATGAAATTCTATGCTATAATCTGTAAGGTTATAAGATTATAGTTACCAGGAAGACGAAAACTGCTGAGGAAATGCTTTATAGTTACCATTACAGCAAAGACGAGCTCTTTCATTTGTATATATTACCAGACTGTGGCCTTCCATTGTTAGTTTCTGTAAATAGGAGGTGTTAGTACGAGGACATGTTAATTTAACTCGCACGTACAACGTATCCATGGATGCTGCGCCAGCGCAAATCGAAAGCGAAAGGTGATACTTTTGAACAAAAGTTTTGCTAGCGAAGCGGATTCTAACTGTAATGCACAGTTCCGCTTAGTGGAAACAATAAGTTACATTAATAATGGAAGTATGGAAGTTTTGCCGACGGGCGCGATTACGACAATATCAGCGCGATAAAACTCCGTGTCGTAAATGAAGCATATTTTTATGTGTATTTATTTGTAAACATTGGCTGTGATATAATACTAAAGTCGGATAAAGTGATATAATATATGCGCTCGGCGCTCCGGACTACTTTCTCTTGAATTCGGCCGCGAAAGTTGTCTCACTGCGCACTTTCTATAGCTCAGTGGGAGTCTTGTGCCTTTTACTGCTTCAATAATCACTATATATTATAAAACAAAGTCCCGCGTCTGTCTGTCAGTCTGTTCGCGATAAACTGAAAAATTACTGAACAGATTTTTATGCGGTTTTCACTAATATACAGAGTGATTCATGAGGAAGGTTTAAGTGTATAATTTGTTAAGATTTTGTGTAAATTGATAGAAATATGTTGCTGATTGTTGAAGATGTCTCTGCCTTACCCGTACCCGTGTGAAGCCGGGGCGTGTTGCTAGTATCAACAATAGTTTTGAAAATGTTAGGTAATATTATGTAGGTAAATAGATATATTATTTTATCTTTTCAATTTGTATAGGAAAGAGAAATTAAACTTTTTGCGCCCTTCGTAACGTAAGTTGATTCACCTTTATATTAATACGATACTACACAATGATAAAGTCGATGATTTAACTGCAATTGTTTACGCCGTAGTAAAGAATTATCTTTCCGGATTATCCGTAGTAAAGATAATTCTTCGTATGATATATGTAATAATACCTACTATTTATCATTTGCACACACATATATAATTCAACATTCAATCATTCAACTAGGTAACAGGCACATACAACACTGAGTTCAATATCTACTTTCGTTTAGTTTTATTGCGTATCTCCAATATATACCTATATCTCCTTATTGTTGGCATCTGTTAACAGTGCTGATGTTGGAAAGTTAGGTGAAATTACTAGTCGGGTAAGTGCAGAGCGAGTTCAACTAAACAAGTAAAGCCACTTTCACCCTCGTTGCATTTAACGGCTAATATCAATAATATACAAGTATACCAAAATGCCAAACTAGATGTCACGTAAGAGATATTAGTTTTAGATCTGCATTTCAAACGAGATTAAATATTTGACTAACAATACCATTCAAACGACAATTGCCATTCAAGTGCTGTTCTATCTCTAGATGTCACATTACATCATTTATTAATGTCCATTTTGAGCCAATCACAATTACTTATTGCATATTTTTCGCTTCCGATAAGCTTTGTGAGCTATTAAGTTCAACTTTTCCTACAGAATTTTAGTTTTCCACCGTTTTCGCCATGTAATGGATTCTTAGCTTTTGTGGCAGAAACATGTGCCTCCAAGATATGATCATCGTTAAAATTGGTATAATAAAAAAAAAAAAGTTTTTTCATTCACACCGGCTGAAATCACGCATCACACGGTTCTTTTGTCCGTTCTGAAAAGGTGTCAGCGTTTCAAGTAATTTCAATGTGTGGAAGAGGGGTGAAAATGAAACTAAAACAAATCAAGCAAATACAAAGCGTGTAAAAATAACTCCATACCTACCTGTTTATATAAAAGCACGAGTTCTTATGAATGAAACCATAATGTTAAAGGTGTTGCGTCTAAAGTGATGGAAAATTAAAACAAATTAATTTGCAACGGTCGTATTTTAATCAAATTAGGTACTATAGTATCACAATTTCAAAATACAATTATTTAAAATTACATGGTCGCGGTGCGTTGCAAATAATAAAGCGTGTAAAATTTACATATGAGTACTATAAAATTATTTTTAGGTATAATTACATTCTTATAGCTAGTACTCATACTAAATGAAATTATCTTAATTGCATTATTGACAAAGGTTCGAGTAACGTGCGTAACATGCTGTAGTAGTTAAAAATATGTTTTTTTTTTACTGTTGTCAGTTATGTAATGGAGAAAATAGTTTCAAGTATCATTTGCATAGAAAAAAAATCAGTCAAATTTTAGAAGTAAACAATATTATGTTCGTCAAATCTGTATTATTTTTGCAATGCATTACTGCCATCTAGTGGCCAACTGTGGAATCATGTACTTTCTCACTCGGTTCGTGGCGCTACCTAAAGATGGCGCTGTTGTAACTACAATTTGAAACTTTTTTGCGTAATTAATTATACCGTCAATTGTATAAAGCTTAAGTTTTTATATTGAATGAACAATATCAGGATGTAGCAGTCCGATAAACAAACAGTATAATCACACGCACATAGCTCTGCACAATAAAGCTGTTAGAATTTTAACAATACAGTACATGAACCAATTTAAACCTGCAGAACTACGATTTGTATGTATACTTATGTAGCAAAAATATAGGTACATACGACACTGATTACACATATTCCTTTGAGAATATGGCACCAAGATCTGCACAAATTAGTTTGGGGTGTTATTTCACAGGCAAAAATTAATATAGTTAGCACATCTAGTGTTTAATAAATTCTTTATTATTAATGCAACTAAGTTGATTAACAAATATTCAACCCGCTTTATGGTAAGCAGTTATCCTTGCCTAGATACCATCGAAACATCAGTGTCACGTGTACATTGCCCATCGCATACTGCAACTTTGGTGTTTCTAGTAACCTGGAGAAATACATATATTGCACTAGGCTAGTAGAGCTGGTTACCTATATTACATGGTATGAGGAATGTCTACAGTAGGGCGGGAGATAGCTCCTTGAAAGTAGCTATGCCATTTCAGCTAATCTTTGAAGTGAAGGGTGATAGAATTTACAAAAACTAGGAAAAGAGTAAACGTTGAGTCGAGGTCTTCTGTCTCTAAATAACCGCATCGCCCTAAGAGTGCGGAAGGTCCTCGATTGTTACCTTGATGTCATGCACATTTACACAAAAGACTTAAATTTTACGAGTGTTTTCCATTCTACACCATGTCAGGTGCTTCGCCAAATTCCTATTAAGATAGTAACAAAATAATGCTAGTTTAAATTCGCGATGGGGAAAACTGCATCAAAATCCGTTGAGTAGTTTAAAAGACCTAAGCGTACAGAGGGCAGTGACTTTGTTTTATACTATGTAGAGATTGGTAGTAATCTCATACGTACGTCCCTACATCTTGTAAGACAATGTTATTTCAACTTGTTTGTCCATAAATTACTTACGCAAAACTTGTGAACCGAATCACGCGTGATATGAAGATGCGACGCTATATGATGTACCAAACAAACATCGTAGTTTGATGTCAGCAGCTAGGTCGCGAAATATGCTGCATTGAATTAGTTTTTATTTACTCTGGCTAACATTTTATATATTTCTTTAAGAAACTGGGTTTAGTAATAGGTACACTAGTTGTTACCCGTGCCTTTCTCTTTCGAGGTTTGTTTTTCAGAACTATCCAAACTACTGTTTCCTTATTACTTACTGAAAAATATAGATCTCTTAACTTGAACTCCCTTGAGAGTGCTTGAAAACAATTTCTATAAATATATTTTTTTTCACCAAGTTTGACTTATCAGGGGTAGATTTTTTACTATTCTTTAGTTTTAAAATCCAACTCTTAAACTTGTTTATATTAGTATTACTTAACTGTTTCATCATTGATGGTCAAACAGTAATAAATAGATAAGCCTGGGAAACATTTACTAAATACCTTGCATGTATATATATATTATTCAGATTTTTGTTTTTTTACTAATTATGATCACTATATTATTACGACTTATTTTGTACTTATATTTTACACAAACACTAAAAAGAACATACAAACGACCATATGGACCATCGAAAATGCACATGACAGATTTTTGTGTAACATAATAATTAAACCGCTACGCTTTATTTTATTAACATTGGTGATGGTATAAATTAAGATTGTAGTTTTTATTTTCTATACGATAAGATTAGCTTGTGTATTCAGAGAGTCTTTACGTCATTACGTCAAAACCGATTTTGTGTTGAGCTGGACACGGAGTACGTGTTGTAGGTACCGTTAGTAGAAAAAATAATCGAAACTGTTCCTAAATTTAGATTAAAAGTTTTATTGCCAATGTCATTTGTCCTAAAAAATAGGTTTTTACCATGAGCTTGACCTCCGTTTACGTTCACTGGTTCTTTTATTATTTTTTACTTTTACATTATAGTATACATAGAATGCAAAAACAAAACAAAGTATTGGTTAATTTATTCCAATATTGATACAAAACAAATACGATCGATGCAAATTGACAGTAGAAAGTGACTCTGAAATATTGTAGCATAATGTGTTTTGCTTTCGCGAGCTGTATTTATTAGAACATTAATATATGTATATCATCAGTATCTCATCAAGACAAAATATATACGCGCGTCATAATAATATTGTCAGATGCCCGCAGCATCGCATCGTTGATTCATATTTATTATGAATGCCGACAGTGTTCTCTAAACCCTTTCAATAATATGGTGAGGAGGCCTTGGTGAATACAGGCTAGATTTTCTTTTTCACGCTGTATTTATCACGTTTATAATAAAAGCAACTGTGAATAAAATAAAGCAACTAACTTTACTTCTAAATTGTTAAAAATATAGTTGTTCTGCAATTATTGAAATTTATTTGCAGCTTATAATTACAACGTCGGGCTAAGTTTGTGGAAAGTGTGAAAAAAAAACAATAAAATATCTAGTTTACTTTCTTAAAGAAATTGACAATTTCATTTTAATTGAACGTATAGAGTGTTGTTTAAAACAATGAGATTGTGGTCTTTCCGAAAAAAAAATACTTAGTTGAACGTGGTAGATATATATCTATATGAACGTGGTAGATATATATCTATATCTACCACGTCCAACTAAGTATTTTTTTTAATATTACTATTCTAGTTTTTAATCTCCCTGACATTACTCTACAAATCGTCTGCTATAGACATAAAGGCTGATGAAGATTGTAGTTTTTGTTTTGTCAATAATACATATAAAATTTACTGTTGACAACGGTATGAATTATTAGGAAATTGATTGTTTAAATATTATCAATATAGTTATTGTCTGCTTTCCTAGGTTCCTTAGAGTTGATTGAATTTTCTAAAAATTATTTTAATATAATTTTATTATTTAGTTTCATCATTATTTCTTTTTACAAATAAAAAGTTTACTGACACTTTAAAATTAGATAAATATAACCCAGCTTGCAGACATAATTGGTCTAAATGGTAATAAATTAGCCTGCTGATAAATTGAATTCAAATGCGTGTGTAGCTACGCATGTAAAATGTAAATAAATGTTCCGTCGTGCTAGTTAGATTAACGCTATTCAAATTAGGGCGATGAGAGGTAAAAAACCTGTAGTCCTTGTGCATTTACCCTCCAAAGCTTGTTCGATAACTAATTATATGTTATTAAATTTTTAACCCTTGGATGGGTAGGGTTGGTTTCAAGGGTTACAAGAGCTACTATTCTTATAATATTCTTATAAATTGTGGAAACCATTAAAGTAAAAAATAAACACAAGATATAGATAAGCAGTTCAAAAAAGCTTTTATTAGCGAGAACACCTCTTCAATGCAGCTCCAAGCTTAACTGAAAATAACAATTTCCGATTCCCTATTGCCTAAGCTATCTTCTTCATGTTATGTTTTTGATAATTACATGCATGAAGTAAAATACCCTATTAAGATAAAGTTGTGGTGTTTCTATAGAACGAAGCCTCTAATGCAGAGTAGGAAGCGGGAAAATAATTCAATGACAGAAACATCGTTAGGAGTGCAATAGACCAATACCTTTAAAGTAGTTATACCATGTTATATATTTTATGTAACCGACAAGTCTTTTCTTCAAATATATGTCTGCCAGATTTTTTAAACAGTAATTTGGTTCGCATTCAAATATGTCTTATTTATATTATTATATTGCTGCAAAGGTTACCTACTATAAATTATGTTATATTTTATTTTCTCAAAGCACCTGAGTGCCCATTTTATATTATATTTGGAATGCAAGGAAAGTTTTTGGTATCCAAAGATAACGATATCGATATCTTTGGGGTTTCTTATGTATAGATGGATTCAACTGTTATACAACATTATTATTGTTTGTAGGATCGAAAGAGAAAATAGTAAATTATATATATATATATATATATATATATATATATATATATATATATATATATATATATATATATATATATATATATATATATATATATATATATATATTATAGATAATTATAATTTAATCAAACATATAATCTTACAAAGTTTTGATTACTTACAAATATTATATTTATTTTCCAAAACCTGGGTTTCTACAGTTCTTCAGAGAGCGAGGCTGCTGAACTGAATTCCCGAGTTTCAATGCGCAGATCTATAAATTCCTTATCCAAGATAAAGACTAAACAAAAGCTTCAGAATGAAAATGCTTTTACTTTATTGCCGAGACTTCGAAGATTTTATCAGGCACGAGCATAAATATAAATATATATTTATGCACTTAGATCACGTATGTTGTATAATATTCATATTTATATTATTGCCGATCTGCTCATAGCTGCATAATTTTTGTGGCAATAAATGCAGCCATATCTGACTATATTAAAGAGACGTCAAAATAGTTTGATAAAACAATAACGTCAAACAGTTATTCCAGTAGACTTGTCCCTCAAAACAAACATATTTGACAACATATTATTAGCTTAATAATAATATTGTTCACTTCTCGTTCACACTATAGATCTTTGCCTTTCGTTAGGTGTCAAAAACAAAGTATTACAAACTGAAAAAGTGTCCAGCAGCTTAAGCAACTGCGTTGTGTCACGACAATGAATGAAAATAGTTCAAGAACCGAGCAGAATGGCGCAAGTGTAGGCAAAGGTTATGCATATGATGAACTTAGCAGTTATAGACGGAGTGAAGTGCGCTGAGTTAAGTGTATTGTGTAGAGAGTATTTTGTGAGTATTTGATGAACAATGAAAAAAATTGAAAATCGAATTTATTTAATGTTTTCTTTTTGTTTTTTAATTATAGGGGGCAAACGAGCAGACGGGTCACCTGATGGTAAGTGACTACCGTCGCCCATGAACACCTGCAACTAAATAAATGTTTTCTCCTTCATAGTTACTACACCCTCTAGCTACGGTAGCGCTACCTAAATACACAGTTTTGACGGGCATGTATCATACATAGAGATCGTCCTCCTTACCTCGACCCTCCATACAAACCATGTAAATATGTGCAATTAAGAATCTTAATTCTGATTTTTTTACTATTACACATTTAAGTAGGTTCGTATTATAAAGTCTTGATTATATTTTTATTCAATTTTAAACTAATTAATAATGCAATCTTTTTACTTCTCTATTTCAAAACCTCCTCTTCTGTGATGATGATGATTTACGTTAGATTTTGTCTTCGGAACTTTAAAGAGCGTTTTTGGAATGATGCTGCTCTTTTTATTTTAATTAAATAAATATTTAATGAATTAATATTAAAATATTAATATTATTCAGTTGTTATTTCACTATTGTTTCCACGTCGACGTAATTTAAATACTAACATAGGATTTATACTTATCTAAATTTTCAGAATATGATTACGTGTTCTTGTTTTTCTTGTTTATTTATACTTCCGCATTAGGGGATAACGTGAATTGCATGACTGGTTAAGTCACTACTCTTGAATATTTTTCGTTTAGGCCAACCTAATCAATCGATCAAATAAATTATTAACGGCTGGCAATAACCGGTAGATACTTCTGCCAATATTGTTTTGGGGCAACCCCCAAAACAATATATATCAACATATACCACATTATTTAAATTGGCTCTTTTAAGTGGCCGTATCATAAAAAATAATAAGTAACTAAATGGATAATACATTTTCATTCTTTTATGAAAGTATAATTCTTTAGTTTATCTGGAGCACCTACTAGAAACTTCTAAGACTTAAATTTTAAATAGATTTGCCTAAAGACAAATTGAATTAACTTTTTCTTTAAGAGCCTCTAAGGCAAGTATCTATTCAATCATAAATTTAATACGGCCACATTCCCCCGACTCGAAAATCCCTTCAAGCATTAGAAACGAGCTGATGATCTTCGAACGGCTGAACAGATTTTCTTGAATTATATCTAAGAACATTCTCGATCAAGTCACCTTTCAAACAAAAAAAAACACACTTAGATCGGTCATTCGTTTGGGAGCTATGCCACAGACAGACACACACACGTCAAACTTATAACACTCCTTTTTTTGCGTTGGGGGTTAAAAACAGTTTTTGAAATAGTGCATCTTAAGAGTTTAAATTTATCCCAAAAATAAATCGGTTCTTTCTACAGTAATCATTTATTTATCTTAATGCATGGCTTTGTTTAAAATTTAAGTATATTCGTATGTATACAACAGAACAAACATATTGCAAGCCTATTGTCCTACGTCTCCTATGAGTAGCAACTGACAGCAAATACATTCACAAATACAAATGTGGGGTTATGTAGCAAGGTGCACTTACAAGTAGACGCATATTGTGTAATCTATTGTTAGCTGTTTTCCTAACGAATTCATTACGATATTTATGGATTTAGACGAACAACTTTTTTTTATAATTCATGTCCAAATAATTTGAGATAACGAGAACAACAACTTTTCGAAAATCATAAGCTAAATTGTCTTTTTTTTTGTTAGACCTAATACGATGCAAGATTTTAAACTATGAACCTATTTCTATAGTATATTTTCAAAAAACGTAAGTAAGAAGTAGGGAAAGATACAATGTTTTTCTTAAGGGAAAGATTTTTAATAGTGAGTTTATTTTCAAGCTTCAATAAGGCCAGGTGAGCGGTTACATCATTCATCAACATCATTATTCAGATATTAAAACGTACTGGTATTCATTTTACGTATAACTATAAATTTACAATTTAAAATACCCGACTCGAAAATCCCTTCAACGATTAGAAAAGAGCTGATTATCTTCGAACGGCTGAACTGATTTTCTTGGATTATATCCAAGAACACTCCCAACTAATTCATCTTTCAAACAAAATAAACAAAATCAAAACACAGACACGTCAAACTTATAACACCCCGTCGTTTTTGCGTCGGGGCACGGGGGTTAAAAACACAAAAACGTAAATTCGCATTAGGATTATAAGTAGGCAGAAATTTTTGATTTTCGAATGCTCTTTATTTGTCAATAATCTCATTTGCCACGCGTGATCATACTAATTACTACGTCATTCTTATTTTAAAGCTAATGTACTGTAAATACGTCGCCCTAAATTTTGGCATTTTGAATCCTTCCTCTCTAAATACCTTCCAAAAATAAAATATAACGTCGCAAAATCTAGACCTGTCTATAAATAATTTATTGGCATTATATATTTATGGCATATCTCACCCACAATAATAATTTAAAATATAAATATTACTAATAAACATGTTTACGCTAAGAAATCTTTGTGGTTGTAATCGTACATATTTAATAAATGATGTTTTGATTGCTGATAACAGTTACAATCAAATTAATACCCAAACATACATATTTTGGTACAATGTCTAATATAACTGTTAATTGAAATGACTGTTTTTGTGCTCTCGTTTGTAATTAAATGTACACAATGTTTAGGCTACTGCGTGCCGTTATTCCAGTGCCAGTGATATTAAATGTTTCAGTAACATTGTCAAAACAACAGTAATGGTTTATGTTATAAATGTGATGACGTTGATGTAAATTTTGACTCTCATCGGCATTCATGACACAAAAATTAAAAGCATAGAACAAAAGAACTTCGTCTGTTCCGTTACTTCCGCTAACGTCATCCTGCACTCCATTCAGATGCTGAATAAACAGAGAAATCCATAGTGATACTCTAACCCAATTCTGCTGCCAATTGGCAGGGAGTGCATCCGCTGCGGATTTACCTTTATTGATTATACATAGTCAATTAGTACAGAAATAAAGTATGATTATGTCAGTCTTATCTTACGCAAGTTATTATTAGCGAGAAATGTGTATCAGTTGCCAGGAAATACGAGTGCCGTCATCCGTGTCATGTAAAACAAAACACGGAGGAAATATAAATAGTTCCGAGTACACGTTAATAATACTCATTATTAGACATCCGATTATATGCACTTTGAAAATGTATAAATATGCATGCAAATATGCGCTAAAAAAGGGCGAAATATGCACAATGAAAATACTATTTATTATTTGAATTCATGTTTATTTTCACAATATTTACATTATTATTAATATTTATTATTAATAAATATTTTAATTATTGATATAACATTCATTTATATTTATAAATTATTATTTATTCATTTTATTTATCAGTTGTAATTCTTGTGACAATATACAATCAAACATTTTTCTAGATTTTCTAGACTAAATTGGTGACGTTTCTCATTAAATATTAATTTGTAGGTTGAAAATGACCTCTCTTCGTCAACCGACGTTACCGGACAGAGCTTGAAATTTGGTGCCATATCTGCAGAAACCTCTCCAGGCAGACTTTGACCGATGCCGTTGATAAATGTGTTAAGTTTCTTTATTTCTTCAAGACTCAGGTTTTTAGCTAGAATTGCATTTAATTTGCCTCGGACCTTCTCCGATAGTGAACTCGGAAGGGTGTTTTTCTGCGCAATGATATTGACACTGACACATTCAACTACTGAAATAAGCACTATTAATAAAAATGTCCTAAAATATGCAAAAACGCTGTAAAAATTGCGTTTTATGCATTTGCAAATGCAAACATGCAAACGCATATAATCCGATATCTACTCATTATTATATTTTCTTAAAAATTGTGACAATCACTGCTGGATATGAATGATATAATATATATAATGGATCGCATAGATACAGTGGCAAACTTCCGATACTCGAATCAAATAATATTGTTGATGTAATGGCGTACTGCTACAAGTTTTAGATGATTCTTGATGTACCCGCCAAGAGATCCACGAACGAGTGTAGGTATTTTAAAATCGATATCATCTTTATCGAAGAACTTTAAACATTGCACACTTTAAACGCAGAATTAAATTTAACTACTTCCAGACTCTACTTGCTGTTATTTTTGACAATGCTTCCGTGGTAAACAAAATATCAGTAAGTCAGGAAGATGCCTCTTCTGACTCCTCCTTTTTTAAAGTCAAATAAAAACGAAATAAACATGTCTTTTTCGGTCCAGCAACCATAAACGTGCCCCCCCCCCCCATGACCTACCCCTGTTGCATTATTTAGACATGTAGATATTGTGCCATTGAGTAGTGGAATACTTCAGAAAAAGTAGCATCTCTCAATGGTTTGCAGGAGTATCTCTCAATGTGCTTCTGATCAATTTAATTAAAAACTATCAGGCTCATGTTTCAAATTATGACGACCGAGACGCGAGACCTCTATTACTTAGGTAACGGTTTGCATAACACTTGTAAAGGCACTGAAGCTAGGTATTTCCGTTTAGAAACCAACTGTTTAAATTATTATTAGGCAACAACGATGCAGTCGTGTCCTATTCACATGGCACTGGTGTTCAAGGGTAGGCTCTTCAACCAATACTACTACTGTTATTATATATTCCATTACCTACATAATAAATCCGTCGAATTAATGTGTTTATTCTTGACGATCCGCTAACATCCACTACGTACATTGTTTACCTTGGTTGAGATCAATTAAGTTCATTTTCTTTTTATTTTTTATTTTTTTAATAAGGGGTTTTTATCCACAAGGATACGAATTAAGTTCAATGAAAGGATGGCTTTGACATTAATTTGTGGGTATATACTTTGAGACAAGACTCGATGCTTTTATCTAGTATTACTGGAGGAGGATGGAAAGTTTAAGATAAAGAGACTTTTAGGGTAGACCAAAGATGACGTTTTTTTTTAATTATGATTAGGAAACAAGATGATGAAGTATAATGGGACAGTTGCTGAGATGATTTCTTCAAGTACCATTGAAATAGATAGATAGTAAAAGCCTAGTATAGTACAAATCGATCGAAGAAGACTCGCAAATAAGGTAAAACCTGCAATTGGCAACAAGATCACCAGAAAATTAAATTAAGAAGACAACATTCGCCCGAGAAATACCGTAAGCAGGTATTTGAACTCATTTATCTATACTATATAAATATACAAATATACTCTTTGTCAAGTAACCCATTGTTTAAAAATGTATTTATACTTTGTTATCGTATTTGAGACGCACTGGCGTTCTGAATGCTCCAAAACAAAGTCAAGAAACCCTTTGAGTTACCGTACTAAAATTTTACTATAATTTATGTAAAGTAAGTGACGTCTATTATTATGTCATATAATTCTATAGTAATTTTCCTTGTGCCGGTAATTCCTTCGACACGTTAAGGCAAAACACAATGTTCCAGCGACTATCCCCTGACACTCGTGAGCAAGAACTTGTGATGACGTCATACAAATATTATCTCGGCCACACATCCTTCTCATAATGTAACGACGCACTTAGTAAGAACGGTACCAACTCGCTGCATTAATAATTATCCGTCTCTACACAACTGTACGCTTGGATATCGAGTTTTTATGGTTACGATGTGACGACCACCTACAAAACTGCATTATATTAGAGCAAGTGTAAACAGACCAAAGAGCCGCATATGAACTATAAAATAAAAAACATAGAATTCAAAAAAATTGTCAACAATTTACCTTACTTGACTCTTGATTTAACAAGGAAAAAATACTTTTCGCATGAACGCTCAGCTACTTTGAGTAAAATAGTGTTATTCCCCAACAAGAACTCTTCGGCTTAATATTTCCTTACCATAGAACTTTATTAAAACATGGAAGCGCATTACAGGTTTCTGCTGCTCTAATTTGAGCGACTGGTCCAGTTGCTTATAGAAGTTAGACAGCACTACTGGCATAGTGGTAGGGACCCAGTTAGAACCTAGGTCGGAAAACCCTGGGAATCCACGTGCCCTTGAGGTTTGTCTCTCGTTCTCGCCTTCTCCTGCTTGTAACATAAGTCACCCTCCCTTAGGCACCAGGATATTAACAGATTTACAGTCTCCGGCGAGAGACTTTTACCCTGTTTCCGTTGCTATAGGGACCTTTACGTCTACAAAGATACTCCGAATGCGGACCTATGTAATACCTACACAGATGATAATAACTTAATGTCTTACCACCTATTTTGTTTTTTAATTTCGTTGTTTATTTAAATGTACGTATTCAAGTCCGTGTTTAAACTAGTTTCTTTTTATTTAAGTGTTTATTCCAAGTATGTATATGAAATTACAAGTATTACCTGTATACCATAACGGAAACTATTATATATACATCATCATCATTACGTAATTTTATATTAAGAACTGATTAAGAAATATCGGGCTAAGTAGGGGTTGTTAAGTGGGTAAATTAATATTAATTAGTATTTAAATTAGGATTTGTCATTGTAATTTATTATGTTTATAATATTATAAAGAACCAGAGTGTGTTTCTCTAAAGGCGTTAATCTCCGGAAGTACCACTCTATAAAACTTTATTTTAGCGGTATATGTATAAACCGTTGATTGACAAAGGTTCACTATTTATACTAACTGTGCCCGGCAGTTTCCCCGCGCGGGGAAACCGTCTTGAGCCTATGTGTTAATCCAAGTCTCTAGCTATCTACATACCAAGGTATATCGCAATCGGTTCAGTAGTTTTTGCTTGAAAGATACATCTTCACAAACTTTCACGTTTATAATACTAGTACGATGAAGGTAGAGATATTATATACCATATGGTTACGACTAACAAAGCGGGGAATTAAGCGTAAACATCAACCGTTAGGCCTCGCGGCAACGCTGTACCAGCGGTCAAACCGCACGGCGCTAGAGCGGCGTAATGTTGTGTTACAAGATATTAATATCTTTGATTTTGGTGTTCTATCAAAAAGCATTGTAATATTTTACTTCAACACGTCAGCCGTCATTTTTGAAACTTCGGTTGTTAAAAAGCAAAATACTAGAATACTACAACTCAACACTACATCAATGCAGACGCGCGGGCACCACTAGATTGGTACGCACCGCTCGTACGCCGCTCGCCGCCCGCTCACCGCGCCGCTGCCATCGAGGCCAGTTCCATATAAATGTATGTATTGAAACGCGCCGCCGCCTCGCTCCCGCTGACTTGGTGTCCGAGGCCTTAGCGAAACGTATAATTTAAATGCAACGCAGGATTTGCCACACTAAAAAAAACTTTTAATAATTAATCATTAAAATCTGTTTTATAGTTGACCCTCAAAGAAAAATATATTGTTTCTTGAGGCAAATATTACTGCCATGCCTAGGCAGCTCCTACTGTTCGATTTTTCTTTAATACCTTTATTTACCATGTCTCTTATTAGTCCATCTATTTTTCACGCTTGATCTTTTATTACAAACAGCATAAGACTAGGTAATTTATTTACCATATTATTCAAATACAAGGAAAAATACTAAATTGCGTAGCACGTTATGACTTTATACTACATATTCCGAAAACATTTAATATTTTTTCCTTTTTGTCACAATATTTGTATGTAGGTATATAATTTATTAAGGTCAGTTATAGTTTAACCGCGATACATAACTTTATACGTAGAACAAAACGTTAATACGTCAACAAGGCATCACTTGAGAATTACTGTTTACGAAAAGCAGGAACGTGAAACGGCTACATCATACTACACCGGCTACACGCGTTTAGTATAAATATAATATTTTGACCTGTCGTGTTGTGTAAGTCTTTACAATGATAGTTCAGGTTATACTGGCAAATTAAATAAATAAGAAAAAGTAAAACTTAATTAACTGTTTTCAAAATTCGACCATTAAAAATCATGATTGTATGGTGAAATCCGAGACCGCGGTGCCGTTCCTAAAACACCCGAATATTTTGATCTAAAGCCGTCTCATGATCTTGGTGACATGATTGACATCTCAGAATTGTAACTAAGCGCACTAAGATAAAGTGCGTAAATTAAGTTTGTATGCGAAATTGAACAAAACTCAAAAGGTACAGATACATCAATTTCAAGTTGATATCAGGTAACTGAAGTTAGTTTTCCGCAGGTCTCCTAAACCTACCAGAACAATTTTGTAGGAGCTTTGTGATTTACAAGAGCTCCATAATACAGAGACTTGACTATAATATTACTTGTACATAAAAAAGTGGACTATCAACTTGGAACCTTTTTCATAGTGTTTTTCAAAGTTTTCGTCAACATCACAAGCACTTTAAGTACTATAAATCACGAGATTAGAGTACATTAAAAATTAAAACCGAAAAAAAAATTCCGCAATGAAAAAAGTTGTGGATATCTACACATACACACATATAGCTGAGCGTAGCTGAGCGTGGTGATTGCGTCTATCACTCGCAGGTTGAGCTAACTATGCGAAATGGGAGAATAACTGTGTAATTCGACAAAAAGATACGGTATACAATTCAAATTATCAGGAAACCACGAACACGTTTAAAGTCACAGTAGAAACGTGTTAATTTCGTATTGTCACCAGCATATTATATAATCGGGACGGGTTTTTGTCCACACAAAAAAGTTTGATTACTATTTCTTCGCAGTTGACTAACGTTTCGCGACAACAAGTAGATAAGTAGCAATTATATTCTAATTGTCATTCTCAACGCTGTTAATTGAGCTTTACAGATGTTAGACCACTCTGACAACAGTATGAAAGCGAATATCGATACACTGTGAACGCATTTTTTACAAAAGTAAATATCGGGTCTTAATAAATAATAAGTGAATGAGCGTAAGGGTTTTTAATTCTCAATCTTCTAATGTGGTATCTTTAAGCATAAGGTTGATTTAAAGTTGTATACATTTCGAGGCTACTGAATTCCAAATCAATAGTTCCTCACCTTTATTCTCCTACTCTAAAAAAAAAACTATAAGTAATATTTATCTGCCAGCTCAAATAACAATGATATTTTACCCGCTGTTTGTATAAAATATCCTTAGAAAAGACGTTTAGAATAATTTCCGTAGGATACGACCCAATGCAGGATGCCCTTATTTTATGAGCTACGATCCATCATAGTAGAATGGAGGTTCTTTCCCAATCCGGTGGCTCCCACCATTGAGCGGAAATTCCGCTGTATCCGTTTGTCTTATGTTTTTCCTCAAGGTCCTTCATATATCGTCAAGGATTTTCCAAACGTTATACTTTATTTACAATGAATAGAATATATTAATGTTGACGTAAAACAACATTCCCAAGAACATGATACATTTATTTTTAATCTCATAGTAAAAAATTCAATGACTCGCCTATTTCATATTGTATCTTATCTCTAAATATTATAAAACAAAGTTCCCCGCCGCGTCTGTCTGTCTGTCTGTTCGCGATAAAGTGCAAAAACCCCGAATGGTTTTCACACACACTGATCCATGAGGAAGGTTAAGGTGTATAATTTATTAGGGTTTTGTATAAATTTGATGAAATATGACGACGTTTGTTGACGATTTCGGAAAAAAACGTGCCGACAGGAAGCTTTACTGACTGCACCGCGTAAATCAATAGAGTTGTATGAAAACAATGTAATACGGAGTTATTCCTCATAATAATATATATTATAATATACCAAAGATATATGTCTATCTTCTAAGATTAACACACAAAAACGAAAAAATGTAGGTATATATGCTCTGCTACCCGTGCGAAGCCGGGGCGGGTTGCTAGTCTATATTAAAATATCATCCCTTTCGTAAATATTAATTGTAAACATGAATTTTTATTATTGAACTATACCTACATATATAACTACAGGTAATTTGGCGCAAGGATAAGCGCAGCATTTTACCTGAGCACTAATTGCCACTGGGACAATTTGTGTCATTCACACATCAATTCCCAATCTGGGGGTACTTTTTGTCCGTCAAGTGTTTATAATGTTCCTTACTTGACGCTTGAATTTGCTAAACTAATTTACATATGACGACAACATCGACGCTTGTGGCCTAACAAGGCCGATGACCGCCATAACAAACGTTACTTCGACGGCTCTAGTCGGCTAGGGCTAGCAGAAAATCACTGACCGCAGATACACATTTGATTAAGTAACCTGTTATCACAGTAAATATTTTGGGAGTACGTCGAATGTTAGTTTAATTTTACTGGTTGGCTGTGTTTTTAATCGACTAAGGTGACAAAAAACTACACGCATCTAATTGTAAGCGGTTATCGATGCCTACGGACACTCGAACTACCAGCGCACTCGTATTCGCACGTTTCTAACCCTCTGTACCTCCCCATAGTGCAATGGCGGTCCTTCTTACTGTCAGAAATTTAAAACTACCATAGACGTGCTGGTTTACTTCAGTATTCTGTATGTTGAAGGTACTTCTCTTAACCGAACTGATAAAACCTTATTTACTCGTAGGTTAATATAAAACACCTTACCTGTAACTCACGACCAGGAAATCATTATATGAGAATGGTGTGCAATCAATTACAAAATTAAGAACTGAAAGTACACTGTTTTTATTTACTCACAAAAAGTGATTAGGCGGTTTTTCGGCTTTACGGAATATTAACTAGATTTTTTACTATCGAAACAGCGCGGGAAAAAAATATAAGTCGATAAATACTGTTTCCCTTCGCGTAAATTAGAAGGTCTCGAACTGGAAGGAAAACTGCTGGCATGTTACGAAATAAAAAAAACCGATTCAGTAGCGATAAAAAGGGTTTCGTAAGCGGATGATGCTGTCAATATTACCTTATTATCTCTTCTTTTTCTTTTTTTTTTATTTATTCAAGAACAATATTTTACAACTGTGTTTTAATATTAAAAAGAAGAAAACATTACTATATTACTAAAAAGCAAAAAATATATAAGTAAAACAAAAATTATTAATTTGGTATCTATAGACGTCGAATACAAAATAAATAATAGAAAAATTTAATCACGCGCACCTCTTTTATCTGGTAAGGGCTGATCAGGAGGCCAAAGTCTGCTGGGGTTCTCGGAAGCTTCCTTCCTAGGGTATCCCGGGTCCCCTAAATAGACTAACTTATGACTAATACCGTTTGGTTTTAGTCAGTTCGAGTCCGACAGGGGGTTTCCACAGGATAAAAAAAAAATCTAAAGTCTCTTGGTAATGTAGCCGTTTTTTAATACTACTTTTGCCATTGCATATGCTACATTTGCCTGATTTGCCAAACAGGCCTACGGAGCGCCCGAAAGTAAACAGGTACCGGTGCCTAAAAAGTTCGCAACACTGAAGGTGTCTCTTGCATGTTGCTGGCACTACCTTCAAGTAGCTCTGGCGATTGTAATCATATCATCAGCGAGAACAACTACGCAAGTAGAGCTAGCTGTTTTACTGTAATTTGTTTTTAGGGCAATGTGTTTAAAGTATAAAGATATAAAAATATGCCATGTAGTTCAAAATATAACTACATTATGTAAACGCAATGATCACTCCTCGTAATATAAGCAGTGATTCCCTTAGCCTGGGCTCGAGGACCCCAGGCTCCCCTTGATGGTACATCATGTGATGTTAGTCCGTCGTAGTACTACCATACCCTAAATCCCCATTATGATTTTTTTAAGCTAAATTTAGAAAATTTTGAATTGTTAATGTGAGAACTGTGAAGTCACTTATTTAGTTAAATTGCCTATGTTGCTTGGCAGTTCTGATGTCATGCTCGCGTATATGTCGGGTAGTTCGGTTTCCTTCAATATGGTTGATCTGTACGATGGTTGGCGTGTACGTCATGCTCATGAACGGGTGCCGTTGGTCGGGGCTGGTCATCTCCGGACTGCTATTACTTAACACGTTAAGCGCCACGTGTATACGGTAATATACACCCTAGTGGAAAGCTCACAGGCCGGTGTATATCTAGTTATACACCTCGAGTACTCAACTTCAGAGGCTAGTGTATTGGTGAATATACACCGCACTGAACATTTTCTTTGGCAATCTTGTAGGGCTGGCCCTGACGAATCGTTTGGTATATCTGGGGTATAGAAATATTGTATAGTTTAGGAGTTACAGATTTTTTAAGACTGAAAAAAAAACAACCCTTTGTAATTTACAATATTATTTCAATAATCATCAGCCTTTTTATTTATTTGTTCTTCTTATTTTTATTATTTATTTATTTTTCTTATTCTACTTTCACTTTTTCTATTTACTATGAACTTCTGTCTCTGGGGCCAGTGTATATTATATGATACATCAAAAAAAAAACCAGTTAGAAGCATAGGAAAAAAAAAATAACAAGTTCACATAGTATTTAAGGACCAGGAGAAGGCATTTATGCAAGAAAAAAAATAGTCATTTCCACAACATTAGCCTCAGAGGTGCCTTGGCGCTGAACGTGTTCAATATGTATAGCAGTAATTAGCGCGTCTATTTATATTTTAGAATAATAGGTATGTTACATTGTCCTCACATTTCTTATACGCTTATAAGCAATGTAACCAGAAATTTGTAAAAAACATTTTGAAAAAGAGTGTCCTTGGAGTTTCTTGCCTGTTCTCCATAGGATCTTCGTATTGGAACAGGCAACTAGCTTCACGACTGACTTAGTCTGACTGACTCCTACTTCTGACAATTCAAAAATACATATTATTGGTTTAATTGAAATAAATGGTTTTGATAAAACGGTTGTTGTCTAAAAAAATAACGGCGATTTTTCTTGGCGATTCCGTTTAGTCCAGTAGGACTAAACGGAATCGCCAAGAAAAATAAGTATATTTTTCTTGTGACAAATGGTATTCTCGTGCTCTTTAATAACTTTTGAACTATCGCACGTTAATACACGTCAGACAAACGTCGCGTCGTACGTTGTTGGCACCAAGCCGACCAAAGACTCCGCCCGCCCAGACTCGGTCAACTCGACGGCGCGTGTCGCCGCCTCGTTTGTCCTCTACCTTGAAATTTTATTGATCATAGCTAAAAATAAGAAAACGACCCGATACAAGTGTACGTTTTTGTGGTAAACCCATTTTGTGGAACTTCTCAATGAAACAACGTCACCATTTCGTTATTATTTTCAAAGCAGACTTTCATTTTGCTTTATAAATTAAAGGTTACTAAAAAGGTGAATCTCTGTTCCAGCTTTCATCGTTAACCCTTCCAACTAAACTATTCTTATACGAAGATTTGCGATTTGCGAACCCGCAATCTTTCGATTTTTAGTCCGTAACCTTATTTTTTGTTAGTGTTGTTTCATTTTGTTCTATTTTACTTACAATATATATTTTTATGTAGTGAAATTAGTCACTTTGTCCGAGTGTTAATTAACTTGAAGATGGTAAGCCTTTGACACGCTCAATGACACTGACAATGACAATCAGATGAACAAGACCACCATACATACCTTTGCAACGTTATTACACTGCTCAAGCACTTGGCAAAAGTCTTTAAGCGTTAATTATCCTGGATTGTGCGCTAGGAATAAGTCACCAACAGTTTTCTGAATTGAGTTCAGGGAAACGTAATAAAGACAGTTCTTATTATAGACGTAAGCGATAGTGACAATATGTATAAATGCCTCTTCCTTCATACTGCGCAGTTTGTATAGATAAGCGGTCAGTGTAGGAAACAGGTTCCACTATTCATCTGCATGATTACTGACAGTGACCCGTCTAGAACGAGAAGCAAATCTATTATCGGTTTGAGTACACTAAGTTGTGCTCCTTCATCAATCTTTCTTTTAATAACTGTCTTTTTTAAATGACTTTGCAGCGATATAAAAAAACGTGCTTATTAAACAGAACTCGAGCTTCTGAAAGTACCTATCTAGAGTAGTTACTTTGTTGAATTCAAAGAAAATTGTTGTTTTCTTTGAATCTACCAAAGTTTCTATCTAACGCCACTACACTAAACATTTACTACTATTTTTCTCAGTTCTATATTAAACTACTCCGTTGTACTCTGCTTATTCCATTGATGTTATAGATGTTAGCTTGCAATAGTAACCTGGTTAACAAATTTCCCAAAAAGTACCATAAATCGTACAATATCTATAAATGTATTGCAAAAATCTCAAAGTTAGTGTCGAGCCGAGTTAAAAGGGTGCAACGTTATAAAGTGAGACATAGGATCAATCATCATCATCATCATCATGGCGTTGCTTCCCGGTTACAACCGAAACTTCCGCTTCGGTGCCCGGGGTCCGCCTTCCGACTTTTTCTCCTCCGCTTCGCACGATCTTCGGCATCCCTAATACTGAGTCCATTGGCACGCATGTCACCCCTTACGACGTCAGACATAGGATCAATATGCATTACAAATTAACATGTTCATAGTACGATATATACGGCAAGTAATCAATGCGTCATAGTATTTTTCAGTAATGATATTCTTTGAGAAGATACCAGTCGTTTGCGAAAAACTTATCCTTGACTTTGACAAAATTAAAAAGTATTGTGCGATAATATAATCTAATAATATTAAACACAGGTGGAAATGTAACTTTAATCCTAAATATATGTCTCAAAAACAAATAGATTTTGTCTTTTATACTTGTACATGAAACTTTTTTGTTTGGAATAAATACTTCGTTTCTTCGTCATTGCGCTAAATAATATTATTGTATTGTTTTGATGCAGATACAGAATCGGAGAAATAATTGTATTCGTGTCTCGTATGAGGACGTACATATGAACCACGGATTGACGCCAAAGTTGGACGTGCCCCGAAAACGTTATTTTTCCGGTTTATTGCAAACTAGTTTTGTCTTGTTCAAACGACCGTTACTTCAATAGTCCTTATTACCGTCAACGAAAGCCATGTGGTGTTTTTAAACCTTTCACATGCCATTTCAAGTTCTCATCATATCGAGCTTACTATAATTCACCTAGAGTGATGTTATAGGCCCTATGTCCCGGTAATCTAATGTTACAAACTCTGAACAAATGTAGAATACAAGAAGTAAAATAGATGTCAAATATAGTCAATTTGAAAACCTCACTTTTAAAGTCTGTTAAAAGTTATTTATAAAACACTCCCCTTATCGTGCACCTCCTATCGTGTTTGTCTAGAAATATAGGTAAATAGAAGAAAGGACCGTCGAGTTCAATACCTTATGCGATCCGTCAATTACCAATGCTTTTTCTGGACCATCCTTATACAAAAAGAAGGAAGTTTACATTTCTGTATTTTCGTACTAATCTTGAGAACCACATATGCCCGGTTCCTATAATCAAGAAACGATTCGTTTTGCTTACTTACGAAGCTCGAGTTCTGTTTATATCGTTATATCGTTTATATATTTTTTTTATATCGCTACAAAGTCACTGAAAAAAAAAACAATTAAGTATAAAAAAAAAGATCGATGAAAGAGCACAACTAATGCCGCGTTCCAATAAACAAGAAACGATTCGTTTTGCTTACGGACGGTAAAATTTCGTTGAATTTTCAACGAAAATTTTACCGACTGAACCGGGCATTAACCGATTTAAATGTGGTTTTTGTTGTTATGATCTGCGTAAATACAGAAACTATTTCTGGTAGTTAAAAAATTGCCCTAAAAATTGTGGATCCTTTAGTCTTTTAGTAACCAACTAGGAACTTAGAAACTAGGCCGAGTTGCTATTCAATAATCCATTGTGTTCGTACGTTCCACTTTTGTGTAAATCAGTTACACACATTATTCTCATTAATAAACTGACAACTTATCTTATTGGTTTTATTAGTCATTACTTGCAATAATTCGTCAATTCATCAAAGGTAATGTGATAAGCAGCCTATTTACACATCTCTTCGCCGTAAGCCATTCAAGTAGCGAACTTAGTCACTGACTACGCAAGCTCCTTGACCTACTTGAAAACTTGCAGTTGCGTGACAGTGGTCAGCTGCTGATGATGTACAACTTTCACCAAAACATTGTGCCGCGATACTATCGCCTCTCTGTTGCCTTTGTAGTCAGTTTGTGACCCACAAACCGATCATCATTGTTTTGAATACGCACACAACGACACAAAAATGTTTTGATTGTTAAAAACAATGAGTAAAATATTGGATGTGATAACAGTATTTTAATATATTATTATAGAAACAAATTAAATGTAAAAACATTTAATGTAGTCCTTAAATATTGCTAACGAAACAAAAATGTTGCATGACATGATAGTATAGACGTTACCAAAAGATTTCTTGAAAGTTTTGAAACTGGTAGTGATGTAACAGGTTCTTTGTGTGTGACCACGATATTTAATTAGCCATTCTCGTACATAATAATAGTTGAATCGTATGTACATGCAATCAACATTTTACCCTTGCAAGAGAAAAAGAAAAATGGTTGCCTTTAATTGTTTACCGCATACGGTCGTACTGTCAAGGTTTTTATAACTTAACACAGGTAACTAAAATTAAAGTTTCGGTAATATACTCATCGGTTACCCTGGCCCACTGACCGCCATTGCCAGTAGAACAAACAAATGTTGGCGTTTACGTTTAATATAGGCGGCAGGGAGATGTCGTGGCCACTTATCCTATTTATGCTGAACTCTTATAACGGATATCACACTAATGTTATAAAAAGTAAACCTGGGTATGATATGTAGTGGTTTGCAACGGTCAACGGAATATCTTCAGCTCTGTTCATCCATTGTAGCATTTGTTATTCAGGTGCACATAATTTAAACACACACACACACACTTAACTAAATACGAGAGTAACTGTCTCATTTGAAAAGTAGATATAGTTAATTTCAGTTAATGAGCCTATTAAGTAATGATATGCAAATGTTTTAAAAATTGTATAGTGTATGTCCTACAATGGACATCGCCAGGATGACCTTATAAACACTATATACATATACAATAACGGCTGGCCTTTGTTAAAAAAATAAGAGGTCGATGTAAGGCATCTTCCGTACGAATCTGCAGTTTCTTGACTAGAAAGGAATCTTGTCTCGTAAAGAAAACCGCAGCTCAACAATACTTATAGTAATAGAATTTGTTTTCCTCGGAGGAGTCAGCAACGTGTGGGATGCACCCATGGTATTTCCGGGGATTTTAAAGTATTTTTAGGCACAGGTAGGAGTATCGGCTTATTATCGGGTGCTTGTTTGCAATGTTAGTTGCATGTGCAAGCTGAAAAGGTGCGCGTGTTAAATATATGAGCTAGTGCAAATGATTTTTTTATTCTTCTATTAAAGGAGACATATAATGTTCAATTTAGGATGTTCGTATTTTTTTTTATATTCACGCAATCATCTTAAATATTCAACTATATTCTTGTGCGTGTAAAAACGTTAAATCGATAGCGCTCATATATAAATTAAAATTAGTTTCATTAGCATATATTCTAAGCCAAACAGTCACAAGTAGTCACCGTAGGTGAATGACCTTTTACTTTTTAAAAAGTAGGCGTTTAATAGGTGATATGTGACAATAATTGAAACACTTAATAAAACAGTATTAAGTTTATGAATATAGAACCTATTTTTCTATTCTATCAATATACCAACGACGTCTCAACCGACTTGACATCAGAATAGTTGTAGGAACCATTACAGGCCATCTGGCCCTAAACCGGCATCTATTAACCATCAATGCGACAAGCAGTCCTCTATGCAGAGGCTGTCTCCACGCAGAAGAAACGGCCGCCCACTTGTCCTAGAGTGCGAGGGAGTGGCCACGCAACGGGCAAGTATCCTCGCGGGAGCGAGGTCGCTCCTGGAAGCCTATGAACGCTCCAGGAGGCTTCTGCGCTTCTGGAAGGAGCTAGGCTGGTTCAACTAGTCAGCCTATCTGAACGCATAATGAACCACCTATGAGTCTATACCAATATACCAACGACAGACGTCACTGTTAGACAACCCAGCTATATTCAAGGAATCTGCGGTCTAGGAAATCCAGTCTATAATCTTGTCTAAGTTCCAAGATATCAGTTACCCAGTGTATAAACACTATCACGTCACTAAAGATGTCGTCTTTACGAAAAAAAAAAACAAGTTCCCTTTAGACTATGTGCTCGCACATGCGAATTCAAGTATCGTGTACGAATGTACGATACCGTTCTTCGAGTCGATGCGCGTTTGACATCGAAGGTTATCGTCGGTGTCAGCGACCAGCGGCCGTCGCGCCCACACGCGCTTCTGTATACAAACAACAGCTCGGCACACACGCTCACACTGTCGTCTTATATTATTATTATGTGTCTACATATACGTACTTAGTGAACAACAACGCCAAGGTCAGACTTGATAGACTGTGCTTTTGTCGTATCCTTCAAGTGCACATGTGCTTGAAAGTGATATTCATTACAGATTATTGATCCAAATAAAAATAACAACTTTGATTTGTTTATCAACAAAAATAAGCTCGTCTGGGAATACAACCTCTATTATCTATATTATATCGTATCGTTCCAAATATGTAATCAGTAACCCTATTTGAGAGTTTAAACTTTTTACAGTTTATGGACAACTGGTAGTAAACTAAAATAATTTACCGAGAGAATCGAAAAACTCGATCGTCGGCATATACTGTAAAAATTAGTCCTTGAGATACGAATCCATTTCTTAGTGGGATACTTCTAATTAATAAGCTTGTGAGTTCATTTTAATATTAAACATTACATATAGGTTATTTATAACACGAGTATACATATCCATCATAACTGTCTATCCGTCTCATGTCACGTAAGCCCATGTTCACTCATCCTAAATACGGATGACTCATAGTCCATAAAGCAATGCTTTAACAAAGAAGTTAATTTTTACAGGTAATCGATACAAAAATGTCCTTGTAAGCGTGTAAATAAACCGTAAAGCAAGCAGCGAGAGTTTATTTTTAAATTATGTTCTTCACATGGCGCGGCGGCGACAGGGTAGGGCAATGGCCGTCCTTCCTTCCGCTACCGCCCGTCCTCCCTCAAAATAATTAATTTCTTGGTATGCAACAATGTCTGTATTTGAGTGATGCTTATGAATTTGTAAATTAATGATTTCACAATAAACACATTTACGTATTTTAATTAGGTGCGTACATAATGATAATGGATGTTATTAATTAATAGTTCCCAAAAATTGTTGTCCTTTCCAAAAATTTAAATCATACATAATTATCATTCTAAAAAAAAAGAAATATCAATTATAGCTACAACTTTATTAGAAAGATCTATAAAAATGCCACACGGGAATCGTATTTTATTTATAACTGTACTGTAAATACCACGTGGATACATCAGCTGATGTAAGTAAACAAATCCGAAGGGATTCTCTCGGTAGAGCAATAATTTAGGACAGTTCTAATTTCCATCTATGTTAGTAAATATGTATGATCCTATATAAACTATTATTTACTATTAATTTTGTAAATAACAAGCTTTTTATTGTTAAAAAAAATGAGAATAGACCGGTCGATTGGCGTGTCCCGTTAACGAACGAGCGCTACCTAAGTAACGTATAAAGCGTGGGCTGCCCCACCATCGCGCCATTAGTATAGCGCTCGCGCGCGCGATAGCACGTATCTCTCGACTCCAGCTCCGCGCTAACTATCTCGACTCTATGTGTACACAAGCCAGTCAAGAAACATGCATTTTTGTATTCAATTGCACGATTGGTTTTATGAAGAGACCCTCGCAACGGTGGACTCTGCCAGCGCTGCAGCACGCCGGCGCAAGCCCCGTGATCGACGCCGCCCCCCGTCGGCGCCGCCGACGCCGTCGACGCCGCAGAGAATCTCTACTGAGGAACTAGCGGAAGCTCTCCGCCCGCATCTTCTGTCACCGAAGCGTATGTGGACTTTGGGATATCCTCTGGAAATTGAACCGACGTCATCGAAAGCTGTGGTGTACATTAATCCTCCACCTCGACCTCGACCGTTGCCGGCTACTACGTGGGATGTGAACGCTCCAGAGTTTGTGCCGGGTTCTCAAAGCGACAGCGGTCGTGGGTCGTTGGGTTCTACTCCACGCTCTGACAGTGATGAAGAAGCGGATACAGTGGAACATTTGTGTGTACGTTGTGATAAGATGTTTCGAATGACTCGCGAAGGTGAATATCTCAAAGACGAACCGTGTCTCTATCATTGGGGACGTGTTAGTGGGGATTGCCATCACACTTGCTGCAAGTCACCTTTGGGTTCCAGAGGATGTAGTACAGCTCGTTTTCATGTTTGGAGCGGCACTCGTCCAGGTATGAACGGGCCACTCGAAGGCTACGTACGTGCTCGCTCTCCTCGCGGTGGTGTCTACGCCATCGATACAGAGATGTGCTACACAACGGCAGGTTTAGAATTAGCTAGTATTGCGGTCATTGCTGCTGATGGCCGACTTGTATACAAGTCACTAGTAAAGCCGAGTTCTCCTGTAGTCGACCACAATACCCGATTCTCGGGCATCAGGCCGCGCGACTTGGCGCGCGCGACCAAGACGCTGCGAGACGTACAAAATGATATTCTTGGATTTGTGGGAACAGACACGATCCTTATCGGACATGCGTTGGACAACGATCTTCGAGCTCTGAAGTTACTACATAGTGCAGTTGTTGATACTTGCGCTTTGTACCCTCACGTACGAGGCTTCCCAATGCGACGATCATTGCGAGCACTCTCTGAGGAGTTACTGGGGCGCATTGTACAGCGAGGAAGTGCTGGCCATTCACCTTTAGAAGACGCTCGAGCTGCTATGGACCTGGTACTTCTGAAAGTTCATGAAGAGCGGGCCAGCCGTGCTCGTATTTCGAACCAGCTGCCGATGTTACAGCCGTATGATCCGTTAATCAGTGCCGCCTAAATATTGAATTAAGTTTTAAGACGATTGTTCTATGGACATGAATAATGATGGACTGATAATTGAGTGACAAGTTTGTCACGTTGACGGGGTGCGCGTACTGTAACAGTATGTGCCTTCGAATTGCAATTAAGGCAATAAACGTGATATTTTTCTTTAAAACATTGTTTAATTTATTGTTTATCCTTTAACACAACCTGGATATGTAGGTAAGATGCACGCACACTATAAAAATATTAGAAATTTTCATATAAACGCTTTTATATTTCGGAGTCTCAGTCCAAATAAGAAAGCATTTATTAATTTTTTCAAAGTCCTAAATAATAGTAGTGACACTATTGAGTATTCCAAGCCGTTATATTAAACTGTAGTGCTATTTAGTGTGTCACTGTGGGTAGAGCCATAAAACTTTCACTATGTTAGGTTTCTCTGCTACGTAACAAGTAGTTGGTAATGTAGCCATGCAAAGCGTTCGTATATATAATATAATAGTCTACGTTTATGTATTAAATTTCACATTTTATACAGTCTACGATATCATGATACACTTACACACTCATACTCATTAATTAACGGACTAGTTATAATTCTAATATCCCTAATGCTTAATTTGGCTTTGAATGTGTTTATAATAGAAAAAGCCAAATATTATTTAAACAATTGACTATTTCAAAACAACGATTTAAAGATTTCTTCTCCTCTTTGATTTATGTATGATACATAATTATTTTCTGACGTAAGGAATTCCCATCTTGCGAGATAATACTGGCTCATAAGAAATGATTCATCGAGTTTTATCGGAAGTTAGGGAAGGAAAATCACACGCGTGTTTTGCGATACCCAGGAAAATATACTTAAATTCCTCATGTTAATCAATGTTTATAATATTATTTGGATGATGTAAGTACCCAAATGACTAAGCTCTTAAATTTCGTAGTTTGTTTTCTGTTATTGTCATAAACTGAGTCAGCATTACGCGATGCCTGGGCTGTCCGGTAAAATTTTTCAATGATCGCTTTACCTACATATATTATTATGATGCATAAGAAAATAATTTATACTTAAGGTTTTCTTTTTTGTGCACTTCTGAGTATATAAGATGGTTAATACTTATGAAAGTAGAATTCAAATTGTTTAACAGTGCTCATTTTAATCAGATACAATTTAGTGGCCGTGCACTCGAAGTCAATTTACGTAATTCGCTTACATAAAGATGATGAAACTGGTATAAGATATGCGAACCAAATGATTTCTACTAGCTGGTTTGGCTTTGACGATCATTCATATTAATAATAAGTATGATGAATATTTATATTTCATTCGCAATTGTAAATGTAATGTCGTCCATCATGTTAGCATAAATATTGTATTTGCTTTCAGGATCTTATTTTAGTTCAAACTAGTTTTCTCTAGGTCAAACTACCTAGTTAAATCAGGGCCTATTAGGACTGACTAGTTTGACCGGACAAAATTAGTAGATTCTGATAAATCAAAACATTAGCACAGTATAATTCCACTTGAATCACTTTGTAAAAAAATGGCGTGCTTTAAACACATTTAGCCACTTTGAACTCTGTCTGGTACTTATACTACTTACAGATTAAGCTTAGTTGGAGAGTTGAACTAGAAAATATTATGTATAGTCATCTAAATTATAAAAATTATTAATTTGTGCATGTATATGAATACTTGTGTAGAGTTATTTATATTTGTAATGTTCTGTACCTGTTTGGAGCAACACAATATGTTGTATATTCAAAACATGTAAAATACATAAGATACTGCGTATATCAGCTAAGAGCAACGCCCTCCCGCCCGGTCATCTGAATGAGTGTTTTGTTTACATTTCGTTTCATCTAAATATCGCTTAGGTTATTCATTTTACCAAATAGATAACAGGATACTGAAGCTGAACAGACGACAAGAAATCCAAATCTAGAACAATAATGTCTAATCTATTTGAGGTATCTAATCGTTATCTATTAGGGCTACGCGATTTCCTATGGAGATATCGTAACATATTCTTTATTTCCACGCTGGTGTTATCTAATCAAATGTAATTGCCAAGTACATAGACTTCGTGTAAACCTCAAAACTGTCTCAAAATGTTTTAAGCAAACAACAACACGATTTGTTGTGATATCAATTCGTGACGTGATGTCACTAGTAATATCAACAAAAAAAGCGATGTCTTCATTTATTGGTGAGAGAGCTATACATATTATATACTTTTCTACGAATGAGAGCAGACGATAGAGCCAGACACGTCAGCATCGATCGCATGAACGCACCCAAAATAGATTAGCAGACACGTAAGTATTGTACATTGTATGATATTGATAAGTGATAGTGATAACTTGATAACAGTACAATCATAATAATGGAACACTTTGTCAGCGTATGTAGCACGTTGTAAGTCAGACTGTTGTACAGTCTGAATGGAAGACGGTGCTGTCATACTTTTTTGTACTTAAACTCTAATGATGACGTTAAATTATCCAATTTTTCATTTTAATAATTAATATAACTCTAGTAGGACTTCGTCGTCATCATTCATTATCTCTGCAATACTGCAATAGGACGCAGCTGAAGATAGGCCTCTCCAATGACTGACGTCAAACAACAGTCAAAGTAGATTTTCAGTTTGCTTTAAATAAAAAATGCTGAGCGTAAGTTTTTTCTATTCTTGTCCGAATCGTTGATCTTTTAGTAACCTCCAGTCATAATATACCTCAAATTAAATTATAGTTAGATAATGATGACGTTAAATTATCCAATTTTTTATTTTATTAATTTATAACTCTATACCTAAAGATCTCAATTCGGATTTTTCTAAAATGTTGTTTATTGTGTCAGCCGTAAAATACTAACAGTATGGATTATTTAATTTTTTAAGGACGTATCATACTTGATGTCACGAAACTTAAAGGAAAACTTCATTTTTTATTATTATTTATAAATCAATGGTAGGACTTCATCATCATCATTAATAATCTTGAAAATAGGCCTCTCCAATGACTGACGTCAAACAGCAATCAAAGTAGGGTTTCAGTTTGCTTTAAATAAAAAATGCTGAGCTTAAGTTTTTTCTATTCTTGTACGAATCGTTGATCTTTTCGTAACCTTCAGTTATAATATACCTCAAATTAAATTATAATTAGAAGTATATTTAACTTCTTGCCCGCCTGATTCTTGTTAAGTTTTTATAATAAAGAATAGACAGGGTTAATGATGTATACAAAGGTGACTTATCTACTGAACGATTCAGAGTACATCGTGTTGGCCTCCATGGCGCCGACCGCCTCCGCCTCAATAGGTACCTCTTTCACAATAATACTTGCACAAATTGAGGCGTTTGTTTCGTCATTGACTATACTCCGACACGCCTACGTGGACCTCACCATACAATCTTTGTTTGTACCCTCTATATACAAATGTGTAAGGTGTTCAGACTTACTTAGTAGATTCCATGGACATTAATTAGGATTTTAGAATTTTGTGGCATCGTATGTCATTGACCTCAACAATGTGTCATATTCAAATTCCTGTAAATATGAAACAATAGCATAGAGTATAGACACATTAATGAATACGTATACTACAGACTAATTAATTCTGGTTAATAGATCTGATGGTAAAGAACAAAACCATTTACTCAAACATTTAGCGACCTATCTACTCCTTACCTTTTCCAAAATTGTAAATCCTTACGTCATTCACTGCGTCTAACTGCGACCCTGTAATGTTGAAATTTCAATGAAATAGTATATAAATAAATATATGTTAAGTCTACATATACATTATACACTACCTAATATACGATGGTACTCACATAGACAAGGCTACATCACTCGTTTAAGTTGGCACTTTATAATATTACCTACCGGTTAGCGTACGGCGGGGAATACAAGCAAGTGGCCAGTAGGGGGCGTCGCATGCTTACCTGTGCGCTCGTACGGAAGGTATCTTGCATAAATCAAAATCATAATGTATGTAGGTAGAGACCACTGCAAATACATATTTTGGTATAAAAATAATAGCACGAAAACTTTCGAAAAGGAAAGAAACTGTAGCGTAACTAACAGGAAAAATAAATGATTGAAGTCGATCCCAGCTACGAGGGTGAAATAGGGTGAACCTTGAGGAGTGGAACATGGTTTTTCCCGATTACCAGCGAAACCAGACCTCATAACAAACAAAATGTTATAGTTATAGATATTAAAAAGACTTTGCTAAACTTTATATAAGTAACAAATTTTCCTACAAAAATCGAAAAATCCGTTTTTGCTTTTTAAATTTTTATGTCCCACAAAAAAATAACACTCTTTTCACGAAATTTGGTGGAGACTTACCTTTTTATGACTTAAACATGCCATTTTATTTCATTAAAACATTTACTTTCACGGTTTATTTTGATCTTAAACCAAAACGGATGCCTCATTTTCATGCGAAAATGCCCACATTCTTGATCTTTTGCTAAATATTGTTTCAATGATTCTGATTACGCAAATATTTATTTCGCATTCAAATTCGAATAGCATTCAATATCAATTGTAGACTTTTGTTAAAACACAACTGTACTCGTATATATCACTTTTGAAAAGATTCAGAATATTTGCATTACTTATTAAAAATGAAAAATAGGGAAATAAAGTTTATTTATCTTTTAGAAAACTCAACACTCATAATTATATTTGATTATCAAATAAATAAATAATTCAATTATTTATAGTCTTTCCTGATGATGATGATGATGTTCAAAGATGATTAAAAATAGTGTGTCCGGTAGTGTGTACGGACATACGACGGTCGCGCGGTAGCGTTATCAACTTTCTATAAGTTTGCACAAGCTATGTTTCTGGTTGCACCTAACCACAGATTACTAAGTAGTTACTACGTAACAGACAAATCACTCCCTACAAAAACGTCCATACCTATTGTTTTAATCACCTACTCTTTCCGAGCGTCGACCCCTGCATGCGAAAATGATCTTTAACCTTCTTAAAACACGATTATTATTGCCTCGCAATAGCGCATGGTTGCGTTGCCGTGAGTTTAGGGTTGTTATTTTTATAAAAAAAGGCTATGTTAATTAAGTAAAGTTTTATTACACAAAAAATCGGGCGTGTTACCTGACTTAGAAAAGTGTAACACTTAATACCACGTCCCCGTAAGTTTACTAATACGAAACACTTAACAACAAATCGCAAAAAAAACTTATTAATAAATTATTCGAGAAAAGAAACTAAAAGAATTTGTCATATCGTGATGTTATATATATAATATATGTTATTTATATATTATATATATATATATATATATATATATATATATATATATATATATATATATATATATATATATATATATATCTATACACACACATATTGTTCACGCAGTATTAAGTTCACACGATGTTTGTTTTGTCTAGTTTCTTGTGGCGCCACTAGGTGGCGTTGTATGTAAATTATAAGTCGGTGTTAAGAGTTTTAAGAGGTTAATGACCTCTGGAGAATTTTGTACATTTGTTGATTCTGAAAGGTGAGGATACAGAGATCACCAGTGCTATCTCTTGGTCCCCATCTAAATATAGTTCAGATATATCCTATCAGGTATTTTATTTAGAATCCTGTAGGAATATAACCCGCCCAGTTCATCTCGACCTCGGCCACAAACATTTGGTCCTTCGAGCCGGATAAGGGCTAGTCAGGGTGACTAATCTTCGGGGAAGATCGGCGTCGACACAGTGGTGGATTGCTGCTGATGGCGCTGGGGTGCTGGCAAATGCACCAGGGTGTTGAAGATCAAGCTGAGGCCAACGGCGGGCGGAAGCGGAATCCAGAACACAAGTGGTTGTGGTTGGTGGAAAGTTTGTACAGTCAAGTGAGTGCAGGTGGACAATTGTAAGTACTTTCATATACTTCACTTTGAAGAGTTCTAGTGGATGGACTTAGAAAAATTTAGAAGCCATTCGGAAAAGAAGAAATGTCTCAGACTTAGAATAATTCAGTAGTTTAGTTTTAGACAGAATAATTTTAAGAAAAGTGCACCTACGGGGAATCTACGCCCAAATTTTCCAAGTTTCGTTTGTTTTAACCACTTAGAACATTTTATGAAATCTGAAACTGGACTTAAAATATTTTGTGTTAAAACAGTACGAGCTAAGAGTGGTATAAATAATTGTGACGCAAAATGTCACTTTGACTTAGAAGAATTTGAAGTATAATACAGTTGTTGTTTCTTACTAATATTTTGTACACAAAATGGAGTCATTAGTAAATTTACAAATTGATACACGAAATAGAATTGAAAAAGCTAAGATAAATTTCAAAAAATCACCGAAGGACACATTACACAAGGTTATATACAAACTAGATTAGAGACATTAGAAGAACATTGGACAAAGTTTAATAATACACATAGCAAAATAGTTGAACAGGCCACAGCACAGGATATGAAAGGTGTATATTTTACATCAGAGATTACGAAAAGACAGAAGAAACATATATTAATTATAAGTCTGAATTGAAAGATATTTATTTAAATATAGTAGAACATAGTACTAGGGTCGAGCAGGTTTCTGCTAGTGTTAGTACAGCACGTAATGTTAAATTGCCTAAGATCAATCTTCCAACTTTTTCGGGTAAGTATGCTGAGTTGGTAAGTTTCCGAGATCTATTTATATCACTCGTGCATAATAATAATGATATAGATAAAGTACAAAAAATGCACTATTTAAAAGCATCTTTAAGGGAAGAAGCTCATCAATTATTACGCCAAATACCTATAACTGCATCTAATTATGAAGTTTGTTGGGCTCAGTTAGAACATAGGTACAATAATAAACGTCATTTAGCTAATAACATTTTACAACGTCTGTTCAGTCAAAAACGTGTTAGTTGCGGAGTCATCGGTTACTCTCAAACATTTATTAGATACTACAACAGAATGTATGAATGCTTTAACTAATTTAGGAATTGTGGGAGTTAGGAAATGTGACTACCTGGGATATTATTGTTATTCACATTGTGACATCTAAGCTCGATCAAGAAACTCGCAAACAGTGGGAGTTGAAAGTTGCCACGGATAGTTCCACCGAATTACCCACCTTACGTCAGTTCAAATTATTTATAGAAAGTCGTTTTAGAGCACTTGAGTATATGGAGCCTCAGTGGGAACATGGGCAGTCACGTGGTACCAACTCTTCAAAGCACAGGGTTATGTTGGCGACTAATAAAACAGATTTCGATTCTAAATTATGTTGTGAGTACTGTACAGAGCGCCATAAATTGTGCTTCTGCAAAAGGTTCATGGAGTTAGATTTAGATCAAAGAAGGCAATTTGTATTGGAGAATAAAATCTGTTTTAATTGTCTCGGCGGTAACCATATGGTAGGTCAATGTAAAATTAATAGGTCCTGTCTTGTATGTAAGAAGAGACACCATACTCTTTTACATATGTATGGTACAAATTATGTCCAAAAAGATCAGACAGTCAAGCAGGTTAATTCTTCTGAAGATTCTAAGCCATCAGATGCGAGTGTGCCCTTAGTGTCTTGTCTCTCTACGAAAAATACGAATCTTCGTCAAGTGTTACTAGCCACAGCGCTAGTAAGAGCTCAGACAGCGTCGCACAATTTTCATGTAGTTCGAGCCTTATTGGATCAAGGCTCTCAAGCTTCATTTATAACGGAAGCTGCAGTTCAGTTCTTGCGGTTGAAGAAGAGTCCAATTAGAGGAATCGTCTCTGGTATAGGCAATGAGAAAACGTCTGTTGCCAACTACATGGTGACGTTATTGCTTCAGTCTTTTACTGATTCTAGTTTTGAGATACAGGTTGAGGCTTACGTTTTAAAGAATATAACTTCTTATCTTCCAGAGCAGCAGTTAGAACCGTTAAGATGGCCTGATCTAGAGAATATGATATTAGCAGATCCACAGTTCCATAAGCTCAAAAAAATTGATATTTTATTGGGTGCTGATGTGTTCAGCAAGGTGTTGAGAAATGGAGTAAAGAGGTCTCCAACTGGATCATTTGTTGCTCAGTGTACCAGCTTAGGTTGGATCCTTTCTGGTACAGCTAATCTAAAAGCTGAGGTCAATAGTACAAATAAGATCACGGCAATGTATGTACATATTAGTGCAAACGATATCCTAAAAGGGTTCTCGGAAGTTAAAGAGCAGTTGCCAAATGAGGGAAAGATATTGACTGAAGAAGAACAAATGTGTGAAGAGTGGTTTGCATCTACAACCAAAAGTATGGCAAATGGTCGTTATATTGTAAAACTACCATTTAAAGAAAAGAATCCCTCGTGTGAAGCTGGTAATAGTAGAGAAGTAGCCCTGAAAAGATTTAAAATATTAGAGAGGAGATTTAGTAAAAACGAAGACCTAAAAGAAAAATACACAAATATCATTAAGAAATATTTACAATTAAATCACACGAAGAAAGTAGAATGATAGTAAAATAAAAGAAGTTGTGTACTTACCGCATCACGCAGTCATAAGCAATGACAAGTCCACTACGAAGGTGCGGGTGGTATTTGACGCTTCCTGTGAGAACGAGAATGGTGTATCGTTGAACGATACGCAAATTATGATAGGTCCTACATTACAGTCAGATCTTCGACATATCGTTCTTCGTTGAAGAACACATAAGATAGCACTCGTAGCAGATATTGTGACAATGTTTCGTCAGTTCCGAGTCGCAGAGGAAGATGTAATATGTCAGAAAATCGTATGGCGAGAATATCCTAATGAGGATATACAAGATTACTATTTGATAACTGTAACCTGTGGTACAGTATCGGCTCCATACTTGGAGGTAAAGGTATTAAATCAGGTCGCAGTGGATGAAGGAGAGCAGTTCCCAGTAGCAACTGAAAAGGTTCCTACCAGTTTTTGTATGAATGACATGATGACAGGTTGTTCAATCGTCAAGGAAGGAAAGAGATTGTGTAGGGAAATAAAAACTGCATTCGAGTTACAAAAATGGAACAGTACTTATACAAACACTCTAAAGGAATTAAAGTGCTATGATAAAGACAAGACAGACAAGAATTTAAATGATTCAAAAGAAGAAATAGAAGTGTGTAATAGTACAAAAATATTGAGACTTACCTGGTGTCATTATGAAGATGAGTTCCGGTACACAGTTCAGGTACCTTCAATATCATACAAAGTATCTAAATGCAATATTACATCTCTTATTGCGGGCCTTGTTGACCCATTTCGCTGGTTAATGCTCAGTATAATATAAGTGAAGACATTGAGCCAAAAGCTCTGGTTAAAAGTAGTAAATTGGGACAACGAAGTGCCAAACTTATTGAAGGAAGAATGGCAGACTTACTTTAAAGAATTGATAAAGTTACCTATAGTGCGTGTTCCTAGAGGGCTAGGAATCAGAGCCAGGCAAAGAAAAAAGAGAAAGAGAGTTATAGAAAAATCACCACTATATTATGAAGAGATCAGCACTTTGCTTACTCCAGTAAAGGTTTGTCTTAATTCTAGACCTATGACTGTTCTTAATGGTGAAGATCTTGATGAGCCGATGCCATTGACACCGGGTCATTTTATAGTTGGTGAACCATTAGTGACAGTCCCCGAACCCAATTATTAGGTTTCGTATATTAGTCCTCTTAAACGGTGGCAGCTAACTCAAAAAATGTTGCAAAACTTTTGGCAGCGTTGGTCTGCAGAGTATCTAACCACGCTAGTTCATAGATATAAATGGTCCTTCCAAAATCCCGAACCAGAGATCGGTGATGTTGTTCTGGTCAAGGAAACAGATTTACCCCTGCTCGGTGGTTACTTGGTCGAATAGTTCAAAAACTTCCAGGGCCGGACAATATTACCCGTGTAGTCACATTAAAGGTTAAAGGGAATCTTTTAAAGCGACCTACATCTAAGTTATGTGTTTTACCGATTAATTTAGTACTTACCTAAGTATATATTTTTTCCATAAATAGAATCTTAAAACCATTTCAAAGTTACGTATTTTCTTTACTATTATAAATATTTAATAAGAATGGTAAACCATTATTAATTACTTTTATTACAGAATTAACTATTTGTAATCGAAATAAACACTTGATTATTTAAATAAATTGTATAATTCGAATGGTTTACCAATCAAATTAAGTAGATATTTGTATATTAAAGAAAGAGCATAAAAATGCTTATCTGAAAACCAACTCTATGTGACAGTGAAAACCGTATTAACTCTTATTTATTTGTAACAGAAACCAAAACATCAAAATAGAACAAAATATATTTGAAAACTAAAACAATTACAGATTTTGTTAATTTTTTCTCTTACTGGACCTACATCCATGTACAGCACATAAACTACCAGAAACCATGTCAATTTGTCTGTATTTTAAGTATATAAATGTATAAAAGTACGATTTTGAATTACGTAAAAATTCAAAAATAAAAGCGTGAGCGCCCGATACAGCTGTCGGCAACCCATTGCGCGAGACTGCGTATAAGGGCCGCCAGCGGCCATTTTTATTCTCGAATCGGTTGTCAACAAAGAAAATTCATCTTTATCTACTCATCCTATGCCTATGCTCTTTTACAATAACAATTTTAGTTCGACTAATGCATTGCACATTGATAAATATTCTTGCATTGATTTAATGCAATATTGATGCATGTCCTTGTACCATGTTTAAATAAGTCGTGACACGAGGATTCGTTTATCCATATCCTAGCAATTAAAAGATTGTCTCAACAACCTTCACCATAAAATAGTTAATATTAATTAAAGTATTCATAACAAGTATAAATAATAAACAAATATACACCCGACTCAAAAATCACTTCAACGATTGGTAAACAGTTGATGATCTTTGAACGGCTAAACAGATTTTCTTGAGTTATGGCTAAAAACATTCTCGATCGAGTCCACCTTTCAAACACATTTTTTTTATTAAATCGGTTTATTAGTTTAGGAGCTATTATGCTACAGACAGAAACACAGAGACGCATACCTACACAGACACAACATACTGACTTTGCCTGGCCTGTTTGTCTGGTGGTTAGTGACCCTGACTGCTGAGCCAGAGGTCGTGGGTTCGATTCCCACCTGAGTCTGGGTGTTCTTTGTGTCCGTTGTTTGTATGTTTGTAAAGTCCCCCGCGACACAGGAGTAATTCCTATTGCGGGAGTTGTCTTTAAAAAAAAAAATATATATATATACATATGTTAAACTTATAACACCCCTCCTATTTGCATCAGAGGTTAAAAAAATTGCGCACTTAACTATTCATTCTATAGCTTCTTCGAGAACTAGGAAGTCTGTTGGTAGTTGCTCAGCAAGAATAACAAGTATAAATTTAAAATTTTACATACCCCCGACTCAAAATCTTTACCTTCCCGTTTAAAACCTGATGATTTTCGAACAGCTTAACAGATTTTCTTGAATTATAGCTAAGAATACTCTCGATTACGTCACTTTCAAATATGGAAACTAAATTACAATTGGTCCATCCGTTTAGGAGCTAAGATACCACAGACCGACACACAGATACACAACTTAAAACACCCCTCCTTTTTGCGTCAGGGGTCAAAAATGTAATATACAATACATTGGTTACATAAATGTACCTCTACTTATATTTTCGTGTTTATTTAAAATCATCATGACTTCGTACCTACATACATAATGAGCCCAGCGATTCTTATCCGAGACAAAAACTCGTCTGTGTCAGTAATACTCGTACCAAATTCAAGGTCCAATAGCATTGTCAGTCTGGTTGAGGCCAGCCACCATCGCGATTCTTTATATGTAAAGGCTTAAAGTAGATGGTTACGTGTTCACATAATACCTGTCACAGATAAAATAATTCCATACAAAAGCAAAAATACCTACGCTATTATAGCCTACAAAATTTTAATAATAATACGTCGACGTAATCGAGAATATTCTTAGCTATAATTCAAGAAAATCTGTTAAGCTGTTTGAAAATCATCAGGTTTTAAACGGGAAGGTAAAGATTTTGAGTCGGGGGTACGTAAAATTTTAAATTTATACTTGTTATTCTTGCTGAGCAACTACCAACAGACTTCCTAGTTCTCGAAGAAGCTATAGAATGAATAGTTAAGTGCGCAATTTTTTTAACCTCTGATGCAAATAGGAGGGGTGTTATTATAAGTTTAACATGTGTATATATATATTTTTTTTAAAAGACAACTTCCGCAATAGGAATTACTCCTATGTCGCGAGGGACTTTACAAACATACAAACAACGGACACAAAGAACACCCAGACTCAGGTGGGAATCGAACCCACGACCTCTGGCTCAGCAGTCGAGTCACTAACCACTAGACCAACAGGCCAGGCAAAGTCAGTATGTTGTGTCTGTGTAGGTATGCGTCTCTGTGTTTCTGTCTGTAGCATAATAGCTCCTAAACTAATAAACCGATTTAATAAAAAAATTGTTTGAAAGGTGGACACGATCGAGAATGTTTTTAGCCATAACTCAAGAAAATCTGTTTAGCCGTTCAAAGATCATCAAATGTTTACCAATCGTTGAAGTGATTTTTGAGTCGGGTGTATATTTGTTTATTATTTATACTTGTTATGAATACTTTAATTAATATTAACTATTTTATGGTGAAGGTTGTTGAGACAATCTTTTAATTGCTAGGATATGGATAAACGAATCCTCGTGTCACGACTTATTTAAACATGGTACAAGGACATGCATCAATATTGCATTAAATCAATGCAAGAATATTTATCAATGTGCAATGCATTAGTCGAACTAAAATTGTTATTGTAAAAGAGCATAGGCATAGGATGAGTAGATAAAGATGAATTTTCTTTGTTGACACCGATTCGAGAATAAAAATGGATTGATTTTGATTTTTCTTTTGGTATGACGACCTTTTTGGACAAATCGTATTCATTCTGTTGAATACCTATATTTTATTTATAGCAGCCCTGTATCTTACGAAATATTAGCTGTACGAGCAATTTTTTAAGTTCAAAATAAGATACCTGTATCGAAACCACGAGGATCAGTCACATAACAAAATATTAGATTTCTAAATATGCGGGCCTATGCGCTATAACATTCTGATCATTTCGTTTTATGAATGATTCAAATCCAACAAGAAATGACAAAGTTATTAAAGTTTTCTTTTCGGCTATTTCGAAACGCTTGCTCGGAGCTGCGCTTGGTATGATGACGTCACACGTCGCGAACCGCGCCCGCCACCCGTGCAATATCGCTACTTTGGTCGGTTTGGTTCAGATTATTTACCGTTTCTCTCATGTCGTGGCATGTAAATTATTTAGTTTTTACTATATTTTTATGTTATATTATTAGTATAACAGTATTTATATTGACATTGAGTATCTCTTGATATCTAAATAGATACGAGTAGGTAGTTACCTATTATGGAGGTCGGTTTTGTAGAGATAAAATGAAAAGGTAAGTCTATACATACCTTCTCCTACTGAGTACCTAAAATAGGTACCTAACTACCTACTTACACTTTAACTGCGTGTTCTGAGGATGAGATTTTTCTGGATTATTTAAATCATTCAAATATTACCTCTAACAAGTGCAAAGCACAAACCCAACTGAGCCCTCAGTTTAACAGATGACGAAAACTATTGTTTGACCATTTTATCCGAATACACTGCATTTTGGAAAAATATATATTTAAAAAATTAGGTAAAATTAACATTCGCCTGTTGAAATATCATAGGATACAAATGAAACAATACTCAACAGTAAGTATCGGACGCCCGGCGCCAGGTGCGCTTTGACACATAATCACAGATTGCGTTTATCACATGACAAAATCACTCACCCGCTCAGGGGATCTCTTTTTTTTATTGTATAGGGGGCAGACAGGTCACCTGATGGTAAATGTCTACCGCCGCCCATGGGCACCTGTAACTCAAGAGTCATAAGTGCGTTGCCGCCCTTTAAGGTGGGAGTAGGGGGAGAGGGGGGACGAGTGGAAAGAGGGGGGACTGGGACAGGGGAAAGACGGGAATAGGGGAGAGGCAAGGGTTAGGGCCTCCGATAACCTCACTCACGCGGCGAAATGCCATGCGAGCATTGCTTCACTGCCGGTTTTCTGTGAGGCCGCGGTATAACTCCGGTCGAGCCCGCCGTATGCCGAAGCATGGCTCTCCCGTGGTCTGGGTACAGCCTTGGCTCGAATATCCTTGTGTTCCATTGTTTACTTGAGTAGGTAGGCATTAGACATGAATGAACGAACACCATCTGTGTGAACGAACATCAAAGCTATCCGCGGAAATTCAAATGTTATTAAGAAATGATAGAAACGATGCACAATAGGTAGGTATATTATAATAAAATCTATACGGTCAGGGGATCTATTCGTGAATTTTAGCTGTTTGACATGCGCAGTGCAGCATTTCATACTAAATTGTCTACTGCGCATCGAAACTGCTAACTTTACGAATGATTAGCACTAGATCCGTTGACCATATTGTACCTACTGATATTAGGTAGATACTCTAGCTAGAATACTGCAGGTACTTACGTCAAAATGATCTTCACAACAGTACCTATAAAGGAGTGTTGTCATCTCTCCGCATTGCTCTACACCTTTTTTTTTTATTATTTGTGCATCTTTTGGCACAGTCATTAAAAGCTTATTAGGTGCCTCAACGCTTGTATTTTTGCATTTTGGCACAATGCTAAAATCAACAATCTAAAAGATCAGTAATCGTCAGGTCGTTGTCCTAACTGCGCTGGACTAGAAGTTTACTACGCGCACTACTTACGCGACGGGGCGACCCGCCACTTTTGCCGATACGCGATGAATGACGTCACAGCCTCTACGGTCTTTCTCGCGCGCGTTTTTTAAGTTGATGCACTAAAATCTCTGTATCTTGGTCATTTTTGATGCGATTAAAAAAATTTAAACACAGTATTTATTGTTTTTTTTTGTAGCTAAAAATCTGCATACTTAACAAAAAACGTGACTGATCCTCATTGTAAATTCTTACGTCATTCACGGGGTCTAGTTGCGACCCTGTAATGTTGACATTTAAATTAACTTTATAAATGAAATATTATAAGCAATATAATCTTAAGTATTTTTGCTGACACTACTTCATGCAGTTTTTATTTAAATATAAAGAAAACTCAATCAATGGTAATCGTTGAATGCAAAATATATCTAAAATATATTCAAATTCTTATGGGCTTATGGGACGAATTACTCGATAAATGCTACATTATCTAGTTGAAGTTGAATATTCTCGGACATATTGAACTTAGGAATAATATTTGTTTGGTAAAACATTGCTGACGGCTTGTCAACCAAGACCAGTTGATACAACTTCACCTCCATGAGAGTTGTTCGAAATATGTATCAATATACTTAGTTGTATGTTGTATCCTGATATTTTTTATCGTACTCGTATCTACATTTTTATACTGATAGTTTACTTGCATTAAGGGCTTATTCCTTAACAGATATTTTTTTTAATACTATTATATATATACTTTTATTAATTTAAAAATTAATAATTTCATCAAAAACTTTTGTTCAATTTATTTTACAGAATATAAAAATACGGAAACAAAATACATATTTAACAAAACAAAATATTATATAAAATGACGTCCGAGTTCAAGTTCTGTGACGGCAGTTATAGTTTTCTCTAACTGCGTTTTGAGAGACGTGTCATCTTCTTGTATAATTGTCAAAATGTTTTTGTTAAGCTGATGCGGCATCAGAGTGTATGGTTGGGAGCCATTCGCAACATAATACATATATAGAATCCTGACAAAGCTGACTAGATACAATCAAAAGTAATAACTGAAGTGAAGAACCAACAAAACAACACAAACACAAAAAACAAGATGCAGTTTTGTCACTCAAAGATGGACTTACCACACCCAGTAAGCAGACGCTTTGCTGTAGGCGTTTGGTTTGAATTCCCTGTCTATTGTAATTCATTGAGCTGACACCATCGTAAGGGTTCACAAACAGAGGGAAATTAGAGTGTTTCCCGCATACATTATTTCACGTAGGAAACTTAGCGCCTAATTCAAGCTAGCAGAAAAAGAAACAATTATATTTATGAAACGTTACGAATCGGAAGAGATTCTCTGGATTGTAAAAATAAGTTAGTAAATAATTATAAACTTAGTTCCTTTCACTTTCATAATTTAATTAAAATAACAATTTATTATTAAATAAATAAATAATTTGTTTTTTGGAGTAAGATCTGTTTGCGCCAGTTGTCCTAAAATGAGACGTAGAGTCGAGCTAACATGGTACGTATTAATATTTATCTGAGTGTATTAGTCAGAAACTTAGCCTGACTCAGAGTGGTTTCAGAGTAAAATCTGACATTAGTATTTTAATCGCGTCACGGTACTGTAGGCATGAAAATATTACTTACAACAACAATTAATTATATTGTAATAAAATACAATTTTATTATCTAATAGCCCCAAAAGCCCGAAAAGTAAAGTATTTTAAATAAATATAATTTTATACATTATTTATTATTGACATCATTTTAATATTACTCTTGCGGTTCTCAAATAACTTATGTTATATAGTTTTTAAAACCCTAGGGCTCTTTAGTAAAGTATAAAGTACCGTAGTATATTTGACTCATACAAAAACGTTTACTCACGTAATATGAATAAACTCGTACAGTGGTTCAGATTAGTCGACTGACCGTTTTGTAGAGCATTGTTCGACTTAAAATGTTTTACCTGTGATTCAAAAACATAACACAAACTTTATTTGATACATAGCTATTACAGTTACTCGGGCGTAGGTCGTAGGCCATTGTATGTGTCTATTATTATGTAACTATATTTACTACGTTTTTCCAATTACGAAAATAATGTTTCCTGAGTTGAGAATAATGTTCATAATACGTATTAACCAAGGCTATTATATAATAATACTAGCAGCGCCCCGCGGTTTCACCCGCGTAAGTCCGATCCCGTGGGAATATCGAGATAAAAAGTTGCCTATATGTTAATCCAGGACTCCAGCTATACATAGCAAGTTTCATCGCAATCCGTTCAGTAGTTTTGGCGTAAATGAGTAACAAACATCCATACATTCAGACATCGTCACAAACTTTTAAGTTTATAATATTATGGTAATATATATATTATTATTATAATAAATCAATAATCAAGTAGTGTCAAAAAATATTGTAAGCACTTAAGCAATTTCCTTTTGTATAGATACCATGAAATCACTAGGTTGCTGTTAACTGGCGAGGTAGGAAACAAATGGTCTTACTGCCTGAAATCATGAGGCCTTGATACAGTGACTCAGTTTCGATATCAAAAGTGGTCCGTTGACCTTTTACCGGTTCGCTTATTGTTGCATGTAATTCACTTTACCTACTTTAAACAGTAATTATATTATTGTTCACTAGCTGCGCCCCGCGATATCACCCGCTTAAGTCCCGGTGCCGTGGGAATATCGGGATAAAAAGTAGCCTATGTGTTAATCCAGGTCTCCAGCTATCTACATATTAAGTTTCATCGTAATCGGTTCAGTAGTTTTTGCGTGAAAGAGTAACAAACATCCATACATCCATACATCCTCACAAACTTTCACGTTTATAATATTAGTAGGATTTATCTGTGGCGACGTAAAAACCTCGACGTAGAAACAACATGTCAAAGGAAATATAAGTTGCTGTTTAATAATAATATTCAAAAATACAACTTCATAAATAATTGATCTTTTATTATTAGTTCTGGCTTGAATCAAGTTAGTTAAACAAGAATCTGTGCCGATAAAACTAAAGATATTCATCTTAGATCTTGACCTTCGTTTTGACGATCACAACTTATAAAATAAAACGTATGTAGGTGTAAATGAAATGTACAGCTTTTGAAATATTGTAGCGAAAATCATAAATTAATTGCCAATTTTATTTGTTTTATAAAGATACATTAGAAATGCAGCATCTTCTGTCACCGCGAAAAATAAAAAATAAAATAATATGTTCTTTAAAATTGTACTATGCAAGATTAAGGCATACCTAGGGCTGGCATCCGTCCGGGTTTCCCCGGATTTGTTCTAGTTTAGAGGTTTCAAAGGTTTCCTAGGTTTTCGAAAAGTGTCCTGGCAAAACCCGGACGCATAATTAGAAAACATTGTTGAATACAGACAGAGTTCGAAAGCTGTGAAATGCACAACGTTTTCAATGTGAAATTCTTAATAACATCCTTCAAATTAGTTGTGCAGTACAGACAAATAAACAAGACGATTAATTAAAAAGTAGTATTAGTAGGTCATGTTATATTTCATATAACTTTCCTTTGCTCTAATAACATTTAGTATAACGTTCATTTCATATCATTTTCAATTCGTAAAATATTATTTTTATATAACGTTCATTTGACCTAATATTTACTAATTCTGAGCCAAAATTCTGTAATAAATAAGTAAATATCATCAAACATCATACTGTTATACTCTCATCTAAACCAAATGATTCACCAACAATAGACGGTACCTGACGCTTCTAAATAATATTAAACGTTACTCATAGATTTCGAACATTATAGTAACTGAATATTTTAATTTTTAAGTATGTTACGTATGTTATTATTAGGTATCAGCAGTCACCTTGTTCATATTTATATATTTTGCGCGGAACCCTAATTCTTTTCCCAAAATAAAAGTAGCCTAAGTTACTCCTTATAACATCAGCTATCTACCAGTGAAAGTCCCGTGGAATTCGATCCACCCTTTCCGGAGATTAGCCTTAACGAACAGACAGACAGACAAAAATTTTAAAAACTGATTTTTAGGCATATTTAACATGCAAATAACTGTATGAGCTTAAAAAAGCTATTATTTTGACATTACAGACACTTCAATTTTATTTATTTGTATAGATGTTACGATTGTCTGTACCTACTAATCCATCTTGAGGTTGTCTGGTAGAGATCGCTCTTAGCGATAAGACCGCCCATTGTACATAACATTAATATTAAGATCAATCATTGTAGTTTAATGTATTAATGGTGTAAAATAAAGAATATTCTATTCTATTCTATTCTACTACACAACTAATTTGAAGTATGTTATTAAGAATTTCACATTGAAAACGTTGTGCATTTCGATGCATCCGATGGTCTGAAACGGTTAATGGATTTGGATTAAATTAGTTATGAAAACATTGAGCGTTTCAGAACAGCCTCTGTCTGTATTCCACAATGTTTTCTAATTACGCAACCCGGACTGTGCCAAGGGAGAATTATAATATTGTTAGATAAATCGTTAACAAGCTGTTTAAATTAATAAAAAAAAAAAATGGAATCGGCATTTTTTTAACGGGACCGGGAAGAATCTCGATTTCACGCATGTGTCCAGGATTTTTGAAGTTTTTGTCCGACGTCGGCAATTTAAGTTATGGCAGCCATAGGTATACCATACTCTGAATAAATTTATTGGTAGGTACTTCAGTTTACCTCTTTAAATATTGTCATTGATATTTACCTCAACATTTCTTATTTTATATTGAAATACATTTTAATTGTTTTTCTTTAACAAAGGAATTTATTATTTTGAGGGTGACTTCGGCGCATTCTGAAAGTTCAAGACCGTTATGACCTCTAATATTATTTTTTTGGGGAATTATGTGGCAACCGCATATAACCAACCTCGGCTTATAACATTATTAACAGGTAGGTATTGTATTCAGATGGTTCCGTGATTCTCTGGGACGTGAGGGATCTAAATCAGAAGGAGCACAAAACGTTGCGTGTGAACATCGAGTTCGACCATGCTTCGCACGTTGCCTGGAGCCCGGACTCAAAGGCATTTATTGTGCACACTGTACGTGAGAATCATGTCATAGTCTACAAGATAGAGAAGAAAAAGGACGGCGCGATAGCGTCAGCAGCACCGGTCATCACATTCGACAAGGTTAGTGAATATTTCTCTCTCATCGCCACTCGACCGACCGCGACGCGCTGGTCACACCTGAAACGAGATTTCCCGATAGGTATATTACTGTGGCGGATTTACCAGTAGGCTGAATAGGCTGAAGCCTAGGGCGGCAGATTTTAGGGGCGGCGAATTTGGGGAGAACATTTTTTTGTCTTACAAAACTTAAAAAGATTCATGTTTACATATATACCTACCTAAATGTCTACACAAACAATTCAAAGGGAACGAGTGACACGATCGTTCGCTAGTGTGTCTGGGCAACAAAGTTCGGGTGAGAGAAGATTTTCTGAGATGACTTAAAACGATTAAAAAGTTATCTAAGATCTACCTTAAACCAAGAACTTTCGTAATTTAATTATACATATATATTTTTTAAATGCAATAGAAAATATTTTATTATGTTTAAATCTCGAAAGCTGTTCCCCGGGAAACGCAAACGGGAACAGTCCAAACTCTTTCGTAAGACTCTCGAACTTATGAGTAAAATGCGCTAGCTGTCAGCCACTCAGCAGTCTTCGTCAGATAGGAGAGCCTAAAAACCTGTTATGATGCGACCTCCGAACTTTAACATTCACACAATTGAGAATGCAATTGAGTGGAACATCCCCCATCTGACGAAACTCGAAACTGAGAATGGCAGTCAACTCAAAGTACCAGATACTCGATGAGATCGAGAAGTTTTATGGACATCTGTACGCATCACGGATAATGGAACTAACGAGACTCAGTGCAGTGAGGCCCATTAACGCACCATTACAGGGAGGACATACCTGAAATTGTCCAACAACGAGATAGAGGTGAATCTCAAGCAGCTAATAAAAAGCGGATCTTCTGGGGATGACGGAATTACTACCGAGCTCTAGGTAGGCCAGATGCGATTCCTGAAAGAGCTAGCGAATCTAACTTAGGTAGTAATGAAAAAGCCGATGAACTCGTCAAAGCTGGTGCAGACAACCAACAGCATGGACCGGAACCATTCTGCGGCGAGCTTATTTAATCATAAACGCCCAATACATATCAATTGAAATTGATATGTATTGGGCGTATTAAGAGATGGAAGATCACGACTGGTCTACGACACTCGAAAGCCTCAATAAAGGGCTATGATAACAAAGTGTAAAATAAACTTCTAGAGCTCAAAATATACAAAACCTGAGCTCCTTTTCAGCCGCTGTGTACGGCATTTGTCGACTACGAGAAAGCCTTCGACTCCATTGAGACCTGGTCAGTTCTGGATACTCTGCAATGACGTCGTGTCGACTGGCGACATATCGAGATGCTGAAAAGCTTATATGACACCAACACGATCACCGTACAGGTCCAAGACCAGAGGGTAAATCAGATAAACTTGCAGCGTGGAATTAGCCAAGGGAATTTTATCTCCAAACTATTCACTAACACCCTTGAGAACGTCTTCAAGACACTAGATTGGACTAGACGGGGAATCAATATAAACGTCGAGTACATCTAACACCTTCGGTTTGCCGGTGACATCGTTCTAATAGCAGTCGCTGGGGCAGCTAGGCGAAAAAATAAAAAACTGACACTCACACATGTACATACACTCACTCACAATAGGCTGCAAAGCCTAAATGGAGCATCTCGACGCGACGATCTTGGTATAAACTTAGATAAAATATGGTTATGTTTATGAATAAGTCGCACACAGACCGATTATCTTCGAAGGGTTGACGTTCGAAGTTGTTCAAGAATATGTCTAAATTGAGCACGTTATCCAGCTCGCTAGAAACAATTTCGGGAAGAAATCACCAGAAGGATCCTGTTAGGACGGGCAGCAATTGCAAAGCTACGTTGAGTTTTCTCATCACCCTTACAGCAATTCCTCAAACGAAACCCTTTGTAAAACCATTGCGTCCTACTCTCTTGACACACGGTGTTGAGATTGGCGGTGGGATAGTTAGTGCCCACGTCTCTTCACCGTATGTCATTCGGTCTAGTCCACGAGTACCATAATAAAATAATTAATCTAAGCTAAATCGTTGGGTTGTAAAAAAAAATCTAGAAACTGAGACATCGATCTCCTAATTCACAATGGTACTAATTATTGAAAAAAGGTGGTGTGATTAGTGCACAAAACATTGACCAAAAAAAGTTGTAAATAATATTATTGAGAATTGCCTATCTAATCGAAGATGAGGTAGGGGCGGCAAAATTTAACTAGCCTACAGGCGGCAAATGTGTAAATCTGCCACTAGTAGCCTTTCATTGTATAATGCTTCAAATTTATATTATCATCTCAATAATAATCGGCGTCCTACATTCTGCATTGAACCATGCCGTTTACGCACCTTTGTTTTCTTGTTATACTTTTACTACAACTTCACTAAATATAATTGTCTATTATTGCTCAGTTTATTGTCGTTGTATCACGCAACTATTAGTTATGTAAGAGTTCTTATCTTTCGTTATCTCGTCTGCAAATGCATCGTAGCATCTTTAATACACGCGCCCGGTGAACTGGGCTTTATTGTAACAGTGTACAATGTATTAATACTCAAAAAGTAGGTCATTAGGTTACGTACCTATTCATGTCATAATAGTTACATAAAAACTGTAGTTAAAACTGTGAGACTATTGTTCTTGTGTTGAATACCTACAAATGCGAAGAATTAATATCAGGATTAATAGCGATTTTATAATATGTGTAGACTGCCTGAGTTATTTTTAGATGATATATGTTTATTTATTTTGATTATCTGTATCTTGTCGGATTGATTGATTTATATTTTATGTCAATCGAAAATTTAATAATTCGCAGAGATAAGAATTTAAGTAGAATAAATGTTGGATATACTTAGATAATAATAATAACTCCACACATCTCACACACGGCCGTCTGATCCCAAACTAGGCAGAGCCTGTACTATGGTAACCAGACTGCTGATAAACATACTTATATATTTCTGAATACATACATATTATAGATAAATTACACCCAGACACAGAACAAATTATCATGCTCATCACACAATTATTTGTCCAGGGTGGGAATCGAACCCACAACCTCTGGCTTAGCAGTCAGGGTCACTAACCACTAGACCAACAGGCCAGATAAATAGATTTCGTCTGTGGAGACTCACTTTTTCCTCATAATTTGTTTATTTTAATAATATAAACGTGCGTTGCTTGTTTAGTTTGCCCTCTAGACTCGACAAAAACCAAGCTCGTGGTGTGTTTATTTGCACAACATCCCCAATGTCACATTTACGAGTATTTTGACTTTTGACTGAATAGTAGGTGAACAAATAGGTGTATTTATTTTGACGCAACATCGTGGAATATACATTAAGCATGTCGTAGCTGAAAATAGGTGGGCGTCATAGTGTAAAAGCATTCACGGAGCAACGGCCGCGTCTGTTGAAAATTCAAATTAGAGTTCAATATACACGTACGTCGGCCGAGAAATTTATGGCAGACCATACATTTAATCAAACTAACCGATGTTCCACATAACTATGAGTTTGCTTTACTTTCTTTCAGATGTATGCTAAAATATTTGAAAAAAATATGCATTTATTGGGCGTATTAGCTTTCGCATGCAGCTTCGCTTGCGTTAATGTAGATTTTGTCAATCCATTCATTATTTCTCAGAAACAGTACATTTTTTCGGAATGAAAGGTAGCCTATGTTCGTTTTTCTTTTCCTTTTCTAATTACGTATATGCATTTTTTTTCTATTTCATGATCGAGTAGTTAAGGTGTGAATCGCCACCTACTTTTTCTGAAGGGGTCACTTACCACGTAAATAAATTCCATTTGTGCGAATCGACACCTAAAACAACATAAAATTATGTTTAAGAAAATATTAGTGTTAAACGACCACTAGCCGAAATTACATACTAAGATTCAAGCCATAGGACTTGACAAAGAGATCACATCGTCACCACATGGCACACGACCTCTTTGAGGGTATCTTACCAATTACCCTCAAAGAGATCGTGTAAGCTCGCAACCGTGAACAGGGTCACTCGCACGTTGCCCGCACTATCCCCATCCATGAAACTCTGGCGACCTTACTGACCAGCAAAGCAGCTGTTATCTGCAGGACTCTGAAGTAGAATGTATTCCATTCATGAACTTCATATTTTTCGTCCTTGAATAAGTGTGAGGGTAGTGAACTTGAAGGCGGCCAAAAATAGATTTTATATTATAAATGAAGCCTCGACTATGCTTTATCCTTTTTTATTGTCCGACTGATTTTACCCTCCCCTTAAATTTGTGGTATTACTAAATACCTTCTTTAATCAAACCTTCATTTTCGTCTTCATGTTAGCACTTCTAAATGATATGCAGTTAATTAAGTGAAAAGACACTACAGAATGGCCCGGAGATAGTCGACAACATTTATTGTCCACGTAAACTACAAATTACAATACTCGAAATATTATTAATATAAAATAATGACTTTCTTGAAGTTATAACTGAAGTTAAATTACATGTTTTCATAATGTAGTTTTATAATACATATATATGTACATATTTAAGTACGTATAAAAACATGGAATAATAATTCATTTGCGATTTGTATCATTATGTAATAATTAACCAACGGTGATTCGATCATGTAATACACTGACGACCAACATAGACGCAGGAAGGAAATCTTCATCATGTATGCACAGAATTAATTCAAAATTAAAATTATTATCTAATATCATGCTCATAAAGCATACATAAAAAATTATGTATATTAGCAACTTTAGTAAAAACTAAAGTTGCTAATATTAATGTAACGAGTTAATTATCCACTCATAATAACAGTAAGAAATAAGTTTAAAAAGCCTGAATCAAAAATCTGTGCGAAAAATAAATTATTTGCTCTGCTACACAAAAATTCAGTTGAAATAAAAACCGCACCCATTGATTAAGTATTTTTATTTAAATGGGTTATATTGTTGTCATCATTAGTGACGGGGTTACAGTCGTATCACTCGTATCTAGGGTTGCCACCTTTTTTTTGTCCAAATAAAGTACATTGGTCTTTAAAGGTAGAAAAAAAAGTACATTTTGTCAAAATAAAGTACTATTTATTTTACTTTATTATTATAAATATATTTTCGTCACTTTTAGCAACTTTTAGCAAAGAATTATTCGTCCTAAAAATCTGCACACTACTTATAATATTTAAGTTTAAATAAATGAGTAATAAATTTTATCAATTTCAGAGACGCTTTATTTAATTAATTACTGTGAATGCTGAAGTGGCGGGAATATATAAAGTATAGAGTTCAATTACTCGAAATAACGTACAATACTTTATAATAAAGTAAGGGTGGCAACCCTACTCGTATCCCTACATTGTCGTAGCGTATGCTTATATGTTGTTGTAATTTGTGTCAATAAATATCAGTATTGTTAATACATTGTAATTTGTTACCAACGTTGCGTTTTGTAAAGTGAGCGAAGACGGTGAGTCATTCGCATACTACACAATACTCGTACAAAATGACGTATGTTGACATTGTGATTGATTCAAATTAGGTCAGTGTCGAAAATATTTTACGTCACAAGAGTTCGAGATTTAAAACGTCTGACTGATGAATTTCTTTGAAATGTCACATTTGTCATAGGAATGGTTTTACAAAAATATATGAAACATCTGCAAAATTATATTTTAAATCAAAAGAGACAAGTCGTTCCAGTATTGTTCTAGCTGAAATATCATTTTTTTTTTAAATGTCTTTAAACTGATTTTCCATGAAGTCATTTCATTTCACTTTCACTAATTGAAAATTATTTGTATCGCAGAAAATCTTAATATGTGGGATAAATTATTCCGATCACATATTAAAACCATTGTATCGTATGTTTTTGTTATTATATTTTATTGTAAGTGAATAGCAGACTCACAAACCTTCAATACAAACAACCTTTGTTGTGACGGAGATCGGTTTATGTAAAAATCTGATAGACAGATAAAGGGAATACCTTAGTTCATAATCAGTCCAAACAATGACATGACTACCATTATCTCGAGTATCCTATTTGTTTATGTACTTTCATCGGTTGCAGATAACGTGCGCAAGTCTTTGTTCTCTTACTGTAAACTTGGCCAGTTTTGCGCTAATCGCACATGGATTATTAAAATGTGTCCACAATGTCTGTGTTATTCATCCACACTGTTACGATAGAAATGAATCCATGCGATTATAGTATAAAACAAATCTGTTTCAATTGATACAATACAGTTGGTATTGTAAAAACTAAACCTACAATATTTACTTCATAAAGTACAAGTTCTTCACCCCGGAAAAGAAATGTTTAACTTAAACAAATAATTGCCCAGACAATGACAATAATAACACTGTCTTTGTTTACTGCGTAAATGGGGTAACTGCGCTACAACTAATGTGTACTAAACCAATACTGTATAAAGTACATTTGAATTGTTAAATTTTTACTAACATGATGTTATTGCGTAATTAGTGTGATATATTGATTGACATCATATCACCGTCGATCAGTCTAATTAGCTTTAAATGGGCATCTAAATGAAATGCTTATAAAACGAATCTTCTATTCATTGTTGTCAACAGGGAACTCGGTGTATTATTTTCTATCATCATTTACAAAAGTTACCAATGATGCATTTAATACAGTTATGTAGGAAATAATCAAACCGTTTTAATTGATGTTTTCGTTCTTCTTTGAAGATCTGCACTCATTTTAATATTGCAATTAGTGGGACTTGTAGCATTATTCTATCAATGATCCTATATATATTTAATTGTAGATTAGAATACCAACTTCATTTGATGTCAAAATGTTGACAACGTCTAACGTTAAAATGTTTCTTCAAACTCGCAATGGAATATTAACTTATCGCTTTCCTCGCCTTGCAAGATATTTGATTTACTATCCTTGAAAAAAAAAAAATAGAAAGCTAACTGAGTAACACCAAAGGCACGACCCACGTGCGTTGCCGACTCTCAATTTCCCATAACAGCATTAGTCAATCGTCGACCACTAATTGAACTGCATAGGAATTATACGTACCGCAGGAAGCCATTACTATCATGCCAATGGTATTATAAATGGTAGTAACCAATGACTATAAAGTATATTAAAACATTTACTGAAGTCGTAAGTGGTGGCGCATTAAGGGCGCCTGTCCGTCAAACGCGAGACGAATAAATTGTTTGTCAGCTAGTATCATACTTATCAATGGTGTAGTGCAACCAGCTTCATCCATTTGTGTAATAGTTGACAAATAGTCGTCGTTGTGGCTGGCAAGGGTTGCCAGACTGTAATATGCATGAGAGATTTGTTCACTTCTAAATCTAGAACACGAATGTACGTCGACAAAAAAATATTCTTAACGAAATTCATATTGTTTTTAATTCTTTTAAAGCTACTTGGCAACCTTAACATAAATAGTTATGAACTAAATAGTTTCGATTCCTGGAAATATCGTAAGATTCGCCTTCCCAGGCATCCACTAACTCTACACCTCAAACCGCTACTAGAATGTCATTGTTATACATGTAGATACGTGTACTGCAGCTATTTTAGAGATGACCCATATGCATACACGAGTCTGTATACTGCTGTATTGATTTTTAATTATGCTCGATTTAGATAACATAACACCTGGATTCTAGACTTATCTAATCTATCTATAATATAATACCTTTAAACGAGCAATTTTTGTATATATATATATACAACGGAAGCGACTCCAACGATTTTCATGAAAGTTTGTATACAGATACAGTTTTGCATTTTAAGTTTAACTGCATAGTTGTATTTCGGGTAAAAAAAAAATTTACGGTTTTCGCAATTTTTCCTTTACCTGTGCTATAAGACGTTGCTTCGTACCAAATTTCAAGATTCGGAGTTCACGGGACCAGTACCCTGTAGGTTTTGATTCCCTTGCGAGTGTCGAATATTTGCGGCATAAACGGCTGTATCTTTTGATTGCGTTGGCTTAGGAGTTTGATTTTTTTTACAGGTCCAAGGGACAGTAGACCTGAGTATTTGATATAAATTCTTCAAAGGGAAAAAGGGTCTTGAAAGACAGACAGAAGGACGGACGGACAACAAAGTGATTCTATAAGGGTTACGTTTTTCCTTTCGAGGTACGGAACCCTAAAAACGATGTAATGGGCGCGAAGCCAAAGTCCGACCATTCGATATCCTTAGGTGTGTATTACGTAAGGCAAAGTTCTTTATGTGTCATGGTTATAGTGCATGCATGTACTAAGCAAGTATGCATTAGTCACTCATAGAGTAACAGTATGATCAAATAACGGTACATACTATACAACCTTATAAATATATCACCGTAAAAGTATTAACGAATTACTCATGGTATTTATTACTAAATGAACACACACCGACTCATTTTCCGTGAAAACAGAAAACATACCGCTTGTTTAAATTTATCTGATGTATATAAAACCCGCATTTAACTGCAGTTTCCATTGTCAATTTAGTCCAGAAGATTGGCAAACCAAAAAACAAAGTAAGCGGGTACTATTGAGAGTTTCGCTTCAGTATCAGAAGTGCCATTTTGTAGCTCCTTATCTAAGATAGAAATTTATTGTTCTTCTAATTTAGGTTACAAATATATGAGACATAAGCTCATATTATTTTGTAATCTCAGTGGGACAGAATCTATACATTGCTAAATCTGCCGACCTTCTTTTGTTAAGTTTTTTTTTTTGTATTTACACTTATGTAACTGTAATGATGAGCTTTCTGTATTTAACGTGGTAGTTGCAGATAGCATTTGCAGAGAATCTTGCCTTCATCTCATGACTGATCATTAGTACATGAGCGCTAAGAATCTTTTGGAGAGGGATCTTGATGAGAAAACCTTATAGCCACTAGCTGAGCATCAAAATTTGTTCCCGTTCAGAACATCACATTAGGCAATCTATAAATAATTTTAATAAACATTTTGTCAGTTTTTAAGCGTGGCATCTTTACGACAATGAAAGCTGTATAGAAAAGTATAGATATTTCTCGTCAGGTGTTAACAAGTTGTTCTATTGGTGTTGTGTTGTGATGTAATGTTTATTAGTATGCCTAGCGTTATTTTTTTTTCCTACCATCTACAACTACCGTAGAGAATATATTATATATTAGTGACAACCACATATTGTGCTTATAAATTCTATGTTTAAGGATTTGACAAGAAGGTCTATTAATATTAAGGCAACCGGTTTAACTTGAAACTCTTACTTACTTATTTAAGCATCATGTAACAAACCATAAGTGTGTGCTTTTTGCCGATGATGTAACAATAGCAATACCGAATAAAAATAAGAAAGAACACGAAAATGAGGTTAATGAGACCCTAAAAACGATTATTAAATGGCTAACAGCAAATAACTTAAGAGTAAACTTATCAAAAACTTTCAAATTATAAACAAAAAACCCAAAATATATCCTTAGAATGTAATAATGAAATAATTAATAATGATAACAATATTAAATTTTTAGGCCTGACATTAGATAATAACTGCAATTGGAAGGCCAACATCAATTCAATATGCAATAAATTAAATAGATTTGTTTATGCCCTAAAGCAGCTACGTAATACAAGTTATCAAGAAGCTGCTCTCAATGCCTATCACGGTTACGTAGGTTCTATTTTGAGATATGGAATACTTCTGTGGGGAAATTCTACGGTAATAAACAGGGCTTTCGTAGTTCAAAAAAAATGTTTAAGGGCAATAGCCGGAGTAGCTCCGTATGTCAGCTGTCGACCAATATTTAAGAAGTTTAATGTTTTGACTTTGGTATCGCTATATATTTTTAAAATAGGTATTATCGTTAGAAATAATCCACATTTGTTTTCTAAAGTAAGTGAAAATTGTAAATTTATAAAAAGGGACCCCACGAAATTAAAAATAGAACTCTGTAGAAGCACTCTTCACAATAGAAATAGTTACTTGATGTCAATAAGAATATATAATCACATTCCGAAGCCAATAAGAGATCTACCATTACGATATTTTAAATTAAAATTAAAATAATTTTTACTTGAAAATTGCTTTTACACACTTGAGGAATATTATAATTATAAAAAAAACAGCAAAGATAAATAGCCGCTAATTCTTAAATATAGTATAAAATAAAATAAATCAATATTTGCATACCATTGCTATGGTTAAACATGCTGAACTGTTCCATAGTTATAAGATCTTCATTTGTAACCGTGTTTAAACGCAAATAAATCTATTCTATTTAAAAGCGGCTCTAACCAACAAGAAGCTCTTAACAATAACTACCTACTACTATTATGACAGTGACATACAATATACTAATGATTTACTTGTTTAAACAACTTTGGTAAATCTCGATGTGCTACGGAAATTATAAAAAACTATAAACAACTCTTAAACTAATAATTCTTTACATATAAGGAAAACTTTAATGATTACAATATAATACTTAACATAAAACGATGAGAAACGTAACAATGTTGTCGTCACATGGACGAGTGATGTAATAGAGTAAGAGTCCGCGATCGCCAGACCTTCGACATATTATTATAAAAGCTGAATTTTTTTCTGTTTACGTGCCCAACCGAGGTAGGAACGATTACCAAGTATGACGTTTTGTCTGGCAGCTCTCAGCTTTGGCAGCTACGAAGCACCAAAAGTGCAACAACAAAAATTAATAAGGTCCAAGGACTCTCGCAAGTTTCAGTTTTTCACGTCACGATTTTTTGTACTAGAGACCTGAAAATTTGTCAAGTTGATAGTTTATAGATACTCGTAGAACACGAGAAAAGAACGGATTTTATGAATACATAACTGATGCATCACGTAGATAATTGATCGATATACAATCGATTGTGGTAATACATTTTTGTAACTGTTTGACGTTTTTCTGTGCCATAGTCCTAAATCCTGATAAACTTGACCTATTGTTGTCATCGTGGTGCCTAACCCACCGTTGACACGTAAAACTAAATTTGTGAGGTGTTTAACACACCCGAGCCTTTTCATTATACGTGATTATACCAATTAATAATAAAGCAATAGGCTCTCTTGCACACCATGCAAATGAACTATTATAGCACTTAATATTACTTTAAATTTTTTTTAACTTATCCTTTTTGCTATTTAAGTATCTAATAGTTAGATGGACCAAAACACAAAACGACCAACTTTCAAAACTAAAAGTTGGTTGCCAATTTATGAATGACATTTAAATTCAATTTCTTTCAAAACATGTTCCAAAAGGAAGGATTTTATTTTAGTAAGTATTTTAAGCGTCGCGGATAACTGCTAGCATCCTAATCCCACTATCCCACTAATATTATAAATGTCAAAGTTTGGATGGATGGATGGATGTTTGTTACTCTTTCACGCAAAAACCATTGAACCGATTGCGATGAAACTTGGTATGTAAATAGCTTGACACCTGGATTAACACATAGAATACTTTTATCCCGATATTCCCACGGCATCGGGACTTACGCGGGTGAAACCGCGGGGCGCAGCTAGTACAATAATAAAGCTGAGGAGTTTGTTTTTGGTTGAACTCGATGATCTCTGGAACTGCCAGTCGGATTTGAAAAATTCGCCTTAACATTTGGTAGCTTGATAATTGAGAAAGGAATAGGTTATTTAACCTTATGACCTGGTTTTATTCATTAGGTAATAGCTGCGCCTGCGGTTTCACCCGCGTAAGTCCCGATCCCGTTGGAATATCGGGATAAAAAGAGAAGTTTCATTGCAATCGGTTCAGTAGTTTTTGCTTGAAAGAGTAACAAACATCCATACATCGTCACAAACTTTCACATTTATAATATTAGTAGGATTTCTATAGCCAGTGCCAGTTGTCATTTTGTCAAAAACTATGTTGACATTTCAATTCTATTTATCATACCAGGTTTCAGGTAGCTCGCTCGGGTGATTAAGAGTGCGTTTCCACCAGAGATGTGCGAGGATGCGTAGCGAGGGATGTGTTTGTGACTGACAGACAGACGTGGCGGGGGTCTTTGTTTTATAATACGTAGTGATGTAGTGATAATAACCTACTTTCAAATAAAGCATAAAGCAACAAAATAATCTTTAAGCAGTACATATAACTATCGATCGTAAAACAGAGCAATAGAGCATAGGTACCTTTATCATAAACAAACTTAAAGTTTTCATGCTTTTGGTACTTACAGCCAAATCAGTTAGTATATACAAAACAGCCGCTTTATTACTAGAGCACTTGTTACCTACTGGTGTCTTTTGGATGACCTGAAAATAAATGTTACAATGAGTATTAATTAGTAATTTCAATATTCTTATTTTTTCTATATCTCATGTATTTTAAAAATGTCGTGTCCCTTGTAAAACAGAGAGCAATAAAATCCTATTCACATAATATGAACATTTGTGGTAGTAATACAATATTCTTTTTAAAGGGGATTATGAATGTTGAAATGCTAAAATCCCTTTCTACAATAAAACTATTGTTACTTGTATAGTCAATAGATTTCTTAGAACTATTTCTTCTAAAACGTTTACCGTCATTATTAAAATCGTTACCTGCTGTAAAACAATTCACTATCTTGGATTAACAACTGTTATCTGCCATTTGTTGCTTGTGACTTTAAGACGAATGGCTTAATCTATTAATAATACAAGGGTTTCTTGTTAAATGAGCAACAAATAAAGTCGAAACAAAAACTGATTGTGTTTGTGTCGTCTACTTTGTAGGTAGTTCCTTATTATGAGTACAGACATACCGAATGATTCCCAAGTATATTTACATTAGTGACTCACAATCACAAGTCACACGGGTGGTGACAACTAATTTTGTAAATGGTGATAATCAGATACGTCTAACGTGTGCATGTGCACATAGACGTGATTTGATAAAATAAATAAATATTTGATTAATTGGTTCTTAGTTGCTATAGATTAACAGCAGGCTTAAAGAACTGAGGAAATACCAAACTACTTCTTACAGATAACTAATACTACTACTACCAATTTATTCTTTATTTACAAGAAAAGTGTATTAATACAAACTTACATTCTTTCGCTAATCCACCTGCGCCTTCGAGTGTATACCTACCAGCGGCGCGCGGTCACGCAAGCTTTCCTGGAACCAGTCATCAGATGTAGAGGCATCTACATCAACATCAAGAGGCCTGTTCGGTACAGAGACCCAATAGCCTGTATGAATATTTTTTTAGTTATTTATTATTATGACTTTGCAAGCTTAATTTAGAAAACTTTAAATTGTTCATGTGAGAACTATGAAGTCACTTATCCTATGTTGCTTGGCAGTTCTGAGTATGTCAAGCTCGATGGTGGCGTATGTGTCAGGTCGTTCGACTCCCTTCCATGTGGTTGATCGGAACTATGGCTGACCTGTGCGTTATGCTAAACTGTGCGTAAACGGGAGCCGTTGGTCATTGCTGGTCATCTTCGGACTGCTATTAGTAGTAGTAGTAATTAGCGCGTCTCTTTATATTCTAAAATAATATGTTACAATTTTCTTACATTTCATTTCCGCTTCTAAGCAATGTAACGAGAAAATTGTAAATAACATGTTGAAAATTAGCGTCCTTGGAGTTTCTTGCTCGTTCTTCTCCATAGAATCTATTGGAACAGGCAGTCTGAGTGACTTTTACTACTGACAATTCTTAATTTTTTTTTATTTGGCAAACTTGTGACCGGACTGACAACATCGAATGCACCGATTCACATGCTGTGCACTGAACATTCTCCCCTACATGTTCTATAGATAGGTAGCGATAGCACGTTGTCACCCGGGGCTGCAGTGGCGCATTCAGAAAGACTCCCAGTCGAAGATTTCGGCCATTTGCAATTTTTCAGTTGATGCAAAGGGAACAACTGATCATGCAGTCCCCAAACCGTCGAGGTCGAAGCGAATCACTCCTGCCTTAACTCACTACTCGCTAATGATTGGGCGACCCCCAATCTCTGCTACATCCACACAGCCACAATTTCTGCCGATGTTACAGCGTCATCAAATGCCAAGATGTGCATGTCTGCGCACTTGGTGGGCCTAGACAGTCGGACGTCAATCTCATCTAGACTCCCGGAGTTTGAGTGCAAGTGCATCCGCTTTGACACCACTGGTGGCACCAGGTATCTCGAGAAGGTGAGAGCCTGTTTGAGTGGACTTAGATCGGCTTCCGGGAATCTCGAGAGCCTTAAGGTCCACGCGGTCAGCGGTTAGTACGACGGCAGTGAAGCGGGATGTGCGGAGTCTCGGTGCCTTCGCTCTAGCAGCGAAGTGGCCTTAGCCGCTTTCTTGTCTGCCTTTCTATTTCTCTTTTAACTTTTTTTACGAGCTCTAGCTACTTCCCAAACTCCCTCTTTTGGGGCCGTAGCGAAACACAGGAGCTGTGGGGGCAGGCACTTCCATATTCTTTTTTGCTTGATTTTTATAATCTCCTCAAAATACAAAATGAAATGTTTTAAAATAATTAATTAGTTTTCTAAATTAAATCAACACCACACATGTGAGAGAAGCATTCAGTTTCGTAGAATAGATGGGTTACATACAGATGACTGGTCACGTAAAGGCGGCTTTGATAGTGTTAATTAATGCCTCATCCTTTGCTTTGACGATCGTCATTGAAATGTTCAGTCTGTCGTATCCGAAACAAATTGTGGTTACGAATTGGAAACCTATCCACCTTCTCTTGGCTTAACACGATTTGCTAAAGTACTTAGATTTTATGATTAATATATGAAACAACGAATAAGGGTTTATTTTGTTTCGTTTCTTTATCTTAAGTAGGCACTTTTTTGTTTCGAACAATAAATTAGAAGATTTATATATTGTAGGTATTCTATGTATTTGTATAATCAATTAATTAACCTAAGGATACATGAAGCTTACTATTATATTCACAATATTAACTCAACAGATTTTTTGTTAAACCTGTTGACCATTTCCTAGTTCCTTTATCATTGTTCACTTTTATGATGTAAGAATGCTTACATCGTAAAAGTGAACAACGTTGCTCAATGGAGCAACTACATACATCGCTCTTAAGATCACCGTGAAAATAAATGGCTTATTTTCAACTTTGTAATGTGATAATTATTCAGTAAACCGATATCAATGAAAATAGCTTATAATCATAACGTTTCTATGCTAAAATACCTTTTCTAATTTGCGAAAAATAATCATGGTTTAGTGGATTATATCTATACGATACGGTATTTTCTATGTGATATAAATAACTGTAGACTACAAATATGTGTAGGTATAATAACGGAAAAACAGTTTTTGTTAGCGACAGGAGTTCTAAGTTAAATAAAATTCAATAGTGTACTTTATAGGCAGCGTTGCATTTTTGACGGTGATTTCAGGTCGCTTTATTTTGTGTGTAGTCGATCTAGAGATAGCTAGCAATGGAAACTCGCAGACTCGTGGTGGACCTGGCTGTGGGACGATGTTAGTTATCTCAAAAAAAAAATTTTCTAAAAACCATTTCAGGCCGTTTGTAAATTTGCACAGCAAATATTTATAAAACGACAATACTTATAAAATGACAGCTGAAAAGTAATGGTGGATTATACGTCAGCTGATCATATAAACCAGTATAAAAATAAATTATGAAAAATCATTTCAGGGTCAATGAAACTTACACATTGAACTGTTTATTTTATTAAAATAATCGTCAGCTATTCATTCAACGGTGATAAGACCTGAGGGTTTTATACGCAAGCAACGCAATCGAATGTATGGTGTAACTGTCTATCTTTCCCCCTTTATGCAAATAACTTACGTACGTTTTTACTTAATATAGTGTCTAAATAATGTACTCTAAAAATTTCAAGTGACCTGAAATTTGTTTAGACAAAAATTCATGAGTCTAAACATTTTTTGCTAATACACAATCTTCTTTCAATTCATAGGCTGACTGACGATCTTTCCCTCTCTGTACTAAATATAGTGTTTTAGTAATGTACTCTAAAATTTCAAGTGACCTAGGAGAGCCTAACTCTCTTTGCCTCGACATAGTTTGATAATTGCAATTGTCTCGCAATCAAAGTAGTTGGCAGCGATATCTTAATGCAGGTGAACCTGTCCACCCACAAATAACACTTGTTGCCTCATCACACCTACAACAGCGACGCTGTAGGAAGGAAGCGTTGCTTTTGTCATAACTGATACTACAGAGTGCAGTACAATCAGAGCAAGCCGTATCTTGAAATTTTTCCCAATAAGGAAATATAGAAATAGAGGAGTAGAGGAATCCGTGAGACCTGGCTTGATGGAATATAGTTTAAACAATCCAAATAGGTTAAACCGTTACCGAGAAGTAAGTAAGTATCGGCGAAAAGAATATACAACCGTCTGCAGAAACATGCGTTTAATAGTATACATTTTTACTGTTTCGTCTTCCATTGCTCCTTTTCTCTTTATGACCCTAAGTCATAAAGTAAAAGGTATTCACTTCACCACAAAAGATTTTTTACGGGCCAATTAAGTCGTTAGCATCGTTAGGGCGACCGGTACTGCGTTCCCTTTAAAACAGGCTGGAGCCGGAGTCGTTCGGAATTGCCAATACTTAGAATTCAATGCTGATGACGAAATAAACTAATTTTTTAAGCATTGTGATCGTTTTGAAATTTAACGTAATGACATCTAAAACACGTAAATATTCTTTGATTGAGGTAGGATTGAATATTTACGTAGTTTATGAATAAGAATCAATTGTAAGAAAAAAATACCACGTACTAGTTATCAGTTGTGATGTTCATTGTAATAAGAACAAAGATTTGTTTGATGCACATCTTTGTTTATGAGTGATGCAATCTTCTGAACATGATGTCAGATAATTTATTGTATACAAACATTTTAAGTAAGCGTGCAGTAACATCTAAACTAAAATGACCACCTACCAAGTGCTCGCTAAGTTGTACACTAAGCTTCCGTATAAAGTAAATGTAACAAGTAATCATAATCCCGATTTAAAACTACTGAAGATAAAAGGCATGACATACAAATGAGCATGCACGACATACAAATGAACATAATTAACTTTTTCTAAACAAAAGGTTTAGTTTATATTCCGCTTGTTAATAAAAATCTAAAATTCATCATAAAAGCAGCAAACAGACAATGTCAGTCACGAACGCAGATGTTTCGACACTTTGTATTTAAAATTTAACAACCTTGTGTTCTAGGCAATGGATCTCCGCAAAAAGATATAAACTTGAAAAAAAGAGCCATTGTATAGTCAGATATATGATTCTCTATAAAATCCGTTCGCTTGTGCATATGTTAGATTGTTAAAGTTTTTTGCTATTGTTGCCATGATATGATCGCAAGATTTCGCTAATTGTAGTGCACGAAGCTGCTCTCGAATGATCGCTGGACTGTCTCAATGATGTAATATTTCCCATAGTTAAGAAAACATTTTAACATGCATATATGTACCTATTTTTTGTTCGAACTGAATATCAGCTTCATTTCCAGAATAAACATTTTCTAAACGTGGATATACTTTACGTTTCAATTATCAAACTAGGTCAGTAGCTAATAATTGACAGAAGTTAATTTTGGCTTGTGCAAAATGTGGTTGGATGTCAGCTGCGTTCAGGGATAGCTAAATAATACAGTATTATATTTCAAACTGTCCGAAATAACGAAAATCACTTTCGAACTGTATATGGGAATGTGGGACTATTAAGAAAGTAACAATCCCAATAATTTTGTAGTTAAAATGTAATTTGTGTTACTTGTATATGTTGCAGTAAAAACTGTTTACCAGTCGAAAGTACTTTTAACTAACAAAATCAGTACAAAGTATGTGGCGACTCACGTGTTAATATTTACCGTTAACGGTTTAATCCGCCGGTTGTATTTATCAATACTGCAATAGACTCCTATATTTCTTTATTTCTCTTTCTCTGTAGTCTCAGTTATGACTTATGATTATGACACAGTTATGACAAGAGCAACGCTTCCTGCTAACGGCGCGTCGCGGCTGTAGGTAGGATGAGGCGACAAGTGTAATGGCTTAGATTATATATAGGTCCAGATGCCTAATCCGCGCCCCAAAACTGAAGCCAAAAAGTACAAGCGACTAATACAAATACAAGCGACTCACTCGTCACACGCGAGCGAACGTTCGCCGCTGAAGTAACTCTAGAGCCGCTATTTATATAAAATTCAAAAATACCTGGTTGTGCAGTTACATCCTGTAAAAATTATACAGAAAAAAAAACATAAGTGTCCAAACATCACATTTCACTTGTAAATATTCTATTTCCTAATGTATTTATCAACAATAGAAAAAAATTTCAAATTAATAAAATTGTGGACGCCATTATTAGAGATGTTGCCAGGGACGTGAATTTCATTAACCCATAACGCATTCTAGAAGTATGTATAATTTTTTTGCCAAACTTGTTATTTATATAAAGACGAGAAATATGCTTACTGTTAATGTTCGCTGTATGATGTAAACTGGAATCCTTAAAATATTCTTAATAGTTCATAAAAAAAATATATGTATAAATTAGGGTAGGGCAAAAAAACTTTTGATTTTTTTATTAGTTACCATGAAAGTATTGTTCAAGATGACGTAAAAATAAGCCTGTGAAAACAGCAGCTCTTAATATTACTATTAAGAGGTGCCGCTTCTTGATTTTTGATTTCCCATTTAAATAACGTAATTTTTTTTTTTATTAAAATTTTATCGCGTTCCAACGAATTGACAAGTTGTAAAAATCAATACATATTCTTGTAGGAAATTAAACAATCTACAAAAAAGGTCAGATATGATTTTTCGCTAAGTTAGCTCATTTAAAATTTTGCAATGAGGATCAGTCACGTTTTGTGTTGTGTGCAGATTTTTAGCTATAAAATAAATACTGTGTTTAAATTTTTTTAATCGGATCAAAAATGACCAAGATATAGAGATTTTAGTGCACCAACTTAAAAAACGCGCGAGAAAGACCGTATAGACTGTGACGTCATTCATCGCGTATCGGCAAAAGTGGCGTAGTAAGCTTCTAGTCCAGCGCAGTTAGGGCAACGACCTGACGATTGCTGATTTTTTAGATTATTTTTTAAAGTGACAATGCCGTCAAATAAGTACCTATTGCATTGTGCCAAAATGAAAAAATACAAGCGTTAATGCACCTAATAAGCTTTTTTTGACTAAAAAAAAATGGTGTAGAGCAATGCGGAGAGATGACAAAACTCCTTTATAGGTACTGTTGCGAAGATCATTTTGAAGTAAGTATCCTAGCTAGAGTAGGCCCTAACCCTTCCCTCTCCCCTATTTCCGTCCTTCCCCTGTCCCAGTCCCCCCTCTTCCTACTCGTCCCCCCTCTCCCCCTACTCCCACCTTAAAGGGCGGCAACGCACTTATGACTCTCGTATTGTTTTATTTGTATCCTATGATATACAATCAGGCGAATTGGTTGTACCTAATTTTTTAAATATATTTCGATTACTATCGTTTATTCTTGTGAATAAAATATCTTAACACTTTTTACAACGAACCTATGACGATCAGGGTTGCCAGGGGAAAGAGGAGAGAAAATATGTTAAACTCAAACATAAAATGTTGCCATTTAAATCTCTAAAAGTCTAACACGCCTCCTTACATTTACAATATTTTCTCCTGACATCATCTCACAATCTTTCTTAAGTTTACCTACTTCTTATTAGCTGCATATTTACTTCTTAGTACAAACTCTACTTTCAACATAATCTCATTATGATATACCTACTACAAATTTTCTAACCTAGCATTTACTTAGATACTATTATTTTATATATTATATACTAACATCTATGAATAGTACATATTTAAGAAAGCTGTGTGTATAATACACTTTATAGTAATCGTAGCATGTTTCTAAACTTAACAAACAAAACAGTTCCCAATGATTTGGTTAATGTATCAGCAATATTTTCTTTTGTAGAAACTTTTACAATATCAATACTCCACTTTTATAATTTTCATGTACGAAATGATAATGAACTTTAATGTGTTTTGAATTTTTAGTAAAATTTCTATATTTGGCAATAGCAAGTGCTCCTGAGTTATCCTCATACATTTTACAGGTTTGCAGTTTAATCTAAAAAAATTATTTATTAATGAAACTAAAAATACTATTTCAGTGACCGCTTCAGACAGTGATACATACTCAGCAAATGAAGAAGACTTTGTTACACAGTTTTGTTTCTTATACTTCCAATAAACTACATTTCCAAAGAATCTTATTACATATCCTGTATTACTTTTTCTACTAATTACATCCCCTGCAAAATCTGAATCTACAAAACAATCTAGCATATTAGCAGTAACATTTTTAGAATATGTTAATTTCAAATCTTTAGTTAGATATAAATATTTTAGGACTCGCAGTGCATGTTTAAAATGGGTTTCATTGTAACAATTTTGGAACCTACTTAGGTAGTTAACACTATAAGAAATATCTGGTCTAGTTCCTGAACTGATATTCAAAAGGGCTCCAATTAGATTTCGATACTTAATATTTTCATTTAAATCACATGGTTTTAATTTAAGGTTAACTTCCATTGGAGTTTTGTGTAATCTAGAAGATTCAATATTATAATGCTTTGCAAGTAGTTCAACATATGCTTTTTGACTTAAGGTCATGGTTTTACACTTGTCATAATCATATTCAATTTCAATTCCTATATAGCTTTTAACTTTGCCCATATCTTTCATTACAAATTTATTCATAAGTTTATTTTTGACATCTGAAATTATTTTATCACTTTTTGAACAAATTAACAAGTCATCGACAAATAGTAAAATGTATACATCAGCTGTAAAATACAAACAATAATCATATTTACTTCTTTGAAAAGAAAGACTACTTAGAAAATCATTTACACATTCATACCAAGCTCTAGGGCTTTCTTTAAGACCATACAATGATTTATTTAATTTATACACTTTATTAGTACCATCTTCATAACCAAGAGGTTGTTTTACAAATACTTCAGACATCACTTTACCATTTAGAAAAGCAGTTTCAACATCCATTTGGTGTATATTAAAATTATATTGACAAAAATAAGACAGAAGTAACTTTAAACTTTGCATTTTTGTAACTGGTGAATAAGTATCATTTACACAATCTGTCTGCTGAAAACCTCTAACTACTAATCTGGCTTTATACTCATCACTCGGGGTGGATTTCCTTTTATATATCCATTTTACATCAAGAGCCTTTTTATCATGTGGTTTGTCAACAAGAGTCCAAGTATTATTCTTTACCAAACTGTCCATTTCCCGATTCATAGCCTCTTTCCATTTTATTTTATCGTCACACATTGTCGCCTCCTGAAAATTATCTGGAATAAAACAATAATTAGCATACACACAATAGCCATATTCTTCAGCAAATCGCAGTGGCTTTTTAATCATTCTCTGCGGCCTGTCTTCATTTATTGGCATAGTTGTATTTTCCTTTTCTCTTTCTTGACTTCTTGTCAAACTTGATTCTTGTGTTTCTTTTAATTGAATATCTTTATTGTCTTGTTTCTCATAGTTTTCTTGTATTTTCATAGTTTCTTTTGATTTTTCTTCTATCTTTTGATCTTCAAATCCAATAAATGTAATATCCTATTCAATAATGTCAGTGTCTAGCTACAATTACTCTATTTTGCACTAGTACTCTGTATCCAACATCTGTATAGCCGAGTAAAACTCCTAGTACCGCTTTCTTGTCAAATTTTGATTTTCTTTTTGCCTCTGGTACTCTCACATAAACTTTACTGCCATACATGCGCAGGATATTGTATGATGGTTTCCTTTTAAAAAATATTTCATATGGAGTTTTTCTTTCTATTGTGTTTGTCAAAGTTCTGTTTTTCAAATATGTGGCAGCTTTTACTACTTCAGGCTGGTAACGTCGGTCAACTTTAGCTTCTGACAGAAGACATCTTGCCATATCCATGATTGTTCTGTTAAATCTCTCCGCAGTGCCATTCAACTCATGTACATATGCCGGACATGGTTTCAAAATTATACCTTTTTCTTTTGCAAACATAGTTACTCTTGCATTCAAGTACTCTGTTCCATTGTCATATATTATTTGTTTTATCCGTTTTCTTGTTAAATTTTGGCATTCATTTACATACTGCATTAAACATTCATATACATGATGTTTTGACTTTATACAATAGACTTTAGCGAACTTACTGTAGTCATCGATGAAACTCAAAAAGTATCTTTCACCTTGATATCCAACAGTTCTGTGAGGACCGTTTAAATCTGTATGCACTATTTCTAAAATATCTTCTGCTCTTCTTCTATTATTTCTGAAAGGCAAGTTATGCATTTTATTCTGAAGACATATAGCACACTTCATATATTCTTCTTCAATTTCTTTTGGTATTCCTTCTAATAGTTGTTCTTTACACATTGTCTTCAACTTATTGAAATTAATATGTCCCAATGTTCGGTGCAGTTTCTCTTTCACAGTGATAGAGGCGACATTAGCTTGATTTGCAAATTTACATTCAGTATAGCTTTTCATAACATAAAGGTTGTTCTCTACTTTGGCCATCGCTACTAATTCTCTTCTTTGATTGTAAATTTTTGGAAAAGTTTCTTTTGATATAATGCAAAATTTATTTCTTGTTATTTTTGAGCTGTTCAATAAATTTGCTTTCATGTCTTATACATAAAATACTCTTGACAAAGTGACCTCAGATTTCTTTCCATAAACTTTGAAGTATACTTTAATATTACCAACTTTAGTCGCAGGTAATAGCCTTCCGTCACCGACTTTAACTTGTACAGGAATTTCCAGAGTCTCATAGGTGTTAAAGTAGTTGTCTTTGTTAATTATGTGGTCTGAACAGCCGCTGTTAAGTAACCAATTCAGCTCATTTATATTGTCTCCTATAGCCGTTTTTGAAGTATGATGGACCTCTGTGTGGAAGTTATTGCTATGGTATTTACTTTGGTAAATTGGTTTGCTTTGCCCTCTTCCCCGTAAACGTAAGGAGCCTCGACCTCTGCCTCTATTGTTTTTGTACCAACAATCCTTTTGTAAATGATTGGTCCTGCCGCATATAAAACACCCCTTTTTATGTTGAGGTTCTACCTTGAAAACATTTGACTGGTTACTACTATCTGTTTTTTCTGAACTTTCTGCAATACTTTTTAATTTAATTTTACTTTTCAGGTAGTCTACTGTTTTTTCTTTTTGCGGTAACACATCAATCAAGTCGCCTCTGTGACTATAACTGGGTGGCAGTGCTTTATTCATATAATTTAACTTTTCTTGCTCACTAACTGTAGCTCCGGCCTGTTTTAATTCGTTTACTGCCCTTTCAAAATCGTCAAAAAATAGGTTAACCTCTGAATAGTTCTTTAGTTTTGAACTTTCTAGCTTATTTCTACATACAATTTGCAATGCTGTTGATTTCTTCAAGTACATTTCGTCGAATTTACAAATTATCTCATAAGTCGAATTTAAATCGCTAATATACTCAAGTTTTTTAGTCGAAATGGCGCTATATGTATGATTGCTGGCTTGTAAATCCATTTCTTCCCATTTTATAGCATCATGTGTCGATTGTTTCTTACGAATGGCTACATCCCTACACTTTTTAAATTGTAGATACTTTAGTACTCTTATTTTCCAATTGTTATAATCTGAGCCATCGAAAATCGGACTAAGAATTTCTGAATCTTTAGCGGAGGCCATTTGCTTACCTTTGTCTTGATGCTGTGCCGGCCGGCCTTTCACAACTTTGTAATTACTTATATTCTTTTGAACCAAGGACTGCTACCATGTGAAATTTATTGAGATAACTTTTCTCTGTAGGTTATTGTAACTAAAAATACTTATTTTCGATTACTATAGTTTATTCTTGTGAATAATATATCTTAACACTTTTTGCGTTGCCAGGGAAAAGGGGAGAGAAAATGTGTTAAATGTATAAACTCAAACATAAAATGTTGCCATTTAAATCTCTAAAAGTCTAACAATTTTTTTCCAAAATGCAGTGCATTCGGATAAAATGGTCAAACAATAGTTTTCGTCATACTCAACTTCGTGTATAGTTAAAGATTTATCTTGTTCAAACTGAAGGCTCAGTTGGGTTTCTGCTTTGCACTTGTTAGAGAAAATATTTGAAAGATTTAAATAATCCAGAAAAATCTCATCCTCAGAACACGCAGCTAAAGTGGGTAAGTAGGTAGTTAGGTACCTATTTTAGGTACTCAGTAGAAGTAGGTATGTATAGACTTACTTACCTTTTCATTTTATCCCTACAAAACCGACCTCCATGATAGGTAACTACCTATTCGTATCTATTTAGATATCAATAGATACTCAATGTCAATATAAATACTGTTATACTAATAATATAACATCAAATTATAGTAAAAACTAAATAATTTACATGCCACGAGATGAGCGAAACGGTAAATAATCTGAACCAAACTGACCAAAGTAGCGATTTTGCACGAGTGGCGGGCGCGATTCGCGACGTGTGACGTCATCATACCAAGCGTAGCTCCGAGCAAGCGTTTTGAAATTGCCGAAAAGAAAGCTTTAATAACTTTGTCATTTCTTGTTGGATTTGAATCATTTAAAAAACGAAATGATCAGAATGTTATAGGGCATACGCCCCCATATTTAGAAATCTAATATTTTGTTATGTGACTGATCCTCAATAAAAACTATAAATTCTACTATGTTGAACCTAATTGTTAATTTTTATTACTATTTTCATATTTTACCGCTAAAATCACTGTAGTTAGCTATCGGAGCGCCACTTTTATGACGTTATTCAGATGTAAATAATACTTAAAGTTACGTCAATCTCTCCAACTGGGTTTACTGAACTTTAACCTTTAATAACTTTTAAACGAGCTAACTTAGCGAAAAATCATATCCGACCTTTTTCGTAGATCGTTTAATTTCCTACAAGAATATGTATCGATTTTTACAACTTGTGAATTCGTTGGAACGTGATAAAATTTCAAACAAAAAAAAATATAAATACACATGTATATATCCAAGTATTGTTGTAAATATGTCTTTAAATTTACATGGTTTGAGTGGCTGAATTAAAATGCAATAATATTGGGATACAATGCCCCGGTTTCCTGATACATTGAGTATATAAATAGTTCCTACTAAGTAGCTTTATTTTTATTTTGCATTTGTCTTTTTAACTAAACGATTAAATAAAAGAAAATAAAATAAACGAATACCTACTTGTAACACATTAAAATACATTTAAAATGTCTTTATTTATAAAAAAGTTCCTAAATTTTGGGGTATCCTCTATGCATTGGTAGTAAAACTGTCACGCACACAAGCGCAGATATTGTACGTTGACACTCGCGTTAGGCGGCATTCACTCACTCAGCTCCAAAAATTGGCTTCAAAGTAAACGGTGACTTTTGTACTGGTCACGGTCTAATCTGGACCTATATATAATCTAAGTGTAATGGGTTATGGGTGGGTGGAATTTTAATTTATCGTTATTTTCTATTTGTTTCATTTTGTTTTCTGTCTTAAAAATACTTTATATAAAAAAAGTTCGCTCGTTGTAACCGTTAGTTGAATTGATTGATTTTTCTATCTTGTACCGGCATAACACAGACACAGGCTGAAATTTCCAAAATCGCATCGCTCAAAATGAAGTAGGGACACATCATATTTCCATTCATATTTATGATTATAGTTATCATGTAAGTTACCCTTACCATGTCAATATTTTTCTATTATTAGTTATCTTTTTCTTATAAATAATAATATTTTGACGTTCTACGGACGGCCCAACCCGATATAAACGATAGTCAGATATTATTTTCTTAAATATCTATATTAAAAAAAAACAATATTTGTATGTTTGTCCTCTATGGGTTCCGAAGCCACTGATCAGATTGTGATGAATCCTGGCCTAAAATATCTAAATTAAAAGTAAAAATGGCCTTGCAACGCATGCCGGGTCCAGCAAGTATTATATAAATTTGTTAAATAAAATTGTAAATATTAATCATAGAAAAAAAATATATGCACTGACCGGGAATTGAACCTGCGGCCATTGACGTTGTAGTCGAATGCTCTACCGGCGCGTCACAAAGGTCGTCAAACTGTACCTTTTATATTATTTATTACCTCGCTGATGTTACAGGATACAGATAATGAATTTGTAAGGTTACATCTTAGCTGTAAAAAAAGTTCAACACACCTATCAGACTAAGATGTGTTTAGATGAATCAATCGAACGATGAAAATTTTATTTCTATTATGAAATTGTTGCATTAACATTTCTTCTTCGCAGGCATGAATTTTTAAATTGACATAGTTCCATGGATTCATAGAAATCTACTTTTGGAAAAATTGTGTATCGAGTTAAGCATTGAAACTGAATTACAAGCACAAAAACGTTGGTGACTGTAATACAACAAGTACTTGCATCATCCGGGTCACAATGCCGCACCGGCACCGGGACAAGATTCAAGTTCGTTAACTTTTTACTCATAAATCCATTGATGGCTCGTCTAAATAAGTACCTACGTTTGTATATCGTGTAGGACGACATCACCGAATGCGGGCTGACGATTAAAAAAGACCTTCCACCGGAACAATGACGCTTTGATGTAGGTAGTACATACAGTGTATTTACGCCATCTGGTAAACGTTCATGCTGTCTTTAAGCAAAGGGAATAGGGGCTATAATGGCGTAATTATTTCAATATTTATGGTTGACTTATTGTGTAGCTGACTGTATTGCTTAAGTATAGGCACTATATGTTCGGATCGTCGCACGCGCAGCCTCGAATAATATTATTTTTAGCCGCAGGAAGGTTGTTTGGTCGGTTTTCCGCACGTATATCTATAATACTTCCATAAAACATGATGCTCAGCGCGACAGGACTCTACTGAATATTCAAGAATATTCTAGTTCCGTATTTAGCTTAGCTATGCGTTTATAACTATACCTTTTACGACAACCTTAGAATTGCTTACCTTATCTATTGTAATCCTCTAGTTAAATATTAGATTTACCATCCATGTTTGGTGTTCTTATCGCCTGCGGTTTACTTAAGAATAACATCGATATCTTTGTAGGATGCTACGTAAAAGAAATTTAAGTCAACGATTTAGGTTGACCTACATATTGAGGTCTCGTCTGCTTCATTCATTAATATAATTGTCATCTTTCTCTGCTCTCCGAACAGACAATCTCCGAAGGCAATGAGGTCTATTTATACACTCACACGTTATTCTGTTGTCGATTGGCGGGACGTCATGCATGTCCACAATTCCACATACAAAAGAAAATCTAAGTTTATTGCTATTTTTAATAACACTGAAAGAGGTGTCCATTGGTAGTCACTTACCGTCAGGTGACCCGTCTGCTCTTTTGCCCGCTATACCATAAAAAAAATCCGAATGATAGATGATAGTACCTGAGGGTAAACAAGGGAAACCCTCAGAAATTAATTCCACATGTAGTGTATGTTAATTATTCTAGAAATTAAGCAACTTTAACGCTTAAAGTGATGAATATTATTTATTAACCGACTTCAAAAAAAGAAGGTGGTTCTACTTTTGGCTGTTTGTATCTTCTTTATAACATACTAGCCGTCCCTAGCCGCTCCTAAGAGTCGTAGCGTAGTGTTATATAGCGTATAGCGTTCCTCGATAAATGGGCTATCCAAAACTAAAAGATTTTATTAATTCGAATCAGTAGTTCCTGAGAATAGCGCGTTCAACCAACCAAACAAACAAACTCGTCAGCTTTATAATATTAGTATAGATTAATGAAGTGCAGCAAGTGGCTAGACAAACTAAAAATCTTACTACCTTACCTAAATAGCTCATTAAACGAAAGTTAATAAAACATACTGCTGTTCGGTAACTTATATTACAGTACGTAATGTTTTATATGTATACCCATCGTATTTACACAGTACGTACCTTATACTAAAAATGGAAAAAATCTATCCAAAAGTCAATTTGTCTACCTAATAACCTTAAATGTTTACAATAGTAACAGAACTTTATAGGATTTTTCTTTACTATTATTAAAAGGTATATTTTACAATATGCACTGTTTTGCATGCTTATATTGTTGTTTTCATATTCTTTAATTAAGCAGGGTAAACGTTGTTTTAAAAAGATATTCCAACCATAATCGCGCAAACTTTAGGTAAATTTCCGCTATCAGCTCTAAAAAAGTTGGTCTTATCTTTTAATAACTATTGATGCAGATGATTTCTCACTTTTAATACTTGTAAAAACAAAGAAATGACACATCATCGACTGTCAACAAGCAATAATACACTTCATTTTCAGCCAATCATGTCGACAAACTTGAAAATTTTATGATTTTATTATTGTTTTTTATGAAAACCAAACATACTTTTAAATGTTGCTTTTGGTGTTCAATAAAGTAGTTTTACAAAATGTTTACTGTTAGGCTAAGCCTGCCATCACTTAAATTGCCGACGCTGGTTAAAAATTTAAAATCTAGATCTTTTCCCGGACACCCAAAAAAAAAATGCCCTTTAAATTTACCTTTTTTTATTCATCTAACAATTATAATTTTCCCCTGACCCAAAGAGTGTCCACTGTCACACTTTTTGAAAACTCCTTCCGGACGCTCCCCGGACGCTCACTAAACTAGGACAAATCCAGGGAAACCCGGACGGTTGGCAGCCCCATGTAAGGCTAACAGCATTTTCAACAATTTCAACACATTCAGTCAAATATCCTATGAAAAGATTTTGACTTATTTGGCACTGTAGTCGAGTTCATATTTATTTAGTACGTACTGTTATTTCTGCTGATTTGGCTCCCCTGTGGTGTTGCTAAAAATCTACCCTTTCATAGAAAGAAGTACATTCATTATTTTAACGCGATATTTCATTAATTACTGTAATTGATTTACAGGTACATGAAGGCGACGTGATAGGCTTCGACATCTCTAGCAATGGCAAATTCATGATGTCTTGCTCGTCAAATAACGACATGGTTATATGGGATCTTAAAGGGCAGCAGCTAGACAGAATCGATACATATCTGATGACGACACACACGGCAAAAATATCGCCCTGTGGCCGCTTTGTTGTAGCGACAGGCTTCGCACCCGACGTCAAAGTGATGGAGGTGTGCTTCACAAAGAACGGGGATTTCAAACAAATAACAAAGGCGTACGAGTTGAGTGGCCACTCTTCGGGTTTGTACGACGTAGCGTTTGATGTGGACACGTCACACATCGCCACAATATCGAAGGATGGCACGTGGAAGCTATATCACACAAAGAGTAAGTATGCACATAATGTTTAATGCGCAGTGCTTCCTTATTATCACTTGCATTTTACGTAGGTATAAGTAGTATTGAGACGTGACTGGGGAGGAGAATATCCAGTGGCGTGAATATGACGTCAATTTATTTGAGAAACGTTTAATTAACTAGGAACTAGCTACCAATATATTTCTTTATCAATTGTGTCGTTACCTTCGTGACTAATAAATTGTATGTACAATGCAAGATTAAGTCTTAACAATTTAGCATCCTACTTTGACAAGAACCTACTACTACGTGTTTACGAGTTTACACTATTTAATATGTAATATTTACGTATTTGTATTACATACCTATCTATTGGTCACGCGTGTTATACAGAGTATTAAATTACAATATGAGTTGCGCAGATTGTTCCTATAGGTACGTATTATATAGTGTAAATCTATACAAATAACTAAAAAGTGTCTGTTTTTAATGTCATAATAACAACATTTCACTAAATTAGGCCTGCCATCACTTAAATTGCCCACACCGGACAAGCTCTTCAAAAATCCCGGATACATGTGTATAATCGAGATTATTTCCTTTTTATTAAATTAAACAGCTTGTTCGTCAAAAATTATAAGTTGCCCCTGGCAGAGAGTGTCCGGGTCTGGAAAACCCCGCCCGAACGTCCTCTAAACTAGGACAAATCCGGAGAAACCCGGATGGCAGCCTTGCTCTAAATGCATCCGAATGTTTACACGTACGAGTATATACAAAAAAAAACAATTTTAAATTTTTTGTGTGTCTATTCCGGGTAATCTCCGGAACGGGTGGACCGATATCCATGGAAATTTCACTGGCAGATAGCTGGTGTTATAAGGAATAACTTAGGGCTAGTTTAATTTTGGAAAAATAAATAATTAGAGTTTCACGCAAAATATTGTACTGTAAATATTTACACGCCAGCGAAGCGCGGGGAAGAGTTAGTAAATTAATATTATCGATCAAAATTAAACCACCCATGAATGTATCTGCGTCTGCGCCTCGTTGGAGTTCCCAGAAATAATTTGTATTCTACTTTTATTCAGTAAGATTTTTTGTCTCCAGTTTACAGCGTTATTTTTAACAAAAAGAGTGACATCGCCTTTTTATTCTCGTATTGCTATAAAAACGTAATGTCAAATCGTACATAGAACTCCCGTGTGTCATATAAGTAAAAAATAAAAGCTTAGTAACTTTACGACAGGCACACCTACATAAATTACTGAAAACAAACAATGTGCAACGTAGTTGCATAGGAAATAAAACGTCGCCATTTTCATAATAATAATAAAAAAATATAATAATAATAGTAATAAATTTCTTTAAAAATGAGGATTAAAATTATTCCAATAAGTAAAATTTTGTTTTTTCAGACAGCAAAATGAAATGTATCCAAAACATAATATGTAGTACACAATGGCAATGCTGGATAGTCTTCTGTAAATACCTCGACAAAGAGAATTAGGTATAAAGTCATATCAGTCTTCACCAAACAAAGGAGGATCGCCCCTGGACTTTGATCCTTAATGTTGCACAAACCTTACCTTGCTTACAACCGCGATACATAAATTTTCTCTTGTCAATTGATCGTCAAGATCACTGTAGTATTAGGTAATTTCCTGCAAATGAAACATTTACAACACATTTTTCAGCCTTCCTGTAGTTATAGCAGCAACCTCGAAGGTCTATTGGGGTTATTGGGAATACAGTTAGTCAGCTGTTAGTGTATAAAAACACATTTATTATTTTGTAAATGAGAAAATTTATGTCAGCGTTTGTCCTGTACCAACAAACCTAAATATATTATTATACTACTAATATAATATAAAATATATATAATAATGTTATACATATAATGTCTGTATGATATTCAATAACTCCTACATTAATGGGAATCTCTAAGCGTAGGTGATTCACGACGTCACAGCTGGCAAATCCCATCCGTTGACGAAGTTTGTTTGATATCAAAACAACATCGATGCGTCATTTTAACTCATTAGGCATATTTGAATTTTATTACATAATTTAATGCTATATAATTGACTAATTAGCCACGTTACTGAGAAATTACGTGCATAACTTGCCAGTGCAGCTCAGCTAATGTTGGTGACGATAGATATCTTAGCGTAATTTACTAGCGGTAAGTAGTGGAATTACTGAGAGTTCATATCACTAAATATTGACAGGCGCCATCTTAACCAGGCATGAGGATGTCTACTGCATTTTCATTACTCTAATGACTGACTCTAATCGAGAACGGAGAAGACGGGAAAGTAAAAAATATTTACAATGTACATGGTCCTCTGAAAACTTCACTGACGGTCTATATGTAATGCTTGAATTGTTACAGGCAGACTGATATTATACAGATAGCAACGAGAATGAGTACAAGCATGTAACTGCGTCTCAATTAGGAGCTAAATGCGCATTACTGTTTTATTATTTAAATGAAACTTACATTAGATATGTACACAAGTATCATAAGCACAAAATAAAATGTAATCAATATTTTTGTTTAATATAATGTTAATTATAGATAGCTATTTTACTAGTCTGAACTGGCACTTATCTTACATTTGTAAGTAATAATAATAATGCGTATATGTGAATGATAAGTAGAATTGACACAATCCCGGTCGAAAGAAATCATTGTTAGTTAAGTAATGTGAATGTCCGGGATTTCAAAGCCCGAGTATGTCGGATGTGGCCCGCCAACGTTCATAATCGTAGCTACGGAAATAGTTTCAAACTGGGTACGCGTTTAGTTCCCATTGATACAAGCCAATATAAACACATAAATTAAATTGACGTTAACACATAAAAAAATGTAAAACCAATTGCGCAGTTTTTCCAAAGAGGCACGGGTTTTTTAAGTATTAATCTGCGATTCGAGAAAACGGTTTTGTCGGCTTGATTAAAAAAACGCAGCTGTTTTCTAGAGCTTTAACTCTAGAAAACTTGTAAATATTAACGTACCTAAAAAAATGATACGTGTTTTTAGTTATTACTAAGTAAATTATTCAGAAATTGATACTGAATCCCTTATGACGTCTTTTCGTCAAAAAGATTCCGATACTCATTTTATAAATTCGTTTTGATCACGTTTAGTTTATTGATAAAAAGTAATTTAGCTAATAATTTCATAGTTTTCTTGTCTTCGAAGCTTATCAATTTAAGAAGACGAGAATTTATTGAACGCAAGATAAGAAATATGTTCCGCATTTTGTGATATTTTTTACAAATAATTTGTTACAGATCTGTAAGAGAATGACATCACTATTGTTGATAAGCAATTAGTTATTTTTTATTTATCCCTAGGGAACAGTACCTTTTTGGGGTGAAAGGTAGGTAGGTACCCTATGCGATTTTCTGTTCCATGTAAATGCTGTACACACTTTGTCAATGTGTAAACAACATTTTACGATGACGAGTAGTTAAGGCGTGAAAGCGTAACAAACAAACAAATTTACTTTCTCATTTATAATAATACTAGCAGCTCCCCGCGGTTTAACTCGCTTAAGTCCCGATCCGATGGGAATCGGGATAAAAAGTAGTATATATGTCAATCCAGGTCTCCAACTATCTACATACCAAGTCCTCCATCCTCCATCGCAATCGGTTCAGTAGTTTTGGCGTAAAAGAGTAACAAACATCCATCCATCCATCCAAACTTTCACATTTATAATATTAGTGGGATTACTAGCTGCGTCCCGCGGTTTCACCCGCGTAAGTCCCGGTGCCGTGGGAATATCGGGATAAAAAGTAGCCTATCTGTTAATCCAGGTCTCAAACTATCTACATACCAAGTTTCATACATCCTCACAAACTTTCACATTTATAATATTAGTAGGATTTTGGAATTAGGATTAGGGTTGCCTACTTTATGTATGAGAAAAATAAAGTATATTGAATTCGAAGAGTTAAAAAACAGTATTATTGAAAAATAAAAACTAGATATATTATTTTTTTAACGTTTAAGACCATATTCATGGAGGTTGTCGCAAAAAAAATAACTTACTGTATTTCTTTAAATATTAAACCACAATTTAAATCTTGATTAAAATAAACGAGGAGCTAATATTTTATCAAATCGATAGAAGCTTTTTTTCTATAATCTCTCCATATGGCATTCGTTACAGAAACACTATTTGTGTAAATACCGAAGTGGCGGGAACAGAAAGTAAATACGAGATAATTTTAGAAAAAATAGTAACTGTTGCCGTGAATGGTTTACAATACGAGAAAATTACTTAATTTTTGACCAATATTCATATCATATCAAAAAAATGTTGTCCTCTGATAATTGTTCAAAAATAACCAACTTGGATTTGTATTAATTCTGAATATAAGTCAGTTTACTTTTTATATACATTTTATGGTTCCAGATACCACTGACGATGAAAACAGTATTTCGAATTTGTTTTTTATTGAAAAAGTAAACATTATTAAAGAGCGAAATAAAGTATACTGATTTTACAGTATGGTTGGCAACCCTAATTAGCATTGTAACCGCTTATTATACATGTGGCCTTCTGGTTGTCTATTATACATGTGGTTACTATATAATCTTGGCAGGTACTACATAAACCAAAACGTATAGTTTATAATATTTTTATGTCTATTTCAGTTGAATACACCCGCGGTGAGTCTCCGCATGTGTTAGAAACGGGTACATACACGCAAACTGCAAATGCACCGCGCATAGCTCTCTCACCTAATGCAGAGGTGCTGGCTGTATCCATCGACTCCTCAGTAGAATTCTACGACACATACACCGGGAAACTGTATGACACCGTTGAAAATGTTTATTCTGGTGAGTATTGTTATTGCTATAATTAAAAGTTCCGCGGAACAATCAAATTCAAATTGATCGTCGGAAGACCTACATTGGGCATATAAGAGTGTATGTGGTTAACTCACTGTAAGATAATGGGAGTTTAGAACAATTGGTCAAGGTTTGTAAAGTTCCAGGATCGTAGAGATAAGGGCCTTTTACAGAATATTACCCAGGTGGAATCTAGGACCCCCGGTCATAGGCATCCTAGATGGAATACGTCTATCGAGACGGATAGGCAGGAATAATACAAGGAATCGTCCTTGTATTATTCCTGCCTATTATATAGCCGCTGTCTACATGACAAAAGACAAAGGATAAGTGCAATATTTTACAAAAGTTTTTAATAAAGGAAGAAAGTAGGGACTTTGTGGTAACTGTTCGGAATGGAAGTGTTATTTTTGGCACTTTGGTTTATATTTTGGTAGTGAAAGGTGAAAGTGTCAACCTTTGTTGGCGTTCTGTGATATAAAAGTATGCGGGGACTCCCTTTCTACAATAGGAGAAAAGTCTTAGTATTATAACAGTTTGATTTATTACTATACTTATGGTGTAACGGTTGTAGTACTTTACTTGATGATACATTTCAGTATCACGAACATTGTAATAAGTGGCAATTAAAGAAGAGTGATAGTAACATTTTATTGTTGCTAGTTTTTTTCTCAGGTGCTTTACTTACTGCATTGATGGCAGTAAATGAAGAAGCGCATTTTTTTAATTCGAAGTCTTACTATGTGTGTGTGTGAACATTTGGAAAGTTTTGTTTAGATGAGGATCGCATAAATAAAACAATTCTAGCGTTTGTTGGGTAAATTTACGAAATTGTTTAAAAGTTTAGATTATATAAATAAACTTAGATTGAAAAACGGAAGAATTTTCTTCGTAGTTTCTGCAAACATAACCATTCCAAATACCAGAGAATTTTCCTAATCACCACAAAGAGCAACGTCCTTGACACTGCGGTTACCAATGCTGTTGTTGCCAGCCGTTTACTACGGCTATGGCACTCAGCTCTCATGAATGACATATCATACACGATGTCTATGCACCAACAACCCAGCTATTTCGGGCTACCGTAGTTTTCATGGTCAGATCCTATCAAATTAACAATTAAACTTGAGAGCCACGTGCAAAGTACAACAGATTTCACATTCCTTCACACTAGTGTCTGTCCAGCGCAGGCGTTCGATGAACGTAGCAGCAGCACGTTACGCCGCCACAACCCCATTCGCGTTTCCTCTGCAGTCGCTTGTACGCAGACGCCACACAATTTCGATATTGTTTCGGTGTTATTATTAACAAAATATTTTTTTTACTTCTACTGTTGGCTTTGTGAAAAAATGATGCAGCGTCCATGCGACTGCAGACTCAACGCCGCTACAACGCGACGTTGTGTCAGCGTACACTGGACAAACGCTAGGGTGTAGGAACCTTAAGCGAGGGAGGGTCTGTACCACTCGAATGAATCTGATTTTCCGCGGGATTCTATGTATCTGAAAACCGCTCAGTAGTATGAACAATTTGGCCGATGAAAGCTTGTCCACAAAACGTAATACAAATACGGAACTGACGTCAAAGCCAAGGTTAGCTGATTAGCTTCGTGCAAATATAATGACAGTTACCAATGATGGTGTCGTACTAACATTAAACATTATGCTGAAGTTGTTGGGTTGAAATTAAATTTTGGGTTAGTCGCCTTTCAAAAGTGTCACACTAACTAAAGCTGGGCCAATTGACCTAGTTCAGATCAGTCAACACTATTGTGCCGATTGTATGCTGCATATGTATTACTAAAAAGTACGTTGTGGTGCAATTTGTCATCAACGAACTAAATTGAAATATTTGGAGAAAGTGACAGTGCCAAACCGTCTCGATTCTTTGACCAACTGAGCTTACTGTTCTTATCTACTCTTTCTTTGTTATCCTGTTCAAACAATATTAAATTGCGTGGATAAGTAAGTCCATCAAAAGGTTTTTACGGGGTTCGCAACGCACGCATGGTACCCTCGGTGTTGCAAAATATCCATAAGCTTGATGGAAAGCGGTAAGATGGCCGCTTGTTACACCCTAAGCAGTATACTTGTTTGTCACATTAGTTTTATAAGAAAGTTATTTATTCGTTTTAAAAAGTAACTGTAAAGTAACTTGTAATTAGTAATTGTTTACAAAATTTAAAATTAGAAAAAATCTGTCATGACGTACAGATATTTTTAGGCTTGTAAACTAGCACCCTTACTTAATTGCCTATTTAAAAACTATGGTAGTAGCATTTAAATGCGTTATCAGTGTTGTATACCGCTAGTTAAATAAATAAGTAGTAAGTTATATGGGCACTAGCAGAAATATTAGGTTCTCCAGCAGTACATTTTAATATAAGTACATAAAAAATGTTACGATTATGTTGTTGTAATGTTATTTGAATATCATCGAGACCTTCGCCACTAAGGTGGTTCTGTCACGACAAAATTATAATAAAATTCTTGTTTATCATGTTAATTCCGTTTTATTTTATTTTTTTATAATAACCAGTAATTATTGTCATAGATGCCAGTACGAGTATGCAAGCTATCATAATGACCATAGTTTTCCAGAGCTAAAAAAAACAGTGTCATCTGAAGTTTCAAACTTGTATAAAAATAAATGGACAAATTATTGCGTAATGCCAGTTAAATTGTCAAACACGGCACGGAAAGTAACGATATAGGAAGGATTCTTCAGAAATGCATTAATACCTAAATACGTTGCATGTGCTGAGCTGGATCTCGAAAAACTGGTCGTTCGGTAGTATGAAGTCTTACTAGGGGTACATACCTTCGTAAGTAAAGGCATACATAGATTTTTCAATGCACTTACCATAATTCCGTAAGTTCTCGTGTTTACACTGTAGTAGGTAAGTACAGTGTAAACACGAGAACTTGATAGATGTCATGCAACTCAAATAAGATGAGTGTTTGTATACAAGTTTATCTACGCACAATAGTTCAATAGCAACCTCATTTAACATTTCAGTACAAATCGTGTATGAGCAAAATATTGTTCGCAAATTGTCATTTGACACATCCTAGACTGCGCCTGATAACGAGTAGCTTTTTTTTAATCGTCGTGCAAGCTTGGTTTGTATTATATTAAGAAGCGCCTTAAAAAGCTTAAAAGAGGTAGGACACGTCAGATTTCGGCCAACTAAAAAAAAAACACATCACTGGTAGTTAGCTAAATAGAACATCATAAAGGCCCTATATATTACAGACACTACTGGCGTTGAGAGTGTTTATAGCATTAATTTGTATACTTTCGATAACTCCTTACTATTAGAAGTACTAATTTATATCAGTACTATTGTTTTCTTCCGTAGTAGAGACTTAGCTGTGCAGATAGGCGATATGCATCAGGTTAACCATCATTGACTTCGCTTCTACGGTAGAGCATAGGCGCATGGCTTAGACGTGTAAGTTGCGAGAAGGGCGGAGTTAGAGTTAACGAGTATTTTAGTTAAGTGACCACGTTGCCAGTAGACCAAAATAGTTTTAAACAAACGACTTTAATTATAATTAATGACACAAATACTCACTAAAGTTATAGCTTTTTTCTAAGTTTTATGAATAACTTTAATTCTCAAATTATACTTGCTAATGAATGCACCAATTTATTGATACAAAAAATAAATATTAGGCACCATATTGGCCAATTTGGTTTTTAATATTTGGCTATTAATTAACACTTGATGTTTATAGTTGTCTAATACATTAGTTGTATAATAAAAAATACATTGCATTCAAATTTAATTCGTTTGGAAGTCAAGAAATCATCACAGGATAGGTACAGTTGTGAAGCGATTACGAATGCGCGCAACCATCGATCTAAACGCCATGAATAATTTAGCGTTTCCGCAATAGAGCCTTGGACTGGCGTTTCTGAACCTACTTTTTTACATGGTTTTTTAATATGACGCTCCTCGCATTATCTTCTTTGTTTATACATTTAAGGCACACGCGACAAATGATTAGGACAGACTGAAACATAATCCTTGGTTACGAAACGAAGGTCAGTTAATGTATGTTCCGTGTTTATTGCAAAAAATACTAAGGGCATTTATGACTAAACAGTGCCTCAGTTGTTTGTTGACTAAGCTACTAATATTGTTGTCTATAAATAAATATATTTTCGTATTAAAAATCTGAAATATAAGCGCGGTTCAATAAATTCAACATTTAACCCAAACATTAGCTTAATAAATTCACGGCCAGTAAATTGCGATTTTCAATAATCAGATTGTTAATGTTAATGAACCTTTTATTTTTATTTTATTTTTCATAAATCTAGTTTTGAAGCCTGTGCATAAATGAATAATAGTAATCAAGGTTGCCATTGATCAGCTACCCTTGAAACTCGATGAAATATTGTTGCCTGTATTCATTTATAACAAAAAACTGATAGTAACGTACATTTTTATTCCTATAAGGTGCGAAGAAGCACACGGCTCTGCCGTTGGTAAATAGTGACCACTAACTTATAAATATTTGCAACTCCAGATGGTGTCACGCACGCAATGAACACCCCGTATAAACCTTTTAATGCGCCTTTTTAGAATCTTAAGCTGCAGTAATTCGGAAATACCGTGCCGTGCCATGGCATTTTTCAGTCAGTCTCTCAGTCAAATTTTCCAAAACCGATGACACCGTACGTACTACAGTATTTTTGTTTTTGGAGTTTGGCTTAAGTCAAGCGTCTTATTGCAAGAATGTCTACTACGTCACTTATTCGAGGACAAAATTACTTTGTCTTGTCAATCATTTTACTTCATGGATGTTAAAACATCCGAGTCACGAAAAGCCCACTATATCATTACGAGTTTCGCGTTTAAAGAGCGAAAGAAACTCGGTCAAATATATTTGAAATGTTAAATATAAATTAAGGTATGGTTTTTTTTGCAGGCCTTATCAACTACATGAAGTTTGATGCAAGCAACAAATATTTGTTCGTGTGTGGGGACCGCGTCGTGAGAGTCCTCCACAATGTTTGCGGTTACCAAACCACTATAGATAGCTGCACAAGACTTCTAAGCTCCAAGCAAACTTCGGCTACTGTGGAACGACTGAAGAAAACCATCCAGGAGTGTAAAGAAACTCTCGCGAAGTTTGGCAAATAGAATTATCGCTTCAATTGGTACGATAAACACTAAAACTTGTCGAATTGCATTTATTGTTCGTATATATTTTGATATATTTTTATTATGACTATACACTTGTTCTATTGTCAATGTTGCCGGATTTAACTTATTAGGAGGGTACAATATTTATGTAATTGGAATTGAATGGATTATGTAAGATAATAAAGTGTATGCATGAATTATTAAAATCTAAAATATATCGTGAAACGTCGAGTGAAAGGTGTGTTTTTTTAAATTTATTGTCCATTTTATTAATAATAGTAGGTTAATCAATTTGATAAAAGTCTGGCTACTCTGCGGTAGGTACCGTCTAAGACAGAAGACGACAAAGGCCTTTAAATCTAGTAAATAAAAATGAGATATAGTATGTTTTAGACTTCGACTTCCATTAGTATTTTCCCCATGAACCTGATGATAATGTTTCTTTAGTGATTCGTTATTAGAGATTCGAGAATTACATTGAAATTAACGCGAGGTGAAGGCGTTTGCACAGTTTTATTCAGAGTCGCTAACCATCATTAAAATGGAAGAGTTTAGTAACTAGCACAAATTTTTGTTCTAAACTAATAAATTCAATACATAACCTCCAACTTGAGCACATATCTTTAAAATCTTCATTCGGTATTTTGTTTATGCAATATGATTTGTATTTACGTATTAGGTCAAATTTGAATCACTATTTTGTAATTTTTTAAATTAAGAACAGCCATTGGGTTTATGGTTTTAATATGATATCTGGCAACTTTGACGATAATAATTATTGTTAAGTATAGAATAATATTATTATTATCACAAAAATTTTTACAACCTATCTCGGTCCAAAATGTTTGAAATGTACTGATAAAACTAACAGTAACCACAAATTGATAATTAGTAAGTTGCATGACTGACTGCCTAATATGTGTTAATGATGTGTATATAATGATCATTTGCATGTCAATTATAACTGCTCTTGACAGACCATAACATAATGGTAATGGAATGACTTACATAACATGAAAATTACTAAAACATAACTTTCTTGAATAATTAGACAGTTACATAACAAAGAGTAGGAACAATTAGTTCCTACTCTTTGACATATTTGACTCTCAGAAAACGTCCTTTTGTTGTTTCTCTGTAGTCTTGTGTAGACTGAGATTTTTTTAAATAAGTAGTTAGGCTCGAGATTTCCTTTTAATATCAAACAGTTTTAAAATTCTTATAGTGTCTTTAAGGTCCTTAATGGGAAGGGATGGGAAGGTAGGCAAATTTCTAAATAGTTATTTCGAGATTGGTTGCAGGAAGCATCCTTGGTTCGAGAACACAATATTAACCTTAGCTCAATTCTATGTGATTTGTCTTTGCCACCGTTGTAATTATAGCTAAGACTTTTTCTGCTCAATTACTATTTTGTGACCTAGTTATTCAACTGGCTTAATATTGTCTTGGTGACTAAAGTTAAAGAGCTTCTATAGACCCATTCCATGACCTGGCAACATTACTCAAATTCATCCCAGCCCTGGTTTTTTGTGTGTATATTTTTCCTAATAGTATGAAACCGTACATCTTTAAACAGAAATTGTAATAGTCTTGAAGTAATGACGATTGTAAAAAAATCAAGCAACACTAGGTACGTGAATACCGTATAAATTGTTACGAATTATAGATCTATTGATCGTTGTCGGTGTGTGACGTGGCCTTCGCACGCGATTCTGTGTTACAATTAAGTCAAGGAATCGAGTGAGGTAATTTTATTTTATTCATGACATACTTTATACTTTATATGCACGTTTGAGTCCAAATGTATACTGTTTCGCAGAAATTCCTAATGTTAGTTTTAGTTATGTATCCACTGATTTCTCAAAAAAATATATATGTTTATAATATAATGTTTTTTTAACAATAAACAATACAAAACGTTTTTAGTGTATAGCTGAAGAATGATCCTCGTATGAGCCGGTTTCTTATTTCTCAAGTACTTTTTCTAAAAGATATTATGTTTCCAGCTACTTACGTTCTTGTACCTGCGCAGTCTGTTGCAGCCGAGCAAATGACTTTTACCCCTAACCGGGTGTAGGGGGTTATCAGCAAATGTATTGAGGTTATAAAACTTTTATTATGTTATAGTATTAATAACGTTAATAAAGCTGATATCCCTCTTGAAAGTATTCAAATAGAATCGACAGCAGTCAACGCATGAGTAAACTGGTAAATTTCATATTGTACTGATGCCAAAATCTCAAAAACTGGTGGTGTGTCACAGTTGTGCGCAGATTCACAACACTTATTGCTATTGTGTACTTGGTGTGTCACGACATTTGGAGCGTGCTAAATAATTAATCATATGGTTTCTGATTAAACATATATGATCCTTCTCAATGTTCTCTCCTTTAACTAATACCTGTATTTATTAGATCTATCAAATAATTTATTTCTACCTTGGAAAAAAATTGTTTTGTCTTTATCGTCGAAATAGGCCGAAGTTGCGCTCTACGAGGTGAAGCAGTGTATGTGTACATCGCATTGTGAAAAATCTAAAAGGACGTTGCTAAATGTGATTTTTACGTACCACCCTACATCAATCCTAACTATACCCAACGGCGGAATTACACATGCCGCCAGTACCCTATTAAAATTTTGCCGACCCTACCGGTCGGTCTACGGTAATGCTGAACCAGACCCTATTCGTCGGGCACGTGAGGTACACATGTTTTAAGCGCGTTTATTGTTTTTAGATGTAAGTTTATTTTACTATAGTTATTGTGTGTCTTAGGTGTCTACGAATAAAACATTTTTCTTTCTTTCTTTCTTCTTTCTTCTTTCTTTCTTTCTTCTTTCTTTCTTTCTTCTTTCTATGTAATTCGATACCCCAGGACAAGACATAAAAAATAATGTAGGCCCCAAGTTTGCCGCCCCCAAACTCTGCCGCCCTAGGCTCCAGCCTACTCAGCCTGCTGGTATATCCGCCACTGACTATACCTAATATTATAAATGCGAAAATGAGTTTGTTTGTTACGTTTTAACGTCCTATAGGTATACAGGTCAGTGGTTCAGATAAAGGACATACCTGGAAAGGTTTCTTTCATCCCAAAAACTGTTCCCAAGTGATAGAAATACTTTAACGAAGTGGCAAAAGCTTAGTAGTCTATTAACTTATTTTTATTAAATAGTGAACTGTGTTATCATCTATTATAGTTTGCCCCTATTTTTAAAGAGTTTTTGATGTGGCGACAACAGTAATTTTTTTTTTAATTGTATACGTGGCCGTATCTATTTATTCATTTCTTTAGTTTTTATTAAGGTTTGTGTTAGGGATGCCCAAAATGGCTATCGTATCGATAAATCGCACCATAATCGTATCGCATTGAATGCGTTTGTATATATACACGATATTATCGCATCCCTTTGTAGCGATATATCGTATCGTACCTTTATCGCATGCTTTAAATCGATATGAGATTAACGATTATATATCAACGCTATGATACAGGTTTTTAATGATTTTACGCTTTATTTTTTCAATTTCAAGAAGTAACAAGTACTTTTTTCACAGTATAGTTGCCAGTAATCAGCGCTTAAATTACAAGCTTTTACCATTGTAAAATGTAAAATTTAATTCGAACTCATCGCCAAAACTTCCATTAATCATATTTGACGGTACATATCTAAATGTAATGTCTTATTCTAACAATTTTGTCCATAGTATCTCTTATTACGAAAAACAATATGTTCAATAGAACTGCTTATCATCCTTTTCTTATTATGTATACTAAATCTTAAAATATTGTCATTCTTTGATACGGTACGTTAATCCGATATTCTTGTAGGAGTACGATATATCGAAGCGTATGCTATGGCCAAAATATCGTAATAAATATTAATAAATCGTGTCGTTTGTATCGATGTGAATCTGGAATAACTCTTGTAATTTGGGTTACCGATCACTACGATTTGTATGAAACAAATACATATGTAAAATCTTGCCCTAGGAACTATGTTGCATTTAGATTTTAAAATATAAAGAAATCTCGAAAATAAATTCAATTTTACTTCGAAGCAACCATTTGTAGCTTTAAATACTTGGTATACCCGCTACGGGTTCGATAACCCCCTGGAATCAATACATTTATGTGACTAACAAACAGTTGGTTTAAGTCTGTGTTTATAATATTACTATTTGCTCGATGTTATAATGTATCCAGGTGATATTTTGCATAATAATAACCTTTAAGTGACAAAGACTTATAATACCTATAACTATTTCGTATATATTTAATTTGCTTACGTCTAGACTACCGTTAATTTTGAACACTGCAAGTGTAACGGCGGAGGTAAGCACAAATGTAATGAATAAGATTTGAAAGATGTCACGTCAAGACAAAATGTTGTCACGATCCAAGAGTTAAGGTACTGGGCCTGAATTATGAATGCAGCCTAGGGCGCAAGGATCAAGGGGGCGTCGAGCTCCTGAATCTGCAAGCGCCACTGATCCAAAGAATAAAATGTTTGAAGCGCTATCATTCTCGCGTATGAAATATTTTGAACATATTTTTAACTAGCAGCGCCCCGCGGTTTGACTCGCGTAAGTCCCGATCCCGTGGGAATATCGGGATAAAAGTAGCTTATATGTTAATCCAGGTCTCCAGCTATCTACATACCAAGTTTCATCGCAATTGGTTCAGTAGTTTTGGCGGGAAAGAGTAACAAATATCCATCCATCCATCCATCCATCTAAACTTTCACATTTATAATATTAGTGGGACGAATAAGACATGTTCTCATTTATATGCTTACTAAGCACATTATAAATGAGAATGAAAAAAAAACATTTCGCTACGTTTCGAAATTGTAAAGTGAAAGACCTATAGTATACCCCATACTGAAAGATTTGCGTAACTCATTAATAAAACAATTTACATGTAAAGTAATTATATTTACTGCTTTTCTAAGTATTCTCCATTACATTTTAAACACTTTTTCATTCGGTTAAACCATTTTTTTAAACATGAAGACCATTGGTCTAACCAATGTCGGCAACCTTTTGAGTCGCAAGAGTCAAAATAACAATTTACAAAATTTCAAAGTTTTTAAAGAGCCAGTTGTTCGTCGTAAAAAGAATTTTGATGACCTCTTTTTTTTTTTGTAGGTCTCATACACAAAATATTTTGGGACACCCCCATACTTGATCAAAATGTTGTTCGCCGTAAAACCTTTTTTTTTAGACGAATCAAAATGTTTAAAATGTTATTAATAAATAATATTGCGTATTGCATATTGCGTAGAGCCACAACTGCACACGGTCTAAGGGCATGTTTTTCAAGTACTGGTTGAAAGCTATCACGGCCTTTTCCGGCCCCGAAAATGTCATACCTCTCATCAAATCTTTAACTTTTGGGAAAATGAAGAAATCGCATGGTGCCAGGTCTGGACTATGTGCGGGATGGATCACTAGCTCTACCTTTTCAGAAGCCAAAAATAGCTTTGTCTTGTTCGCGCGGTGTGCGCCGAAGCATTGTCATGGTGCAATAGCATGCGACTTCTTGGTTGTTTTTCACTAAATTTTTCAAAGACTATGGACAAACAAATGGTTGTGTACCACTCAGCATTAACTGTCTTTTGTTCTTCAAGTGGGATCGTGCAGACAGGACCCGTCCGGGAGAAAAAAACGCAATAATTTTTTTGCCTACATTTCTCGCCTGCCTCAATTTTGTTGGTTTCCTGTCAACTTTGAATACCCATACAGAAGACTGTTGCTTTCTGTCCGGCATGTAACAATATATCCATGTTTCATCTCCTGTCACAATTTCATACACAGCATTTGAACGTCCGTGACCGTACTTTAACAAAACTTTTTTAAACCAATGAACACGAGTCCGTTTTTGTTCTGGGGTGAGTTCATCAGGAAACTTATAAATGTTGATTCAAGATTTTTTTTGAATTTGGCTCATACCAATTCCCAAATGTCCTCGAATCTCCTTATAGGTGATACGCCGGTTTTCTGCAATTAGTTGCCTGACCTTTAGACCTTCACAAATTTCATCATGGAGAGAAACACGGCCACGTTCAAATTCTACGTACTAACGCCTTACGGTGCTCAAATGATGTGCTTCCCTCCCAAAAACATTTTTAAGACGCGCAGTGCAGTCTTGCGGAGTCAGTGAACTTTTAAAATCATAAAAAATCATCGCCCTAATCTCGCATCTTTTCGCATTAATTCCATTTTTGCTACGGACGACGAACTTCAACTTGTGAAAAAAAAAAACAATTTACGCGCGATTTCCCGCCAATTTAACAAAATACAACATTTGAAATTCAAACATTTATGAGCGGTCAGGAGCGCAGAACTTTCAGTGTGCCCTATGTATAAGCCAGTAAGCCTATGTAACTTTTACTTTTTAAAACAAAACAAAAAATTAAAATCGGCGTAAGGTCGTACTCGTTGAGACGGTCCGTTTGCGTGACAAAGTATTGTTGTCGTGATAGTTTTTGACAGCGCTTGTCCAACATAATTTGCAATTCTTCATAGTACACCTCTGCAGTAATCGCACCTCTGAGCACGATAACAGTAAGTTTTAATTACTTACACTAATATAATAATTATGTTGAAGGCTGCTGCTGCTAGTTTCCACTTTTTATTTTTGTTTCCGGCTACGGGGCTCGTTCTTGAGATCAGAATTTTTTGAACGGAAGCGATCAATCCAAAAACGCTGTGCTGTACCGGTACACGTGGTTGGTGCCACGAACTCGTATTCCAAAAAATAAATAGCAGTTTCGCAATATATGTATGTATATGATACATTATAAAATTAATTTGGACTTGTCATTTATTTATTTACCAACAGTTGTTACATTGGAGTGCGATAAATTAACATACAATGTTTTTCTTTTGTTTTGTGCTACTGCACAACCAATTAAAGGTAAACACAACATGCAAAGATTATTCTTTAGCAAGAAACATAATTAAATATATACCTATATACATGTATTTAAACTTAGCAAATAGTTAACATGTGTGTGATTAAGTAGAAGTGGAGAAAATCATCAAGCATGATCTTATTTTTCGTTTTTAATCGTCACCTGGAAAAATGTTGTTTAGCTGTCTGCATGAATTTCTTTGAAGTCACTTCACTCGTTAAGAAGTTTGCAAAGACGTGGTGATGCGTGAAGCCTAGAGGTCTCTATCTCTTTTCTGGGCTACATCGAATCAGGGCCGGTCTCGGCAGCGCCATCCGTTTTCAGGCACTCATTGTCCGGCGGTCGTTATGCATCTGGCTAATGTGTCCCGTCCAATCTTATTTGAGACTTCATCCCTACATCATTATTCCCGTTTCGGATTGCAGCGTGGTGTTTAGGACTCTATCTGTTCTTTTTATACCCTGCTACAATATGCTGTGCTCCATCGCTCTTTGGCAAAGTCCAAGAGGGGACTTTTGCGGCTCGGCAAGCGACCAAGTCTGACTACCACCGTAGGTTAGGATGGCCAGCATTGTACAATAATGATAATATTGATGAGCTTTTGCTTTAAGGAAATCGGGAAATCACCCTTCATTTGCGTCTTCAGCTCGTGGTTGATAAATAATGACAGTGTTTTAATTTACAGAAAATAATCTTTGTTGTTCAAATATAAACTAATATTATTTATCAAAGAAGCCGTAAGTTTGTATCTTCAAGGTAAACTATACATGAAATTTTACTTTGACTACCTTAAACGAATTATTACGAAAGTGCGTCATGGGTTCATGGTTCCATTTTGATGGGGATTTATTCTTGATTCAAACTTCACGCTTACTACCGGTTGGCGCCTCTTAGGCCTCGGTCACGAAGTCAGCGGGAGCGGGGCGGCAGCGGCGGCGGCGCGGGGAGCGGCGCGTTTCAATGCATACATTTATATGGAACTGGCCTCGAAGGCAGCGGCGCGGGGAGCGGGCGGCAAGCGGCGTACGAGAGCGTTCCCGCAGACTTCGTGTCCGAGGCCTTAAGGTGGCGAGGACGATACATTACATTGGGAGCGTCTAAAAACAGACATCTTATTACCTTCGCGGAATAGTCGAGTGTTACAATTTGTGGTATTCTTGGAACTGAGATTTCTAACACGCTACTAATATAGTAGGGCTCTAAATGTAAATCGGAGTCTTTCGCTTGTTGTTTATGTGTACAACAAAAATGTTTTACGAGTTTGGTGTGTCGATCGCTGCCGCTGTAATCTGTTCTACTGCGTTCCCACTTCTAGGAGAAAAAAATATTTAGTACTACGGTATAAAATATAAAAGTAAAAAAATATGTACACACAAAAGAGTTTTGAAATATGTTGCTTACTGCATTAGTCAAGGTTCTAACAAAATATATTATGTATTCGAGTCCGACATACCATCCTCGGTGAGGTGATGACCCGTGGGGGCTTCCAGACGGTAAAAAAAGACGATATTTTTCATGAAAAACTTTCATCATAGTAGCCATATCTTATATTCTTGAGAGGCTCTTGCTGGGATTTTTCCGTCTTTGATCAACATAAAACCCTTTCGGTGCGATAACTTTTTATACGTTTACAATCAATTTTAATGAAAAATATAGGGTCTCTAAGTCTAAAGTGACACAACATAATATATGTATATTGACTGGCCTGTTGGTCTAGTGGTTAGTGACCCTGACTGCTAAGCCAGAGGTCGTGGGTTCGATAATTTGTTGTCTGGGTGTAATTTATCTATATGTATGTATTTAGAAATATATAAGTATGTTTATCAGCAGTCTGGGTACTATAGTACAGGCTCTGCCTAGTTTGGGATCAGACGGCCGTGTGTGAGATGTATGAAGTTATTATTATTACTATTATATATATTATTTTATTATGGACTATCCCGCGCGAAGAAACAACGCAGGAATTCTACTTTCATATTTATTATGTTGTGTCACTTTAGACTTAGAGAAATTAATTACATCGACCTTTTCGGATAAAATGTAAAGTTTGACCAGAAAAAATAAAGACCTAGTCTAGGGGCGCCTCAATTTATTGTTTTTTTGTTGCAACACTAAGTATAGTTATACCCATGTGAATTGGCAAACGTAAAGAATCTATATTTCCATTTCCAGGTCTTTTTGAAGTGAAAACGTTTTTAGGCACGTTTGTGTACTTTGCTATGGGGAAAAAGCACTAAACTCGTGACCATCACGCTAATCCCACTTAAACATCCATCCATCCAAACTTTCACATTTATAATAATGTGAAAGTTTGGATGGATGGATGTTTGTTACTCTTTCACGCAAAGACACTGGAATAATAATATAATAGGGTTACGGCGAGTATATTAAGATCAGGCGGGGTATATTTATTCAGGGTGACAGTTTGAGTCCCTTGTGGTTTTGCTTAGCTTTGAATCCTCTCAGCACTTTACTGGAGAGTTCAGGGCTAGGCTATCGTTTGCGGAAAGAAGGTCAGGTTATATCCCATCCCCTTTTCATGGATGATTTGAAACTGTTTGCCTGCAACAATTTCCAATTGATAAAATTACTTGAGGTAACTGAAATCTTTCGTAAATGTATCAGGATGGAATTTGGTGTGGATAAATGTGCAGTCATGCATGTAAAAAGAGGCAGGATTGTGGAATCTGAGGGGATGGAACTCTCAGATTCTACACACCTTAGATGTCTTTCCGCCAACGAAACTTACAAGTATCTAGGTATGACACAGGCGTTAGGTGTAAATGAATTGACTATGAAGCAATCGTTACAGGAACGTTTCTTTGGCCGCCTGAAAAAAGTATTGAAAAGTCTTTTGTCAGGTGGTAGTAAGGTGCGGGCCTATAATGATTGGGTCATACCAGTCCTAACCTACTCCTTTGGCATACTTAGATGGACTCAGACTGAACTAGATGCCCTGGATAGAAGAGTCCGTACACTGCTTACCGCGTACCGAATGCACCATCCATGTTCGTCGGTCATGAGGTTGTATATCCCGCGGAAATGTGGGGGTCGTGGTTTTTTAAATGCCAAGACCCTCCATAACCGCGAGGTATGCAACCTTAGAGATTACTTCCTCTCCGTTGACCTGGATGTGTATAGGGATGTGGTAGCAGTTGATAACGGACTCACTCCGCTTGCTCTAGGAAAAGAGAACTGGCGCAAACCAGCAGTACTTACTATTACAGACCGCAAGGAGATATGGAAGAGCAAGGCGTTGCATGGACGTTTTTATCGGGCCTTAAATGGGCCCGATATAGATTTATTGGCATCAGTATCCTGGCTACGGTTCGGTGACCTCTTCGGAGAAACTGAAGGTTTTGTCTGTGCAATTACAGATGAAGTTGTTATGACGAATAACTATCGGAGATATATCCTGAAGGACGGCACAATTGACATTTGTCGGGCGTGTCATCGTCCAGGAGAAACCCTCAGGCATATAATTTCTGGTTGTTCTCGTCTTGCCAACAGCGAGTACTTGCATAGACATAACCAAGTGGCCAGGATAGTCTATCAGCAACTTGCTCTTAAATATAATCTTGTGGCTGTCGAGTTACCGTACTACAGGTATGTGCCCGACCCAGTTCTCGAAAATGGTCGTGCAACATTGTACTGGGATCGATCTATTATCACTGACAGGACTATTGTTGCCAATAAGCCTGATATAGTGGTGATAGACCGATTAGAGCGCCGAGCAATGATTATTGACATCACCATTCCCCATGACGACAATCTCTTAAAAGCCGAAAAAGATAAAGAAATAAAATATTTGGACCTAGCCCACGAGATTGTTGACATGTGGGATGTGGATTCAGCAATCATTGTGCCGATAGTCATTTCGGCCCATGGGTTATTGCTAAGAGCCTCGACCAACACCTTCAGAGGCTCACGTTAGGCAGCTGGATTAAGAGCCTGATGCAGAAGGCAGTCCTCCTTGATACGGCACGCATAGTGAGGAGGTTTCTATCTCTGGAACCCTAACCACCGGTAGCTTGGTCCCCGTACCCGATACCGGTGGGACACTATTTTTTATATTTTTAAATATATTTTGTTTTTTTTTATAGTAAATGTATTTAAAAATGTAATTTATATGTATATTTAAGTGAATAAAGGGAATAATAATAAAATAATACTACAGGTATGTGCCCGACCCAGTTCTCGAAAATGGCCGTGCAACATTGTACTGGGATCGATCTATCATCACTGACAGGACTATTGTTGCCAATAAGCCTGATATAGTGGTTATAGACCGATTAGAGCGCCGAGCAATGATTATTGACATCACCATTCCCCATGACGACAATCTCTTAAAAGCAGAAAAAGATAAACAAATAAAATATTTGGATTTATCCCACGAGATTGTCGACATGTGGGATGTGGATTCAGCAATCATTGTACCGATAGTCATTTCGGCCCATGGGTTAATTGCCAAGAGCCTCGACCAACACCTTCAGAGGCTCACGTTAGGCAGCTGGATTAAGAGCCTAATGCAGAAGGCAGTCCTTCTCGACACGGTACGCATAGTGAGGAGGTTTCTGTCTCTGGAACCCTAACCACCGGTAGCTTGGTCCCTGTACCCGATACCGGTGGGACACTATTTTTTATATTTTTAAATATATTTGTATTTCTTTTTATTGTAAATGTATTAAAAAAATTTAATTTATATGTATATTAAATAAATAAAGAGAATAATAATAATCAAGTTTTTATTGATAATTTTCAAATATTGCAGTACATGGGTATAACGTTTATACAAGGTAAAATTACTGATTTGCTACAATTATAGTGGGTGCAGTTCTGATCTCCTAACCAGGTTACTATATAACCTGTATAAAGGAGTGACAGTTCCGATCCCCCAATGAATTTACAAGCATATGTAATATTACTATTTATGTCTTTACATTTGTATTTCACTGCTACTAAAATATGTTATAACAAAAAGTAAAAAAAAAAATAAAGAATTATAAAACTAAGTGACAACGATTTTGAAAAAAGGGATAGGATGAGGAACTGTTTTATGTATGTGTGTGTAATGTATGTGTGAGTGTGTGTGTGCGCATGTGTGTGTGTGCGCATGTGTGTGAGTGCGTGTGTTGTGTGGTGTATGTATGTGTATGTGTGCGTGTGTGTGTGTGTGTGTGTGCGCGTATATATGTGTGTGGTTGTTGTGTTACAATATAATATGTTGAGAATGCTAAGCACCTAACGATAATTAAATAAGCATTTGTTCTGTTTCTTCGTATGATTGGTGTAGAAGAAATGAGTAAATCATTTTCTTACAGTTGTAGTATGTTAAGCCGTATACTGGACAATGTTTATTTATTTTATTGTATAGAGAAGGGCCGAGACAATAAAAGAATCTTTTAATGAATGACGAACGTGCATGTGGGAGAGTACAGATTCTGTCTTTTCTACGTTTATGAATTGTCGTATATGGCGTCTTCTGGTGTTGTAGAAGGACTACTTGTATGATGAAATGTTGTCTTACATTTAGAACATTCCACTTACAATACAATTCATTAGTAGGGAATATGATAGGGCGAAAGGTAGCAACTTTTAATACTGCTCTATGTGCTATCTCTAACGGTTTTATAATCGTTTTAGCAGCACCACCCCAACATGAAATGCAATATGTGATAATAGATTGGCATAAGGCAAAATAGACATTCCGTATAACGGTATAATTAGCAACTTTTCGAAGTGTTTTAAATATGAATATCAGTTTCCGGACTCTGCCCGTGAGAACGTTTATATGGGACTTAAAGTTTAGAGTCTTATCCAACGTGACACCCAGATATTTTATGTGGTCTACAGGGGTTAAGGATGTACAGTTTCAAGAAATTCGGGGTTCAGTGTGACACGAGTGAGCTATTAAAGTTATTGGGACGCGTGGTTGACAGGCTGCACTGATTGAATATGTAAGGAAGTTGTTTTTGGAAGTATTGAGTGTAAGGGTGTGGTCATTGAGCTAATTCAGTGCTGTGTTGAATGCTAGTTGGGCCCTTTTTTCTAACTGGGACCAAGTTTCAGCTACAACGGTTATCGCAGTGTCATCCGCGAACGATATTATGTTTGCATTCTGGATATTGAGATCGCATAGCTCATTTATGAAAATTAGAAGAAGGGTTGGCCCTAGAATACTTCCCTGGGGCACACCGTAATAAATAGGAAGTTCATTACTATTATTATTATTTATCCTAACAAATTGCGATCGATTTGTTAGGTAGCTTTTGAATAGGTCCAATTGATCACCTCTGACACCCACTCCTTCAAGCTTTAATAAGAGAGTAGAGACAGGTACCGTGTCGAACGCTTTTGCAAGGTCTAAAAATATGGTGAGGACAGGAATAACGCATAGGCTACTTTTTATCCCGATATTCCCCGTCGGCAGTCCCATGACTTCCTATTTTTTTTTTTCATACTACAAACTACAATATAGTCCATATGGAGTCAAATTATCTCTATAGGTACTAAAGTTGAAAGTTACGTTCCGGACGTACAGGAGGAGGCACCTTGGTCAACATGATGTTGGTTGGTGAAGACGCGTTGAAGACAGTCCAGAGAAGGTTAAATTATCAGTACGAAAGGTTTAACTTAATAGTTATACAGTAACATTTACAAATAATTAACTTATCAAATAGTTTTTTACAGACCACTAGCTGCACCCCGCGGTTTTACCCGCGAAGTCCCGATGTCGTGGGAGTATCGGGATAAAAATATGCCTATGTGTTAATCCAGGTCTCCTGCTATCTACATACCAAGTATCATCGCCATCGGTTCAGTTGTTTTTGCGTGAAAGATCAACAAACGTCCATACATCCTCACAAACTTTCACGTTTATAATATTAATAGGATTTACATTGGTTAAAACATTGGCGATTATTTCTTTCCAGTACACGATGATTCCATATGAACCCTAGGTATTATGGTCGAAAAGTAACATAGACAAATATAGGTTTAATTCGTTTACTTAATTCTTTTCTATTTTGGCAGGAGTACAACAAGATGAAAACAAGGTTTAATATTTTAAATGTAACTTTATTGTGTTTTGCACAAAAGTGATGTTATCGACATTACACTGAGATACTCTGTGATTAAATTTAAGTACAGTTTCACAGCTTCTGATAAATAAATACAGTATAGCTTTTAGGCGTACATACAATCAATAATGAGCTTCTTATCAATTCCATCAATTTTGTCATAAAATAGTCGATCTAATGCCAAAATACATTTATTTAATCTCTTAGAAACAATAGAACACATCTTCATTCTAAGTGGTTGATTTAAATAATTTACATCTAATGCAAAAGATAGACTTCCTATTTAATTAATTATTATTTTGTACCAATATGCTGTTGAACTGTTAAGTTAATATTACCTACAACGATACTGTACTGGTTACGAATAGTTTTAGAAAGGCTTACTCTTAGCACATGTAAATAGTGATACCCCTCAAATAACATAACTTATTTGTTCGGCAACTGAACTTATCTGTTGAACAATAGAATTCTCTAATGACTGTATGTATACAAACAAGCAACATACAGTTCGTAATAGTAGTTGTTGAATGAGCACAAAATGTTGTTTCGTAGCCCTGTGAGAGGTTAAATGCATTTCCTAGAATAGAGGTAGTGTTATCTAATAGTGACGTCATTGTAAGATCAGTTTTGTGAGACAAAGATAGAAAATAATTCGGATAATATTTTTGTCTGACGCTGAATTGTTCAGGACAAGCACACAACATATTACGACTTACAAATAATATGCGTACCTAAAGTACTGTAAACTACTAATGAGATAAATTTTATAAAGCTGGTAACCGTTATATCAGTTGTCTAAACAGTTTGTGGAGAACAATGTGTAGATGTGAATATAGCAATTAGGTAAATGCAATAAAACAAATCAATCCATACAAAGTTGTGCATTGAGATGCAGTTTCAAAGATCGTGATAGTTATATATACATGAATGAGGACATAATTCGTATAAATTTTTGAACAAATAAATCTTACATAATATATTATAGTCTGAGAAAAAGTATCGTCAGAATATTTTCGAGGGAGATATAATCAACATGATAATTAACACAAAATATCGGATACGGGCGGTGTACGGGCTTCTGAATACTATATAAGCGTTCTAAATTATACATAAGTATAACAACAAAATAATAGTACACCGCCGTACCACATAACGCGTGTATATATTTGCAGATTCATTGTATTTGCCGTCACTAAGTCCTTTCATCGCCGTGTATTTCTAAATTATACTAATAACAAGGACATGTTTTCACGCACTACGCACATTCTAACTATGGTTAGTAGCTAGTGACAAAAACTGACGGTTTTCAGTGTGGTATGTTGCATAATAATTTCATTTCAAAACTAGATTATATTCTACGGCGCTGTATATTTCAAAAATACTCATCCATAAAATCAGACTAGATCTAATCCTACTGTCAAATATCATTTTATATCGGCTTGATCAATCACTTGAAAACTTAACCTATTTACATAATTAACAATAAAAAGCCTCACATTTACTAATAACATTTCACGACATCATCGAAAACATAAATAGATTAGGTACTATATGCTCATATTATATAATAAAAGAATATTAATCAAAATAATGATATACAAATATCATTGTTTTTTAATATAAATTTTTCTCGTTTTTTTTCATTTTTAAATAATTTAATTGTAAATTAAATAGCCGTTCGTGTTAAGATGTTTCTCAGTTGTTAAGATGTCAAAACAGATTGTGATCTGTTTTTGATTATACAGTTGTCGACGAAACATTATTTCCGTTATAATGTGAGGCCTTAATTAGTTTTCATAAGAAAAATATTATATTTAACGAGATTCTATAGTTGTAACAGGCGTCAATAAACACACTTATTATACAATAGGGAAATATGTATGCGCTTCATTACCAACAATAAAGTTAAACCGGTTTTCATAATATTTAAATGTACGGAGTAATAACACCTTGGCGTGGCCAGTTGTTAGTTCAAAGTTATGCAACAAAAGACATGGCTTGAGAATTAAATAAACTTATGTTAATATGAATATATTATTCAATCGTAAACTCCAGCTGTTGGCAAATGTGTAAGTTTCCGTTCATTTTCAATATATACAAGTGCCGTACATACTTCCCGTCAGAATACCAAATAAATACATGTTGTTATAAAAATTGTTTCATCCAAGTTATATGTTAACGATTGTATGTGCACTTTAAACAAATAACAAATATTACAATAGATTATAGTAAAATATTATGAAGTCATACCAATAGACAGTAGGTAATGAAGACATTCTCATCAAATAGAATAAATTATTATGACTTTGGTACATGTTTTAACTACTTACTTGAATTTGTAACTAGTAACAGAAGTGTTAACCATATGATATGATATCACGTGAATTAATTGAGCAATCAAATTATGATAGTTTAAAAACAATTACTTTAAATTATTTTGTTCGTGGGATTTTGATAAATAGATATTCAATTACACAACATCTTTTTTTTTAAATTGTATTCATTTAATCAAAAATATGGCAACGGGTTTCCGTATTTTTTATAGAAATAATATTCAGTTAGTAGACGTAATGTTTTATTATTATATTATACGTAAAGTCAGATTTACACGAAAAGGACTCCTTGCTTGATTTTCTTGATATTGATATGAAAGTACAAGGTATTACTACGTATTACTTTCAGATGATATTTTCGTGTAAACTTGCCTTTTGTTTCCAAGAGTAACTAATAAGTATATGATTCTACTTAATTTGAAACATACTAAATAGTTATCAGGCTATTAAGAAAACTGTTGCATCTATTAAAGTACATCGCAGTAATTAGTAAAAGCAGTGTGACAAACTAGAAATTATGATTCGACGACTTAAGATGATAAGGAAAATAATATTGCTATTTGATAACTCTTTTGTACACATAACGCCTATTTTTGGTTTTATGAAAATTACCGAAGTGAACAACTAACGCGTTGTACTACTGTATTGAAAATAAGGCTATTGGATATGTGTCAAGCGAAAGCTGTGTCGATACCTTTAAAATTGGTTTTACATTTTTTTCTTTATAAGGTTCATTTCACATTGATCGTTATTATGTTATCCCGATACAAAAACGTTAGACCTGCACCAAGGAACCTTATCTAATGTAAACTAGCCTTCAGTTTGTTAGTTGTTATAATATACGTACGACGGTTAACAGTTACATAAATATTGTCGTTATCACTATTACTAAGTGAGATTTTGATGTGCCATTTCCACAATAATCAGTATTATCAAACACTAATATTATAATTTGTTTTAAAAATAAATGCGCTTGTCTTACGACTAATTAAAGCGAAAAATTAGAATCGGCAACAACAATTTTAATTGCATTCAAACATAAGTGAATCGCTGATATACACCGAACGCGTGGAAATTTTAATAAACAAAGAGTGCAGAATATTTACAAAATCATTTTTTGCGATGACGCCCGATCGGCAAAAAGTAAGCAAAATAAAATACATAATAAAAATCAGTCATAATATTGTCAAATTCCGTTTAAACGTCGAATAAAATCGACAAAGTAAAAAACTTATTTTCAAAATAACTTAGAAAGTCAACATAATACGAAATAAATACTGTAAGTACTAAAATATAGTATTGAATAACGCAGTGGCGACTAAAGACTTTGGTGCAAGTTCTCCCCTCGCAGTCCGTGAATATGGCCAACAGTTCGATTCTCCGTTATAGTATTGGACTAGCATGAAATTCGTTTCCGATGCACCTTCCGATGCATCCGCTCCTCTTTCTACATAAATGTTACCTGGAACACGTTTTAACTTACTTTGTAAATAAAATAACGATTCAAAGATCTAGTAGATAGTGAATTAGTAGAGCACTCAGGTACAATTAATAATACATTATGGTACCTACATGTAATGAGGCCAGTTAGAACAGTAGTCAGTTATTGTGCAAGTTATCACAGTTTTTTCTTTTTTAAAACACTTTGTTGGTTTTTCGTCATATTTTAACCACGCTGCCTATTAATATTTTATATTTCAACCTTATGGCTCCTGTGTCAGCTTTGTGCTGCCAATAATTTTTTTATTAATAAAAAATATAGAACAATCGGGTTTGTTTGTTCAATATTAGAATTTATGGTTCGATTTCTAAACATATATTGGATGTTGTTTTATTCAGTGCAGTCCATAAAATCGGAAAACATGTCTCAGACATAATTATCTATTGCTGTAGTCGACTTAATTATATATTGCTTTAGTTAAAGTAATAAACGAGTAAAACGAACCTGTAAATCTGCTCTTCAGCATTTCACCAATATGTATGCAGACGCAAACAATCAGCAGCCAGATCGGCCAAGAGAACCCTTTTTTTGGGCAGCAGGGTAATGCCGGCGACCCTTCGCGGCCTCTTGTCGGCGAGTTCCGCGGCGGCGAGCAGCTGCCCCGCGGCCGGGCCGGCGGCCTGCAGCACGAGCAACGCGGCGCGGCCGCGCACTGAGCGCGCGCACACCACGCGCGCGACTCCCTCCTCTTCCTCCAGGGCCACGCCGCCGTAGCCGCCGCGACCTGCCGATATATCACAAAATTTTTAGCCTTTTTACAAAAAAAAAGAACGTAGGTAATCATTTTATCGTTCACTTATGAAAGGGCAAAAGACTTGTTCAAACATAAAAAGATATTAAATGAGCTTATATTTATCGCAGTAAGATGTCATAGCTGTGATATAATTATATACCGTAGGATATTATAGTAGAGTTATAACAAAAGTTACACACATGAAAGCGGTTCAGAACTATCTTAGTAGGAACAATCTAGTAATATTTTTTTTTATGGTATAGAAGGCAAACGAGCAGACGGGTCACCTGATGGTAAATGACTACCGCCGCCCATGGGCACCTGTAACTCAAGAGTCACGAGTGCGTTGCGGCCCTTTAAGGTGGGAGTAGGGGAAGAGAAGAGGGGAGAGGGGGATTAGAGGGGGGAGAGGGGAAGGACGAGAATAGGGGAGAGGGAAGGGTCACGGCCTCCGGTAACCTCACTCACGCGGCGAAAAGCAATGCAAGCATTGTTTCACTGCCGGTTTTCTGTGAGGCCGTGGTATCAAGCGGAGTCGAGCCGGCCCATACGTGCCGAAGCATGGCTCTCCCACGTAAGTAATATAATTATCTTATCAGTAATCCAGTGAAATGATTAAAAAATTGATTGTTATTGATATTGATTTATTGATAACTACTACTTATTAGGATGGCATATTATATTGGTGCACGTTAAAAACGTAATACTATCGAGTGCCACTATTTGAGACGATTTTTGTTGGGGAACTTGTATCAATGGTATATTTGATCGAAGACAAACGGGTAAAAATAATTTGCAATGTACTAATGTGCAAAAAGTTTTAATAAATAAATAAATAAAAAATATAAGCTTTTTTTAATATTTTTATAAATAAATTGAAAAATATTTTGAAAAATTATGTACTTAAATCTGCAAAACAAACGTTAACGACAGTCTACCTCCCATTCATCAATAAATCATAATAATTTAACATACCTCACACACGGCCGTCTGATTCCAAACTAAGCAGAGCCTGTACTATAGTAATCAGTGTTGATAAACATATATATTTCTAAATACATACATATTATAGATAAATTACACCCAGACAAAGAACAAATTATCGTGCTCATCACACAATTATTTGTCCTGGATGGGAATTTAACCCACGTCCTCTGGCTTAGCACTAACCACTAGACCAACAGGTCAGTCAAAGATAAATTAATTATACTGATCATCACTCACCTTTAGGCACAGGTGCGAACACATTCTTGAGATTCCCCTCCACATCGTATACTCTAACTGCCACGTCGGCTATAATGAGCAACTCATCTGATAGCGCCAGGCCGCCGACCAAATTCAACTCGCCATTGCCCACCTGTTATCGAATTTATTAAAATAAAATAAACATTTCAATTCAAATAAGTCCACCGATTTTACTTATTTTAATTTAGAAAAATAGCGAGGGAAGTCAGGCATAGTGTGGCCGCGTTACTCGTCATGCCGCTCGTCTTGCCGGAGCGTAAACGAGCGCGAGTTACCGGCCACACACTCGAGATGGAACTCAGTTCATATCCGCCACTGTTCCTGCGAACGCCCCAGGAGATTTCTGTGCTTCTGGAAGGAGCTAGACTGGCTCAACTAGTCAGCTTATCCGAACGCTAAATGGACCGCCTATGAGTCTTAATGCGGAAAACCCTATACAAGGCCCTATACCAATATGTAATAATTGGAATTCAAAAACAAAAAGTATAATGTACAAGCTGCCATAACGGTGTCGTCCATTGCCATCAGACCTTCACAATCCAAGTACTAGGCGATATCGAAGTTCTGTAGTTAGACCAGGTTGTCGGACTTTTTAGGGCTCTAACTACCCGTAACGAATGCCACAGATGTTCGTATGGCACCCGGGACCGACGGTTCAACGTGCTCTCCGAGGCACGGAGGGGTCTCAATGTGTTAAGGTAGGTCACCCATCCTAGACTGACTTGGTTAGTATTACTTAACTTAGTAATGTGCTAACCTACTCGGTCACCACAAAGCCACGAGCCCCCCCGAGCATTAAAACAGTTTTACTAAGATACAAAAATATAACGTTACTCATCTATACTTTGCTCAGTGACATGTTGGCGAAAGGAGAAAATACACCTTTACCTCTTGGCGTGGCGCCACTAAAGTGACGTAGGATCGCGTACCTCTCGTTCGATGTTCCCGTGGCGGTCGAGCAGGAACACAGCGCGGGCGCCGTTGTCGGCGACGGCGAGGCGGCGCGAGCCCCGCGCGGCCGCCACGCACACCGGCTCCACGAGGCGCGGCGGCCGCAACGTGCGGAGCGTCGCACCCTCTAACGTCACCTATGAGTACACACCGAGAACTGGTTTACAGATTTGTTGTATAGAGCGTAATCATTAAGTGTGGATAGACGATTATTCCGTAAATATTTATGTACGCTATATCACAAAGTTTTAATTTTTTCGTATGAAAAGTACCACGCACCACGAAACGATAATCGACTCTTGCTTCCCTTAGACTAAATTGGCCTCCATCTCTTTGGAGAGTCATGTTAATACAGAGTTATGATATCCAGTTGACAAGCTAACGTTTCAACAGTGTCTTCAATGAATTTCGGTGGAACATAACTCTGTGTCACGATTTTTCACTGGCTCGCCTCGCTGTTAATGTTTTTGTTAATTGTCTTGACAGCTGTTTGCAAGAATATTATTTGGAAACAACTGTGATACTAAACAACAGGGTGTCTTCTGGACGAAGAGGAAAAATATTGACGGGAAGTGGGTCGCTATGCTATTTACATCTGCCGCAAATTAGGTTGCACACCTACAAGGAAGTACTGAATATCTTACTTTTAAATAAAAATCCAAGAGTTTTGGATTTTTAGCTAGAGCTTGGAGCAATCTATTTTATGTTGCTCAGACGCATTACCCTAATGATTTTTCTATTCAATAGTAAAAATATAAATATAGTTTATAAATATTTTGTAATATTAAAAATAACCCACCTCTGTGAGTGTTCGAGTTCGCCAATTAACAGCAATAATACCGTCTGCAGTGACCGCAATTCCTGTACAACTCCGGCCCGCTAATCCTGTAACATTATTAGGTATCTATATCAGATCACGTTTCGATTCATTAATGATATGAGATGGCTAAGTTTAAAATCATTTCAATCAATAGCTACTGTTCCTATAAATGTATAAGATTTAAAATTGTCTGAGTGTCAACACTATATTTTAAGATTATAAGAAGATATTTAAGATAAGATATTTTTACCTAGAGGTCGTATTTAATACGTTTCCAATTACTGACTGCAAGGGAGCTTTTACTCCACTTCTCACGAATCTGCTTACTATGATGGCAACGCATGTCACACTGGACGCGCATGTTTAGCGCTATAGACTGTACCGATAGTTAGTTGTCATCGTACGTATAAAGTTTGTAACCACAAGCAGGCCAGGTCCACTCCACAGTGTAGGTATAACCTTACAAGTAAACGGTGGGGTCGACTAAACGTGCCAAAATTCAGTGGGCTGCCGCTCTCCAGCCGGACCGCACGTTAGTTCAATGCCCACTCACCCGCTGCGTCGCGCCATCCGTTCGTATCTAGACTATCAAATTATCAGTACCTAGCATAGGTTTATTTGTTCACAAAAATAAACTACCAGGCACTTAACTTATTGGTAATTAAATATTCAGATTAATTAATGCTTTAAAGATAAACAACCAACGTGGCGGCGTCGTCAGAACAGATAAGAGTTACGCAATAGAAAGAGAGGTAACTTCTAGGTGAATATAACTGTGGGTAATTAGCGCTGTGCGACTTAAATTGCGACTTTATTGGGTCGGAACAAGAGTCGCTATTTATTTAAATGATTTGGCGAAGTGAGACTTCTGTACTTGTACTATTATGTATTCTGTGCAATTAGCTGAAGAAAACCAGCCCTGACAGAATATAGTTTACTTACTTATGACAGTGATGCTTCTGTTTCTAAGCCAATAAATTTAAGTTAGGGAAAATAATGATAATATATACCTTCATTGACAATATCCGTCTTAAAAGCGAACGTCTCATCGTCCAACACCTTTACTCGCGAGTTGCCTGCATCGAGAACGTATATTTCTCGCCGCTTTGGACATCTGAAATCATCACATATACAGTTACAGTCTTCGATCATATATTCCATTGATGTTCCTCGCTAGTGCGACAAGCTGGCTGAGCTGCTCCTTGCCGGTACCCCGTGAGCCCCACACTACAGTACGCACCTCGCTAGTGCGACAGGCTGGCTGAGCTGCTCCTTGCCGGTACCCCGTGAGCCCCACACTACAGTACGCACCTCGCTAGTGCGACAGGCTGGCTGAGCTGCTCCTTGCCAGTGCCCCGTGAGCCCCACACGGCGAGCGGCGCGGCGCTGGGGGCGATTTGCGCGCGTAGCGGTGAATCCCGCACGCCGCGAGCGAACACCAGCACGCGCACACACAGAGCACCTGCGCTCCACGGTCGCATAGTGATCCTGAAAGGTATAGCACGGGTTGAGAAAATTTAAATATTTGTACTTTCAGCCTCCTTGAGTCGCTCTCATCTAAAGAAGTTTAGAAATATAGTGTCTATTTTAAGAGTGTAGTTCCTCAAAAGTAAAAAAGGAATTGGTAGAATCACTTTGTTTTCCGTCTGTCTGTCAAGACCCCTCTTCTCAGGAACCCATGGACGCAACAAGCTGAAATTAATACCAAATACTTATATCAGCGGTCTCTTGTAGCTGTACAAAAACCAAGCTTCTAAGTCAACGCAATCAAAAGATACGGCCATTAAGCCTTAGATGTTAACTAACTGTCGATCGACTTACATTTAACTTCTGAAAAACATATTCAATAATCTTCCTCAAGCAGCCCTGTAATTTTACAAGCATCAAGACTTGAAAATATTGGAATAATGTGAATATGGCTATATTCTCTTTGTCCTTCAATGTCCTTTTCAATTGTGAATTAAATATCAAATGAAGTACCTATAAAGTCCAGTATCGAGATCAGTAACGGAGCAGGGCAGAGGCGCATCGTCTATAGTTGCAGCGGCACTGACCGGATCTCCACCGGTACACCGCGCTTCGCCGTGGTAATCCACCGTGCGAAGAACCACTTCCACTTCCAAACCGCAAACACAGCCAGATTCTACAAATAAATAAAATACGCTGATAGCTCCTAAAATTCAAATTAAAAGCTACTGTTGACAACATAAATAAAACATTATATTTTTTACAACCCACGACTTCAACCACAGGTCTATCGCCTGTAGTTGAGGTCATGGGTTGTAAAAAATAATTTAAAATATTCTTCAACGTCATAACCTATTACTAATAAACCACATACGAAGGTAATACATACATTCCTGAAGGGGCAGGCAGAGCTGTATAAGACGCTCAAATTTTGTCAAGTATAACTCACGTTACACGCACGCATAAATAGGGGACAAGCCTATTGTCGTCGTCGTTATTAGAGAATGTATGCAATAGCTGTCAGCTGTCGTACAGGCTGTTAGTGGTAGGGCCGAGCTCTCCAACTAAAGAAAATATAAGCTACTAGCTGCGTCCCGCAGTTTCACCCGCGTATGTTCCGATGACGTCATGCAGGTCTCCAGCTATCTACATACCAAGTTTCGTTTCATCGCAATCGGTTCAGTAGTTTTTGCGTGAGCAACAAACATCCTCACAAACTTTCACGTTTATAATATTACTAGGATTTTGCAATGTTCATGACAATTCAGCTCACCTAAAGACAAGGTACACAGTCCAGGGAATGTTGTACTAGTTCGTACTCTACCCAGCTGGGCGAGTGCTTCTCCAAACCGCTGTTGCGCGTCATTATGTGCGAAGTCTACTGCGAGGAATGCGTTCTCCCTTGGTTCAGCCAGAGCGGCTGCGTCACCTAACCGAGCTCCTAGTGCCGCCGCTCGACTGCTTACTTCACGGACTTCCACTTGTTGTTGGAGCCCAGAGCATTCTGCTTCCACCTGTAATTGTTTGCACATTTCGGAATACGTTTCTCAAACCGTAAACTGGTGCTAACTATAAAATATATCCTATTCTTGATGCTCATTGAACAAGATTGGTGTTTTCGTGACTTCGTAAGGCAGTACGATGTTATAATACTTAATTAAGATAACGTTTATGTTGCCATATCTAAAAGAAATAAAAGTAAGTATTTTTGTGGATTCGATGAACATCACTAAAAATGAGACGACTCCCAGAAAGCAATCAAATAGCCTAATAAAAGTATATGTCTCAGTAATAATAGCAGCAATTTTCGCTCTGAATTAGATAAAGGGAGGCATTCGTGTTTCACAATTAAGGTAACTTTAACATTTATCAGTTATAGCATATTGTTACGAATAACCCGCCAATAGATTGGCGACTGGGGAAGTCGTATAGAGCTACAAAATAAAGATACACGCCATCTGTTGAGGCAACACGGAACTAAGTAGTTAGTAACCCAATAATAGAAAATACTAGTTTGTTTTAGAGGCTTCTATTTGTTGTGTAGAATTTACAAGAGATGTCGCGATTTTTCTGGAAGTACCGTTTCGCTATATAAAGCGTGGCATTGCGGAGTAGTGAGTTAGTTTTCGAGTGAGTGTCAAGTGAGTTTAGTTTCAAGTGAATTAACAGCGACTAAAGTGTAAGTGAATTAAGAAGTTAGTGATAATAAATTATTGTAATTGTGTTGTTGCTAGTTTCCCTGTGTGTTTTGTGATCTATTTAAATAAATTGTGTCTATTTCGGTAACAATCTGGTATAATTCTCTAATCCCGAACCTCAGCTCGTAACAATATATTAGCATAGTGTTGTGCCCGTTGGTGTTTATTTTTACTTAACTTACTTTGGCTTTTTCGGCATCAATTAATTTAAGTTGTTCTTCAAGCAATTTTCGCTTATGTGTAGCGGCAGCTGCAGCAGCCGATTTTAATTCATTATGGCGTTTATCAATTGCTGCTTTCAGATCTGCGAAGTGTCTGTCTATCGCATCGTCAGCCGCTGTCGCAGCCGCTTCGAGACGCCTTAGTTCACTCGCTACTGCATCCCTTGCCGAACCCAGTTTACTGAGACATTCGTTTGCTCTATACAACAGTATTTCCGACATTCTTTTCAATGCTATAGAAAATGGTACGACTGTGTGATCGCAAGGCGTGTCGCTGTGAGGCCCGTCGGCGCAGTGTCTACAAAAAACGCAGTCACACGTTTCACAGAAAAGCAGCTCTCTGCCCGGATGCGAACTACACTGTGGTATTACTTCCCTCCGTTGACGCGCCATTAAATCTAGAAGTTGGTTGACGAGAAACGATGGGGGTAAGGCGGGCACCCCACCTCGGGGTATAGTTATAAGTTCGCGACATATGGGACATCTGAAACACCCCGCGTCTCTGGTTTGCGATGCAGCTATTCGTGTAAGGCAATGTAAGCACACTGTATGTGAACACGGTAATAGCTTCGGCGTATGTTCTCCTCCATCATAAGTGCCTGGAAACAAGAAAATAATTATTTTAAAGTACATTTTTATGGTATATTTTTTAAGCAAATATAGTATTGTTCTGGAAGAAATTGCTACACATTGAGAAATGTTTTTTTTTCGCACGCCTTTTCCGGTAACCGTAGGAGATCCATGCTTCGGCACGTACGGGCCGGCTCGACCCTCACAGAAACAGAGACACGGTTAAATTATTGTTAAGAAAACCTTAACAATAATTTAACCGTGCATTTTAAATTGCCATTACACTTTAGAACTAATAAAGGTTTAACTTACTAAATGTATATAAACATTTAAATTACTAAATGGAAAGCCTATGTGTATAGTTAAAGTTAACCCCTAGTTAATGTATGAAATGACCTTTTGAAATCGAAAAAATCGTACTCTTCTATTGGAAAAATATTTTTTCCAATTCATTTAATCGAAATATATAATAAATGACATATTTCTTAGAATAGATTTTTCATTGCAACTGCAACAAAAACTGTGGAACTTTACTAGATACTATTTATTTAACTTTATTAACCAAAATGTAATCGGTTAGAGCTAGAGTTAGGTCCAGCGATTACGGACAAAGAGCATGATTTCTAATTTCCATAGTTGCCTTATAAGGTTAAAATGTTTCTCGCGAGAAGATGGTTTGACGAGCCGAACCTCTGAGTTTTCGAATATAAATTCATCACGATGGAAATCACAGTATTACACAGAAGATGAAGCACCGGTCATCTCAACACGAAATAGTGAATTCAACGTTATTTACTTTAGTACATAGTCTTGATCACGGTTCGGTTTTCAAGCCCAAGTTTCCATTAAAAACAAGAGCGACTAAACAAACAAATTGAGAACATTTCAGGGCATTCCGTTCGTTAGTCGCATCTCTGATGCGATAGAATCACTATCAGAACTAGTATTCCAGAATTAATTTAATTTTTGAAGTAACCATGGTTATCTCAAGAAAAGAAGAAGATAGAACAAGAAGATTTCGTGAACATAAGTTTTAATTAGGGTCATTGATAAAGCAGCTTTTATTTTAATTCGTACCTTTATACATTAACCCTATTGAAAAATAAATTATTGTTGTTTTTCAATACAATAGCATCAACACAAAATATAGCAGTGCAATACGGTGGTTATCATAATTTTTAAGTAATAATAGTGCTAAGAGAAAACGTTGACAGGCTACCGTAAATTTTATTCACAAAGTGTGCCTGGTTTGGTTGCAACTGTACCACAAATATTAAAATTTAAAGTTCGGTTTGTGGATTTTTTACGGTGTCTGTTAATGTTCTCCTTGTGACACGAGCAGTGTACTAACATAAACACGTGCCGCAGGTGAGGAAGCTCTCGTTAAAGTCTTCATAGTTGATGGAGACGGTCTCGACGAGCGTTGAGCTCATGCTCGCCATCCCGACGCCCAGCCGTGAACTGACACATAAGAACACATCTTTATGTACCTATCGATAGACACTAAAACGTCTAACTACTTTTATTAATGGTTTGTAAGGGAAAGAAAAGTATCGTGTTTTCATGAACTTTTCTTACGCTGACACTAATACGATGCGCCGGGCATAGTAATAGTGGAGCAATATACTGGCCTATATTTATGAATATAGAAGCCATTAGAATCTCATCATCAAAATAGAACAAGATGGAAAGATATATGTGGCTTACCACTCTTTTAGTTCACGAATAATCCAATTACTGAATACTCGTATATACGCTGAATATGAAATCACTATGTAAAACACTACACCATCTTACTACGCTGAAATAGAACGGTAGCGATGTTTCGTGTGCAGCGGAACGATAACACTACAAAATGTGGCATTGCTTTGAGAAAAAAAAAAGTACAGATTAGGTACGTAGAAACATTTGGCAGTTAAGCAGCTGAGACCAATTTGCACGTGTTATATCCGGGATTTTATTATAAATTGCGGATTACATACGGCTTTTATGATTTCGGTTATAAACATAGGGAGTAAACATACTGAAATAACAATAAAGCGGGTATAGCAGCTTGAAAGTATATGAGGAAAATTAACAGAATAGTATGTAATAAGGAAGGAGTGTACTAAGTAACAACGAGCAATATGTGTAAGTATATGTGTTGTATATACATTTTAATTGGGGACAAATCTATCTATACATAGTTGTGGCAGGCATTTCATCTATTGATTTTTATTCCGTATAATATTATGTTTTGTAAAATTACATCCATTTCTTATTTCGGAAGTCATAAATAGTCATAATATATAGGTACAATTGTTTCGATATTTTTTTTTCGGTTCACAAGTTCGAACCCACCCAGTAGACTACGTTTTTGTACTCTCCTTTGTGCAAGATATTTCCGCATCAAATCATACCAAATCGATGAGCTATTTGATCTAATAAGCAGATGTGAGGACTCCCAAGTTGCCGATAGCAGACGAATAAACTGTTTTTTAAATGAATAAGTTTCATTTATTTATCACATTGTTATGCTTAAATATTTTGTTGTTGCATGGGTGCGTACCATGGGGTCACGCAGGTTCTCCTTTTCTTTAGAGGAGATATTACTCAGGGTTCATAGGCATAGAGACTCAACGGCTCTGCGAAAGAAAACTCCGCACATGGCATGTGAAAAAGCTATGTGATGACTAATTAAAGGAGCAGAACGCTCGGGTCTTCTATAAATGGGCGTATTGTTTAATAACTTTCGCCAAAAGGATGGCTCATTAAAGGGTAGCCAGGACTGGTCTCGAAAGGTCTGATGTCAGAGACAAACTCAATATTTAATGTCAATTCGACACTAACAAAAGTTAGTTGTGCAATTTTAAATTTAATTATTGAACAGTTTACATAATTTTATTTTAAATTGTTGTATGCAGAGATTTGTGTATAACAACATTCCAAACAAGGATTTATGATCTTTGACTCTACAATGTTAATATGTGGGGAAAGAATACAAGTGTAATAATTTATGTGTTTAACATTAATTGCTTTACCACATATTATTTTGCATTTGAATATAATGTGAGTGGAGACACAATAGCATGGTGTACATATTCTATTGTATGAATATTTTCTAAAGCAACAGGAAACCTGATAGCTTTTATTACATTTGACTGCCTGATGTAGGTGGATATTACAAGACAATGTCCACAGAACATCAAAATTCATGATTCACTAATCAAAGCAGATTGCTTCTGATTTGTGGCATTGTCTCCAATTGACCTAATTATGAAATTGTTTTGACATTCATTAGGGCACTCTAGGATATTAAATGAATTAAAAGTGCTAATCATTTGTTAGTGACTTCATTATTTGATAGGGATACTACTAATTTATATACCTACTCTAACATGAATAAGTAATGTCTTATTTATAAGCTAGGTTTTGCCTGTGCCTTCACCTGCAGTAATGAAGATTTTGCCAATCAAGTGAGGATTTGTTTCAGGAACAATACTTTTTTTCTGGATGAAAGGAACACTTTGACCAAAATATTATGGTGATCGGTTAAGTTGTTAATATTATAAATGTGAAAGTTTGTGAGGATGTATGGATGTCGGTTACTCTTTCACGAAAAAAACTACTGAACTGATTGCGATGACACTTTGTATGTAGATAGCTGGAGACCTGGATTAACACATGGCCTTCCTTTTATCCCGATATTCCCACAGGTTCAGTAGTTTTTGCGTCAAAGAGTAACAAACATCCATACATCCTCAATAACTTTCACATTTAAAATATTAGTAGGATAGATTAGGTTTACACGGGCAGTTTTCAGCAACTCCACAACCTCATTGGTGGGAATAAAAGCTATTAGAGCCACCCTAACTCCCTGAACAATCCCAGTAAGTATTAATAGGATGATACTATTAATAGTATGAGTTGTTGTTGTTGTTGGATGTATGAGTTTCATGTATTTATTATCCTTCACGGGCAGATGGACAGAAAGCTGAACAGAGAAGTAGATAAAAAGTAATTGTAAGTACTAACATAGTGCAATAATCATGATTATTATTTGGTGATCATATGAATGAGGCTTGTAGGACTATTTAAGTACTCGTAATTGTTGGGGTTTCTTAGCTACCAGAGCACTGTGTAGTTTTAGTTGGTTCAAGTCACTCATAGCATGTTCGCTATGTGTGATACACCCTTGTGCAACACCTGTTGTATTTGCAATTGCCAGGAAAGACAGACCTCTAAACTGGTAAAAGACTTGGTATATTTAAAATATAGATATATTTTGAAACAAGTTATAAACATACATAATCTTCTGCAAATGAAGATTATTATAACACTGTTAATGCTTGCTTGCATTACATTTGTATATTGCACACACATACACTACTTTATCCTTGATAAATACAACGTAAACAGAGCTAAACATTAATGTTGAATAAAAATAGGCTATCATATTATCATGTAACATGTGTTTAAGAACAAGATAAGCTGATAAAGCAATAAAAAGTATCACATACCATAGATTACACAGTTCATTAACCCTTGGTAAACAATTTTTTTGTAACCTGGTTGCTAATCCAATCATCCCCTAACAATAGGGTGCAATTAAACACACCTAATGAATATTGTGTGGGTCCTGTATCTTATATGACTTTGATGTTTTACTACTGTTATGTTCATATTTTTAAGTTATATTATTTATTTCTTATTTTTTAATAGCTAAGCCACACATTACTGTGGCTAAATAATTTGCAATAAAATTTTTTGTGACTATTAATTGAGAAAAAAAATATCCTATCTCTCAAGTAGGACCAAACTGCACACAGTTTGCAAAATTTTATTAAAATCACTTCATAGTTTAGGAGTTCATTGTGGACAAACGAGGTGACACTAGAAGATAGATATATTATTAAAACTTAGACTACAAGTGGATGTTTTTAATTTTCTTACTTTAACAAACCAGTAAAAACATTCATCAAAAAGTTGCAATGCAGTTATACAGAATTTTTTTGGTATGATCACACTAATGTTTCTATAGCAGTATCAAAACATAAAGTGTGAACAAGAGAGTGCCTATTAATGCATCATCATCAAACATTTATTTATGTCAGATAACTATGTAAATATGTTAATAATAAAATATACTTTTAGATTTTAGATACATGTAACTGTATAGTGTTGCTCAACACTATACAGTTACATTCATATTATAAAGCTTAAATTTTTGTATGATTGATCACTCTACCCCAGGAATCTCTTATTATGATTTTAAAGAACTCTTTTACCATTAGAACTAGTGTCTGATGGAGAGAGTCATAGGCTACTTAGCATCATGCTACAATCCCCAGGTGTAGAGCAGTGAGCATACTATAAATGCTGCTGAAAGCATGAGGCACTGCTAGTGTAACTATAAAATATTACTTACAGAAAGGAGCAACAATACATGGACGTGACCACAGGAACAAATTACGCAAGTGCAGACTCTAACTTAACGAAAAAAACTAAAACTAAACTATATGACTTCTTTATATAAATTGAACGCGTAATTCGAATGAAGAGTGACCGAAAACATATTTTAATAACACGTTCGCAGCTTCACTATCAGTCTCTCTTGTAAACACACACTCGCGTTGACTATGCACAAACGTACACATTTATTCGAACTATAAATTAGATACTTCAAGCTACAAATATCTTCCCTCAAATGTAAACTTAAAAGCTCTTTCGTAATCGATCGATAGAAACGAAACTATTCCAATGACAAAGGAACTTCATTACAATATTATTGCGGCCGATGTATCATAATCTTCTACAGTATAACTTTAGCATCATTTTTATTTTATGGTTATGATGTTTTATTTACCATTTACATATTTGGATAAAATATTTTACCAAATATTTATCTAAATAACTATTTTGTATATCGACCATTAACCTCACATCACCTAAACATTTTGAACTGTCAAACGCTAATGTTGTGTGTGTATGTACCTTTGTAAAGTATATCGATGACTTCAGTTATCAGTTTAATTCTTTCGTTGTTACTTTTTTATGTACATCGTATGCAAGACAAACTATTTACTCTCTCTAGTTTTAATAAATACTGTGGTGAACTCTTTCGTTAAGGATTTATGTAACCTTATTAGTTATGTTTTACTCTTATTCTAATGTCATTGTAAATGTGCCATATCATAGATGTCATTCATATCATACGATATATAATTGTGGAATAAAACCATAGTTCCATGATTTCGTCTTTATTTATAACAATTTATTCCACAATTATATATCGTATGATATATAATTGTGGAATAAAACCATAGTTCCATGGTTTCGTCTTTATTTATAACAAATACATTATCCAAACAATGTATTTATTAGAACTATATTTACTAATAAGTATTCCAAAAGGTATAAACAGGGTGCATTATATATTTTAATCTATAATCTACCTAAATAAATATTTACATAAATATTTTTTTCTTAGAAACCATAATTTTTTACCCTAAACATTTACAAAACTTTACTGTTAGAATATTGTGGAATGAAGGTTAGTAATAACGAGCTTCAATCATTATATCGTCAGCGAATTATTTTATCGACTTACCACAACACTAAGTAGCATTGATAAAAGAGAAGAGAGGATATGCCTTGTTTGCATATACATTTCCAGTTACACGAATAGTATGCAAATAAAAGAATATATATCAACACTATCTTTTTATCCACATACATTCTAAAACTATTATTGCTAATTATTTTATAATAATAAAATATCTCTTTTTCAATCGTGATAATAATTTCATCCAATCAATTAGTTTATGATACTATTGTTATGCAATACTATATTGCAGTTAAGTTTACATCAAAATTGTGTGGTGACTGGTGTCCAATGATATTATATAAAAAAAGGTAGATATCGCACTAGCGCGCGCTAATTGTTGCAGACAAATGTAGACAATTGTCGTGATTTGATTTAGTCGGTTAATAGACGCTAGTGAATAAACACGTTCTCAAAGCGTATCCGTGGAGTGCTGAAATGCCGAGTTGTGTGTTAAGAAAGTGTAAAAACTTTGGTTCCTAGGTAAATAAGAATGAAGGAGTTACATACCAACGCGTAAGTATTTATAAGTTCGTAATATTTGTATTTTGTTATGGTTTTGTTTCCCATTTACCGAAATTATTAAATGAAATCCCGTGTTATTAAAGTCACGGTAAAACCTTTTTTTACCGTGACTTTAATAACACGGGATTTCGGGAATTAAAGAATATGATTGCAACGGCAGTGCGACAAGGACAAATAACGGGGGCCAAGCTTGCGTCATAGATTAATCAAACAGAAAGGATATCATAGGCACAATACATCCACGTCTTCCTGTACAGTCTAATTCAATTTTAGCAGATTTTTTTATTCCATATATATCCTCATATTACTACATATTATGTTCACTGTTTAGTTGTCTTTGTCTTTCGCTTGATGTATGATGTATATATTATTATTTTTATTATTATAAAATAATTAGCAATAATAGTTTTAAAATGTATGTAGGTAAAAAGATAGTGTTGTTATAACTTAATTTGTTTTCCAGATTTCCGAGTGACGATCTTACGAGATTCTACTGCGGGGTGGATGCTACCTATCGACCTTCGAACTATCTTCTTACCGATAAATAAATGCGCAAAAAGACTAAAAGAATCCACTCTTTCTCTCATGGTGGCATGTACATTACATTACATTTATGTAAAAAATTAAATCAACTTCAAAGAAAGAAACACAAGAAATAAACTCAAAATAATGAGATAATATTTTTATATATACGTGAAACTATCCAACAAAAATGAAATCAAAAGTGGGTAGGAAACAAATAAAAGGCCGAAATTTTTATATGAGATCGGTGCCAGTCGGTGTGCGATTAAAAAATAATTACTCAATATTATAATAATACCCGATAATTGAAAAGAGTGGGCTATAAGTAACTTAGCAGCGAGCTCAACACCCGCGTAACATCACTTCTCCAAATTCATACAGGATATAGGATTTCACGAAATAAAATAATTGGAATAAGTACGTATGTCTTTATCTGTACAAGTATAGAGATTTATAATGCATGCATTTTGTGTTTATAAGAAGCATACATATTGTGATTGAAAATAAATCGATAATAATTTTCTTCGTTGTTTTATTTTTACTATAAGTAGAAAATGTATTCTACGGAACACTCATTACCAATTAATAGCTATTAACAAACATGCAGATTGCGATATTCAAGATTCAATCTGTAACAATTCTAACTACTCTGTAATTTAGTATCTACTTCAAGTGCAACTCACAAGAGATAGCTATCTCTTTCCCTACCATGCATTCCGCATTATCTTTCGCATTCGCAATCGTAATGTTTGTATACACTTATGAATAAGTACCTACGTCTTGCCATACAACAACAATAACTGGACGCCGTTCAGTATGAAAGTAACCTATCTTTCTTTAAATATCATTGGTGGTGTCCAAAATAATGAAGTAGTGATGTTGCAATAGCGATAGTTTCGCTATCGATAGTTGACCTTGAAAAACAGTCGATAGCGCGATAGTACTATCGAAAAATTCGACACGCTGCAATACTATCGATACTATCTATGGTCTATCGATGCGTTTCGATAGTATCGATAGTTTTGCTTAGTATCTATTGACGTATTGATATTATCAACTGGAAATAAAACGAAGGGACACAAATACATACAGCATATTTAAAGCTGTCTTAAATCTGCGGTGGGAAATATTTTTTTTTTATTTCTGTTTTTATGCTATTTCAATTGTTCGTTAACTGTTCTTTATTGTTCGATCAAAATTGTGTTTTGTTCGTTCTAAGTGTTTTTTTAAATAAAATAAAACATTACTCTCAAGTTGGCAGTTGTTTTTTCAGTACTTTTTTGCTATTTCAATTGTTCGATAACTGTTCTTAACTGAACAAAATATTTTTTTTACAGAACAATGAAGAACAGTTACTTAACGAACTTTTAAAATAGCAAAAAAAAATGTAAGAGAACGACTTCCCCCCGCCAAATTGTGGGTAATTTTTTTTTAAACTGAAAACCAACAAAAAAAAATATGATCGAACAATGAAGAACAGTTAACGAATAGTTGAAATAGCAAAAAAGAAAATTACTTCCCTCTGCCAACTTAAGACAACATTAAATATATGGGCTATATTTAATGTTTATGAATGAGTTTGTGAGCAAATTACGCTATGGATGACAACGAAACACAACTGTTATTTACTGAAGACTATATAATACGCATAGATCATTACATATGGGATCAAATTCAGCATATACATCAAAAGTAAGTAACATAAATGGCAACACAATTTCTGAGAGAGGATCCGAAAATAATCTGTCGTATTTGACTCGTGGCTGACCATATATTAATTACTATCGCGACAGAGAAATTTCGGATCCTCGGTATGAAGATATGGCTAGAACCAAACTATATGAATTTTACGCATAAATCCCCACATCACTGCATTTATGGCTATAACAATTACAAGTTAAATCAAACGGATTGAGTATTCTTAAGTAATTAAAACTATGAAACATTACAAAAACTTTTTTGTTTTATATAGGGGGCAAACGAGCAGAATAGAATTTTGTTTTGTTCGTTTTTAGCTTGAAACCAAAACTTACATACCTACCTAATTAGTTCAATCAGTTATTCATTATAGGTGTAGGTACTAACACTTATAATTTTGTTTTATTTATAATTTGTGAAAACCGGCTATGCTTGGTTGTGTGAAAGTCAAAATGGCGGGTGTACCATAACAAATCCAATCTCATATAGTACAGAAGACATTTACATATATTGTACTAAATTGTACCAATTCTTAAAAAAAGTTGTACCTCTATTGAAACTAAAATATAACAAAACCAATCATTTTATCTGGCTTCGCCCATGTTGTGAGTGTGTGATTGTTTTTATATAGAATACATTTTTTCTGTACTACATGAGATTGGATTTGTTATGGTACACCCGCCATTTTGACTTTCACTTCGTTGTGGCTCAGTTCAGTCACTAAAAAAACAATGAAACCGCGACTACATATACCTACGCTACAACTACTACTACCTACACCTACTCCTAGAATACACCTAAAATACACAGAATTCATCTTCTCTTATATATATAGGTATATATTATAGGTATATATTATAATATACATTACGAAGCGTGGCTAGGCTCGACTATTATCTATAATAATATAGGAGCACGTATTTATTTATTTTTAAGTAGATTATAATTAACATTCAAGAAAAGTAGTGCACTAATATATTTGCCACTTAGACGGTTACGGCGCTCAGTAACTATCTGTCCAGCTTTTGAGAATATTCTCTCTGCCGGTGTTGAGCTTTCTAGTATACTTTTTTTTTTTTTCATTAAATGTCCAGTACTCAATTGGCGATTCCATCATCGATAACAAAGGCTTCTGTAGATATTGCCGGAGATCAACTATCGCAGCGGCTATAATTGAATGAATATCTTTATTATCATTTACAAACGACAGAAGACTGTCTAGTTTAGATTTCTCGGAGGTACTGGAATCAACTTTCGAGTGAGCTTTCGCCAGTTGCAGTAGTACTTACTCTTATATTCTGTCTTGACGACAGATATGAAGAATATTCGTTCTGAACGTAGGTGATTGCTCTTTCTACATCGGTATCTGTTTTAAATGTGGTGCGGGTTTAAAAGAGTCACAATAATACATGCTGATCTACTCTCAAATGGTTTCAGTTTATCGTTAATAGAATTCTTCATTCGTTGTATGAAATATTGTGCCGATTCAGAAAGGTTGGCGTTTTCAAATTCTACCATTTTTAGGCTCAATTAATGATATTGTCACATATTGTTCGCCAGATACAGCTGATGGGCAAGTATCGAACGGATCTAAAAGTTTTTCTAGCTCATTCAGGAATATATATTCGTCTGCTGTTAGATTGGATCGTGCATTCGGGAGCTGGCTGATAGCCAGAGTCACTTCTTTTCTTATGATTATTAGTCTTTTGATCATATGGTAAGCGCTATTCTATCTTATTTCAATATATTTAGTTCATTTCAGCTCGGGTTTCGTCATCTCTCTTTGTATAGACTTTAATTTGTCAGACGCCAAAGTGCTTATTTTAAAGTGAGTCACAATAGCGGAACATTTGTCGATCAATTCTTTAACATTTAGATCAGTTAACACATCTTTAATGGCCAAATTTAGAGTATGTGCGAAACACGGCATGTGTCGAACTTTTAAAATCTGGGCAACTTTAAGCATAGTGGAGGCATTATCAGTCACGAGAGCAATAATTTTATTGCGGCAGTTCCATTCCTGCAAAATGCGATCCAAAACCTAAAAAAGAAATTATGTCAGTTGATATACCTTTTAAAGACAAAACACAATCATATGGCCATGTCTGCTAGTATTATAATATTTATAATAATACTTGTTAACTGTTCTTTATTGTTCTGGAAAGAAAACTCGAACTGGAAAGAAAACTGTACTTAGCAATGTTATTTTATTATAATTGCACCTTGAAAATGAAAAAATGAGGACAATAGGAACTAGAGTCACGAGGGACTCAATCTATTAATAGACATATTTAATAAATAAACTTGTTTTTAATATATTTTTATTAATGACTGGAAATATAAGGGTTATCCTCGATGACGGTGGTTTCGTAGAATACTTGAATTGTTTTGGTGATGACTAGGAAAGAGCGAGCAAGTGTGGTGATCAGATCCAACTCCTAGCAGTAACAAACCGGAACGTGGTGGACGGTTCAGTAAATGTTTTCATTAGGTGCTTAAACACCTGAATGCAAATTCAATTTTAAAAACATCACGAAGGTATTTTTAAAAAGAAAAACTAAACACGAACAAAAAAAAAACATAGAACGTTTAAAGAACAATTGAAATAGCAAAAAATGTATAGAACTTGAGAGTATTTAAAAAAAAAAACCAAAAATTAACAAAAAAAAGACTGATAGAATAGCAAATAAAGATCCTAAGATGTATAGAACTGCTGCTACCTAGAATTATTGTTTAAACGAAGCACGAACAAAAAAAAATTGTAGAACAAAAAACAGTTAACAGTTAAACATGTGGGTAAATTTTTTTTTATTAAAAAAAATAAGAATGAACAAATTGTTTTTTGATAGAACAATAAAAACAATTGAAATATTAAAAAAATGTCCAAAGTTAATTTAATAATTTTATTTGTTATTAAATAAAAAACTTTTTAACAAAAAAATCAACCGACGAAAAGAACTAAAAAGCATAAAATAAAGAAACCTTTTAAGTCTTAAGTATTGAGCTGATTTACATAAACTATCAAATTTTATATAAACTAATTTTGAGTCGGCGTCAAACAACAAACTGATTACTTATCAAAATTTTATATTATTATGTACCTACGTAGAAATGGGCATGGCTCTACATAGGTAATTAGTTATTTTATTATTTGGCGCCGACTCAAAATAAGTTTATATAAAATTTGACAGTTTATGTAAATAAGCTCAATACTTAAGACTTAAAAGGTTTATTTACTTTATGCTTTTTAGTTCTTATCGTCATTTTTCATTTTTAGTTTATGATTTTTTTCATCATCAGCTCAGCATGTATGTACATGATGTGATGATTTCTAAACGCAAATATCTGTTAGAGTAATGAAAAGTAAACAGAAACTCTATTCGTTCCTACAATTTTCGAGGGTTTCACTCAATTTTATCAGGATCCCACCATCAGATCCTGACTTCCTTGACACGGGACCACTCTTGAGGTATACCCTATCTAACAAAAAAAGAATATATAAAATTGGTTCATAAATAACGGAGAGAGGGCTGAACAAACATTAAAATTGAAAAAAAAAATACGATGAGAACCTCTTTTTTTTTCATCGGTTAAAAAAACAACAGACCATCCAAAAAAAATTTATAGAACAATGAAGAACAGTTAACGAATAATTGTAATATCAAATTAAATTGTAAAAACATTACTTCCCCCGCCAACTTGAGGGTACTATTTTTATTCTTTTTAATTACAATTGAAAAAGCCAAAAAAAATTAAAAAAAATTTACAAACGGAGCTTAGACAAGTAAATCAAAGTAATGTATTTAAATGTATGCAGAATTATACTTAGGTTTTAAAAATATAGGTAGGTACTTACCGCGGCAATATTATCAGCGGTGTGTCTTTCTTCCATCACGACTGTTGAAAGAGCAGCTTCGAGTTTCTGATTTCGAATAAAATGGCCAGTTACTGCACATATGCCTTGATTATTTTTTGATGTCCACATATCGGTAGTCAATGCTATATTATGAACGTCTTGTAACATTTCATGTAACTTCAGTTTTTCAGTAGCATGCAGCTTAGGCAGCAGTTTAGTAGTTATTTTGTATATCTAGATGGCAATTGGTGTTTTGAATCCAAAGCGGCAATTAATTCTTTTAAGCCTTCACGCTTAGATAATCGTAGTGGTTCCATGTCTCTGGCTATCATTTGTGTGAACAATAAATCCAATCGTTTCTTTTTTGTTGAATTAATACTATAAAATTCAATGGACGTATCTGGATTTTCCGTGTCCCGGCTTATATCAAAAGTACTCTCGTCATTCGAAGTGGATGGAGCTTGATATTTCTCTGGATGTTTTCTCATTATATGATCTTTCATGTTTAATGTATTTTTACTATATTTAAATTCTCTAGAACAATATTTACACAAAACTTTTCCGACACTTATTTTTTAAAAATGCAACCACATAGGAGATTTCATTTTCGATTTATCCATTTTAATATTAAGTCGTTTTTTTTAAATTTCCAATCACACAACAAAAAGGTGCTAGATAACTCTGTCGCTATAATATTTCTAGTTACCCTCATAATGTAATGTTGTATCCTACCCTGTTGCACGGTAGCGCGTGGGCATGCGGCTGAGTATTTTCAATCTAATAAAGCAAGTAATTTATGAATGAACTGCGATGCAATATATATATATATATATAATATAGTATAATAATAGATGGAATCGATGACCTATGTAATCATTTGCTATATTACTTTTTATGAGCAAGCAATAGTATCGAGTATGTTCGACTATCGATAGGGCAAAACAATCGATAGTATCGTTACTATCGATACTATCTACACGCATCGAATCGATACTATCGATAGTATCGATACTATCGACACGCATCCTGTCGATAGTATCGATACTATCGATACTATTGATCTTCAGCAATAGTATTGCTTATTCTTATCAATCGACACTATCGACAGTATCATCAAGGGCTGATAGTTGCGATAGGACTATCGTCAGTATGATTGATTTTCGAGGCCACGATAGTATCACGATACTATCGATAGACTATCGCTATCGCAACAACACTATAATGAAGTGCTCACCGAGTACTTGGAGTTGGCGTTGTGGAGGTCTGATGGCAGAAGTTTCACGTAAAATAACGATATTTGGCCGTATCGTAGTTAGACTGAAAGCCGACCACAACTTAAGTTGGTAAAAGGCGCGGAAGATGAGGATGATCATATCGGATGCTAAACGGGTACTATAATGATCCGCTATTTTGTCTCGTTGACCGGCCATGTTGGCCGCCAAAAGAATTTTGAAGTATGCGAAATTCAATAATACGACTACTTCACTGAGTTACATGTAATTAAAGAGTGTCTCAATAAGAGGGCACGATTTAAATTACAAGCCATTTTTTTTTATTTGGAGGTTACAGCTCTGATATTCGACAGCTGGCATCAACAATTGTTCCGATTATTAAAAAATGAGCGCTACACAACTGAATACCGCGTTATCATTGTGAAAACCCATTACAAAAATGCAGTGACTGTGAATGGCATTCGATACAGGAACATGCTAACCGAGTTCTTGTGGCCTCAACTGGTTGGTATGGATCTGAACGACATGTGGTTTCAGCAGGATGGCGCCACCTACCACACCATGCACGGAACAATCGATTTATCGAAGCAACGATTTCCAGACCGAATCATCTCCTGAAATTTCGATGCCAATTGGCTGACAAAATCGTGCGATTTAAAACCGTGCGATTTCTTTCTTTGGGTTTTTTGAAATCTTAGGTCTATGTGAATAAACCACAAACAATTCCTGAGGTCAAAGCCGAGATCCAACGCGTCATCGGTGAGATAGAGCCACATCTTTGTCAAAATCTCATGAAAAGAGCAAGAGCCTGTGTTCAGAGCCGAGGGGGCCATATGCCGGATATTTCATTCCATACATAATCAGAACATGTCTTCTTTACAATGCAATAAAAATATCATCACTCGCTCAAAAAAACATGCGTTTTATTTTTAAATTAAATCGTGCACTCCTATTGGGTCACCCTTAATTTTATACAATTTAAATAGACCACTCATCCAGTTTTTCCCCAGATCGTCACTCAACCTACATATTAAATAATTACAAAGAAGTAAACAGATTTAGAGCCGATGGCCTTAGTAAGGTGTCCCTTGTAAGCTCTGCAGCGACCAGAGACCGCCTTCAAGATGCCATTCTTCCCTAACTCAATCCGGTGTTTGCCACTCCAATATAAAACGACCTTTACGATACAATCATAATATTTTTATTATTATGTATCGTAAAAGTAGTAATTTTTTTTAAATTGCATTGCTAATTCAACCATAAACAAAATATTATAAACGTATAAGCAGCACGCGACGTCCTATATATATATATTATACACACATAGGAGATAGGAAATAAAGTCACGTGACCTGAAGCCAAATGTAATTTAAATATGGCGGACCTCCGCCAACAATAAATAATGTTGCACTAATTTTGTCGATAATACCCATATCCACATACAATAATAATGAAAAAAAATGAGTGAGGTGTCTTTGGGATACCCGGTTGGAACGAAGTTCCTTTCGTGAGCCCATAATCATTTATGAGCCTACGGGGTCCTTGGTCAACAGAGTCCAGAGTTTTGTAGATGGTGCTTAGCTGAGCCATTCTATAGGTGGCTGCAGTACTCCATGCAAGATCGAACTTGGGCTGTATAAAGATAAAGATAAAAGAAAAACGCCGGACCTTCGAAATAACTTCTAATTTCTTGGAAGTTGTCAGTGCCATGGACTCGATTTGTTGACCGAAGTTAAGTTTGGACGTGACGGTGATGCCCAGAAACCCAAGATGGTCAATAATCGGTAAGGATACACCTTGGAAAGTGGGTGTCCACCATGTATGTGTGGGGAAAAGTTTGATTTTGTAGGTCCAAGGGGGAGGACAAATAAAAAAAATATTTTACTCAAAATTACCTTAGTACCACTTAAGCTTGTAAAAGCCAGGGAGGGGGGCAACTGTCTTCCCCGGCCCCCCTTTGGTACGCCCACGGGTTTAAGTTTAATATTTTATTCACATTTTAAAACTGTTCGACCATTTTACCGCTCAATCTGAGTTGACTTCAAAAGTTTAAATTCAAATTCATTATATGCCATAAATAGGGTTAGTATATATAGAGTTGTTAGGCTTACAATGTTTACCGCCTATTTAGCCTTCAAGACAGCATGCAAAAGGGCCTTAAAACTATGGGGGACAAATATGGAATGCTACTTAGTTAACAACTTTATATAATTTTTTTTAATTTTTGTACTGATATTTCAAGAATTTCTTGACAGAGTAGAATGTGTTCTATAGTAACCATATGCTTAAGGAATTTATAAATTTATTAAGTGGTAATTCTTTGATTTCATTCGGTATCTTATTATATATTGTGACACACATACCATATCAATTTGTTTGCAGTGTGGTACCCTTTGGAATCATGTATAGAACAAGTTTGTTTGGGTATCTAGAGTTACTTCTCTGCGTTACGTCCTTAACTTGTTTAAATAAATTCCTTACAGATCAGTAGTCCATATCTTAGCACTGATTCAACATATTATAATATATGCAAAGTAAGCCGTACACGCAGTGTTTTATTAGAAACTTTGGAAAGTTTGTATAATGCACATGAGAACTCATTTATTTTGTTGCACACTTTATCTATTTGTTCTTTCCAACTAAAATAATACAATAATATAATAATAACTGGGTACATCTCACACACAGCTGATGAACACGGTTGATCCCAAACTAGGCAGAGTTATTCTATTGTTATTATTTAGTCAGTTTATTATCAATGTCAATTTCATGCTGTGGGAGTGTAAATGTTTTTTTATCGGTATTACGGACTATTACGGATACATCGTCTGCGAAAAGTATTGTTCTATGATTTGTGAATTTGGGCAGATCATTAATGTACACCAGAAACACAATCGGGCGCAATACGCTTTCTTGTGGGAATCCAAACGAATTATGCTTGCAGGTGGATCTATGTGTTTGGATGCATTTAGTTGTAGAGTTTGGTCGGGTAACCTCTATACATTGTAGTCTGTTTTCCAGATATGTTCTAGCCAATTTAGAGCTGTTCCCCTAATGCCAATGTGTTACAACTTGGCAAGTAGTAAACTATGGGCAATAAAGTCAATCGCCTTAGACATGTCAAGAAACAGGCTGTTGTGTAGTAGTTTTCAGCATTTTCAGCATCCCTAGTAGATTTTCTTTTTTAAATTCGAACCGGTCTCTCGTTATGTGTGTGTTAATATACATATGAGTGCAAAATTTCAGCTAAATCGGAAACCAGGAAGTGTGTCAAATTTAACTTGCAAGATTCCACCCGGACAAACATACATACATTGCATGTTAAATAAAAGCTTGTAAAAGATGCTATGTGTGTTAAATTTTTCGTGCATGACCTTTTCAAAAACTTTACTTGGGACTGGAAGAAGTGTAATAGGACGGTAATGATTCATGTCTGTCGTATCGTCGCGCTTACGTAGCGGTTTCAAGTGGACAAAGTCCCCTTTATGTCTGTACTGTAGGTAGGTAGGTACTCTGCCATCAGCTTGTTTGACTAGTAAATACTGCTTAGTCCTTAGTTCAATTAAACTAATTAAAAGGCCTTTTATTTCAGATTTAGTTCCTTTAGTATCTAACTTAATGAGTTTTGAACAACTGTTAATTTAGTTTTTACTATTAAAGTAAAAGTTATTGAGAAAATTGACTTACTACTTGTAATACTTTAGTAAGTTTAATTATAAATGTGTTGGGTCTGTCGGACTCTTACCGATTTAAAAAAAAATCCCGGTATACTGGGACTCGCCATTTCATTCTTCCGCAATGTACCTACTTAACATTGCGGAAGAATGAAATGGCGAGTCTCGTTCTTCCGCAAAAATAAAACCACACCTGTAATAAAATAAAATAAGTCACTTAGTATTTCTGTCAACGTGCTACAGATAGTTGGTTAAAATGAATCAGGCGCTCTTTGCATTGAGTCACATTTATTTTATATTATTATTGTCTAATCTAGGAAACGATTAAATATTTGTCTGTCCTCAAAATGAATACGTTCTCCGCAAGGATTCTTTCTTTAATGGATTTTTAAAATTGTGTTTTTTGGGATCGTATACCTACTGATTACGGATTTGGTATCTATAATTGGAAATACTATTTAATTAGGGATATTCACTTAACATCGATATATCGAATTTATTTGATGTTTGCACTACGATATATCGGATTGAATAATTGTTTTGACAAATATTTATACTAATCGATATATCGATATATTTATTTATAGAAACATTGAATCTTAGTTTTTGTGGAATCTATTAAAAAACGAATTCTGACTAATCATTAAAATAAAAACAGAAGGAAATTTTTAACACTAGGAATATGATGATTTCAATTTTAAATAAATCATTTGTAAGTCATTAACATGTAGTGACATCAACAAAGAAATAGTTTTAAAGGTAAAATTTTTATTTTTGGAAAGTTTGTCTAAAGAACATTCGTCTTAAATGGGTAAAGTGACAGCAAGTTTTTCCTGGTAGATTAAGAGAAAATTTCTGTCTCTTTTTTCTTTTGCTGTTGTGAAGTGTTCTAGTATGTCATAAAATATTTCTATTAATTTGTCGTTTTTGTTTATCATACCACTACCTTATACCCTGTACAAGTTAGCTTGATCTTTTTGACAGACGGGCTAGTGATGGGAAACAGAAAATATCTAGTAGTCAAAAAAAAAAAACCGTTTTAAAATACTTGTAACCGTGACGAGATGGTGTGGGTGTATTATGTGTGAAATTCTTTATTGCACTAGAAATATAAAACATTGGGTAGATACGCGACGGTCGCCAAATTTAAATAGGTTGTTCAGACCATGAAAGTAAACAACTTTCCCAAAGAAACACGGGTCGAAAAGTGAAAAAAAAAAATCAGACCTTTCATACGAAATCGACCACGTGATCAAGCAGTTTTCTATGGGAGGGTCGAATTTTTTTATCACTTTTCGACCCATGTTTCTTTGGAAAAGTTGTTTAGTTTCATGGTCTGAATCACCTATTTAAATTTGACGGGCGGTCCAAAATTAGCCCTGTATGTAAAAATTAAGGTTGAAGAATAAAATAGTTTTATCTTTAAAACAGTTTTTATTAAGGAAGAGGAGCGCAGCCAAGATCATCATCACCAGAGTCGTCGGAGCTTGTGGCATCATCTCGAACTTCAATTATTATTTCGTGTTCAATAAAATTGTCGAAGTGGAGGTCGCGCATCCAGTTAGATAATATTGCTTCTTTGACGTGTCATACTACATTCGCCCAGTTTTCCAATAAACGGAGCATTTTGTTTGCGGTGAAGGGAGGAGATGTATTGGTACGTGCTGCGTTTCCTGTGAATGAAATAAGTGATTGTTAAAATAATACTATTAATGAAATAGATGCTAAAGAATTTATCAAGAAAAAAAATTTTTTATACTGACCTTTGATTTGCGCCCATATCAGCGCCATGGCATTATATTAACAAGGATAGGGTGGCAATCTGATCACTGTGTGACCGCGTTGCTTTGCTGCTTTGTCCAGTAAATATACTGGCTCCTTCGGTTTGTGTGTGGCTACCAGGCCAAGCAGTTCGCACTTGAGCATTGTCATGTCGGCATTTACGCCCTTGTTTATGAGCCACTTTATTATTTCGGCTTTTTTGTTTGCCGTCATCGGAGCCTTGTCAAGTTGCGTGGAATGATAGGATGCATTATTCATTATTATTATATGAGTACCATCCAAGTTGTCCATCTTTTATAAAACCATTCCGGAAAAGTTTCGAAGTTCATCTCTTCGTGATACTCATTCGTTTTTTTGGATTTAAATGCCAGTAAACAGTTTGGCACAAAACCTTTCGCAGTACCTGCGTGGCAAATTATCAGTCTCTCCCCTTTTCCTTCTGGTACTTTTGTAGACGATTGGGCAGTAAGATCGTTCTATGTTTTTTTAATAGTGTGATTGGCATTCAACCAAGTTTTATCTAAAAACACAACTTTTTCCCAATCGGTAATATTTTTGGCTTTTCTTAAGAAATAAACTCGTTTGAGGGCATGTCATTCCTTTTCATAAGAATCTATCTAATTCTACGCAATAGTTTTGACAGCGAGGTTCGACCGCCGTCAAATAAATCAGCTTCTCTTAGTGTCACCAGCAACTTTTCAAGTGTGGGCAATTATTTTCTTGAATAATAACCATAAATGTGGTTCCGTATGGCCGCACATTGAAAATCGTCAATATTGACGGTAGTTTGGATACGCCTACGTTTTTTACTAGGAGAAGACAGTTTATTCTCCTCATCACCTTCTTTACTATATTAGAGATTCGTGTCACAGTAGCTCATCCAATCCCCAAAGCGTCAGCTACACGTTGCCGCATTTGAGACATTGGCAATAATGGTCCCCCATTTTGTGACTCACGCTCAAAATAATCGCGTAAGCGAATCAAAAACTCACGCGTTTCACTGTTGAGTACAGTTTTTTTCGCCCTTTTAGGCATGTTTAACAAAGGTTCAAAACAAAAACATAAATTCAACAATATTAATGTTACGGGCAGGTAGTCTTGCTTCCTCTTAACTTCTTCCTTTAACCTCTTCTTTCCTCTTGACTTTACTCCACACTACTAACCCCGAGTGTTCCCGACGTTCGGCTTATATGGCCAGTCGATGGAACGATGGAATGCGTAATTCAAATTAGAATTAAATTTTGTTTTTACCTTATTTTTCTAAAAAGAGTTCTACCAGCTAAAGATACCCCAGCCACTAGCCAAAGAGACCCCAACCAAAAGGACCCCCGTTCATAACAATAACTTAACAATGATCTTTAATAATGATTTTTTGTAACAGATACTGCCCGTTATTCGTGTCCCATCCGTCCGACCGATGTAACATTGTACAAGCGTCTATTATTTTCAGTGTTCCTATTTAAATATTACTTTGAAGCAATATAAAGTCTTAAAATTTTCGGATAACGCTTGAATCTTTAGGGACTTTTGTGTTATATGTATTTTTTAAATATTTTTACAATTTTTTAAATCATTAAATTAAGAAAACAATATGTTAGTCATTGCAAAGTTATGTCGATCAGAAAAATTTACATCTGTCAAAAAGATCAAGCTAACTTGTACAGGGTATAGTAGTACAATTTCTATTCAAGTAACACTCATAGAAAATCACTATTAATATAGCTATGTAACTCTGGTTCTACATTGACACATACTAAATCAAGGACAGGAAACATTCTGCATTTGACTGGAAAAAGGTAATAGTAAACTTTTGTGAAAAGTATTCGATATAGAAAAAATATCGATGTTTTACATCGAATATAAATATCGATATATTTTTTAAGTGGACACCCCTATTCAATTCAAACTTCCCATGCACTGTTACAAGGTTCCCGTAGTTTACTTTACTCTTTCGTCAAAAACATCAGTTGTTGACAAGTGTAAGCGTGTTGTGTTGGACGCGTATTCTATTTGTGTTTACTCGGTTTAAAGCTATCAACTATGAGGCATAAAATGTTGAATGAGTGTTTTAATTTATTTGCTGCTAAAACACAATATTCTCTATGGTAAGTAGTTAGATTAAGAAAGCACAAAAATCTAAATATTTGTAAGGAATTGTTGTTTTTTGTTTGTTTCTTTGAAAGCTATACAAATCCATGTTAGTATTTAGATACCAAAAAAAAATTTTATTTGATAGGGTTGCCGGTCACCTAAAGTATTCTCATTCCGATAAACTTAGTACACTATCGTAATCGTAGACAGAGAATACTATAGACACCTGCAAAGCGTGCCGCCGAAAGAGACAAAAGAAAAAAAAACGCCACTGTAATTAGGGACTTACCCTCTCATCGCTCGGGTGCGTCCCTAGGTGCTTTTTATTATAGTAAGCAAACTAGGTATATTTTAATATTACTAGTTCATATTAATTGTTCTTGTTATGAATGTTCTATAGGGTTTTTTTAGTTTATGTAAAAGCATATTTATTTTGTAAAAATATTTAGTTAAAAAAGAATTACGAAAATCTATTATATTTAAAATTGAATAAAATATCGCATAACATACACACAAAAACAATCGTACAACCAAATTGATACATAATATATCGTTGAAAATTTAGTCAAAATAGTGGCTCTGTCTAAGTTTTGACATATTTTGAGCTTTTCACTTAAAACAATTAAATTAATCTTTTGAGTCGATTTTAATATAAGTACTTATAATAATTGTCGTATAATGATTTCAAACTTTACCATTTTAGTTTTAGTATATGAATAGTATTTGTGAGTGTACCTTAGGAAATACACTCATCTTAACGTACATTCGTACGTGTATATACATAACGTACGTTATCGTTCTGTCTCATTTCTTTACATGACATCAGCATAAGTTGCTCTTTTTCTTGCGCGAATGCGACAAAAGCTATCAATTTGTCTATAGTATTCTCTGTCTACGATTGTAATAGATGAACAAAGTGCGAGTGAGATATTTAGCTTTATACAGAAACCTAGGTGTGAGAAATAAACAGAACAAACCTGACAGTGAGACCGGTTTTGATAATAATCTCTAACAGTCTCCTGTCAAAAAAAATCCCGTTTTAAATTTGTTGTTTTCGTCGTAATCTTTCTATATTTTAAGAGGTAAAAATAAAAAATAATAATGGTGTCGCATTCTGTGTTAGATTCTGGTGTAACATACAGGAAAAATCCAAAGAAAGAAAGAAACATTTTACACCTAAATAGTTTAATACTACTTTCAAAGTGTTTATTTTTAAAATTATTTTGTATTACATTCAACATATGCAGTGAAAAGTCTATTTTTGAGATATTTAAATATTTTATATTTTAAATGAGGAGGCTGTTCATCTATTACGCTAGTATACCATGTTTATGCTCCTTCTTAACCAATAGAGTATTTTTTTGGTATGTTTATCTGTCATAATTATGTACCTACATGATTATAAAAGTATTTTAAGTATTTATTTATATAGGTATGCATAAAATAATCTACTAATCATGTCATTGAACATGGTCAATACCCAGCTGATGCTTTCTCCTATCACGATTTACTTTTAAAAACGCAATTTTGGTGGAATGGATACCGCCAAACTCGATGCTCGATAATGCATTTACCTTCTCCATGGCTCACCGATGAGATACGGCAGATTATGCCTCAAAAATCTGCAGCTAAAATACTACAAGCGTCAACCTTACTGATGCTGATGCTTAGAAATCACAGCAATAAGATCTGTAGAAATGCGCAACGTTAACATGTCCACTTATCCTTAGAAAACGGAGGACCAGCGAAGGTCTGCAAATTTCTGAGAACAGGAAGTCGCGCCAAGACTCTCTTTTCCTAAAAAAATTATATCGTTTCTTTTAATAAACATTTCTCTAATTCGCCCCACTTTAATACTACTAATAAAGCTAATATTCTTAGATACATATCTTCTACCCCAGCTTCCAGCTATCCTCCTTTCTTCTTATTCCCTAAAAAAGTTAATCTATCTATGTAAATAAATACTTTCAAATGGCCGTAAAGAATCCAATGAACAATTGGTGCACTTAACATTGGTTTGTAGGTAGCTGCGGGGGGCCCTGAGTGAAACAATATTTACGTATCTGCGTTTATTACGAGACTGCTTGTGGAGGGGATGTCACACATATATATAGTTGTGGTCTTAACCAGTAATTTATTTACTACCCTATAGTTATACATTGCAATTATTAGGATATTATTTCCTACCCTATATTACATACATAACACCTCACTACTTAAATTAGCAACATACACATAAATATTTTTAATTACAGATGGCCTTAAGATTAACATGTATCCTAATTTATTTTCTTACAAACTTATATATAACTGACGAAATATGCATAAGCAACACGATGTCCTGTCGAAATATATATGCTTTCATTCAATGAGAAAACAGTTTAGGAGTCAGCAAATTTAGTAGTTAAGGTGGATCAACAACGTGTCTGTAAAATTCGCTGGATCAAATAAGTAGCAGAAAACGACTATAAATATATCTCATGAGTGTCATTAAGGACCTTGAACCGAATTTATACTTTAAGGTATAGTGTATATGTATGATATGATATTGTATTTAATATACTTAAGTTTATGTATGTATATTTATATTTGTTTATAGTTAAGTTCTGGTATACAAGTCAAGTAATTCAAAATACAGAATATCTGTATATTTTGTGCACTCGCACTTGGCTGGTTTTTTATGAAAATTCAAGCTTAATAGTATTGATAATGTTATGGACATTGTATAATAATATAGTACCTGGAAGACCGAACTTTGCTCGGTTTTTTACGTTTTCTAAAAATAAGACCTAGCTAGATCTATTTAGCGCCCCCGAAAACCCCTGCATAGTAAATTTCATGAAAATCGTTGGAGCCGTTTCCGATATTCAGATTATACATAAATGGTGTCTCAATAAGAGTGCACTATTTAAATTTCACGCCATTTTTTTTCTTTGGAGGTTGCAGCTCTGATATTCGACAGCTGGCATCAACGATTGTTCCGATTATTAAAAAATGAGCGCTACACAACTGAATACCGCGTTATCATTGTGAAAACCCATTACAAAAATGCAGTGACTGTGAATGGCATTCGATACAGAAACATGCTAACGGAGTTCGTGTGGCCTCAACTGGTTGGTATGGATCTGAACGACATGTGGTTTCAGCAGGATGGCGCCACCTACCACACCATGCACGGAACAATCGATTTATCGAAGCAAAGATTTCCAGACCGAATCATCTCCCGAAATTCCGATGCCAATTGGCCGCCAAAATCGTGCGATTTAAAACCGTGCAATTTCTTTCTTTGGGTTTTTTGAAATCTCAGGTCTATGTGAATAGACCATAAACAATTCCTGAGCTCAAAGCCGAGATCCAACGCGTCATCGGTGAGATAGAGCCACATCTTTGTCAAAATCTCATGAAAAGAGCAAGAGCCTGTGTTCAGAGCCGAGGATGCCATATACCGGATATTTGATTCCATACATAATCGGAACATGTCTACTTTACAATGCACTAAAAAGATCATCACTCGCTCACAAAAACATGCGTTTTATTTTTAACTAAAATCGTACACTCTTATTGGGTCACCTTTATTTACAAGAATTGCTCGTTTAAAGGTATTACATTTATTATATATTTTTATTGTTTTAGGAATGGTGCACGTAAATATTCAACGCCTATACAAGATGCCAAACCTTATAAATCAATTCCAGGGTTATCGTCTTTGCCCTATTTCGGTCCAATACACCATTTTTTGCCAGTCATAGGTTTGTAGAAATAACATATTTGTAATAATTATACTTACATATTAAAACATACGTCATATATTAATACTTTAGGAGCCTTCCAGTGTCTATCGGGAAAGGATCTTAGATCATATCTTTGAGAAAGAAATGATTAAGAAACTTCTCGTAAGAAATTAGACTTATTATTTTTTACTAACTTTTAAACTTTCGCGTTCCATGATATAATATTATCTACGTATGAACGGGAATTAACGCGATCACGAAAAGGTATTACATACCTCTGAATTGCCTGACGTTTCGACCAGGTTGCACTGGCCGTGGTCACAGGCTGACTGGCTCAGCGGTGCACGCCCTCCGTCGCCGACATCGTGAGGTAGAAGGTACCGTCACATACTATACTAACAGTGTCCCTATTCTGTAAGCAAACCGATGTGGCCCTATTCTGGTGTTCACCCGACTGCGCATAAAAGCGAGGTGGCATGTTTTTTATCACTGGATTCTGCTTAGCAAATCAGCGATTGCAGAACATGCACTCGAAGCGGGCACCAATCACTGGATTGAATTTCACCGTACGCAAGTCCTCTCCACGGAACGTCACTTTTACTCAAGAGTTGTACGTGAAGCGATTGAAATTAAAAAACACAAAACTTTCAATCGGGAAGATGGTTTCAAATTATCTACAGCGTGGAATCCAGTGATAAAAAACATGCCACCTCGCTTTTATGCGCAGTCGGGTGAACACCAGAATAGGGCCACATCGGTTTGCTTACAGAATAGGGACACTGTTAGTATAGTATGTGACGGTACATGGCGAAACGAAAATATCAAAAATATCAAAAAAGTGGAGGTGGATGAAGAACCTTCTACCTCACGATGTCGGCGACGGAGGGCGTGCACCGCTGAGCCAGTCAGCCTGTGACCACGGCCAGTGCAACCTGGTCGAAACGTCAGGCAATTCAGAGGTATGTAATACCTTTTCGTGATCGCGTTAATTCCCGTTCATACGTAGATAATATTTTATTATTTTTTATTGGTTAGAATTATTGTTAGTGTAAGTGTTCATTAGCGGAGGACTCACACACCTGAGAAGACAGTTATGTGGGGGGAGTCCATCATACAAACATAACAATTTTGGTCAATCTTAAAATATGTTAAACTTAAATCAATCATTTACTTAGTTCGTTTTTCGTTCATTTATATGTTTTATAACATGGATCAGTAAATATGAAATATATATTTATTTTTATTTTTCAGGCCAATTTGGACCTAATGTAAATTTCTCTGACATACTAGGTGTTTTAAACACAAAGTATGGTCCAGTAGTGAGAATGGATGGTGTATTTGCGAGAGCTAATATGGTTATACTGTTTGAGCCGGAAGACTTAGATCAGGTACTTATAAGATAATTGAGGAAATTCAGGTAGGTATGGCTACATTAATAAGCACTGAAGGCGTAATGACAGCGGCGCGGCGGCAACATAAGGCGACTTGCAAGTTTGGAGCACCACCCAACCCAATACACTGGCGACGTTAACCCAGCACACGCATTTAGCTTTGTTGGAAAGGTTAACGAGAGAATACTACCGGAAAATTTTTTAAAGAAAAAAAACGTGCCAATTTTTACCGACGAAAAAAAGGAGGAGGGTCTATTCGACCGTATATACACATATATATATATATACACATATATATATATGTATATATATATATATATATATTTTTTTTTTTTTTCATCTATTGTGTACGATTTTGATGATTGTTTTTTTGTTAGATATGTCCTCAATTGAGGTATACCCTCAAGGATGGTCCTATGTCAAGGAAGTCAGGATTTGATGATAGAATCCTGGTAAAATTGAGAGACCTTGGAAAATTGTGGGCACGAATAGTGCTTCTGTTTACTTTTCATAACTTGATCAGGTTTTTGAGGTTAGGAATCATCACATCATGAAGCTGAGCTGATGATGGAAACTATTTTTTTTCTATCGTCTGGAAACCCCCTCGGGTCATCACCCCACCGGGGCTGTCAGTAAAGTGGTATGTCGGAATCGAACCGCCTAAAACCATACGGTGTTACGTCATAAATGTCCGCTAAAGAGGTGGCGGAAAGGGACCGGGAGAGGGCAAGCACTGTCCCGTCCCGTAGGAGAGGCACCAGGCGCCGGAGAGCGCAGAATGATCTCCGGCCTCCATGAGCGCTGGCCTGGGGGTAACGGGTGAGGCTGCCAGTTACTCTAGCAGAAGCTGAGACGAGAGGCGCGCCCGGAGGGAGGGGCAAGGCCCCCCTTGTTTAAGAGGCGGCCAAGGTCTGCCGGGGTTCTCGGAGACTTCCTTCCTAGGGTATACCCGAGTCCCTTGCAATATACTTATTTATGACGGATGATGGACACCATACCTTTCCTACACAATTAGAAGTTAGATATAAAAACTGAGGTTTTAGTGTCAGAAACCACTTAATACGCTCTGAAGAAAATACTTTTGATAGCGTTTTAAAGTATTTAGTGTTAAATGTATTAAAATATAGTAATTGTCAGAGTATTAAAAGATGACGCGAGCCACAAAAAATCATACAGTAATAAGTTTTTAACAAAATAATTTATCCGCAGAAAAATAACTAAAAAGCAAGAAAAAAATGAACCTTTTAAGTCTTACGTCTTTAAACTATTAAATTTTATTTAGAAACTAACTTTAAGTCGGCGAATATTTATTCCTTATTATACGTCGCTGTGATATTTATATACAAACATAGTGTTTATCTATCTAGTTTATTCGCTGATTATTTATATCAAAAACATTATTTTTATACTGGATATAGATAGGTACATGACTGAAAGTAAATTTTGTAATGTATATGCTTATTATATTAGGGGTTAAAGTATGAAATTGCCGATTTATACTGCAAAATTAAAACTCGTTTTTTTCCAAGATGCAACCATATATTATGTAATCAAAGGATGCAACATATTTAATCAAAATATTTACCCTCATTATCTATACATTGCTACCATCTAATTGGAAGTTCATTTATGACTTTGCGATAGAACTCTGGGGATCTAAATTCGACAAACTGCATGAAAGCATTTGTAACTGCCTCCTTGGAAGAAAATTTTTTACCACGTAGAAAACTGTCCAAGTCACGAAAAAAATGGTAGTCAGTTGGAGCAAGGTCTGGCGAGTATGGAGGATGATAATATATATATACGGAGAATTCTAACTGCAGCTCCTGTAGAGTTACAACGGTTTCCCGTGCAGTGTGAGGTCTTGCGTTATCATGGAGCAATAATGGTGAAGATCCATTCACAAGTCGGGGCTGTTTCACTGCCAGTTTCGCCATCATTGTTCGAAGTTCGGAATAATAAACATCTGCTGATATTGCTTGATTAGACGTGAGGAAGCTATAGTGAATAACACCATGAAGAGACCACCAAACAGTTACCATTACCTTTTTATTGGTAAGCTTTGCTTTAGGGCACTGTTGCGGCGTTTGACCTCAGCCATTGCATTTTTCGCTTACAGTTATTATAAAGAATCCACTTTTCGTCACATGTCACAATTTGATCCAATAGAATAGAATAGAATAAACTTTATAGTACACCAGTAGAGGAAAGTAACTTAATGTGGGCTAGTGCTTTAATATGGGCTAGTAGCAATTCTCAAAAACAAATAATTGAAAGACGCAACAAACGCCTATCTTCTGTCACATTCATTCACCCTAACATCGCAATCACCCTATTTCGTCAGTTCGCCGCTAGGTGCCGTTAGGGTAAGAAGTTATCACTTCGGCTTCGCCCCTACCACAAAATTTCGCAAGATACGTAAAAAGATGTTGTTTTTTTAATGAAAATAAGGGCTAAATAGTGTAAAAATTTATTTTATTTGTAGGATATGAGTTTAATTTTATGTTTTTGGGTTGATTAATTGTTTGTGATGTATTATTTCCAAAGTACCTACAAAGTCAAGTTAATTCGATCAAGAATTTCGAATATGGGCTAGGTCTGTTCTTCTAAATATCTAACTAAATATGTAACTTCATCTCCTTATAATAAAAAATAAGAAGAAAATAGAAAAAGAAGAGAAAACTAAAAACAAGAAAGGCAAAGAACGGAAAAAAGCTTTAGAAATAAGGAAAAAAATAACTATACAACCAGTGACACTGAAGCTATTGATAGTCAAGGTGAAGAGTGATGCAGAATGTATGTTCTGCCGGAAACTTTTTTCAGAGAACACTATGGGAGAACTCTGGGTTCGATGTGAGCTTTGGGCTCATAATAATAGTGCTGGGCCAGAATTGACACATGGATTTGTAATTATTGCACGTAAAATAATTATATTCTTACAATTAACAAAGTTCTTTGATCTCTTACTAGATCATATTCTTAAAAGATCCATATTTATAGCCCATATTTGAGTATCTGGTCCATATTTAGTGCCTATTTAGCAATTTTGTTTAATACTCAATTTTGATAATATAGTTTACTAATAAAAATATAAGACTGTTACTATGTTAGTTAAAAATATGTGACTGATTAATATTACACTAATAAAAAGTTCATTTTTAAATAATTTTTTATTTTTGATCAAAAAACAAAATGGTAGCCCATATTTAGTTAACTCCTCTAAATATTGCTTAAAGTAAGTTTACAAAATTGATATGTACAAAATATTCCATCATTTCTTTACCGATTCAACTCATCAATGTATTGATTTGATGCAAATGAGTCAATATTGTAGGTAAGGTAACGTTAAACCATTCTGCTAATTCCTGGGTAGTTTGACTCGGATAGGCTTCCACCATCTCCTTCAGTTCAACGTTATTCACTAGTGTGAGCGGTCTTCCACGTGGTTCGTCCTTCAAATCGAAGTTTCCATTACGAACCGTATAAGCGTTTAAACCAAAAACGCACGGTGCGTTCATTAGCAGTGTCCTCTCCAAACGCAGCATTAATATTGCGAGCCGTAGCTGGCGCGTTAGTTCCGCGTCGGAACTCGTATTCAAAAATGACTCGGATTGTCGAAGTATCCATCTTTTCTGTCTAAGTCGAATAAAAAAAACAATTGAAAATCGAATGATGCACATTAAAGTAAAAAATGTGATAAAAGTATGTATGTATGTGTAAAAAAAGTTTCACTCGAATATCTTACACCATGAAGATTTCATGTCAATTCAAAGTATCTATTACTATAAAACGGCAATTTCATACTTTAACCCTTATTATTTTGTTTAAGATATCTACAGACAGACTCATAATTATATCAGAAACGTTTGTGCTTCAATGGAACGTAATAAATACGGTACGTTCACTTTAAAATCTTAATAACATAAATTATAGGTTTACAGGTCCCAGGAGGCGAATCCCTTACGCCCTGGATTTGACAGTGTAGCGTATTTTAGAGAAGTTCTGAAAAAGGATACCTTTGATGGGATCTATGGACTAACTACAGCGTAAGTTAAAAAGTATTTTAAATAACAAAATAATAATCAAAATACTCGATATATGTATATAGGTTATATATAACAATAGGAGTTTAACAAAAAACATTTAATTAAATTTAACAAAAAGTTATAATAACTTTTAAACTTTCGCGTTCCATGATATACATATAATTATGTATCGGTAGGAACGTACGGTAATTAACGCCATCACGTAGTAGAATATGTATTCAGAAATACCATCAGCTGTAGTCTGTTCGAAATCATATGTCGCCAGTTGCATAAGCTTAGACGATAATCATTATTTTACACACATGCAGAACTCTACGCAAATTCGTCACAGAGTATTTATTAAATATGAATTCAAAACGCCATTTATAATTATATTAAATTTCATCCTTACACTGATCAATACCTATAAGCTAGTATCGTATACATAGTTGCCAGTCATTACGTCCGCGCAGCGGCACGTACATAGATATCTAACGAGTGTGCATCTTAACATTTACCAAATACTTTCGTGCAAAATGTATAGCAATATTGATGAGCAATGTAGTTCATTAGGTGCTCTCGTAGTTTCAATATAGTTAGTACTCAAATATGATACGCAATGTATAACTGTTTTTAGTAGATGTATACGCGGAAGCTGTCTCCTCTTTTGACGTCGCTTTAAATGATACAGCTGCGTCAATACTCTACGTCTCCTTTGGTTCTGCCTATAAGACATAGGGGGCTTGGATTGCGACGTGTGCAGGACGTCGGCCTTCCGGCTTTCATGGCATTGGCTCATGGGGTTGCGAACCTTGTTGCTGTTATCCTTTCTACTAATGGTGATAGGGCAAGCATACCCTATGGGCTGAGGCACTGTCGGCATGATCTGCTTTCAACGCAGATATGGCGGTTCCGGTGACGCCACATGGTCAGCGGTCATGGGATGACGTTGGTATTAAAGGGACCTTGAAACTGTTGATGGTCAGAGCAAAGGGTGCCGATTTGGCTAGACTCCGGGCTGTATCGCAACAAGAATCAGGGGTATGGTTGCAAGCGCTTCCTTCACCTCATCTGGGAACCTTACTGGATGACGACTCCTTACGTGTGGCAGTGGCTCTACGTCTGGGCTGCAGGGGGTGTGTGAACCCCACCGATGCACCTGCAGTTCATTGATTGACCGTCCACCGGTAGGTTTTGGAGACACCATACCCTCAACGATATAGACTGGAGGGCCCTAATATCGGCCAATGTGCCCTGCGTACTGGAGCCGCCAGGTCTCAGCAGGTAAGATGGAAAGCGACCGGACGGTTTGACTTTGGTGCCGTGGAAAAACGGCAAGTGCCTGGTGTGGGACGCTACAGTCAGCACTGTCGCGGCCATACACCTTGGTCGAACCGTCCACGCACCGGCTGCGGGGGCAGATAATGCTGCAAATAAAAAGCGTGTGAAGTACGCCGCAATGGAGCCGCAATACTATTTATTTTGTGCTTATTGCAGTTGAGACTTCGAGCAGTTGAGGCTCTGAGGCGAAGAGCTTCATTGCGGGTAGGAATGGTGACTCCCGTTCCGGGTCTTTCCTGGTGCAAAGGTTGTCCATTGCCATTCAGTAAGGTGACGTATTGATGCGGGACGGGTTACTTTGACTATTTTAATTTAATTAAAATGTTTATATTTTTTGGATGTACTATTGTTTCAATAAAAAACAAGAAACAGGAAGGAGTACATTTTTAGAAGATTAGATCAAAACAGTTTACTCCCTTAAATTACATAATACCTAGTGAATTTTTGTCAATATTACTTTAAACCACAAGTTTTGGGACTCACCGATGAAATGTGTCTTGTCCATACTTTGGACACACTACATTAATAACTTCTTTTTCGATACATAATTAACTCGGCATACATAATTAACTCGCAACTCGGCATCATTATGGGTGATGAAAACATCATCACCCAGCGACGTCCCCGGCGAAAGGGTGTATACACGAGTACAAAAATGTTTGCACGTGTTTGCCGAAGCTCTGAGCGTTTGCTCATAGCTTCGGCATGCGTGCTCCGACCACATCGCACTCCTAACTTATTTTCAGTTCTCTAGGTAATTGCATACCTTTGAATTGCATGACGTTGAAACCACACACAACAAAAAGCTGCATTACTTTAATATTTTACTGGGTGCGACTCCTGTTGAATGTACCCTATGCCTTTGATGATTTTATTAGTGTTGTTCATCGTTCTGCTAGTCTTATTCTCAGTTTGTAAAATACTCTACAGTTATTGACCACAGAACTGAGAATAAGTTCTAAGTTCCGTGGTCTAGATAACATTGTCTGGAAGAGATCGCTGTGAGCGATAAGACCGCCAAAAAACACATCACTCCTTTATTCAAAACACAAATCAAATTTTAACAGACAAGGACCTAAATGGCGCGATTTTCGTACGAAGGTCAACCCAGCGTTGTTAAAGCTCAAACTGGTCAGAGTTTACACGCCACCACTTGAAGAAATAGCTCAAGATTTTGTAGAGAGGTAGGTATATACTAAGTATTTTTTTAAATATGAACTATTCATGTATTCGCTAACGTTATTAATACCATGCCACTCAGAAATTTCTTGAAACTCCACGTGATGTGGTAAATCACATACTAAAAATTGGTTCAGGAAGCCTTACTCGTATCAAGATTTTACATGAGCACCTTCGCGTGGGGAGCATAGTTTCGAGCTTGGTACCGCACAACCTCACAGACGCTCAGGAGCAGGCTCACGTAGAATGGTGCCATGATATGATTACCACATTATGACAGATGACAAATCTTAGATTTATTTATACGATCCAGAAACTAAGCGCCAGTCGACAGTTTGGCTGTTTCAAAATGAGCCAAGGCCTACTAAAGTGTAGAGATCGAAAAGCGCAGAGAAGATTTTGATCGCTAGTTTTTTCACTATGACAGAATATCTGGTGCCAATATTTTTATGGAAGGTCATCCTTCGTACAGCCCTGATTTCGCAGCGTGAAACTTCTTTTCTTTACCACAAATTTAAAAAAAGAACACTTGCCATTATTTTTTACTTAAATGTTAAATTATAATAATTTTAAATTTGGTATTGAAGTAGTGGGACATAAAAAAGTGTAAGTACATTTTTTGTGATGCGATAGTTGACTGTCAAGTCAGTTATAGTCAAATATGTATAAAATAACAATTTATTTAACGAATTTTTCCCAAATTCTCACATTAGACTTAATTTTATGAAGTCTATGAAGTAATTTATTTAACCAAGGCTACTCTACCCATTTATAAACATATTCCTAAAACGAGCTAAGATAACATCACTGAAAATTATATTTTAAGACGTTATTTTTTTGCTATATTTATCTAATGAATGAATTATTTTTAAAGGTTAAAGCGAATAAAAGTCGATGAAACATATTTGACAAACAGATTTTATGATGAAGTGTCTAAATGGTCCTTGGAATCCGTGGCTATTGTTTCTTTGGGAGCGCGGTTGGGCTGCCTTACAGATGAATTGACACCTGATCACCCAGCGAGTAAACTGATGAAATGTTCCAAAGAGATGGTGTTTTTAGCCTATCAGTTAGAATTTATACCAAATCCTTGGAGGTATATTGCTAAGCCACTTTTCAATAAACTTATGAAGAGTCTTGATACACAGTGGGAGTAAGTATCTAACAAGTTGTCTTAGTCAAATAAATATAGGCCAATATAGGCTTCTAATGTTTGTACACAAGCATTTGGCTAAAAAACTCATAAAATACATCGGTATAAATCGAAAAATGTGGGTTAAGTACGTGCATATATTATTATTATCACATACTAGCAACCCACCCCGGTTTCGCACGGGTACAAATTATACACCTAAACCTTCCTCATGAATCACCCTGCCTATTAGTATATATGTATATATATATATATATATATACATATACATAATAATACTAGCAGCGCCTCGCAGTTTCACCCGCGTATGCCCTGATCCCGAGGCAATATCGGAATAAAAAGCCTATGCGTTAATCCAGGTCTCCAGCTATCTACATACCAAGATTCATCGCAATCAGTTCCATTCATTCATCCATCCATCCAAACTTTCACATTTGTAGTATTAGTGGGATTACTATCATATGTGATACTAAATGATATTACTTGCAACCCGCCCCGGCTTCGCACAGAGTGATTCATGAGGAAGGTTTAGGTGTATAATTTGTACCCAAATTGTACACCTAAACCTTCCTCATGAATCACTCTGTCGATTAGGGAAAACGCATGAAAATCCGTTTAGTAGTTTTTCAGTTCAGAAGCGTCGGGGGACTTTGTTTTTGTAATATTATACGATAATGAAGCCTTTGTGCGTGTGTGTAAGTAGGATTTGAATTCACCCATATCATATTGTGTAAATACCAGCTTTAGGTAGCACAATGGAATATGTATAAAGTGTGAAGTTTATAGTGCTTACTGAAAACCTATATAGCTAAATAGATTACGCTACTATCGTCTCAGAAAATGTAATCATATAAACGCGATATCTTAATTCAAAACTTACAGCGTAAGTACAATGTATATCGAGATGGCTAGAAAGCGAATAGCAGAGAGAGACCACGATATTCCAGAGGAAGATAAAAGTATGATTGAGAAACTATTGGCTATAGATGAGAGGGTTGCTATAATGATGGCTAATGAAATGTTATTAGTTGGAATAGACACGGTGAGTGCAAAGTGTAAGATCTATTTCTTTTTTCTGGCATATAAAAGGGGTTCTTACCAGAAGACTCGATAATGTCGCATTTCAACTTTTTAACCAAATTATTCTCATTTTAGTTAACCATGTTATTTTATTTACTAAACTTATTTAACAATAATGAACAGTTCTATTTTTATCGCTAGAAAACAAATTTGTCATCCTTAAAAATATTTTAAATTTTTAGTTCGATTTACTATTGATTTTTTTTTACCTTAATTATTACATTTGTCTTTCATATCTCAGTCACATATAAATATTTAATAAAATATTTTGCAGGTGACTTTTACTTTTACCAGCCTACTTTATCATTTGGCAAGTAATCCAGAGAAGCAAGAGAAGTTGCGGCAAGAAATACTATCTAATGATCCTCACAAACGTTACTTAAGAGCTTGCCTGAAAGAAACTCAAAGAATTTGGCACGTTATTCCATCTAATTTGAGGAGAACTGACAGGGATCATATCGTGAGCGGTTATCATATTCCTCCAGGGGTAAGGCTGAAAAGTTATGCGATTAGTTTTATACCAAGTTTATTCTGGACAGAACTTGTGCACATAATGATAATAATATGTCACCGTTTTTTTTTTTCAAGTTCAGATACTGACCTCTGAATAACGCTGAAATGTCAGTTTAGTAGTTAGCTGATTTAACTCAGCTTATTATACCATAGGCAGTGATCATATACTAACCAATTTGGAACTCTTAAAAACCTTAAATTCTGTTTATTCATGTCTCTACATACATCATGGGTTCTCATATTTTTCCCCAAAATACGCAGATCTGTTGTTTGTGCACTTTTTATTTTACATAACTGTTATATGTTATTTTTGCCATTTAAATACTTTCTCATTAACTCATTAAACATAAATTATTTCGTTATTCAGGTTGACGTTGTAGCACCGAACAATTATTTATCAAACTTGGAGAAGTACTATCCGCGGCCGAACGAGTTTCTACCTGAGAGATGGTTGGCAGATAAAACAGATCCACTGTACTTCGGAAACGCACACCATATGGTCACGTTACCTTTCGGCTTCGGCATCAGGAGTTGTATTGGCAGAAGGATTGCTGAACTAGAGATTGAGATACTAATAACGAAGTTGATCAACGAGTTCAAAGTGACATGGGAAGGGCCACCGATCAAAGTTGTAAATAAGCTCCTGAACACGTTTGAAAAACCGTTTAACTTTAGATTTGAAGCTGCTAAATAGTTATTTTTACATAAAACTTTTATTTTTATAAAATTAAATTAAGTTGATAATTCTAAGAAGATACAGTAGGTATAATTATATTGTTATACTAGCTTTGTCTGCTGTTCTGCGTCGATGCTAATTCACCAGTAGCATTGATTGATTTGTTATATTGTTCTTGGTTAATTCTTTGTCAAATTCCATCAGCTAATTAACACAAATAGCTCTGACTTATATAAAAGTTCTGGAGATCTTTAGAAAATACAACGCAAATTATGCTTAGGTATACGTAAAAATAAAATAATCCCATCAAAAACATAACATATAAAAAATGCAAGTTTCGCAACGCAGTTTTTCTACCGCAAAAAGTGGTGAGATCTGAGTTGTTACGTTGACGGTATTAATGTTAGACATATTTATTTCTTCAATAAATAGAATGACTGCCATCTTCATACAAACGGTCGGAAAGCGAGTCATACCTACGCGTCTCAATTTCGGTATACACTCGGTACACAACCAGTCGCGGATGTACCGCAGTGACGAACTAACGGTGAGATGCTTTTGTAAGCAGTAAGCTTGCGATTTGTGTATTTGATTGAAATAAGTACAAGTACTTACTTAATATGGCAATGTATTATTTATACTATTAAATTTAACAATAAAGCTTTTCGTACGTCTTGGTCGAGGCGCAAATATTTTTCTGTCTTAAGGTAAGGGTGGTTTTTTATTAAATCTACTAATCAAAAAACACAACATGTATTTTTATTGAATACTTACTATTTTCTGTTCAAATATATGTTACTATGTTGGTGAAAAAAATCTTTTTTTTTGTGCTGGGCAGAAAATTACATGTTCTTGGTGACTTTGCCCACCAACTATATCTCCGTTACAATGACCTTTATCAAATATGGCTGTATAAAAATACAAGGCTATGTAGTCAAGTATTTAATTATGATATAAAATAACCTATTCCTTGTCCTTCAAAATTGAGTGGGTAAAGTTTTTTTGTAATAGGCAACTCCCGCATTAGGAATATTCCTGTGTCGCGGGGGCTTCACAAACATTCAAACAACGGACACAAAGGACACCCAGACTCGGGAGTCGGGACAACTATTTGTGGATTACACAAATTTTTGTCCCGTGTGGGATTTGAATACTCGGCGCGGCGTAATGGCGAGGTGACCACTTAAACCATTGCGCCATCCGAGCAGTTAAAAAGTCACTTAGAAATATTTTCTGACCACAACGATCAATGTTCAAGGGCTGAAACAATTTAATAAGTACACTCAACTAACATTTAAATTACATTCAAAGTTTTTGTTTTATGGGGAATATTTTATTATAAACCTTATTAAATTATTAATCATAAGATAACTATGAATAAGACAATCTACACTAATATTATAAAACTGAAGAGTTTGTTGTTTGGTTGAACGCGCTAATCTTAGGAACTACTGGTTCGATTTGCAAATTCTTTTAGTTTTGGATAGCTAGCTCATTTATCGAGGCTATATAACATCACGCTATGACCAATATTATCATTAGCGTCATAGAGCATCAATGAAAAATGTTACAAAAACAGGGAAAATCTCAATCCACCTTAGGTTGATTGACACTATGAATACAATTTATATCAAAATACAATTATATATATTATGCAATTATACTTCATTAGGAACACATTCTGGGATAACACAACTAGTTGTGCGTACGTAGTTGGTTCATGAGGAAAACGGGTTTTTAACTTTAATTTATTAGTAAATTTTTTTAGCAAGTCATCAAGTCAAATTTACTTTCATCACTTAATTGGATTAAACATATTTGGTCTTTGGTGTGGTCTCACAATCATGCTACCATAAGAAAAAAGCATTTCTAGTGGTGCAGAGTTAGGCAGGCAGGTATTATACTTTAAAAAGACCATCCTTACTGTGGTCCTTATGTGAATTTCAGGAAACGTAACGTAACTAGTAACTTTAAAGGCGTCACTAGTTTCGACAATACGTTATTTTCGTGACTAGTCTCGTCTCAGTATGCGGCTACTTACTTAGTACCTACTGGCTACACTACGCTAAAAAGTATTTTGCATTTTGCAAATACAAAATATTTCCTAAATAAAGTATTTAAATAAAAAATGGAATAGGTATTTGTATTTAGTATTTTGCATTTCAAATACTAATATTTTAAAAATGTCTCATCTCTGATGAGCAATTATTTAATCATCAGATGGTAAACGGATAGAATAACTAGAATATATTGTCAGAATTCTATTGCTGATGAAAATTTAAGTTAAAAATTAAGTTCAAGTATTTTTTTGTTTAAGTATGATAGTTTATCTAAATAAGCTCAATACTTAAGACTTAAGGTTTATTTATTTTTCTCTTTCCGTCGGTTTCATTTTTTGTTAAAAAGATTTTTATTTATTGATTTTATTTTATCATCAGCTCAGCGACATGATGTGATGATTTCTAAACGCAAATACCTGATAAAGTAATGAAAAGTAAACAGAAACTATTCGTTCCTATAATTTTCGAGGGTTTCTCTCAATTTTATCAGGATCCCATTATCAGATCCCGACTTCCTTAACATGGGACCACCCTTGAAGTATGCCTATCTAACAAAAACAGAATAATCAAAATCGGTTCATAAATAACCGAGTGAGGGCTGAACAGATAAAAAAAAATATTATACGGTCGAATTGAGAATATCCTTTTTTTTCGTCGGTAGACAAATCTATCCTTTGGTCCTTACTTGCTTTTCAATATCCTACTGGGGTATAGCATGATCTATCGAAGTTGTCGATCTATCGTCGAGAGGCCTACTAGAGATAGGAACACCCATACAAATGGTTCTTACTTTCATTTCAATATAAAATTTAAGTTACTTTTCGATAGGCGGAGCTAACTCAAGTAACATCGTTAATGCTTATCTGTTAACATCGGCCGTTTTGACAAGGATAGCTTTAAAAAAATAATTAGTTGAAGTAGGAAAAATATACTAATAATATAATACAATGGAACATTGTAGTTGGAATTATTTAAAATTATAATTGTGATAAAGCAATTAAATGACCATGAAATTAAAAGACGTGAATACTATGCATACAGATGGCTTCCTTTTTAATGTTTCTTATACACAAATAAAGCACTTAAAGTTAATAAATTTTATAATTAATTATTTAAATGACTTGTAATTTCTTGCTGCTCCTATATTAAGTATACTAACTAACTAGTAACCTAAGCGTCATAATTGATATTTCAAAACGCCCGCATTGCACAGATTAATTAATAGAACAAGCCCCGAAGCATTTAGTTTCTGCGCTGCATGACAAGAAGGCGTCATTTATAATTTTTTTTTTCAAATCAATTTTAGCACATTTATTAAGTGCATTGCATATGTTCATATATATTATTATAAACACAAACTCAGCAATCTTATCCTTACTATTATAAGATATTAGATATTTATTTATTTCTCTCTCAGAACTCGACGATCGCTCACTGTCCGTGAATATCATTCTAGGTGTTAGCATAATACCAGCGCTGCTTCTCATAAAGTAGCACAATGCGGAGCTAGCAACCATTTTTAGCTCATGCAGAGATGCCTTTTTATATAATAATAATAACTCCACACATCTCACACACGGCCGTCTGATCCCAAACTAGGCAGAGCTTGTACTATGGTAACCAGACTGCTGATAAACATACTTATATATTTCTAAATACATACATATTATAGATAAATTACACCCAGACACAGAACAAAGTATCGTGCTCATCACACAATGATTTGTCCCGGGTGGGAATCGAACCCACGACCTCTGGCTTAGCAGTCAGGGTCACTAACCACTAGACCAACAGGCCAGTCAGTATGTGTACCATGTTCCTGATATAACCACTAACGAACAAGTTTTATTATGTTAAAACATGTGAGTTATTAAGTGAAAAATTAGCCCCTTTTTGTCTAATTCCACTGGCCTATAAGTGATTTATCAAACAATAACTATCAGTTGGTTCCTTTTAGCACTTTAATAAAGTTGGTTCTTTAAGTAATATGTGGTAGGTATAGTATAGTACAGTATAGTAATCAAATAGGAAACAAAGATAAACAACAGGGGCACAAGAACCCAAAAAAAGTAGGGGGTGTCCAAAATATTTTTTATAAGGACTAAAAAAAAGGTCATCAGAACACTTTGGTATTATAATCATTATTTATTATTTTGATTCACATTTTTATTAAAATTTTCCGTAGACTCCTCGGCGCATCGTCTTATGGGTTATGTGGGGATATTTGGACACCCTCGAAGGGGGTGTCCACAAGTTTATAGGGGATGTTCGGGCACCTTGAACACCCCGGTTTTTTAGGGTTCCTTTCCTCAAAAGGAACTCTTAAAGCATCACTTTGTTGTCCGACCGTCTGTCTGTCTGTCTGTCAAGACCCTTTCCTCAGGAACTCGTGGATGCATCAAGTTGAAATTAATACCAAATACATAAGTCTGCGGTCCCTTGAAGCTGTAAAAAAATCAAGCTTCTAAGTCAACGCATACAAAAGATACGGCCATTTAAGCCTTAGATTTCACCAAATTTCAATTCGTAGGTAAATCAAAACCTATAGGGTACTAGGGTCCCATTGACCTAGAAACATGAAATTTGGTAAGAGGCAAGGTTTCATAGCAAAAGTAAATCCGAAAGTCTTTAATTTCTTGTTATATCTGTCTGTCTGTGTGTGTCAAGACCCTTTCCTCAGGAATTTGTGGAGTATTAAGTTGAAATTAACATCCAATAATCATGTCAGCAGTTCCTTGAAGTTGTCAAACAATCAAAAAAGGACAAGTGCGAGTCTGCCTCGCGTACCCCTCGGTGCGCGAGTAGGTTTTTTCTCCCTCTGATCTATTCAATACTCTCTGTATCTTGATCTATCTCTGATAGTTTTAATTTTATGTGAATAAATGTATCTCTGTGTTCTTTCTCTGTCTTTAATAACGCAAACTCTGAAAAATAAAATCTGTGACAATAATATAAGCGTAAAAAAATAATAGTTAAATCCTAGAACTTATATAACATGATTAAATATAAAGATTTAAAAGGGATTTTTTTTTCGTGTGGAAACCCCCACGGGTCATCTCCTTACCTTAGGACATAAGTCGACTTGAATTTACACACCAAGAAAAAAAAAACTACGCCTTGTAGTTAAAAATAGGTTCAGAATAGTCCATAGTCCAGATTGAATAACAACAAACTAATAAAGTTTTATATTAATGTAAGTAGGTAGCTACACCAGTAACGAGCGCGCGATCGGCAATTGTCAAAATTAGAGAATAATAGGTAATTATCTTGAAAAAAAAATATTAATATTGTTTATTGATATCACTTAGGCTCGTGGCTAAGTGGTAACCGAGTAGGTAGCACATTGCAAAGTTAAGCAATACTAGCCTGGACAGTCTTAGAATGGGTGAACATTCTTAACACATTGAGACCCCTCCGTGCCTGGGAGAGCACGTTAAGCCGTCGATCCCGGTTGCCATACGAACATCTGTGGCATTCGTTACGGGTAAAACTTTCTTTGGTTTCCTAAGATAGAATGTCGATAACTTTATACTTTATTTTTGTAATTATAAATAAAAAATAAATAATAATAACTTAATTTATTGTTTCTCTCACACAGTACATTAGACATTATAGAACAAAATTACTTTTGACACATTGTTATGCTTCTATGTGAGAGACTGGTATCTGTACTAGGACAGGCCTGTATGACAGATTACCAGCCTCTCCCACCTCTGGATATGTGCAGTTCTTGATGTCAGGTAAGTGTTATTGTTGAGAGTGTATAAAAACTACTAGGTGTGTGTGTGTGTGTGTGTGTGTGTGTGTGTGTGTGTGTGTGTGTGCGGGTGAGATTGTGTAATGCGGTAGAGTTCTGTTTGTCCTCTAGGTTCTTGTAAATGCCTGTACATATTGATTTGAGCTTGAGCTCTGGCCACTCCTACCGCTTTCTTTGCTTTCTTCTTCTACTCTTTGTATTCACATTTTCTAACTTCCTTGATTATTTCACTCCCATTCTCATTTTTCCATGCTTTAATTGCATCCTTCTTATCTTTCAGAGCTTTCTGTACCTCTTCACTCCACCACCAAGTATCTCTATTAATAGTACCTTTCCCTTTCGTTTCTCTGAACACTCTTTCAGACCACTATCCAGCACTTATCCCATCACAACATTTCTCTTCCCATCACTCCCACAATAATAAAACTTGTATCCCTCTCCTATCTCTCTAGCTTTCGTACCCTTCCATTTTGTTTCTTGCAAGCATGCCACATTTATCTTCTTTTCAGAACATCCGCCAATTCTCTCGCTCTTCCAGTCATAGTCCCAACATTTCAACTTGCATACCTCAGCCTCTCGGGCTTGCTTCTTACGTTGCACCCGCCTCGAGTGGTGCAACAACCCTTGTCCACTTGTTCGCGTAGCCGGGTACTGCTGCCGCGCGTCGCCTACGGGGTACGCCCTAGCTCTGTCGCACTCACTTATTATATTTGTCATATTGCAAAAGGGTTTTGGCTAATTCTTTTTTTCTGGCCGGCCGCCTGCCTGACACCAACCCTCCTCGGGAATCTTATCGTTTAAAGATGGGAAAAAGGAAGAAGGTATATTGGGATAGGAGAAATGGGTAAGGGAAGGAAGCTAGGGTAGGGGATACCGCAGTTCTCGGGTGAGGAACACGACTGAGACTACGGTAGCTCGAAAGGGCCGGGGTTGCGTACCCCTATGTACATACATCCCGTGGTTGGAGAGGCCACTATACAAGTACACCAACTGGACTGTAGATGTTTTAAAATTAGTACAGTTATTCTATCTATCTAAAATTTGTTAAAAACAATTTAAGCGAACTGTTCAACCTTTTGAATTTGAGCCCTTTTAGGGTTCTTTGAAAACGGAACTTTATTACTAAGACTCCAGTGTCCGTCCGTCTGTCTGTCACCAGGCTGTATCTCATGATCCGTAATAGGTAGACAGTTGAAATTTTCACAGAATGTGTATATCCGTTGCTGCTATAACAACAACTTATAAAAATAAATTAAAAATTAAAGGGGGCTCCCCTACTAGAGACGAATTTTTTTCGGCTTATAGTATTAAATCTTGTACGATTTCTTGTGCGTAACCTTTCATGCGCAGGTCCGACTCGCACTTGGCCATTTTTTTATTCTGCTACGCAAACACTTAGCGAGCGACTTTTTGTAAATTCTGTATCTGTATAATTTGTTTCTTTGAAGTGAAAACTTCTTACCGGCGTTGTGCACTTTTTGGGATGGGTAATAAATGTTAAACTCGAGTCAGGACACGTGACCCTGATCGAAAATGTGTCCGACTTTCATATATTTAAAAAAATATTTTTACGCCATCTGTGGATTCTGCGCGATACTGTAGTTTTATATACCTATACTAATGTAATGTAATAATTGACATTAATAATAATCACATTTTCAATATAATGCATAATGTTATTTAGTAAAATTGTAATTATATCCTATTAATTGTAATATGTAACAAATTAAATAATGTTAATATTTGTATGTCTGGATGGCAAAACATAGCGGAATAACATTTATTTATAAGACCACATTGATTGTAAATACCTATGTTTTACAAATAAATGATTTGATTGATTGATTTGATTGATTGATTGATATTCCCCATATATTAGTTAAGGCAAATTTCACAGAGTGCGCAATTTTAATTTCAACTTTTTACAATATTTACTATAAGTATTTATTTTCACTTCTGTCAGCAGTCCCATGAATGCCTATTTTTTATGGTATAGGGGAAAACAAGGAGACGGGTCACCTGATGGTAAATGATTACCGCCGCCCATGGGCACCTGCAACTCAAGAGTCAGAGTCACAAGTGCAATGTCGGCCTTTAAGGTGGGAGTAGGGGAAGGGAGGAATGGCGGAGGGGTGGAAGAGGGGGAGGGAAGGTTGGAAGAGGGGGAGGGGTTAGGGAAGGGTTAGGGCCTTTTTTTTTTTGGCGTGTGGAAACCCCCTCGGGCCGTCACCACACCGGGGTTTTTGGTGGGGCGGTGTGTCAGAATCGAACTGACTAAAACCACACGGTATGCCGTACTGCGCCTTAAATAGGAGGGATCCGGGAACAGCTTTTATTAAGACATCCGGACCCCCCCGAGCGCCTGCCCGCTAAGCCACCTTTCAATTAGGCGATGTCCAGGCACACACGGACGCCACCTTCTCGCGGGGGGCCACTATAGCGGGTGGAGGGGAAAACCCGTCCCGTCCACCCGCGGCCACCCTCAGGGCGGCATTAAGGCGCTGGTACGCGCGCCTCCGCCGCCCGGTTCGCCAGCGGCGAATCAGGTCCGAGTGGAGGTCGTCCTCCCGGACCCTTTCCGCCTCCTCCTTCTGCGAGATGACATCCTCACAGAAGGTCTCAACTGCGGTAAAATTCCTGTCGCTACCGGCCATGGAGCGTATGACGGCCGGTAGCGAGAGGTCCCCTCCAATGACTGCAGTGAGGGCCCGCCGCTGCGTCACCCAGGCGGAGCAGACCGCCAGGGTGTGCTGAGCCGAGTCCTGACTGCAGTCGCAGTGGTGACAGGCGGGACTCAGTTCCCTCCTAGCGACCGAGTGCAGGTACTTCCCGAAGCAGCCGTGCCCGGAAAGAACCTGCGTCAGTCGGAAGGAAAGGGTCCAGTGCTGCCGCCCTGCCCACTCGATGATGACCGACTGCCGCTTCCCGCCCGAGGGAAGGGTTAGGGCCTCCAGTAACCTCACTCACTCGGTGAAAAGCAATATAAGCATTCCTTCAGTGCCGGTTTTCTGTGAGGCCGTGGTATCACTCAAGTCGAGCCGGCCCATACCTACTTGCCGAAGCATGGCTCTCCCACGATTAAAATCTAGAATCCTGAATATTCAGGAAACAAAAAGGCATAATATAACTGGCTATATTACATTCAATTAAAACCTACGGTTTAAGAACTACTTGCAAGTCAAAGCTCCTTAGTTTTGTCCCTGACGTACCTACTGAGACTCAGGCGATCATCAACATTTTAGTAGTTTCTAATTTTTAACACAATTAATATTTAGCCTATAAAGCAAAAGAAAACCAAAACATATCGCAATTTCAGTTCCATTTTCTGAATATACTAACTGCATAAATAAGTAGATTTGTAATCTTATATAATTGATATACAATTACAAAGCTACTTTTGCAGTTTTTATAATTTTTGTCACTTACACAAGCAAAATAGACTGGTAGGTAGGTAAATAGTGACAGAAACTCTGGCAGAAAATTCCAATGATTTTCCACTCGGAATAATGGTACGGTGTCGCTTACACCCTGTGTATTACGGATAGCAACCCTACAGACGAACGATGTTTCCTTTAATTTACCTACTTTTAAAAGGAAATGAGATCCCATCAAAAACATAGCTTTGAAAAAAATTCAAGTCTCACAAAGCCGTCATTTTACCGCAAAACCTTGTGAGATTCAATGTTCACTGTGTTTCATTTTCGCCAATGAAACAATCAGTCACCGATTTTCTGACGTGGATAGTCTTAGTCGGAAAAGGATAAGCGTTTAACTTTTTTTGTGATATCAAGTAAATTCAATTTAACTTATTAGAAGTTTTATTTTAAAAAATTACGTTCAGGCGTAACGCAGGGCCCACTACTTGCGCGGGACCCGTGGCAGTTGCTAGTCTTGTTACGTGGTTAATCCGGCACTGATTATATCTATGAACAATGTTTTTATCACATTGCGTCGCTCCCACACGAACACGACCATCAGTTTGAAAGGGCATCTGTATTGAGTCGGACACATTGACCGACGTACGAGTTAGTGAATATACAGGTTTTCTTCTGACATATACATTTCTATTTTAGTGTGATAACTACTGTTTCCTTTGCTAGAATAATGAGACGAAAGGTATTAAATGAAAGTTTTACTATCTTGTGTTCAAATGTACAGCACTGTTCAAGGTAAGTGAAGCAGACTTACAAATAGGTCAGTGGAATTAGAGAATAAGGGGCCAATTTTTCACTTAATTACGCACAGGTATAATAAAACTTATTCGTTAGTATATCAGGAAGATGGTCCCGAATTTCATCCCATTTCTAACGTTCGGAACATTGTCGAATTAACGTTTTAATACAAAAAAATCGCCAAAAATGGAGTATTTTGTAATTTTCTCCTTCTGTATTATAATTGCGCAAATCGAACTTTTTTTATCGTATAGGTAGTAAAAATCCTAAAAATTTAAGACCAGTTTGATTAAACTTTGTTCATTATTTGTTTAAATAATGATAAATATTACGGTCGAAAATCGCAATTTTTTAATTTATTTTTATTTTGAAAAAGAAATCTCCAATGAACGTGAAACTTTAGGAGAAAACGTCTTTTATGCTCCTGAACATACAATATTTTTATAAAAAGATATTCATTTGCTAACGAGAAATTCTATTGAGAATTTTATTCATGCAAAGCGTTTGTTGTAAAATTATTATATTTTATGTGTGCTTGTAGTGTAACTCAAACTATAATTTTAAAGAGAAGAAAATATTTAATTTTCCTCGACGGCCTCGACGAAAAAATGTGTGCAAAATGAATCGATTTGGACGTCGGAAACCGGCTCAAATAGCAATAAACATTTAAGCAAATTTTAATAAATAAATAGAATTTCTCGTTAACAGGTGAATATTTTTTGATTCATATTTATTTGTATGTGTAGAAGCATAAAAAAATATATTCTCCAAAACTTTAAATTTCATTGAAGCTTTCTTTTCAAAATTAAAAATAAATTAAATTTTTGCGATTTCGACCGTAATTCATTATTATATAAACAAACTAGCGGTCGCCCGCGGCTCCGCCCGCGTGGATGTCGGTTACCGCTGCAAAAAGCCTACCCAGGAAAGACACGGTCAGCAAAATGATTTCCAGGTCAATTCACAGACACCGACAGTAACATTGACGACGCAGTCATTATCCGCAGGCTGCACAGATTGTCTTTCTGTGTATGTTAAGTTGTTAATGATGAAAATATTTAAATGTAATTAATACTAAGTTTTCACTTCTGCCGGCAGTCCCGGAGCGCAACCCGTTGTTTAAGGATAGATAACTAAAGCGATTATTGTAGAGCTTCTCCATAAACAACATTTGACGTTAAATTATTTTCAGGTAACAAAATATACTGATGGTCGGGAGCCCCGACCCGTGATAGGGCAACGTAAAGTTGCCCATGCGTAAAACATTCTTTTCGTAAATCAATTCCTACTAATTTGAATGTTTGGCCCTGGGATTTGTTTATCGTTAGTGCGAAAGAAATTTTTACTGGAAATTGGAGCCTTTTGAAGGGTATAGGCAAATCAGTAGGGATCATGGGTATTCTTGGTATATGAGCTAATTCACCAGCTGCAGGGCCGGTGATAATCTTCGCTACTATTAAATTATCTTTTAGCTCCTTTATAAGAAGTCTCGTGCCATTACACATGTTGGGGGGGCTTAAATTTCTGAGAAGCATTATCGGCGTGCCAACTTTTAACGACAGTTCATGAGGTGGTAGCCCAGCGGGGTTCAGAGAATTTAAAAATTCCTGGGGGTAGTGCACAGCGTCCTCGATGTTAGTGACGGTGTCTATGGATTTATAGCACTTAACTTCACCCGGTACTTTCTGCATAATTAAACTGTTTATTTCGTTGACTGTTTCATTCCTGGGAGAAACTATTGCTCTACAACACAGCCAACGAAAATCATTTTGATGTAAGTTTTCGATGTCAGGATATATAGCATCTATCAGACTATCTAAATTATGGACTATTTGGCCTAGAGACTCATCCAAAGTAACCGCATAATCGGTGCCCAAATTTAAAGATGGAAAAATTCCTTCTCCAAGTTTCAGCAGCTGTTGTGGAAAATTGCTATGCGTATTTCCATGTAGATGAGCTCTCATATTGGTGCGCAAATTCAAATGTTGAACAGATGTCCAAAGGTGAGACGATTTTAAACATGCCTTCATAATATCTGCTCGCGTACCTCTGTTGACGACTGGAAGCGTTTGTCGGAAATCTCCAGCAAATACAAAAGTGATACCACCCATGACATTAGCAGAGCTTCGGAGGTCTTTTAAAGTACGGTCCACGGCCTCCACATGAGCTCTATGACTCATGGTGCATTCATCCCATATTACCAACGACGCGTCTTGCAGCAACTTACCAAGAGGCCCATTTTTCCGAATAGAGCACGTAGACCGTTGATCTAAAGATACGGATAGCGGGAGTTTAAACGTAGAGTGAGCAGTTTTTCCTTCGTTCAAGAGAGTTGCAGCAATTCCTGACGAAGCAACTGCAATCGCTATCTTCCCTGATTGCCGTATCTTAGCAAGTATCAAATTTGCGAGAAAAGTCTTTCCGGTGCCTCCTGGTGCGTCCAAAAAAAATAATCTCCCCATGTTATTGTTCACGCTGTCCACAATAGTCTCATAAGCATGTCTTTGATCTGGTACTAATTTTGGCACATTGTCATTAACAAACGCTGTTAGATCATTTCTGTTATACTGTTGTATCATTGTGTCAATAGTATTATTCTGGGTACGAACGGGAGAAGGTAATCCAAAATCACTTAAATTTTTGTCGTTTAATTCTAGAAGTTTGTTTTCTATTTCGATTAATCCTTCATTATAAATGACTTCAGTGAAGGGTAAAGTGTTATCCTGATTTTGTTGTCTGATACGATGTCTAATATCTTCACAGAACTGATCTTTGAAAGTATCCCATAACTTCAATGGTTCCGATGGTTGACAAAATAAAAGTATGACTACGAACAACTCCCTTAGTTTTTTTGGACAATGTGATAACGAAGCTTCGCTTAAACTGTTACCCCAATGGTCATCGTTTTCAAGTAAACCTCGGTCACGGCAAGCTGCTTGATACGTCTCTTTGACAATACCGTTTACAGTTTTAAGGTATGCAAATGAGGTCGGACCGCGTACGTGGTGCAGTAGAATCCTAAGATAAAAACACTCTGATTGGGATGGATGTATCCCGTAGACTCTACCTAAAGCGGTATCTTTTTTTATCCCCGGATGTTCAACTACATCTTCACCACGCCTCCTTCTAGTGAATTTATTATTTGCCCATGTATAGTATTGCGGGACTTCATGATACAGAAGAGTTTTCGCGAATTCATCTTCATTACAGAGAGCAAAAAATGCCAGTAATGTTGTATTGCGTGGGTTTTGGACCACTTGATGAGCTGTCCCTGGTGTAAAATACACCCTTTGACCGTTCTCTAGATGAACGGCCAAATGCACTACAGTAGGATGCCGGTCGTGAACGGGAAATTCAAATAAGCGCCAGACAGCTTCAGATGTGCTTATGTACCTGCCATTTAAATAGTTTTCAACCTCATCGTGTGGGTTTCTAAGGCTAAAAGTTGCTGATCTGAACCTTTATTTATATACTTACATATATATTTAATGGCTTGGACAGAGTGGCAATACTCCACGTTTATATGAGCGTTAAAAGTCTTACATAGTAGCGGGGAGTATGGAACAATCCACCTATTATCTATCGTCACCATGTTGCCCCTGATTTGTAGCGTAGTGCTCCGACCGCCATTTCCTGTATCGCGCCTACGATAAACTGGATACCCATCCTCTCCGGTCTGGGTATCGTTCATGAAACGGCGAGGGTATTTTTTTGTGCAGACACCGTTCTTCATGCATGGTGCAGCTAAATTATGTTCTCCGCAGGGTCCATGTACCATATTTTTAGTTATAATGTCGTGTAGTACCGGATCAATTTGTTGATCGGGTAGCTCCGCAACTATGACACTGTCGATCTCATCTGGTTGTATTTTAGTTTCTAGCCAGAAAAGCAAATGACAATGAGGTAAACCGCGCTTTTGCCACTCCACACTTGCCATATAACATTTTACTTTACCGAATATCTGTTCTTTGACAAATAATTTGATGAATTTCTTCATCTTTAAATGAAATACACGTGAAATTATGTCATGACGGTCGAAAGACCGTTGTCCTGGTAGCAGCTCCGCTTTAATTTCAGGCCATTCGGGGTTACATGTAAAAGTGACAAATAAGTCAGGTCTACCATAATTTCGGACGTACGTCATCGCGTCCTGCGTTTTCTCGTGCATGAAACGCGGAGAACCCGTAAATGACGATGGCAATATGACATGTTGACCGATATTTGTTGGGTCAACATTTGCGTCATGATTTAAGGCATCTCTGAGATGAATGTAGTCATCAGCCCTCAGTCTTTGTTGATTCCGAGAAATATAATTTAATCTTTCCGATATCATTTTCGCCATCATGTCAACACAATATTGACTAAATAAGTCTCTGTAATAATGTAACGGATTAAAAGAGTTAGTTCTAAACATTAATCTAAATGCATAAAATTGCATGCACGAAACAGTTTTATTACGCGCAGAACCCTGCTGAGGGATAGTCAAATAATAACCGTCTTCTCCTGTCGCAAACATTATAGGATACTGTAGTGGATCATAGGACCGATGTAGCTCAGAAACTCTTTTGAGCTGTCCGTCTCTACCGTGTAAGACTATATCCCTGGGACCTTTGTCTTCATCGACCAAGAGAACGGCTACCTCGTTTACAGTAGGAGCATTATATCTGCCTCTGTGTGCTGTCTGTGGAGTGCGATCTGAATGAATAATTAACTTTAAATTATCTGAGGAGTTAAGTTCTAAGTTTTGTTTAAAACTTCGTATATACACGTTATGATTATTCAAAGCGGTCTGTAATTCACGAATTAAATCCATTTTTAAGGTTGGTGCGATGCTTGATCGCAACGATAACTGGTCTGCATCCGAAATAAAATATATTTGCAAGAACTGTGGGTTTTGGCCTGACGGTGGTAAAAGGCTACCAATGAGATGATACACCTGTCCTTCAATTTTAAAAGTGGGCATAAAATTTCCTTCCCTGATTTCTTTTGCGCCAAACGAAGTCATTTGAAAAAGACTATTGTATCTACGTATGTTTGTTAAAAAATGACCAGATAATGGATGGTTATTAGTTAAAAGATTTTTTATTGGTTGTGGTGGCTCCTGAAGGTTAGGAAGACAAATTTTACCTGAAGCACAGCACATACCATTAGGTTCGTCTGTCCATTTCTTGGCAGAGCAGTTAGAGCAGATCTTATTCATGACTCCGATTTGGACGGACGCTTGTTGTGCATAATCAACCTGCGGATCATATCTGAAAGCCAGTCTGTTGCTGTTAGCTAAAATTCGATTGCGAACTGTGTTTGTGGACAACTGCTGTCTCTCTGCTTGAGCTCTAAGTCGCTGCAAACGCTCGACACTCGACTCTCTTTCGCGCAACTGAGAGGTCCTTATATTTTGTTCATGAAGACGTTGGGAACGCTCCAGCCTCGACTCTTGAGCGCGTAGCTCGGAGGTTCTCAGACTTTGTTCGGCAAGGCGTTGCGAACGCTCGACACTTGACTCTCGTTCGCGTAAGTCAGAGGTCCTTACATTTTGTTCATGAAGACGTTGGGAACGCTCCAGCCTCGACTCTCGTGCACGTAACTCAGAGGTTCTCAGATTTTGTTGTGCAAGGCGTTGCGAACGTTCGACACTCGACTCTCGTGCGCGTACCTGAGAGTTTCTCTGATTTTGTTCAGCAAGGCGTTGTGAACGTTCAGGTGAAGATTCTCCCATACGACGTATTCTTGCTGCCCGTGCTTGAGAACTATGTTTAGAAAGTTGAGACCTGGCTCTCTTAGGCATTTTCAAATGTTTAAGAAAATGTTAATAGCGTGTAATAGTCTAGCTCTGAAAAGAACTGTTGTTTAGCCCTGAAAAGAACTGTTGGTTAGCCCTGAAAAGAACTGTTGGTTAGCCCTGAAAAGAACTTTTGTTTAGCTCTGAGAAGAACTTTTGCGTAGGTGTAGTTTTAAGAACGAAATCTAAAAAAAATCGCACGGAAATTATTAGACTTCGCGCACGACCGCTGCGTAGGGAGCCGACCTCGCGACTGAGCCGCGCGGGTACCTTACTCATAGATCTAAACTCCCCTCCCGCACGCGCACCCCCGCCTTGGTGACGCCCACTTCGCAACGGGCCGTGCAGCAGAAATCGTAATATTTTAATTTCGCCATAACTTCAAAACCAAACGTCCAATTTTAATCATTCAAAGACCAAATATTATCTCCATAAACTGTTCTTAGTGATGAAATCATTTATTTTGATAAGGATTAATAGCATGAGTAAAATAAACGCGTTTAAATGTAGTCCAAAAAAAATTCAAGATTTTTAAATAAAAAAATGGTTGCTGTGCCTCACTCGACATAGATGGGTATAGTGTGTCGCGGACTTTTTTGTAGATATTTATAAGATCTACAATTAATTAGAACATTTTATGGTTCTATCTTTTATAGTTTAGGCAGCGTACGCAAAATAAGTAACTTTTCTGGTTGATTTTTTACACCTTGTGTCCGAAAAACCCAAATATCTTACGGAACCCTATTTTTTTCCAAAATAAAATATAGCCTATGTTACTCGTGGATAATGTAGCTTTCGAATGGTGAAAGAATTTTTAAAATCGGTCCAGTAGTTTTTGAGCCTATTCAGTACAAACAAACAAACATACAAACAAAGTTTTCCTCTTTATAATATTTTCGCCATAACTTCAAAACCAAACGTCCAATTTTAATCATTCAAAGACCAAATATTATCTCCATAAACTGTTCTTAGTGATGAAATCATTTATTTTGATAAGGATTAATAGCATGAGTAAAATAAACGCGTTTAAATGTAGTCCAAAAAAAATTCAAGATTTTTAAATAAAAAAAGGTTGCTGTGCCTCACTCGACATAGATGGGTATAGTGTGTCGCGGACTTTTTTGTAGATATTTATAAGATCTACAATTAATTAGAACATTTTATGGTTCTATCTTTTATAGTTTAGGCAGCGTACGCAAAATAAGTAACTTTTCTGGTTGATTTTTTACACCTTGTGTCCGAAAAACCCAAATATCTTACGGAACCCTATTTTTTTCCAAAATAAAATATAGCCTATGTTACTCGTGGATAATGTAGCTTTCGAATGGTGAAAGAATTTTTAAAATCGGTCCAGTAGTTTTTGAGCCTATTCAGTACAAACAAACAAACATACAAACAAAGTTTTCCTCTTTATAATATTAGTGTAGATAACAGACCAAATTTAATGAAACATGTCTTAAATTTTTTAGGACTTCTACCACTTTACGAGAAGAACAGTTCGATATGCGCAATTATAATTCGGTAGTAGAAAATTACAAAAAACTCCATTTTTGGCGATTTTTTCGCATTAAACCCATAAACGTTAGTATATTAAGTTTATGATTGAACCGTTAGTTTGACAATTCGAACGTCAAATGGGATGAAATTCAGGACCATGTTCTTGATATACTAACGAACAAGTTTTACTATGTTAAAAAAATAAAATGTGCATAATTTCATACCCGTTTTTTCTAATTCCACTGGCTTAAAATGAATAAAGATGATAATTATGATGTCCTCCAATGCATTTATGGACACTTTTTTCACATAAAATCAAAATTTATGTAAAAAATTCAAAAAACCAAGTTTTTGGTTTTTTATTTTTATCTTTAAAAAAAAAAATCACGAAATTTGGTGAAAACTTACCTTTTTATGTCCCAAATAATAATATTACTATTTTTATGTTAGAGTTGATTGATACAGATTAAAATAAAGATAGTATTTACCTATGCAGATTCATAAGTTTTTTTTAATAAAGTAAATTTGTCACAATTCTCTTAAAGTAACTCAGCCTGCACGTGTATTTTTATAAACGATGTTGTACATTGCTCTATATCTCGAATACTGGCTAACGGTTTTTACAGCTGCTACGAAATAGCAGGTATGTAGTAAGGCTCAGACCCGCCTAGCCCACTTCTCTATGAAATACCTTTTGATGGGCTAAACTTTTTCGTAGGTCACTCAGGTATATAAGTTATCTTAAAATAGTAATAAATAGGCATCTACGCATATAATTAAAGAAGATTCTACAACTTTCTCAAAATATTGTAAATCTCTTATTAAATATTAACTCTATTAACTTATTTGCTTGTAAATTATAGTAGTATATTTCGATTTGCATTTTTTTTGTTTATAAATGTAACATATAATATTACATTTTTCGAGTAATTAAAGTTTAAATTTTAATAAATAGTTCAAAATTGTATACAATAATTAAAAATTTAATTTTAATTCGAATTCGAGTTTTTTTAGATTTTTTGCATTTTCTGAGAAGATTTGCTAATAGGTAATATATTTTTTTTACACCATTGGAAAGTAGAGATTTCAACGAACAGAAAGCACAACAACTTTTTGAAAAAAGCTGATATTTTGACAGATGAATTTTCGATTGAAAATTAGGGTGCTTTTTCGATATTAAGTCAAAATAAGGAGAAAAAATACATATTTCAAAATAAATTAATTACAGTGTATTTGGGACATAAAAAGGTAAGTTTTCACCAAATTTCGTGTAAAAAATTTTTTTGTTTGTAAAAGATAAAAATAAAAAACCAAAAACTTGTTTTTTTTAATTTTTTACATAAATTTTGATTTTATGTGAAAAAAGTGTCAATATAAAAGTTGTAGATTTTTTTATTACGTACAACTTTGCCATTTCATTTTTTTCCATAGGACTTGTAGTTTTGCCGGAAATCGAGATAAACCGTTTTTTACCCTTAAAAACTCACCCCCTTCCCGACCTCAGATTGCCCGTAAATTATTTTTCCTTTCATTTTTATAATATTCTCCTCCTTTTCCAATGGGTTTCATCCTACTATTTTATTTTTTTACTTTTATTATTTTTAAAGGCTTCAACCCTGGTCTAATCATACTAACTCTTAAACTTTCGCTTTCCATGATATAATTATGTATTTACGGGAATTAACGCGATCACGAAAAGGTATTACATACCTCTGAATTGCCTGACGTTTCAACCAGGTTGCAGTGGTCAAAGGCTGACTGGCTCAGCGGTGCACGCCCTCCGTCGTCGAGATCATGAGGTAGAAGGTCTTCATCCACCCCCACTTTTTAGGTATTTTTGATATTTTCGTATTACCTATTCTGGTGTTCACCCGACTGCGTATAAAAGCGAGGTGGCATGTTTTTTATCACTGGATTCCACGTTGTAGATAATTTGAAACCATCATCGCGATTGAAAGTTTTGTGTTTTTTAATTTCAATGGCTTCACGTACAACTCTTGAGTAAAAGTGACATTCCGTACAGAGGACTTGCGTACGGTGAAACTCAATCCAGTGATTGGTTACTGCAATTGCTGATTTGCTAATCTGTCGGTTCTTCACAGCAGCGATGTGTTCTTTGACCCTTTCAGCAATAGTCCGCTTTGTTTGGCGTATGTAGGAACTACCACAGCTGCAGTTTTTTTTTTGTCGAAACCCGGAGTTTGTAACGGCAAGACATCCTTCGGTGTATCAACGATGTTTAGAACCTTTATGCCTGGTGTGTACACTGTTGGAATGGAGTATTTCCTTAACACGGAGCCGATCTCAACCGTTACTCCTTTGACATATGGCATGTAGGCTGGTTGTCTGTTCACTTCCGGATGCTTGCGTCTCATTGTCGGTTGCTTCCGTGTTCCATTCACCTGATATCCGTTACTTTTGAGCACCTCCTGAACATGATCCAGCTCTCGCTCAAAATGTTCAGGGTCACAAAGATCGTATGCTCTTTTCTTGAGTAAAGTTGTAACAGATTGCATAAGCAGATCATTTTGTTGGATGTGTCACTTCCAACATTGTTACACTTAACACAAAAGTAGACGTTTTGTCGGATGTGTCACTTATGACATTATTGTATGTAATGTATGCCAGAGAGTCTGTCATATGTGTCATTTTCGACATTCCTTCACGTAATCTAAAGCTAGTCAGTCGGTCGGATTTGTTACTTTCTACACTAATAACTACATTATGTACAGAATTTTCTGTCAAATGTATGACTTGACTAACCCAAAGCTCTTGGATCATTAGTGGGTAGATTAATTAAGTTGAAAAATCGCAGGCAATACCTATTGACAATTTAACGTCATTATCATCACCAGTGCCAGTCGTTGAAGACCCATGTAGAAATGCATTTTGTTCCATATGCGTAGAAACTTGTGCCATTAGACTCAACGAAGTCTATGAGAATCTACCAACACCTACAACTAAATCAGTCACGTCCACTAACGTAACGCCGTCTACACAAAACGGCTCCAGGAGGAAGACTTGCAAAACAGATATAGGAAAGAAGAGACTTTTGCACAAAGAGCGGTGGTGTGTTGTTGAATGAAAAAAAATGAAGAATGAAGGAAAAACCTATACAAATAAAAGAGGGAAGCAAATAGCAGAAAAGCTGTTAGGACAGCCGTGTGGAAACAAATGTCACTACAGGTATACTGAAAACTACGATCTAAAGCAAAGAGAAATTATCTTTCCAAAGTTTTGGGAACTAGGTGATCGTAATAAGCATTGGGGGTTTGTAAGTATACTAGTCAAGCCAACAAACAGACAAACAGAGAATCCTGAAATTGTTGTAGATAGATTCGATTTCCAAAAGTTTTGCAGACTGCGCACGGTGAGGTAAACATATTCTATTATAAAAAGAAACTGAATACTTTCAACTTTACCCTGTTTGAGCCTTTAAATAAAATTGCCACTTGTTACACATGTGGCATGTGTGTATTGGTAAAAGAGGGGCTAATGAAGTTACAAATTGCTTGTACAATTTTATACATGCACATTAATAATTTAAATTTTGGTCGGACAATTGCGCTGGCCAAAATCGCAACCGCATTGTAACTAACGAGCGGTCAATGACTGCTGAGTGCATATTTCTGCAAGCAACAATTGTTTACTAATTTTGCCCACTTGAACAGCGACAATCGTAACCTCGAGGCATAAGAGCGTGCCCAACCAATTACTGCGATTCAAAAGTCGTAGGTACAAACCTTCGGTTATCTAGTTGCTCTTTTTTGTGATATACTGTTTATACGTACGTACGTATACGTACTGTTTATAAAACAACTAGGCTAATTCATAAGCAATATGTCGAAATTATCGAGAACACCTCCAAAACAAAATGTTCCCACACGATCGGAGTCGGACATACATACATTACTAGCAGCTGAAGATGTAAACACAAGTAATATTGTCACAAACATCACTCAAGAGACCAAGAGAGAGAGACGTTGTCCGTCTAATGACGATATCACGATTGACAACTTATTCGATTTTAGAAAGGAAATGAGGGACATGCTTCACAATATGATATGTCAACAAAACAAAACTATTTACAACAAATTAGAAAACCACGTCATTGAAATAAAAAGAATAAACACCAAGATTGATGCAACAAACTCCGAGATTGAAAAATCTATGTCTTACATAACAGACCAATTAATGACACTCAATTTAAAAATCTCTGTTCTCGAGCAAGAAAAGAATGCAATTACTTCTGGGCTAACCACGCTTGAAGAGAAGTTAGAGTCTTTTGACCGGTCCATCTTGAAAACCAGCATTGAACTACGTAATGTTCCAAAACGACCGAATGAAACAAAGGAGATGCTGTACAATTCTATGTTGGAACTGTCTAAACATTTGAGTCACAACTTCTTCAGACATTCGTGACATTCTACGGCAGCCTTCAAAAAAGGAAAACCCAAACTCTACAACTCATCAAAAGTACTTTTATGGCAGCTGTTAAAGACTACAACAAGCACAATCCCAACAAAAAATTGAACTCAGCCAGTCTGGGTATGTCACCAAACACCCCCATTTATATTGCGGAACAGTTGACAGCACATTCCAAACGACTATTCTATTTAGCTCGAAACTTCGCTGAGGAAAATGACTACAAATACTGCTGGACGTCTAATGGACGTATTATGCTGAAGAAGGGTCCAGAAAGCCAGTCTATCATAATAGAAAACCGGCCAAGCGCGAGTCGGACTCGCGCACCGAGGGTTCCGTAAAATATTTTTATTATATGATGTTACTAAAAATTTACGGTTTTCGCAATTTTCTGCTGCCTTCACCCCACTCAATAACCCTGTCAATGTGTTGTGTCAATGTGTGATGAGACATTGGTTTACGAGTTTGACATGCAAACTAGTCAACAAGTTTCGGAATGGCGACTTCCAACTGAACCGAAACCGAAAAAACCACGTCAAAGTCGATTAAAAGTCAAGGTCATGTGGATTGTTTTCTTTGACTATCGAGGTGTTGTGCACTCGGAATTCTTGCCAGAAGGTCAGACGTTAAATAAAGATTATTATTTGAGCATTATGCGGCGTTTGAGAGAGCAAATTCGTCAAAAAAGTCCAAATTAGTGGACAGAAAATCTTGGATATTATATTACATCACGACAACGCGCCATCGCACAAGGCCATCATTGTGAACGAATTTTTGACCAAAAACTCAACAAATACCATCGAATAACCACCGTATTCACCGGATATGGCTCCGGCTGACTTTTTTCTCTTTCCAAAATTTAAATTACCACTTCGAGGTACCCGTTTTCAGTCAAGATATCAAAGAGAATTCGCGACGAGAACTGAAGTCAATTTCGGAAATTGCATTTCAAGTGTGTGTTTGTAATGTCAAAATAATAGGTTTTTCAAGCTCATACAGTTATTTGCATCATACCTATGCCAAAAACAAGTTTGAAATTTTTGTCTGTCTGTTTGTCTGTCCGTCTGTCTGTATTTTGCGGCTAATCTCCGGAGCAGGTGGACCGATTGCCACGGGACTTTCACTTGCAGATAGCTGGTGTTGTAAGAGGAGTAACTTAGGCTACTTTTATTTTGGAAAAATAATTAGGTTTCCGTGCGAAATTTATAAATAAGTACACGCGAGCGAAGCCGCGCGGGACCTGCTAGTACTATTATAAAAATTGTATTATACCTTAGTACCCGGGCGACCAAGCTTCGGTCGTTTTCGTTTTTTTGTTTTTTGTTACATCGCATTTTTTTTCAGGAAATACTCCTATAGATATTGATTAACTTACAAATCAAAACCTTATCTAAATACAAAATAAATTTTGATTGAAATCGTTGAACCGTTTCCCAGATATATTTATAAACAATATATACATCATTTTGCTGCTCGTTTAAGTTATTAGATGATGTCTAGTTGGTGGTATTGGAGTCAATTATATATGTACAAATCACCAGGAATGATGTTAATACCCCTTTAAAGTCTAGTATAGTCTATAATATATTAATTTCAGAAATAATACTTCACGTAATTATTCAACGTCTATACAAAATGCGAAACCTTTCAAATCAATACCGGGACTGTCGTCTTTGCCATATCTTGGACCACTCCATCACTTCCTGCCTCTCATAGGTTCGTATACTATATTAATATAATCTATGCAAATAAAAATGAAATTCTGTTTTTCTCAAGTGATGTACCTATCGGTGCATCACTTGAGAATGGCTCGACCGATTGGGCTGCTTTTTATTTCAAAATGTTCGTAATAGCACCTGTACACTGTTATGTATTCTGTAGTAGTATTAAGTTTTTATGTAAGAAATCGATAGGTTGAAAATTTAAGTGGGAAACTGGAAGTGCTTTTTCCATGAAATTAAAACAAGTTTTTTAAATTTTAACAGGATAACGTTTGTTCGATCAGCACACACTAATTTAACTACATACTCGATTTCTTAAAATAACCTAAAGCAAAATTATTAAAAAAATTCTAAAACGTTCGTTGGGTCTTAACATTTTTGTGTATTAACTTAGCAATTTTTTTTATCTTTAACATAGTTTATTATTTCTAGGCGAATTTGGACCTAATACTAATTTCTTTGACGTGGCTGGAGTTTTATACAAAAGATATGGTCCTATAGTAAGAATGAATGGTATGTTTTCCAGACACGACATGGTTATGTTATTTGATCCGGAATATATAGAACAGGTATCTATCTAAATTTTTGGAATAATACTTAGTTACAGTAACGGTGATTGAGCGTATCTAGATCGTAGAGAGTTGGTGTTCGAATGTGTTTACAGAGTGAGGTAATAGCTCTGTGTTCTAATGTCACTCGTATAAATATACGCTAAGACTATTAGGTACCTTTTTTGCTAACTATAAAAAATGTAGGGAAAGAATACATAGGTTCATATTTTATATATTTTCTTATTCTATATATATAAAAATTTCGTGTCACATTGTTTGTTCGCGATGAACTTTTAAATTAAAAGCGATTGATTAGTAACCGATTTTAATGAAATTTTGCACAATGTCTTTAGTGTGGTTCAACTTGTGAGACAGGGTCGTTCTTTAGTTTCTTTTTATGGCAAATTCTGTAGCCATAGCAAAGCGTGGCCGGGTAGCTAGCAAGTATATAAAAATCAATCAAATTAGTTTGACTCGAAATTCGCGTTTTCTTAGTGCATGTTTTTTTCTTGGTGCGTTATTGGGATGTTTTTGGAAGTCCCTTGATCTGTTAGTAAGAGCACGTGGAAAACTTAAATATTATAATTTACAGGTGTTTAAATCTCAAGATTCAAACCCTGTAAGGGACGTTATGAAAACTCTCGAGTATTACAGAACAGTCCTGAAAAAGGATACATTTGAGGGAATATCTGGACTGTCAGCAGCGTAATTATGATTGATGATTATGTCCAGTTTTATATACTTTGAGCTTGAGTGCAGTACTATTTTGTCAATAAATGAAAAACTCTTGCAGGCAAGGAGCACAGTGGCGTGATTTTCGTACAAAGGTCAATCCACCACTGTTAAAAATCAAACTGGTCAGGGTATATACACCGTCACTCGAGGAAATAGCTGAAGATTTCATAGAGAGGTAAAACTTTTGCTAAATATTTGTACTGCGTAACAGTACACGTTATCTGCTTAAGATTTGGTAATTGGGATTGATGTTTATTTGCATCAAATTCTTAAATCTTACTAAGTTTGTAAGTGTAACAATTGGGTGAATTTTCAACGTTTAAATTTAGTACCAAAAGAAAAAACAGCCTCTGAACTAATGCAATGATTATTGTGTATTTTAGGTTAAAACATTTGAAAGACAATAAAGCGTACTTAACGGACAATTTTCTTGCTGAAGTAAGTAAGTGGTCCTTAGAATCCATTGGTCTAGTGGCATTGGGAACACGAATGGGATGTCTTGAAGACAGTTTGACACCAGACCACCCAGCCAGTAAAATGATGAAATGCGCCAAAGATATCGTGCAGTTAACTTTTCAGTTAGAATTTCTACCAAATCCTTGGAAATATGTTGCAACACCTGCTTACAAAAATATTATAAAAGCGTATGACACACAGTGGGAGTAAGTATAAAATTTAAAGTTTAAGTTTTTTTAGAGATTTTTTTTCTTTTGGAGATTTCAAATCAATTGCACTGCATTTGTTACTTCTTAAATACCATTGAGCATAATAAAATTTAAAAAGTATCTAACTTTTTTGTTTTTTTTAGAGTAACTACAATGTATATCGAGAAGGCCAGGCAACAGATTAAAGAAAGAGCACATGATATTCCAGAGGAAGATAAAAGCGTTATTGAGAAACTGTTGGCTATAGATGAGAGGGTTGCTATAATGATGGCTAGTGAAATGTTAACAGCTGGAATAGACACGGTGAGTGATATACCAAAGAGAATGAATGGTCTCAAATAATAAAACTAAACATTTAGTTTATTCAACTAGCGTTAAGTTTTCGAATACCATTCAAGGGGAAATGGCTGTAATATGTGCAGATATATATGTAGACAATGTATATATATAATCATCTCTTGACTGAGTTATAGGGCATGGGAAAACGTAGGCAATCTAATAGTGCTCCTTATACTTCTTACCATTGATTTTAAGACTGAAAATGAGAAATGTTTACAAAAAAATACGTTACATGTAAATATTTTTCGTTAGTTATGTAAGGTAGATGAGGGTAGGACAATAATAATTTTTTGGTGGACATTTTGTAATTCTTCGATTCATCTTTTATAATGTGATTTTACAGGTTTCTTTTACGGTAATGAACATGCTATACCATTTAGCAATTAATCAGGAGAAACAAGAGAAATTACGTGAAGAAATACGTTCCAAAGATTCTCACAAACGCTATTTAAGAGCTTGCGTAAAGGAAGCACTTAGAATCAGGCATGCAACGCCATCAAACTTGAGAACTAGTGACAGGGACTATGTTGTAGGTGGTTATCACATTCCTCCAGGGGTAAGGAAAATTGTTTTTAACAAAATGTGAGATGAGGCCTCTTAGTAGGCTTTATTTCAATAAAAATAGTAAAATCTCATATAGTTAGGATGGACGTGTTGATGTTCCTGTCCTTGTGGGTAGGTACGCGACCCCGACCTCTTCGAGCAACTGCAGTTTCAGTCCTGTTTCCCCAACCGAGACTTGCGGTACTTCTTACCCCAGCTCCCTCAACCTATCCGTTTCCTTACCCCAATTTAGCTTCTTCCTTTGTCCGGTCTGAAAACGATTACATGTCCAGGGAGGGGAGGCGGCCGGGCCATAAAAGAAATCAGCCAAAACCCTTTGTAATGTCACTTACACATTGTCGCGGATGTAGTAAAGAAAATGGGTACCTTTTATCCCGAATTGAATGTTGTCGCCACATCAAAAACTCTTATTTATTTTATTAAATATAAGGCCAAGCTATAATAGATGATACAGTTCACTATTTCATAAAAATAAGTTAATAGACATTATTTTGATTGGTTATACCGGTAACGCAATACTATTGGTCGATTGATAAATATTAACAGTATAAATATTAATGGTAATTTGACTAGTAGTGATTTTTATCAGTATCTCGACTATGGTTCGTCATGCTCACTAAAATGTCATTGCTTGCGGCGTCGTCATGGGGCGGGTCATTTCTTTCCCTCTGATATGGCGAAGGAGATGATGGCTGGTCCATGCGTCATACTCGTGAACGGGTGCTGCTTGGGGTGACTGGTCGGCCTAGTCAGCGATGCTTTAGCCTATACTATTATTTTGGTTCGTTCAACTGCAACTCTAGCCTCTTAATCCAGTCACGAATTATTTTTAACAGTAGATTTTGTAATTGAATGAAGGTAGATGTGCACCTTGAATGATTTCTATGTTTAATAAGTTCAAACCTTTAACGGTATCACTGAGTGATTTTTATTTTTTAGTACGTTAGCTTTTGGAGCATTTCAATAAATTTAAATTCAGGTGGCATCAGCTTGCATCCTGTTTACCTTTCGTGTAACACTAACACTATTGTACCTAAAGATCTGACTTTTAAAAAGAGTGGCCATGAGTTTCTTTGCCAGTATTCTTCTCATAAGGCTCTACGCATTTTGGAAACTGGAAGTTATAGATCGACACAAGCAGGCAGTAGATTTTGGTGTTTTCACCTAATTTACCTCGACAATCCAGCACATGCTGTGGCGTCTGTTTGCGCCGATCTATGATTTCAACTCTAGCTTCAATTTAACGTTCATAAATGTCACTTAGTGTCTTAAATGAATAAATGATTTTGAATTTGAATTTATGAATTTGAATAACGAATAGTGGGATTATAAAAGGATAGAAATAAGTGGAGATCTATTGACTTGAGTGCGAATAGAAGTACGAACAACTTGGCAGTTACTGTTAGTTAGTGATTTTTATAGTTTATATCAGTGGTTGTGAGACTGTTTCTTACATGAATGACAAAATCCACAGCGAAAGTTAATATTTATACATACGTTCATATAACTGTTCTAGTAATTCGAACATGTACGCATATAACTATTTTATCAAAAATTACATGTAAATTAGGTATGTTCATTTACTCAAAATCGCAAATCTCCTGAAGTTCTTTACCTTCTAATTCTTCTTCTTGTCCATTTGTCAACTTATTTGGGATCGAGCCTTCTTGTGCGTCTGCGCAAGGATGATCTATACTGGCTTGTCGTTGATGGTATATTCTGCTCTCTTAGATCTCTCCCGATAGTGGTCTACCGAAAAGGCTGGTGGTCTACCCCTTGTTCGTTGCTTTGTGACGATTTCGAGCACTTAAAGTGCTTTACCGATCGTTTTGAAATGTTTACATTACGTTGTATTCATTGAGCATGTTTTTCTATATTTTTATATATGACGGAGGAGTTTGATCATCATCCTCAATAGGGCTCATAATTCCTCACCTTCTAACCAGATTATTACAAATAGACACACGACTATAGCTATACTTGAGCCAAATAAGATAGGGAATCTTTGTAAACAAACCATATGTCATTACCTTTAGGGTTGTCATTATTAGAATGCAGAAATATTGTAATTTTACCTCTATTTCTTAGTTATACTTTACGATTTTACTGTCATTGTGTTTACTGGAACTCAGTCTAACCATCAAATACGTAATATGTTAAGAAATACCTTAAAACAAGAATTAGCAAATAAAAAATACCAACTATACGCCTTACAACCCTATAACTCAACAACTTCCGCAGATCAACAACAATTTGGTTATTTATAATGAAAATTTATGGGAATATGCACAAGACTCCACAATACAATATTGGAAATAAGTTTTTCTATCCTTTTAAATAATAATATGTACGTTTTATGACTACACATAAATGTTACATAAATCAATAAAGAATTAAACACGGACTACGACGTCTTTGACGTCACAGAAAAAGCGCGGCGAAATGTCAGCGTTAAATCACCCGAAACTGGATGTGGTTTTAATTTTTTCACTGTTGATTGATATTAGTGATGATGTGTTATTAAGAATGCCAAAATCGAAACTATTTTGTTTGAATTACCAGTGATTGACCATTATATTATTGCGTAAAGTTATGTCTCACTATCCATGCAATTTTTAACCCCCAACGCAAAAAGTTGGAGTATTATAAGTTTAACATGTGTATCTATGCATGTGTCACATGTGTGTCTGTGGCATTATATTTTCTAAACATTTGCCGATTCACATGAGCCCTCTATAATATATTCACCGGAAAGGAACACAAGCGCCATGTACCGGCGTTACGCAGAGTCTAGGCGGAGTGCGGACGGACGAGTTCACTTTCAGTTTGGTCACGGCCGAGTAAACACTAACCTAGGAACTGTACAGTGTTTCTTTGCGTGTTTACAATACATCAATGATTAAATATCAAAATGGAGTTGTCTCATAGCCCGTACCCACTTTGTGCGTTCTAAGATTTTGACATATATATGACGGCGCGTGCTACACACACTACTACATGCGTGTTTTCTGACAATTGTTTTTTCTGTTTCAGGTGGGTTCTTTTACATACTACATATCAATTATTTTTTAAAATAATTCTACTTTATGAATATTCCAACATTGTGGTACATCTACTTTGGAATGTTCTAAAATTTATATTGCATACTGGCAGGTGTACTTTGGCTCAAGTACTTACCACCTACCAGTACCAGGTTGTCACCATCAAGGAGGCTTCATCAGAGCTTACCTTAGACGCAGAACCTTACCAGAGCTTACCTTATAGCTCGAGTAGGCCTCGACGCTCTAGATGCTAAAGTTATTGGCGAGCCTCCTGCTTTAGTATTCTTATCTATTAAACGTAAATAAATTAAGCTTTGTAATCTAAACATACCAAATAAAACCCTGATTCCTCAAAAAAAATATTGAATGGCGAAAAGGCAAATGTTTAGGAGATATTGAGGGCAATAGCCATTTATTGTTGTGAATAGGAAATACCTACTGGTTATATTGGCCATTAAATCTGTAATGCTTTATTTAGAAAAAGAAAGTGTAGTCATGGGGTCCCATCTCAAAGAAAGCAAAAATGGTTCAAACAAATATCAATAGATGGCGTTACGGATATCGATTTGTTATTGAAATGTATAGAAAATCAATATTTGGTCCTGATATAAGTATTTTCTAATTTCATAAAATACTCTTAACACGGGAAAATTGAATAAAAGCTTCTGAAATCCAGTTTTCTTATTTTGACAAAATTCAATATTGTCGTCGTTCCTCTGGCGGCAATTACTCGTACTACGTTGAGGTTGATACGGTTTTGTTAATGAGTTTGTGTAGCTAGTTTGTAGTTTGTAGGTATTGACTATTGACAGTTGGCCAAATGTTATTAAAACTGTATTGGTTGCGTTATGTTTTGGCATTTTCTATTGTAGGTAAATTATTAATACACTAATTTTTATTCGAATTTCAAAGATACTATAAAAATATTAAGAATTAAGTTTTCTCATTGTGTTTTACATATTTTTTTCATATTGTCAGGACACAATAATTAATAGTGAACAACGAAATGCATGGTATGTGTCAACTTTGTTGTGTAGGGAGGTTAGGTATTTAAGCGTATTTAGGTAACAGACATTATGATTTGGCAAATAGATACCTACTAACCTACCTACTAAGTACTTACACGTACTATCTATTTTCACATACACATTGCTAATAGGAATCTTTTACCTCGGACCTCACTCGATCGCAGAGCTGCCAGATTGTATTATTGGATACAAAATTCGTATAATTCGGTAATCATAAGAATCCTGTTTGTACAGTAGGTGCATTGTATAATCGGATACAATGTCATTACTGATGTTATGTGGGGTTTCCAAGTGAGGTGATTGTCGAGTACGAGGCCCAGATATTTTTCGGAAGTTACTTTTGCTAGGGATTCGACATTTATGTTTAGCGGCTGGAAATGTGGTATAATTTTATTTCTTGCACTAAAAATAATGTATTTTGTGTTTGCTACATTAATAGATAATAGGTTATAGTGAAACCATGTATTTAAGGTGTTTAAGTCCTCTTGTGCTTGTTTTGCAATTATTTGGATGTCATTATCAAAGTAGAAAATGCTAGTATCATCAGCATACAATGTCACATCTCCCGATAGACTCAGGTCGTTAATGTTATTAATATAAACGAGGAAAAGCAGAGGCCCAAGGTTAGAACCCTGCGGTACTCCGTAAGTAATAGGTAGGTACCGGCGTACTTAAGGTATTGTGAATTTTAACGACCTGACTACGGTTCGAGAGATACGACCTTATCATGTTTAGGGCTGTTCCTTTGATTCCAGCACTGAACAGTTTTTTTTTAATAGTAACTCGTGACAGATTGTATCGAATACCTTCTTCAAATCTATAAAGATACCCAAAGCTATTTGTTTTTGTCTATGTTATTTTTTATGTTTGTTACCAAGTCGACATAAGCCGACAAAGTATTTGATTTAGATCGAAACCCATATTGATTTTTATCTATAAAATTAACGCTAGACAGAAACTGATCTAAGCGTTTATGTATGACTTTTTCATAAACTTTGGAAATAACTGGAAGTACAGATATTGGGCGATAGTTTCTCGGATCTTTTTTGTTGCCCGATTTGTAGATAGGGGTAACTTTTGCTTTTTTTAATGTGTCCGGGTAATAACCACTACCTAGGCACATGTAAATGGCCACAGTTAGTTTATCTAGAATTAGATCCTTAACACATTTAAGTGCTTTACATGATATGCCATCTAGTCCAGTACTAGTATTAGAGTTGAGGTTATCAATAATTTTGTTTATTTCCTCTTTAGTTGCTGGTTTAAATTTAATTAGCTCGTTACCGTTTGAGTAATTGTTGTCATATAGCCTACTACTTTTTTACTTTTCTTGTTTATGATTATGGATAATGGCATTGCAAAACTTAGCTCATTTAAAAATAAACATTTAAATAATTTTGAAATAATATAAAAAGCCATCTACCGGCGCTCAGTTCAAATGAAATGAACTCCATCTATCCATCATAGTACATACATAGTACATACGATGAGAAATTCGACTGGCCTGTTGGTCTAGTGGTTAGTGACCCTGACTGCTGAGCCAGAGGTCGTGGGTTCGATTCCCACCCTAGTCTGGGTGTTCTTTGTGTCCGTTGTTTATATGTTTGTAAAGTCCCCCGCGACACAGGAGTAATTCCTAATGCGGGAGTCGTCTTTTATTAAAAAAAAAAAAAAAAAAAAAAAAAATTATCGTTGACAGTTATTGTTGACAGAGGAATATAGTTATCCTTCCATAATAGAGGTTTTATTTCATTAGGTGGATATTTCATTGCAATGTCAATACATTGAAAATTTTAATATAAAGCATTATAACCTTATTTCATCATCATCATCATATCAGCCACAAGACGTCCACTGCTGAACGTAGGCCTCCCCCAGACACCTCCACACGGTTCAAAATACTCGAACTAGGTACTTGAATTTTGTCTGCGAATATATACTTATAATAAATGTTACTAGACCGACACCGAACCCAAACATGATTTAAAAATTTTTTTCAGTCTGTTTGTTCAGGCATCACGCAAAAACTACCGGTTTGATTACAATGAAACTTGATATAATTATTTTTTAATATCCTGGGCACCACACTGGGTACTTTTTATCCCGGAAAAATATATAGAATAAACAACAAACTTAATTTTGCGGTTTGATCCCTAGACCCGATTACTGTACCAACCGCAAATAATAAGTTTGTCGTAGGTTACGTTACCCGCAGTGGAGTTCACTAAAAGGCGCTGCACACGGGTAAGATACTATAATATTTTATCTTAAGATACAATATCGCTCGCCATACAATTCAATGGACTATCACTATGCGTATGCGTATTGGCAGATCGGTGGGACTCTCCGATTCTCGCGCGCTGGGTAAGACTGCACACAGTCAAATAGTTCATTTATGTTTACCTATTACTAACAATAGTTTTAAGTCTATTTGTATACTAACTCTTATGCGGTGGCATCGTTTTATATCACTAACTGTAAAGTTATCAATTTGAATTTGAGATTTAACCACATTACACCATGTATATAGCCACACCATGTAATAAGAGTATTTTTCTTCGCCCTTGCATCTCTAAATGATCCATGCTGTGTATCAATGATTGAACCTGTTGCTCTAAGCCTTTGATGACATCAAGTATAAAACCCCGGAATGAGGCAAACTCACCAGCAAGTCCAGCGATGTTTGTTGGTGGGCTTGTATTATTTTGCAGCTCAGCTTCAAATTTGTTCATCCGATTATGGAACATCTTGCTTAAATCTTCTACAGTGTTTAGTAGTGATTCCATTATCAGGTGTTACATTGTGAATATATGTTTAATACAGTAGAAAGGCACAAGGAATACCTTTCACTGGCAGGTAGTATGTTACAATATGTTATATTATTGCATTAGCTATTAATTAAATGTAAGAAACTATGATTTATTTAATTAATACTGGGAGCAAAATGTATTTTGTGTTGCACTCAAAACTACCCACACATCATTTTGGTGGTAGGTATACGAAGAGATGGCAAAGAAGGCTAGTTTTGTAAAACATCGATTACAGGCGTCTATGCTCACGGACACATTAACACGTACCTACACTTACGCTTAGCTACACGTTTGAAGTATGAATATTTTAGGTATAACTGTGTATGTATGTCCTATAATTTGAAAATAAACTGCTGAAAAATTCAAAGTTCATCGTATTGTATGAATTTGACAGTTTCAGAATATGAGCTATTGCCTGGTGGCGCGATGGCGGAGGAAACAATTAGAAAATTGTAACTTAGAAGATATGTTCTATTTTTAAAACAATGTATAGAATGTTTTAAATCACTGTCGATTGGATTAAGTGCAGTGATATCAATACCTGCTTATGTCGATCGTTGCAAGATTGATCGATTGTTGATCATTTATTTGGATCCAAAATTAACTTGATTTGTAGTCCTTCTTGTCCCTTTACTTCTAGATAGAATGGAATCCATAGGAATAAGAGGAACTGTTCTGGATCCGTGTCGGAGCTGTTTGAGTGGCCGTACTCAGTGTATAAATATTGGTCAACATATTAGTGATGAAGAATCACTCTCTTTTGGCGTGCCGCAGGGAAGTGTGTTAGGTCCGACACTTTTCATTTTGTATGTAAATGACCTAAGTCGGCTTCAGGTACCACAGTGCAAAATAATTACGTATGCTGATGACACGGCTTTAATTGTGCACGGGAGAGGCTGGTTGGAGGCGTATAGTCACGCGGAAAAGGCCCTTTCTATTCTTATGTCATGGTTTGCTACCAGTCTTCTCACACAGTCAATGTCGAAAAAACTAATTACATTACACTTTCCTGCAACTCTTCCTCTCAACCGCAAAATGGCCTTCAATTAAAAGCTCATACTTGTGATAAGCCAAATGAAAACTGTAACTGCCTATCTTTAGTCCATACGACTAGTACCAAGTATCTTGAGTACATATAGACTCTTACCTCCGCTGGGATAAGCATATTCAAAATCTCTCAGCCCGTTCCAGGAAACTGATATATGTCATGAAAAAGTTAAGGTCCTCGGCAGATATTAAAACATTAAAACTGGTGTACTTAGCACTTGTGCAATCTTTGCTCAGTTATTGCATCCCCGTATGGGGTAGCGCATGTTCCCTGTATATGCTTAAAATCGAAAGAGCACAAAGAGCTGTCCTTAAAGTTCTACTACATAAACCGTTCAGATATCCAACGTCACTATTATATCAAGAATGTTCAGTCCTCACCGTGTCCTCACCTCACTCCGTAGACATGCGGAAGTGCCATTTAAAACAAACAACAAACGCAGAAGGGACCGCATTTGCGAATTTACACCTCATCGAACAGCTCTTGCAGGTCGAAGTTTCTACATTTACAGTTGTATACTTTACAACCGTACTAATAAATAAATTTACATTCATCCCCTAAATAAAAATAAATTTAAATTAAGTTTAACGGTCTGGCTAAAAACGTTAGACTATGCACACACGGATTCTTTTTTAAAAACTCCATGTTAGGCTCCCATTCTGACATCACATACTGTCACAAACAGAAAAATTTCGGACAATACAGTCACACACAAATACTCAGGCTTAGATACATACCTTTTCACACTAGCTTCATTCACATATTACACATACACACACACTAACCTAATATTGTAAGAAAGTATAATTGCAATCACAATGAACTACTCCATCCGTGATGCAACAATGTTGTATAAGTTGTAATACATGGTCCGTATTCAGTCAGATTGTTCTCCGACCATGGAAGGCGCTGACACCTGTGATACAGTAAATTTTCACTAGTACAGGTGACAACGATGCAAACTACTATGTACTTATGCGGACTTTAGTTTCCAGTATTGTTCTCTATGTGTCAATTGTTGTATTTTGTCTAAATAAATTTTATTATTATTATTATTTCATTTTTCTTATAAGTTTTTTTTAACTCATGGGAAACCCAACATCAATATCTATTATTTTGAAGAACTCGATTCATATTTGTGTTTTAATGAAATAATCTGATTTGTCACATTAATATAATAATGATTTTTTGTCAAATAGTCGATAAATCGATCTTAGATCGAGGTGACATGCCCGCATTGAACGGCTAGCTACAGAGTTCCTCATCCACTGTTGACAATATATTAACGTAACAGGTGTGAGAGTATTTTGTCAAACACTACGTACACCAACGTTAGAATTAGTGTTCTGTGGGTGTGACCACCGCTTGCCGAGCGTAGGCATAGCGTAATGATAGTTATCACTGACTAACTCAACTGAACTAATATCATTAAAAAACGCAATAGTATAGATAGATAGAATAATCTTTATTGTACACCAGTACATATTGCTTAAAGTTAGTTTACAATATTGATATGTATGAAGGGCGGCCTTATCGCTAAAAGCAATTTCTTCCAGGCAACCTTTGGATGGTAAAATAATGACCAGTAATATAATAATTTAATGAGTAGTTATGGTGTGGGAATCAAAACGAGTTAGGCTTAAAACTAGTAAATGACAACTATAAACATAAACAATATAATTAGATAGGTGATACAGGGAAACAAGTGTAATCACTCTGTAACATTTAATATATTAATATTCATACATAAACACATATAATAAATAATACATATATATTTATTATACTTAAATACGTGTGGCACGAAACACTGGCTCCTGGAATCTAATGTATTTTACCATCCGCTACGTGTTAGTTACATTACAGCAGATACCTCTATAATGATACAATTTATGAAAATGTGTTGAAATACTCAATACTAATTATATAAATTACCTATGTACGTATGCTTAGGCAGGGTATATAATTTGAACTCACTAGTATGTCTTATTATAAAAACATGAACATCTAGTGAAAATTCTAAGTATACATAAGAAACAAGGAGTCGGGACTACAAAGACGACTACTACGACGACGACGATTCTCTTTGCCTAACGTAAGACATACGGAATGTAACATCTTATTAAACAACGAAAACATGGATTTTGTGAATGAAACTGTCTTTTTAGGGATAACGCTGCATTCTAGATTACAATGGGGCTCTCACTTAACATCTCTCTCTAAGCGGCTAAGCTCTGCAGCATATCCGATAAGGAAAGTCCGCCAATTTACAGACATAGATACTGCACGACTAGTTTATTTTAGTTATTTCTAGTGTCATGTCTTATGGCATTTTATTATGGGGGCGTGCCGCAGATATATAATTTATATTCGTTCTGCAGAAGAGAGCTATCAGAGCCATTTATAACATTTTTTTTTTTTTTTTTTTTTTTTATCGTGTGGAAACCCCTACGGGTCATCACCTCACCGAGGGTGAAGTAGTATGTCGGACTCGAACCGACTAAAACCACATGGTGTTCCGTCACAAGTGAGTCTATTGCAGGGGACCCGGGATACCCTAGGAAGGAAGCTTCCGGGAACCCCTGCAGACTATGGCCTCCTGATCAGCAGGCGACCACACCGTGCGATAGGGGGGCCCTACCCCCCCTTCCAGATGCGAGAGGCGCGTGCGGAACCCGCCGCGCCACCGTCTTAGGCCTGCTTCTGCTGGGGTAACGGTCAGCCCAACCCGCTACCCCCAGGCCAGCGCTCATGGAGGACGGAGATCATTCAGCGCTCTCCGGCGCCTGGTGCGTCTTCTGCGGGATGGGAGAGTGCTTGTCCTCTCCCATTCCCGTTCCGCCGCCTCTTTGGCCAACATCACCTCCTCGCAAAACGAGGCGGCGGAATCCCACGCACTGTCACTTTGGACCATGGACTGAACCATAGTCTCTAGCGAGAGGCTTCCCACACCAATAGCCGTCACGAGGTTGTACCGCTGTTGCGTCCACGCTGAGCACTCCACTAGAGTGTGGAGTGCAGTATCCTCGCGACAGCCTCCGCAGTGGTGGCACACAGACGTTGGCTCTCGGCCTATGCGACACAGGTACTTACCGAAGCAGCCGTGTCCGGTGAGCACCTGTGTCAACCGGTAGGAGAGGCTTCCATGTCGCCTCTCCAGCCAATCCTCCGTGATGGGTCTTACCGCCACAATTGTGGCGTGCCCTGCGCTCGGTCGCTCTAGTCGTTCTTTCCACTCTGTTATTAGGACCTGGCGGAGCTGGAACCGTTGCGCCTCTATTTCTCGAGGCGCCGGTATCAGGTTCTGCTCTAGTGCCTCCTTGCGCCAAAGGTATAATGACGCAAGGACTTTCGCCTCTAGGTCCCATGGGGCAGAGCCGAGAGCCATTTATAGCCTAAGTAGTCGCGATTCCTTCAGGGATCTATTTAAAGAAATTAACATCCTGACGACGCGACGGTGCCTAGTCAGTATATTAATGAAAACATCATGTATGTCAGAAAAAATTTGCATCTCTTTACAAAACGGTGTGAAAGACATAATTAAATTACTAGAGATGGAAATAAATTAGTTCAACAAAAATTTAGATTAACAAAAGTGCAAAAGTCTTTTATGTGTCAAATGTGTTAAGTTCTATAATAAAATACCTCCTGATATTCTTCAACTAAGTGAAAAAAAATTTAAAACTTGTATAAAACGCACACTATGTAAACAAGCATATTATAAACTTGATGATTATATGGCTGATAACACTGCTTGGTAAAATGCTGGTCCAGCTCCATAGCACTGTACATGAATAGGTAGTTATGGTGGTCTTTAGATTATGCTTTTTCAGAATTTTCACTTTTGTTTTTTTTTTTAATTTGACATGTCTCTTTTTATTGATATTTTCATTATTATCTGTGACATTGTTAATTTTACACAACATTGATATTATCTATAGGTATTTATTTATTTATGGTTAACCAACAATTGTTTACACTGCACCTTACAATTATTTACAAACTAGTTACTTACATAAGTGTAACAATTATTTAAAGGTTAACACCGCATGCATATAATATTATGAACTCGCAGGTATACAGTTAAAAAATATTAAATCCTAAAATTAGAGCAAATAGTGATAACAATGATAATAATTAAAAAAATAATAATGACAATAAATAAATTAAAAATAAAGTACAATAAAAAGTAAAATTAATTATATTAACATTCAATTTATAAATTAATTATTCCTATTAAAAGAGTTGACAATTGCTTTGTAAAATTTCCCAAGGTTATCGTTATAAATATCTACTATGTCACTGCAGCCGTTTATTACTTTGCAAAGCCTAGGAACTGGCGAGTTAGCACCCAAAACTGTTCTACGTAAGGGTAAAGGCATAAGGGAGTAAGAGCGTTTCTGGGAGATCTAGTTGGAGCCCGAAATATTATTTTTTTTTTTAAAGACAACTCCTGCATTAGGAATGACTCCTGTGTCGCGGGGGACTTTACAAACATACAAACAATGGACACAAAGAACACCCAGACTCTGGTGGGAATCGAACCCATCTAATTAAAGCAAGCAAGCGAGGGCAATTAATTTGGTTATGAAGAAGTTTGAAACCAAACAATGCATCCATTATCTCCCTGCGCACGGACAGTGATTGCATCCTGAAGTAACGCAGACGTGTGTTGTACGACGGCAGCTGTTTAGTTTTCCCCTCGCAGAATGCAAGGTGCCAAAGAAAACGTTTCTGAACGCGCTCCAGATGCAGCATATGTACAGCATAGTGAGGTCGCCATACAACACTACAATACTCCAAGATCTTTGTTTTGCTAATCTTAAAACTTCTAGAATTACGCAGTAAAAATCCTAACATTCTAGACGCTTTCTTAGTTATGGTATCTAGATGTGGCAAGAAAGTAGCTTTTTTGTCAAACATAACTCCTAGGTCCCTGATTGTTTCCACCTCTTGAATTTTCATATCATCAATTAGGTATTCTGATGAAATATTGTAAATCTTCCTCGTGAACTTTACATGGTAACATTTGCTGGTATTCAGTTCCACTTTGTTGTTTCTACACCATTCAATTACCCTATTTAAATCATCCTGCAAGAGCTCCGTGTCATTTAAACTTTCTATTGTCCTGGCAAACTTCAGGTCATCAGCGTACAAAAAACATTTCGAATGATGAAAACAGTATGGTAGATCATTGATGAAAATATTAAACAAGATCGGAGCTAAATGGGAACCTTGTGGTGCCCCAGAAGTAATATCACGGTTTGTAGATTGAAAAGAATTTAGGACAACAAAGAATTCACGGTTACTTAGATTTGATTTAATCCAATCTAGACAAGGTCCAGTAATTCCGTAAGCCGTTAGTTTGTACATTAATATAGAGTGTGAAATTTTGTCGAAGGCTTTACTTAGATCAGTGTAAAAACATCAAACTGTTTATTTGTATCAAGAGCTTGTATTAAAGACTCTGTAAAAGTTACCAAGTTTGTGCTTGTCGACCTAGCCGTTGATGTTTACTAATATATGACTTAAAGTAATTTTGTATGTGGGCGCAGATCGAGGACTCAAATATCTTTGCAAATGTAGAGATAATGGAAATTGGTCTGTAGTTTTTTATATTATCTTTACTATCAGCTTTGTGCACAGGAACAACTTTAGCTGTTTTCCATTCTGACGGGAAAGTGCCTGATAACAATGATGTATTATAAATAAGCAAAAGTGGCGAAACCAGTTCCGATGCGCATGTAGAGATAAATATTGGTGGTATGCCATCCAGGCCCGCCCCTTTTCCAATATTTAGGGTTTTCAACTTTCTTAATAAACTATTTCTATCTAGAACCGGGTTAGTTAGGCATTGGCTGTTATTCGTAAAATTTTGTAAACTACCAGAATCGTACTTAATACCATCGTCATCCAGAGTGTAGACTGAAGAGAAGTGGTTAGCGAAGAGATCACAGCAGACAACAGTCTTGTTCATTTAAAAATTCTTTAATCTTTTCATAATTTGCTTTATGGTAGTTAGGTCATGTTATCAGTTTACTGTACGGTAGACAATATGTTTTTACTAAAGACAAGGTTACATCTAGTGGGGGGGGGGGGGGGGTGCATTTTATCAATTGTTGTCAACGTGCTAGTAGACTCATTTACTGAACAAGTTGGCAACGTGGACAAGACGAGGTCTAAAATGCGCCCAGAACAATTTTTGATGTAGTTGTATTGTGCGAGTTCAGCAATATCTATGAAGTTCAACATTTCCTGACACATACTAGGCAATGAGTCATTCTCTGTTCCAGTATCCCAGTTTATTAAACCTAAGTTAAAATCTCCTATTATACATATGGGTATATCAGTTGAATCCAATACAATATTACAGTGCTCAATGAAATGTTCAAGTGTTGCGGTACATAAAGGTGGAGGTAAGTAAAGCGGGCAGAGAGCTATTTTACGTGATTGATTAGAGGAAGAGACATCAACTGTAACCCAGAGGTCTTCACAACTGCTCTGCCAGTTGACAATACGTTTTGAGTAAATTTTTTTTGAGACGGCGATAAGCACTCTACCTCCATCCTTATGATTTTGAAAACCTGTTGTTTCTCTATATCTTCTATACACTAGATATCGGCTGTCAAAAAGTTCACTGCTAAGCACATCACTATTCAACCAAGTTTCTGTTAATATTATGACGTCGTAGTTCAAACAACATAAATTGCAATAGAAATTATTTGTTTTAGTACGTAGTCCTCTACAATTCTGGTAATAAATGTTTAAGCTATAGAATTTTAAAATAATTAACTAACCTGTACATGCAATCTTCTTAAATACTAAATTAAACAATTTTATTTAAACAAACTAAATTCCTAAGCCATACGTACTCTGCACTGTAGGTATACTGTGCTGACATTGAAAGTATTACATTCTTTTTTAGTTATTTATTATATAAGTATATAAGTTTTTATTATTATTATTTTTTAAGCTTAATTTAGAAAATTTTGTATTGTTCATGTGAGAACTGCGTAGTCATTTATTTAGTTAAATTTGCTATGTTGCTTGGCAGTTCTGAGTATGTCATGCTCGCCTAGAAGTCCTGCCGATGGTGGCGTATTATGTCGGGTCGTTCGGTTTTCTTCAATATGGTTGATATGTACGATGGCTGGCGTGTGCGTCTGCTCGTGAACGGGTGCTGTTGGTCGGGGCTGATCATCTCCGGACTGCTATTACTTAAATATGTATAGTAGTAATTTTTTTTTATTTATTTATCATATAAAAGAAGAAAAATACAAGAATTATATAAACATAACACTGTAAACCACTAAGGTTTGTGGAGTGTTACACAGACAGAGGGTATCGCACAGTTACAATATTTTTTACATAATTATACGTCTATCTAGGCAAGGTGTTAGCTCATTATAACACTATGAGAACTAGAAATAATCTCCTAAATGTCACTTAATTATACTTGGAGGTGATTACTGCCGTTGTTTAAGAAATAGTGTTTTAGTTTTAATTTTATGTTGCTCTCTGTAATTTTATTTACTAAATCCGGCGGTAGGTTGTTTATGAGTCGAGGAATATGTAGGTAGTAGTTCTTTCGCCGTACGTGTTGTTTGCGCGCACCGTACACAACTGGTTTTTCGCCACCGCTCGAGTATACACAGGGTGCTCCTTGACTTTTCTTAAATTGCTTTTAAAAAAGTTTTCTTCTAAAATGGTAAATTGAAATTTAGTATGAACAGGCAAAACCTTACAATGTTTAAAGAGGCCAATTTCGTCGTTAGAAAATGATAGTTTAATTTTTTTAGGATACAATATTCTTCAATATTTTTAATTACAATTTGTAGATTTGGTTGATATAACTGTTATAGGTTCGGCCATAACTACTAAGCCCATACTGGATATAGGATTCCGCTAATGAGTGATACAACATTATTTTGACTTTAAACGGAATTCTATTTTTAAGAATAATAATGTTGGCCAGAAACTGCCGCAGTTTATTGCAAACATATTCAATATGATAGCCCCAGTTGAATTTATTGTCTATTATTTATTAGACCAAGATACGTTTGTGATTTGACTACTTCTACGGCTGGGCAGGTACACGCATCTTTACTAGATTTATGCAAGCAGCTATGAGTGTGAGCAATCAGCGTAGAAGTGACAGTTTGCCGCTGATACGGTGATTTAATAACCAACAATTTAGTTTTGTTTGAATTTATTACCAATCCAGCATCATGGCACCATCTTAAAAAGGTATTAAAATCGGACTGTAGCTTCGCAAGTGCCTTAAGAGGGTCCTTGTCAGCTACCACGATGCAGGTGTCGTCAGCAAACTGATAGCATACCGTTTTTAATAGAGTTATGCATATCGTTTACATAAGATAGGAAGTACAACGGTCCTAAGAGCGAACCCTGGGCCGTGCCTTCCGTGGCTGGAGTTGTATTGCTCAGTGTGTTTTCGATTCTTACTGAAAAACTGCGGTCTTTAAGATAGTTTTGGCACCAGGTTAGTAAAGGCCCCCTTATGCCACAGTTACCTATTCTATTTATTAATTTGTTGTGGTCTAAAACATCGAATGCGCGGGAAAAATCTATGAACAGAGCAAGTACTATTTCTTTTGCATTTAGATGCGTATTGACCTCATCTGAGAATGCAGACAGCAGATCATTAGTTCTTTTTTCCTTTTGGAACCCAAATTGATTTCGGTACATTACATCATGCTTTTGGTAAAAACTTTTTTTTTATTTAAAACTTTCTGCAGTTTACATTGCACGAGGCGGACTTAATGCCACATGGCATTATCTACCAGTCTACCTTTGGGTGGTTCAGTGAGGGACATGGCAGGTGTATAAGAATGAAATTTCATGAAAACATAGAAAATCAATTGATTATACATAATACATACATACATAAATACTTACAGATAAATATATATTCAAATAAATACTATATATAGATACAAAATATACCTATGGTTGTGAGGTTATGAGGATATTTCTGCCAACTGCTTTCTGTAAAATTCACGGACCTTAGCTTTAAACGTGTCTCTGCTGGTGGACATCCTAATCTCAGGAGGAAGCGCATTCCATAGTAAAATAGAATAGATAGCAAATGAAGAGTGAACAAGTGAAGAAGTGTGTGTAGGGCATAGGAGTAGAAGATTATTTATGGAGCGAAGATCTCTGTCATGGTTGGAACATAGAAGTTGTATCTGTGAGGTGAGATAAGTGGGAGCTGTAGGGTTATTAAGTAAAGATTAGAGAGTAGTCAAAGCACGTAGGCTGCGACGCTGACGTATAGGTAATCATGACAGTTGGGAACGATAAGTAGACACATGGTCGTACTTACGAAGATTGAAAATGAACCGAATGCAATTATTGAGAAGTCGGTCAAGTTTATTGAGTAGATCTGCATTCAGGTCGAGATAGCATACATCACCGTAATCGAGGATAGGGAAGATCAAGGACTGTACAAGTTTTAACTTAGTGCTGGTCGGGAGAAGGTTTTTGAGTCGATAGATTGATCGCAAGGTCCCGATGACTTTCTGACTGACGTTCGCAAGCTGAGGTTGCCAGGTCAGAGTAGAGTCAATCCATAAGCCGAGGTCTTTGACAGATGAGTTGATATAATTGCCTGGCATTTGGACGGATTAACACATACGCCAAAACGCTCAGACCAGTTTTTGATGGCCTCCAAATCACGGTTCACATTGTGGATTGCTTCTGGCAAATTATCCAGCCTGGCCTGAGAATATATTTGAAGGTCGTCCGCATACAAATGATACGCACACTGAAGTTCGAGAGTAATGAAATTGATGAACATCGAAAATAATAATGGAGACAGAATGCCACCTTGTGGAACACCAGTGTCAAGATCACACCAATCGACTGGCCTGTTGGTCTAGTGGTTAGTGACCCTGACTGCTGAGCCAGAGGTCGTGGGTTCGATTCCCACCTGTCTGAGTCTGGGTGTTCTTTGTGTCCGTTGTTTCTATGTTTGTAAAGTCCCCCGCGACACAGGAGTAATTCCTAATGCGGGGAGTTGTCGTTGTCGAACGTAAGCCTTGCGCCATACGGATGGGAAGAGTCCGGAGTCAAGGGAGAAATTTACTATGTGAGTAAATGCGGGCAGAAGCTGGTCTAAAATGGTGACTATCATGAACCGATTTATATCGTCACAGCCCACAGCCTTTGATTTTATGGATAATATGGTTTTTTGATTTCGTCCGAGGCGACTGGAGAAAAGAAAAAAGCTTCAATGTGACGCCGAGGTAGGCTGGTTACGTAACACATTGTTTGACTCTTAGTTTGTGATGGCACTAACGGAGCAACACTGAAATGTCGGTTCATGTCGTCCAATCCAATAGTCATAGATGTACTGGCAGGTTGAACCTTACCAATACCCAGAGTCCTTAGGAATTTCCAAATATCGGCGGGTGATGAATTATGGCGCATCGCCATTCGAATTTCTGTTGTAAGCCAAGGAGCCGGCGGGTGTTTTATTTTGATTTTCTTGATGGGTGCATGTTTATCATATAAGTTGCGAACAATTTCGTTAAATAACTGAACCTTGCCATCAACTGTACCTGCCAGCGTTACGGGCTCCCAATCAATTTCAGAAGCGTCGATTCGCAATTCTGATACATCCATGCAAGCGAAACAACGCCTAAGCAGCACTTTCGCCTTGGGTCTCGGAGTTTTCAGGATATAGGACAGGAAGATAAGGTCGTGATGAGAGAGACCCGGTCAATGGGATCAAGGAGATCAGTGTTGAAATCCCCCATGATTATGTGATGTGCGTACTCAGACCCTAAAAATTCTAAGACCAATTCCAAATCAGTGAAGTAATCGACAGCAGGGGGGCAGTAAACCACACCTATAATAGTTTTCGCTCCTCCAAGGCAAACCTCAAGAAACAGATATTCAGAAGAGGCATTAGAGCTAGACGGAGAGGTAGTGACGACTTTGTAACTAAAGTCGCTACGTATGTAAATAGCAACTTCGCCGCCTCTTCGACCAATCCGATCGTTTCGGATGAGGATAAAGCCTGGAAGAGAATAGGCAGTAGATAAGAGTTGAGGTTTGAGCCAGCTCTCTGAGACTAGGATAGCGTGAACGTTGGAGTCACTAAATGCTTCTAAAAGGTCACTGTGATGACTGGGTACGGTTTGAGCATTCACTTGGCACACATTCAATGACCGGTCCGATTGTTGGCTAAAAGTATTCCGAATAACATCTCCTAAGATATCCGTAACCGAGCAGAAACTACTATCGTCAGATAAGATACTATCATCATTAGCAGAATGAAAAGAACTATCATCGTCCGATATTACCATAAAAATAAATATTTATATATGTAATATAATATACTAAAATAATATGATTATATAATTAAAGCTATAAAACTATACTGTTATAAATGAATTCAAGGTGCAGATGTTCGTCTGTGAACCATCCGCCAGCGGCCACTGGTACCTTAATGTAAACAAAAAAAAAAGAGAGAAATAGAAAGAACGTAATAAGCAAAGTAACAAAATTAATCTTGACACTTAAAAGAAAGAGAGAAAAAATAAAGCGTTAAATATTCAACTTCCTGTTTCGGAACGCAGCTAATGAGTGACATATTTCATTTTACGAGAAATTGATAGAACTGTCAAAAAGCAAATAATATATGCTAATTGTTACTTACATAACCAAATTAACTAATGAAAGTGATTAAGTCGAGGGTAATACAATGTTTTGTTACATCAGTTATGTTATACGTAATACATATGTGCCGCAAGATAACAGATTGAACTTGAGAATAGATACTTTATGTGATTACATACTGAAATGACATAAATGTTGGTGTAAATTTACATTACTTTGGACGAGAAGATGCCTTAACGCTTACACCTGTTGACTTGGTGGAGGAAACACTCTTTGGGTACTTCACCATCAGGTTGTTCAGCTGGTCCATGGAAATCAGCTTGTGTCGACCTCCATCTGATGCTCGAACCGTGATAACGCCATCCTGTGTCCAACATGATCTCATACCAAAGTGAAAGCGTGCTTTAACAAACGTTGCCTGCCTCGCCTTTGTTAAAAACTCTCTCACTGTGATGGAGGAGCCCTTCAACCTGGTTTTCGCTCTCCAAATGGCTGATCTAATGCCTAAGTTTGCGAAACGTACGAGAATGGGACGATCACGTTCCTTACTTGGATTGCCGAGCCTGTGGCACACTGTGATGGACTGTGCAGTAGTGTCCGCCATCTCCAACTTAGTGTTTATAATGCTGAGAACCAACTTAGTACAGTCCTCACCACTAGTCTCTGAAACTCCTGAGATTATCAGAGCTTTACGGCGATGCCTTGTCTCTATGGTGTCCATCATAGTAAAACATTCTGATATCTGTTTCCGTAGCAAGCCCAGCATAGAGAAAATAAGCTCTCTGAATGTGCAGAACTCGTCAGCTACTTTGGCAACTGTGTCCTTACTGGGCACACTGCCTTGGATTTATGCCTCTAGTTCGCTCATTCTTTTAGAAAAACTTTCTTCAAGATTCTTCTGTGCCGCTTCAATATCAGATAGTTGAGACATTATAAATTGTGTTAAGTGCCAAAATTTGTTTGGAATATTGTATTGAAGACAACAAATTAGTATGCAGTGGCAAGCTGGCAGGTGGTATGTTAACTATTGAGAGTCTGGCTGCATTAAATGTGTCACAAACACTAAACCACTGAATTAATGACTATAACACTTAATAAACTTTGAAATTTAGTAAGTACTGAATTATTTCTACTTTTATTTAATTAATTCTACAGAGAATTGAAAAGAGGGGGGTGACGTCCGTGATGGGGGGTGACGTCCGTGACGTTAGCATCAGCTGTTTGCTTTATGTCAATCTCCGTTTTAAAAATAAATAAATAAGTTATCAGTGAATAAATTGTGCTTAGATTCAAAGCTAAAAGTGTAATGGTTAGCATTTAGTGTTATAAAGTCACAGTGCTCCAAAATAACAACAAAAAACGTATGAAAGAGATAGTGATAGTGTTTAGCTAACTACCTCATACTTAAATATTATAAAGTTAACAATACATTAAATGAAACTCACAAATAATAACCAGTTCCATCTTTAACACCATAGTGAAAAATTAGTGATAATTCAAAATATCGGCAGTATAAACAATATAAAGCAATTAAACCCATAATCAAAATAACATTGTATGCAGCGGGTGACATCTTGCGATCATTACGCTAAGTTATCAATCCATCTGGCATTAAACACAAGTCAGCACCATCTGATATCTTTTGTTCTGTACTACCAGAAATATCAGTGCCTAACTAAATAACCAGTGACACTGCACCGAACTTATTACACTAGAGGGCAACCTCATTAAAATTTTAAATAAACCATGAAGTGTTCAACCTGTGGAAAATTCATGTCGTCGAAGGTACTAAGTGAGGCAGTACACTGTACTAAATGTGCGGCCGCTCATCATCCAGCCTGTGTTTCAGCATCGGCACTGAACCCAAACAAAGAATTTCGTTGCCCAGGTTGCATACCCCATTTATCCATAGGCTAGGAAGCTAAGACGCGTACGCCGACCAATCTGAGGCACCATGAGGAACGTCTAATGAAAACAACGTTGAGCTCGTTCGGGAGATTAGGTCACTCCGAGAGGAGATAGGGGCTATGCGTGAAGAGATTCGGGAATACCGGGCTGAGCTCACAGATATGAAGGCCACACTCAGCAAGTCTTGTGATCGGATGACTACTATGGAATCCAGAGTAACGGCGTTGGAACAAATTAAGGAAAGGCAAATGGACCCACTTGAGAGAACTGTAACTGAGCTGAAGAGGGACCTAATCGATCGTGATCAACAAATGCTTCTTAACGATGTTTTATTAGCTGGAATACCGGAACAAAGGGGAGAGAACGCGCATCATATTGTAAAACTGTTGGGTGTTAAGTTAGGTATCGAATTAGACGATAAGGATATCATACACGTCGAGCGCTTTGTACCCATACGCCGTAACATGACCGAGAGTAGCGTGGACTGCAGTGGCAGTGGTGACGGTCAGTCAACTAACTCGCAACGCCCGCGGCCGATCGCCGTGCGGCTGGCGCGCCGAGTAACTCGTGACCGCCTGTTGCGCTCGGCACGCGTGCATTGCACGCTTACGACTACCGATGTTGAAGTTCCCGGCCCATCGAATCGCATCTACGCAAACGAACGGTTGACGCGCATAAATCATCAGTTGTTTCAATGCGCACGAGAAAATTGTCGCCGGTCGCAATGGAAATATGTGTGGACAAGGGAAGGTAACGTTTTTGTCAAAAAAATAGACGGTGCACGAGCACAGCGTATTCGCAGTGATTTGGACATAGAAAAAATTTTTGGTCAGTAAAAAGTTTGTTAAGCAATGGGAATGTAACGTGTTTCCTTCTTACAATTAGTCAGAACATCCACTATCTCTCTATGAATTGTAGTTTTATATTCGTTATTAGGGATAGTAGAGTAAGTCTCTCAAAGATAGGTAAACATGATAATCCCAAACATCGCCAATTACAAGGCATGAAATATTGTGATCATACTATTCTTAACCAACTTCAAAAAGGAGAAGGGTTACGGCAAGTCTGTATGTTTGTGTATTATTCAGTTGTCCGGTATTTGACTGCGCACGTCTCACGGGCTTGTCAAACTGCTGGTTACTGTAATTTAAATGGGGCATCACATTATGGCCACCTTATGTTATGCTATTTATTGAATGTTGGTCTTAAATTTTTTTGTTTCAAATACAATTTTAGTACATCTGGCACGATTTCAAATCGAGCTAACTATTCAAAGAAATATATTCGTTTTATAACATTATATACCTTTTAAAATAGACGTTACTCGATTATGCATTTATTACAATTTCGTATTAATTTTATAGCAGACCTGCTTATTATTCTGTGTCTCACTGTTGCCTGTTGTGATTGGGTCTGTACGCATTTTATAAATATTGTCAACGTACTCAGATTTTTAATCAAAATATTATGTAATTTACTAACTATTGTTGCTCTTTTATTTCTCATTGCCTTTTACGATGTAATCCATTTAACTGAATTTTGTAGTGATTACGTTAAATTGGTAAACTTTTGTAGCGTAGTAGAAACACAGTTGGACAGAAATCAGACGGTTCGATATGATAAGTTTGTGTGCTTTCGGCATATTATAGCGATACTAACTGCTATGCCCAGTTTACAGATCAACAGTTGTATGATGGTTTCATATGTGTGTATTAGTGTTGTGCTGTTTATGTATGTATCATGGTATATAATTGTTTTATATTGTGTGCGTATTACTACTGAGTTGAATATAATGAATTTTGAAGATTCACGATGATGACTGATAAATTTTTAAAAGTAGGTTTCCATAACACTGGCTCATTGGGTACGCATCATGACGACTTTATCGCCCTATTTGATAGACATCGCGTGGATATCATGGCCGTTAATGAGACATGGCTGCGCCCGGGTGAAGAAGCCCGAGCACCAGTCGTATCCGGGTACCGATTGCGTCACACACCACGCCCGACTAGTGTGTGCAACGGCCGAGGAGGAGGGGTCGGTTTCTATGTTAGGCGTGGGCTTAATGTACGCTCATGGAGTCACCCGTTGGATCCACGATACGAATCTGTTGAGCAAATGTGGGTGACGTTATCAATAAGCGCTAAAAGAGTTGCAATTGGTACTGCCTATCGACCTCCTAGACAAAATCTGCAATTGTTCCTGGATGCCATAACTGACACCATTACTGCCCTAGGGCAGTGCGATCTTTGCCTTCTGCTAGGAGATTTTAATGCTAATATGATGGTAACGAACGACAAATCCAACCGGATGATGGAATTTTTGAATAGTCTCAGTCTTAAACAATCTGTCACGACCGCCACTCACTTCACTGACACTAGTGAGACACTTATAGACCTAGTTTGTACCGATCTCCGTGTAAGACACATGTTTGTGGAACCATTCAGAGAAATGAATGGTCATTATGTTATTACCTGTGACTTCAACATAAAAAGAGAAAAATATAAACCTTTCTATGTTGAATTCAGACGTTTGAAGGATGTGTGTCAGGAAAGTTTTACATCTGATTTATGTACACTAGATTGGAGCGACTTAACTGATACATTAAGCTCTGTGAATACCATGGTTGGCACGCTAAATAGAAATATTGTGACTGTTCTAGATGCGCATGCACCGCTTAGAACTTGTCTTATTAAAGAACCTTCGTACCCATGGATCACTGACAACATTAGATTTATGATAAAGTTGCGTGACGAGGCGCTATCGAAATACCGTAGCACCAAATTGGATTAAAAAAAAAGAGTACTACAAACAATTGAAGCACTTAGTAGGTACGTCCTTAAATAATGAAAAAGCGGCTTATTTTGAACATCATATAAACAGACACGTTCATAATTCCAAATTACTCTGGCGCAATTTAAAAAATACAATTTGTAAACTAAAACCAAATAAAGAACTTCCACCGTACTTTACCGACCCGACACTTATAAATAATCATTTCCTGGACGTACCTGGTAGCTCTACTGTTACTATATCTTATATGACATTCTTCGAGTTTCATAAACAAGTCGATGCTAATTTCACTATCACGCCAGCATCTCAAAACACCATATCTAGGATCATCATGGAATTGAAATCAAATGCTGTAGGCTACGATGCCATATCATTAAACATACTCCTCTTAACACTGCCGTACACTCTATCGTACATCACAGTTATAATCAACCGTTTTATAGAAACATCTACATTTCCTGATTTGTGGAAAATTGCTATCGTTCGACCCATACTTAAAGTAGCTAATCCCACTGCTCTTAAAGATCTCAGATCAATTAGTATTTTACCCCGCTTATCGAAAATTCTGGAAAAGGTAGTGTGTAAACAGCTCACTGAATATTTGGAAAAAAATCACATATTACCAGAGCTGCAGTCAGGTTTTAGGAAAAGACGCGGCACAGCTACCGCTCTAATCGATGTCACTGATAGTATACTGGCCGCGCAGGATAAAGGTATGTGTACACTCTTAGTATTGCTTGATTTTTCGCGCGCTTTTGATGGGGTACACCTAGACTTGCTTTTATCTAAGCTTCACTACTACGGAATTGACCAAAAATCACTCCTATGGTTTTCCAGCTACTTGGAGGATCGCAAGCAGCTGGTTGAATTGAAAATAAGCGACGGTTCTAGTGTCTCCTCAGCCCTTACGCCCATCAAAAGAGGCGTTCCTCAAGGCTCTATTCTTGCACCAATCTTATTTAGCCTGTACTGCGCGGATATCATTAATTGTCTGAGGAATGCACAGTATCACATATATGCCGATGACGTACAGGTGTACTTATCTTTTCACCCAAATGAATATCAGCTGGCTGTTTCAAAATTGAATGATGATCTCGATAGAATAGTAGCGTGGTCTGAGAATAATTGCTTGGTCTTGAACCCACACAAAACAAAATACATGGTGTTTGGTACCAAAGGTCAGATCAGCAGAGTTCTCACCCATCTAAACCTCACTCTCAAGGGAGAGCCCATTGAAAGAGTTAACGGAGCTCGTAACCTAGGGCTGTATGTCGATCCTGGTCTGAGATTTGAACAACACTTAGCAGAATCGGTACAGAACTGTTTTTACCGGCTTAAAACGCTGTACAAAATGAGACCACATCTCTCGGAAGAGCTGAGGGTGAAACTGACGGAGTCGCTAGTGTTATCAAAACTTAATTACGCAGATGTTGTCTTTGGCCCGCGTTTGTTAGCACGGACCGACAGACTCATTCAGCGTGTTCAAAATGCTTGTGCGCGCTTTTGTACCAAATAAAATATTCTTTCTTTCTTTCAGAGATACAAGTTAACTTTTTCTACACCTACCGCCTTTTCCCAAAACTTCGTATTTGATCAGCAATACATTTTTTAACTATTTTATCTACAGTAAAAAGTAGTGTAATAGGACGATAGTTTAAGTAGTCATTTCTTTTTCCCTTTTTAAATACAGGTCTTACACGTCCTTTTTTTAGCTCATCGGGATAGCTACCAGATTTACTACTACTATTTATTAAGTTTTCTATTTATTAAGTAATTAGCGCATCTATTTATATTTTAGAATAATAGGTATGTTCCATTGTCCTCACATTTTATTTACGCTTATAAGCAATGTAACCAGAAATTTGTAAAAAACATTTTGAAAAAAGTGTCCTTGGAGTTTCTTGCCTGTTCTCCATAGGATCTACGTATTGGTACAGGCACCTAGCTTCATGACTGACTTAGTCTGATTGACAGACATTTAATCAATAATAGGTATTTTTGAATTGTCAGGAGTAGGAACTCCTGACAATTCAAAAATACCTATTATTGATTAATTGAAATAAATGGTTTTGATTTTCATTTTGATTGATTTTGAAAGATTTGGTAAAACGGTTAATCGACGCTTATTATTATCTCCATCTAAAAGTTGACTAGTAGAGATCGCTATTAGTGATAAGACCGCCCATTGTACTCTATTTTTAAGCTATGATCTGTTCCAATTCATCTTATTTAATGGTGTACAATAAAGAATATTCTATCTATCTATCTATCTAATCTTATGGCTTAAGACGAATGCTCTTTAGAATCATGTTAGCAGCTGAACGATCATTGCCAATTACAGAACTCACCTTTGTTGGTGTACCTTTATCTCCTGTACAAATGTAGAGATGGGTAATTTTGGTGCAAGGCAGACATTTCGAATACATAAACTACATTATACCGGTTTTGGATACGGTCACGGCCATACCATTATTTTGAACTAGCTGTGCCCGCGGCTTCACCCGCGTTGAAATCGGTTAGTGACTATAAGTTTGATTACGGGGAAAGACTGCCTATGAGGCGCTAAGCCTGCCCTTCCAACCTTAATAGTGGGCATGAAGTTTCGTTCCTTCATTTCTTAACTTATTTTATTCCCAAACGAAGTTGACTATTGCAACTACGAATATTTTTCTAAAAATGTGCTGATAATGGATGAATTTCCGTCAAAAGATTTTGTATCGGTTGTGATAGTTCCTAAATATTTGGAATAACACACACTGCTCGCTTCATCTATCCATTTTTTGTATGGCACTTAGGGTAAATCTTACTCATTCCTCCAAATTTACAGTGTTTGGATCGTAACTGAAAGCCAACCTAGTAATAGGTTGGCTTTCAGTTACGATCCAAACTACTGTAACTTTGAAGGCGATAAAATAAATTTGGAAGAATAGTTAACATTTTGTGTTTTATTGAACTTTTCCCGGTACTTTCTTGACAGCGTAGTAGGACAGTTTATTAAAGTAGATTATTTAGCATCCTCAAATCTAAAATTGAATGGTTTAACAAATGTGTTAAAAATTTTATTGACGACTTCAATAGGTGGTCCCTCCCAAATGACTTTGAACTCGTCGATCAACTTCGTTATTAGTATCTCAATCTCTAGTTCAGCAATCCTTCTGCCAATACAACTCCTGACGCCAAAGCCGAAAGGTAATGTGACCATAGGGTGTACGTTACCGTAGTACAGTGGATCTGTTTTTTCTGACAACCATCTCTCAGGTATAAACTCGTTCGGCCGCGGGTAATACTTCTCCAACCTCGATAAAAATTCATTCATGGCGAGTATGTCGATCTGGATAATCAAATAAATTTCATTTTTTTTTTTTTTTGCACCAGAGCTTTTTTCTGAATGAAAAATATCCTATGTCGTTCTCTGTACAACGGCAAAGTGTATGCAAAATTTTATGTTAATCGGATGAACAGTAATGCAGCGAACAAACATCTTACATTGAACGCATCATCTTATATCTCATATCATCTTATCTTAATTTAAATTTAAAAATATATATAAATATAGAAAAACATGCTCAATGAATACAACGTAATGTAAACATTTTAAAATGATCAGTAAAGAACTTTAAGTGCTCAAAATTCACACCGAGCAACGAACAAGGGGCAGACCACCAACCTTCTTGGTAGACCACTATCGGGAGAGACCTGAGATAGCAGAGCATACCATCAACGACGTATAGACCATCGTGGTGCAGACGCACAAGGAGGCCCGATCCCAAATAAGTTGAGAAATGGGCAAGAAGAAGAATTAGAAGGTAAAGAACTTTAGGAGATTTGCAATTTTGAACATATGAACATAATTGTTTTATTCAGATCAGTATTTTTTGAAAAATAGTTATATGCGTACATGTTTAAATTACTAGAACAGTTATATGTACGTATATGTGCTTCGCTAGCGTGAATGTGGATTTTGTCATCCAATTCACTATCCCTCTAGAACATTACTGTTTCTCGGGATAAAAGGTACCCATTTTCTTTTCTACATCCGCAAAAATATGTAGCTAACATTACAAAGGGTTTTGGCTGGTTTCTTTTATGGCCGGCCACCTCCCCTCCTTTGGCAAGTAATCGTTTTCAGACGGGACAAAGGAAGTAGGTAAATTAGGGTAAGCAAAACGGATAGGTTGAGGGAGTTGGGGTAAGAGATACTGCAAGTCTTGGTTGGGGAAACAGGGCTGAAACTGCAGTTGCTCAAAGAGGCCGGCGTCGCTTACCTACCCACTAGGACAGGAACATCAACGTGTCCATCCTAAAATTAAATGAGATTTTACCATTTTTATTGAAACAAAGCCTACTAAGAGGCCTCATCTCACATTTTGTTAAGAAAAAATATTCCTTACCCCTGGAGGAATGTGATAACCACCTGCAACATGGTCCCTGTCGCTAGTTCTCAAGTTCGATGGACTTACGTGCCTGATTCTAAGTGCTTCCTTTACGCAAGCTTTTAAATAGCGTTTGTGAGAATCGTTGGAACGTATTTCTTCACGTAATTTCTCTTGTTTCTCCTGATTAATTGCTAAATGGTATAGCACGTTCATTACCGTAAAAGAAACCTGTAAAATCACATTATAAAATATGAATGGAAAAAATACAAAATGTCCAACATATTATGATCATCCTTCCCCCTCTACCTTACTTATCAGACGAAAAATATTTACATGTAACGTACTTTTTTTAAACATTTCTCATTTTTTGTCTTAATATCAATGGTAAGAAGTATAAGTAGCACTATTAGATTGCCTAGTTTTCCCATGCCTTATAACTAGAGATCGGATAATCGGATGCATATTTACCTAAAGTAATTTTTTGGATAACAAATTATGGAAGCCGCTTCTAAGTTTATTTTTATTTAAAATAAAATCCCGGGATTCCGGGATCGCATAACTAATCGGATGTATATTTACTTTAATTCTTTTTAAGTTAAGGTGTTTCCCATTCGAGTATGTACGTATGTAAGGTGTAAGAGAAATGGTGGTGTGGTAAATAAGAAAACATACATTAATATAAACTTATTTATTCATTACAACACATAATATTTTTTATGTTGTACACACAGAAACTACATAGAAGAGAAATTAAACATAGAAAAGTTGTACATGGGCACTTTGGGCAATATACATAAATAATTGTCATTCAAGAATTAATGTTGCTCAAGTTATTGTGTTGTTTTCTTTACAAGTAGCTATGACATGCACTTCTTACATAGCTAATGTGAAGAAAATAAAAACTTAAAACTAGCACATTTTATATTTCACTTTTAAAGTGGCATCGAGATAAATGTGGAGAGATTTGAAAGAGGCCTATATATATGCTCAGCATTGGGTGGCTAAAGATTGAAGAATAAAGATTACCCCAGTGACAATATCTTCAATCACTATCTATGACTATGGTTCGGTCACTGAAATCTGTCATTTCTGTATCTGTTTGCGTTGAACATGATGGTGTTACGTCTGGTTCTACTGACTGTTCAAAAGTTCTTAATTTAGGATTATTCAGAGAATTGTAGTGTACGATAATAATTTTCTCGAGGTTATCATTTGTTAGTCTATTTCTTTTCATATCCAGGATCCACTTGTAGGTTGAAAAGGATCTCTCCACGTCTACAGAAGTAAGTGGCGCAAATTTGTAAATACTAGAGTCATTTTCTTTATTACATGTTTCACATATTTCCCTAAGAACATCAAAATCTATCCATAAGTTGCTCCATTTTGTTGATAAACGTATTGTTTAATGTCTGGTTTAAAATGAATCTTACGTCGTCAAATATTTCGAATGTTTCTATTATCGACAGGTCACATTTTTCTAATTTTACTATTGCAATACGTAAAATTTCGAAATTCTCATATATTTACTCTAAATCATTCTTCAAATTAGGTTTAGTTAGTACTTTCCTAGCATTTCTAATAGATATGGCTTCGTTGCTATCCAATAAAGCTACAACACTCATCGTCATCGTCAGTCATCGTCAGTCACTTCTTTCCCTCTGATATGGCGAAGGAGAATGGCTGGTCCATGCGTCATACTCGTGAACGGGTGCTGCTTGGGGTGACTGGTCGGCCTAGTCAGCGATGTTTTAGCCTATACTATTATTTTGGTTCGTTCAACTGCAACTCTAGCCTCTTAATCCAGTCACGAATTATTTTTAACTGTAGATTTTGTAATTGAATGAAGGTAGATGTGCACCTTGAATGATTTCTATGTTTAATAAGTTCAAACCTTCAACGGTATCACTGAGTGATTTTTATTTTTTAGTACGTTAGCTTTTGGAGCATTTCAATAAATTGAAATTCAGGTGGCATCAGCTTGCATCCTGTTTACCTTTCGTGTAACACTAACACTATTGTACCTGAAGATCTGACTTTTAAAAAGAGTGGCCATGAGTTTCTTTGCCAGTATTCTTCTCATAAGGCTCTACGCATTTTAGAAACTGGAAGTTATAGATCGACACAAGCAGGCAGTAGATTTTGGTGTTTTCACCTAATTTACCTCGACAATCCAGCACATGCTGTGGCGTCTGTTTGCGCCGATCTATGATTTTATCTCTAGCTTCAATTTAACGTTCATAAATGTCACTTAGTGTCTTAAATGAATAAACGATTTTGAATTTGAATTGAATTTGAACACTCGATATTTTGTCCAAATGTTTGGCATAGTAAAATGCCGCCTCTAACCATGTTCCCCACCTAGTGATAACTGGCTCTGGAGGCGAAGGTAAATTTGGATGTTGTTCGTTTAAAATTCGTACTCTGTTGGGAGCTTTTAAAAACATTTTTTTGACATTATTAATTAGAGTGTCTACATCGCCGTAGCTTAAACGTATTGTCTCTGTTAATCTGTGCAGGGCGTGAGCCAAACACGTAAAATGTTTTATATTGGGAAATGTATTTTTTTATATTTTCCCAGCCAGTATGTTATATGCAACGCTGTCGCTACACAACATTAAGACGTCTTGCACTTGATTGTTGAATTGGTCCCCCCATAAGTTTTTTAGACATTTAATCACAAACTCGGAGACAGCACGACCGTTAACCACTTCTAAAGTTTGACAATTTAACAAGTAAATTCGTCCCGATGAATTTTTATTTAATGGTTTGACTAAAAAAATTACAAAATTTTGTCCCAGAAAGTCAGTGGTTTCGTCTAAAGATATCCATATCTTATTGTTTTGTACTTCACTGTGGATAAATTTAATTTTATCTTCATAAACATGGCCCAAGTATTTCTTCCTTAACAAAGACTCACTTGGATTGGTTCTATCTTGATTTTTACAGTTACACATGTATTTAAAAAAAAAACCACGAAAATTGGGGTTTTCAACTTTTGACCACGGTATGTTGCACATAATGAGAAAATTAATCAAGTCAATATAAAACTCATTTGGCGATGCTGCCTGAATTCTTCGATGTTTTTGTGATTTTAGATGCCGATTCAAAATGGTTTTCTTCGCTTTTAATGTTGTTTCACATTTCGTACAGCTTATAGTTCCAGTTGATGGGTCGTAAAACATCTCTGGGTGATTTCTTAGCCAGGACTGAGCAATGTCTTCTCTTTGAGTTCAATCCGCCATCATGGTAGCGAATAATACCTGTGAAGTAAAAAAGATCATAATTTGATGGTTTGAAGAGATAAGTCGAAATTATAGATATAAGGCCGGTTTAAAACCAATTAAACCAATCCGTTTAAAACGAAAAAAACCGTTTAAAAACGAAATAAACGATTTTTCTTTATCATTTAAAACAGTTGGTGTTGATGACTATGTTTTTCTTAACTATAAGTACATTTTCTTGATTTTACCGAGGCGAGGTAGGGATATGACGGAGTACCTATAAACTATGTAAAGGTTTTTTATATGTGTGATAAATTCCGACCAAGCGTAGGTATTACCTACCTAAGTTATAATAACTCTATTGATAAGTTAAAAACTCTGTGTTAGTAAATAAACATTTTTTTTCATTGTTTTCAAACGATATAAATATAATCAATTTGATTTGGTTTAAAACCAAACTCACAATGTCGCACTCTCGTTGACGTCGTCACGAAGGCCTTGAAAACATAACGTTGTCTCTTTCATGCGCAAGTAAAACGGACGGCATTGTGTTAATGATGTCTTCTAATCTAGTGTGTGTAATATAATAAATAAGTATAGGTAGGTATACCTACATACTTAAGTTTTCGTGTAGTAGGTAATGTAGGTAGGTACTTTCTATTAATTTTCTATAAACTAATTAAAACAAAAAATGACGCCAGGTGACCAGAAATTGCACACAATGAAGTGTAAAACACAGTTCTTTTATTTTTGTAGGTGAATTTTCAACCGTTTAAAACGATTTATTTGGGGTTTAGAACAGCAACATTTTATTTAAAACGTTTTAAATCGGTTGTTTTATATCTATAGTCGAAATACAGTATCAGATAACCACACAACACAGCGCATTGTTTTAAAACTACCTGATATACAGCAAATCTGTTTAAACAATAGTCTCTTAATACAACAGTCGACCAATCAGAGAGCTGAACATGTTACTATCTGGTGAAACTACCATTACTCAGGTACATTTGACTTTACTACGAGTTATTTATTATATTATATATGTTTCTATAGTCAAAATCTGTTTTCCAGCTATATACAAATAGGTACAATGTTTTTAAATGATTTTGTAAAAAGAAATAATTCTTACCTTGTTAATAAAAGAAATAAGAGGTCCAAGCCGCAGAGCAGGTAAATCCAGGGTTTGTGGCACAAAAGTCGTCGTTTCAAGTAAAACAAAAATCCAAATCACGATGCAAATCAGAAACCGTTATTCAATAGCCAAGTAAGTAATCGTAGAAATGAGAAAAACTTAAGAAACACACCCGAACGCATAGCAAGCACAGCTACGAATGCAGTTGTATTGTCGCGTTGCTACTTGCGCACAAGCAAGTATAACTTGCCGTCTCACTCGCACTCTTACAAAATGCTTACATTTCCTGGGGTTTAATAGGCCCGATTTGACACTTGTTACAACGTAAGAAGGTTGTTTTTGCTTCGTCAAAAATCACTGACAATAAAAGTAGGGAAAAAGCAACCATTATACGTTGTAACAGAGCAAGTGTCATTTGTGTCAAACTTGGGTTTATTACATCTCACGGAGTATAGGTACACTTAAATTTGAATTTCCCGGAATCGCGGGATTCTTTCTATAAAAAAGTGCTTTCCATAATAGGCGACATCTCAACTTTAGGTAAATATGCATCCGAATATCCGATCTCTACTTATAACTCAGTCAAGAGATGATTACGAACATGCAATTTCTACATGTATATCTATCAGCACATAATACAGCCATTTGCCCTTAAATGGTATTCGAAAACCTAACGCTAGTTGAATAAACTAAATGTTTAGTTTTTTATTTGAGACCATTCATTCTCTTTGGTATATACCAAAGAGAATGAATCACTGACCTCTATTGTACACTTGTATAATATAGAGGTCAGTGGAATGAATGGTCTCTCACCACTCACCGTTTCTATTCCAGCCAGTAACATTTCATTGGCCATCATTATAGCAACCCTCTCATCTATAGCCAACAGTTTCTCAATAATGCTTTTATCTTCCTCTGGAATATCATGTGCTCTTTCTTTTATCTGTTGCCTGGCCTTCTCAATATACATTGTAGTTACTCTAAAACAAAAACTAAATTAGGTACTTTTTAAATTTATTATGCTCAATGGTATTTAAGAAGAAACAAATGCAGTGCCATTGATTTGAAATCTCTAAAAGAAAACCTCTAAAAATCTTTCAACTTAACATTTTATACTTACTCCCACTGTGTGTCATACCCTTTTATAATATTTTTGTAAGCAGGTGTTGCAACATATTTCCAAGGATTTGGTAGATATTCTAACTGAAAAGCTAACTGGATGTTATCTTTGGCGCATTTCATCAGCTTAGTGGCTGGGTGGTCTGGTGTTAAACTGTCTTCAAGACATCCCAATCGTGCTCCCAATGCCACTAGACCAATGGATTCTAAGGACCACTTATTTACTTCAGCAAGAAAATTGTCCGTTAAGTACGCTTTATTGCCTTTCAAATATTTTAACCTAAAATACACAATAATCATTAAATGTGCTTCAGTTTAATATACATAGATATACAGTTTAGAGCCTATCTTTTCTTTTAGTACTAAATTTAAACGTTGAAAATTCACCCAATTATTACACTTACAAATTTTGTGAGATATAAGAATTCGTGGCAAATAAACATCAATCCCAATTGCCAAATCTTAAGCAGATGGCGTATACTGTTACGCAGTACAAATATTTAGCAAAAGTTGTACCTCTCTACGAAATCTTTAGCTATTTCCTCGAGTGACGGTGTATATACCCTGACCAGTTTGATTTTCAACATTGGTGGATTGACCTTTGTACGAAAATCACGCCACTGTGCTCCTTGCCTGCAACAGTTTTTCGTTTATTGACAAAATAGTACTGCACTCAAACTCAAATGTACTTATATAAAACTGGATTCATAATTACGCAGTTGACAGTCCAGAAATTCCCTCAAATGTATCCTTTTTCAAGACTGTTCTGTAATACACGAGGGTTTCCAAAAAGCGCCTTACAGGGTTTGACTCTTGAGATCTAAAAACCTGTTAATTATGATATTTAAGTTTTCAACGTGCTCTTACTAACATATCAAGGGACTTCCAAAAAAATCCAAATAACGCTCCAAGAAAAAAACATGCACTAAGAAAAGGCGACTTATGAGACAAACTAATATGATTGATTTTTTATACACTTGCTAGCTACCCGGCCACGCTTTGCTATGGCTACAGAATTTGCCATAAAAAGAAACTAAAGAACGACCCTGTCTCACAAGTTGAACCACACTAAAGACATTGTGCAAAATTTCATTAAAATCGGTTACTAATCAATCGCTTTTAATTTAAAAGTTCATCGCGAACAAACAATTTCAAACATATTCAAACAAATTCTGTAGCCACGGCAATGCATCATTGCCGTGGCTACAGAATTTGCAATAAAAAGAAACCACACTAAGCACATTGTTTCAAACACAAAATTTCACTAAAATCGGTTCCTAATTGAAAATTTATTTTAAAAGTACATCGCGAACAAACAATGTGACACGAAATTTTTATATATATAGATAGATGCGAAAATATATAATATATGTATCTATTCTTTCCCTGCATTACTTTTACAGTTAGCAAAGAAGGTACTCTACTACTAGGTAGTTTCTAGTCTACTAGTAGGTAGTCTTAGCGTATAATTACGAGTGACATTAGAACACAGAGCTATTTGCTCACTCTGTAAACACATTTGAACACCAACTTTCTATGATCTAGATACGCTCAATCACAGTTACTGTAACGTACTGTTACGAGCTGAGGTTCGGGATTAGAGAATTATACCCGATTGTTACCGAAATAGACACAATTTATTTTAATAGATCACAAAATACACAAGGAAACTAGCAACAACACAATTACAATAATTTATTATCACTATTACGCTAAACTTCTTAATTCACTTGAAACTAACTCACTTGATAACTAACTCACTACTCCGCAATGCCACGCTTTATGTAGCGAAACGGTACTTCCAGAAAAATCGCGACACCTCTTGTAAATTCTACAAAACAATAGAGGCCTCTAAAACAAACTCGTATTTTCCATGAATGGGTTAGTAACTACTTAGTTCCGCGTTGTCTCAACAGATGGCGTGTATCTTTATTTTGTAGCTGTATACGACTTCCCACTGTCGCCAATAGATGGCGGGATATTCGTAACAGTACCATTATTCCAAAAAATTAGATATATACCTGTTCTATATATTCCGGATCAAACAACATAACCATGTCGTGTTTGGAAAACGTACCATCCATTTTTACTATAGGACCATATCTTTTGTATAAAACTCCAGCCATGTCATTGGAATTAGCATTAGGTCCAAATTCACCTAGAAATGAAAAAATATGTTACAGGTAAAAAAACCGGACAAGTGCGAGTCTGACTGAGGGTTCCGTAAGCAAGCAAATTTGTATGCGTCCATCTCGGAAATAAATTCTCAAAGACTTTTGCCCGTTTTTTTTCGAAAGACAAACTTAACTTTGCGGTTGGGATGTACGACAAAGTGAACATTCCAACCGCAAAATATAAGTTTGTAATCACAAAAACTCTTTTTATGTGATATACGATATACAACAAATTAACGACTTTGGGATTGAACAAAGTTCCCTATAGGTTTTCGACCCAAAATCTATAAGGTACTTCCGGTTGACCTAGAATTAACAGTTTTGGTTAAAAGCAAGGTCTTAGTCTAGTCTTAGTCTCAGTACAAGTGAAGGGAAAATTCCGAAAAATAAAAAAAGTTGAAAATTAAGGTAAATTTTGGAAATTACAAGTTTTCGCGACGGTATAAATTTGACCATATCCTTTTGACTCAGGGCCTTGATTTTTATACACCTAATAGGGAGTAGAGACCATTTTGCTAGGTCCAACCGTTAGTGAGAAAATCGGTGGTGACACACGGACAGACAGACGGACAAGAGAGTGATCTTATCAGGGTTCCTTTTTTTACCTTTTGAGGTACGGAACCCTAAAAAGCTAATATGATAAAGGTATAATACTAAAACCGTCTTTAATATTAATTGTGGTTATACTTGAAAAAAAAATTTGCTAAGTTAATACACAAAAATGTTAAGAGTTAAATGTTACCTAAAAACTTAATTTTCACTATTACCACAGAGTACATAATAGGTAGAGGTATGCTATTAGGAATATTTTGAAATAAAAAGTAGCCAAATCGGTTGAGCCATTTTCAAGTGATTACACACTGATAGGTGCATCACTTGAGAAAATCAGAATTTCATTTTAGTTTACATAAACTCTATTTTTATAGGATACGAACCTATGAGAGGCAGGAAGTGATGGAGTGGTCCAAGATATGGCAAAGACGACAGTCCCGGTATTGATTTGAAAGGTTTCGCATTTTGTATAGGCGTTGAATATTTGCGTGAAGTATTATTTCTGAAATAAAATCAATATATTATAGACTATACTAGACATTAAACGGGTATGAACATCATGCCTCGTGATTTGTACATATCGTACACCGGGTGCAACAACGTCATAAGTAACAGATTGCGTTTTTTTCAGGAGATCGATTTAAAAGTTGTTGTTATAATAAAGTGAAATGTATTTATAATCCTATTATATATCAATGACCTAAATATTAACCTATATATTATTAAATTCTCTATATTTTAAAATTAAGGTTATTGAAGAAATAAAAAAGTTATGTAGGTGGTACATAATATATTTATTGTTTTTAATCACGACACCTACATTTATGACGTTGTTGCATAGAAACTTGTCCGTGCATAAAGGCCGAACGAAACAAAACATCAATTTTATTGTGACTCGGCCTCCTGGAAATAATTACCTGCAGCCGGACGGTACGCAAACACGCGATACCCATACTGTCATCTACCTGCTTGAGTTATAAGAATTTTGTATCCAATTATACAAACTGGCAGCCCTGGTACCGAGTGTATACCGAATTCAAGGCGTAACGATCCGACCGTTTGTATGAAGATGCAATAGAGTATATACATTATACTGTGCATCAACACTCAAAAGTTATAAAATAGCACTTCGAATAACTTTTCAATAAGTAAAAAAAATTAACGTTATTAAAATAAATGGCATATAATATTTTTACAAAAATATGAATAATTTCTTACATTTAAGTATCGGTAATGAGACTTTTATGAGGAATCAACAGATAGAAATAAAATTTGTAGAACAACAATCACAGGTTTTTTTACCATAACATGTAGTATAGGTGATATATGCATGTTATGGTAAAAAAACCTTCTTAATGGTTTTGTAGTTGTGTGTATTATATAACTGACTCCAATACCACCAACTAGACATTATCTATCTAATAACTTAAACGAGCAGCAAAATGTTGTATATATTGTATAGTTAGCGGAAACGAAAACTTTGGTAGGCGGGGCTTAGCCGTAACGTCATAGTGGCGTGATGTGGGGGAGCTAACAGTTGCGGAGGGGATCAGGAAGGAAGGTGGAAGCGCGAGCGGTGGCTCTCGTCCACTTTTACTGCGACCACCGGATCAGAAGGACGTTCACCATAGTCGTATTGCTTTCCAGTATTTCTGATTTTATTTTGTGTGTAATATTATTTAAGTCTCAAATATTGTTAGTAAAGTTTAAGTTTGCCAAGTTGATATTTTTTAAATAAGAACCAGTCAGTTATCTAAATTCAGAAGCGGGATATGATCCTCGTGGTTCTATCTCACGCGCCCACCTATAGTATATTTGCCTTAAAATGTAAAAAGAGTCGGAGCTTATAAAGCATACGTTTATTACGTTAAAAAGAAAAGAGCGGGTACTTTACGAACGTATCGGCGCCTTCGAGTGTGAACATCATGCCGGTGACGGAGACTGAGGTACAGGTTTCATCGTATCCATGCAATGTTCACTGTACAGGTACCATGTAGTCCAATGCCGAGGTGGTAATAGGTGAAAGTGACCTAAAGGCTCGTGAGTGTAAACAACGCTATACTGGTAAGGTCAAATCACATTAGTTTTATTAAATTTTGATCTTTCATTGAATGATTTTATCGTGTGGTGTGTAAATTTTAAATCAAATCCTCTACCACAGGCGTTTGACGCGTATAGAAAATTGCCCAAAGATTGATGCTAAGTTGTGTAATGGCTTAGTACCGATCGCAGTTGTATAATCGCATATTTCAAGTGGGAATTGGAAATGTGGTCGGTTTGGACGATATTGCGAATATTTTCTATGACATAATAGTTTCCGACAACTACCCTCCATAAGTAGAATATGCTAGACGTTTTGTATTACGGTTACACATTGTTCCTTTAAGAAGTAACGAGTTAACGGCAGCGGTAGTTAAAGAGGTATAACGACCCCTAGATTCACTCAGCTGCTACTAATGCGAATTTAGTGCCAAACAGCCTAATAATTTGTTGATTTCTGTTCTGCGTTCTGGACACTTCGGATTGCATTCACTCGCAAGATTCGAACGAGCTCTGATGCCACCGCGAACATCACAAATTGATGTGGCCTGCGCGCTCCTGCTGGAGCCTTGATTGAGGCTTGCCAGTGATGGGTGAACGCTCTTCTGGTGTCTCTGCAATCGACAGCCACGCATCGTGTTGTCGATGCTATGCGGTTAATCAACAGTGCGTTGCTGCGGGCTCACCCCATGACGTGTGCGCGGCTGGGCTTGATGCTGCTGCACTTGTCAGCGTACAGCTGCTGGAGGTTGTGCGCGGCATTTTATGAATGCTGGCGCCCTTCCCAGCATGCAGCTACTGGTTGCCATCTGCGCCGTGGTGGCTTGGCTGCAAGCACGCTCACTAGAGTGCTTGCAGAGACTTGCTGCGTGCTGTGTTCGCGGTGGTGCACTCCCCAGCGTGCTACTGCTGCGTACGCCTTGCTGAGCGCCTTGCTGAGCGCCTTGCTGAGCGCCTTGCTGTGCGCCTTGCTGAGCCCCTTGCTGAGCGCCTTGCTGAGCGCCTTGCTGAGCGCCTTGCTGAGCGCCTTGCTGAGCGCCTTGCTGAGCGCCTTGCTGTGCGCCTTGCTGTGCACCTTGCTGAGCGCCTTGCTGAGCGCCTTGCTGAGCGCCTTGCTGAGCGCCTTGCTGTGCGCCTTGCTGAGCGCCTTGCTGAGCGCCTTGCTGAGCGCCTTGCTGAGCGCCTTGCTGTGCGCCTTGCTGTGCGCCTTGCTGTGCGTATTGTGCTTGCTTATTGTAATGTTTTTGTGTTAGGTAGGTAGTCTGAAAATCTGTTATTTGGCGCAATTGTTATTTGTTCCAACTTATGGTTATCGCGTTAATTCCCGTAAATACATAGTCATATCATGGAACGCGAAAGTTTAAAAGTTAGTATGATACGATATTATCTAAAATGCATTCGAGGACATCATAATTATCATCTTTATTCATTTTAGGCCAGTGGAATTAGAAAAAATGCGTATGAAATTACGCACAGGTTTTAACATAGTAATAGTTGTTCGTTAGTATATCAGGAACATGGTCCTGAATTTCATCCCATTTGACGTTCGGATTGTCAAACTAACGGTTTAATCATAAACTTAATATACTAACGTTTATGGGTTTAATGCGAAAAAATCGCCAAAAATGGAGTTTTTTGTAATTTTCTACTACCGTATTATAATTGCGCATATCGAACTTTTCTTCTCGTAAAGTGGTAGAAATCCTAAAATCTAATCTAAAGTCTATTATTTGTTTAAATAATAATGAATTACGCTCAAAAATCGCAAAAAAAAAATTATTTTGAAAAGAAAGCTCCAATGAAAGTGAAACTTTAAGAGAATACATTTTTTATGCTTCTACACATACAAATAAATATCAATCAAAAAATATTCACCTGTTAACGAGAAATTCTATTTATTTATTAAAATTTGTTTAAATGTTTTGTTGCTATTTGAGCCGGTTTCCGACGTCCAAATCGATTCGATTTGCACACATTTTTTCGTCGAGGCCTATATTTTATGATTCTGTATTGGGCGTAGGTATGCATTATTATTATTTAACACCGCAAAAATGGCGTCCGAAAACTAGGTTAGATACCTACTTATACAAATCTGAATACCTAACTATTTTTAAGAAAAATATGACTGCTATTTTCCTACTCATATGTACGAGCCGTAATAATAATGTTTTAACACTCCATTAAAAAACTTTAAATAAAAATTTTAATCAAGAAATGTAATCAAACTAAAATTACTAACTAATGATTACTGAATTTTAGTTGTGACTAAAACTTAATTTTCAATCATGATTGGTTTAGTCAGAACTAAATTAATCACAATTTTTTAGTATGATTCGTCAATTGATTGAAAATATTCGGGATAACTGCCAACAGGTACACAATGATTAAGAACTGATAATAATTTTGTGCTTAAGCGGGCGATGTTATTTTGGGTTATGTTAAAAATTGTTATTAATAAATAATTTTGTAAATAAAATAAAATATATTTTATTTTCTTCTCTTTAAAATGATAGTTTGAGTAACACTACGTACACACATGAAATAAAATAATTTTACAACAAACGCTTTGCATGAATAAAAGTAATTTTCTATTTGTAAGTAAAAAGTAGTCGTTGAAGTTTGTTTTGTAAGTATTCAGAAAAGGATACACATTTTTTTATTTGTATAAAATTACCAGCAACAAATCTGTGAAGATTACATGACATGACGATTCGACCGACCATTTTCGAGATATTTCAAAAAACCACATTTCCGAAAACTGTACATTTTTCGGACGCTATTTTAGGGATGTTAAATAATAATAATGCATACGCCTACTGTAGCATCATAAAATTTTGGCCTCGACGAAAAAAAGTGTGCTAAATAAATCGATTTGCACGACGGAAACCGGCCCAAATAGCAATAAACATTTAAGCAAATTTTAATGAATAAATAGAATATCTCGTTAACAAATTAATATCTTTTCATAAAAAAAAAATTGTATGTTCAGGAGCATAAAAGACGTTTTCTCCTAAAGTTTCACGTTCATTGGAGCTTTCTTTTTGAAAATAAAAATTAATAAACAAATTGCGATTTTCGATCTTAATTCATCGTTATTTAAACAAATAATGGACAAAATTTAATCGAACTGGTCTTAAATTTTTAGGATTTCTACCACCAATACGATAAAAAAAGTTCGATTAGCGCAATTATAATATAGAAGGGAAAATTAGAAAATACTTCATTTTTGGCGATTTTTTCGCATTTAAACGTTAACTCGACAATGTTCCGAACGTCAAAAATGGGATAAAATTCATTAACTGATTAAGTGTAAAATGGGCCCCTTTTTGTCTAATTCTACTGGCCTATTTGTAAGTCTGCTTCACTTACCTTGAACAGTGCTGTAGATTTAAATGCAGTATAGTAAAACTTTCATTTAATACCTTTCGTCTCATTATTCCAGCATAGAACACATTAGTTATCACACTAAAATAGAAATATATATATGTAAGTATTTGTCAGTAGAAAACCAGTATATTCACAAACTCGTACGTCTGTCAATGTGTCCGACTCAATTCAGATGTCCTTGCAAACTGAGGGTCGTGTTCGTGTGGGAGCGACGCGATGTGATAAAAACTGTTCATAGATATAATCAGTGCCGGATTAACCACGTAACAAGACTAGCAAGTGCCACGGGCCCCGCGCAAGTAGTGGCCCCTGCGTTACGCCTGAACGTAATTTTTTGAAATGAAACTTATTAAGTTATATTGAATTTACATGATATCACAAAAAAGTTAAACGCTTAACCTTTTCCAACTATGACTATCCACGTCAGAAAATCGGTGACTGATTGTTTTATTCGCGAAAATGAAAGAAACACAATGACCATTGAATCTCACGAGGTTATGCGGTAGAATGACTCCTTTGTGAGACTTAAATTTTTTTTAAAGCTATGTTTTTGATGGGATCTCATTTCTTTTTAAAAGTACGTACATTAAAGGAAACATCATTCGTCTGTAGGGTTGCCATCCGTACTATAATATACAGGGTGTAAGCGACACCGTAACGAATCCTGAAATAGTGTATTCAGACCATTATTCTGAATAGAAAATCATTGGAATTTTCTGCCGGTATTTCTGTCACTAGTTACCTACCTACCAGTCTATTTTGCTAATATAAGTGACAAAAATTATATAAACTGCAAAAGTAGCTTTTGTAATTGTATATCAATTATATAAGACTAGCAGCGCCTCGCGGTTTCACCCGTGTAAGTCCCGATCCCGTGGGCATGTCAAGATAAAGAGTAGCCTATGCGTTAATCCAGGTCTCCAGCTATCTACATGCCAAGTTTCATCGCAATCGGTCTAGTAGTTTTTGTTTGAAAACCTTACAAACATACCCACAAATGTTTCCTGTTTTTAATAATAGTTTAGATTACAAATTTACTTATGCAGTTAGTATATCCAGAAAATGTAACTGAAATTGCGATATGTTTTAGTTTTGTTTTGCTTTATAGGCTAAATATTAATTGTTTGAAATTAGAAACTTGTATGTCTGCTAGAAGTACCTTAAAATTTTGATGATCGCCTGAGTTTGTCAGTATGTCAGGGACGAAAGGAAGGAACTTTGACTTGCAAGTAGTTCTGAAACCGTAGGTTTTAATTGAATGTAATATAGATCTAGTTATATTATGCCTTCTTGGTCACTGAAAATACAGAATTCTAGATTGATACAGATACAGAATTTACAAAAAAGTCGCTCGTTTAAATGTTTGCGTAGCAGAATTAAAAACCGGCCATGTGCGAGTCGAGACATCGTACAAGATTTAATGGCCAAAAAAATACGTCTCTAGTAAGGGATTTTTTTCTTTTTTTTCTTTAATTTTTAATTTATTTTTATAATTTGTTATAGCGGCAACAGAAAATTTCAACTGGCTACCTATTACGGATCATGAGATACATCCTGGTGACAGACAGACAAACAGACGGAAGGACAGTGTAGTCTCAGTAATAAGGTTCCGTTTTACCCTTTGGGTACGGAACAAAAAGGGTAAAATTTAAAAGGTTGAAACTTTTTCGCTTAAATTATTCTTAACATATTTTAGTTATCGTATACTAATAATAATACATTTTCTAGAATGTAAATCTTACAAAATAGTGTTTTCTATAATCTTTGAAAAGATACAAACATATTCATTTCCTATAATCTTCGTATGCTAGCACGTGTCTTTGCGCCTGCGTACTACGAAGCCTTCTTGTGTCATTCACGTGTATCATTTTTGTGCATTTGCGTATTAAAATTAGTTGGTTAATTAATTTAGAAGTTTCACTTTACACACTTTTTCACACACTTTTTTTTTTAACAAGTTACTTTGTTTTTGTTACATTGTTTACAGAAATATAAATGTGGTTTGGAGGACTATACTATAATTTGGCATCTTGAAGCTGATCTGATGATGGAGCCAGTAGGTGGATAATGGAACTCTTCAACGGCTACTTACTAGTAAACCCCTAGAGTTTGGGCTCACATATATGATTAGTTTTGAGGAGATTGTTGACCCAACAAGTTGGGCTTAGGGCTAGCATCGGTATTTTAATTCGTTGCGCCATTAACGCTTGCCTTATTAGTTTTAATAAACTATAATTCATTTATCATACGTAAATATATCACACATTTTTATGCCAGTTTTACCAAATAAGCATCATATTTAAAAAAAATATTATAACTGCTATAAATATCATCAATTGGCAAAACCTAAGGCATGTTATACTCAAAATGAAACCAAAACCCTAATAGAAGAAAGAAGACAGCTTTTAAAAAATAAAAAAGATAAACATAATTTAAGAGCTATTTCAAAAGTAAGTAAAAGTATTAAGGACAGACTGAAAAGAATTAGACATACTTAACAATCACATAAAAAAGACAGGAGGAATTAACTTTTTTTTTTGCCAGTTTTACCAAATAAGCATCATATTTAAAAAATTATTATTACTACGTATAATTTTTTGCATTTGTTATTGAATGAAAAATATGATGAAATGAAGTGCGGCCGACGGGTGATGGTCGTTGACGGGACCCGTCTAGGGTGAGACAAGTCAATGCCTGTGAGGGGTTGCGGAAGAATGCAATGGAGATTCACGCTACCCCGATCATAGGCAAGTAGCGGAACACCGGGGGTTTAGCTAATTAAACGCTTTTCAAAGGCACAGCAAGATTTTAAGTAGGTCAAATAAATTATGAAATACTTTTTATATTTATGGTCTCTGGCTCCGCTTCTTGGGGTCCTAGCGTGGTGTTACATAGCCTATAACCTTTCTCAATGAAAACTCTATCCAATACAAAAAGAACAATTCATGTTTAACTTATAGTTTCAGAGATAATCGCGTTTAAACAAACAATGAAACAAATAACTCCTTAGCTTTATAATGTGACTGAGTAATTTAGCGTGAAAGTCTAAATATTACTTATGTATGTACTATACATATTTGCAAGTCTTAAGGTCTCAACGTCTTTATTAACAAAATCTATGTTAACGCGAACGCTGCCATGGGTAATAGCTACTTGTAACTAAGATATATATATAATATCATTATAACTATAATTTGGCATCTTGAAGCTGATCTGAAGACGAAACCAGGAGGTGTAGTAGCAGTGGCTACTAGTAAACCCCCGAGTGTCAGATCATATGACTCGTTTTGACGAGTCCAACAGATTGGGCTTAGCAATAATGGTCTGTCGATGGAGCCAAGTTGTTAGGTATAAAATATTTGAAAATAAAATACCAAAATAATTGTTGTTTTAAAATATAAGATCAATCCTCAGAACTTCAATAATAATATGTATACTTCCGCCTTTTTTTTTAAAGTGTGGAAACCCCCTCGGGTACCACCGCACCGAGCTGATACTCGGTGAAGTAGGTATGTCGGAATTGAACCAACTAAAACCACACGGTGTTCCGTCACGGGTGTCTATGGCCGAGGGCTCAGGTTTAACCTATGAAGGAACTCCCTGGGCCCCCGACAGACTTGACTACCTTCCCATAAAACAAGGTAGTCTCGCAGGCGTTAGTGGGACCCGTGTCCCTTTTACATTTCAAGGGCGCGTGGATCGCATCGCGCCCACCGTCTCTGCATAACTTTTCCTCTTCTGGCGCCGGGTTTCGGCGCTGAAGGCCCAGCGCTCATGGAGGCCGTTGGTCATTAGCTGCTCTACAGCGCCTGGTGTGTCCTCTGCGGGACGGGAGACTGCTAGTTCTCTCCCGCTCCCTTTCCGCCGCCTTTTTGGCGTACATCACCTCCTCGCAAAATGAGGCGGCGGAGTCCCACGCACTCTCGCTGAGTACCATAGCTTGCACCATGGTCTCTAGCGAGAGGCTTCCCACTCCTAAGGCATGCTTCGGATTGGTGGCGCTGTTGGGCCCACGCTTGGCACTCCACCAGAGTATGGAGTGCAGTATCCTCGGGACAGCCCCCGCAGTGATGGCACGCAGGTAATGGCTCCCGGCCTATGCGACACAGGGACTTCCCGAAGCATCCGTGCCCAGTAAGTACCTGCGTCAGCCGGTAAGAGAATGTGACATGACGCCTCTCTAGCCAGAATTGTGGCGTGACTTGCGCTCGGTCGCCCGAGTCGCTCTTTCCACTCGGCCATGAGTACCTGGTAGACCTGGGACCTCTGGGCCTTGATTACGCCAGGCAAAGGCCTCAGACCGCGGTCCAGCGTCTCCTTGCGCCATTTATATGAGGACGCAAGGGCGTTTGCTTCCAGGCCCCACGGCAGAGTGCCAGCTAAGAGACTCTTATGACCCTGACGGCCATCGCCCGCTGCGGACGTCGAAGAAACGCAACATTGCTGTCCGTAAGGGTTACTGCCCATACTGGAGCCCCATACAAGGCCATGGACCGCACGATCCCTACGTAGTCTCCTGCAGGAGGCATCGGGTCCCCCAAATTGGGTAGCAGCTGCGAGAGTACGGCCGCCGTCCCCATTAGTTTGGGAGCCAGACTTCGGAAGTGGGGCCCGAAGTCCCGTCGGCTGTCTTGTACGAGTCCCAAGTACTTCATCGTGGTGGTCGATGCTAACGCCTCCTATCGTGAGTCTAGATCCCGCAGGTTGCTTCCTCCAAGGCCCGTGGAAACAAACGGCCTCAGATTTATGAAGAGCCACCTCGAGACCCAGCCGCCGGATCCTTAGAACGACATGGGCGACCCCGGCCGTGGCCTTAATGGTTGCTTCGCGGTGCGTCTTGCCTCTCGCCGTAACGAGGGTGTCGTCTGTATAACACGTCATTGTGACACCATTCAGAAACACACCGCGCAGCACCAAGTGGTATCCAATGTTCCAAAGGAGTGGGCCTAGAACCGACCCCTGAGGAACACCGCACGACATCTTTCGCCGACCGTGTCCTGCCCGGCTCGGGTAGATCACAGCTCTCTCTGACATGTATGCCCCGACAATGCGGCGGAGGTACGGGGGCACATTGTGATAAAGTAGTGCCTCCGTAATGCAGCTCCAGGGTAAGGTGTTAAAACCGTTGGCGATGTCAAGAGACACCGCCAGCATCACCTCACCCCGGGACACTGCTTCCTCCGCCAGAGCTCTAACGCGCATAACCGCGTCTATGGTGTAGAGTCCCCGGCGGAAGCCAAACTGGTTTTCGGCCAGATCAGGACCCACTCTGGAAAGATGCTCAACGAGGCGGTTCGCAAAAATGCGCTCAAGAGCTTACCCACCTCGTCGAGCAATACAATAGGCCGATAGGCAGAGGGGGAGTTCGCCGGACGCCCCACCTTTCGAATAAGGACTAATTGGCCAGTTTTCCATATTCTTGGAAACTGACCCCTTTCGAGACAAGCGCTGAAGATCCTTTGAAGTCGGGGCCCGAGAGCTTGAAGGGCTAGGACCCACGCTCGGCCTGGTATGCCGTCGGGTCCCGGGGCGTTATTCTTGGCTTGAAGCCGCTGTACCGCCGCCCTTAGTTCCACCCGAGTATCTTCGGGCTCGTCGTCGTCGTCATCCACTTCGCGTATTTGAGGAGGAGCCATTTCATAACAATAGGGTGGCAGAGCAAAATGCCAAAGGCCCTGAACACAGGAGGCACTAATTACAAAATGTATTAAAAAACTTATTAATTTTGTATTTAATCAATTTAAGTTATCTAATTTAATAAATCTAATAAAACACGAGTAAAAAAATATCGGCCAATAGACACCACGGTGTCCTAATGAAATAGGGCCCTAAAGGGCACTTGTGATTCTTGAGTTACAGGTGCCCATGGACGGCGGTAATCATTTACCATCAGGTGACCCGTCTGCTCGTTTGCTGAAAAAAAAAATAGGCATCTTTCTTCTTCTACCTACACCTGTTTTTCCCACGATTTTCCCTTAAGTAATGAATTCGAGTAGTCTGTATTTGTCATGTCTAGTGACGTGACCCAAATAGGGATCGCAGTACCGCATTCCGGTATTTTCGATATTTCCGGGATTTGAAGAAGTTTGTGTACTTGAAATGAATGTTCATTTAAGTTAGTAATACTAATTAAGCTGGGATAGTTAAGATTTCAACTTTGGTACTGTTCAATAGAAATAAAAAGGATTTTTTACATCGGTATGTGAAAATGGATGAAACATGGATTCACTCCGGATTCCAATCGGCAGTCCGCAGAGTGGATAATCGCAACAACGGAAGCTTAATTTGAAGCCAAAGATAAATCGTTCTACACACGTGGAACAAAAAAGTTAGAAAAACACGAGAAGTGGAGGGACTATTGCAGTTGAAGGAGAGTACGTTGATCAATGACTGGCCTGTTGGTCTAGTGGTTAGTGACCCTGAGTGCTGAGCCAGAGGTCGTGGGTTCGATTCCCACCCTAGTCTGGGTGTTCTTTGTGTCCGTTTTTTGTATGTTTGTAAAGTCCCCCGCGACACAGGAGTAATTTCTAATGCGGGAGTTGTCTTTTAAAAAAAAAAAAAATAATAATTTTATCAAATTTATTTATATTTTTTTTTTAATAATTTAGTATTTAATACCTGATCTATCGGTACTTATTGAAGCACGTGTTACTTTCCTAACTTAATAAAATAATACAAATAATTATCAAATTTAAATATATAGTGTTTTTTGTTATATATATTTAAACAACAATATTGTATGATGTTTAAATTCTCCTTAAGATTGATATAAAATGAATAAGCCTAAGCACGAGGTAGCTGGTGTAAACCGTTTTGATTTGTTTATCCTTCAACAAAATTCTTTGAAATGAACTTCATAACCGACTGGTCTCTCATACATCCCCTATTTTGCCACCTTCAAGGTTTATTTTCGCAACAAAAAGTAGCCTTTGTCCTTCTTCTAGGTCTTGTTCATTTTTATACCAAAAAACATTCAAATTGTTTCAGTGGTTTAGGTTACGTAGTAACTACTTAGTAATCTTTGCTTTAGGCATGAAAGCTTAACAGGTAGACAGAGTTACTTTCACATTTATAATATTAAGTATGGATAGGTAGGGTGCATTCCATATTTGCTTTATTGTATTAGAGTTTAAAATGACACCGTAGCTGCCTATTCTAAAATACTGGCATCATGCATGTGTGATACATGCATGATGCCAGTATCTTAATAGAATTTTAATTATAAAGAATTTAAAACAATACCAAAATTTGTAATATAAGACAACTCGTAGTTGACGAAGAACAATTGAAAATTTGAATGATTTAAAAGTTCCAACAAGATGTGTGAAATTTGAATTTGCACCTTAAACATATCGACGAAATACACAATTTACAAAAGAACTAATGATGACGTTAAGTGCTAATATTTTTTTATATATGAATGTGTCTATTTTGGTCTCGGTGTTCCATCCCATTGCTATTGTCATAAAATATTATTACGACACTTTTATTACTTTTAGCGATAAGTTCTAGTGTTAGCGAACGAATTATCATTATTTAATGATAATTCTTTCTAGAACCCATTACGAACACAGAAAATACTGTAACATTATAAGCTTATCAAATAGATAATATTGACATATACTTTTTTTTTATTTAGAACGGAAAGAGTATTAGGCTGTATTAGGTATAAAAAGACAATGTCGATCGATGAGTTTTTTTTGCAATGATTTTCGGCCACATGAGACGATTTAAACCTTTTTGCGCCCCGTTCGATACAACTGTTGCAAATAACCAATAAAAATAAAAAAAACGTATAAATAGCACAAGCAAAGATTTTTTGAAGTGAAACTTCTTTACAATCGTTGTTTAAGAAAAGCCAAAAATATTACCGATTGGGAAAAAGTTGTGTTTTTAGATGAAACTTTGTTGAATGCCAATCACACTGTTAAAAAAAAATGGAACGATGATACTGCCCAATCGTCTACTAAAGTACCAGAAGGAAAAGGGAAGAGACTGATAATTTGCCACACAGGCGTTTAAATCCAAAAAAACGAATGAGTATCACGAAGAGATGAACTTCGCAACTTTTTCGAAATTGGTGAATGGTTTTATAAAATGATGGACAACCTGGATGGTCCTCATATAATAATAATGGACAATGCATCCTATCATTCCACGCAACTTGACAAGGCTCCGATGACGGCAAACAAAATAGCTGATATAATAGAGTGGCTCATAAACAAGGGTGTAAATGCCAACATGACAATGCTCAAGTGCGAACTGCTTGGCCTGGTGGCCACACACAAACCGAGGGAGCCAGTATATTTACTGGACAAAGCAGCAAAGCAACGCGGTCACACAGTGATCCGATTGCCACCCTATCATTGTCAATATAATGCCATAGAGCTGATATGGGCACAAATCAAAGGTCAGTAAAAAATATATTTTTTCTAGATAAATTCTTTAACATCCATTTCAATAATAGTACTATTTTAACAATCACTTATTTCATTCACAGGAAACGCAGCACGTATCAATTCATCTCCTCCCTTCACCGCAAACAAAATACTCCGTTTATTGGAAGAAGCTTGTGGTCAAGTGACCGCTGAAAACTGGGCGAATCTAGTGCGACACGTCAAAGAAGCAATATTATCTGACTGGATGCGCGACGTCCACTTCGACAATTTTATTGAAAACGAAATAATAATTGAAGTTCGAGATGATGCCACAAGCTCCGATGACTCTGGTGATGATGATCTTGGCTGTGCTTCCTTAATACAGTTTTAAAGATAAAGTTATTTTGTTTTTCATCCTTAATTTAGACATACAGGGCTATTTTTGGACCTCCCGTCAAATTTAAATATGTGGTTCAGACTATGAAACTAAACACTTTTTCCAAAGAAACATGGGTCGAAAAGTGATAAAAAAATTCGACCCTCCCATGGAAAACTGCTTGATCACGTGGTCGATTTCGTATGGAAGGTCTGATTTTTTTTTTCAATTTTCGACCCGTGTTTCTTTGGGAAAGTTGTTTACTTTCATGGTCTGAACCACCTATTCAAATTTGGCGGGAGGTCCAAAAACAACCCTGTAATATTAAATAGGTACTTATTATGAATATTGACCCACCGTCGCTTATCTACCCAATGTTTTTTTTATGTCTAGTGCAATAAAGAATTTCACACATAATACACCAAAACCATCTCGTCACAGTTACAAATATTTTAAAACGTTATTTTTGGACTATTAGATATTTTCTGTTTCCCATCACTAGCCCGTTTGTCAAAGAGATCAAGCTAACTTGTACAGGGTATAATAGAAATTGACAGTATTCAAACAAAATAATTTAAAATATATTCATAATAAACATACAAATTTGAAATAATTATACGAAACAGAATGGAAGTAAGCAATATTAAGCGAATAATTTAATAGAATTAATGATAATTTTCAAGTCAAAGATTTCAAGAAGCTCTCTGTATCGTCGTATGACCAGGTTAGTAATTTTTTTCTTACAACTATTTTGGCTTTGCGCGGTGATGCATTGAATATCTGGCAGATTTTATTCATTTTGTTGTAGAGGTAGGGTTTCATAAAAGCACAGAAACGCCTGGCAAAGGCATTGTTTACCCTGGTAAGAGGAAGTTTGAAGACCCGTTTCGTGATCATGTCTTTATAGACACTACACTTTAGTACAAGCTTATATGTTATTAGTATGACTTTTATTATATACAGCTTTCTGACACTGAGCAACTGTATTTTGCTAAGTAATAAGGTTGTCGAAAAACGGAAGGGCTTTCTCAGCATGGTTTTCAACACAGCACGATGCGCTTTCTCTAGACCGATTAGATGAGATGATGCTGAACCTCCCCACGCCGCAATGCAATACGTTAAAACCGATTCGCAGAGAGCAATGTACACATTCTTTAGCAAGTTCATCGGAGCTACGCCCCGAAATAATTTCATGATACGAATGATCTTTCTGAATCTTGCAGACGTGGCTACGATGTGCTCGCGGAAGGTGAGCTTCTCATCCACAATAATCCCCAGATATTTAATTCACTTCATTCGACTAATACGCACACACCGACAGCCTGGGAAAATATCAGCACCTGAAGCATAGTAGTACACGAGTGAGCTATGAGTTCTAAGTCTGCGGGTGGAGCTGAGACAGCAGCTTTATGAAAACAAATTACATTCGTTTTAGTGGCGTTGGGGGATAAAAGATTGTAGTTTAACCAATTTGCTACACCATTGAAACCATTCTTTGCTACTTCAAATACTTTTGTTCATGTCCTTGCCATCATTGCACCGTGTCATCTGCGTAGTTGATTATTTTTGCATTTCTTAAAAATCCTTTTTCTGACAAGTCATTCATATACACTAGGAAAAGCGTAGGACCCAATATACTACCTTGCGGTATTCCAAATGATACCTTCTTTTGGTAACTGTTAAAATTTCCAGCTTTGACATACTGTTTTCGGGAGGTGAGATAGCTTTGGAATAGATTCAGAGTAACTCCTCTGATGCCTATTCTCTCTAGTTTCCTCAATAAAATGGGTGTCAACACTGTGTCAAAAGCTTTTGCTAAATCAAAGAATATGCCTAGGCAAACCCGTCCTTCATCAAGATGCTTGCTAACAATATCAGTCAACAAAACCACTGCCTGTTCCGTTGATTTTTCTTGACGGAAACCAAGTTGATGGGTTGATAACAAATTATGTGATTCTAAAAAAATTACCAATTGCTTATTAATAATTTTCTCAAATAATTTAGCTTAGAAATGAGATGTCTATAATTGTTAGGATTTTTTCTAGGGCCCGCTTTGTGAATCGGAAATACAGTAGCTGTTTTTCATACGTCAGGGAACTCGCCAGTTGAAATCGAAAGGTTGAATATGAATATTACTGGCTCAATAATATAGTTTCTAATTGATTTCACAAGACGATTGGTAATTCCATCCAATCCGGGAGCGCTATTATACTTCAATTGGAGAATAAGACATTCAACTTCAGCTATAGTAGTAGAATGGAGAAACAGAGAATTTGAATTTGAACTTCTGTCTCATTTAACTGATTTAAAATACGTTTAGTTAAACGGTACCCAGTATTCACAAAGAACTCATTGCAAATTTCCAGGGACTCAATAGGAGAGGCTCCGGCCCTACAGAGTTGTTTTGCATCACTTTTAATAGAAACAGAATGTGTCATCTTTTTAAGGATACTCCACAGATGATGTGAATTGTTTGTATTCTGTTCTATTTGTTGTTATAATATTGCGTTTTTATCTTTCGTATAAAATCTTGGTAAACGTTTCTATATCTCTTGTATATAAGGGATTTCATTGAGTCCTTTGGATATTTACGCATTTCTAAATGCAATTTATCTTTTTGTACAGAGCATCTGATTAAGCCAAGTGTCATTCTGGGCTTGAAAGTGAGATTAGAACGGCTAATTTTTATCGTTGAAGAGTGCCTATCTATTATAGCGGAAAGGGTGGACATGACATCTTGAGTGCCTTCAGTTGGACCTAATTTATTATAAACCGATTGCCAATCAATCTCCTGCAACTCGGATTCAATTGCCGCTAGTTCCAACTTGCGTTGTGTTCTCGGTCTGGTTTGTTTCGGAACTCTGAGGTTTATGCCCGTCATAACTAGATCGTGATCTGTGATAGATGAGGCACATATGAGCGATTCTAGTGTATATTTAGTTCTGGTGAAGACATGATCAAGACACGCATCACCTCTCTTGGGCTTATCAATGATAGCTCTATACCCTAATTGAGCCATTAAACTTAAGTATTCCTAGCATGATTTAGGTCGATTAATATTTATATTAATATCACCGGCAATAATAAAACATTTACTTTCTGTCATATTATTTGTAACAGTTTCAAGGGAATTGAGGAAACTATCTGTATACTTAGTAGGGTGATACAGCCAAAAATATAAACCTGTAGACAGTTTGCCTCAAGGATATCAGGTTCACACACCACAGGGCACCAGCAATTCTTTATATATACTACTACACCTCCTGATTGATTTATAAACTTAGTGGAACTGAAATTAAGATAGTCATCGGTTGTAGGAATTACTGAGTTATTGTCAATCCAACGTTCAGTAAGTAGAATTACGTCAAATACTAAAGTAGATCTTGTTATAGCCACTAGAAGGCTATCTAAATTTCAAGAGATGCTTCTGATATTAAATGATAGAATTTAAAAATCGTATTTAGACAAACCTTTAAAAATACTCAGCTAACTCTATCCTGTGGCAGATTGTATTAAAACAATTATCAATATCATCTATTAGTTCTATCGAGGTCATAGGAGTAAGATTTTAATTAGGTAAATACGTGAACGGATAACCACAAGATAGATAAAACCGAGCATGTATATAATAAATGATAAATGATTTAGATTACTACAATTTGTGATTGTTATTTCATATAATAATCGTAATAAAAATATTTTTGATTAATACAGACAACACTGATAATAATACAATACAACAGGAATAAGCTAGGCTTGAGACTTTAGTTGACACTAGATATAAGGAGAAATGTCGTATTGGAATCTTCGACAGCGGGACCAATATGCTTTTCAATATCCTCCTTAGAACGTATGACAAATGCAGGGTATTTAGTTTCTTCTGTCTTAGAAGCTTTACGGACATATATTCGAGGCCCACCGGCTTCGAATAGGGCCCCCGCTACCGGTGGTAATGGTCATCGCATGAAATGGACATCCTCGATAAACGAGAACGTCATGCGAGCATATTTTGTGGTAACAGAGGGAGATACTCACCTCACTGCGTATCGTAATCGTATGTTGTCTCTGTTTTAGGAAGTTGAACCAGCTGTTAACGTTATGGCACAAAGGCTATCGGATCAAGTACGGGCTATTCAACGATGTCATTTGTTGGATAACTCCGTGCTTGATAGGCTACGCTTGGACTTGCAGAATAGCATTGTTACTTCTCCCCCTTCACAAACAGTGTCACAATAAATTTCTGGGTTGCTACGACCTTACCCAGCTGAGGGTGGAGAGGAGGTGGAGAGGGGTAATTCATCTGTAAGTACTCAGTACAATGAACAAATGAGGAACACTTTGGAAGGTGCTATTCGAGAATATCGGACCATGAGAATCGTTCATTCCAAAGGGATGAGAGGTGGGTTTATAGAAGGTGGGAGTGACACACATTTCCCAGATGCTGAAATTACGAATACCTTTTGGCGTGACATCTGGGCGATGCCTGTCACTCACACAGAGGGTGATTGGATGCGAGATGTCGAACGTTCGTGTGAGTCGATTGATACCATTGATAACAATATCGAATACTGATATAGCTTATGCAGTTCGTTCGCTGCCGAACTGGAAATCAGTGGGACCGGACGGACTGCATAACTTTTGGTTAAAATGGCTCCGTAGCTCACATGTACGATTGGCATCTCAATTGCAATCATGCTTAGAATCAGGTTCGCTTCCGACTTTTATGACCACAGGCGTAACTCACCTACTCTTTAAGTCTGGTAGTGCCACAGATCCCAAAAATTATAGACCTATGACGTGTTTACCCACACTTTATAAATTACTTACGTCTATTCTGAGAGTGAAGATAACATCTCATATAACTAATAATACTATTATGCCTTACTCTCAGAATGGATGTAAGAGTGGGGCCCGTGGCACTAAAGAGCTCCTTATTATTGACACGACCATTAACCAACAAGTTCGTCGTAATCGAAAGGATTTGGCGACATGTTGGATAGATTACAAAAAAGCCTATGACTCTGTACCGCATACGTGGCTCTTGAGAGTGATGGAGTTATACAAGGTAAATACAACTCTATGCACTTTCTTGAAGGCATGTATGCGGCAATGAAGAACGGTGCTAAACTATCCAGGATGTCGGCGGTCTCAGGGTTACGGCGAGTATATTAAGATCAGGCGGGGTATATTTCAGGGTGACAGTTTGAGCCCCTTGTGGTTTTGCTTAGCTTTGAATCCTCTCAGCACTTTACTGGAGAGTTCAGGGCTAGGCTATCGTTTACGGAAAGAAGGTCAGGTTATATCCCATCTCCTTTTCATGGATGATTTGAAACTGTTTGCCTGCAACAATTTCCAATTGATAAAATTACTTGAGGTAACTGAAACCTTTAGTAAATGTATCAGGATGGAATTTGGTGTGGATAAATGTGCAGTCATGCATGTAAAAAGAGGCAGGATTGTGGAATCTGAGGGGATGGAACTCTCAGATTCCACACACCTTAGATGTCTTTCCGCCAACGAAACTTACAAGTATCTAGGTATGACACAGGCGTTAGGTGTAAATGAATTGACTATGAAGCAATCGTAACAGGAACGTTTCTTTGGCCGCCTGAAAAAAGTATTGAAAAGTCTTTTGTCAGGTGGTAATAAGGTGCGGGCCTATAATGATTGGGTCATACCAGTCCTAACCTACTCCTTTGGCATACTTAGATGGACTCAGACTGAACTAGATGCCCTGGATAGAAGAGTTCGTACACTGCTTACCGCGTACCGAATGCACCATCCACGTTCATCGGTCATGAGATTGTATATCCCGCAGAAATGTGGGGGTCGTGGTTTTTTAAATGCCAAGACCCTCCATAACCGCGAGGTATGCAACCTTAGAGATTACTTCCTCTCCGTTGACCTGGATGTGTATCGGGATGTGGTGGCAGTTGACAACGGACTCACTCCGCTTGCTCTAGGAAAAGAGAACTGGCGCAAACCAGCAGTACTTACTATTACAGACCGCAGGGAGATATGGAAGAGCAAGGCGTTGCATGGACGTTTTTATCGGGCCTTAAATGGGCCCGATATAGATTTATTAGCATCAGTATCCTGGCTACGGTTCGGTGACCTCTTCGGAGAAACTGAAGGTTTTGTCTGTGCAATTACAGATGAAGTTGTTATGACGAATAACTATCGGAGATATGTCCTGAAGGACGGCACAATTGACATTTGTCGGGCGTGTCATCGTCCCGGAGAAACCCTCAGGCATATAATTTCTGGTTGTTCTCGTCTTGCCAACGGCGAGTACTTGCATAGACATAACCAAGTGGCCAGGATAGTCCATCAGCAACTTGCTGTTAAATATAATCTTGTGGCTGTCGAGTTAACGTACTACAGGTATGTGCCCGACCCAGTTCTCGAAAATGGTCGTGCAACATTGTACTGGGATCGATCTATCATCACTGACAGGACTATTGTTGCCAATAAGCCTGATATAGTGGTGATAGACCGATTAGAGCGCCGAGCAATGATTATTCACATCACCATTCCCCATGACGACAATCTCTTGAAAGCCGAAAAAGATAAAGAAATAAAATATTTGGACCTAGCCCACGAGATTGTCGACATGTTGGATGTGGATTCAGCAATCATTGTGCCGATAGTCATTTCGGCCCATGGGTTAATTGCTAAGAGCCTCGACCAACACCTTCAGAGGCTCACGTTAGGCAGCTGGATTAAGAGCCTGATGCAGAAGGCAGTCCTCCTTGATACGGCACGCATAGTCAGGAGGTTTCTATCTCTGGAACCCTAACCACCGGTAGTTTGGTCCCTGTACCCGATACCGGTGGGACACTATTTTTTATATTTTTAAATATATTTGTTTTTATTTTTTTATAGTGAATGTATTTAAAAATGTAATTTATATGTATATTAAGTAAATAAAGAGAATAATAATTTATTAATACATAATAGTAGTGCAGTGCATACATACATATTATCACAACAATATATTACTTAGAAACTAATGCAGTCGGGCTCTGGCACCCGTAGTAAGATTTAACTTGTGTCACGGGTACCAGTTCCTCTCTCAGTGTTGACTGATGACTCTCAATGATGATAAGACGTGTATGTACGTGTGCGCGTAAGTGTATGTGTGTGTGTGTGTGTGTGTGTGTGTGTGTGTGTGTGTGTGTGTGTGTGCGTGTGTGCGTGTGAGTGTGTGGGTGTGAGTGTGTGTGGGTATGAGTGTGTGTGTGTATACTGTTTGCATGCATCTTTTCAGTATGGCTATTATAGCACACAACCGCAGTGTTATAGAACAGTGAGTCTGATCAATGCCTCTGTTTCATCGTAATCCTGTTCAAGTAGCCAGTTCACTACTTTGGTTTTACATTCTCTTTTAGTAAGGTGATGAATCTGGCAATGTTTGTTTAAGGTGTTATATAGATGACCTGCAATGACACGAAAGTGTCTCTTGGCGAGGGCACTTCTGAAAGTGACAGTATCACAGACTTTATAAGATCTTCATGTGTGTTGGCTTTCTGGATCATATTGAAGAGTGTTGTATTTACGGAGTATTGTTTGGAGCACATACATTTTACGAACTGTAAGAACCTTGCATTCAGAATATAACAGAGTGGTGGAATATCTAAAGGGTTTGCACATCATGACCTTCAAGACCGCTCTCTGGGCCCGTTCAAGCTGTAGTAAAACCGTCTTGGCAGCACCCCCCCAAACGGATATACAATAAGCTACGATGGACTGGCAGAGTGAGTAGTAAACCATTGTAAGAGTTTCCTGTGTTGCTGAGTGACGCAGTTTTTTAAAGAGACATATAAGCTTGCGGACACGGGAGGTCATCGTACTTATATGCACATGCCAGTTTAAATGATTGTCAATGAAAATTCCAAGGTATCTTATATTATCGGCTCTAGTGACGGTGGGACAGTTACAGGATAGATCCATGGTGGGTTGACAATCATGAGCTCTCAGCTTAAACACATCGGAATTAGGCAGAGTGCTGGAAGTTGGTGTAAAAGTGAGATACGTCGTTTTATTTAAGTTGAGAGTCAGAATATTATTCGAGAGCCAAGTCATCACTTTACCCAGAGCAGACTCAGCTGAAGAGAAAGTCTCAGGCCAGTTGGAACCGTGAATAAGAAGAGCTGTGTCATCTGCGTAGGTGTAGATGGAGCATTTTGGAATGGAAAGGTTACAGAGTGAATTAATATAGATTAAAAACAGTGTTGGACCAAGAATTGAGCCCTGGGGAACACCGTAACTAAGGGGAAGGTAGTTACTAATTGATGACCCTATCTTGACACACTGCATTCTGTTGTTAAGATAACTTTTAAAAATTTGTAAGGAATGTCCTCGAATGCCCAATTTCTCCATTTTATTAATAAGATGGGGAATAGAGACAGTGTCAAAAGCCCTAGCGAGGTCAAGGAAAATACCTATACATTTTTGTTTATTATCCATCCTGTCAATGATATTGTCAACTAAAGATGCTACAGCGTCTTCTGTGGACAAAGCATTTCTAAATCCGTACTGATTACTAGCCAAAATATTTTCCTTTGTAAAAAATGTCATCAATCTGATATTCAGTATTTTTTCCAAGACCTTAGATAGCGAAGACAGGACAGATATCGGTCTATAGTTACTGACACTGTCTCTATCTCCTTTTTTGAAGATGTGGTGTACGATTGCCTTTTTAAATGCTGCTGGAAAGATACCGCTTTCAAGGGCAATATTGCAGATATGAGTTATAGGGGGGACTAAATAGTGGGAGCACACTTGAAGTAAATTAGGAGGAATGCCGTCCCAGCCCGCTGCTGAGTCCCTACGGAGACCATGAATTATGCTATTTACTTCACATTCATCCGTTGCTAACAGTACTAAAGAGTTAGCAGGCCCAGAATCGTAAGAAGAAATAGTTGTTGATATGAGGATTGTTGTGCTATGTTTTTGAGCTAGATCGTGGCCTATATTCGCGAAGAAGTTGTTTACCATGTTGACTGATATATCCGGGTCCGGTTCAAGTTTAAGCAGCTCAGTTGAGGGGTTATTCTTAGTGTCATTGTTAATTATATTTTTTACTACCTTCCAAGTTGCTTTAGTGTTGGATTTAGCTTTTAAAAATTCATTTTTTTCGTAAGCATGCTTAAGATTTTTCAATAATTTATTGCAGAAATTACGATATCTAAGATAAGTCACTTTTAAATTATCATTCTCAGTGTCTCTCTTTAGTTTGCGTCCCATGTGGTCCCTATTACGAATGCAGCGAAGCAGTCCTGGTGTTATCCAGGGCTTTAGGATTCTATTCTTAGAGCGAACATGTACAAAACTGGTGTGTTGTTCAATAATAGTACTAATGATAGTAACCAAATGGTCTGCAGCAAGATTTGCATCCCAAATATGCATAACGAGACCAAAGTCAGTGTGAGCAATACACGATGATACTTGTTTGAAGTCTACCCTTGTGGCTATTGATTTGGATCTATTAGGAGTTTGTACATTTTTAATGCTGAACAGAATGGGAGCATGGTCAGTAATGAAGGTGTCGAGAATTAATGTCACATAGCTTTTGTTTGACTTAAACAAGATATGATCAAGGCAGTTATTATTTCGCGTAGGCAGAACGTGAGTTGGGAGAAAGCCGTGTAGTGCTGCAAGGTTCAGATATTCGTGGGCATTTTGAGTCAAGTTTGTTGGTACAATATTTATATTCATATCTCCAACTATCACAACATTTTTAAAGCCGGAGACAGAGGTGAGAATAGTGTTGAGACTATCGAAAAAGTTATCTAGCTGTCGGCAAGATGGTGAGCGATAGATTGAGATTATTGCTGTTTCGTATTGAGGCAGTTTAGTAAGAAGACAGTTCGAGTCATTTATGTGTGGTTCCTCCACCTTGTGCTCTAGGTGCGTTTTGATGTATAATACGATGCCTTCATTTTGGTTGTTATTCGTTTTTGTGCAGTGCATGACATACCCCTCGAGTGAAGGAATATTGTGACATTTATTAACCCAACACTCAGACAATACTATCACTTCAGGCATAATATTTATAGTTTGTAACAATATGTGTAGATAGTCGAAGTTCTTACTAATACTACGTATGTTCATATGCAAAATACTTATGAAATGTTGCCCGTCTCCAATATGAAGTGAACATTGTTCTGGCTTACAAATAAAAGAGTTAGCACAGCCATAGGAATCAAGTTCTGTGTATACAGTATCTACTACATTTGAATCAAACATTGTGAAGTGGTAAGAACTTATAGAAATATGTACATATTATTTGTGAAGTATGTAAGAACCAACATGATATTTTATTTGTTTGAAATCTAACAGAATCCAAACACACAAAAATTACGAACAAAGCACTATAATTGGGGTAGTGGGGTAGTGCCTGTGCAGTTATTTCGACATAGATTTTTAGTGAATACTCGTGAAGATATGGTTGAAAGGGATGTTTGAATAAAAGCAGTGTTTTGCAATGTGTTGTAGTAAGAAGGTATGGTATCTTGAGCCATGTGTATAGTAAGTACGATATGTTGTATCCATTAAATAAATGGTTACAGCTGTTTCTGATATATATCAGGTAGATGAAGAATGTCGTATTGTTTTGTGTATGGTGAGAATCAGTGTGTATAATTACATATATGTGTATAATACAATTCATTACATGCAACATTTTAAACAATAAAATAAAAACAAAAGTAAACTTAGACAATATTAAAAACCTTAAGTAATAATAATTAGCGTTTTTGAGCAAGATTATTAAGGGTAGCCATAGAAGTGCTGCATATAGACGCCATGCCTTCATCACGACGAAGAAAAATTCTATTATTTTGCGACCAACAGAAGTTGTAGCCATGTGTGTGAGCAAACTTTCGGCTTTCAAAGAATAGTTGACGCAGGCTACTAGGCAAGTGATCAGCAACGTAGATAGGCCTAGGATCTCCTTTAATACCTATAGTGTTTGTGTTAAGCTTATCCGCTCAGGAGCGTGTTTGATTAAACTTGCGATTTGCCTCTAGAATTTGCTTCTTCAGATTGACGTTAATCGCTTCCGCCACTATTGGTCAGTTAAACTCCTTTTTTCCTGGCATTCGGTAGACGTCCCTCAGGTCTGTGTCCTTCAAAGAGAGTTGGAGAGCATTGCAAGTTATACATGGCGCTTGTGTTCCTTTCCGGTGAATATATTATAGAGGGCGCATGTGAATCGGCAAATGTTTAGAAAATATAATGCCACAGACACACATGTGACACATGCATAGATACACATGTTAAACTTATAATACTCCAACTTTTTGCGTTGGGGGTTAAAAATTGCATGGATAGTGAGACATAACTTTACGCAATAATATAATGGTCAATCACTGGTAATTCAAACAAAAATAGTTTCGATTTTGGCATTCTTAATAACACATCATCACTAATATCAATCAACAGTGAAAAAATGAAAACCACATCCAGTTTCGTGTGATTTAACGCTGACATTTCGGCGCGCTTTTTCTGTGACGTCAAAGACGTCGTAGTCCGTGTTTAATTCTTTATTGATTTATGTAACATTTATGTGTAGTCATAAAACGTACATATTATTATTTAAAAGGATAGAAAAACTTATTTTCAATATTGTATTGTGGAGTCTTGTGCATATTCCCATAAATTTTCATTATAAATAACCAAATTGTTGTTGATCTGCGAAAGTTGTTGAGTTATAGGGTTGTAAGGCGTATAGTTGGTATTTTTTATTGGCTAATTATTGTTTTAAGGTATTTTTTAACATATTACGTATTTGATGGTTAGACTGAGTTCCAGTAAACACGATGACAGTAAAATCGTAAAGTATAACTAAGAAATAGAGGTAAAATTACAATATTTCTGCATTCTAATAATGACAACCCTAAAGGTAATGACATATGGTTTGTTTACAAAGATTCCCTATCTTATTTGGCTCAAGTATAGCTATAGTCGTGTGTCTATTTGTAATGATCTGGTTAAAAGGTGAGGAATTATGGGCCCTATTGAGGATGATGATCAAACTCCTCCGTCATATATAAAAATATAGAAAAACATGCTCAATGAATACAACGTAATGTAAACATTTCAAAACGATCGGTAAAGCACTTTGAGTGCTCGAAATCGTCACAAAGCAACGAACAAGGGGTATCGGGAGAGACCTGAGAGAGCAGAATACACCATCAACGACAAGCCAGTATAGATCATCCTTGCGCAGACGCACAAGAAGGCCCGATCTCAAATAAGTTGACAAATGGACAAGAAGAAGAATTAGAAGGTAAAGAACTTCAGGAGAATTGCGATTTTGAGTAAATGAACATACCTAATTTAGATGTAATTTTTGATAAAATAGTTATATGCGTACATGTTTGAATTACTAGAACAGTTACATGAACGTATGTATAAATATTAACTTTCGCTGTGGATTTTGTCATTCATGTAAGAAACAGTCTCACAACCACTAATATAAACTATAAAAATCACTAACTAACAGTAACTGCCAAGTTGTTCGTACCTCTATTCGCACTCAAGTCAATAGATCTCCACTTATTTCTATCCTTTTATAATCCCACTATTCGTTAATATTTATCAATCGACCAATAGTATTGCGTTACCGGTATAACCAATCAAAATAATGTCTATTAACTTATTTTTATTAAATAGTGAACTGTATCATCTATTATAGCTTGGCCTTATTTTTAATAAAGTAAATAAGAGTTTTTGATGTGGCGACAACATTCAATTCGGGATGAAAGGTACCCATTTTCTTTACTACATCCGCGACAATGTGTAGGTAACATTACAAAGGGTTTTGGCTGATTTCTTTTATGGCCGGCCGCCTCCCCTCCCTGGACATGTAATCGTTTTCAGACCGGACAAAGGAAGAAGCTAAATTGGGGTAAGGAAACGGATAGGTTGAGGGAGCTGGGGTAAGAAGTACCGCAACTCTCGGTTGGGGAAACAGGACTGAAACTGCAGTTGCTCGAAGAGGTCGGGGTCGTGTACCTACCCACAAGGACAGGAACATCAACACGTCCATCCTAAGTATATGAGATTTTACTATTTTTATTGAAATAAAGCCTACTAAGAGGCCTCATCTCACATTTTGTTAAAAACAATTTTCCTTACCCCTGGAGGAATGTGATAACCACCTACAACATGGTTCCTGTCACTAGTTCTCAAGTTTGATGGCGTTGCATGCCTGATTCTAAGTGCTTCCCTTACGCAAGCTCTTAAATAGCGTTTGTGAGAATCGTTGGAACGTATTTCTTCACGTAATTTCTCTTGTTTCTCCTGATCAATTGCTAAATGGTATAGCACGTTCATTACCGTAAAAGAAACCTCTAAAATCACATTATAAAAGATGAATCGAAGAATTACAAAATGTCCACCAAAAAATTATTATTGTCCTTCCCTCATCTACCTTACATAACTGACGAAAAATATTTACATGTAACGTATTTTTTTGTAAACATTTCTCATTTTCAGTCTTAAAATCAATGGTAAGAAGTATAAGGAGCACTATTAGATTGCCTACGTTTTCCCATGCCCTATAACTCAGTCAAGAGATGATTATATATATACATTGTCTACATATATTTCTGCACATATTACAGCCATTTCCCCTTAAATGGTATTCGAAAACTTAACGCTAGTTGAATAAACTAAATGTTTAGTTTTATTATTTGAGACCATTCATGCTCTTTGGTATATCACTCACCGTGTCTATTCCACCTGTGAACATTTCACTAGCCCCCATTATAGCAACCCTCTCATCTATAGCCAACAGTTTCTCAATAACGCTTTTATCTTCCTCTGGAATATCATGTGCTCTTTCTTTAATCTGTTGCCTGGCCTTCTCGATATACATTGTAGTTACTCTAAAAAAAAAACAAAAAAAATTAGATACTTTTTAAATTTTATTATGCTCAATGGTATTTAAGAAGTAACAAATGCAGTGCCATTGATTTGAAATCTACAAAAGAAAAAAACTTAAACTTTACTATTTATACTTACTCCCACTGTGTGTCGTACGCTTTTATAATATTTTTGTAAGCAGGTGTTGCAACATATTTCCAAGGATTTGGTAGATATTCAAACTGAAAAGTTAACTGCATGATATCTTTGGCGCATTTCATCATTTTACTGGCTGGGTGGTCTGGTGTCAAACTGTCTTCAAGACATCCCATTCGTGTTCCCAATGCCACTAGACCAATGGATTCTAAGGACCACTTACCCTCAGCAAGAAAATTGTCCGTTAAGTACGCTTTATTGCCTTTCAAATGTTTTAACCTAAAATACACAATAATCATTGCATTAGTTTAAAGGCTGTTTTTTCTTTTGGTACTAAATTTAAACGTTGAAAATTCACCCAATTGTTACACTTACAAACTTAGTGAGATTTAAGAACTCGTGGCAAATAAACATCAATCCCAATTGCCAAATCTTAAGCAGATAACGTGTACTGTTACGCAGTACAAATATTTAGCAAAAGTTTTACCTCTCTATGAAATCTTCAGCTATTTCCTCGAGTGACGGTGTATATACCCTGACCAGTTTGATTTTTAACAGTGGTGGATTGACCTTTGTACGAAAATCACGCCACTGTGCTCCTTGCCTGCAAGAGTTTTTCATTTATTGACAAAATAGTACTGCACTCAAGCTCAAAGTATATAAAACTGGACATAATCATCAATCATAATTACGCTGCTGACAGTCCAGATATTCCCTCAAATGTATCCTTTTTCAGGACTGTTCTGTAATACTCGAGCGTTTTCATAACGTCCCTTACAGGGTTTGAATCTTGAGATTTAAACACCTGTAAATTATAATATTTAAGTTTTCAACGTGCTCTTACTAACAGATCAAGGGACTTCCAAAAACATCCCAATAACGCACCAAGAAAAAAACATGCACTAAGGGGGCGTCCATAAATTACGTGAGGTATTTTTTTTAATTTTCTGTCCCTCCCTCCCCCCCTGGTGAGATGTCGTGAGATTTTATTCAACCCCCTCCCCCATCTCCCAATCTCAAGTGAGATTTTTCAAAATGTGGGTTTCTTACGTAAACGCTTTGGATTGTTATTGTAAACAGAATAAAAAAAATAGTATAATTTTTTGTTTCAATCAGAAAAAAAATTGCGTGATATTTGCCGAGACCCCCCCTCTCTCAAACGTAAGATAAGATGAGATTTGACTCGACCCCCTCCCCCCTTAAACACCTCACGTAATTTATGGACGCCCCCTAAGAAAACGCGAATTTCGAGTCAAACTAATTTGATTGATTTTTATATACTTGCTAGCTACCCGGCCACGCTTTGCTATGGCTACAGAATTTGCAATAAAAAGAAACTAAAGAACGACCCTGTCTCACAAGTTGAACCACACTAAACACATTGTGCAAAATTTCATTAAAATCGGTTACTAATCAATCGCTTTTAATTTAAAAGTTCATCGCGAACAAACAATGTGACACGAAATTTTTATATATATAGAATAAGAAAATATATAAAATATGTACCTATGTATTCTTTCCCTACATTTTTTATAGTTACCAAAAAAGGACCTAGTAGTCTTAGCGTATATTTATACGAGTGACATTAGAACACAGAGCTATTACCTCACTCTGTAAACACATTCGAACACTAACTCTCTACGATCTAGATACGCTCAATCACCGTTACTGTAACTTAGTATTATTCCAAAAAATTAGATAGATACCTGTTCTATATATTCCGGATCAAACAACATAACCATGTCGTGTCTGGAAAACTTACCATTCATTCTTACTATAGGACCATATCTTTTGAATAAAACTCCAGCCACGTCAAAGAAATTAGTATTAGGTCTAAATTCGCCTAGAAATAATAAACTATGTTAAAGGTAAAAAAAATTGCTAAGTTAATACACAAAAATGTTAAGACCCAACGAACATTTTAGATTTTTTTTAATAATTTTGCTTTAGCTTATTTTAAGAAATCGAGAACGTAGTTAAATTAGTGTGTGCTGATCGAACAAACGTTATCCTGTTAAAATTTAAAAAACTTGTTTTAATTTCATGGAAAAAGCACTTCCAGTTTCCCACTTCAATTTTCAACCTATCGATTTCTTACATAAAAACTTAATACTACCACAGAATACATAACAGTGTACAGGTATGCTATTACAAACATTTTGAAATTAAAAGCAGCCAAATCGGTCGAGCCATTTCATTTTTATTTGCATAGATTATATTAATATAGTATACGAACGTATGAGAGGCAGGAAGTGATGGAGTGGTCAAAGGTATGGCAAAAACGACAGTCCCGGTATTGATTTGAAAGGTTTCGCATTTTGTATAGGCGTGGAATTTTTGCGTGAAGTATTATTTCTGAAATTAATATATTATAGACTACACTAGACTTTAAAGGGGTATTAACATCATTTCTGGTGATTTGTACATATATAATTGACTGCAATACCACCAACTAGACATCATCTAATAACTTAAAAACGAGCAGCAAAATGATGTATATATTGTATATAAATATATCTCGGAAACGGTTCTAACGATTTCAATCAAAATTTATTTTGTATTTAGATAAGGTTTTGCTTTGTAAGTTAATCAATATCTTTAGGAGTATTTCCTGAAAAAAAATGCGATGTAACAAAAAAACAAAAAAACGAAAATGACCGAAGCTTGGTCGCCCGGGTACTAAGGTATAATACAATTTATATAATAGTACTAGCAGGTCCCGCGTGGCTTCGCTCGCGTGTACTTATTTATAAATTTCGCACGGAAACCTAATTATTTTTCCAAAATAAAAGTAGCCCAAGTTACTCCTCTTATAACACCAGCTATCTGCAAGTGAAAGTCCCGTGGCAATCGGTCCACCTGCTCCGGAGATTAGCCGCAATATACAGACAGACGGACAGACAAACAGACAGACAAAAATTTCAAACTTGTTTTTGGCATAGGTATGATGCAAATAACTGTATGAGCTTGAAAAACCAATTATTTTGACATTACAAACACACACTTGAAATGCAATTTCCGAAATTTACTTCAGTTCTCGCCGCGAATTCTCTTTGATATCTTCTATCGACTGAAAACGGGTACCTCGGAGTGGTAATTTAAGTTTTGGAAAGAGAAAAAAGTCAGCCGGAGCCATATCCGGTGAATACGGTGGTTATTCGATGGTATTTGTTGAGTTTTTGGTCAAAAATTCGTTCACAATGATGGCCTTGTGCGATGGCGCGTTGTCGTGATGTAATATAATATCCAAGATTTTCTTTCCACTAATTCGGACTTTTTTGACGAATTTGCTCTCTCAAACGCCGCATAATGCTCAAATAATAATCTTTGTTTAACGTCTGACCTTCTGGCAAGAATTCCGAGTGCACAACACCTCGATAGCCAAAGAAAACAATCTCAATACGGTTGCTGAACAAGTTGACCTGTTCTCGTGCTCACTGAACGAACTTACAAGAGTCACATATTGTGTAGTTAGTAAGTAGATTTGTTTAGTAAGTAGCTTTATACACCTAGTTTGTAAGATTTATTGGTAAGACTAGCTTTAAGATTTTATTTGTATACACTGTCGCATGAGGTGTTTATCTGTAATGATAGTGGTTTAAATAAATAAATAAATAAATCACCAGTAATAAACCTTTACGAATGTAGGGTCGAAATTGACTCGTTCTAGAAAGTTTTTGAAGAAAATTAAGATCTTTCGCGACTAGTCGAGCCATTTTCATATGGACTATTTTCCAGGTGAATTGTCGGTTGTGACACTTACTACAGTTTTGTTCGGATATTTAACAGTAAATTAAGTAGGTAGTGGTATGTACAACATTTTCAAATGGAGATTTAAAAATATGTTTATTGTATGTGTTTTTAAATTATGTAAAGGCGCATATATATATTTTATATTATTTACTAGGGTAACTTGGAAAAATATACTTCATTTAATCAACTTGTCCATGCATATATTTAACGTTTTAACAGTTTAGCATAAACACAAATATAAAATAAGGAAAGCACATTATGAGATCACTAGGCGCTTAGCATCTCCACATACTTATCTAATCATAATTTAAAAATAGTTTGAAAGTGTATCACATAGTTATCGTCTTCTTTATACTTTGAAAGTAGGTATTAAGTCAATTACGTAACAAAGCTAAAAAACAAAACTGTCTTAGAAAGAAAATTAGTATTAAAAACTAAATTTGTAACTCTGACTAAATCAACACACGATATGAATATAGTACAACAGTGAAAACGCCTTTAGTTGGCAGGTAGATATCACAAAGCTTTATATAATTTACTTAAAAATGTATTTATGTTCTTTAGGAACTTTTTAAGTAATAATTTATTATGTATATGTTATGTGTATCAAGTTATATATTATTTATAATACATTTTAAGAAATAAACTATGTAATAGTGCGTACAATCAGTGGTTGAAGCCATGTCCTCCTAGCTAGGTCATGGAATAACCTGTATTAAGGAGTAACAGTCCCGAACTCCTTTCGGTGGTAGGTATTATAATATACTGTCTTAAAATATTAAATGCTTTTGCTTGTTCTACAATAATACATAGTTAATGAAACTTTACATATTTTTGATAAAAACAGTGTGCTTGTGTTCATGTATGTGTTTGTGTGTGTGTGTGTATGTGTAAATGGTGTTTGTGTGTGGTGTGTGTGTGGTGTATGTTTGTGAGCATGTTCGCGTGTGCACGTGTGCGGGTGTTTTATGTGTACGTATGAAGATACTTTTCCGTTTCCTCGTAGGTTTTATCTTGCAGGAATGTATTTAGCGCCTTTTTGCAGTTATAGTATGTTAGGCTATAATTGTACATTTTTGACTAATATTATTGTATACAACTGGACCCAGAAAATAAAAGAATCTTTTATGAATGACGCCCTAGGATGTGGTACTGTACAAACTTTGTCTTTTCGTCGTTTGCTTATTTCCTTATGCGGCGTTTTATAATGCTGGAGAAGAAAAACTTGTTTAATAAAATGTTGCTGAACGTTTAGTACCTTACATTGGCTGTATAATTTGTCAGTAGGGAACATAATTGGACGGAATGTTGCCTTGCCTTTAAAATGGCGGTGTCGAAACAGAGATTAAAAATGTAAGAGAGTATAGGAGCTATTAGCACGTAGTATCTCTTTAGAATTTATAGTTGTGTGTGTGCAATGACGGCAATGTGTGAATGTAGCTCTATCAAGGTAGCAGTGTCAAATCAGCAAAATTCAATGAAAATTGCAACACAATTTGTAGCTAATTAGTTACCAAAATAGCGATTTTGTTGCTTGCGCCGTTTAAAAAATTTGTTGCTGCAAGTAAATAGTAACGAAAATGAAAAAAAAACAAAAAAAAAAATTAATGCTGTCTTGAATTTCGTTTCCCGAATCTCAACTGGTAATTATTATTTGTTGCTGCATGCTATCATGAAGAGACACATCAAAAGAGCCAGCAACAAAATAAAAATATTTTGTTGCTTGCGCCGTTTAAAAAAAATCGCAATTACTGCTAGTTTCATATGAAGCTAGCAGGAACACACGGTAAATCAGTGAATATCAGTCAAACTAATACGCGAGAATTTGTTGCTAATTTGTTGCTGCAAGTAAATAGTAACGAAAATGAAAAAAAAACAAAAAAAAATAAAAATTTCATGCTGTCTTGAATTTCGTTTCCCGAATCTCAACTGGTAATTATTATTTGTTGCTGCATTATATCATGAAGAGACACATCAAAAGAGCCAGCAACAAAATAAAAATATTTTGTTGCTTGCGCCGTTTAAAAAAAATCGCAATTACTGCTAGTTTCATATGAAGCTAACAGGAACACACGGTAAATCAGTGAATATCAGTCAAACTAATACGCGAGAATTTGTTTCTAATTTGTTGCTGCAAGTAAATAGTAACGAAAATGAAAAAAAAACAAAAAAAAATTAAAATTTCATGCTGTCTTGAATTTCGTTTCCCGAATCTCAACTGGTAATTATTATTTGTTGCTGCATGCTATCATGAAGAGACACATCAAAAGAGCCAGCAACAAAAAAAAAATATTTTTATAATTTAAATTATACGGTTTTACTCACATGTATATTTCGAGGATGCCCGACTAGTTTCGGACCCGACGGGGGCCCTTTATCAAGGGGTGAGGCGTCCTGCCGTGCCGGTTGCAGGTGCCAGACTGGCACCTGCAACCGGCTACTGAATGTTGCTAATGAATCTCAACTGGTAATTATTATTTGTAGCAACAAATAACAATTACCAGTTGGGATTCGGGAAACGAAATTCAAGACAGCATGAATTATTTTTTTTTTTTGTTTTTTTTTCATTTTCGTTACTATTTACTTGCAGCAACAAATTAGCAACAAATTCTCGCGTATTAGTTTGACTGACATTCACTGATTTACCGTGTGTTCCTGCTAGCTTCATATGAAACTAGCAGTAATTGCGATTTTTTTTAAACGGCGCAAGCAAAAAAATGTTTTTATTTTGTTGCTGGCTCTTTTGGTGTGTCTCTTCATGATAGCATGTAGCAACAAATAATAATTACCAGTTAAGATTCGGGAAACGAAATTCAAGACAGCATGATTTTTTTTTTTTTGTTTTTTTTTTTAATTTTCGTTACTATTTACTTGCAGCAACAAATTAGCAACAAATTCTTGCGTATTAGTTTGAATGATATTCACTGTTTTACCGTGTGTTCCTGCTAGCTTCATATGAAACTAGCAGTAATTGCGATTTTTTTTAAACGGCGCAAGCAACAAAATCGCTATTTTGGTAACTAATTAGCAACTAATTAGCTACAAATTGTGTTGCCATATTTATTGAATTTTGCTGATTTGACACGGCTACCTTGATAGAGCTTTTGAATGTGCAGTTTGAAATTGAGGTGTTTCTTTTCATTATTGATAACGTACTATCGGCTTAACATAAATGTATGAAAGCATATCAAAAACTCTTTCGCAAACTCAATTCAATTTAATTGAATTTCCAGAACTTTGTTCTGCTTAATAGCACCAGCACCAGCCACATCCGACTTGAGCAGCTCGGTAAACTGCACTAATTCGTCGTCTAGTATATCTTCCAAATCAAACACGATCCTAATGAATTTATTAGGATCATGTTTGCTAAATTAAGAGACTGCTTTGTTTAGAAAAATTTTCCCACATGAAATCTATAAAAGTTACTTAGTAACAAGTTAATAAAATACATAAAAGGAGCACGTAAATTAAATATACATAACTAACTTTTATTCTTAATATAGAATTATGTCAATGAATTCATCATTGATAAATTCCCTCGGGAACAATATTTTTTTGGATAAAAATGTAATAATAATTATAACTTGAGACACTTTTTTCTCGAATCAGTTAAGTATTGCCCGGATTTTTTATACTTGTATACACTCTTTCTCCTCTTCTTCCCTATCTAGAATAACACCTGACGGGCCATTACCAGCACACGTGTTCCCTTTGTCATATAATCCCGGGTGCCTTTAAGTGAAAAAGCATATTATTGGTAGTGAAAAAGCATCTCTCGAGGCCGTCAAGCTGAGGGCGACCATTTTAGCACTAGTCTTTGGACCTCACTCTAGCTTTCCATCAGGCGGTTTGAGGTCATACACAAATATAAAAAAATAGTTCAAAAAGTATATAATACAGTGTTTGAATTTATTTTTAGGGTTCCGTACGTCCGAATGAACAAAACCTTAAAGGATCACTCGTGCCACTGTCTGCCCGTCTGTCACAGCCAATTTTCTCCTAATGTACCTACTGGACCGATTCAGTTGAAATTTGGTACACATTTGGCAAATCAGTAAATTAAAACCAATAGTTGCAAACTGTACCGTAAGGCTTAAGCCACACTGAATTGGCAGCGTTCAGCAGCGACGCAAAGAGCAGGGCACAGAGATCTCACCTCGCGCCGTCTCACGCAATCGCGTGGCCGCCGAGTGCCGCGCTAGCGTGCGCCAGTTTACGATTTACCTTTGGCAAGAGAACTCGTGTATTGCTGTTTTGGAAAATATGGATTTGGTCATGATAGCACTTATTTCTGAAGCAGAGGAGAAAGAAAGAAATAAACGCGCAGGCTATGGGGCGAGGGATCGGGCCAAAGAGCTGGCGAACAGGCTCATTATAAATGAAAGGGCTCGTTGTGAAAATCTCAAATATATTCTTCTAAAATTTCAAGATTACTTAGTAGTTTTAAAGTTATCTGAGAAGAAAATACATGAAAACGAGACAGCATAAAATTGTAAAAAAAAATACAGATCAATCTTTAATCTTTACTTACAGTTTAAAGTAACGCCTAATCGCTAATCTTAAAATGATATGGTGAATTTCTCCATAACGTGCGTAGAAACTTATATTTGCAGTTAGAATGTATGGGAGAACATGCTTTTCAACTACAATGTTAATTTTGTCCTTGGCAAATATTATTGGTCGTACGCAACCCTCTCCACGCGACTCCCAACCCTCTCTTCAACTCGCACTTCACCGGTTTTTCTTTATTAAAAGTCAAAAGAGCTACGTTCTGTAGAAACTTGTATGAAATAACAACTTGAGATAACGTCTGCGTGAACAACAGAAATAACTAATTCACTATGGTTATTGTGTCTTAACTGTAATAGTCAGACATATAGCCTCGCGAACTCTTTGCTGGGTAATTACGAGTACTATAAACATATACATTACACATTATTTTATGTATCATATATATAGATATATTGAACTCAGTTTGATAAAATACAGCATTAGCTATCATTAACTATATAATATAATTTGTAATACATATTGACTTTGGACTATGTGCTAGAAAAGATTTACAATAAATAATGATAACTTCACACATCTCACACTCGGCCACGGCGTCTAGTCTGATACAAACTAGGCAGAGCCTGTACACTATGGTAACCAGACTGCTGATAAACATACGTATATATTTCTAAATACATACATACTATAGATAAATTATACTCTCAAATATAAAGTGGGATGTTTTAGGATTAAGTGAAGTAAGAAGATTAGGCAAGAGTATTGAGGGTCCTCAATACTTTCGCCTAATCTAGGCAAGGAGTATATTTTATACTACAAATGTGAAACAAAAGGAAACTACGGAGTGGGATTCATGGTGAAAAAACATTTAGAAGAAAACATAGATGAATTTAAGGGCATACCAGAGAGAAAAGCGGTACTTAATCTGAATCTGCCATCGTACAATAACAAATGGTCGATTATCCAAATTTACGCCCCCACAGAAACAGTACGAGGAATCTGCCAAAGACTTCTTCTATGAAGAACTAACATCAGTCCTACTGCAATCGCACAAGAACGTAGTGTTGATGGGAGATTTTAATGGCAGAATTGGTTCTCAACAAGCTGGAGAAGAAAACGTAATCGGCAAAGTTGGCTATGGTAGAAGGAGCAACAATGGTAAAAAAATTATCAATATGGCCTTTGAGAACAATCTTGCAATCATGAACAGCTTTTTCGATAAAAATATAAAGAAAAAGTGGACATGGATATCACCAGATGGAACATATAGAAATGAAATAGATTATATAGCAACTAATAATAGAAAAGCTTTCTACGATGTAAGTGTTATTAAACAACTGAATTTTGACACTAACCATAGAATGGTCAGAGCAATAATAAATAGTGCAGAACCGAAAAAAGCCAGAAATAAATTCAATGCAATAAATAATATTAGTAGACATCCAAACAAAGCAACAAATGAAACAGACGAAAGATACGAAAAAGAAATAAACGAAATTTATGGACCACTATACGCTATATAATTTAAGAGCTATTTCAAAAGTAAGTAAAAGTATTAAGAAGGACAGAGCGAAAAGAAGATTAGACATACTTAACAATCACATAAAAAAGACAGGAGTTAACATATTTTTTTGCCAGTTTTACTAAATAAGCATCATTTTTAAAAAAATATTATAACTACGTATAATTTGTTGCATTTGGTATTGAAAGAAAAATATGATGAAATGAAGTGCGGCCGACGGGTGATGGTCCTTGACGGGACCCGTCTAGGGTAAGACAGGTCAATGCCTGACGGGGGTTGCGGAAGAATGCAATGGAGATTCACGCTACCCCGATCATAGGCAAGTAGCAGAACACCGGGATTTTTTGTCGGTAAGAATCCGACAGCCCCCTTCGCCTCCCCAAGGGCGGAGGACATCCATTTAGCATTTTCCACCTCCCGAAAAAATAAGTGTATGTTGTGTATTTGGAATTCTTACACAACTAATTAAAGGCACAGCAAGATTTTAAGTAGGTCAAATAAATAATGAAATACTTTTTATGTTTATGGTCTCTGCTCCACTTCTTAGGGTCTTAGCGTGATGTTACATAGCCTATAACCTTCTTCAATGAAAACTCTATCCAATACAAAAAGAATAATTCAAGTTTAACTTATAGTTCCAGAGATAAGCGAGTTTAAACAAACAATGAAACAAAAAAACTCCTTAGCTTTATAATATGACTGTGATATTTAGCTTAAAAAGTCTAAATATTACTTATATATGTACTATACATATTTGCAAGCCTTAATGTCTCGACGTCTTTATTGACAAAATCTTTGTTAACGCGAACGCTGCCATGGGTAATAGCTACTTGTAACTAAGATATATATAATATTATTATAACTATAATTTGGCATCTTGGAACTGATCTGATGACGAAACCAGGAGGTGTAGTAGCAGTGGCTACTAGTAAACCCCCGAGTTTCAGATCATATGACTTGTTTTGACGAGTCCAACAGATTGAGCATAGCTAAAAATGGTCTGTCGATGGAGCCAGGTATAATATATTTGAAAATAAAATACCAAAATAATTGGTGATTTAAAAGATAAATTATACAGTTCTCAGCATTTTAATAATAATATGTATACTTCCGCCTAAAAAAAGGCGTGTGAAACAACTTAATAGAGGTAAAAATCTATTAAAAATTTATATAATATTATAAATATTAATATAAAAATAATTTTTAATTGTTAGGTTACAATTAAAAGTATGAGAACTTCCCAAACAAAGACTAATTCATGTTTTTTCTTTAATTTCTTTTATAAACATTATTTCAGACAGTACCAATGAAATTAAGTACTGTCTTGGCTTTAATTTACTTGACTTTAATAATAAACAGGCTATTAGGGAGGAGAAACTTAATACTGAATTAATCGCCATCCCCGGAAAGCGGCAACCAGTATACGTACTGATTATCTACCGGCAAGCTCCAAAAAAAATGTTTCATTTGTGACGAGAATTTGCCACAAAGTATGCATTTAAGTATTGCTGGTCTACAAGCGGCAACATATTTCTACGTAGGGCTCAGGAAGAAAAGCAGATTCTGGTGACATCTGAACAATGTTTAATAGATTTGGCAAAAAAATATGAGACTGGGGCAATTCATTATTGGGCTACAGTTTTTTGCACGATTTGATTATAGGAATATATGTTTAAATTAAACTAACTTTTAAACTTTCGCGTTCCATGATATAATATTATCTACGTATTAAGGCAGTCAATTCAGAGGTATGTAATACCTTTTCGTGATCGCGTTAATTCCCGTTAATACGTAGATAATATTATATATGTTTAAATTATTTTACAAACGCCCATTCTGTGCTAGGTTTAATCTTAACTAGGAAACCTTTCAACATAATAATCATTAGCCTGAAACAAAGAAATATAAAAATCATTAAGCACAAACCAAACAAAAGTTAGCAAACCTCCCCAAAATTTTTCCTTAAAGGCTCATGTTTGTTTGTCCTGAAATACCTGCACCTGTTCCGAAATTACTCAAGTCGAAACCGCTAAGTATTTAGGCGTGTCGATTGATAATGGGTTGAGGTGGGATAAACATATAAATAAGCCTTATGACAATTCGCGTACGACGACTGATACATTTGTTTAATTTACTCACACAACACCACAAGGTAATTTGAAACTGGTTTACTTAGCCTTAGTCCAGTCTGTCGTACAATATTGTATCACAACTTCGGGAGGAGCAGCCAAAACATCCCTCTTAGAACTGGAAAGAGCACAGAGAGCGGTGTTGAAAGTTTTAACAAAAAAGCCATACAGGTATCTAACAGCACAACTTTATTCAGATACCAAATTTCCAACAGTCCGACAGCTTTATGTGCTTAGACTAATTTGCGTAAACTGTTTCTGAGCAAAGAAGACGTAGCAAGAAATACGTTTATTCCAGTGCTGCCTGCAGAACGTCATTCGCAAGACGGCAATATAATAGTCTGAGCTGTAAAATTTATAACTTTATACACAAACAACGAAGTATCGCGGACCTGAACATCTATGAAGTTAAAACGAAAGTTACCGTTTGGATACAACAACTGGACTACCATTCGACCGAGGAGCTACTCGCATTCAAAGCTTAGTCGTGGCATTCTTAATTAACAACACACACATACACACACACACAAACATACATACAGATACACACGCATTCACACTCGATTATGTACATTGTTTTAGAATACCTACCCAAACTTATGTCAGCATCTCATCAGCATCGTCAGCATTTACGTGGGAGAGCCATGCTTCGGCACGTATGGGCCGGCTCGACTCCGCTCGATACCACGGCCTCACAGAAAACCGGTAGTGAAGCAATGCTTGCTCTCTCTGCTGCACTCACGCAGCGAAATGCAATTTCGCTTCGTGAGTGAGGTTACCGGAGGCCCTAACCCTTCCCTCTCCCCTATTCCCGTCCATCCCCTCTACCCCCTCTCCCCTCTTCTCCCCTCTTCCCCCCTCCCCCTCTTCTCCTACTCCAACCTTAAAGGGCGGCAACGCACTTGTGACTCTTTGAGTTACAGGTGCCCATGGGCGGCGGTAGTCATTTACCATCAGGTGACCCGTCTGCTCGTTTGCCCCCTATACCATAAAAAAAAAAACTTCACAGCGAAATTCCCGTCATTTGATTTAATTTGTAAAAAAATAAAAACCACATCTGAACACTGTTTTCCAAAATACAGGCTTCAGCCTAGTTTGGAATACAGCTTCAGTCCCTTTGCGTCATCGTAACTAAAGTTACAGATTACTAAGTAGTTACTACGTAATTATCGTGCCTATGTTATGTAACTAAAATATACTAATACTAATACTATATAATTATAATTTATTTATAATTATATTTTTATAATTTTTTTTTTTAAAACTAAATAACAAAATGCACAGTAAACATATGGTTGATAATGGCTGCTTTAGTTATATAACTGTATTGCAGCCATTAACGCCCACCTCAGGAAGATAAACAGTATTTAGTTCTACATTTACAAATTAAGTTTTTTTTGTTTTCTTTTTTGAACATAGGTACCTACTAGTTGAATATAAAAATAAATTAAGAATTTTTAACAATATTATGGAATTGTTCGGGTCAGTTGACGTACGAGTGTTTGCGTGTGCGTGTTTGCGGTGTTTGTGTGTGTGTGTGTTGGAGTGTGCGTGCGTGTTCGTGTGTGCGGTCTTTGTGTGTGTGTATGTATGTGTGCGTGAGTGCGTGTGTCTTTGGGCATGTATTACCACCATTCAATATACTATGATTATGCGATTTAGTCATCGAGTTCGTGTCAGAAGATTTTCTGTGTCGTTATAATTTAGGCCAAGTAACCACTGCGTTACTTTATTCTTACATTCTTTACTATTAAATATATTTATATACACTAATACTATTTTAGTGCTAAATAAAATATTATTATATTATTATTATTACTAGTCAGTATACTTAATATGGGAGCCTCAAGAAATTACAAGTAATTTGAATAATTAATTATAAAATTTATTAACATTGAGTTTGTTAATTTAGAGGTAATTTAATTGCTTTATCACAATTATAATTTTAAATAATTCCAACTACAATGTTCCATTGTATTTTATTATTAGTATATTTTTCCTACTTCAACTAATTTTTTTCTAAAGTTATCCTTGTCAAATCGGCCGATGTTAACAGATAAGCATTAACGATGTTACTTGAGTTAGCTCCGCCTATCGAAAAGTAACTTAAATTTTATATTGAAATGAAAGTAAGAACCATTTGTATGGGTGTTCCTATCTCTAGTAGGCTACCTTCTCGACGATAGATTGACAACTTCGATAGAACATGCTATACCCCAGTAGGATATAGATGTCACCTTCCGCCTGAGCCGAGCGTGCATACGAGAGCGCGGAACAAGCCATAGAGAGGCACGATCGGCCTAAGTGTTCGGCTTGTGACGCATCTCTCTCTTTCCCACTGAGTCCCACTGCTTTCATAGGACGTTATCACGTAAAATTATCGTCCGTGCACCGACTTTACAGACAACCAATTTTTTGACTATTGTTGACAACATTGCCCACATTTTTTTTTCTCGTAGGTCACCTATACCTTATAGTTTATTATTCTTTTGTTATGGTAAAACTTATTAAGGATGTCCTCCTGAATCTTCATAAAGAAACATATGACTCAGTTGCAGCATCAGAGGTCTTGTCGATAATTCAGTACATAGAGCAATCATAGTTACATGATGGCTATGTCTGATATATTGTTTTATGTGAACATTGTAAATTTACCAAACGCTATACAATTGCTTCGAATTTGTCAAACAGTAAACGAGGCTCTATATCTGTCTACCTAATATCTTTAAACGAGCAATTCTTGTAAATATATGATATATATATATATATATATATATATATATATAATCTGAATCAGGAAACGGCTTCAACGATTTTCATGAAATAGTTAGTATGAAGGGGGTTTCGGGGCCGATAAATCGATCTAGCTAGGTTTAATTTTTAGAAAACATAAAAAGAAAACCGAGCTACGGTCACTTATCCAGGTACTTTGTATTAATAACAACTAGGGAAATAGCATTATATCCTGAAGTTGATCTAATTTTTAAGCCAGTCCGATCCCGAAGAAGGACAGAAACGATTATTTGATTACGAAGCCGTAGATGAGACAATAACACATCGTGAATAATTATTTTCAATGAAAATTTTGTACCCTATGATTGATACACTCACACTATCAAAGCTCAAAATTGAAATTGCAAGCTCAAAAGCTAGAAAGGCAATGTAAAGGCCACCTAGGTTTTTCATTTAATAGATTGATGGCAGTTCTTTATCTTTCTTAAGGTTGTGCGCAGTACAAAAGTGTAAATAAATTTTGTAAACAAAATTGTTGTATGCTTTTATTTTACACCTATTTGGCGTTACCGAACGCGGCGGAGTGATGCAAGCGGGACAATTTTTGAAGTGAAAACTTCTTTAGGCACATCTGTGCACTTTTGCTATGGGGAAAAAGCACTGAACTCGTGACCGTCACGCTAATAATACATATATAGATCCACTAGAGGGCGCTAATCTTAACATTGAGTTCTGTCAGCTCCTTATTAATTAATGTCACCAACCTGCTACTGTGACGTTTAATGTTCGTCGTTTCGTTTAAGTTTTCACTTCTGTCGGCAGTCCCATGACTGCCTACTTTTTTTTTAACGCGAATGTGGAAAACAACTGCTATGTCAACCGCGAAAGACTGCTTGCTCCGCACCTTAAATATTTATTTGTAATATTTTAGGTAGGTATATGTAAAACTTTACAATCACTGCTGCATAGTATAGGAATGCTAAAGTTTTGAATTTATAGGTCTCGTACCACGTAAAAATGTAGCTAGGGCAGCCACTGTGTAAGCATGTCTTTAACAGACATGCTTACAGTCAGGATATATTGGTGTATGCACGAAAATAACATATCAATAATTGTTATCTAATTATCAGTTCCTCAGAACAGAATAAATGAAATGAAATAGCATTATAATTATTCTATTTATTAATATACAAAGATATGACAGAAGTGGCCAACATCATTATCAATATCTGAAGAGGTTAATAGAAATCCTATTTATTCCCTATTTCCTGTTCGGCTGTAGTTGTGCTAAAAAGAATGCTTATAGTAAATCAGTTGTACTTAGTTGTGCGTAAATAGTTGGTTCATGAGTACAACGGGTTTTTAACTTTAGTTTCATAGTTAATTTTTTTTTATGAAGCCAAATTTACTATCATCACTTAATTAGATTAAACATATTTGGTCTTTGGTGTGGTCTCATAATCCTGCCACCATAAGACAAAAGCCTTCCTAGCGGTGCAGAGTAAGGCAGGCAGGAATTATATTTAAAAAAGACGATCCTTACTGAGTGTGGGTCGTTATGTGAATTTTACGAAACGTTACGTAACTAGTTACTTTAAAGGCGTCACTAGTTTCGACAATGCGTTATTAGTCTAGTCAACAAGTTCAAAAACCTGTTAAATAGACATTGTGGCGACTTCCACATAGAGCAACAAGAAACATCTACAACCTACTAATCCTGCATCGCGCTATGAGACTTCTCGCGCCGATAAGTATATATACAACTTCCCAACATCAACCGTAGGGCCGCGGCCCGCCAGGCACGATCACCTCGCCTGGTCGGAGGATCCTCCCTTTGTGTTGGAGGAACATGACACCCGTTCCTCCACACATAAAGCTCCTAAATATACGTGCTGATAGCTCATTCGATTCGGAATGACGTCTAGAAAAATATTTTTAAGGGCTTATTAGCACATAAAAAATTGCGATTGTTATTAACAAAGTACGATTTAAAAAAAAAGTATTTCGTTTTTTGTTAATAACTTCCAAACTAATCATACTTAAGGAATTTTGAAAAAAGATCCAGAAAGAGGAGGAGATTTCCGATAGAAAAGTCTTAACTCCCGGAACTTTATGTACTATTATTTATATTTTTTTTTTAACGCTGAAAATTGGGCTCCATTACGGCATAGGCGCGCCGTCTAAAAAGCCGGTATATCACCTAAAATTTCAGAGTCATTTTTATAAAGGATTTATTCATCTTTGAAATTAATTCAAAATCGATTCGATAACTATTGTTTATCAGTTGTTATAAGCATTTGTTTATAAAAATTTTAGATTTTATTTCAATTTTTTGAAATTTAACAGCTTATAACTTTTTAAATAATATAGATACAGCTACGGGCTCCGGAACATTTTTGTTCTATGATAAAATATCTTTCCAATTACGTATAAATTATAGCAATATCTATTTTTGTTTATAATATAATACTTAAAAATGCTGTATAAATATTTTCTAAACACTGTTATATATGGTTGTTTTTGTAATTTTATGAAGTTTCCGAAAAAAAATATAACGATTAAAATTAATTGTTTATAACAAACTGTTAAGTTAATAAACAATGAAATTATTTTTAAAAAAAAATACTTTTCCGTTAATCCATTGAGAAGGGTCAATGATGATTTTTAAGGATAAAATAATTTCTTAACTAGTAAATTAAACAATTGAAATATAAAAAAAACGATTATAAACATTAAAAAAGTAATTAAGAAAAGTTAAAAAAAAAAAAAATTATTTCACCTATACAATAAGATGGTAAAAAAATAATTTTTAAAAATTCCAAAAGAGTCTATTTGTTTATAAACAATATCTTAACAAATGACGTAATTTTTTTTTTTCCAATGTTAATTAAAACCTATATTAGATGGAAAACCAGTAATAATAAGATATTCCAAAAAAAAATATTTTTTGATATCATTTTTTGGAAATTTCATTTTTTGTTAATTAAAAAAAAGCATAATTAACAAAATAATAAACTTTAGTAAAATTTTTTTGCATTATTTTATTAAGTACCTATATGAGAAGAGCTCCACGACGTAAAAAAATTGTAGGCCAATTATTTAAACTTTTATGCCGTAATTTATAAAAAGAGAGATTGGAAAAAAATTTGTTAATTAACAGTAGTGTAACTTTTTGAAAAATTGACAAAAATTTTGTTTTTGCCTAGGTTTTTTTCGTTCAAGTGTCTAGATTACACTATTATTTATTCAAATTTTTTAATTGTTATTTAATACTATAAAAAAATTATTTTAGGTGACATACCGGCTTTTTAGACGGCGCGCCTATGCCGTAATGACCGCGCGGAGCCCAATTTTCAGCGTTTAAAAAAAATATAAATAATAGAGATAGAGTTCCGGAAGTTAGTATTTTTTTATTGGAAATTTCCTCTTCTTTCTTGATCTTTTTTCAAAATTCCTTAATTATCATTATTTTGGAAGTTATTAACAAAAAACGAAATACTTTTTTTTTAAATCTTATTTTGTTAAAAACAATCGCAATTTTTTATGTGCTAATAAGCCCTTAAAAAACATTTTTCTAGACATCTTTCCGAATCGAATGAGCTATCGCACGTATTTTTAGGAGCTTTATGTCTATTTAACACGTTTTTGAACTTGTTAACTAGACTATATTTTCGTAACTAGTCTCGTCTCAGTATGCGGCTACTTACTTAGTACCTACTACACTACACTACGCTAAAAAGTATTTTGCATTTTGCAAATACAAAATATTTTCTAAAAGGTATTTCAAATAAAATAGAACATGCTTTTCTAAATAAAGTATTTAAATACAAAATTGAAATAGCTATTTTGTATTTAGTATTTTGCATTTCAAATACTAGTATTTAAAACAATTCTCAACTCTGATGAGCAATTATTTAATCATCAGGTAGTCATCGGACAGAATAACTATATTGTCAGAATTCTATTGCAAACCTGGTGAAAATTTAAGTTAAAAATTAAGTTCAAGTATTTTTTAGGTATATGTGTGGGTATTTAGTTACTACCCTATGTTTAAATGTATTTTGATATCAATTGTATTCATAGTGTCAATCAACATAACTGACCCGCGCTACTTCATCTGCGTTTGTAAATTTTCCCTGTTTTTGTAACATTTTTCATTGATGCTCTGCTCCTATTGATCGTAGCATGATGTTATATAGCCTCGATAAATGAGCTATCCAAGACTAAAAGAATTTGCAAATTCGAACCAGTAGTTCCTGAGGTTAGCGCGTTCAACCAAGCAACAAACTCTTCATCTTTACAATATTAGTATAGATTGTCTTATTCATAATTGTCTTATCATTAATAATTTAAAACTAAAGTTTTATTATTAGATTATGTAATTTATAATAAAATATTCCCCATGAAAAAGACTTTCAATTTAATTTAAATGTTGGTTGAGTGTACTTATTGAATGGTGTCAGCCCTTAAACATTGCTCGTTGTGGTCAGAAAATTGTTCTAGGTGGCTTTTTAACTGCACGGATGGCGCAATGGTTTAAGTGGTCACCTCGCCATTGCGCCACGCCGCGTAGTGTGGGAGTTCAAATCCCACACGTTACAAAAATTTGTGTGATCCACAAATAGTTGTCCCGAGTCTGGGTGTCCTTCGTGTCCGTCGTTTGAACGTTTGTGAAGCCCCCGCAAGCCCGCGACACAGGAATATTCATAATGCTGGATTTGTCTATTAAAAAAAAGAACTATACCCACTCAACATTAAAGGACAAGGAATAGGTTATTTTATATCATAATTAAATACTTGATTACATAGCCTTGTATTTTTATACAGCCATAATTGATAAAGTCCATTGTAACGGGGATTATAGTAGGTGGGCAAAGTCAGCAAAAACATATCATTTTCTGTCCAGCACAAAAAATCTTTTTTTTCTCCAACATAGTAACATATATTTGAATATAAAATAGTATGTGTTCAAAAAAAAATACATGTTGTGATTAGTAGATTTAATATAAAACCACCCTTACTTGAAGACTGAAAAATGTTTGCGCCTCGACCGAGACATACGAAAAGATTTACTGTTAATAGTATAAAAAAACCATTGCAATGTAAGTAAGTACTTGTACTTATTTCAATCAAATACACAAATCACAAAAATTACTGCTAACAAGCATCACACCGTTGCGTTCGTTCGTCACTGCGGCGCATTCGCGACTGGTTGTGTACCGAGTGTATACCGAACTTGAGACGCGTAGGTATGACTTGCTTTCCGACCGTTTGTATGAAGATAGAATACTGTATAGATAACATTACCGTGGCCGAGTCATTTTATTTATTGAAGTCAACGTAACAACAGATCTCGCCACTTTTTGCGATAGACAAACTGCGTTGCAAAACTTGCATTTTTTATATGTTATATGTTATGTTTTTGATATGATTACATTTTTTATGTATATCTAAGCCTAATTTGCGTTGTATTTTTGTAAAGATCTCCAGAACTTATATATATATATATATAAGTCAAAGCCATTTGTGATAAAAGCTGATGGAATGTGACCAAGAACAATATAACAAATCAATCAATGCTACTAGTGATTTAGCATCGACGCAGAATAGCAGACAAAGCTAGTATAACAATAGAATTATACCTACAGTATCTTCTCAGAATTATCAACTTAATTTATTTTTATAAAAATAATAAAAGTTAAATGTAAAAATAAACTGACTAATTAGCAGCTTCAAATCTAAAGTTGAACGGTTTTTCAAACGAGTTCAGGAGCTTATTTACAAGTTTGATCGGTGGCCCTTCCCATGTCACTTTGAACTCCTTGATCAACTTCGTCATTAGTATTTCAATCTCTAGTTCAGCAATCCTTCTGCCAATACAACTCCTGATGCCGAAGCCGAAAGGTAATGTGACTATAGGGTGTGCGTTCCCGTAGTACAGTGAATCTGTTTTGTCTGCCAACCATCTCTCAGGTAAAAACTCGTTCGGCCGAGGGTAATACTTCTCCAAAGTTGATAAAAATTCGTTCATGGCGAGCATGTCAACCTGGATAATCAAACAAATATCATTTTAGACAAGCTGATTTGCTCCCGTAAAAGTTTTTTCCATCAGAGCTTTTTTCTGGATGAAAGATATCCTATGTCGTTCTTTATACAACGGCTAACTGTATGCAAATTTTAAGCATGCAATTTTATGTTAATCGAATGAACAGTAATGCAGCGAACAAACATCTTACATTGATTCTATATATATATATATATATATATATATATATAAATATAGAAAAACATGCTCAATGAATACAACGTAATGTAAACATTTCAAAACGATCGATAAAGAACTTTAAGTGCTCAAAATCATTACCAGGAAACGAACAAGGGGGAGGCCACCAGCCTACTTAGTAGACAACTATCGGGAGAGACCTGAGAGAGCAGAATATACCATCAACGACAAGCCAGTAAAGGCCATCTGTGAGCAGACGCGCGAGGAGACCCGATCCCAAAGAAGTTGGGAAATGGGCAGGAAGAGGAGTTATAAGGTAAAGAACTTTAGGGGATTTGCGATTTTGAACAAATGAACATACCTACATTTCATTTAAATGTAATTTTTGATACAATAGTTATATGCGTACATATTTGAATTACTAGAACAGTTATATGTACGCTTGTTCATATATATATGTATAACCACTAACTTTGGCTGTGCTTTTGTCATTCAATTCACTATCTCTCGAGAACATTACTGTTTCTCTGGATAAAAGTTACCGCTTTTCTTTTCTACATCCGCGACAATGTGTAGATAGCATTACAAAGGGTTTTCGCTGGTTTCTTTGATGACCGGCGGCCTCCCCTCCATGGGCATGTAATAGTTTTCAGACGGGACAAAGGAAGAACGTAAATTGGGGTAAGGAAAATGGATAGGTTGAAGGAGCTGGGGTAAGGGATACTACAAGTCTCGGTTGGGGACCCAGGACTGAAACTGCAGTTGCTCGAAGAGGTTTTGGACCCAGGACTGAAACTGCAGTTGCTCGAAGAGGTTGGGGTGGCGTACCTAACTACTAGGACAATCAACATATTCATCCTAACTATATGAGATTATGACTATTTTTATTAAAACAAAGCCTACTCAGAGGCCTCATCTCACATTTTGTTAAAAACAATTTTCCTTACCCCTGGAGGAATGTGATAACCACCTACAACATGGTCCCTGTCACTAGTTCTGAAGTTCGATGGAGTTGCATGCCTGATTCTAAATGCTTCCTTTACGCAAGCTCTTAAATAGCGTTTGTGAGAATCCTTGGAACGTATTTCTTCACGTAATTTCTCTTGTTTCTCCTGATAAATTGCTAAATGGTATAGCACGTTCATTACCGTAAAAGAAACCTGTAAAATCACAAAAGTAAATGAAATATGAATCGAAGAAATACAAAATGTCCCACATATTATAATCATCCTTTCCCTTCCACCTTACATAACAGACGAAAAATGTAACGTACTTTTTTTAACATTTCTCATTTTCTGTCTTAATATCAATGGTAAGAAGTATAAGTAGCACTATTAGATTGCCTACGTTTTCCCATGTAATCATCTCCTGACTGAGTTATACGGATAACTCAGTCAACATGATTACAATTTCTATATGTATAACTGCACACATTACAGCCATTTCCCCTTGAATGGTATTCGAAAACCTAACGCTAGTTGATTTAACTAAATATTTAGTTTTTTTATTTGAGATCATTCATTCTTTTTGGTATATCACTCACCGTGTCTATTCCAGCTATTAACATTTCACTAGCCATAATTATAGCAACTTTCTCATCTATAGCCAACAGTTTCTCAATAATGCTTTTATCTTCGTCTGGAATATCATGTGCTCTTTCTTTTATGCGTTGCCTGGCCTTCTCGATATACATTGTAGTTATTCTAAAAAAAAAATTAGGTACTTTTTAAATTTATTATGCGCAAGTGTATTTAAGAAGTAACAAATGCAGTGCCATTGATTTGATATCTCTAAAAAACTTTCAACTTAACATTTTATACTTACTCCCACTGTGTGTCGTACGCTTTTATTATATTTTTGTAAGCAGGTGTTGCAACATATTTCCAAGGATTTGGTAGATATTCTAACTGAAAAGTTAACTGGATGATATCTTTGGCGCATTTAATCATTTTACTGGCTGGATGGTCTGGTGTCAAACTGTCTTCAAGACATCCCATTCGTGCTCCCAATGCCACTAGACCAATCGATTCTAAGGACCACTTATTTACTTCAGCAAGAAAATTGTCCGTTAAGTACGCTTTATTGCCTTTCAAATGTTTTAACCTAAAATACACAATAATCATTACATGTGCTTCAGCTTAATATATATAGGTAGGTGCCAAAGCTTAAGCAGATGACGTATACTGTTACGCAGTACAAATTTTTAGCAAAAGTTGTACCTCTCTATGAAATCTTCAGCTATTTCCTCGAGTGACGGTGTATATACCCTGACCAGTTTGATTTTTAACATTGGTGGATTGACCTTTGTACGAAAATCACGCCACTGTGCTCCTTGCCTGTAAGAGTATTTCGTTTATTGACAAAATAGTACTGCACTCAAACTCAAATGTGCTTATATAAAACTGGATTCATAATTACGCTGTTGACAGTCCAGAAAGTCCCTCAAATGTATCCTTTTTCAAGACTGTTCTGTAATACACAAGGGTTTCAAAAATGCGCCTTACAGGGTTTGACTCTTGAGATCTAAAAACCTGTTAATTATGATATTTAAGTTTTCAACGTGCTCTTACTAACATATCAAGGGACTTCCAAAAACATCAAAATTACACACCAAGAAAAAAACATGCACTAAGAAAAGGCAACTTTTGAGTCAAACTAATAGGATTGATTTTTAATATACTTGCTAGCTACCCGGCCACGCTTTGACGTGGCTACAGCATTTGCAATAAAAAGAAATACTAAAGAACGATCCTATCTCACAAGTTAAACCACACTAAACACATTGTGCAAAATTTCACCAAAATCCTAGTTTAAAATTTGATTTAAAAGTTCATCGCGAACAAACAATGTGACTAGAGATGGGCAAATGCCCCGGCATTTATTGCAAATCTGGAATATTCCTTATAAGTGCCGATAAATTTCTTTCCTTGGGCATTTATCTGGGCATAATTATATAGGTATTTGTTTCAAAATTATTTAGCATAATTGATACTATTTTTAGAAACGAGGGTTAGTTGTGGAGTTTTCATATCGTTTATTGTTTATAATTAGAATTTAAGCACACTCTATTTAAAACATACTTAAAACATATTAAACGATATAAGTATTACGAATTACACACGAAGCGGTGGTCCGAACACTTGCACGGAGTGGAATGTGTGGAAGTGGGGCGAGGGATGCGCACACACACCATGCTGCGCCGCTATTTTGTGGCCGTTATAAACGTTAGCGAACTATCCCTGTCTGAAGTTTAACGGTTCATAAAAACCTACAACCAGTGCCCGATATTAAATTTATGATTTTAGATGTAGACTTCTGGTCTATGACAGATCAGTCCATCAGTCTTCTTGAGCCAGTAACAGACAGTATACATATTTAAACTTGACGTCAATTTATTCAATATACACGAAGTATTTATGGTGCTTAAAAACAAAGAGAAGAATCTTCTTTAGTTGAGAGTATATGGTAAAATATATAATCAGCTGTATCAACTTCACGACAAACAAATATACGATAGCGATGGTGATTAATTAGGACAAATAAATCTACACTACAATAAATATTTTTTAATTACTATAAAACTGTTCTGGTGTCACACAATTTTTTTATTATGATGCTCTACTGTGACTATGTGTGATATTTCAAATTATTATGACGTTGATTATTAGAATTTTTATAATGTTTTGTCATTTTATTTAACATTGTTTAAAATTTTCTTTTTCTAAATTTTGATGTTGATTTTAGTAACCTCAATCTGGGATGAAAATATATATCAATGTTATAATTTTAAAATAAATTAGTTCAATCATTAAAATTTCAATCACCGTTACTTTAACTTAGTATTATTCCAAAAATTTAGATAGATACCTGTTCTATATATTCCGGATCAAACAACATAACCATGTCGTGTCTGGAAAACATACCATTCATTCTTACTATAGGACCATATCTTTTGTATAAAACTCCAGCCATGTCAAAGAAATTAGTATTAGGTCCAAATTCGCCTAGAAATTAAAAACTATGTTACAGGTAAAAAACCATACCAATTGCGAGTCTGACTCGCGCACCGAGGGTTCCGTAAGCAAGCAAACTTGTATACGTCTTCTTTTGCCCGTCTTTTTCGAAAGACAAACTTATCTTTGCGGTAGGGATGTACGACGAAGTAAACAAAAAAAAAAGTAGCCAAATCGGTCGAGCTATTCTCAAGTGATGCACTGATAGGTTCATCACTTGAAAAAAACAGAATTTCATTTTTATTTCAATAGATTATATTAATATAGTATACGAACCTATGAGAGGCAGGAAGTGATGGAGTGGTCCAAGATATGGCAAAGACGACAGTCCCGGTATTGATTTGAAAGGTTTCGCATTTTGTATACGCGTTGAATATTTGCGTGAAGTATTATTTCTGAAATTAATATATTATAGACTATACTAGACATTAAACGGGTATGAACATAATTCCTGGTGATTTGTACATATATAATTGACTCCAATACTACCAACTAGACATTATCTAATAACTTAAACGAGCAGCAAAATGATGTATATATTGTATATAAATATATCTCGGAAACGGTTCTAACGATTTCAATCAAAATTTATTTTGTATTTAGATAAGGTTTTGCTTTATAAGTTAACCAATATCTATAGGAGTATTTCCTGAAAAAAAAAATTAGATGTTACAAAAAAAAACGGAAATGAAAACGACCGAGCTTGGTCGCCCGGGTACTAAAGTATAATTTATATAATAGTACTAGCAGGGCTACATCACTCACTCGAGGTCGCGTTTTATATACCTACCAATTTAGCTATTCGTCCACGGTAAAAGTGTCAGTAGGGGCGACAACGCGTAGCTGAGAGCACGCACGCACGGCAGAACGGTATTTTCCGTAAATAAAAACAAAATGTCAAATCGAACTTATTATGAAGTGGAGATGTTTAGTTATTGCTAAATGTATGTTAAATTTCGTTGCTAGATGTTAGTGATCTGTAAAATCCTTTAAAAATAAGTTACAAAAATGATTTTAGCTATTACTTTTTTGTCAATATAATATAAAAATACTTTAGGTGTTTATTCTTTACTCGCCATTGCCGCGTGGCTGTCTGTACTAATAATAAATAATAGTTATCTTCTCAACAAAAAATAAATGTTACTTATATATATATATTCTATACAATGTTGCACTAAATCAGGTTTTGAGTGATTAGCCAGAGTGTAGTTGTAATAAATGTAGTCTATTAAACCGTCAACAATACACCCATATTTTTTCCAAAAGGTGACGAACTTAGTAGGTGTGGACTGCCAGCGTATTCATTTTTGTAACTTGTAGGCAAGGCGAACTGACGGCTGCTTCTCTCACACAATATGTAATACTAGCCGTGCTCCGCGGTTTCACCCGCGTTACTCAGATGCCATCTGAATATCGGGATTAAAAGTTGCCTATGTGTTAATCCAGGTCTCCAGCTATCTACATACGAAGTATCATCGCAATCGGTTTAGTAGTATTTCATACATCCATACATCCATACATCCTCACAAACTTTCACGTTTATAATATTAGTAGGATAGTTAGAAATATAGTGAATATAATAATCAGAGTTCCACGGATTGAGGTTTTTATTTGAGTAGGTAGTTATTTGTTATTTAATACTTTTGTGTAATATAATATGTAATACAAAAGTATTAAATTATAAGAGTATCTTTCTCTAGTCTACGCAACAGCCATTACTAGCAACCCGCCCTAGCTTCGCACGGGTAGCAGAGACATCTTCAACAATCATAATCATATTTCAACCAATTTACACAAAACCTTAACAAATTACATACCTAAACCTTTCTCATAAATAGCTCTATCTATTGATGAAAACCGCATGAAAATCCGTTAAGTAGTTTTTGAGTTTATCGTGAACAGATAGACAGACAAACGCGGCGGTGTAAAATGTAGTGATGTAGTGATAGTGATGTAGTGATAGTGATGTAGTGATAGTGATGTAGTGATAGTGATGTAGTGATAGTGATGTAGTGATAGTGATGTATATGTCTACAGCATCAACATTTTATGTTACTATCGAAGGTTAAAGGATATTTTAATTACCTATAAAAATTAAAGATATAAATTTCATAGGAAAAATAATTTTATTTATCATTATATAAAACTCAACACTCATAAATTTTATTAGCAAGTGTGTGTTCCGATATGCACTGCGAGCACTATAAGATCTGACGTCAATTTAGTATACTGCGAAGCCGTTCCTTTATAATTAGCTTTATTGGTTACTGTTTAATACGGAACACAGTCCAGTCCAGTATACTGGCATCTATGTTTTTTGGCGCTGTTTTGACTTTTTTTTTATGGTATAGGGGGCAGGGCAGGTAGGAGCAGACGGGTCACCTGATGGTAAATGACTACCGCCGCCCATGGTGCACCTGTAACTCAAAGAGTCACAAGTGCGTTGCCGCCCTTTAAGGTGGGAGTAGGAGAAGAGGGGGAGGGGGGAAGAGGGGAGAAGGGAAAGACGGGAATAGGGGAGAGGGAAGGGTTAGGGCCTCCCGTAAACTCACTCACGCGGCGAAATGCAATGCAAGCATTGCTTCACTACCGGTTTTCTGTGAGGCCGTGGTATCGAGCGGAGTCGAGCCGGCCCATACGTGCCGAAGCATGGCTCTCCCACGTAGAAAATAATTATCCTACTAATATTATATACGTGAAAGTTTGTGAGGATGTATGGATGTATGGATGTGTGGATGTATGGATGTGTGGATGTATGGATGTATGGATGTATGGATGTGTGGATGTATGGATGTGTGGATGTATGGATGTGTGGATGTATGGATGTGTGGATGTATGGATGTTTGTTATTCTTTCACGCCAAAACTAATGAACCGATTGCGACGAAACTTGGTATGTAGATAGCTGGAGACCTGGATTAACAATTGACAATTACTCGCATAATAAAAGTAAATTTACTTTTTATTAAAAGAAAATATTGTTTAAGTAACCGAGTGCATAACTTTATAACCGAATTATTTAAATGGGGCTATGTACGGTTAAAGTTCTGAACATATTTCGACAAATAATTGTTTATTATCTAACTGGAAAAAAAATTGTAGTTGATCACATGATCAAAGCACTGAGAGCACCTTTCCTCGAAAACGCCAGTGCTCACAGTACAAAAATGGCGACGATTTATGACGTCATATACGAGTACTTCCTTAGGATACTGTGGCAGTATACTGTCAGTCCATAACGGAACGAAGTTATCCCCAGTAAGAGCACTGAACAGTGCTCGCAGTGTATATCGGGACATACCCCAAATAAATAATTTATTTCATTATTTGTGTACTTTGTACAACCCTAGAGTGTCCGGCAGATCGGCTACATGCACAGACGAAGGTCGCGCTGTGGGCAAGGCGTTCTCAACTTTCGAAAAGCGTAAATAAGATATATTTCTGGTCGCAGCTAACGACAGGTATTATTATTTCAATTTTGTAGGCTATTATAACGTAGGTATTTTGAGTTTTGTATGGGAGTGATGTATCTGTTACGAAGTAACTATTATCTTATCTGTGGTACTAGCAGTTCCCGCGCGGCTTAGCTCGCGTGTACGTATTTATATATTTTGCAAGTGAACCTTATTCTTTTTCCAAAATAAAAGTAGCCTAAGTTGCTCCTTATAACACCAGCTATCTGATAGTGAAAGTCCCGTGGTCCACCAGTCCACCCACTTCGGAGATTAGCCGCAACAAACAGACAGACAAACAGAGAAACAAAAAATATTTTCCTTGTTTTAAGGCATAGGTATTGTGCAAATAACTGTATGAACTTGAAAAAACTTATTATTACTATTTTGACATTACAAACAGACACTTCAATTTTATTTATTGGTATGTTTGTACTAGCCGAGCGGCAACGTGTTTCATGCCCAAGCGATCGTGTAAAATAGTACGAATCTATTGGTGAGATATAGAAAGCTCAGCGGCTATCTCTCTTAAACTTGAATAATGATTTTCAGTCACAAATTCTTTTACTTTAGCATTGTTATCTTCAGTTGAAGACGTTGATTGCCGACTTGAGCGAGGCAAATCTTCCAACAAATCTCGACCGCTTTTGAATGCACTGTACCACTCATATGCACGAGTTTTTGACAAAGTTGATTCACCGTATGCTTTCTGTAACATTCTCAGCAACTCTTAACATGAAATTTCATTTGAAATGCAAAATTTGAGACAAACTCTTTGTTCGATGTTTTTATCCATTATAAAAATCTTAAAAGACTCTTGAGCTTGAGCTTACAAAATCGAGTACTGAAAACAAACTAAATGACAGATATTTCTTAAACTTCGCGCCAATATAGAAAACAGTTGTGCCAAGTTAACCACAAAAAACAATTATTTGAATTGAATTTGGATTTAGAATTAAATTATCAATTCCCGATACTTTTTTGACAGAATGTATTTTTGATTCTTTAATAATTGTTATTATTTTATTTAAAACTGCTATCACGCTTTCGAATATGCTAAGGACACTGCGTATAATATTGTAAATAATCACATGTGTTAGTTATTTTGTAGTTGAAATGCATGGTAATAGGTACCTACCTATTCATACTATAATATTGCTATTTAATACAATGATTTAAAAATAATCAATATTAGCAATTTTTATACATGAAACGATATTATCTAAAATGCATTCAAGGACATCATATCATTTTTATTCATTTGTAAGTCTGCTTCACTTACCTTGAACAGTGCTGTAAATTTAAACACAACATAGTAAAACTTTCATTTAATACCTTTCGTCTCATTATTCTAGCATACGAAATATTAGTTATCACACTAAAATAGAAATATATATATATGTAAGTATATGTCAGAAGAAAACCTGTATATTCACAATTCACGTATTTGTGTCCGACTCAATTCAGATGGCATTGCAAACTGAGGGTCGTGTGGGAGCGACGCGATGTGATAAAAACTTTGTTCATAGATATAATCAGTGCCGGATTAACCACGTAACAAGACTAGCAACTGCCACGGGTCCCGCGCAAGTAGTGGGCCCTGCGTTACGCCTGAACGTAATTTTTTAAAATAAAACTTCTAATAAGTTAAATTGAATTTACTTGATATCACAAAAAAAGTTAAACGCTTATCCTTTTCCGACTAAAACTATCCACGTCAGAAAATCGGTGACTGATTGTTTCATTGGCGAAAATGAAACACAGTGAACATTGAATCTCACAAGGTTTTGCAGTAAAATGACTGCTTTGTGAGACTTGAATTTTTTTTCAAAGCTATGTTTTTGATGGAATCTCATTTCTTTTTAAAAGTACGTAAATTAAAGGAAACATCGTTCGTCTGAAGGGTTGCCATTCGTACTATAATATACAGGGTGTGAGCGATACCGTACCGAATCCTGAAATAGTGTATTCAGACCATTATTCCGAGTGGAAAATCATTGGAATTTTCCTACCAGTCTATTTTGCTTGTGTAAGTGACAAAAATTATATAAACTGCAAAAGTAGCTATAAGATTACAAATTTACTCATGCAGTTAGTATATCCAGAAAATGTAACTGAAATTGCGATATGTTTTGGTTTTGTTTTGCTTTATAGGCTAAATATTAATTGTGTTCAAAATTAGAAACTACTAAAATGTTGATGATCGCCCGAGTCTCAGTAGGTACGTCAGGGACAAAACTAAGGAGCTTTGACTTGCAAGTAGTTCTTAAACCGTAGGTTTTAATTGAATGTAATATAGCTAGTTCTTGTTTACTGAAATATCAGGATTCTAGATTTTAATCGTGGGAGAGCCATGCTTCGGTACGTATGGTCTGGCTTGACCGGAGTGACACCACGGCCTCACAGGAAACCGGCATTGAAGGAATGCTTATATTGCTTTTCGCCGAGTGAGTGAGGTTACCAGAGGCCGTAACCCTTCCCTCCCCCCCTCCCCCTCTTCCAAACTTCCCTCCCCCTCTTCCACCCTGCTTTCCCCCCCTCCCCCCTTGCACCCTACCCCTACTCCAGCCTTAAAGGCCGGCATCGCACTTGTGACTCTTGAGTTGCAGGTGCCCATGGGCGGCGGTAGTCATTTACCATCAAGTGACCCGTCTGCTTGTTTGCCCCCTATACCGTAAAAAAATAGGCAGTCATGGGACTGCTGACAGAAGTGAAAATAAATGCTTATAGTAAATATTGTAAAAAGTCGAAATTAAAATTGCGCCATCTGTGAAATTTGCCTTAACTAGTATATGGATAATTAGTATATATAAAACTACAGTAGTATCGCGCAGAATCCACAGATGGCGTAATAATATTTTTTTAAATATATGAAAGTCGGACACATTTTCGATCAGGGTCACGTGTCCTGACGCGAGTTTAACATTTATTACCAATCCCAAAAAGTGCACAACGCCCGCCGGTAAGAAGTTTTCACTTCGGTTCAGGTGCCTGACGCTTTAAATACTGCAATGCAAATGATACGTTTAATGTTGCATGTCTTCATCGTCATCGGTATATCGTCGGTAGCTTTAGGTTTTATTTTATAATTGTCACCGTGTATGGACTTTCACCTTTGCTAGGACATTACAAGTTCAGTTCACATCTCTGCCGTTTTATTTGCTAAAATCCGAGATAATCCGCCACATGGTCCTTATCGAAGCCGGATTTATATTACAATTATTGAGGATTAGCAGTTATTCCCGGAAATCAGCAAATATTGAAGATTATAAATTATCTCAAAACGAGTAATACGAGCGGCCAGCGGACTGAGTACATTTAACAACGGTGTTAAGTTTATTACGTCTTATATCGTCACCCAACATTCAATCAGGTATTGTTTAGCCTAAATTAAGGATAATACAAGGTTAGTGTATAAGTTTTACCTTTATACTTACTTTTTTTTTGGTACCAATCAAGTAGTCATCGTGAAAAATTTTGATTGATTTTGTGTGTAAAACATTTATTAGGCAATATTTACAGTATTTATACTTAAAATAGTCTAGTAGACAGTCTGTGCTACATATTTTATTGTAATTTGCTTCAATTTCATCTAAATTAACTACTTAGATCCTAATTAATTATACATATAGACGTAGGTAGGTAGATACTTAGTACAATATTGGGTGTTAGATATTTGTAAAACTTGTTAATTTAACCGTGTTACAGTACAATTAGGTGATTGCCTAGTAATTAAATATAGTTAGTTAAATTTATTATTGTATAAATTCCAGGTCGACAACTCTCGTTTCCCAGTATGTGCGATGAACAGGAACTAGTAAAAAAGCGAGGGAGCTTTAAGGGTCGCTTATCTATTTTCATTAAATACCTTGACGGATTGAATGATAAAAAACTAAGCAGTTGTGACATCACAGACTTACAGCTGCGCTCATTGAAGATCGAGTCGTTGTACGAACAATACGATCAGGTACAGTTACGTCTGGAATGTATTACTGATAATGTTACTGGTCAGTTAACCGAGCGGTCGGAATTTGAATCTATTTATTACAATGCCCTGTCCAGGTCACAGGAAATATTAAATAAATATAATAAAGATCATGATTCATCGAACAGTGAAAAGGGTACCAGTGTAAGTGTTTGTAAACCGGTTAAGTTACCCATTATCCAACTGCCTAAGTTTAGTGAGTCTTATAGCAATTGGTTGGAATTTCGAGACACTTTTACTAGCCTCATTCATTCTAATGATGAGATAGATGAAATTAACAAATTTCATTATTTGAGAGCATCTCTGGAGGGGACTGCTGCTGTCGTCATCCATTCGATTGAGTTTTCTGCTAGAAACTACTCAGTGGCGTGGCAGTTACTGTGTGAGCGATTTGACAATAAGAGATTGTTGATACAAAACCATATAGCAGCATTATTTAACATAGAAAATATTACGAGGGAATCTTCTATCGCTTTAAAGGGATTAATAGATCAGTTAAATAAAAAACCTACGGGCTTTAGAATCTTTAGGTGAGCCTATTAAGTACTGGGACACTTTGTTGATTTAACTCGTAAGTTAGATCAAAAAACTTATCGTGAGTTTGAAGAGTACAAAGGCCGGTTAGATAAAGACAGCACAATAACATTAGCGGTATTTCTTCAATTTATGCACACACGCGCTGATTTATTCGAAACATTGGAGTTGTCACGGCATAACATATCCCATACTGTTTACACACAACCGCATATTAAATCAAATCCTAAAATTAAAGCAATGTTCACCACACAAAGTCCTCATAATAACAATGATGCAGGTAGTTCCGAAATGTCTCACAGACCGTGTCCTAATTGCAAGGACAATCATAAGTTGAATAATTGTCCACAGTTCCTTGCGTTGACTATAGACGCTCGCCTTAAATTATTACCGAGTTTTAAAGTCTGTTATAATTTGTTTTCGTACAGGACATTTTGCCAAGCAATGCAAGAAATCGGGTTGCAAGTTATGTAAGCGTAGGCACAATACACTAATTCACACATCAGACTTCAAAAATACTGCTCACACTCGTAATAGTAATCAAAACACGCCCCCATCAACGTCTTCGCTGTCCGTCGTCACAGGTGCGAATAACGTCACATTGTCCGCGCGTATTGCATCGCCCGAGCCCGGCGCCGGCGATGAGTGTCGCAATGGTAAACAACACGAAGTGTTATTGTCTAACGCTTTAGTTAAGGTTTACGATAACAAAAATCGCGAATATCTCGTGCGGGCGGTGCTTGACAGCGGTAGCACGTCTTGTTTTATGATAGAACGTCTTTTTGAGCGTTTGAACATAATGAGTAGTCACATCGATGGGTTTATATATGGAATTAATAAGATATCTTCTCGTGTAAGTAAAATATGTAATATTCAGATTGCGTCGCTTAGTAACAGTTACAGTATAAAGTTACTTTGTTTTGTTTTACCATCGATTACGAGTGTCGTGCCCTGTCGTGAAGTGGATGTATCGAAGCTTAACATTCCTACTAATATTCATTTAGCTGACCCTTCGTTCTACAAGCCTTCAGAGGATATTTTAATTGGTGCCGATTTATTCTGGGACTTGTTAGGTACACAAAGGATACAGCTGGGCAGGGGAAAGCCAGTATTATGTGACACCGTGTTAGGCTGGATAGTGTCTGGCCCCATTAGTCACAATAATAATAGGAAATGTATACCAAGTGACATTAGATGTAATCTCACTCAAACTAGTTCTTATAGTCACAATAATTTAGAAAATACACGTTTCGATTTAACTCGCTTCTGGAATATTGAGGAGGTAATTGCGCCGTCTTCTAATTATAATTATTTACCAGAAGAGAAGTTATGCGAGGAACATCTCCTTAAACATAACACATGGGCTGAAAAGTCCCGGGCCTAACACATAGATGGCGCTAGTTTTATTGCAGTCACCTTTTTTTCAGTTAATACTAACCTTTAAAAGACAGCTGTTAGAATTTCATGATATTCTATTCATTAGTTTGTGAGTTATTGTGCTAAGAGTGACGCTATTTTTGTTATTTTCAAAACAATGGATCAAAAACAATTTTGTGTTTTAATTTTACAGTGCTTCTTGATGGGAAAAAATACCGTTCAAGCGAAGCAATGGCTTGAAGAGTGTTATGGGGACTCCGCTCCATCAGAAACAACAATAAAACGTTGGTTTGCTGACTTCAAACGTGGTCGTAGAGACACCGATGATGCAGAACGCAGTGGACGTCCAAATGAGGCGGTAACACCAGAAAACATAAAAAAAAACCACAAAATCGTTTTGAATGATCAAAAAGTGAAGTTGCGTGAGTTAGCTGACATCGTAAAGATATCAAAAGAACGTGTTGGCTTTATATTGCATGAGCATTTGACTATGAGAAAGCTCTGTTCAAAGTGGGTGCCGCGTTTGCTCACTGTTGACCAAAAATGAGAACGTGTTGATGATTCTGAGCAGTGTTTGGTCATGTTTAAACGTAACAAACCGGAAATTTCGCGTCGATATGTGACAATGGATGAAACATGGATCCATCACTTTACTCCAGAATCAAAACGATCGTCATCTGAGTGGACAGCAACTGGTGAACCTCGTCCAAAGCGCCCGAAAGCACAACAATCGGCTGGAAAGGTTATGGCCTCGGTATTTTGGGATGTGCGTGGTGTAATATTCATCGACTATCTTGAGAAAGAACACCATTAACAGTGAATATTATATAGAGTTATTGGTGCGTTTGAAGGCCGAAATTGCAAAGAAACGACCGCATATGGCAAAGAAAAAAAAATTGTTTCATGAAGACAACGCACCGTGTCACAAGTCAATCAAAACAATGGCAAAACTACATGAATTGAACTTCGAATTGCTCCCACATCCACCGCATTCGCCAGATTTGGCTCCCAGCGACTACTGGCTGTTCGCAGACCTGAAAAAAATGCTCGCTGGTAAGAAATTTCACACGAATGAAGAGGTTATCGCTGAAACTGAGGCCTATTTTGAGGCAAAAGATAAATCGTTCTACAAAAGTGGTATTGAAATGTTAGAGTGGCGCTGGAATGATTGCGTTGCTCTTGATGGAGATTACGTTCATGAATAAAGCTAATTTTGAACCAAAAAAACTGTGTTTCTTTGTTAGGCCCAGGACTTTTTAGCCCATGTGGTACTACGAGGCTACCTAATGGTAGATTTTGCTTACGTATCCCCCTCAAATAGGATCCTCCTGTTCTAGGAAATTCGTTTAAAAGGGCTTCGAATTGTTTATTTTTCTTAGAACGTAGGCTGAAGGCAAACCCTGACCTTAGTAAGCAATATCATAATTTTATGACTGAATACGAGTCGTTAGGTCATATGACAGAAAATAAGGAACTTGGTTGTAGTTCACGTGGATATTTTATCCCTCACCACGGGGTACGTCACGAGTCTAGCAGTACGACTAAACTGCGTGTGGTTTTTAATGCCAGTTTGGGGATTTGGCATTAAAAACCACACGCAGTCCACCACCATGTCATCAGGTGTTTCTCTTAACGACATACAGATGGTAGGTCCTTCAGTTCAGGACGATCTAGTTTCCATACTTCTTCGGTTTCGGCAACACAAATACATCTTGTCAGCCAATGTGGAGAAGATGTATAGACAAGTGGCTGTTTATCCATCTGATACACACCTACAGAAGGTCCTCTGGCGTAGAGATACTGATGCTACTGATCCTGTCAAAGTTTTTACGCTTAGCTGCAAGTAAAGATCAGTCATTCTTACTGTTGGACCGATTCTACAATAGTTTTAGGATGGTTAAGAATGTTACCCTCCAGGCTCCAACCGTTTGTGCGCAATCGCGTTGCAGAAATCTTAGATAAGTCGAGTAACTGTACATGGCGACACGTACCAACTGACAAAAACCCAGCAGATTTAATATCTCGAGGTGTAGACGTTAATACCCTGAAGTGTTTGACTTTGTGGTGGAGTGGTCCCGATTTCTTACGACTGGACCAGGTTGATTGGCCGTCTTAACTCCACTATTCAGAAACTTAGCCATTACCCGAAACTCGATCTCATGTTTCATTGAGCACTGTTGTCACAAATAATACCTCTGATGCACTTATAGACTTTCGACTCTTCTAGACGATTTTCTAATTATTCACGACTTGTGCGCTGCAACTTTGTAGGAAGCGACTGGTAGGGAGTAAATTCTTAACACAAGACGAATTACAAGATGCTTGAAATAGTTTAATTATTAGATCTAAAATTCAATCATTTCCCGAGTACAGTTTATTAATTAAAAAACAAAATTTGCCTCAAAAGAGTGCCCTTCTGAAATTTAACGTATATTTAGACAACAATAACATTATTCGTGTAGGGGGACGTTTAGACTATTCACTTTTCTCTTATGATAAAAACACCCTATACTGTTACAGTCCAGTCATGAATTCACAAAATTAGTATTTGATTTCGAACACAAAAGGTTGATGCGTGCTGGCCCACAGTTGTTGTTGGCATCAAAAAGAGAGTCATACTGGCCTTTAGGTGGTTGTTTTCATAAATGTATACGATGCCATCGCATGAAGGGGAGTGTTGTAAACCCCATAATGGGCAACCTGCCGCAGCAGCGGCTCCTTCCAGGTGGACATCCTTTTGAAACCTGCGGCGTAGATTATTCTGGTCCGATATTGTGCGCTAGTCGCCAAGGGCGAGGATGTAGGTTAGTAAAAGTGTATGTAGCTATATTCGTTTGTTTCGCCACAAAGGCGATTCATTTAGAGCTAGTGGGTGACTTTTCCAGCAACAAATATTTACTGGCCTTATATCGGTTCATTTCGCGGAGGGGTAAGCCCGTCAGCATTTATTCCGACAACGGTACTTCATTTGTGGGTGCGTACAACGACCTTTCGAAGTTTTTAAAATTAAATTGCGATACCTTATCGGAAAAGGTAGCTAATGATGGGATTAATTTCCACTTAATTCCCGCATATGCGCCACATTTTGGCGGACTCTGGGAAGCGGGGTTTAAGTCGACAAAGTATCACTTACAGCGAGTGTTGGGAAATTGTCACTCAACCTACGAAGAACTTAACACCACGTTAACCCAAATTGAGGCGATATTAAATTCTTGCCCATTGACGCCGTTGTCATCCGATCCTGCAGATTGTACACCACTTACTCCAGGACATTTTATTGTGGGTCGTCCGTTAATATCTGTACCTCAACCGGACTATCAGAACCACTCCGTCAAACACTTAACTCGTTTTCAACGGATCGAGCAGCTCCGCCAACATTTTTGGACTGGGTAGAGTAAGGAGTATGTCACTGAGTTGCAGCAGAGAACTAAGTGGCTTTCCTACAAGGACGAATTGAAGTTGGATACTTTGGTGGTCATCAAGGAGGATAATTTGCCTCCTCTCAAGTGGCGTTTAGGAAGAATTGTGTACATGCTGGAGCTGATAAAGTTGTTTGCGTTGCTGACATCCGGACGTCTGTAGAAGTCGTACGAAGAGCGTTTAATCGGATTTGCCCGTTTGTAGTAATTGGTGGTTGAAAGCGCACCTTTCAACGTCCGGGGGCATGTTCAGGTGCCTGACGCTTTAAATACTGCAATGCAAACGACACGTTTAATGTTGCATGTCTTCATCGTCATCGGTTTATCGTCGGTAGCTTTAAGTTTTATTTTATAATTGTCACCGTGTATGGACTTTGAGCTTTGCTAGGACATTACAAGTTCAATTCACATCTCTGCCGTTTTATTAGCTAAAATCCGAGTTAATCCCCCACAACTTCAAAAAAACAAATAGAAGAGAATATGGGCATTCCGGCGAAGACGAATAGGTAACAACTTGAGCTTTTTTCGGAATTCAGAAACATGATCATATTTACGCAGTCCAAATATGAATCGGATACAAAAGTTTTGAAGTCGCTCAAGTTTATCTAATTGGTTTTCGGTGGGATCTGGATAGCTGGCGTCCGCATAGTCAAGAATTGGAAGAAGGAGTGAATTTGCAAGGGCAGTTTTGGTGGCAGTTGGTAGAAAATGGAGGAAAACGCCCATGGACACCTGCAACTCACGTCACAATTGTGTTGCCGGCCTTTGAGAAAGGAGTACTTTTTTTTTTTTTTTAATTTATTTATCAAATGAAATACAGAAAATCCAATTTTGTAAACATAGCATTTGTAAACCACTAAGGTTTGTAGTAAATGCTACAAGTAGTCTACATTGTGTACTTAAAAATAACAACAGTGCAGGTGTTAATTAGTAAACATTAAGTTTTTGATATTTTTTTAAATAAATAAGGCTGTTAACAACATTTTACAGGTTACTACTTTCCATGTTCTGGAGAAAGTGAGACTTTAGTTTATATCTAATATTACTTGGAGTAATTGTGTTTCGCAAATCGGAGGGTAGTTTATTTATTAGTCGGGGAACCAAATATAACGATGTGCGTTCGCCATATGTATTCTTAGCGCGAACCGTGCAAAGCCGGTTTCGAGCGACCGCCCGCGTGTATACAGAATATTGAATTCCTTTTTTTTTTTATTCGTGAAGGTTTGAAGGTCGTATGTTATCTATTGGTGCTTGGGTGTTTTATTGAAGAACATCTGCATAAAGGTGGTAAGAATAGAGAGAAGTTGATCAGTGATAGAGTTTATTAATAACGCGAAGAGTAAAGGAGATATAACGCCACCCTGGAGCACACCAACAGATGTATTACACCAAGAAGAGAGGATGTTATCAATGCGTATACATTGTCGGCGGCCACACAGGTAACTTCGAAGCCAATGAATCACCATTGGAGATATGTTAAGTGAGCGAGCTATGTTAATTAAAATGTCGAAGTCCACCTTGTTGAAAGCGTTAAAAAAATCTAGGAGTGCGAGAACAGTTAGACTTCCACACTCCATACCGTATCTGATGTCATCCGTAATATTCAGCAAAGCTGAGACGGTACTGTGTCCAGGCCGGAAACCAGATTGGAAAGGATTCAGAAGGTTGTTTTTGTGAAGAAATACACTGAGCTGATTATGGACGAGACGTTGAAGTACTTTAGTCAGAAATGGTAGTATTGAAATAGGCCGATAATCAGAGAAAGAAGTAGGATTTTTTTTTTATAGGTAGGGGAAGGATCTGTGCATTTTTCCATAAGGTTGGAAATACACCACTGGAGAAAGAGGAATTAAGGATGTGACAGATGACTGGAAGAATCTCATCAAGAATAGGAACGATAATATTACGGATGACACAGTCACTTCCAACCGCATTGAATGTGATTGACATAATACTCTTCTTAACATCACAAGTAGTGAATTAACTAGAGACAAAAGATGGATAGCTAGGGGTTGGCAGAGCTGAAAGATAGTTTATTGTGTTTGCCTTTATAGTCCTATTAAAAAGGGACGAGGTCGAGAAGTGTTGATTTAATAAATCAATCTTTAAATTTTTAGGAACGTCTTCTTGTCGTGATTTCCCGACCCCTAATCTTCTAAGAAATTTTTAGACTTTCACTGGATCACCGTTTTCTACAGAGTTGTGAATGTGTTGGCGTAACTATACATGCGCAATTTGATATTGTTTGGTAAGTGTGAGCAACAATTGCGTAATGTGGCGGAGGCTTTGTTTTTGCATGTAGTGAAAATGGTATATAATTAGTTTTATTCAGTTAGTAGGTTATTGTTAAGCCATTTCATAATAGTGGCTATTGACTCTTCTGCTACATTTTTAACCACAGACCGTTTCTTACCATATACTACGATTGCAGTGTCATCTGCGTATGTAAAAATTCTTGCATTCGGTAAGGATTGGTTACAGAGGTCATTTATATAAATTTGGAATAACGTAGGCCCATTCACACTTCCCTGCGGAACACCGTATGAAATTACCATTTCTTTGCTAACAATCGATCCTATTTTAACACAAATTCGCCTATTTTTTTTTAGGTAACTTTTGAAAAGCTTGTGAATTGTTCCCCGTATTCTTCTTCTCGTTCTTTTCCAGTTTTTTGAGAAGAGTAGAAACAGAGACAGTATCGAATGCTTTCGTTATATCCAAAAAAAGAGCCAAACATTTACTTCGCTCATCAAGTTTTTGTACTACGCACTCTATTAGATCAGCGACAGCATCTTCAGTGGATACCCCCTTTCTGAATCCGTATTGATTTTTTGCTATGAAGTTGTATTTATTCAGGTACATTAACAATTGTTTATTAATTAATTTTTCAAATATTTTTGACATCACCGGGAGTACCGCGATAGGTCTATAGTTGTTGATACTGTCTCTGTTCCCGCTCTTATATATCGGGTGAATGACTGCTTTTTTGAAGGGATCTGGAAATATTCCTTGTCTAATGGAGCAGTTTATTACGTGCGTAATTGGTGGTACAAGAGCTTGACGACATTATTGTAGGAGTTTTACGGAGATTCCGTCCCAACCAGTAGCGAAGGAAATGTAGTTTACAGGTTTATTGCTGTTTCGCGACTGATTTTTCTGGCATGGTGTTCCCTATCAAACCTCTAGTATTTATTTCTTGTTTCTGCCCCTTGTTCTGAAAGCATTCCAATTAGTAAAGTTGAAGACTTTATTATTTTTGCCCCATGTACTAAAATTTTACGCAAGATAACTGTAATAGGATGCCAGTCATTTTTCCACATACTTATACGATTGACCCAGACAATTTCAGCAATTTTTGCAAGGTACTAGCCTTGCAAAAATTGCCGAAATTGTCTGGGTCAATAGGCAAATTACTTAATAATACTGTTAAAATAATATAAATATCGTCTAGAAGCCATTTATCAATTTTCAACATTTCGCTGACAGTCGCACGATATCGATCTGAAAATGCGGTGCGAGCCGTATTGCCATCGTTCGTGGTGCCTGCAGTGGGAAGTACCACATCAAAAGATCAATTTTTTACCTAATTTCGGCTTGTGATCATATGCTACAATATCCTGTGAGTTGTTTACACAACAATACATTTCATTATAATATCATACACCATAAAATAGCAGTAAATAACTCTCGGGCAATACGATCAGGTCAAGACGCTTCTACATACTTTGTTTGTCAAATTATAATACCTAAGTGTTTGGCTCATATCATTATATGCAATTATTGAGAGAATGCAAGCAAAGCTAAAAAGTAGTAATTTAAATACATAATATATAAATATCTGTATTTGGATCTGTATACACACAGGCCAAAAAAAAAATAAACCTTATGGTTTCACCGCAGTCGGGTAAAAATGCCTTCAAATTTCTAAACCGGATATTAGAAATTGTTAAGTATGGGCAGTGACAACTCTAGCTGCTGAAAATCCGGATAAAATTTTAATAATTTGTAACTCCTGAATAACGCGACCTTAGCTTGTGATTTTAATATTGGTGATAAAAGACTAAATTAAGCTATCGTTTAATATATATAACGGGTGAACGGGACCGTTTGGGTTTTTAGAAACCAGGACGTCGGCAGAGTCAGAGCCGACGTCACCGTCTCTATCACCAGGCTCACTCATCGCAAAATAAATACCCACACACAAATTTATATGAACTTTTATTCCTAAGTAAAACACAGTTTAAACCAAATCCTTAAAATCTAATCTAATATTAATAAAGTAGTACTCACAGGATATTCTTAGCTAGACACCACTTGTCTTCACCAAATTCTCAGGGCAAATGTGTCTTTTTCTTCGCAACGGCCCGCCACTTCGACTACAAAATGGCGCGGTCGCTACAAAGTCATTACACTTATTTTTTGTCAAATTTCAGATAACACTGATTAAAGTAACAAACTATGATTTGGTAATTTGTTTTACAATTATAAACACTTGATTTTAATATTGAATTAATTATCTATTGATTAAAACATTTCAACATTCATTTTAAACACGCGGTTCGCCAACATTCGTTCACTCGACTGTTTCCATAAAAGCTAACTAAAAATCATTTTAAACTAACGCATATCGCTTATAAATGAACAAATCAATTTACAAATAGCTAACTTGTTTTTAAACTTGAGTTTTAATAAATCTTCAGTTACTATTTGCTGTTATAGAAACAGTCAATCATAACACTGCTTTTTACATAAAAAAATAGGAAACTAATAACAATTATCGGATCTAAACTAATTTTAAGCTATCCAATCATATTTGACTACTAGATTAAAACTTAAACTTTATACTATTTAAGTTTACGCCAGCCTTGCGTCGACACGGCCATTCTGCGAGACGGTGTGCGTGCCCTGCACCAGTCGCGGTTCTGAAAATGAAGATTTATTTCTCTGAGCTAGGTATCCACTCATAGGCATACTAGCTGACAACTTGCTCTGGGTAGCAGTTGTATCAAGACGAGTTCAACGATTTCTGTACCTTACTTAGCATATTGCGGTCTGAACTTTTCAATGATAACCGATTCCAACAATCCAAGTTATCAGCTAGTTTATACCACGTCATTCTTAAACATAAATGAGGTTAGGTATTTTAAGTCATAGATATTGAAGTAAATATGGTCAAGTAAATAAGAATTACTGTACATAGGAAAGTGAGTGAAAATATTGAAGTGCTTGTAAAGCTCCACGCTTACTCGCACATTAAGATATTGAAGTGCTTGTAAATCTCCACGCTTACTTGCACATTTTATTCATTATATCAATGCAAATGCTCCACGCATACATGCATTGTTTGATTTCTCATAGACAGGAGTGATGCTGTGGTGCTGGGCGGTCTTGTACGCCGTGTGGTCCACAGAGTCTCAAAGGAAAAGAAGCTAGGGCGGTGCTGAGGCCTAGGCCTTATATCAACGACCGTGGTCCTCTCAGAGGCTCTAAAATAAGAGAATAAAAATAAAGTTCTTACAAAGCTTGTCAGAGTTTGATGCTGTGGTGCTGAGCGGTCTAGTACGCCGTGGTCCACAGGGGTCCTGAAGGATTTGGGAAGGACGATGCTGTGGCCTAGGCCTTATTTTGACCGTGGTCCACAGGGGTTCTCAAAACTTATATTGTGACTTAAACTCACGGGAATGATGCTGTGGTGCTGAGCGGTCTTGTACGCCGTGGTCCACAGGGGTCCTTCAAGGATTAGGAAAGGACGATGCTGTGGCCTGGGCCTTATCATTTTGACCGTGGTCCACAGGGGCTCTGAAAAGAGTGTGAGAGGCAAGTAGGAAATATGGATTGTACAGACTTACTTCGCAGTTTATGTTAGTATCAGCCTTAGTTAACAAAAACGAAGGCAAATAATGTATCTCCTTATAGTCGTTGTTGTCTTAAAAATCATTCCTACTGAAATCCACTGTTAGTATCAATAAAATAGTTGGAACCGAGAAACTTACATTGTTTAAGGATCTAGCAGCTGGGCAGCTTGGGAGGTAGAGGGCTGTGGCTCCTCCGACCGCTGCGTACTGATCAACTGTGATGTGTCACCGATCAAGTTCGTCGGCGAGTCATCCGCCAGCTGGGTTGTTACTTGCCGGGGTTCGTTTTCGTTATTCGTCGACACGGCTTCCTGCTCGCCTGGCTGCGGTGCTCGGCGCAGCTGGTCGTGAGCAACCTTACGTGGACGTCCTCTACCGTTCACACGCTTCACCATGTATCGGTCGTTGTCTAGGATCCTGTATACCGCGTATGGCTCGCTGTATTTCAAGTCTAGGGACGTCTGGTTACGGGGGTTGTTCTTGACTAGTACGTAATCTCCCCGCTGAAACGGTCGAATTTTCGCCTTGCTCCTGTCAAATCTCTGTTTGTCATATTGTCCCGCAGCTGTCATTTTCTCTTGAACGTGTTGCTCAAGCAATTCAAAGTCTATGCATTCGTTATCAATATTCACCAACCTTAGTAGTTCTGGAGGTACACTGTGTTGGCGGCGGGTTAGTAATGTAAGCGGTGCAACGCCCGTTACTCTATGTGGAGTGCAGTTAAATGAGAGCTGTAAAGCTTCTAGTGCCGTCTGCCATTCTTCAGTGTCGTAGTTTTTAATCATGGTTAATGCACTTTTCAGAGTGGCCATGATTCGTTCAACCTGTCCGTTCGCTCGGCTCGCTCCTGGTGCAATGGAATGCATGTTAATTCCGAAACGATCTACGTAGACCTTGAACTCACCAAGGAACTCTCGACCTCCATCCACCACGATTTGCACAGGCGTTCCGAACAGATGCACGACACGCTTCAGAGCTGCGAGGCTGCTACTTGGGCTTTTGCCATTTGAGTAGCTGAGCAGGATGTATTTGGTGTATGCGTCAATAATGACAATTACATACTCATCTCGTCCCTCGGTGGTTCTTGTACCCAACTTGCCAGTTATATCCATATGGACAACTTGGAACGCTGCAGTAGGCTTCTGAATTGGGTGAAGCTGGGCTTGGATAGCGCTCGACGGTCCTTTCGAGGTCTTACATACAACACAATTGTCTACAAACCTCCTGACGGTCGTATTCATTTTGTCGAACCAATACGTTTCCCGCAGCTTCTGTAAGGTCTTTTCCCATCCGGGGTGTTGCAGAGCGACATGAAAAGAGTTTCAGGCTCCACTGAAATGACCTAGGGACTACAATGGGATTATGTATACCGAGTATAGAATCTGTGACAGTCTTCTTAAGCACGCCTTCTTCCAGGACGTAGCCCTCGACTGGACTGTTGTTGCTCATGGTGTCTATCAGCGGGCGCAGCACATCATCGCGGCGCTGCTCAATCTGCAGCCACTCTGTGTCTCTGGTCATCAAGTTGACAGACATTTCAGTGGATGGATTTCTACTGAAAAAATCTGCGTGCTGTAACCGCTCACCTTTTCTATACTCTACCTCGAACTCTTAATTCTGCAGAAATGCCCACCACCTATGGATTCGAGGAAGGAGATCCTTTTTATGTTTAGACGCTTTCAAAGCGTTACAGTCAGTTATTACCTTGAATTTTCGGCCATATAGGTAATGCCGAAAATGCTTGACTGCCCTTACCACCGCCAGGGTCTCGAGCTCGTACGAGTGGTAGCGACTCTCAGCGTCGGTGGTGCGTTGACTCATGTATGCGACTGGATGCTGACGACCACCGACGGTCTGGACGAGAACCGCCCCGTAGCCGATGCTGCTCGCATCCGTGAAGAGCTCGATTGGCGTGTCTTCCTGAAATAGCATAAGGGTAGGCACAGTAGATAAATGTTGGATGATATAATTTCTAGCCTTGTCATGCCTTTCGTTCCATTCCCACTTTGCCTCGTTCTTAGTCAGTTCATAGAGAGGAACCATCACACGCGAAAAATTGGGAATGAAGCGTCTAAAGTACCCAGCCAACCCGTTAAACTGCCTGATTTGCTCGACAGTTTTCGGTATTGGTGCCTTCGTTAAAGCCTCCACCTTTCTTGGGCTAGGACTGACTTGTCCGTCCGCAATAATATTTCCCAAATACTCGATAGAGCGTTTAAAGAAGGCAGTTTTATCGACATTGATTGAAAAACCGGCCTTTTCGAGGGCTATCAATATACGTTCGATATGGGATAAGCCCTCAGCAAATACCCTACATTTTGATAAAACGTCATCAACGTTCACCTGACAAACCTGGTCTACTGAACTCAAGAGGTGAGCTAGAGCCCTATTTATACAACGCTGATAAACTGACACCGCATTACTGAGTCCAAACGGCATGGTCAAATATTCATATAGACCATCTGGCGTAACAAAGGCTGTTCTCTCAATAGAGCTCTCTAAAATAGGTATCTGATGGAAACCCGCTGCCATGTCTAATGTCGAGAAATAATAACCCCCCGCCAGCTGATCTATTTGATCCGAAATGATCGGTAACGGGTAGTGGTCTCTCAAAGTGTTCCTGTTTAGTTCGCGGTAGTCCACGCACATGCGATCATTACCATTTTTCTTTTTGACTAGTATTATCGGGCTGGAAAAAGGTGATTTACTTTCGCGGATAATTTTATATTCGAGTAACTCATTAACAATTACCCGAACTTTTTCGCGTTCAACGGGGCTTAATCGGTACGGTCTACGTTCAACACACTTGTTATATCTTTTAATCGTATTTCCAGTTCCCCAGTATTAACGCGTGAGCGAGGGTAACCGCGAATAAACAAATGTTCAAACCTGTTCAACAAAATTTTTAATTCGACGATTTGATCATCATTTGTTAAATCACAGTCTAGGTTATCAAATTTTTCACTATGAGATCGCACGTGGTAAACAACCGGTTGATGAACCAAAGTTGCACCCCGAGAGTTCACTAGCACACTTAAGTTATTCTTTTCTACAAGATTCATACCTATCAGAATGTCTGAACACACTTCGTAGTCCGGTACCACGTGAAATTCAAGTTCTATCCGTAAACTATCAATGACACAAATCGTCGTCAGTGTCGAAAGAGATACTACTGTAAATTGACCTAATCCCTTTAAGTAACTTACTCGATCAACTCGTTTCCCGGGTAATTTAGCAGCCAAGGACTCACGTATTACTGAACATTCGGCCCCACTGTCAAAAATCGCGAGTATGTTTAAGTTTCCAACTACTACTGGCATCGAATTCAATTTAGATGTACCTACACAGTTAACGTTTGAAACCACTGCGCGTTCCCGCTTATAACATGTCTCATAAGTGTGACCTATCCTTGAACAGAACGTGCACGTGGGTCTGCCATTATTTTGAGGTGTGGTTTTATTATCATGTTGACGCAGTTGAGAGCTATCATTTTTGTCACGGTTACGGCAATCACGTGTGTCATGACCGGGCTTTTTACATATTTGACAGAATAACGAGAACTTATCAAAACGTGGTCGCTTAGCGGGACACGGATGCATACCTGATGTACCCGGCTGAGGACGTTTAACTCTTCGTATAGAAGATGCAACAGAAATAAGTTCGGGTACTGAAGTGGCCCTAGCATTTAACAGTTCGATTCTCAACCGTTCATCCCCAATGCACCCGATAACTGCCTCAACCGCGTCATCATTCGATAACTTATCCTTAGTTATACGTCTCCATAATACCCAAGTCTTTGGAATTATCATAACTATGTTCCCTAAAGTGCACAATGTCCCGGGAGTATCTACTCTCCGGTTCAAAAGTCGTTATAAGAAGATCGCGTAATTCATGCCACGTAGTTGTAGATACAAGCCAATTGTCAACCCATAGCCTTGCACGACCTTTGAGCAAACTGCCAGCTTTCATCCTAACTTCATAATCGCTAAGGCCAAAAGTTTCCATAGCTGTGGTCACATGTTGACACCACTCCCTAACCCCAACGTTGGAGTCCGGATCGTATGACGGCAAAAACACATCATTTATTTTGCCTTTGGGCATATCTGGTGGTGTCGTAATGCGATCGGACATGTGCTTCATCATTTGCAACATCTGAGTGAAAAACTCCGTTGGTACCCCATTAACAGAAGCGGTTAAATTTTCATTATTCAAGTCAGATGGACGGGCAGAAGTGGGGTTAGATCCCACCTCTGATAACGGGTGAACGGGACCGTTTGGGTTTTTAGAAACCAGGACGTCGGCAGAGTCAGAGCCGACGTCACCGTCTCTATCACCAGGCTCACTCATCGCAAAATAAATACCCACACACAAATTTATATGAACTTTTATTCCTAAGTAAAACACAGTTTAAACCAAATCCTTAAAATCTAATCTAATATTAATAAAGTAGTACTCACAGGATATTCTTAGCTAGACACCACTTGTCTTCACCAAATTCTCAGGGCAAATGTGTCTTTTTCTTCGCAACGGCCCGCCACTTCGACTACAAAATGGCGCGGTCGCTACAAAGTCATTACACTTATTTTTTGTCAAATTTCAGATAACACTGATTAAAGTAACAAACTATGATTTGGTAATTTGTTTTACAATTATAAACACTTGATTTTAATATTGAATTAATTATCTATTGATTAAAACATTCAACATTCATTTTAAACACGCGGTTCGCCAACATTCGTTCACTCGACCGTTTCCATAAAAGCTAACTAAAAATCATTTTAAACTAACGCATATCGCTTATAAATGAACAAATCAATTTACAAATAGCTAACTTGTTTTTAAACTTGAGTTTTAATAAATCTTCAGTTACTATTTGCTGTTATAGAAACAGTCAATCATAACACTGCTTTTTACATAAAAAAATAGGAAACTAATAACAATTATCGGATCTAAACTAATTTTAAGCTATCCAATCATATTTGACTACTAGATTAAAACTTAAACTTTATACTATTTAAGTTTACGTCAGCCTTGCGTCGACATATATATATCTTGTGCTAATACGCCGTTATAGTGGAATAAAAAAATAAAATCCTAAAATGATAAAATTATTTATATCTCTGTTTCTAATCATTGTAAATCCCTGAAAGAAGATTTGAAGAAAGATGTGGTATAATATGTGGACTTATTCAATACAATCAAATTAAATATAATCATCAAGTTGGCATTCAAACACTTTTTTTGTAATTTCTTGACCCGGAAAAACATAAACTTTGGTATTTTTTTAAAAACAATCTAGAAGCCGTATCGATCCGAGGGTTTTACTCTGATGTTTTTAATGATAATAACTGTAGTATTTAAGAAAATAAAGGACGTGCCATAAAATCGAGGTTTATAAAACATAGTGCGTTGTGATTTGAAATTCGATGAAACGAAAGTTTTTCACACTAAAAAGAGACAAACATTCACAAATTGTAAATGTATTGTATTGTAGGATTTAGCCTGCGAGAGAATGAGACAGAATTTGCACCTGCGTACTACAAAGCCTTAAGTCACACTAAAAAGAGACAAACACAATACAATAGGATTTAGCCCTTAAACATATTCACAAATAGGATTTAACCTAGAGCTAGAATATAAGTATACAGTGTTTCCTGTAATCTTCGTATGGTACTATGCTATGTCTTCCTTCTTTTAAGCCTTCTTGTGTCTTAGCAACAATGGTCTGTCGATGGAGTCAAGTTGTTAGTATAATATATTTGAAAATAAAGTACCAAAATAATTGGTGATTTAAAAAATAAGGTATACAATTCTCAGAATTTTAATAATAATATGTATACTTCCGCCTAACAACTTAATAAAGGCGCATGAATCGCCAAAAATAAAATATTTAAATTAATATAATATTATAAATATTAATATAAAAATATTTTTTAATTGTTAGATTACAATTAAGATTATGAGAACTTCCTAAACAAAGACTAATTCATGTTTTTTCTTTAATTTTTTTTTATAAACATTACTTATGTAGGTACACGTGTCAGTGGCGTAAAAATAGGGTGGCAGAGCAAAATGCCACGGGTCCCTGGCTGGTGGGCGCCCCGGGGACCAAAGGCCCTGAACACAGCAGACACTAATTACAAAATGTATTAAAAAACTTATTAATTTTGTATTTAATCAACTACATATACAATTTACAAAAGAACTAATGATGACATAAAATGCTAATATTTTTTTATATTTGAATGTGTCTATTTTGATCTTGATGTTCCATCCCATTGCTATTGTCATAGAATATTATTACTTTTATTACTGTTAGCGATAAGTTCTACAAATAATGATAATTCTTTCTAGAACCCATTACTAACACAGAGAATACTGTAACATTTTATGCATAAAACCAATATATAATATTGACATATATATTTTTTTATTTAGAACAGAAAGAGTATTATGTTTTAAAAGACAATGTAGGTCCAATGTATGACGTGCGTCGTGAGCCGATTGAAACCTTTTTGCGCCCCGTTCGATACCACTATTACAAATAACCTATAAAGTTAAAAAAAAAAGTATAAATAGCACAGGCAAAGGTAAAATAGTTAAGAACCAATTTTGTCTTTACGTTTGTCAACCAATTTACTTTTCTGAATGAAACTTCTTTAGAATCGTTGTGATTTGAAATTCGATGAAACGGAAGCATCATGATAAAGTTCCTACGATAAAGTTCCTATAATCTTAGTCTTTGCGTCTGCGTACTGCCAATCTTTGTCTTTGCGCCTGCATATTATATGTCAATGTCAACGTGGTGTAATTTTTGTGCATTTTTCTCCATACTTCACTTATACTTCATTGATTCTTTACAAATTCACATTTAAATCCAACCTTAGCCTATATTGAAAACGTAGTATTGTATGTTTTGAAAGTTGTATACAGTACAGTAACTGGACTTCAGGTTTGCTTACTGTTTATTATTAAGGTCATTCTATGTATATCTTGATCTGTTTTTCTGAAGTTTCACTAAAAAAAGTATATGTGTGCACACATACTTTTTTTTTAAGATAAGATAAACATTTATTGCCAAAATTGTTTACAAGTTCTTCTGATAATAATCATAATTGAACATATTGCAAAACATACTTTACATTATTAGACACACCTATTACATTATTAGAACACAACTTACGAGTAAGAAGAACCTGTTGATGTCAGGTTTTACAAAGGTTTCGTACACTAGGCTTGGCCTGTCACGTAGGAAGACTTAAAATTATCGATTACCACTAATAGAAATTGACAGTATTCGAACAAAATAATTTGAAATATAATCATTATAAACAAATTTGTAATAATAATACAAAACAGAATGGAAATAGGCGATATAAAGCGAATAATTGAATAGAATTATTGATAATTTTTGTTTAAATATACCTACACAAAATTATGTGGAATACGAACATTATTTAAATCAAGTCAAACATTTCAAGAAGCTCTCTGTATCGTCGTATGACCAGGTAAGTAATTTTTTTCTTACAACTATTTTGGCTTTGCGCGGTGATGTATTGAATATCTGGCAGATTTTATTCATTTTGTTGTAGAGGTAGGGTTTCATAAAAGCACAGAAACGCCTGGCAAAGGCAGTGTTTACCCTAGTAAGAGGAAGTTTAAAGACCCGTTTCGTGATCATGTTTTCATAGTCACTACACTTTAGTACAAGCTTATGTGTTATTAGTATGACTTTCATTATATACAGCTTTCTGACACTAGGCAGCTGTATTTCGCTAAATAATAAGGTTGTCGAAAAATGGAAGGAATTTCTCAGCATGATTTTCAACACAGCACGATGCGCTCTCTCTAGACCGATAAGATAAGATGATGCTGAATCTCGCAGACGTGCTTACGATGTGCTCGTGGAAGGCGAGCTTCTCATCCACAATAACCCCCAGATATTTAATTAACCGGCAGCCTGAAAAAATAGTAGCACCTGAAGCAGTAGTACACGAGTGAGCTATGAGTTCTAAGTCTGCGGGTGGAACTGAGACAGCAGTTTTATAAAAACAAACTAGATTAGTTTTAGTGGCGTTTAGGGATAAAAGATTGTAGTTTAACCGATTGATTTCACAAGACGATTGGTAATTCCATCCAATGCGGGAGCGCTATTATACTTTAATTGGAGAATACGACATTCAACTTCAGCTATAGTAGTAGGATGGAGAAACAGAGAATTTGAAAGTGAAAAGGAAATTTAAATTTTGGAAGCTATTTATTTTTTTTATTTTTTTTTTAAAAAGACGACTCCCGCATTAGGAATTACTTCTGTGTCGCAGGGGACTTTACAAACATATAAACAACGGACACAAAGAACACCCAGACTAGGGTGGGAATCGAACCCACGACCTCTGGCTCAGCAGTCAGGGTCACTAACCACTAGACCAACAGACCAGTCAAATATAGTAAAGTAAAAATAGCTAGGAACGCTTCTGTCTCATTTAACTGATTTAAAATATGTTTAGTTAAAGGGTACCCAGTATTCACAAAGAACTCATTTCAATAATCCAGGGACTCAATAGGAGAGGCTCCGGCCCTACAGAGTTGTTCTGCATCACTTTTAATAGAAACAGAATGTGTCATCTTTTTAAGGACACTCCACAGATTCTGTGAATTGTTTGTATTATGTTCTATTTGTTGTTTATAATATTGCGTTTTTATCTTTCGTATAAGATCTTAGTAGAAGTTTCTATATCTCTTGTATATAAGGGATTTCGTTGAATCCTTTGGATATTTACGCATTTCTAAATACAATTTGTCTTTTTGTACAGAGAATCTGATTAAGCCAGATGTCATCCAGGGCTTGAGAGTGAGTTTAAAACGGCTATTTTTTAATCGTTTTAGAGTGTCTATCTATTATAGTGGAAAGGGTGGACATGAAATCTTGAGTGGCTTCAGTTGGACTTGATTTAATACAAAACGATTGCTAATCAATTGTTTTTTTTATGGTATAGGAGGCAAACGAGCAGACGGGTCACCTGATGGTAAATGACTAGCGCCGCCCGGGGGCACCTGTAACTCAAGAGTCACAAGTGCGTGTCCGCCCTTTAAGATGGGAGTAGGGGAAGAGGGGGAGAGGGGGGAAGAGCAGGAAGAGGGGAGAGTTGGATTAGAGGGGGGAGAGGGAAGGGTTAGGGCCTCCGTTAACCTCACTCACGCGGCTAAAAGCAATGCAAGCATTGCTTCCCTATCGGTTTTCTGTGAGGCCGTGGTATCGAGCGGAGTCGAGCCGGCCCATACGTGCCGAAGCACGCTCTCCCACGTTAACACACACGCACTTATTCAGCTTTGTATTCAGTTGCCACAACTTTATTATTATTGTATTGCTTTTGCTGTAGTACGTAATTATCACCAGTAACTGTAACTCGCAGCGGAGACCTGGTGACCTATAACACAGGTTTCTACCTAGCTTAGGCACCAGGCCTCCACAACCGTCGCCCATGGGCACCTGTAACTCAAGAGTCACAAGTGCGTTGCCGCCCTTTAAGGTGGGAACAGGGGAAGAGCGGGAAGACGGTAGAGGAGGATTAGAGGGTAGGAGAGGGGAGAGAGAAGAAGGACGGGAATAGGGGAGAGGGTAGGTTTAGGGCCTCTGGTAACCTCACTCACGCAGCGAAAAGCAATACAAGCATTGTTTCACAGCTGTTTTTCTGTGAGGCCGTGGTATCGAGCGGAGTCGAGCCGACCCATACGTGCCGAAGCATGGCTCTCCCAAGTAAATCTCAATCAATCTCCTTCATCTCGGATTCAATTGCCGCAAGTTCCAACTTGCGTTGCGTTCTATTTGGTCTTGTTTGTTTCGGAGCTCTGAGGTTTATGCCTGTCATAACTAGATCGTGATCTGTGATAGATGAGGCACATATAAGCGATTCTAGTGTATATTTAGTTCTGGTGAAGACATGATCAAGACACGCGTCACCTCTCGTGGGCTTATCAATGATAGCTCTATATCCTAATTGAGCCATTAAGCTTAAGTATTCCGAGCATGATTCAGGCTCATTAATATTTATATTAATATCACCGGCAAAAATAAAACGTTCACTTTTTATCATATTATTTGTAACAGTTTCAAGGGAATTGAGGAAATTATCTGTATTCTTAAGTGAGGGTGATCTATATATACCTAGCAGGGTGATATAGCCAGGAATATGAACCTGTAGACACCAGCAATTCTTTATATATACTACTACACCTGATTGATTTATAAACTTAGTGGAACTGATACTGTAGGAATTACTGAGTTATTGTCAATCCAACATTCAGTAAGTAGAATTACGTCAAATACTAAAGTAGGTCTTGTTATAGCCACTAGAAGGCTATCTAAATTACAAGAGATGCTTCTGATATTAAATGATAGAATTTTAAAATCGTATTAAGACAAAAGCTTTTACAATGCTCAGCTAACTCTATCCTGTGGCACATTGTATTAAAGGAATTATCAATATCATCTATTAGTTCTATCGAGGTCATAAGTGTAAGATTTTAAATAGGTAAATACGTGAACGGCTAACCACAAGATAGATAATGCCGTGCATGTGTATATAACTGAAAAATAATTTAGATTACTACAATTTGTGATTGTTATTTCATATAATAATCGTAATAAAAATATCGCATGATAAAGATTAATATAGACAACACTGATAATAATACAAATACAACAGGAATAAGCTAGGCTTGAGACTTTAGTTGACACTAGATATAGTGAGAAATATCGAATTGGAATCCTCGAGAGCGGGGCCGATATGCTTTTCAATATCCTCCTTGGAACGTATGACAAATGCAGGGTATTTAGTTTCTTCTGTGTTAGAAGCTTTATGGATATATATTTGACCGTTACGCACCCAGCAATAACGAAATTTATGTTGTCTGGATCGGCGTCTAACCTCACCGAATAACTTTCTGTTGGCTGTAAACAGTCTTTCGTTGAAGTAAAGTTTGAGGACGTACCACTAATAATGTGGCTAGATGTAAGCACACGCCTTTTGCAGCCCCTGTCAGCAACTCGTCGCGCTCAGCCTTTCGGGACAATTTAACGACTATCGACCTAAACTTATTTTCAGTGATTGCGGAAATACTTTGGTGCCAACTCGTTGCACCTGATCAATATCCGAGGCCCGTATTTCAACTCCAAGTTTCTTGGAGGTAACTTATATGATGTGAGTCAAATTCTCACCGGGTTGTTCGGGGATACCTACAATTACAATCTCGTTCCTTAAGTTGTATTGTTCTTGCATACCAACGGATTGCTGTAGTTCTATTATTAAGGATTTGAGAAAGGTAGTTTCCATATCCTTAGCATTTAGTCGACGTTCATACTCGTTTATTTTTTCAGAGTAGACGATACTGCGGTCAATTGAGCCTTGACTTCGAATATATCCTGCCTCAATAACCTTTGTTTAGTACTTAGCTATTAACGAGCCTAAGTATCATCCTCCGCTAAGTTCGGGGTCGGCTTTGGCAGACTTTTTAGTGCTCCAACTACCCGTAACGAATGCCACAGATGTTCGTATGGCAACCGGGACCGACGGCTTAAAGTGCTCTCCCAGGCACGTAGGGGTCTCAATGTGTTAAGAATGGTCACCCATTCTAAGACTGTCCAGGCTAGTATTGCTTAACTTTGCAATGTGCTACCTACTCGGTTACCACTTAGCCACTTAGCCTAAGTGATATCAATAAACAATATACATTTTTTTTCAAGATAATTACCTTTTATTCTCTAATTTTGACAATTGCCGGTCGCGCGCTCGTTACTGGTGTAGCTACCTACTTACATAAATATAAAACTTTATTAGGTTGTTGTTATTCAATCTGGACTATTCTGGACCTATTTTTAACTACAAGGCGTAGTTTTTTTTTCTTGGTGTGTAAATTCAAGTCGACTTATGTCCTAAGTAGGTATTTTTAGGAACAATAGCCGCTTACAGCGTTTCAGTTTTTTCCGTAAGTTGCCGTAGCAATACAAATGTCCGTCTGCGAAAACACCTGACGGCCAGCAATTTTTCAAGGACAAAGCATTCGCTTTTAAATCTTATATTTAATCATGTAATCTAAGTTCTAGGATTTAACTACTATTTTTTAACGCTTAAGAATAGATATATATTATTGTCACAGATTCTTTTATTTTTCAGAGTTTGCGTTACTAAAGACAGGGAAAGAATACAGAGATACATTTATTCACATAAAATTATAACTATCAGAGAGAGATCAAGATACAGAGAGTATTGAATAGATCAAAGGGAAAAAAAACCTACTCGCGCACCGAGGGGTACGCGAGGCAGACTCGCACTTGTCTGATCTTCTCGCTAAGGAAATTCTAAGTCTTAATGGCCGTGTCTTTTGAGTGCGTTGACTTAGAAGCTTGATTTTTTGACAACTCCAAGGGACTGCTGACATGATTATTGGATGTTAATTTCAACTTAATGCCTCCACGAATTTCTGAGGAAAGGGTCTTGACGTACAGACAGACAGACAGACAGACAGATATAACAAGAAATTAAAGACTTCCGGATTTTTTCTTTGCTTCTGTTATGAAACCTTGCCTCTTACCAAATTTCATGTTTCTAGGTCAATGGGAAGTACCCTATAGGTTTTGATTTACCTACGAATTGAAATTTGGAGAAATTTAAGGCTTAAATGGCCGTATCTTTTGTTTGCGTTGATATAGAAGCTTGATTTTTTTACAGCTTCAAGGGACCGCAGACTTACTCGTATGTATTTGGTATTAATTTCAACTTGATGCATCGAGGATTGCGATGATGCATTGAGAAACGGTACCCTAAAATACCGGGGTGTTCAAGGTGTCCGGATATCCCCTAAAAACGTGTGGACAACCCCTTCGAGGGTGTCCAAATATCCCCACATAACCCATAAGACGATGCGCTGAGGAGTCTACGGAAAATTTTAATAAAACTGTGAATCAAAATAAATTGTAAATTTCAACTAATTATTTTTTTAAAGTTATCCTTATTAAAACGCCCAATGTTGACAGATAAGCAAATGCTGTTACTTGAGTTAGCTCCGCCTATCGAAAAGTAACTTAAATTTTATATTGAAATGAAAGGAAGAACCATTTGTATGGGGGTTTCTATCACTAGTAGGCTACCTTCTCGACGATAGAACTTCGATAGAACATGCTATACCCCAGTAGGATATTGAAAAGCAAGTAAGGACCAAAGGATAGATTTGTCTTTCTTTTGTAGGTGGAATTACAGATAGATAGTTTATTGAAAACAGCCATCTAAATAATAATTAAAAAAAACTAAAAAAAACACGCTTCTATAGAAAATCCAACTAAAAAATAGCAAATAAATTTTAATAAATTTGGATTAAGAATAGTGTGAATAAGAAATAAATGTATATTATTCGAAAAAAGCGTGGGGTGCATGCATAGTGTCAATAGTTATAAATATTTTATTGACATTATATGCACCCCACGCTTTTTTTTCATTATTATTAAATTTTCATAAAACTATGCGTCTATCAGTTATACAGTAGTTTTTGTGCTTCGCGTTTTTTTTCTTTCTTAATAAATGAGACAAAGGTGCGAATGCGCACGTCGGATGATGCTAAAGCTCTTACAACACTATTACAGATGACAGATTTGAAGAACGTTTTACCTCGATTTCATCGACCGTGTCATATGAAGTTTTTAACAAACTGCGTGCCCACCCGTGTCCTAGAGTAAAAAGTACTAGTGCTACTTTTTTTTTTAAATTCGTGTAAAAGTAAGCGCAATCACTTGTACTTAGTTGTTTATGTCCAAGTTTAAAATTAGAAAAAATACTGTCTTTCATTTACGGTTTTTCGTTAATAACTTTTTTATTTGTTCAATTAAAAAATCCAATTTTTGAGGTATTAAAGATATTGTTATTCCCCATCGATTCCAAAAACTCACATATCGATTCCATGCCCGTGACACATTTTATACACAATCGAAATTTTAAATTAACAATTTTACAATAGGCTGCCATTTTGAAATTTCGCGATCTGACTGAATGTGTGTGACTGTGAATGAAATACATACTAATGTCTGTAACATATTCGATTTTCATTCAATTTTGAATATTGCATCATGCATTTTCACACATTTTAATTTCCTTGCGTTTTTCATCTTTCTCGCTTATTTAACAATGGAAAACGTTTCCTAAAATTTTTTAACGCCTAATCCTTATGTAAAGTCGTCGGATGAACAGCTTTTCCATTTAACATTTTGCTCTAAAAGCAATACTTTTCTAAATATATAATGAAAACCGGAAAAAAAACGATTTTAAAGGTATTTTGCAATAAAAAACAATAACGCGTATCTCCGTTAAAGTAGACACTTTAGGATGTTAATCTACGTATGTGTCTTCAAATTTGAAGTGAAGTATCGTATTGATATAAAAGACCACCACTTTTTGCATTATTTTTGGCTCTGACGCCAAAAATAACGCAATAAGTGGTGGATTACTATTGTTATTATTTTTACGGATTATAATATCTTTTTGGACTATCGCTGAAAAAAAAGGTTTGTAAAACTCGCTGTGAGTATAGAGGTTCTAACCTTGCTGCTGTTCGCTTTAAGTATACTTTATTTCATGATGTCCTTCTGAATCTTCATAAAGAAACATATGACTCAGTTGCAGCATCAGAGGTGTGGTCGATTATTCAGTACATAGAGCAATTTGATTTCATAGTTGGCTTGGTCTGATATATTGTTTCATGTGAACATTCTGAATTTACCAAACCCTATAGAATTGCTTGGAATTTATGAAACAGTAACGAGGCTCTATATTTGCATTAATAATAACTAGAGAAATAGCATTATATGCTGAAGTAGATCTAATTTTTAAGCCAGTCCGATCCCGAAGAAGAAAAGAAACGATTATTTGATTACGAAGCCGTAGATGAGACAACAACAGATCCTGAATAATTGTTTAAAATGAACATTTTGTATCAATCAAATTAATATACTCACACTGTCAAAGCTCAAAATTGAAATTACAAGCTCAAAAGCTAGAAAGGCAATTTAAAGGCCACTTAGGTTTTTCATATAATTGATTGATGGTAGTTCTTTTATCTTTCTTAAGGTTGTATGCAGCATCAAAGTGTAAATAAATATTGTTAACAAAATTGTTGACTGCTTTTATGTCTCACGTATTTGGCATTACCGAACGCGGCGGACGAACTTCACAATCACTGCTCCATAGTATAGGAATACTAAGGTTTTGAATTTATAGGTCTCGCACCACGTAAAAATGTAGCTAGGGCCTCCACTGTGTAAGTATGTCTTTAACAGACATGCTTACAGTCAGGATAAATTGGCGTATGCACGAAAATAACATTTTAATAATTTTTATCTAATTACCAGTTCCTCAGAACAGAATAAATGAAATGAAATAGCATTATAATTATTCTATTTATTAATATACAAAGATATGACAGAAGTGGCTAACATCATTATTAATATGTGAAGAGGTTAATAATAATCCTATTTATTTTCTATTTCCTTTTCGGCAGTAGTTGTGCTAAAAGAAATGCTTATAGTAAATCAGTTATGCTTAGTTGTGCGTAGTTGTGTCATTACTTCATTACGAACACATTCTGGGATAGCACAACTAGTTGTGCGTACATAGTTGGTTCATGAAGAAAACGGGTTTTTAATTTTTGTTTATAAGTAAAATTTTTTAGCAAGTCATCAAGTCAAATTTACTTTCATCACTTAATTGGATTAAACATATTTGGTATTTGGTGTGGTCTCACAATCATGCCACCATAAGAAAAAGGCATTTCTAGCGGTGCAGAGTTACGCAGGCAGGTGTTATACTTTAAAAAGACCATCCTCACTGTGGGTCGTTACGTGAATTTCACGAAACGTAACGTAACTAGTTACTTTAAAAGCTTCACTAGTATCGACAATGCGTCATTTTCGTAACTAGTCTCGTCTCAGTATGCGGCCACTTACTTAGTACCTACTGGCTACACTACGCTAAAAATTATTTTGCATTTTGCAAATACAAAATATTTCCTAAAAGGTATTTCAAATAAAATAGAAAAAGCTTTTCTAAATAAAATATTTAAATACAAAATAATAATAATAATAAGTTTACACATTTCACACACGGCCCTCTGATTCCAAACTAGGCAGAGCCTGTACTATGGTAACCAGACTGCTGATAAACATACTTATATATTTCTAAATACATACATATTATAGATAAATTACGCCCAGACACAGAACAAATGATCGTGCTCATCACAAAATTATTTGTCCTGGGTGGGAATCGAACCCACGACCTCTGGCTTAGCAGTCAGGGTCACTAACCACTAGACCAACAGGCCAGTCAATAATGGAAATAGGTATTTTGTGTTTAATATTTTGCATTTCAAATACTAGTATTTTAAAAATGTCCCATCTCCGTTGAGCAACCATTTAATCATCAGATAGTCAATGGATAGAATAACTAGAATATATTGTCAGAATTCTATTGCAAACCTGATGAAAATTTAAGTTTTCCCTGTTTTTGTAACATGTTTCATTGACGCTCCGCTCCTATTAGTCATAGCGTGATGTTATATGGCCTCGATAAATGAGCTATCCAAAACTAAAATAATTTGCAAATTTAAACCACTAGTTCCTGAGATTAACGCGTTCAACCAAACAACAAACTCTTCAGCTTTAAAATATTAGTATAGATTGCCTTATTCATAGTTATCATATATGATAAATAATTAAAACTAAAGTTTTATTATTAGACTATGTGATTTATTATAAAATATTCCCCATAAAAAAACTTTAAATTTAATTTAAATGTTAGTTGAGTGTACCTATTGAATTGTGTCAGCCCTTGGTCGTTGTTGTCAGAAAATTGGTCTAGGTGACTTTTTAACTGCACGGATGGCGCAATGGTTTAAGTGGTCACCTCGCCATTACGCCGCGCCGAGTATTCAAATCCCACACGGGACAAAAATTTGTGTAAACCACAAATAGTTGTCTCGAGTCTGGGTGTTCTTTGTGTCCGTTGTTTGAATGTTTGTGAAGCCCCCGCGACACAGGAATATTCCTAATGCGGAAGTTGCTTTTTAAAAAAATACTTTACCCACTCAATTTTGAAGGACAAGGAATAGGTTATTTTATATCATAACTAAATACTCGACTACATAGCCTTGTATTTTTATACAGCCATATTTGATAAAGTCCATTGTAACGGAGATATAGTTGGTGGTCAAAGTCACCAAGAACATTTAATTTTCTGCCCAGCACAAAAAACCATTTTTTTCACCAACATAGTACTTAACATATATTTGAATATAAAAGAGTAATTGTTCAATAAAAATACATGTTGTGTTTTTTGATTAGTAGATTTAATAAAAAACCACCCTTATTTTAAGACAAGAACAAAAATATTTGCGCCACGACCGAGACGTAGGAAAAGCTTTATTGTTAAATTTAAAAGATCAAAAAATCCATATGTTATGTTTTTGATGGGATTACAATTTTTACGTATACTGAAGCACAATTTGCATTGTATTTTTCTAAAGATCACGAGAACTTTATATAAGTATAATATAATAATAATAAGTCATATTTGTGTTAAAAAGCTGATAGAATTTGACAAAGAATTAACCAAGAACAATATGACAAATCAATCAATGCTACTGGTGAATTAGCATCGACGCAGAACAGCAGATAAAGCTAGTATAACAATAAAATTATACCTACTGTATCTTCTTAGAATTTTCCACTTAATATATTTTTCATAACAATAATAAAAGTTTTATGTAAAAATAAACGGACTATTTCGCAGCTTCAAATCTAAAGTTGAACGGTTTTTCGAACGAGTTCAGGAGTTTATTTACAAGTTTGATCGGTGGCCCTTCCCATGTCACTTTGAACTCGTTGATCAACTTCGTCATTAATATCTCAATCTCTAGTTCAGCAATCCTTCGGCCAATACAACTCCTGGTGCCGAAGCCGAAAGGTAATGTGACCATGGGGTGTGCGTTCCCGTAGTACAGCGGATCTGTTATACCTGCCAACCATCTCTCAGGTATAAACTCGTTCGGCCGCGGGTAATACTTCTCCAACCTCGATAAAAATTCATTCATGGCAATCATGTCAACCTGGATAATCAAACAAATGGCATTTTAAAAGGTTTTTTCCATCAGAGCTTTTATCTGAATGAAAGACATCCTATGTCGTTCTCTGTACAACGGCAAAGTGTATGCAAAATTTTATGTTAATCGGATGAACAGCAATGCAGCGCATAAAATACGAACAAACATCTTACATTGATTCTTAAATTTAAAAATAGAAAAACATGCTTAATGAATACAACGTAATGTAAACATTACAAAACGATAGGTAAAGAACTTTAAGTGTTCAAAATCATCACTAAGCAACGAACCACGGGTAGACCACCAGCCTTCTTGGTAGACCACTATCGGGAGAGACCTGACGGAGCAGAATACACCATCAACGACAAGCCAGTATAGATCAGCCTGGAGCAGACACACAAGAAGGCTCGATCCCAAATAATTTGAGGAATGGGCAGGAAGAAGAATTAGAAGGTAAAGAATTTTAGGAGATTTGCGATTTTGAACAAATGAACATACCTACATTTTTTATTTAGATGTAATTTTTGATAGAATAGTTATATGCGTACATGTTTAAATTACTAGAACAGTTATATGTACGTATGTATAACTACTAACTTTTGCTGCGGATTTTGTTATTCAATTCACTATCCCTCGAGAACATTACTGTTTCTCGGGATAAAAGGTACCCATTTTCTTTTCTACATCCGCGACAATGTGTAGATGACATTACAAAGGGTTTTGGCTGATTTATGTTATGGCCGGCCGCCTTGGGCATGTAATCGTTTTCAGACTGGACAAAGGACGAAGGTAAATTGGGGTAAGGAAAACGGATAGGTTGAGGGAGCTGGGGTAAGGGATACTGCAAGCCTCAGTTGGGGAAACAGGACTGAAACTGCAGTTGCTCGAAAAGGTCGGGGTCGCGTACCTAACCACCAGGACAGGAACAACATGTCCATCCTAACTATATGAGGTTTTACTATTTTTATTGAAACAAGCCTACTGAGAGGCATCATCTCACATTTTATTAAAAAAAAATTCCTTACCCCTGGAGGAATATGATAACCACCTACAACATGGTCCCTGTCGCTAGTTCTCATGTTCGATGGAGTTGCATGCCTGATTCTAAGTGCTTCCTTTACGCAAGCTCTTAAATAGCGTTTGTTAGAATCGTTGGAACGTATTTCTTCACGTAATTTCTCTTGTTTCTCCTGATTAATTGCTAAACGGTATAGCACGTTCATTACCGTAAAAGAAACCTGTAAAATCACATTATAAAAGATGAATCGAAGAAGTACAAAATGTCCACCAAAAATTATTATTGTCCTTCCCTCATTTACCTTACATAACTGACGAAAAATATTTACATGTAACGTACTATTTTTAAACATTTCTCATTTTCAGTCTTAATATCAATGGTAAAAGTATAAGTAACGCTGTTCCATTGCCTAAGTTTTCCCATGCCCTATAACTCAGTCAAGAGATGATTACGAACATGCAATTCCTATATGTATATCTGCACATATTATAGCCATTTCCCCTTGAGTGGTATTGAGACCACTCATTCTCACTCACCGTGTCTATTCCAGCTGTTAACATCTCAGTAGCCATCATTATAGCAACCTTCTCATCTATAGCCAACAGTTTCTCAATAATGCTTTTATCTTCCTCTGGAATATCATGTGTTCTTTCTTTTATCTGTTGCCTGGCCTTCTTGATATACATTGTAGTTACTCTAAAAAAATGTAGGTGCTTTTTAAATTTATTATTCTCAATGGTATTTAAGAAGTAACAAGTGCAGTGCCATTGATTTGAAATCTCTAAAAGAAAATCTCTAAAAAACTTTCAAATTAACATTTTATACTTACTCCCACTGTGTGTCGTACGCTTTTATAATATTTTTGTAAGCAGGTGTTGCAACATATTTCCAAGGATTTGGTAGATATTCTAACTGAAAAGTTAACTGCACGATATCTTTGGCGCATTTTATCATTTTACTGGCTGGGTGGTCTGGTGTCAAACTGCCTTCAAGACATCCCAAGCGTGCTCCCAATGCCACTACACCAATGGATTCTAAGGACCACTTGTTTACTTCAGCAAGAAAATTGTCCGTTAAGAACGCTTTATTGCCTTTCAAACGTTTCAACCTAAATACACAATAATCATTGCATTAGTTTAGACCCTATCTTTTCTTTTGGTACTAAATTTAAACGTTGAAAATTCACCCAATTATTACACTTACAAACTTTGTGAGATTTAAGAATTCGTGGCAAATAAACATCAATCCCAATTGCCAAATCTTAAGCAGATGACGTATACTGTTACGCAGTACAAATATTTAGCAAAAGTTGTACCTCTCTATGAAATCTTCAGCTATTTCCTCGAGTGACGGTGTATATACCCTGACCAGTTTGATTTTTAACAGTGGTGGATTGACTTTTGTACGAAAATCACGCCACTCTGCTCCTTGCCTGCAAGAGTTTTTCATTTATTAACAAAATAGTACTGTACTCAAACTCAAATGTATATAAAACTGGATTCATAATTACGCTGCTGTCAGTCCGGAAATTCCCTCAAGTGTATCCTTTTTCAGGACTGTTCTGTAATACTCGAAGGTTTCGAAAATGCCCCTTAAAGGGTTTGAATCTTGAGATCTAAAAACCTGTAAATTATGATATTTAAGTTTTCAACGTGCTCTTACTAACAGATCACGGGACTTCCAAAAACATCCAAATAACGCACCAAGAAAAAAACTTGCACTAAGAAAAGGCGACTTTTGAGTCAAATGATTCATTTTAATATACTTGCTGGCTACCCGGCAACGCTTTGCTGTAGCCACAGAATTTGCAATAGAAAGAACCGAACTAATGCAACTGAAGAGTTGCAGTAGTTCTATCAACCGGACTACCAACCGGACTACTGCTACTAGACCAAACTTTTTGTATATATAGATAGATAAAAAAATATATAATATACTCGTATGTACCTATCTTTTCTTTCCCTGCATTTGTTTTACAGTGAGCAAAGAAGGTACCTAGTAGTCTTAGCGTATATTTATACGAGTGACTGTAGTACACAGAGCTATTACCTCACTCTGTAAACACATTCGAACTCCAACTCTCTACGATCTAGATACGCTCAATCACCTTTAATGTAACGTAGTATTATTTACAGAATTTAGATAGATACCTGTTCTATATATTCCGGATCAAACAACATAACCATGTTGTGTCTGGAAAACGTACCATCCATTTTTACTATAGGACCATATCTTTTGTATAAAACTCCAGCCATGTCAAAGAAATTAGTAGTAGATCCAAATTCGCCTAGAAATAAAAAACTATGTTACAGGTAAAAAAATTTACTAAGTTAATACACAAAAATGTTAAGATCCAACGAACGTTTTAGAATTTTTTTAATAATTTTGCTTTAGCTTATTTTAAGAAATCGAGTACGTAGTTAAATTAGTGTGTGCTGATCGAACAAACGTTATCCTGTTAAAATTTAAAAAACTTGTTTTAATTTCATGGAAAAAGCACTTCCAGTTTCCCACTACAATTTTCAACCTATCGAATTTTACCTAAAAACTATGTTAAATTTGAAAGGGAACTATTTACGTGGGAGAGCCATGCTTCGGCACGTATGGGCCGGCTTGACTCCGCTCGATACCACGGCCTCACAGAAAACCGGCTGTGAAACAATGATTGCATTGCTTTTCGCCGCGTGAGTGAGGTTACCGGAGGCTCTAACCCTACATTCTCCCCTATTCCCGTCCTTTCCCTCTCCCCCCTCTCCTCCCCTCTAATCCCCTACTCCCCCGTCTTCCCGCTCTTCTCCTATTCCCACCTTAAGGGGCGGCAACGCACTTGTGACTCTAGAGTTACAGGTGCCCATGGGCGGCGGTAGTCATTTACCATCAGGCGACCCGTCTGCTCGTTTGCCCCCTATACCATAAAAAAAAAATTGCATCAAACTAAAGAAGAATCACGTAAATCGGATCATAAATCTCAGCGTAATCGGTGTACATGCATAAAAAAAAATACCAATCGAATTGAGAACCTCCTCCTTTTTGAAGTCGGTTAAAAACTTAATACTACTACAGAATACATAACAGTACAGGTATGCTATTACGAACATTTTGAAATAAAAAGCAGCCAGATTGGTCAAGCCATTCTCAAGTGATGCATCACTCGAGAAAAACAGAATTTAATTTTTATTTACATAGATTATATTTATATAGTATACGAACCTATGAGAGGCAGGAAGTGATGGAGTGGTCCAAGATATGGCAAAGACGACAGTCCCGGTATTGATTTGAAAGGTTTCGCATTTTGTATAGGCGTTGAATATTTGCGTGAAGTATTATTTCTGAAATTAATATATTATAGACTATACTAGACATTAAAAGGTTATGAACATTATGCCTCCTGATTTGTACATATACGAGTATAATTGACTCCAATACCACCAACTAGAAATTTTCTAATAATTTAAACGAGCAGCAAAATGTTGTATATCAATACTCAATACATACATACATATAAATAAATAAAATTGAAGTATCTGTTTGTAATGTCAAAATATTAGCTATTTTTTAAGTTCATACCATTCAGGCCTTCGCGTAAAATATATAAATATGTACACGCTAGCGAAACCTAATTCTTTTTCCAAAATAAAAGTAGCCTAAGTTACTCCTTATAACACCATCTATCTGCCAGTGAAAGTCCCGTGGAAGTCGGTCCACCCGCGCAACAAACAGACAGACGGACAGACATACAAAAAAATTTAAAACTTGTTTTTAGGCATAGGTTTCGTGCAAATAACTGTATGAGCTTGAGAGCTGTCAAGAAAGTACCGAGAAAAGTCATTAAAACACAAAATGCTAACTATTCTTCCAAATTTGTAGGGCGTTTTGCGCGTTGGCTTGATGTAATATATCCAAGAATTTTCTTTCCACTAATTTGGCCTTTTTCGACGAATTTGCTCTCTCAAATGCCGCATAATGCTCAAAAAATATTCTTTATTTACAGTCTGACCTTCTGGCAAATTTCTAAGTGCACAACACCTCGACAGTCAAAGAAAACAATCCATATTACCTTGACTTTTGATCGACTTTGTCGTGGTTTTTTCGGTTTCGGTTTAGTTGGAAGTCGCCATTCCGAAGCTTGTTTACTAGTTTGCATGTCAAACTCGTAAACCATTGTCTCATCACCAGTAACAACGCGTTTTACGAATGTAGGGTCGGAATTGACTCGTTCTAGCATGTTTTCAGCTACTTTCACGCGATTCAGTTTTTGAAGAAAATTAAGATCTTTCGGGACTAGTCGAGCGGCAACCTGTTTCATAGCCAAGCGATCGTGTAAAATGGTACGAATCGATTGGTGAGATACAGCTGCTATGTCTCTCAAACTTGAATGAGGATTTTCAGTCACAATTTTCTTCACTTTAGCGATGTCAACTTCAGTTGGAGACGTTGATGGCCAACCAGAGCGAGGCAAATCTTCGAACCACTCAAATGCACGAGTTCTTGACAAAGTCGATTCACCGTATGCTTTCTGTAACATTCTCAGCTACTCTAAACATGAAATTCCATTTGGAATGCAACATTTGAGACAAATTCTTTGTTCGATGTTTTTATCCATTATAAAAATCGCAAAACACTCTTGTGCTTACAAAATCGAGCACTGAAAACAAACTAAACGACAGATATTGCTCAAACTTCGCGCTAATATAGAAAACATTTGGGCCAATTTAACCACAAAACAGAATTATTTGAATTGAATTTGGAATTAGAATTAACTTATCAATTCCCAATACTTTTTTGACAGAATGTTTTTCTGATTCTTTAATAACTGTTTTTGTTTCATTTAAAACTGCTATCACACTTTCGAATATAATGTTTTAATAATAATGTTTTATTTCTCTTTCACCACAATATTTTAGGTATTTACAAATATTATGCTTAGTAGGTAAAACAATTTCTAAAGACAATATTATGGAGGACTAGTGCGTAAGCTAGGTAGAAACCTTTGTTATACCACCAATCACCAGGTCACCGCTGCGAGTTAAAGTTACTGGTTGATAATTACGTACTAAACCAAAAACAATACAATAATAATTAATTTGTGGCAACTGAATACAAAGTTGAATAAGTGCGTGTGTGTGCGTGTGTCTTTCTATCTCTGTGTGTCTCTCTCTCTCTCTCTCTCTCTCTCTCTCTCTCTCTCTCTCTCTCTATCTCTCTTTCCCTCTCTCTCTCTCTCTCTCTCTCTTTCTTTCTCTCTCTCTCTCTCTCTTCATATATTTTTATTAGTACGATAGTATGTATCGATGAGTCTATGAGTCTATCTATTATAAGGACTATATATTTTCAGTATCATCGTACGACAAATCCTGTAGCCAACTTGTAAGATCCATTTTTAATTTGTGTTAGTCAAAATATATATGTCAAGTAAACAATTGATTTTATTATATAGTCGTGCGCTATGAGCTATATATTGACGGCTTGCGAAAGAGGTACGACATTGTACAGGTTTACATACATCCTGATCTTTACGTCTATTAGAGATGTCTTTGTCGAGAGGGAGTAGAGAGTGGCGGCGTAGTACCGTTGTCAGAATAAACAATTGACGCACTGTGAGTACTTCCGACTCAGAGTAAAGCTGTGCAGTGGTATAATCTCTGCGCTTGCCTACACGCCACGTCTCATCATCATATTATACTTAATGTATTATAATATAAAAGACAAATAAGTAAGTTAATAAAATCTTGGTCGAATACTGCCTCTTAAGATACAGGCTTTGCCTAGTTTAAGAGACAGAGTTCACAATCTTTCTTTGAGACCTAAATATATCTAATAATCTGTATGAATAATGTTTAACCTTTGTAACTACTGTAATTAGTTGTGATAATAAATAAATAAATGTATAAAAATCATCTTCGACACCTGCAATCTATTACGACTTCACTCAAGAAAAGAGCATACGATCTTTGTGACCCTGAACATTTGGAGCGATATCTGGATCATGTTCAGGAGGTACTCAAAAGTAACGGATATTAGGTGAATGGAACACGGAAGCAACCGACAATGAGACGCAAGCATCCGGAGGTGAACAGACAACCAGCCTACATGCCATATGTCAAAGGAGTAACGGATAAGATCGGCTCCGTGTTAAAGAAATACTCCATTCCGACAGTGTACACACCAGGCATAAAGGTTCTTATCATCGTGGGTCCGAAGGATGTCTTGCCGTGACAAACTCCAGGTGTCTACAAAATAAACTGCAGTTGCGGTAGTTCCTACATAGGCCAAACAAAGCGGACTATTGCTGAAAGGGTCAAAGAACACATTGCTGCTGTAAAGAACCGACAGATCAGCAAATCAGCGATTGGAGAACATACACTCAAAGCAGGCACCAATCACTGGATTGAGTTTCACAGTACGCAAGTCCTCTCTACGAAACGTCACTTTTACTCAAGAGTTGTACGTGAAGCGATTGAAATTAAAAAACACAAAACTTTCAATCGAGAAGATAGTTTCAAATTATCTACAGCGTTGAATCCAGTGATAAAAAAACATGCCACCTCGCTTTTATACGCAGTCGGGTGAACACCAGAATAGGAACACATCGGTTTGCTTACAGAATTATTATGTGACGGTAATACGAAAATATCGAAAAAGTGGGGGTCTCGGTACTCAGTTTTTTGTTATGGTAGAGGGGGAAAACAAGCAGACGGGTATACCTGATGGTAAATGACTAGCGCCGCCCATAAGCACATGTAACTCAAGAGTCACAAGTGCGTGTCCACCCTTTAATATGGGAGTAGGGGAAGAGGGGGAGAGGGGGGAAGAGCTGGAAGAGGGGAGAGTTGGATTAGAGGGGGGAAAGGGAAGGGTAAGGGTCTCCGGTAACCTCACTCACGCGGCGAAAAGCAATGCAAGCATTGCTTCCCTATCGGTTTTCTGTGAGGCCGTGGTATTGAGCGGAGTCGAGCCGGCCCATACGTGCCGAAGCACGCTCTCCCACGTTAACACACACGCACTTATTCAGCTTTGTGTTCAGTTGCCACACCTTTATTATTATTGTATTGCTTTTGCTTTAGTACGTAATTATCACCAGTAACTGTAACTCGCAGCGGAGACCTGGTGACCTATACACATATAACACAGGTTTCTACCTAGCTTAGGCACCAGTCCTCCACAATATTGTCTTACGAAATTGTTTTACCTACTAAGCATAATATTTGTAAATACCTGAAAAATTGTGGTGAAAGAAAAATAAAACCTTCTGCCTCACGATCTCGACGACGGAGGGCGTGCACCGCTGAGCCAGTCAGCCTGTGACCACGGCCCATAGATTAACGGCCAATGCAACCAGGTTGAAACGTCAGCAATTCAGCGGTTTGTAATATCTTATCGTGATCGCGTTAATTCCCGTAAATACCTACCTAATTATATCATGGAACGCGAAAGTTTAAAAGTTAGTATGATACGATATTATCTAAAATGCATTGGAGGACATCATAATTATCATCTTTATTCAGTTTAGGCCAGTGTAATTAGAAAAAATGCGTATGAAATTTAACACACAAAAAAAAACAGGTTTTAACATAGTAAAACTTGTTCGTTAGTATATCAGGAACATGGTCCTGAATTTCATTCCATTTGACGTTCGGTTTAATGCGAAAAAATCGCATATCGAACTTTTTTTCTCGTATAGGTGGTAGAAATCCTAAAAAATTGAAGACCATCATTAAATTTGGTCTATTATTTGTTTAAATAATGATGAATTACGGTCGAAAATCGCAAAAATTTAATTTATTTTAATTTTGAAAAGAAAGCTCCAATGAAAGTAAAATTTTTGGAGAATACATTTTTTATGCTTCTACACATACAAATAAATGTTAATCAAAAAATATTCACCTGTTAACGAGAAATTTTATTTATTTATTAAATTGTTTTTTAATTTTTGTTGCTATTTGAGCCGGTTTCCGACGCGGTCCAAATCGATTCATTTTGCACACATTTTATCGGCGAAGCCTATATTTTAAAATTCTCTATTGGGCGTATGCATTAAAAATTTAGTTTGATTGAAGATTTAAAACTAAAATTAATGTTATTAGTTTAACTAACGATTGTCGATTGATTTAGTTTTAACCGTGTGAAAAATTAAAATAATCGATTGTTTTAGTTTAGTTTTTCAATCGTGATTATAATTTTGATTAAAATATTAGTGTGAAGGATTAGTAAAACAAAACAAATCATTAAATTAACTAATGATTTATTATTTTATTAAACAATGTGTACATCATAGGAAACGTGTAAAATGATGTGAAATAATCAGTCTTTTCTATTATGTATTGTTACGAATAACCCGCCATCTATTGGCAACTGTGGGCAGTCGTAGAGAGCTACAAAATAAAGATACACGCCATCTGTTGAGACAACACGGAACTAAGTAGTAACCCATTAATGGAATATACTAGGATGTATTAGCCAGTTCTATTGTTATGTAGAAATTACCAGAGGTGTCGCAATTTTTCTAGAAATACCGTTTCGCTATATAAAACGTGGCATTACGAAGTTAGGAGTTAGTTTCAAGTGAGTGTCAAGTGAATTAACAGCGAGTAAAGTGTAAAGTAGAAGTGAATTAGTAAATTGTAATAGTAAAGTGTAAAGTAGAAAAAGTGTAATAGTAATAATAAATTATTGTAATTGTGTTGTTGCTAGTTTCCCTGTGTATTTTGTGATCTATTAAAATAAATTATGTCTATTTTGGTAACAACTTGGTATAATTTTATAATCCCGAACCTCAGCTCGTAACAAATTGGTGTGATTAGTGAAAGAAGTGTGATTAGATGATGCCGGTTTTACCGAAGGAAGACACAGAAGGCGTTCGTACTAGGGGACAGCGACAGCAGGAGATGGAACAGCGACGGTTTGGGGATACTCCGCAACAACCAGCGGACGGTCGGCAGCCGACGGCAGAACCTGTTGACGGTTCATTCTCGGTTTCCTCGACCTCGGCGGCTCCGGACCTCGTCGCATTAATTATGATGCTGCAGGAGCAGAGCCTTCGCCAGGAGGAGCAGACATGTCGCCAGGAAGAGCAGACACGTCGCCAGGAGGAGCAGGCTCGTCAGCTGTAGGATCAGGCGAGACAAGGCGGAGCAGATGTTCCTTATGAAGGATCTCCAGGTTGCGCTAGGTAAGGACCTCAAGGTGATGAAGGAGACGCAGGCCGTGACAGCGCTCACCCTGGGTCTCCGCGATCAGGCATTGACTGTACTGGAGGCTCGTGGCAAGAACCTCACCTACAACCAGCTCGTTGAGGCGTTGGAGTCGAGGTACGGTGACCCGAACCTGGAGCACGTATTCCGTGCCCAGTTAAAGGAGCGCGTGCAGCGTGGAGGTGAGAATTTACAGCAGTGGGCTTTGGAAATTGAGGAGCTCGTCCGGAAGGTATATCAGTTAATGCCTACATTGATCGAGGGCAATCTGGTGCAAGCCTTCGTCGATGGCATCCGTGACCTGGAGGTTAGGGCTGCTGTTAGGCTGGGGCACCACGGCACGCTTAAGGCTGCTCTTGCACACGTATCAGAGGTGGAAGCGGTGAGGCAAGACCACCGAGCCTACCGCGTTAGAGAAGTAACTACACCCACCGCCCGTGACCGACTCCAATACAGCCCCCGATGGTACACCTGTGGAGAGAAGGGCCACCTTCGGGCGAATTGCCCAAGGCAAAACGATGGACGACCACAAGAGAGAAGGGTGGTTGATGCTGACGCCTAACAGCAGGGAAAACGAATAGAAGCCAGGACTGCGGGGCGAGTGCTGGCTGGTGGTCAAAGAGCCCCAAGAATTTCGATCTCGCAAGCTCATGACGGGAATAGCCTGATCATCAGAGGCGAGGTCAACGGGATGCCGTGGAGTATGACTCTAAATACAGGAGCCTCTCGAACGATAGTTAGTTAGACCGCGGGCAATTATAGCTGGTAACAGCTACCGGTCTACCGGCGGATAGCCATCCGAGGAGAGAAAACGGTGGAGTTGAAGCTGGGTAACGAACTTTACAAGCACAGCATCATCGTGGCAGATATTCTTGATGATTGTATTCTGGGCTTGGACTTTTTGCGTAAACATCGTTGTGAGATAGATGTGAATCAGGGATTATTGAGGTGTGGTTTAGAGGAGCTTTTCGTGGAAGGAGCGTCACCTGGAAAAGTGTACTACCTGGAGAAGACTGTGCTTCGTCTTAGATCAGAAGCAGTCGTACCGGTTGCTCTACCGCGGTCGTCACCCAGAAAGAATCGGTGTGTACTAATAGAAAGCACGAATGATGACTTTCCTTGGAGAGTGGCGAGGACTCTGGTGAGAACGCCTGGTGATCCAGTTGTTCGTGTGATGAATCCTTGTGACATGGGACAGGTGATCAGGAAGGGCACTCTGTTAGGCACCTGTGAGCAAGTTACTTGGCTGCGTAGATGCCAGGACGGTTCTACTAGCGTAACGAGCTTTGATGTCTCAACGCTATTAGAGGAATGTCGTAATGAACTCACAAAGGAAGAGTTCGACATGGCTAAGAAGGTGCTGCTTCGATACGGCGATGTTTTCTCTTTAAGTGAGACGGACATAGGAAAGACCGGACTGGTTCAGCACAAGATTAACACGGACAATTTCCGATCCGTCAGCGTCCAAGAAGATTACCGGTGGCACGAAAAGGAAAGGTAGACGCCATGATTGAAGGAATGGTAAAGGATGGAGTTATAGAGCCTTCATCCAGTCCGTGGTGTTCTCCTGTGGTCCTTGTGAAGAAGAAGGATGGTAGTATGTGGTTTTGTGTTGACTACCGTCGGTTAAATGACATCACGAAGAAGCACAGCTATCCTCTGCCACATATTGAAGATACACTGGACACGCTAACGGGAATGAAGTGGTACACGACGTTAGACCTGAAAAGTGGTTACTGGCAAGTCGAAATCGATTCAAGTGATAAGGAGAAAACCGCTTTCTCTACAGGAAAGGGTCTGTGGCAATTTACAGTTATGCCGTTTGGTCTGTGCAATGCCCCAGCGACTTTTGAGAGATTGATGAGTTAGTGCTCGGCGGCCTAATCGGGGATGCCTGCCTGGTATATTTAGATGACATCATTATAGTAGGACGTACCCTTAAGGAACACCTGCAGAACCTCGAGCGTGTGCTTTCAAAAATCTGGGGGGCTAACTTCAAGCTAAGTCCTAAGAAGTGCTCGTTCTTTAGACGGCAAGTACACTTTTTAGAAGGTAGCTGCTGTCAAGGACTGGCCTGTTCCAAGGGACAAGACGCAAGTTAGAGCATTCCTGGGTTTATGCTCATACTGCCGGCGGTTTGTCAAAAGCTTTGCAGACATTGCAAAACCGTTACACCGACTCACTGAAGAAAAACGAACTTTCTGTTGGGACGAGAGCTGTGACATTGCATTGCGGGAGATAAAGACGCGTCTATGTTGTACGCCTATATTGGGTTATCCTGACACGAAAAATGAATTTATAGTCGACACAGACGCGAGTAACACGGGTACTGGCGATGTGTTGTCGCACCGGAAAGGCGATCAAGAAATTGTGAAAGTACTTCAGCAAGTCTCTATCTAGACCTGAAAGGGATTCCTGTATCACGAGAAGGGAGCTGCTCGTCGTTGTTAAAACATTGCATCACTTCAATAAGTATTTGCTAGGTCCAAGGTTCCACCTGCTACTGACCATGCTGCATTGAAGTGGCTGTTACAATTCAAGAACCCGGAAGGACAAGTAGCGAGGTGGATAGAACTGCTGCAGGAGTATGATTTCGAGATCCAGCATCGTAGCGGCAAATCCCATGGCAACGCTGACGTACTGTCAAGGAGGCCTTGCGCAGAGGACTTTAAACACTGCGTTAGGCAAGAGACCAGGGAAACTGTGCCCGTCAGCATGTTAAGAACGGACCTGAGTGACGAGTGGAAGGAAACCTTAGGGAAGGCTCAAGAAGAAGACACAGATGTCAAGTTAATTCTCGAGTGGGTCAAAGCCAATGCTCCGAGGCTCAAGTGGAGCGATGTTGCAGCTATGGGCACAATAACGAAGGGGTATTGGGCGCAGTGGAATAGCTTGGTCGTCCAGGACGGAGTATTGTGCCGTAAATGGGAGAATGCGCGAGGGGACACCTGTTACCTCCAAATGGTTGTTCCAAAGGCCTAGGTACCGGAGATTTTACAGCTTTACCACGATGAAAAATTATCCACGTGGAAGACTGGTGTCGAAAATGCATCAGTTGTGCAGCAGTGAAGGGACCTCACACACGCAGCAGGGGTGCATTGCAGCTGTATAATGTGGGAGCTCCGTGGGAACGGTTTGCCGTGGATGTAGCAGGTCCAATTCCAGCGAGTGAAGATGGCAACAAGTATTTCATGGTTGTCTTGGATTATTTTAGAAAGTGGCCGGAAGTATTTGCGATACCGAACCAAGAGGTGACCAGGGTAGCTGATAAGCTGGTCAATGAAGTCTTCTGTCGATTTGGGGTACCTTTGGAGATTCACAATGATCAGGGGAGGAATTTCGAGTAACAGTTGTTCCAGGAAACGTGGCGCGTGATGGGTGCTTTTAAAACCCGAACCACTTCTTACCACCCTCAGTCTGATGGAATGGTGGAACGGTTTAATCAGACATTAGAGAGGTACTTGGCAAAAGTTGTGGAAGGCAGGCAAAGAGACTGGGATAAACACATCCAGCCGTTTCTCCTCTCGCAAAGTCCGGTCCACTATTAAAATAAATTGTGTCTATTTTGGTAACAACATGGTATAATTTTCTAATCCCGAACCTCAGCTCGTAACAATATGTTCGTCATTTCCTTTATACGTTATTACGTTCGGATAAATCAATCAGACAATTTTTGACACACAGGAATATTCCGAATGTGGGAGTTGTATTAAAAAAAAATATATGACGGCGCCACCACCTTGTTTGTAAAGCAACACGTGCAACAGGCTACCCCCACTACTAAAACCCTATAAAAGGCAGCGCTCGACAAAGCGGAGATTGATTCGTTCGAGAGCAGTCGCCCGGTACACATGTTGCATTGAATTATAATAAACTATTGTAATTGTGTAAGTGTGTGGTAATTAAAGTGAGTAATAAATTATTATAATAATCAAACTTTATTACTACGAATAAACTCTGTGCTTTGGAAGTTTGCTGTTTTTTTATAAAGAAAATGTTGGGCCCTACTTCTATATATACATATATTATAAACATTTTGCTCACCCCCTCTCCTCCCCTCTAATCCCTTTCTCCCGTCTTCCCCCCTCTTCCCCCACTCCCACCTTAAAGGGCGGCAACGCACTTGTTACTCTTGAGTTACAGTTGCCCATGGGCGGCGGTAGTCATTTACCATCAGGTGACCCGTCTGCTCGTTTGCCCCCTATACCATAAAAGAAAAATACAAAGATAATAATCATTATTTTTCTGAAAATGTGAAAATTTTATTACTAAATTAATAGGTACGTTGATAAAAATAATTTCTCTAATAAAATACTTCCTAAAGATAACAATCCAAAAATAATGTTTATTTTATCAAATCGGACTTGAACTTGAAACGGAATGTGACACTTCGTTTTAAGTTTCTTCTGTCGGTCGGCAGTCCCATGACTTTTTCTTTTTGTAAAAGTTAATATGCTATGCCTTATAACGACGATTGAAGTTCACGTTTTAATTTTTATATTATTTTCGACAGAAAATGCGTTATTGTGCCTTATTTTTAAGAGATACGTATATGGTACCGCAGATTTTTTATAGACCACCCTTCTACTTTACACTTTACTCGCTGTTATACTAAAGACCAACACTTATGTAATACATATTTTTATGTATGACTGACCACTTAGTCAGCGCACACGGATACTTGCATCACGAATGCCGTTATTTCAGGCTGAAATCTTATAATTACTGGAATAAAATATGTAAATAAATTTCTGATAATGTAGCTTCTATTAAAACCGGTCCAGTAGTTTCTTTTGGTAATGGATAGGCATTACAATTAAACAAATAGGAAATCAAATCTTTCCTGTTTATAATATTAGTGTAGATATTGCACTACAAATATTCACTTAAAGGTATTGGACCGTAATCCCAAAAATCGCCTTTAGGGACGTGATCGTAAATGAAACACACATGCCCAAGCGAGGACAACTTTTATTTTGTTAACCGATATATATACAGAGGTCCGCAGTTCCTTAATAACGCGATTCAGAAAATCGCACAACGCCATCTATCGGGCCTAAACAAAACAATACATAGATTGTTTGATATTGAACATTCCGCCCACCATGGCCAGAATGGCCATAACAAAAAGAATAGCTAACTAATAAAAGCATTTTTACAAAAATTACATTAATAACCGCCCACCATGAGAGAACTGACAATATACAAATACTTGATGGGCGTTATCAGAGCTAATGGACTGTATAATTTAAACACCATTGAACTTAAAATAAGTAACAGCAATTTTGAGCATTTGAGAGCTGAATCTCTCAAGTCACATAAATAAACAACAATACAAAATACAAATAACGATACAAACTTAATCTTACATTTAAATCACTCAGTAACTGGTAGCACAATCAATTTGGAAACAGGTCGCTTTATTATAGATCCCTTGCAGCGCAAAGAAACAACACGAGTGACTTTATCCGAGCCAGTATGTTTTTCCGCTGTCAATGAGACCGTAAAGCCACCTTGCCGGAGGTAGATCGTCTTCCATCACTAATACTAGGCTTCCTACTGTAGGCTCTGACGTCTGGTGGGACCATTTGTGTCTTTGATGGAACTGAGCAAGATACTCCATGGACCACCGGCGCCAAAAATCCTGAACCAAACGTTGTGTCAGATGCCACCTCTTAAGGTACTGATGTTCGAGCTTTCAAAGTTGGATTCGGGTATGAGCAACAACGGTTCTCCTACTATAAAATGACCCGGAGTCAATGGGCACGGATCGTCAGGATTGGTGCTTAAGGCAGAAATTAGTCTAGAGTTCAGGCAACCCTCGATTTGAGCAAGAACTGTAGTCATCTTTTCAAACATAAGAGTGCTGTTACATATCACCCGTCTTAGATGGTGTTTGGTGGACTTCACTACAGCTTCCCAAAGCCCTCCGAAATTCGGAGAGTGGGGTGGAATGAAGTGCCAGTCCGTTCCATTAGTTGCCAACCAGTCAGCAATGTCGGGTGCTACACCGGACCTTTCGTGGTTGAAAAGAATCTTTAATTCTTTGTAAGCCCCCACGAAGGTAGTACCGTTATCACTCCAAAGCTCCCTACAATGGCCTCGGCGAGCGGTGAAGCGTTTAAAGGCTGCCAAAAAGGCTTGAGACGTCATGTCACTGACCACTTCTAAATGTATGGCTCGAGTAGCCATACATACGAAAAGGCAGATATTTCCCTTAGTGGAGAGAGAGGACCCACGACCTTCGTGGGTCTAATACTAATAGGACCTGCATAGTCCACGCCACTACGATAGAAAGGTCGGCTAGCATTAACCCTGGCAGATGGCAACTGCCCCATTAACGGCGCAATGCAGCATGCCTCATGCATGCAACACACTTTCGTACATATCCCCTAACTGCACTTCTAGCATTTATGATCCAATATTGACTTCGCAAATAGTTCAATACCAACTGTGGTCCACCATGAAATGGGCGTTCGTGAGCATCTGCTATCAGAAGATTGAAATGCGACTTGTGAGGTATGATCACGGGATGCTTCATCCCTTAATCTTTGTTAGCACGGTGTAATCTGCCGCCTACTCTTAAAATTTTATCACGATCAAGGTATGGATTTAGCGAGATGAGTTTACTTTTTTTATAAACCTGTCCTGTAGTTCTTAAACTTTTCATTTCGTCCCTAAAATGATCCATCTGACATATTTTAATGCATGTAAATAATGATTCGTTAATTTCACTGAAAGTCAAAAGAGCGTTGGATTGTGTTTTATTTTATTTTTTAACTTTAAAAATCTTCTACAAATTGCTATTACTCTCACTAGTTTTTTAAGGGATGAAAATTTTAATATTATATGATTTTCCTGACTTTCATTAATTATTGTGCTAAATACTAAATTTGATTTTCTTTCTTCTAAATTAGTTTTTTCTATGTTGCCTTTATTATAATTAATATTCTTGTTTTTCAGCCACTTAGGATCTTCTTTCCATAGTTTAAACTCTACAAATTCCGAAGAACTCATACCTCGAGACGCACAATCTGCAGGGTTATCCTTAGATTGAATATGTGACCACTGGGTATTTTCTATAACGGTAAGGATTTCAGACACCCTGTTGCCGACAAACGTATTCCAACGACTGGGATGACCTCTCAACCATGCAAGGACAACTGAGGAGTCAGTCCAGGCATGTATTTTGTCTCTACCAATGCCCAAGGTGCCCAAAACTTCTGATAGAAGTTTTGAGAGCAGCACTGCGCCGCATAATTCCAAGCGTAGTTTAGAAACCACCTTGACTGGAGCTACCTTAGTTTTGGAGGCCACCATACTAACGTGAACATTACCGTTGCAATCTACAGACCGTGTGTACACCACAGCGGCATAAGCAACACTGGATGCATCGCAAAAGCCTTGTAACTCTGTCTGCCTGTCTGTTCGGCTGGTCTGAAACCGTCTGGGTAAATGAAAAGAATGGAGAGTGTACAAACTATTCCTATAATCAAGCCAATCCTTCAAGATGCTTTCTGGAAGATCATCATCCCACCCCGTACCTGACAGCCATATACCTTGAATAAGAACTTTAGCCGTCATTATAACAGAAGCAATCCATCCCAGAGGATCAAATAATCGGGCGATATCCGATATTACTCTGCGCTTGATTACGGGTGTTTGTAACTCCGGAAGATGAACAGTATACTTGAATTCATCTGATTTTCTATCCCACGAAAATAATCTCTGCATATCTGCATAATTTTATTTACCTTAAATTCTAAATTTTCCTTGGTTTCTACTGTCCCCTTCGTTATTTTATTCAGCAACTCTTTATTATTACTAGACCATTTCTGGAGCTGGAAACCTCCGCGACCAAGTAACTTATTCATTTGGCTATAGATATGATCACCCTCAACGATCGACTCACAACCCGTAAGCAAATTTTCAACATGAAAGTCGCTGAGAACACGACTAGCTGCTAAAGGAAAGCCCTTCCCATCGTCGAGAGCAAGCTGTTGTAAACAACGTACAGCAAGGTATGGAGCTGAGGATGTACCAAAAGTGACACGCAACAAACGCAAATGCTGTAATTCAGCATCTGGGTTATCACGCCACAAAATACGTTGATAGTCAATATCACCCTCTGAAACGTTTATTTGGCGGTACATTTTAACAATTTCTCCGACCAAAGTTATGGGATGGCATCGCCATCTCATAATAATCATGTGCAAATCATGTTGCAAGGTAGGGCCAACGATTAAATCGTTCAATTCAACGAAACTCCATTGCATCCCGAACAAGAAGCGTCAAAACCGACCCTAGCCTTAGATGTACCTTTATCGTTTCGGAGTATTGCGTGATGCGGCAGGTATACAGCATCTCTTCCCCTCTCTGCCTGGGGAACAACTTCAGCATGCCCCAACTGAAGATACTCTTTAATGACGGCACTATACTGCATTTAAAGTTCAGGATTCTTTAAAAGTCTCCTTTCCAGCATGTGAAATCGTTTTTGAGCTATGATTTCTGACCTACCAAACTTAGACTTGGGATCGGTAGACTTAAACGGCAACTTGACTATGTACCTACCGGTTGAGTCTCTTCGAGTCTTTGCAGAATAGAATTCTTCACACCGTTGCTCTTCTTCGGTTAACATAACCTTGGCACTTGAAGAATAATCTGACTCCAACTCCTAAAATCTCCGCAATAGCTCATTAACATTTGTACCAGCAATAGAATGGCAACATACTGGCCTTGACGTCAACGGTGTGTTCTGGATTTTGCGCGATAAAATCCAGCTAAGTTTGGTATTTTGGGCGACGGGCGTGCCCGCGGACCTTTGACCAAACCTTCCAACAGAACTTCGCAGACTACACTAGTACCTAAAAGTAAGTATCTTACCTGGAGTATTAAAAGTCGGATCGGCTAGTTTGAAGGATGAGAACGTTGACAGAACTTGAACAATTTTTCTCTCAGGCAAACGTGATGTTAGTTTGCTTAAGACATAAGCATCGACATCTAAAATAAAGGTTGGATTGCAATTTGATTGTAACTATCCACCTAGAGGGCATTGGCGAGCCCTCATCATAGCCTAGTCGAAATATGTCGGTGCGAGCAGGTGTTTTCCTAACGCTGTAATAAAAGAGACCTGCGAACCCTGATCCATGAGAGCTCGTAAAACCACAGCAGTATCACTCTTTGACTCGACATTTACCAAGGCTGTTGCTAACAGACCATGGTTGTGAACATCTGCTTAACAACAAATATTTTTGGTACACTCGCTTTGAGTAGAAGACGCAGTTGCAGTAGCAACCACGACATTCTGATCTGCTGAACCCTCACTCAATTCAGTAGATCTTACGATTGGTTTGGGATGAAGAAGTGTGTGATGCTTCTTCTTACAAACTTGGCAAATAGTGGACAGACGGCAATGATAAACTGTATGACTTTTACATAAACAGTTAACACACAAATTATTGGCTCGGACAAACTCACGACGGTCGTCACAATCCTTTTTTCTAAAGATCGGAACCTTCACTCTAAAAATTCTATAAATTGCTTAAAAGTAGTTAAGTTATCCAAAGAACTAATTTCTCTTTCCCACAATTTACGTGATTCGAAATCTAACTTTGCACTAACTATAAAAATAACTATGACATCCCAAGAACCCACATCAATCCCGAGAGTACGTAAACCATGTAGACAGTCAACTGTGGTGTCTAAAAGATTTTTGATTGATACTGATGACTCCTTAACCGGCGGTTGATTTACAAATCTTTTTAAAATACAGTTAGATAAATATTTTTTATTATCATACCGCTTTGTTAAGTCCAACATTCCTTATAATTTGAAGCGGTGGCAGGGGTGTGTCGCAGCAATTGCTCTGCTTCGCCTGTAAGATGGGCTTTCAAATAATGAAGTTTTTGGATATCATAAATGCCTTCGTTATTGTCGATAAGAGACAAGGACAAATCGCGGAATGTATTCCACTCGGTTTATTTACCCGAAAATGTAGGAAGAGTAATTTTAGGTAACTTGACATTATAATTTTTTGTTTCTATCTGTTTACTAGTGCTAGGTTTAGTTTTAAGTTCTTTTAATTCAGCTTTGTACATAATGTAAATATCTTCGGTTTTGTCATATATTTCAGTTGTAAAATATGTATTTTTCAGTTAACGGTGGCAATTTCAATAATTTTACGATGTGTTTGTATAAATTGTTGCCATTGTTCTTCAAGTGTTTCCATTTTTGTATCAATGTATGAGTGAGTTAATCTATCTTTAGGTGATTTTTTAAAACTAATTCTACCTTTTTCAATAATACTTTTAGTATCTACTTGCAACTTTACTAAAGACTCCATTATTATCACAAGATAAATAACAAACTACAAGCAAAAGTATTTTACAAGTAATAGTTCTATGCAACCAATAAACTAGCCAAAGCAAGTTACACAAATTATTCTAAGTCCAAGAAATAGCAAAATATTTTACAAGTGTTTGACACAAATATGAACTCGGAATAAAATCGGGCATAGGTTCCCCGTCGTATCAATTTTTACTTAAATATTCTAAGTCTACAAACTAGCTACTACTAAATTACTCTAAGTTAAAATTAATGCTAATTTTTCTAAGTCCCAAACACTTAACTAATTTGCTCAAAACTGTTCTAAGTTTGACTACCTCTTAATGTCGTCTCAGGCGAAACGAAACGTAAAATAGTTCAAAAGTACTCACAGTTTATATCTGCCAAACCTCAATTGATATACGTCACTTGTCACTTCACTCAACCGTCAGCTCCAGTGGCGCCCCCTCTCGCGTCTTTCGGTAACTTCAGTGGCGACCTCTAGCGTCTCCCTGCAGCTTCAAAGGCCCGTCACTTCCGTGGCGGCTATCTAATGTCTCCGTGAACACTAAGGTTCGACACCTGTCCGATGCACATGCAGCGCCCTCTGTCAGAGCTATTGGCGTTGTACAGACTGACCGTGTCTCCACCAAAGACCTCACGGATACACACACACTCCGACTAAAGCACAGAGTGGCGATCCACCACTACTACTTGTGCTGCTGATACCAATATCACTACACGGGACAATGATATACGCATATATCACTACACGGGGCAATGATATACGCATATATTCGGCTCGGTTAGGACCAAAATGGACCGTAATCCCAAAAATCGCCTTTAGGGATGTGATCGTAAATGAAACACACACGCCCAAGGGAGGACAACTTTTATTTTGTTAGCCGATATAACAAATACAGAGGCCTGCAGTTCCTTAATAACGCGATTCAGAAAATCACACAACGCCATCTATCGGGCCTAAACAAAACAATACATATATTGTTTGATATTGAACAGGTATACAAACGTTTTAATCAATAAATGTTATACGGTCGAATTGAGAACCTCCTTTTTTTTTAGTCGGTTAAAAAATGTAATCACACTAAAATGACTAACTAATGATTACCGAATTTTAGTTGTGACTAAAACTAAATTTTCAATCATAATTGATTTAGTCAGAACTAAATTAATCACTATTTTTTTAGTATGATTCGTCAATTGATTGAAAATATTAGTGATTACTGCCAACACTGGCAACAGGTACACAATGATTTAAAACTTAGAATAATTTTGTGCTTAAGCGGGCGATGTTATTTTGTGTTATGTAAAAAATTGTTATTAATAAATAATTTTGTAAATAAAATAAAATATATTCTATTTCCTTCTCTTTAAAATGATAGTTTGAGTTACACCTGGTACTATTATGTATTCTGTGGTTACACTACATACACAAATGAAATATAATAATTTTACAACAAACACTTTGCATGAATAAAAGTAATTTTCTATTTGTTAGTAAAAAGTAGTCATTGAAGTTTTTTTTTTAAAGAATACTGGTACCGTGGGTCACACATTACTAGTATTCTTGTTAACACCTCCAGCTAAACTAAATGCTTGTGTTAGTAGTGCAGTGCACTGGGTGGGGTTCGAACTCGCAACCACTTGATCGCAAGTCCGACGCGTTAGCCATTACGCTACTGCCGCTTCCAAATTTTGTTTTGTAAGTATTCATAAAAAAATACACATACACACACAAAGGACGCTACTTGAGGGATGTTAATAATGCATCTATGCATTAATAATGCATAGACGCCTACTGTAGCATCATAAAATATAGGCCTCGACGAAAAAAAGTATGCAAAATGAATCGATTTGTACGAGGGAAACCGGCTCAAATAGTATAAACATTTAAGCAAACTTTAATAAATAAATAGAATTTCTCGTTAACAAATGAATATATTTTTATAAAAAAAAGCATAAAAGATGTTTTCTTCTAAAGTTTCAAGTTCATTAGAGCTTACTTTTTGAAAATAAAAATAAATAAAAAAATTGCGATTTTCAACCGTAAATAATGATTGAATCATTATTTAAACAAATAATGGACAAAATTTAATCGAACTGGTTTTAAATTTTTAGGATTTCTACCAATTAAAATACGATAGGAGAAAATTACAAAATACTCCATTTTTGGCGATTTTTTCGCATTAAAACGTTAATTCGATAATGTTCCGAACGTCAAAAATGGGATGAAATTCAGGACCATGTTCCTGATATATACTAACGCATAAGTTTTATTATGTTAAAACCCGTGCGTAATTTAAAGAAAAATTGGCCAATTTTCGTCTAATTCCACTGACCTATTTGTAAGTCTGCTTCACTTACCTTGAACAGTGCTGTAAATTTAAATGCAATATAGTAAAACTTTCATTTAGTACCTTCCGTCTCATTATTCTAGCATACGAATTAGTTATCACACTAAAATAGAAATATATATATGTAAGTATATGTCAGAAGAAAACCTGTATATTCACAAATTCGTACGTCGGTCAATGTGTCCGACTCAATTCAGATGGCATTGCAAACTGAGGGTCGTGTGGGAGCGACGCGATGTGATAAAAACTTTGTTCATAGATATAATCAGTGCCGGATTAACCACGTAACAAGACTAGCAAGTGCCACGGGCCCCGAGCACATAGTGGGCCCTGTGTTACGCCTGAACGTAATTTTTTAAAATGAAACCGTTTAATAATATAACCGTTTTGGCTTTGGACGACAGAGGTTGGCTCCAAGCATCCCTACCGGTTCGTTTGGGTAGTCTTGGCGTTCGCAAAATTTCAGATGTCAGCCTTCCAGCATTGTCTACGGTCCACGGCACAGAAGAGTTAACCAGGAAAATTCTAACAAACACACTGGTTAATTCTAAAGTGTCCTGCAAGACCGATGCCATAAATGCTTGGCAGATAGCTTGTCCCAATACTCTTTTACCTATTAATCCATTTTCTCAGAGGCAATGGGACGCGCCGTTGTGCACTTTAAGAAGGGATTTTTTAATTAACACATCATCCAATGTTGCAGAGCGCGCTTGTTTGTTGGCTGTGGGAGAATGGGAATCAGGGCTATGCATTCAGGCACTTCCATCGCCCAACATAGGCACCTTGTTGGACGATAACACATTCCGCCTTGCCACTTGCCTTCGTTTAGGAGCTCCTTGTCTTTCTCCGCATCTTTGTCACTGTGGAGAAGCTGTCGACAGTCTCGGACATCATGGCCTTTCTTGTAGCAGAAGCGCAGGTCGTATATCTCGTCATGCCCCCATACCGCCAAAAACAGCATTAAGGTCCACCAATTAATAAAATTTTGCACAATGTGTTCAATGTGGTTCAACTTGTGAGATAGGATCGTTCTTTAGTTTATTTTTATTGCAAATTCTGTAGCCACAGCAAAGCGTGGCAAAAATCAAATCAAAAAAATGCGTCTCTAGTAGGGGACCCCCCTTTAATTTTTAATTTATTTTTCTAATTTGTTGTTATAGCGGCAACAGAAAATTTCAACTGTCTACCTATTACGGATCATGAGATACAGCCTGGTGACAGACAGACAAACAGACGGAAGGACAGTGGAGTCTCAGTAATAAGGTTCCGTTTTACCCTTTGGGTACGGAACAAAAAGGGTCAAATTTAAAAAGTTGGAACTTTTTCGCTTAAATTATTTTTAACATATTTTAGTTATCGTATATTAATAATAATAAATTTTCTAGAATATAAATCTTACAAAATACAGTGTTTCCTATAATCTTTTAAAAGATACAAACATATTTATTTCCTATAATCTTCGCAGCTAGCACGTGTCTTTGCGCCTGCGTACTACGAAGCCTTCTTGTGTCATTCACGTGTATCATTTTTGTGCATTTGCGTATTAAAATTTGTTGGTTAATTCATTTAGAAGTTTCACTTCTGGCGTGTTTCAATTGCAAACACACACTTTTTTTTTAACAAGTTACTTTGTTTTTGTTACATTGTTTACAGAAATATAAATGTGGTTTGGATGACAATACTGTAATTTGGCACCTTAAAGCTGATCTGATGATGGAGCCAGTAGGTGGATAATGGAACTATTCAATGGCTACTTACTAGTAAACCCCTAGAGTCTGGGCTCACATATATGATTAGTTTTGAGGAGATTGTTGATCCAACAAGTTGGGCTTAGGGCTAGCATCGGTATTTTAATTCGTTTCGCCATTAAAGCTTGCCTTATTAGTTTTTATAAACTATAATTAATTTATTATACGTAAATATATCACACATTTTTATGCCAGTTTTACCAAATAAGCATCATTTTTTTTTTAAAATATTATAACTAAGTATAATTTGTTGGATTTTGCTATTGAATGAAAAATATGATGAAATGAAGTGCGGCCGCCGGGTGATGGTCGTTGACGGGACCCGTCTAGGGTGAGACAAGTCAATGCCTGTCAGGGGTTGCGGAAGAATGCAATGGAGATTCACGCTACCCCGATCATAGGCAAGTAGCGGAACACCGGGGGTTTAGCTAATTAAACGCTTTTCAAAGGCACGGCAAGATTTTAAGTAGTTCAAATAAATTATGAAATACTTTTTATGTTTATGGTCACTGCTCCGCTTCTTGGGGTCCTAGCGTGGTGGTACATAGCCTATAACCTTGTTCAATGAAAACTCTATCCAATACAAAAAGAATAATTCAAGTTTAACTTATAGTTCCAGAGATAAGCGAGTTTAAACAAACAATGAAACAAAAAAACTCCTTAGCTTTATAATATGACTGTGAAATTTAGCGTAAAAAGTCTAAATATTACTTCTGTACTATACATATTTGCAAGCCTTAATGTCTCAACGTCTTTATTGACAAAATCTATGTTAACGCGAACGATGCCATGGGTAATAGCTACTTGTAACTAAGATATATATAATATTATTTTAACTATAATTTGGCATCTTGGAGCTGATCTGATGACGAAACCAGGAGGTGTAGTAGCAGTGGCTACTATTAAACCCCCGAGTTTCAGATCATATGACTCGTTTTGACGAGTCCAATAGATTGGGCTTAGCAACAATGGTCTGTCAATGGAGCCAAGTTGTTAGGTATAATGTATTTGAAAATAAAATACCAAAATAATTGGTGATTTCAATAATAATATGTATACTTCCGCCTAACAACTTAATAAAGGCGCGTGAAATCGCCAAAAAAAATGTATTCAAATTAATATAATATTATAAATATTATTATAAGTTTTTTTTTTTTGTTAGATTACAATTAAGATTATGAGAACTTCCCAAACAAAGACTAATTCATGTTTTTTCTTTATTTTTTTTTATAAACATTACTTATGTACACGTGGCAGTTTCGTAACAATAGGGTGGCAGAGCAAAATGCCAAAGGCCCTGAACGCAGAAGGTACTGATTACAAAATGTATTAAAAAACTTATTAATTTTGTATTTAATCAATTTTAGTTATCTAATTTAATAAATCTAATAAAACACGAGTAAGAAAATATCGGCCAAGAGACACCACGGTGTCCTAATGAAATAGGGCCCTAAAGGACACTTGTGATTCTAGAGTTACAGGTGCCCATGAACGACGGTAATCATTTACCATCAGGTGACCCGTCTGCTCGTTTGCTCACTATTCCATAAAAAAAGGCATCTTTCTTCTATTTGTTGTTATAATATTGCGTTTTTATCTTTCGTATAAAACCTTGGTAAACGTTTCTATATCTCTTGTATATAAGGGATTTCATTGAGTCCTTTGGATATTTACGCATTTCTAAATGCAATTTAGCTTTTTTTACAGAGCATCTGATTAAGCCAAGTGTCATCCTGGGCTTGAGAGTGAGTTTAGAACGGCTAATTTTTATCGTTTAAGAGTGCCTATCTATTATAGCGGAAAGTGTGGACATGACATCTTGAGTGCCTTCAGTTGGACTTAATTTATTATAAACCGATTGCCAATCAATCTCCTGCAACTCGGATTCAATTGCCGCTAGTTCCAACTTGCGTTGTGTTCTCGGTCTGGTTTGTTTCGGAACTCTGAGGTTTATGCCCGTCATAACTAGATCGTGATCTGTGATAGATGAGGCACATATGAGCGATTCTAGTGTATATTTAGTTCTGGTGAAGACATGATCAAGACACGCATCACCTCTCTTGGGCTTATCAATGATAGCTCTATACCCTAATTGAGCCAATAAACTTAAGTATTCCTAGCATGATTCAGGTTGATTACTATTTATATTAATATCACCGGCAATAATAAAACATTTACTTTCTGTCATATTATTTGTAACAGTTTCAAGGGAATTGAGGAATATACTATCTGTATACTTAGTAGGGTGATACAGCCAAAAATATAAACCTGTAGACAGTTTGCCTCAAGGATATCAGGTTCACACACCACAGGGCACCAGCAATTCTTTATATATACTACTACACCTCCTGATTGATTTATAAACTTAGTGGAACTGAAATTAAGATAGTCATCGGTTGTAGGAATTACTGAGTTATTGTCAATCCAACGTTCAGTAAGTAGAATTACGTCAAATACTAAAGTAGATCTTGTTATAGCCACTAGAAGGCTATCTAAATTTCAAAAAATATAAAAATCGTATTTAGACAAACCTTTAACAATACTCAGCTAACTCTATCCTGTGGCAGATTGTATTAAAGGAATTATCAATATCATCTATTAGTTCTATCGAGGTCATAGGAGTAAGATTTTAATTAGGTAAATACGTGAACGGATAACCACAAGATAGATAAAGCCGAGCATGCGTATATAATAAATGATAAATGATTTAGATTACTACAATTTGTGATTGTTATTTCATATAAAAATCGTAATAAAAATATTTTTGATTAATACAGACAACACTGATAATAATACAAATACAACAGGAATAAGCTAGGCTTGAGACTTTGGTTGACACTAGGTATATTGAGAAATGTCGTATTGGAATCCTCGACAGCGGGACCGATATGCTTTTCAATATCCTCCTTAGAACGTATGACAAATGCAGGGTATTTAGTTTCTTCTATCTTAGAAGCTTTACGGACATATATTCGAGGCCCACCGGCTTCGAATAGGGCCCCCGCTACCGGTGGTAATGTGCATCGCATGAAATGGACATCCTCGATAAACGAGAACGTCATGCGAGCATATTTTGTGGTAACAGAGGGAGGAACTAACCTCACTGCGTATCGTAATCGTATGTTGTCTCTGCTTCAGGAACTTGAACCAGCTGTTAACGTTACGGCACAAAGGCTATCGGATCAAGTACGGGCTATTCAACGATGTCATTTGTTGGATAACTCCGTGCTTGATAGGCTACGCTTGGACTTGCAGAATAGCATTGTTACTTCTCCCCCTTCACAAACAGTGTCACAATCAATTTCTGGGTTGCTACGACCTTACCCAGATGAGGGTGGAGAGGAGGTGGAGAGGGGTAATTCATCTGTAAGTACTCAGTACAATGAACAAATGAGGAACATTTTGGAAGGTGCTATTCGAGAATATCGGACCATGAGAATCGTTCATTCCAAAGGGATGAGAGGTGGGTTTATAGAAGGTGGGAGCAGCCTGATTTAGTGAGTGACACACATTTCCCAGATGCTGAAATTACGAATACCTTTTGACGTGACATCTGGGCGATACCTGTCACTCACACAGAGGGTGATTGGATGCGAGATGTCGAACGTTCGTGTGAGTCGATTGATACCATGGAGCCAATAACAATATCGAATACTGATATAGCTTATGCAGTTCGTTCGCTGCCGAACTGGAAATCAGCGGGACCGGACAGATTGGTTAAAGTGGCTCCGTAGCTCACACGTACGATTGGCATCTCAATTGCAATCATGCTTAGAATCAGGTTCGCTTCCGACTTTTATGACCACAGGCGTAACTCACCTGCTCTTTAAGTCTGCTAGTGCCACGGATCCCAAAAATTATAGACCTATAACGTGTTTACCCACACTTTATAAATTACTTACGTCTATTCTGAGAGTGAAGATAACATCTCATATAACTAACAAAACTATTATGGCTTACTCTCAGAATGGGTGTAAAAGTGGGGCCCGTGGCACTAAAGAGCTCCTTATTATTGACACGACCATTAACCAACAAGTTCGTCGTAATCGAAAGGATTTGGCGACATGTTGGATAGATTACAAAAAAGCCTATGACTCTGTACCGCATACGTGGCTCTTGAGAGTGATGGAGTTGTACAAGGTGAATACAACTCTATGCACTTTCTTGAAGGCATGTATGCGGCAATGAAGAACGGTGCTCTACTATCCAGGATGTCGGCGGTCTCAGGGTTACGGCGAGTATATTAAGATCAGGCGGTGTATATTTCAGGGTGACAGTTTGAGTCCCTTGTGGTTTTGCTTAGCTTTGAATCCTCTCAGCCTCTCAGCCTCTACTGGAGCGTTCAGGGCTAGGCTATCCTTTACGGAAAGAAGGTCAGGTTATATCCCATCTCCTTTTCATTGATGATTTGAAACTGTTTGCCTGCAACAATTTCCAATTGATACAATTACTTGAAGTAACTGAAACCTTTAGTAAATGTATCAGGATGGAATTTGGTGTGGATAAATGTGCAGTCATGCATGTAAAAAGAGGCAGGATTGTGGAATCTGAGGGGATGGAACTCTCAGATTCCACACACCTTAGATGTCTTTCCGCCAACGAAACTTACAAGTATCTAGGTATGACACAGGCGTTAGGTGTAAATGAATTGACTATGAAGCAATCGTTACAGGAACGTTTCTTTGGCCGCCTGAAAAAAGTATTGAAAAGGTTTTTGTCAGGTGGTAATAAGGTGCGGGCCTATAATGATTGGGTCATACCAGTCCTAACCTACTCCTTTGGCATACTTAGATGGACTCAGACTGAACTAGATGTCCTGGATAGAAGAGTTCGTACACTGCTTACCGCGTACCGAATGCACCATCCACGTTCATCGGTCATGAGATTGTATATCCCGCGGAAATGTGGGGGGTCATGGTTTTTTAAATGCCAAGACCCTCCACAACCGCAAGGTATGCAACCTTAGAGATTACTTCCTCTCCATTGACCTGGATGTGTATCGGGATGTGGTGGCAGTTGACAACGGACTCACTCCGCTTGCTCTAGGAAAAGAAAACTGGCGCAAACCAGCAGTACTTACTGTTATAGACCGCAGGGAGATATGGAAGAGCAAGGCGTTGCATGGACGTTTTTATCGGGCCTTAAATGAGCCCGATATAGATTTATTAGCATCAGTATCCTGGCTACGGTTCGGTGACCTCTTCGGAGAAACTGAAGGTTTTGTCTGTGCAATTACAGATGAAGTTGTTATGACGAATAACTATCGGAGATATATCATGAAGGACGGCACAATCGACATTTGTCGGGCGTGTCATCGTCCCGGAGAAACCCTCAGGCATATAATTTCTGGTTGTTCTCGTCTTGCCAACGGCGAGTACTTGCATAGACATAACCAAGTGGCCAGGATAGTCCATCAGCAACTTGCTGTTAAATATAATCTTGTGGCTGTCGAGTTACCGTACTACAGGTATGTGCCTGACCCAGTTCTCGAAAATGGTCGTGCAACATTGTACTGGGATCGATCTATCATCACTGACAGGACTATTGATGCCAATAAGCCTGATATAGTGGTGATAGACCGATTAGAGCGCCGAGCAATGATTATTGACATCACCATTCCCCATGACGACAATCTCTTAAAAGCCGAAAAAGATAAAGAAATAAAATATTTGGACCTAGCCCACGAGATTGTCGACATGTGGGATGTGGATTCAGCAATCATTGTGCCGATAGTCATTTCGGCCCATGGGTTAATTGCTAAGAGCCTCGACCAACACCTTCAGAGGCTCACGTTAGGCAGCTGGATTAAGAGCCTGATGCAGAAGGCAGTCCTCCTTGATACGGCACGCATAGTGAGGAGGTTTCTATCTCTGGAACCCTAACCACCGGTAGCTTGGTCCCTGTGCCCGATACCGGTGGGACACTATTTTTTAAATTTTTAAATATATTCATTTTTATTTTTTTATAGTGAATGTATTTAAAAATTTAATTTATATGTACATTAAGTAAATAAACAGAATAATAATAAAAATAAGGCCATTTATTCCAAATCTCACTTTCGATATATGTTACAATGTTTGTTAGTAAGTTGTTGCTTAAATTTAAGAAAGGTTGCTTATAATTAATGTTAGTATAATTTATGAGATTTGGACCCCTGTTTGGGTAAAGGCCTCCTCCATCCTTTTCCACGACTCCTTGTCCTTGCCTAACTTTATCCAGTCATTTCCTGCGACGTGTGTTATGTCATCAGCCCACCGTCACCGGAGGTAACGAATATGATGTGAGTCAAATTCTCACCGGGTTGTTCGGGGATACCTATAATTACAATCTCGTTCCTTAAGTTGTATTGTTCTTGAATACCAACGGATTGCTGTAGTTCTATTATTGAGCATTTGATAAAGGTAGTTTCCATATCCTTAGCATTTAGTCGACGTTCATACTCATTTATTTTTTCAGAGTAGACGATACTGCGGTCAATTGACCCTTGACTTCGAATATATTCTGCGTGAATAACCTTTGTTTAGTACTTAGCTATTAACGAGCCTAAGTATAATCCTCCACACCTCCTTTTCCCAAATAAGTTGCGGTCGGCTTTCAGTCTAACTAATATGCAGACTTTTTAGGGCTCCAACTACCCGTAACGAATGCCACAGATGTTCGTATGGTATAACCGGGACCGACGGCTTAACGTGCTCTCCGAGGCACGGAGGGGTCTCAATGTGTTAAGAATGGTCACCCATTCTAAGACTGTCCAGGCTAGTATTGCTTAACTTTGCAATGTGCTACCTACTCAGTTACCACTCAGCCACGAGCGTAAGTGATATCATTAATATTATTTTTTTTTTTAAGATAATTACCTATTATTCTCTAATTTTGACAATTGTCGTTCGCGCGCTCGGTACTGGTGTAGGTACCTACTTACTTAAAAAAACTTTATTAGGTTGTAGTTATTCAATCTGGACTATTCTGGGCCTATTTTTAATTACAAGGCGTAGTTTTTTTTTCTTGGTGTGTAAGTTCAGTTCAGTTCGACTTATGTCCTAAGTAGGTATTTTTAGGAACAATAGCAGCTTACGGCGTTTCAGTTTTTTTCGTAAGTGGCCGTAGTAAACAATACAATATCTGCGAAAACACCTGCCGGCCGACAATTTTCCCAATATTGAATCATGAAATCTAAGTTCTAGGATTTAACTATTATTTTTTAACGCTTAAGAATAGCTATAATTAATTATTATTGTTACAGATTCTTTTTATTTCAGAGTTTGCGTTACTAAAGACAGAGAAAGAACACAGAGATACATTTATTCACATAAAATTAAAACTCTCGAGAGGGATCAAGATACAGAGAGTATTGAATAGATCAGAGGGAGAAAAAACCTACTCGCGCACCGAGGGGTACGCGAGGCAGATTCGCACTTGTCTGATTTTCTCGCTAAGGAAATTCTAAGTCTTAATGGCCGTGTCTTTTGAGTGCGTTGACTTAGAAGCTTGATTTTTTGACAACTTCAAGGGACTGCTGACATGATTATTGGATGTTAATTTCAACTTAATGCCTCTACAAATTCCTGAGGAAAGGGTCTTGACATACACAGACAGACAGATATAACAACAAAATAAATTCGGCTTGATAGTAATTATTTTTTTATCAAGGAAGTGTACTCCTAGTTTTAAGCGTAGGACCGGGAGAACGTACCAAGCAATTTGGAGGACAATGTTAGAGCTGGATCAGTGCTGTGTATGAGATATTAAAAAAAAAATTAAATTCAACAATTATTATAATTATTTCCGAACATGTTTCACGTGGTAAAGTTAACTATTGCATTAAATATATTTTAATTATACTATAAATTTACAAAGAAAATATGTAAAATATAATATACTTTCTGAATGATATTTATATATTATTTCTGATATTTATGTTGATAATGTTTTCGAGCAGATAAAAAAGTTTTGCAAGAAAGCCAAATGTCTTTATTAAATTTCTTAACGTGTTCTCTTTTTTCTCGAAAAGTAGGGTTTTCACAAAGCAATTTGCACAAAAAACACTCCATAATTATTTTACAGCACAAAAATTATTTCTCAAGAGACTAAATACGTGGTCAACTGTAAAAATATTCGACACTAACACGGGATCCTACTAATATTATAAACGTGAAAGTTTGTGAGGATGTATGGATGTTTGTTACTCTTTCACGCAAAAACTACTGAATGGATTTTAATGAAACTTTACAATAATATAGCTTATATATCAGAATAACACATAGGCTATAATTTATGACGATATTGTGTATATTGGCCAAAATATAACGATAAGTGTTAAGTAAGTCGGAAAAAAATCTGTCATCTGCGAGCTATTCTGGCGTGCGGTGGGAAAACTGTAAGAGTTAAACGAATATAATGTACGGTGGGATTGTTTCTCCTAAATAGTTCTACAAAAAAGTCCGTGACAGTATATATCTATATTTTATGTGTAAGCCATTATTACCAAAATAGTGAACCATAAATACAATAAAATTAGATTTTTTATTTCCAATTCTCATTTAGCAGTGACAAATTGATTTTTATCAAAATAAATATCTTTTATCGCTTCTGATATTCAAAGTAGATACACTTTGTCTTTTGAAGTACGTAATTTCGTCAAATATGTTAAAAGTTACGACCATAATACAAAACTGCGGGCGAGGGGGCGGGGGGAACATCGCTTACCGCCGACGCGGGCCGGCGGGCAGACGCGTGAGGGCAGACGTTGTTGACGGTTGTGTCCGTAATGGGAAATTTCAAGACACTAGCGATTTGCTAAAAGGCTCTGTATACATTCATTTCTATTATATACTAGCAACCCGCCCATGCTTCGCACGGGTACAAATTATACACCTAAACCTTAATCATGAATCACTCTATATATTAGTGAAAACCGCATGAAAATCCTTTCAGTAGTTTTTTCAGTTTATCGCGAACAGACGCGGCGGGGGACTTTGTTTTTTATAATATGTAGTGAAGATATTGAATGTAAAAAAAAATTGAAAGTTTGTGAGGATGTATCGATGTTTGTTACTCTTTCGCACAAAAACTCCTGAATCGATTGCGATGATACTTCGTATGTAGATAGCTGGAGACCTGGATTAACACATAGGCTACTTTTTATCCCGATATTCCCTTGGCATCTGAGTTACGCGGGTGAAACCAAATAATTTAGATAATTATCATAAGATTTAACATAATAAAGTCCAGTTAGTAATATTTTTTTTAGAATCATCAAATCAACATATTTTATCTCAGCTACCTCTGTTGCCTACCACAATCAAAAATATGCAGTTGGAAAAAGTTGAGCGTCTCATGGAAACGAAGCTACTCATGGAAAATTAGCTTGACAGTAATCAAGTGCAAAAAATAGCCAGGAATCCTGGACTATTGGTCAGAAAATTGTTCTAGGTGGCTTTTTAACTGCACGAATGGCGCAATGGTTTAAGTGGTCACCTCGCCATTACGTCGCGACGAGTAATGTGGGTTCAAATCCCACACCGGACAAAAATTGTTGAGATCCTTAAATATTTGTCCAGAGTCTGGGTGTTTTTTGTGTCTGTTTTTTGAATGTTTGTGAAGCCCCCGCGACACAGGGATATTCCTAATGCGGGAGTTGTCTATAAAAAAAAAAAACTTTACCCACTCAGGTTTGAAGGACAAGAAATAGGTTATTTTATATCATAATTAAATACTTGACTACATAGCCTTGAATTTTTATACAGCCATATTTGATAAAGCCCATTGTAACGGAGATATAGTAGGTGGGCAAAGCCACCAAGACCATATCATTTTCTACCCAGCACATAAAATCAATTTTTTCACCAACATAGTATAACCATAAAATAGTAAGTGTTCAATAAAAATACATGTTGTGTTTTTTTATTAGTAGATTTAATAAAAAAAACACCCTTATTTTAACATTCGAAGAGACGTATAAAAAGCTTTATTGTTAAATTTCATAGTATTTAAAAATACATTGCCATATTAATAGTCTAAGATCCGGCCGTAGAATTAGTGCGCTCATCGAGTATTTGCTAAAAACCAATTTTTACGTAAATTTATGATGAGGAGAATATATATCTACCAGGCTGCCTATCAAGATGTGGCCGCTAGTATTTTTAATTAAATTATTGTTAAATGATTTTTGGGAAAAAATTTCATTCACTTGTTTTTTAAATAAAATATCGTCCACTTCACGGCAATATGTATAAAGACCCTGAAAAATCATAAATGCCGTTGCGCACTTGGCCGCACCTCTTCGCAGCCAGGTGGAAACAGGTATGATTCTGACACATTTATACGTTCATAACGTACACTTATTATTTATATATCAAATTAAAGCAATTTTTTTTTCTGTTTATTATGATATACAGCTGCCTAATTCAATTTGGCCGCAAATAAGGTCTGCTGGCTATTAAAGATGGTAAATATTTAAGGTAGAGTGAGAGAGAGTTATCGCGTAACATCACTAGTCAGACGAGGATAGCGATTGCTAGCTGTTTGACACTTTATAGCCATTGCACATGCGTCGAATGCTAGAACGCATGCGCAATGGCTATAAAGTCACTAGTCAGACGAGGATAGCGATTGCTAGCTGTTTGACACTTAATAGCCATTGCACATGCGTCAAATGCTAGAACTAAAAAAAAAAAATTTTTTTCCCAAAAATCATTTAACAATAATTTAATTAAAAATACTAGCGGGCACATTTTGATAGGCAGCCTGGTAGATATATACTCTCCTCATCATAAATTTACGTAAAAAATTGGTTTTTAGCAAATACTCGATGAGCACACTAGTTCTACAGCCGGATCTCGTACTATAAGTATGTACTTGTACTTATCTCAATCAAATACACAAATCATAAGCTTACTGCTTACAAAAGCATCACACCGTTCGTTCGTCACTGCGGCAGCATTGGCGACTGTTTGTGTTGTGTATCGAGGGTATTCTGAATCCCATGAAAAACATAAATGTGAAAATGGAAGCCAAGTTCAGTATTAAGAATATGCGTGATTGTCGATTTCGCCGACAAAAGAATTGAGATCTAAATGGGTGCCAAGTTCTTTAGATAATCCTGAAATTTATTTATAAAAATATACAACATTCTAAAATAAATTTATAACTCAATCTAGGGTTTTTTTCTGCTACAACTATGTTTCCTATTTAAAAATATAACTTCTTGAATTTGAACAGCCAAATTATTTACACAAAGCAGATAACTTAAGATTAATTGATGCTCAAGATTTGACTTGGCTAGTTTTTACCAGCAAACCAAATTTTTAGGAGAGTAAGATTAGTCAACCTTACTAAAAAAAACAGTAACTTACGTATAACATAAAGAAGAAAAGTTATTTAGCAAAATTTCAAAAAGAAACTTATATGTGAAAACTAGCCTAGTAAAAACTTGAGTTATGAAGGTGTCAAAAGTGGCTCCAAATGGATCGTGTAATATAACACACGTCTGCTCCGTCGCCAGTTCTTTTTCTTGAACTTGTCTTGACACGCTGCCGCGTGCCTAGATATGAGACGCGTAGGTATGACTCGCTTTCCGACCGTTTGTATGAAGATATAATACTGCGAGTTAGTCTATATATTGAAGAAATAAAGATGCCTATCTAACATGAATACCGACAACGTAACAACAGATCTCACCACTTTTTGCGGTTGAAAAACTTGCATTTTGAAACTTGAATTTGACAAAGAATTAAATAAAAACATATAACAAATCAATCAATGCTACTGGTGAATTAGCATCTACACAGAACAGCAGACAAAGCTAGTATAATAATATAAGACAGTATCTTCTTAGAATTTTCAACTTAATTTCTTTTTATAAAAATAATAAAAGTTTTATGTAAAAATAAACTGACTATTTAGCAGCTTCAAATTTAAAGTTGAACGGTTTTTCGAACGAGTTCTGGAGCTTATTTACAAGTTTCATCGGTGGCCCTTCCCATGTCACTTTGAACTCGTTAATCAATTTCGTTATTAATATGTCAATCTCTAGTTCAGCAATTCTTCTGCCAATACAACTCCTGGTGCCGAAGCCGAAAGGTAATGTGACCATAGGGTGTGCGTTCCCGTAGTACAGCGGATCTGTTTTATCTGCCAACCACCTCTCAGGTATAAACTCGTTCGGCCGCGGGTAATACTTCTCCAACCTTGATAAAAATTCATTCATGGCGATTATGTCAACCTGGATAATCAAACAAATATCATTTTAGACAAGCTGCTTTGCTCGCGTAAAAGTTTTTTTCTATCAGAGATTTTATCTGGATGTAAGATATCCTATGTCGTTCTCTGTACAACGGCAAAGTGTATGCAAAATTTTATGTTCATTGGATGAACAGTAATGCAGCGCATAAAATACGAACAAACATCTTAGATAGATAGGTAGAACATTCTTTATTGTACACCACAGTTGAACAGAAATTAAACATAGGTAGTTAATTTATACTAAGCGGCAAGTACAATGGGGCGGTCTTATCGCTAATAGCGATGTCTTCCAGACAACCGTTGTATGGAAACAACAGAGGAAAGTAATCGGTAGCTGGTGGCGTAACAAAACACATTTGATTCTTAAATTAAAAAATATAAATATTTCGCAATTACGTCATATCCGCAACGCCAGCGCCACTGTCGGTCGAGCGGTCGAATATTGAAACCGTCACGCGTTCCTAGCGATATACAATAAAACGTGACCCTCCTAACTCGGGCGATTTTGCGGGCTACGCGCCAATAAAGGCGCTAGATGCCGCTAGCAGCGCGATAGCTGTAGATAGCTAGAGCCACCTAGCGACGAAATGGATTTATTTACCTACTAATAAACGCGCAACCAATAGATGGCGATATTTATATTTTTAATACTAATAGGATGATAATTTTGACAGCTCACGCCTATGAAGTTTCTTACTTAGAATAATAATAACGCATTATTATTCTAAGGTTTCTTATTTATTTTTGGTAAAATTCACAATAGTTAATGTCATACTTCATTGATGGGTACCGCCCACTTAGTGAAGTGCCACGCATACCGAACAACCGAATAATCGAAAATCATAGTATTTTTAGTAAGTATTCAATTTCGTAACACAGAAAGTTTGTATGGATGTACGGATGTGTGGATGTATGGATGTATGGATGCATGGCTGTTTGTTACTCTTTCACGCAAAAACTACTGAACCTATTGCAATGAAACTTGGTATGTAGACAGCTGGAGACCTGGATTAACACATAGGCTACTTTTTATCCCGATACTACCACGGCATCAGGACTTACGCGGGTGAAACCGCAGGGCACACCCTGCTAGTCCCTAAATATTAAACAAAGTATGGTAATATAGTATGTAATCAGCAGATAGGAGTGTTCTTTATATTAGATAACCGATAAAATAACTTATTACTTATAAATAATCAAACGGCCTATTATTTATTACACCCGGTAAGCATTATTTATATTGAGCGAATATATTTATTATTGTTATTACAGAAGACCAGAACTACGTACTGTCGCGGACCGGCCATTCAAGGTCAATTTCACTTCGATCATCGTTGTGTAATATTTGTATTGTATCCCATGCCAAATTATGCTCTAGTACAACCACATAACAACTATATTCCCATCAGTGTACAAAAATACTAGTAAAAATAATAGTCATACAACAGATAAGATAATAGTTTGGTCAAATTAATATATTTGTTCGTCTTAAACCTTAGATTAGAATATTGTTTGAATAAAATCAGTGCGAATAACTCGTTTGACGTGTCTATAAAGTCATAGGGCCGTAATAAAACTTACACTATTTTTTTTTTGCTAATTATTTGTTATTTTTTTGCCAAAGAATATTTTTTTTTGCCATAACCATTTCAGAAAAACAATGGTCCTGCTGACTTGAGACTTAAGCCAGCGTAGCCAACAGTATATCTCCGAATCTCTTACACTTATCAAAACAGGCTTTGTGGCATATTTTTTTTTGCTAATTATTTGCTGTTGTTTGCCAAAGAATTATTTTTTATACGCACGCACGCTTGTTTGATAAAAAAATAGGTATAGCTGTTATCACACGGGTGCGTTTTTGAAGAATTCACGCAACCAAAAACAGCACAATATAGTCTATAATTGCTCATTGCCATATTAAGTAAATATTAGTATTTATTTCAATGAAATACACAAATCGCACGCTCACTGCTTAAAAAAACCATCACACTGTTCGTTCGTCACCGCGGCGCATTCACGACTTTTTGTGTACCGAGTGTATACCGAACTCGAGGCATGTACGTATGTCTCACAATCCGACCGTTTGTATGAAGATACAATACTATATAGATAACTGCACCGTGCTGCGACGCTGTGACGCGACGATTGCGAGCGAGCACGATCGAGCAGGGCTGCCAGTAAGGACAACTTATTTTATACCGCCGCCCGAGTCTCAAAAGTTATACAAAATCTCGTAGTATTATACACAAAATCAGTGTTCTACAATGTACGATGGTACGTCACTCACGTCACGTGTTCGGTATGTCACTCTTGGAGGATTTCAATAAAAAGCGTTTTAACTTTATGAGTCCTATTACAATTCATCCTGATTTTTCATTAAAGGGTCTCAACTTTTTCGTTCTTATTCTGAGCAACTAAAAAACTTAAACTTATTGAAAAATGGAGAACAGTTATTAGCATAGATCATAGCGGCCTCACTTTTCTTAATTTTGCCTTAAGAGCTAGGTATATCACATAATTGCATTTTACAAAATTAGGTATTTACGCACGACGACGACTCGGTCGGACTCGCGAGTGCCCGACACTGTGTTACCGCAGTGATTAAGCAATTATGATCCTTTTTCTACTATTAAATTATTTGTTTTACGTCCTTTCATAAAATATTGTTAATAATGGGTAATTTTCTTGCCACTGCTATGCGCCTGCGGTTTTGCTGGTGTAGATTATGATAGTATGTAGTTTCTTTAAAACTTAATGTTTTTTAAAAACATTAAGTAGGTAGGTATTTGAAATAAAAAATTTCCATAATACAAATGTGATTTAAATTAATAAAAACTATATAAATATTTTTAAATTACCCAATAGCCTATACCTATTTTTGAATTGTCAAGATTATAAGTCAGTCGGAATAGGCCAGTCGTGAAGCTAGTTGCCTGTATGGAACAGGCAGTAAATCCTATGGAAAAGAACAGGAAAGAAACTTCAAAGACACTCTCTTTCAACATGTTTTTTTATAATTTTCTGGTTCATCATCGTCAATCTTTTCGCCAATCCTCACTGTGCGAATGTTGTGTGTTACCAGGGCCAGTTATCGTCGAAGGGGTTGTTATCCGGACGTTTGCCAGGGATCCTTAGCACCCCTAGCCCTCAGATGCAGTGACCGCTACCGTAGCTAAGAATAGCAGGGCTGCCTGAGACTCGGGGCCTGGTCATTCTGTGTGCTTTCATTGGGGGCAAAGTCGCAGGCACATAGCTAGTGGCAGGAACATTACGCATAATTAACAATATTTCAAGAAAGGAAGTAAAATAAATAACTTAATAGTGGAAAAAGGATCATGATTGTTAGTCACTACGGTAACACAGTGTCGGCACAGCAATAATATCTATACAGTATTGTATCTTCATATAAACGGTCGGATCGAGAGATATACCTACACGCCTCGAATTCGGTATACACTCGGTACACAAACAGTCTCGAATGCACCGCAGTGACGAACAAACGGTGTTATGGTTTTTTAACCAGTAAGCGTGCGTATTGTGTATTTCATTGAAATAAATACAAATACTTCCTTTAGATGGCAAAGAGTAATTATACACTATATTGTGCTGTTTTTGGTTGCTGGAATTCTTCAAAAACGCACCCAGAGATAATATTTTTTAAAATTACCTGGAAACTCCGAAAGTATAAGTAAACTATAAAATAATTTTTATATACCTACTAGATCGTAATTTGTTTCTTTTTTAATAGGTAGGCATTTCGCTTTTTCCACCGAGTAAAATACCTGGATTAATAAATAAACAAGTCTATAGGATGACAAAAGTGACCCACGAGTAGTGTTGCCAGACGTCCCGATTTGCGCGGGACATCCCGATTTTTAGGGGTTTGGGGACGCGTCCCGATTAGCACCTGATCGGGACGCTATACGTCCCGTTAAAAAATCAATAAATTAATTAAAAACCATTATTATTACCAAAAAATAATATGTAATTATGTATTACATCAATCGCATTCGCATCACTTTGTCTATTGCAGTATATAGATGTAAAACAACCGATTTCAAAACGTTTTAAATAAAATGTTGCCGTTTTTAACCCCAAAAAATCGTTTTAAACGGTTGAAAACTCGTCTACAAAAGTAACGTAACTGTGTTCTATACTTAATTGTGGGCAATTTTTGGTCACCTGACGTCATGTTTGGTTTTAATTCGTTTATAGAAAATCAATAGAAAGTACCTACCTTACCTACACTACCTACTACACGAAAACTTGTTTAAGTATATAGGTATACCTGCCTATACTTATTTATTGTATTATATTACACACACTAGATGAGAAGACATCATTAACACAATGCCGTCCGTATTACTTGTGCATGAAAGACACAACGTTATGTCTTCAAGGCCGTCGCGACGACGTCAACGAGAGAGCGAGTGTGAGTTTGGTTTTAAACCGAATCAAATTGATTATTTGTATCGTTTGAAAACAATGAAAAAAAAATGTTTTTAAAAAATTTACCAACACAGAGTTTTTAACTTATCAATAGAGTTTTTATAACTTAGGTAGGTAATACCTACGCTTAATCGGACGAACCAACTAGAACTAAACCCGCTAAGTATATCAATATCGGTATATCACACATATAAAATCTTTAAACAGTTTATAGGTACTCCGTCATACATATTCCTACCTCGGTAAATCAAGAAAATGTAATTTTAATTAAGAAAAACATAGTCATAGTCACCAACCGTTTTAAATCAAAAACTGAATCGAAAAATCGAGAGACGAAACCGTATGACACTCGAACACGTCAAAGCGGAAATTCAAATTAAAACTAACTTTAGCATGACGTGCAGTGAATTTTATAACTACGTTATAAAAAACAAGGCAATCTTAAAGGCAGCAAAATGTAACGAAAAATACAGTTTTAATAAAAAATTAATTATTTTACCTTATAAATAGCGTCAATAATTATAATACATAATTACGATTCTATTGTAATATTTAGTCATTTCTATTCGTCCAACAAGTTATTGTACGATTAAAATAAGATTTACAAATAAAATTAATAGCAATAGTAGTAGAAAAGCAATAAAGCCTTTATATGTAAAAAAAAAAAAATTTTTTGTATGTCCCGATTTAAAACCCTAAATCCCGATTTGTTTTACCATCTGCCCCGATTTTAATCCAATCGGACCTGGCAACACTACCCACGAGTGACCTACCAACGCTCGCGTTAAAAAAAACTAGTAGGTAATTTCCTAGGCTATCTATTTACTTATGTATTTAGCTACTTACAAATATTATTGAATTATACGAAATATCATTATGAAATAATTTTAAAAGTAAAAAATGGTAGGTACCTAGTAAGATTTAGAGTGTGTTATTTTATTAAATCTACTAATCAAAAATCAGGATCATGTATTTTTATTGAATACCTACCTATTTCTCATTTTATTCACAACGAATTAATTTTTTTTAAATAAAAAATAAATTATAATATTTCAAATCACAAAACTAGAAAGAAACTCAAGTAGGTAGATGAAATTATAGGCAGCCGTATCGCGTGTTTACATACCGCCCGGCTGTAGGTAATTATTTCAAGGACAGGGCCGAGTCACAATTATAGATAACATTACCGTGGTATCGGGAACTCGCGAGTTTGACCGAGTCGTCGTACGTAAATACTTATTTTGTAAAATGCAATTATATAATATAGCTCTTAACGTATAATTACTTAACAGTTTACCACAGACATGATTTGTTTTCAGTATCTCTATGTGTGTGTTCGTACTTATTACACTATAAACATAATGCATACTAAGCTATCCATTTTAATGGGCATACTCAGGGGCACAGCGCGATGTTTTCCTAAATCCGTGAGTTACATAATATATAATTCATTAATAAAATCTCACTTATCTTACTTAATCGAACTCTGGGGATCAGCTGCTAAGACTAATCTAAAAGATTTACAAATAATTCAAAATAAAGTCGTAAAACTACTATTTCATATAAATTATTTAACCAAAACAAAAGATGTTTACAGTAATACCAAAATAATGTCAATCACCCAACTATACAAATACAACACATGCATTCTGATAAGAAAAATAATAAGAAAAACTGTTCATACACAAATAACATTTACCAAAAAGTCATAAATACAGCACCGTATGTTGAGGAACGTTAATAATATATGTCTCCCTACCCCACAAACCAACTATGGCTTAAGAAATATTAAATACGAAGGCGCCCAACTTTACAATAAACTTCCGAACGATATAAAAGAAATTCAGTCAATGGCTTTGTTCAAAAAGAAGCTCAAACATTATGTCCTGCAAAGTAACACCTAACAAACGAGCACACATAATAAAGAAGGTTAAAAATTTAATATTAATAAACGCCCATTGAAAAAAAAATATATTTAAATATATAATTATAAATAAATAGGTGGTATTTATGTGAATACTCAAGAACAATAATTAAATAAAAAATATATAAATACATACGTTCAATATTTTAAAATAAAGTAATCTATACATTAATTACTATACAAACACAAAAGCTCAAAAAAAAATCATTAATAAACTTACGATAACAGTCACTAGATAGATAGATAGAAATACGATAGCAATCGCTTTGCTATACGTAATACGGCCCCATACTTGTTTACAAGATACTTTTGAAACGTGTGGGTCTCGCTGGTTTTGTTTTGTGGTAGCTACCCACTTGCTAAATTTAATAATACTACTTATGTACTTAGATCTAAAAAATGATAACATTTAATTGAAGAGCCGGTCCGGCACTTGTTACTTACCAAATCTTTTTATCTTGTATTCTCTCCATAAACTTAATATACTAACGTATTCTCTCTAACAAACGAATGTAATCATTCTTTTGAGAAAATGTATGTGTTAATCCAGATATCCAGCTATCTACATACTAAGTTGCGTCGCAATGTGTTCAGTAGTTTTGGCGTGAAAGAGTAACAAACATCCATACATCCATACATCCATACATCTTCACAAACTTTCACGTTTACAATATTAGTAGCATAGCAGCGCCCTGCGGTTTCACCCACGTAGTTCCCGATCCCGTGGGAATATCGGGATAAAAAGTAGTCTATATGTTAATCCAGGTCTCCAGCTATCTACATACCAAGTTCCATCGAATTGGTTAAGTAGTTTTGGCATGAATGAGTAACAAACATCCAAACCTTCACATTTATAATATTAGTGGGATTATTATTATCTAATCTAGAAAACGATTAAATATTTGTCTGTACTCAAAATAAATACGTTCCCCCAATGATTGTTATCTTTAATGGATTTTAAAATTGTTGTTTTTGGGATCGTATACCTACTGATTACGGATTTAGTATAATTATCTATAATTGGACAGACTATTCATTCAATTCAAACTTCGCATGCACTGTTACAAGGTCAAAAACATCAGTTGTCAAGGGTAAACGTGTTGTGTTGGACGCGTATTCTATTTGTGTTTAGTCGGTTTTAAGCTATCAGCTATGAGGCAACTATACATAATGTTCAATGAGTGTTTCAATTTATTAGCTGCTAAAACACAATATTCTCTAAGGTAAGTGGTTAAGTTAAGATCTAAAATGTAAATATTTGTAAGGAATTGTTGTTTTTTTGTTTGTTTCTTTCAAAGCTATACAAATCCATGTTAGTATTTTGATACCAAAAAAAAAAATTCGCTCTAAATAAAGTGAGTTTGACTTGACGACTACATCGTGAAAACCTGCGAGCCCACATATTACTCCTGATCGCTAATGCCCTGCGCTCACTCTCTATATCAACTTGGTCATCAAGGCTCTCGGTAACGTAATGCCCCAGGTACTTGAACTGATGTGCCCGTTTTAGCTCAATACCATTCAATTTAATTGCAGGCGCACATAGAGGGCACTTACCAAGGGCCCTGAAGACCATGTACTCGCTTTTCATGCAGTTATTAAGAGGCCATGCGTGTGATTATATGTTTCACATATAACTAAAAGTCTTCTCATTGCGCCTACAGTTGGAATCAGCAGCACCATATCGTCCGCGTAACTAAATTTATTCATACAAATACTATCAATGAGCAACCAACTCGTGTTCTGCTGAGTCCTACTACAAGCTCGTTCACGTACAGGTTGAATAGCTTAGGACAACTTAACCCCTCTTGTCTCACTCCGCACTCCAGCCTGTACGCGTCCGAGAAGCTGTCAGCAATCCTGACACTGTTATACTGGTTTGCATACCAGAAATGAAAAAGCCGTTGCCCCTTTGTTCGCCTGTCTTCTTGAGTTTATTCCACAATACGTCATATGACACCAAATCAAACGGTTTAGACAGATCGAGGAAGCATGCATACACAGGTGTACTTCTTTCCGTGTAGTATTGCACGGTGTGCTTGAGACTTAGAAATGCGCTTTCGGTAGAAAGTCCGGCCCGGAAACCGAACTGATCGTCATGTATATGAATGTATATGAATATGTTTTTCATGTTCTGAGTCAAGCACACCGTCCAAAACTTTAGCTACCACTGTGGCTAACGATATTGGCTGATAATTCTTCTTATCAGACAAATCACCGGTTCTGTTCTTTAGTAATGACACGACAATAGTTTTCATTAGATCAGCAGGTAAGTACGAGTGACTCAGATAGAAAGTATAGAATATTGCGAGTACTCCCTGTTAATGTATCAATAAGAATATTTAGTGGAACACATTAAATAGTTACTAAGTTGGCAACACAGATATTAATGTTCTCACTACTATGTAATGGCGGCCACGGACGCGTACACTGAGTTAAGTTTATTGGTAAAACACATAATACAGAATTACATTGTGCAACTCTAGAAGAAATAGACTTTCTGTAAATCCTAACAGGTTATGTGCCCAGGGCTCATGATTCTGTCTTAGGTGTGTGAAATAAGTATTGTGTGTTGGAGGAGTTAAGCGTCGGTGTGGTCACGTGGCGTTAGCGCGAAAAGCGGCGTCTGAAGGAGGTTGTGCGGAGAAAAGTACAGCATCAGGCTCACGCGGAGGTAAAATAAAGCGCAAAGATGGATCCGCACACAATGGCAGTGGCATCAACCTCAGTTATTAAGCTGGAGGGTCAAAAGAATTGGAATGTATGGAAATTCCAAGTGGCGGTTACATTGCGCGGGGCGGATGTATTTTCAGTGGTGGATGGTACTGAGACCAAAACTGAAATTAATGCTATAGCTTGGATGGCAAAAGATATAAAGGCACAGACGATCATCGTATCCAGGTTGACAGAGGCGGCTATGATACACATTTTAACATGTGAGACGGCGGCTGCAATGTGGCATGAATTGCATAGTGTATTTGAGGCAAAGTCTGCTACAAGCACCATGATGCTACAACAACGTTTCCTTCAGTGTAAATACGAGGAAGGTGAGCTATCAGTATTTCTAGCTAAAGTACAAGAGATGGCAAGTCAATTAAAACAGGCTGGTGAAGATGTGTCAGAAAAATTTCTCATGACCAAAGTTCTTCTGTCATTACCCGAGACCTACAGTAATTTCATCTCAGCATGGGAGTCTGTAGAAACAAGCAAACAAAAGTATGACGATTTGGTGGCACGCCTGCTTGTTGAAGAAGAAAGATTGAAAGCCAGGGATATAGATAAAGGAGATAATATAGCATTGTACTTAAAAAGGCGAGTTGGATTTGTCAAGAAATGTTTTAAATGTGGCAAACCAGGACATTTCTCAAAAGAGTGTGTGGCGAATTGCCACTTACCCATAGCATGAAAAAGAAACCGAGTCTATGCCCAAGACGGAAGTGTAGAGTATTGTAAAACTCTATGCTATCTCTTCCCTCGGCGTTCGAACTTTGAACAATACGGAACGTTTGCTTGTTCTTACCTATTTAAGTAATTAAGAACTCAAGTATCTTATAAAGTGTGTGTGTTATAATTTAAGTTGTACGTATAGGTATAGTATTAACATTACATATATTTATCCACCGCACTGTGTTTACTTTACTAACCGAAGACCGACCTATTACCGGATAGTACTTGGAATAACCAAACCACTAAATTGGTGACCCTCGACTCCGTTGCAAGTGGAGTCAGCAGCATTGGACGACTTTTCCAGACGGCTTTGACCACGGGCCACAACCCGTCGCAAGGACCGCAACACCTTCGTGCCAGCCCGCCCCAGTCGCGTTGGAGAACGGCGTCTCTGATTTTTCGAATTCTAGCGAAAGCTATGAAAAGTGGTTTGGTGCAAAATATTAACTCATCCTTCATATTTGCATCCCAAAGACTTTGATTCCTAAGTGCATTCTCAGTACCTATACTCTTCGAACTTTTTCGGTACGCCATTTTTGTTTTTGTTTCATCCTTTTTTTCATCCATCATTTGTGGAAACCCTGACGCCAAAGTAAACATTTTCAAAACTTCACAAAGTTTGTTTCTTGAAAACTGTAAGTTTTTGAACATTTTTTAACATTTAAACTTGTGAACATTGAACTGGAGTAAAGTGTAATAATTTAAGCCCCTATACCTAAGTTATTTGTAAATTTAATTTTAAATACCATCACTTGTTATTAATTTAAACATAAAAGTTTATAGCATTACATACTTTTGTCCTATAATTTCTACTTGTTTGTTATTATTTATTTTGTTTTATTACAAGGAATGGTAACTAAGTAAAAAAGTTTTGCCCAAATGTATCTAAATCTCTCTTTATATTTTATTTTTTAATTGTTTTATAGATAGCACATTTTTATTGTTTTGTTTTTTTATTTTATTTGTTTTTGTGTACACATAGTTTTATCTTGTTTAGTTTTATGTGTACTTGTATATTAAGTGTGTTGGTTTGCCTGCTTAGATTTTAAGTAATAAAACAAATATATTATTGTACTTGATAGAACCCGGGGGTGCCAGAAGAACTACCATTATTATTATTAAGTATTTATCAGGCAGCAGTGAAAATCAACTGATAATTCCTGTATCGTGCTTACTTAAATTATCTTTAATACCTACTATTTTTATTAATTTTTTTATTCATAAAGCATGTCCGAATCAGAGTTACTTGCACAGCTGAGAGAGCTTCAGGCACAGGTAGCAGGTTTATCTTCCCCACCAACACAAATCAGTGATGTGAAGGTTAAACTTCCATCATTCTGGGCAGATAAACCTAGGCTTTGGTTTGCCCAAGCTGAGGCACAATTTGATATAAATGGCATAAAGCAAGATAGCACCAAGTTTGGTTATGTCTTATCAATGTTGGACACTAGATCTGCAGCTGAAGTAGAGGATGCTATTACAAATCCTCCGGCTGACTCAAAATATTTGCATTTAAAAAATGAATTAATTAGCAAGCTTTCAGTTTCAAGGACACAGCAAATAAGACAGTTACTTGGCGAGGAAGAGCTGGGGGACAGAAAACCATCAGCATTCCTCCGCCACCTTTGCTCCTGTGCACAGAGATGGGAGATGACAGCATACTCCGTGAGTTGTGGATGCGTCGTCTACCACCTGAGGTACAGCGTATCTTTATTGCACAAAAAGATTTGAAGCTTGATAAGGTAGCTGAAATAGCCGATGCCATTTCGGAGACAACTTCTCCGGCACCAGCAGCAGTCCATGCAGCTAGCTCTTCAGTTGACTTGAATTGCATTATGGACCGCTTGGAGGAACTCTCCAGGAAGGTTGAAGCTTTAAGCGCTGGCCATTCTCGCTCCCGTCCCACTACTCGAACCCAGCCCTCATCTCGGTCATCAAGTAAATCTGGTGACCGATGGTGTTGGTACCACAGACGTTTTAGGGAGAATGCCTCCAAGTGCGTCACACCCTGCTCTTGGAATCCCAAACAGCTAAATGGGAGCAGCAATTAGGGGAGGCGGCATCTGATTGCTCCAACCCCGGCCGCCGCTTATTTGTCACAGATTCTGAATCAGGTTATAAATATCTGGTTCACACTGGCTCGGACATCAGCTGTTTTCCTCGTCACTTGGTAAAAGGTCGATACCAAGCAACAAGTTTCGACGTCCGCGCCGCAAATGGGAGTGCAATTAAAACCTATGGCCCCATTCTTCTAAGATTGAATTTAGGTTTACGCCGGGTATTTAGGTGGAATTTTATCATTGCAGATGTTGGCACACCCATCATCGGCTCAGATTTTTTAGCCGAATATGATCTTATGCCAGACTGCCGTAACCACCGACTTCTCGATGGCCACACCAAGCTCTCGGTTGGCGCCACATTCGCTGAGACCGACCAAGCAAGTGTGAAGACGGTAATAGCTGAATCTCCCCTCGCCAACCTGCTGCTGGAATTTCCGGATATCATGCGACCACCCGGGCTACCACGCACAGTGAAACATGCGACCGTGCACCACATCATAACCACTGATGGTCCACCGATTTCGTGCCGCCCACGCAGACTCGCGCCGCAGAAACTCCAAATTGCAAAGAAGGAGTTCGAGGAGATGATCAGCTGTGGAACAGCTCGACCGTCAAGCAGTCCCTGGGCATCGCCGCTACACCTGGCTCGCAAGGGTGAGCACGGATGGCGTCCTTGCGGGGATTACCGAGCATTGAACGCCAGAACCGTCCCTGACCGCTACCCTGTGCGCCACATCGTCGACTTCGCACACAACCTGGCGGGCGCTACGGTCTTCAGTACCATAGACCTGGTGAAGGCCTACCAGCAGATCCCTGTCAACGAAGCCGACATTTGCAAGACAGCTATTACAACACCATTCGGGTTATTCAAGTTTCCCTTCATGACCTTCGGTCTGCGTAACGCCGGACAATCTTTTCAGCGTTTCATTGACGAGGTCGTGAGGGGACTCGACTTTTGCTACCCGTACGTAGATGACATCCTCGTTTACTCGCGCTCTTCGGATGAACACGTGGAACACCTGCGTGTCCTGTTCCAGAGGCTTCAAGAGTATGGTGTCGTGGTCAATCCATCAAAGTGCTTGCTTGCAGCTCAAGAGGTGACGTTTCTTGGTTACCCCATCAACAAGGATGGTTTCAGCCCACCTCCGGAGAGGATTGAAGCCTTGCAGAATTTCCCTCAGCCTAAACTGTTGAAAGCCTCCGCAGGTTCTTAGGCATGGTAAACTGTTACCGCCGATTCCTCCCAGAAGCAGCAAAGCTGCAAGCACCGCTCATTGACGCACTAGCTGTAACCAAGCTGAAAGGCCCCAAACCCATGCCCTGGACCCCGGAACTTGAACACGCGTTCAACAGCTGCAAAACCTATCTTGTTTCTGCTACGCTCCTGGCCCACCCCATCGCTGATGCTCCACTGGGGCTCTTCACCGATGCGTCATCCAGCCACATTGGAGCCTGCCTGCAGCAAAACATCAGCGGCCACTGGCAACCACTTGCTTTCTTCAGCAAGAAGCTGGCGCCAAAGCATTCCACCTGGCCGGCTTATTACCGGGAGCTGCTAGCTGTTTATGAGGCGGTACAACACTTCCGGCACGTGTTAGAGGCCCAGCACGCAACCATCTACACGGATCACAAACCCTTAATCTACGCGTTCACTCAACGGCGTGAAAAATTGCCCCCGGTCCAGCTCAACCAACTTTCCTTCATCTCCCAGTTTACAACGGACATAGTTCACGTCAGTGGGAAGTACAACGTCGTCGCAGACGCCTTGTCTCGCGTTGAGACCATTTGTCTCGAGGAAAACTTCGCCGCCCTCGCCGAAGAACAGGCGACCGATGAAGAACTCCGCAAGATGCAGACTAGTTCATCGCTGAAACTGGAAAAGGTTGTCATTCCGGGAACCGATATCTCCATTTTCTGCGACACCGCTAATGGAAAGTCACGACCGTACCTGACACCATCTTTCCGTCGCTCGTACTTCGCCAAGCTGCAAAACCTTAGCCATCCCGGCGCGCGAACATCCGCACGCTTAGTCGCTGAGCGATTTGTGTGGCCTGGCATGAATAAGGATTGCCGCAGCTGGGCGCGATCCTGCCTTGGGTGTCAACGCAGCAAGATCTCCAGGCACACCATCACGCCCCTTGGTAAATTTCCTTTACCAACTAAACGTTTTCGCCACGTTCATATCGACATCATCGGCCCACTTCCCCACAGCAGAGGTTTTCAGTACTGCCTAACAGCCGTCGACCGGTTCACTAGATGGCCCGAGGCGTGGCCGATGATCACTATGACGGCGGAAGAATGCGCGGAGACATTTTTCAGAGAGTGGATCTCTCGATTTGGCGTTCCCTCCCTCGTAACGACGGACCAGGGACGCCAATTCGAATCTTCTTTATTTCAGAGCCTCCTTCAGCACTGTGGCACCAAACGCGTACGCACCACGAGTTACCATCCGTGTGCGAATGGTCTAGTGGAGCGCATGCACAGGCAATTAAAAGCTGCCCTGATGTGCCACGCCGACACCTGGCATAAAGCCCTGCCCGTCGTCCTCCTCGGCATGCGCTCCAGTTTAAAAGATGACTTACAGGCATCTTCGGCCGAGCTTGTTTACGGGGAACCCCTGTACCTGCCAGGCGAGTTCGTAGCTCCAACTGTTACGTCGGACCGCGTCAATGACCCCAACTTTGCCTCACAGTTGCGCGAATATATGAACCAATTGAGGCCAACTCCACCACCGCGCCACGGTCAACGAGTGACTTTTGTTTTCAAGGACCTGGACCCGACGTCGCACGTATTCTTGCGGGACGACTCCGTCAGACCTTCGTTGCGTCCGCCTTACTCGGAACCTCATACAGTTGTTGCCCGCACTGATAAAACCATCACTATCGCCATCGGCGAAAGAAACGTACAGGTGAGCCTCGATCGTGTAAAGCCTGCGTACATCCTGGCCGAGCAGTCTCCAACATCCAGTGTTCCAACAACACCACCAAGACTGCTTGATATTCCTGCCGCGTCTAAGACACCCACATTATCAACTGCAACTGGTGCTGCTAGACCAGAACCTCATAAACCGGACTACACCACTCGTTCGGGAAGAAGAGTCCAATTTAAATCTCCCATCGACGTTTAGTTTTTAGTTTATTTTATTTTTCTTTATAATTTATATATTTCCTTATTCTGGCTCCACCCACTTTAGCATAATTTATTGTTAATTTTGAATTGTTTAATTTTCTTTTTTCTATTCCTTGTTACGGACGGCCATTTTTTGTAGCCTTATTTTCTCCGTAGGGGGGTGGTGTGGCGAATTGCCACTTACCCATAGCATGAAAAAGAAACCGAGTCTATGCCCAAGACGGAAGTGTAGAGTATTGTAAAACTCTATGCTATCTCTTCCCTCGGCGTTCGAACTTTGAACAACACGGAACGTTTGCTTGTTCTTACCTATTTAAGTAATTAAGAACTCAAGTATCTTATAAAGTGTGTGTGTTATAATTTAAGTTGTACGTATAGGTATAGTATTAACATTACATATATTTATCCACCGCACTGTGTTTACTTTACTAACCGAAGACCGACCTATTACCGGACAGTACTTGGAATAACCAAACCACTAAAAGTGTAAAAGTTCAGTAGACAATCGCAAATGTTTTGGGTGTGGTGGTATGGGACATTTGAAATATGAATGCCCAAAGCGTGAAAATAACAGTGGACAAAGTGATCATCGAAAAGGACATTCATCTGTAAAGAAAGGTAATGCATTTACAGTGACAGCAATGACAATAGGTATTGGGAGTGAATATACAAGTAACCAATGGCTGATTGATAGTGGAGCGAGTGAACATATCTCTGGTGAACGCTCCTTGTTTATGAACTATCGCTTGTCTAAGTCAAATCATTGTGTTATTGTTGGAGATGGACGGAGTTTACCTGTTGTTGGGCTTAGGCTCAAGATACTTCTTGCTATTGAAAGATGACTATACTAATTATAGGGTTGTTTACTTCCTAAAGTATAAGAGTGATGTTGTATTACATATTAAGCACTTTGTAGTATGGGCAGAGAGGCAAACAGGCCATAAAGTTAAAGTTATTTGTACAGATAACGGGGGAGAGTTTGTAAATAAAAATATGCAAGAATTTACTCAGGAGAAGGGAATACATCATCAAACTACGGTGCCTTTTAAACCGCAGCAAAATGGCAAAGCAGAGAGGGACATGCGCACTTTAGTTGAATCAGCACGGTCCATGCTTAAAGGTAAAAATATGTCTAAGGATTTATGGGCGGAGGCGGTGAACACTACAGTGTATATACTGAACAGGACTACAAAAAACAGAAGCAAAGATCAAACACCTTATGAATTGTTTCATAAACGTACATTTGATGTGAAGACATTACGAGGAGTATTTGGGGAAAATGTGTTCACATTTCTAAGGAAAAGAGATTAAAATGGGATGACAAAGGAGAGAAAGGAATCTTTGTTGGGTATGAGGATACTAGAGGATACAGGATATATTATAAAGACAGAAAAGAAGTTCTTATAAAGAGGGATATAGTATTTATAGACAAATTGAAACAAAAAGAATTCGAATTGAAACAAAAAGAATTGGAAATAGATGAAATACAGGAAATGGAAAAGGTTATTCTATTAGAGGTACCTACAGTGAGTAATGAAGAGACTCATGATGAGAGCGAGGATGAATTCTATGAAACAGAGATAGGTCCGAGTCAAGAGAATGAAGGAGAACAGAATATGGCGTCAGATATTATATGTGACAATACAGAGACTGGAGAAAATCAGGACCAAAGAACTAGAAGTAGAAGAAAGATAGTAAAACCTAAGTACCTGGAAGATTACATGTGTGCGGTAACATACAAAGAAGCTATAACATCAGTAGAGGCTGACAGCTGGAAAGAAGCTATAGGGAAAGAGCTCAGCCAATTAAAGGAAAATAATACATGGACTGAAATAAATACAATACCAGAAAAAAAAGAAGTAATAAGCTCAAAATGGGTTTTAACTAAAACAGGAGATAGTTACAAAGCTAGATTAGTAGCCAGAGGCTTTGAACAAGAGTGTGATGATGATGTCTACGCTCCTGTTGCAAGGCTGAACACATTTAGAATTTTTGTGTCAGTAGCTACTAAGTTAGGACTAGAGATTAATCAAATGGATGTTTGTGGAGCCTTTTTAAATTCAAAGCTTGATGAAGAGTTGTATTTAATTCTACCAGAGGGAACTAATAATAAATATGTAAAACTTAATAAATCTATCTATGGTTTGAAAAGGTCTCCAAAGTATTGGAATTTAACTTTTAATAATGTTATGTTGTCTTTGAATTATAAACAATCTGATAAAGATTATTGCTTGTATTCAAAATGTAAAGGGAACAAGAAAACATTTCTGCTATTGATGACATATTGTATTTTGGAAATGATAAGTGTGAGTTGCGTAATCTGAAAGATGTATTGTGTAAAACATTTAAAATGAAAGTAATGGGAAGTATTACTAAATTTCTAGGGATTGATGTGAAACAAAATTTAGATAAGGGGATTACTGTTATATCACAAAAGGATTACTTAAAAAATTGTTGTCACAATATAATATGTTGGATTGTAAAACATTGCAGTTACCTATTGATAAAAATTTTAATTTTCATATCTTAAAGAGAGAAAACTCAGAAAGTGCAGAAATAGAAAATAAATGTAGAAGATTAGTAGGGAGTTTGATGTATGCTGCTATGGGCACAAGGCCTGATATTTGTGCAACTGTAAATATTTTAAGTCGTTATCAAAATTATGCATCTACACTTTAATAAACTTTTGTTAAATGTTTTGAGATATGTTAAAGGAACTGTTGATTTGTGTTTAGTATATTATAAAGACTAACAATGATGTTGTTGGTTATGTTGATAGTAACTGGGGAGGTTGTAATGATCGTAAATCAACTTCAGGGTGTATTTTAAAGTGTTTGGATGTCCGGTAATGTGGTTTTCAAAGAAACAGCCTACTGTGGCTCTATCGTCAACAGAAGCAGAGTACATTGCTTTGTGTTCAGCAACTAGTTAAGCTTGTTGGTTAAAAGATATTATGTTAAAATTTGGTTTTAATGTGAATATAGTTATATATGAAGATAACCAGTCCACTATCAAGATGGCTCAGATGGCCACTGGTAATTCTAGAATTAAACATTTAAAGATAAAACAGTCATTTATTAAAGAAAAGTTAGAGAATAATATAATTGAATTAAGATATGTGAATACCAGTGACCAACTCGCAGATATATTTACTAAAGTATTAGGAGGGATATTGTTCAAAAGCTTGAGGGATAAATTGTTTAGTACTTAGTTATGGCTAAGCATATTGTTAAGGGAAAGTTTGTATGGGTTGTGTTGCTATTTAAAATAGTAGTTGTCTAAATATTTTATTGAGGGGAGGTGTTAATGTATCAATAAGAATATTTTAAATATTTTTCGACTTTCACACATTTCATAGATTATAGATTTCGTAGATTGGTAGGGCGGTACTAATTAGATCCCCAATTTTAATTGACTGGAATCTATTCGTCAAGAAGTCTTGGAGGAGCCATAGAGGCGTGCCACGTATACCTACTGCTTCTAGTTTACGACCGTGTCGAATGCCTTGGCGAGATCCAGGAAAACACCCAGACATTTGCGACCTTGATCCAAATTACTTGCGACGTGATTTACCAATTTTGTTACGGCATCTTCAGTAGATTTTTTGGGTTGAAAGCCAAATTGGGATTGAGAGATGATGTTTTCTTGAATAAAAAAATTTCATAAGGCGTGTATTGATGTGTACGGAACGTATTAGGAGACAAATGGAAACAACAAAGTCATAAGAAAGACTGATCAATTTATTATAATAAACATTGATTAAATAGAATAATAATGAGGTTACACGTGGAATGATGCAATTACTTATATACTAGTTACATACCCCACATCACCCCTCTTGCAGAAAAAAGAATGGAAATATAAGATTTCCTTTTTTTTTCTTTTTTTTTATATCATCTTATAGCTAATATTAAAATATGAAATACAAAACATATAAGATATAAGACAGTATACACTAAGGTTATAAATTTTAGGAATGGTATAACTTAGTCCTGTTTTTATGGATTATGTCTACTTTAATACCTTTTAATATTTCTACATTAGGTGGTACATCTCTAATAACTTTATAAGGACCTGAATATAAATCATTCAATTTATTGCCTACTTCATTTTTTACTAATATCAAGTCATCTACCTTATATTGTACAGGATTAATATACTTATCATAATTTGTCTTTCTCTTTGTTTTACTACTAAGCAAATTGTCTCTCGCTTCTTTCTGTGAAAGCTGAATACGGTATTTCAGTTCACATGGATAGCTTTCGTAATTGTAAATTGGTTCTACGATGCCTCTATTCAAGTTACTTGGAAGACTACACTTTTTTCCAAATACTAATTCAAAAGGCATAAACCTCGTTTCTGAGTGTACAGAAGTATTATACGCAAAACACCAAAAAGGAAGCCATTTGCTCCAAGTCTCTGGATGTTTGTCAGTATGTATTCTAAGGAAAGAATTTAAATGTTTGTGTGTTACTTCTAGTGCACCGATACTCTGATGGTGATATGCCGTGGAATGCAATTGTTTAATTTTTAATAATTTACACATTTCTTGAAATGTTGATGACATAAATTCCTTACCTCGGTCAGTTGCTATCTCCTTGGGAATCCCATATCTAAGGATAAAATTATTGACCAAAGACTTTGCAACTTCTTCAGTCTTTTTGGAAACTAAGGGATAAGCTTCAACGTATTTACTAAGTTCACATTGTAAAGTAAGTATATATGAGAAATTGTCATTGTCAGTCTCTAAGGGACCAACAAGATCTAAAAATATTTTTTTAAAAGCCGAATTGGCTGTAGTAGTAATAGTCATAGGTTCTTTAACTGGTGTTGAATATTTCTGTCGCTGGCAAAGGTCACATCGTCTAACAAAATCATTGATGTCCTTATCAATACCAGGCCAAAAATAATATTTTTTAATATTTTTCGACATTCTTCTCATACCAGCATGGCCACTGCTAGGTAAGAGATGAAAATCGTTTAAGATTACACGTCTATCATCTTTCTCGTTAACTATCTCTACATTTTGTACAACACATATACGTGGTCCGAAACTATCTTTTTCTTTATTCACTTCTTCTAATAACTTTTTAATAAAAACTTCATTATCTTTCTTGTTAACTATACAAATTTCGTTAACATTAATATTTTTACACAAATCATCTAGTTCTCTCATGAATTCACTTCGTGTACTTCGCGATTGAGATTCTAAATATTTAATGTAAATTGTTCTCTTACTCTCAACGTAACAAAATATTTCACTTTCTTCACTTATAATTCCTTCGTCTTTTATTTTATTATACCTATTTTGGTCTACAAATAATAATTCTACAGATTCTTTCGGCTTGATATGTGTACCTACGGTTTTTGGTTGATCAGGCCAATCATCTGAGGATAACATATCATCCGAAGAACTCTTAAGTTGTCTAGATTGAGCACGCGTTAAAACGTTAATTACTTTCTCACTCATTTCTTTTAATTCACTTAACGATATTCGTGACAAGGCATCTGCCGCGTTATTATTACACCCTTTGACGTATTCTACATCAAAATCATATTCTTCTAAGGTGAGTCTGAATTTAATCAATCTACTTGACGGATCTTTCATATTAAAAAGGTAAATTAGAGGTTTATGATCCGTTCGAATTTTGAAATATCTACCGTATAAATAAGGTCGAAAATATTTAACTGCCCACACTATTGCCAATAATTCTTTTTCCATCACCGGAAAATTTTTTTCAGCCTTATTCAACCCTCGACTCGCGAACGCTATTGGACGCCCGTCTTTATTTGTTAAAATTGCTCCTAGGGCAAAATTAGAAGCATCTGTTTCGATAACAAAATTGTTCTCTTTTGAAAAATCTGGATATTGTAAAATTGGAGGTGATATAATTTTTTCTCTGAGCGTTTCAAAATCTTGTTGACATTTTAAATCCCATTTAAAAGAAAAATTATTTCTACAAATTGCATTTAAAGGATGTGCAATTTCTGCAAAATTTCGTATAAACTTCCTATAATAATTGACAAAAGCTACAAACCTCTTAACTTGATCACAATTTTTCGGACACGGATAACTTTTCACTACTTTTATTTTCTCAGGATCAGGTTGTATACCATTATTAGATATTACATGACCTAAATACAAAATTTCCTTCTTTAAAAAATTGCATTTGGAAGGGTTAAGTTTTAAATTAACTTTTCGTAATCTTTCAAAAACATCTTGTAAGTTTTTATTATAAATTTTTAAATTCCTTCCAAAACAGATCAAATCGTCTAAATATACTAAGCATTTATCATGAGTCAGACCGGCAAGAGCTATATTCATCATACGGGAAAACGAACTTGGACTGGTTTTTAATCCCATTGGCATTCTGGTCATTTGGAACCGACCAGAATCGAATGCTGTCAGTTTACGGCTATTTTCGTCTAATATTACGTTATAGTACCCTTGATGTAGATCTAAATGACTGAAGTAAACACTGCCGTTTAGGGATTCTAACATTTCAGTTATATCTGGCAAGGGATATTTGTCATCTGCTATAGAATTATTCAACTTTCGGTAATCAATAACCAATCGCCACTTTTTAGCGCCTGTTGCATCTTCGGGACGAGTAATACGGGACTCGACCAGTCGCTCTTACTTGGTTCTGCTATCCCTTCTCTAACCATTTTATCTATTTGCTGCTTAACTTCGGATTTTTGAACCTGAGGTAATCTATATTGCTTTGAAAATATTGGTGGAATACCAGGTTTTAAAGATATGGTGTGAGTATAAATATCAGTTGTACTTAATTTGTCTCCTGGTAAATAAAAAATGTCTGCATATTTTGCACATAAATTACTAATAGTAGTCTGCTCTTCATCATTCATATGAGAGAAATTTACACACGAAAATAATTGCTTAACTCTATCTGTTTTGTTCTCTGTTTTATCAAATGAACAAATATTGTAATCACTTAACTTGTGAATATCAAAATTTAAAGTGGATAAAGATATATCATTTTCTGTTGTATTTAAAATTCTTATTGGTATAACACCATTAATAGGCGAAGCAATAGAACTAGCTAAGAAAATACCGTCCTGTAACTCTTCTGAACATATAACACAATCTTCTTCAAACTGTGTTTCAATATAGTGTATAGACTCACATCTAGCGCCTATTTCTAATGAACTATTTATTTCATTTGTAATAGGTAAATTAATAGATTTATTTAAATTATTATGCAATGTTAAAATATTAGTTTCAAAATTTAAAACTGATCTAAATCTTCTTAAAAAATCTCGACCGATTATTCCGTTTGACATAATAGGCAATGTCCTAAAAACATAAAACTTATGACTAATAATTAAATCATCACCACTCAATTTGATGTAAACATATCCAACTGCACGGACTTTGCCCCCTAGACCATGTATAATGATATCCTCTTTATGTAACGTAAGACCTTGCTCTATCACATGTTTATATTTAATTGCACATAAGGATGCACCCGAATCTACAAGAAATGAAAATTGTTTTCCATTTACTGAAAAGTAAGTAAAACAGTCGCTATCGCATGATAAGATAGTATGTTTTTTACTATTGGTCACGAAAAAATGTTTTAGTCAAATTCAATTGTGAACTACCTGGTTCGGCATCAGGCTGTGAATTAACAGAATTAAAAGCATTTACATGAGGTTGTTGGCGTATCCCTTGATTTCCCTTAGACATACCTCTATACTGCTGACCTCTGAACTGATGACCTTTAAACTGATGACCTCTAAATTGTTGACCTCTCGTCGAAGTACCACGGGTAGGATACTGGTAATTCCACCTTCGCTGGTTTCCCCTAAAAACTCGTCCGTTTTCCCCATATGAAGGACGTTGGTTGTAATCGCGTCGATGACCTTGATGGTTATATCTTGTACTATAATATACTATAATTATGATTAAAAGTTTTATTCATACCCATAATTTCGCCTGAACCAGATGTAGTGGTGACCTCCTCATCCAAAGCTGCCTGTATAGCATCCTTCAAGTTACTGAAATTCCTGGCTGCAATAATTGTACTGAGCCTACGATTTCGCAAGCCGTCGGCAAATTTTTTGATAGCTGTCCTTTCATTCAATGGTTTCAAAATATCATAGCGTTCCGAATTTCCGTTTGCTTGTGATATCGTAAGGTCAACGAATAATTCCGATAACTGTTTGCCAAAATCTGAAATAGATAAATTATTTTGTTTCATTTGTTCTATTTTACTCGCAATCGCAGTTGCCGCCTTTTTAGGTAAAAGTTCCTTTCTCATATCCGAAATTAAATCATTTATAGTTAAATAACTCGAATTTAGTCTTAGTTTAGCCGCTTGAGACAATCTACTTTTTAGTACAAAATTAATTAAATGTGTTTTACATGCTTCTTTCTCCAACAAAGACCCATAATAAGCAATATTATCAATTAACTGTTTAGTATTGACCTCAGTATCGGTCATACAGGGTAGTAAGTTCAAAGCGGTTTTTAAGTCAAAAGTATTCATTGTTACAATTTCGTCAGAATACGACTGGTCGGTTTGACACAATTCTACAACTTCGTTATATAATGTCAAAAATTGTTTACAAAAATTCAGCACGACTGGATCATCGCCGTCGTCTTTTAAATTAAACTCATCTAACAAGCACAAATATTTCTCATATACTTTATTTGCTTCACTTAATTTAGTAATTAAAATTTTACCACTTCTTCTCTTTGGGCCTATTTTTATTAAATATGTCCTAATTTCCGTTATTTCATTATATAACGATTGTAAAACTACTGCCATAACTTACCACTTGAACACGATCAATACATTAAACTTGTTAAATATTTACCACATAATATTGATATAAGTAGTATACTTTTTATAAAAACACTATAGTCCACTAAATATGTCTACTAAATTCATTTTATATATTCCGTATTACCGTAAGAACCGTTTCACTTTTCAATGACGCACACGTTACACACGTTTACACACTTTTATAAAACCCTTACGCGAGTTTACCGTAAACCGTGCACTTTTGTATCCTACACTATATCCTGTTATATACCGCTTGGGTAGAGTTTATTCGGGGCCCGAACCTGTGCCTCTATGTCACTACGCCCAGTAATCGCTGGTGTTCGCCGGAAAAATGAATCTCGTAACGCAGCTCTATTTATTTGGCGCGATATCCACTGCACGTGGCATTTTTTGTAAAACTTATAGGCGATGCACAATATCCCAAGGCAAATACATAAGAAAATACATAGTAGAACTATTTTCGTGACTGCCATATGCTTCTGTATCTCTTCTGCGTGAGCCTGGTTACTACCTCCCGAAGCATTTTGCGCGATAACTACTTCTTGGGATTTTTGGTTACCCATCGCGATTTTTAGCACTTTCGTACGAAACAAGAATAACGACGTGTAACTCGTCAGGCCAATTCCTTTGTTCTAATTGTGCCATAGTTAAAACTTTTCATTATTATTGTAACATCGCAACGAGAATCCCATTTAAGGCCGCACTGGTTCAAATTACCGAATCGCGTCAGGCTGTCACGGTCGCCATGTACGGAACGTATTAGGAGACAAATGGAAACAACAAAGTCATAAGAAAGACTGATCAATTTATTATAATAAACATTGATTAAATAGAATAATAATGAGGTTACACGTGGAATGATGCAATTACTTATATACTAGTTACATACCCCACAGATGATTTTTTCAAGTAGTTTGGACATTCCGGCTAATACGGAGATGGGTCTATAGTTTTCGACACAGTCTCTACTCCCACTTTTGTGTATCGGATGAATCAGTGAGCGTTTCCAGTTTATCAGGGAATACGCATATTGAGTCTCTCAAACAGATGTTAAAAATATATGTGGTGGGAGTAATTACATCCTTTATTTTTTTAAGAAATTTGACAGGAATACCATCCCATCCGGTAGCGGAATCGTTTTTTAGATTAAGGATTAAAGATTCTACTTCAACGTTATCCGTTTCTAATAGCACAATAGATTTAATTCGGGATGTGGTTTGGATATCACATTGGATATTAGACGTATCCGTAGTCGCGCTTATACTATCTGCCATTTTCTTCCCGATCTCAGCAAAGTGATGGTTATCAAATCAAATCAAAATCATTTATTTCAATTAAACCAATAATAGGTATTTTTGAATTGTCAGGAGTAGAAGTCAGTCAGACTAAGTCAGTCGTGAATTTCATTTATGATAGTTGATTTATCATTTGTTGTAGAATTAAATAGTTCAATAGCTGGATTTCTATTTTCATTAGTATTGGTCACATTTCTTATGAATTTCCATGTTTGTTTAGCATTTTGACATAATATTATCTATGTATTAACGGGAATTAACGCGATCACGAAAAGGTATTACATACCTCTGAATTGCCTGACGTTTCGACCAGGTTGCACTGGCCGTGGTCACAGGCTGACTGACTCAGCGGTGCACGCCCTCCGTCGTCGACATCGTGAGGTAGAAGGTTCTTCATCCACCTCCACTTGTTTGATATTTTTGAAATTTTCGTTTCGCCATGTACCGTCACATACTATACTAACAGTGTCCCTATTCTGTAAGCAAACCGATGTGGCCCTATTCTGGTGTTCACCCGACTGCGCATAAAAGCGAGGTGGCATGTTTTTTATCACTGGATTCCACGCTGTAGATAATTTGAAACCATCTTCCCGATTGAAAGTTTTGTGTTTTTTAAGTTCAATCGCTTCACGTACAACTCTTGAATAAAAGTGACGTTCCGTGGAGAGGACTTGCGTACGGTGAAATTCAATCCAGTGATTGGTGCCCGCTTCGAGTGCATGTTCTGCAATCGCTGATTTGCTAATCTGTCGGTTCTTCACAGCAGCGATGTGTTCTTTGACCCTTTCAGCAATAGTCCGCTTTGTTTGGCCTATGTAGGAACTACCACAGCTGCAGTTTATTTTGTAGACACCTGGAGTTTGTAACGGCAAGACGTCCTTCCGTGCACCCACGATGTTTTAAACCTTTATGCCTGGTGTGTATACTGTCGGAATGGAGTATTTCTTTAATACGGAGCCGATCTTATCCGTTACTCCTTTCACATATGGCATGTAGGCTGGTTGTCTGTTCACCTCCGGATGTTTGCGTTTCATTGTCGGTTGCTTCCGTGTTCCATTCACCTGATATCCGTTACTTTTAAGTACCTCCTGAACATGACGCAGCTCTCGCTCCAAATTAATTCTCGCTAATACATAGATAATATTATATCATGGAACGCAAAAGTTTAAAAGTTAGTATAGCATTTTTACATTTTTCAGTCTCCGATCTTTCATAATTGTTTTTTATTTTGTTTAGAAGTTGGTTACAATAGTTCCTGTATCTACGATAGGTAATTTTGAGGATGTCATTTGATGGTGAGGCCTTAAGTTTTTTATGAAGAGCATCACGATGAGCAATACATCTTAGCAAGCCTGGGGTGATCCATGGTTTTATAATGTATCTTCTGTTAGGCACCTTATGTACTGTTGTATTATTGACTACTGCGAGTTTAACGGTTTCAGTGGAGTGTGTCAAGAGTGTTGTTAGGGTCTTTTATCTCGAAAATATTTGTCCTGATCCAGAAAGGATTGGAAGCGGCCTCATAATTTATAATACGTCTAAATTTTATGGTGGTATCTTTTTTAGGTAACGTTAAATTAAGTAATACTGGTAAATGATCAGTGATGTATGTTTTTATAATAAAAGTTTGGGCTTTAACGTTCGTTTTAAGGTTAATGAAGTCTATACAATTCGATTCTCGTGTAGGCAAAATATGGGCTGGCAGGAGCCCATTCTCGGCTAGAAGGTTCAGGTAGTCGTGGCTTGTGTTGTCATTTGAGGAAGGTTTTATATCTATGTTGATATCACCGAGAACGGACATTTTTTATGTTTGTTGAGATCTTTTAGATTCGTTTCTAAGGAGGAAAGAAAGTTATCGATATTTGTCAGTGAAGGCGATCGATAAATACCGAGAATAGCAACGTCCGATGTTTTTATAAGTAGGCAACTGACATCGTTAAATATAGGCTCTTCCACAGTATGAGTAATACTTTTGTGTACATATCCGACTCCTCCATCGTTTTGGTTCAAAGGAGCCGTTGAGCTATGTAGGTGATAATTTTCTAGTTGAGGTGTGGATTTGTTTTCGGATAGCCAACATTCTGTCAATATTATTATATCGCTGTTTACTTTTAAAAAGTTTCAGAAAAGATACCAAGCAACTCACCATAATATTGATAGCCAAGACACCTGGCTTGACTTAATGCTCACCTCTGCTCCCAACCTTGTTTCTTCTCACGGTCAACACCCTGCTCCTGGATTTTCCCGTCACGACCTGATTTTCCTATCTTATGTCCTGAAAACTCCTAAATTTCCTCCTAAATTTTTACATGTGCGATGCTATAGACGTATGGATGTTGAGAAACTATGTGCAGATGCTTCTAAACTAGACTGGATGAATGTGGCAACGACTACCAACGTAGATGATAAAGTCAACGTTTTTAATAACACCGTCATCCAATTATACGATATTCATGCTCCGGTTAAGATGATAAAATTGAAGCGCCCGCCAGCACCATGGATGACGGAAGAGGTACGAATGGCAATGAAGCGGAGAGATCTGACTTTCCAAAAATTCAGAAAGGATCGCTGTGAGGACAAGTGGAATGTTTTTAAAGCGGCAAGGAACCGGTGTAACCAGGTGATACGCAACGCAAAACGCCGACACATTCTACAAAACATAGAGGCTTCATCTCCCTCCAGTATCTGGAAGTTCAGACGACAATTGGTTTGAATGATATCAACCGTCATTTTTCATCTACAACTCAGCTGGATCATCAAACCAAATGTCTCACCCTAGACCATATTGCTAATCTAACTAGACCCAACATCAATAACTTTAAATTTTCTCCGGTAGCTTCTGAGGACATCAAAAAGATCATCCTCTCCATCCGTTCCAGTGCTGCGGGCTGTGATGACATTAGCCGTAGGATGATTGTTACTATTCTCGAACACGTTCTTCATGTTATTACTCATATTATTAACTTTTCTCTTGACTCTGGAACCTTCCCCTCTCTCTGGCGTAAAGCTTACATCATCCCGTTGCCTAAAAAAAGTAATCCTAGTCTTCCTGACCACTTCCGTCCAATTTCTATTCTTCCATTTCTATCCAAAGTCCTTGAGGCTTGTGTACACAAACAGCTCTCACATTTTGTCCTTAAAAATAATCTCCTAAGTCCTCTACAAGATTGTAGTGGACTTAGGAGTTTATTTTTTTTTACACCAAAGTTACGCCAGAGAGAGGGGAACAGTATGAGTAATACTTTTGTGTACATATGCGACTCCTCCATCGTTTTGGTTCAAAGGAGCCGTTGAGCTATATAGGTGACCGCTCCTGAAGCCAGATGGCTTCAGGAGCGGTCACAGCACTGTTACTGCACTCCTTAAAGTGACTGGCGATATTAGGGAGGGCATGGAGGGCACCAAAGTTACTGCCCTAGTTTTGATTGACTTCTCGAATGCCTTCAATACCGTCAGTCACGAAGTCCTACTATCCATTCTATCGTATCTTATGATCTCCTCAGAAGCATTGGAATGGTTCTCCACTTATCTTCAGGGACGACAACAGTGCGTACGCATTGATGACTTCTCATCAGATTGGTGTGATCTCTACACTGGTGTCCCTCAAGGCGGAATTCTATCTCCACTTTTGTTTTCAATGTATATTAACCTCATAACTCAAGAATACGCCGGAGACTTGCAGCTATATACACAGGCCAGCATTGAAGACATATCGAAAGCCATTGACAAAATCAACAATGATTTAGAGTCAATAAAACGCTGGTCGATGAAGTTCGGTTTATCCGTAAATCCTACAAAATGTCAGGCGATCATTGTTGGAAGCAAACGTATGATGTGCAGGATAGATTCTACTACCATCTCACCTGTAGTCTTCAATGGCTCATTCATACCCCTGAGCTCAGTGGTTAAAGACCTGGGTTGGCACATAGACTCATCCCTTGATTGGCGTGCCCAGGTGACTCACGTAAGCCAGAAAGTGACTGGCACTCTCCGAAATTTATATCGGTTAAAAAAATTCCTTCCTTTCATTACCAAAACTATCCTAATGCAGTCCCTAATCATTCCTATCATCGACTATGGTGATGTGTGTTATTTCGACCTGAATGCAGACCTTCTCAACAAACTAGACCGTCTTCTTAATAACTGCATTCGATTTATATTCAATCTTCGCAAGTATGACCACGTGTCTGCTTTACGTTCCGAATTAAAATGGCTACCTATTCGCCAGCGCCGTAATCTACGAGCACTAACTTCTCTTTTCTTAACTCTCCATCTCCACCTTCTTATTTAGCTCCCTACCTTCGGTTCTTGTGCTCAAATCATAATAGAAATCTTCGTTCTACAAATAATAACCTTCTCTTATGTCCCCCACATAACTCCGATTTCGTGAACTCTTCGTTCTATGTCCAAGCAGTTCTTCTCTGGAATGCACTCCCACTCGAAATCAGGATGTCCACAAACCGCTTTACATTTAAGAGGAGAGTACGGGATCTGCTCCACAATGAGTTGGCGGAATTGACACAGCGCTAGTACATAACTCTCTATGTGTGTAGATATGTATGTGTATGATATTATATATTATGTAGTATATTATCTATCAATGACACATAGCAAACTTTGCACCTATGTATTTTATTTATGTATTTAACGTGTATATTTAGTTCATGGTTTGATTTATCTATCAAAATTATTATAAGACCTAAATTCGTATCTTTGGAATAACATCTCTCTCTCTCTCTCTCTCTTTCTCTGTTTTCTCTCTTTATCATGTCTTTTGCACCTATCACTTTTATTTCTGCATCACCCCAAGGTTGACTGGCAGAGAATGCCTAAGGCATTAAGTCCGCCTTTGTACAGTCTGTGCATGAAGCATTAATAAATAAATAAATAAATATGAAATAGTCAAAATTGCAATATATGCTTCTAATGTTAAAAGTTATAATTTTTAGAGCATTCTTGGATTTATTAAGCAAGCTTGTGAGGATGGAGGATGGTGTAATAGATGTGGGTTATATAAACATGAATATTTGATGGTGATACGGTCATACATGGTTTTGTATTATAATTATTTTTACTTAAGATTGAACATTGATTGTAGACAATGTAAGTGAAAATGTAATTTATAAAATACCAATAAAATATGGAAGGGATAGAATTCTTTAAATTCATAGAGTATATTCTTCGGGCACGTTGACTTATATGTCGGAGAATGTATGTGTTGAAATGTGTTGAGAAAGTTTTTGTGTGTGTTTGTATGTGTATGAGTGTATAAAAAATAAAAATAAAGTTGAATGGACAATAGTAAAATAACAGGGCATGCAAACCTGTGTACAGAATCAGATGCATATGGTATAGTTTTTAGCTATCTTGAGCTATTCTCGCGAAGTCTTCTTCATTGTTTACACGAAAAGCCTTGGCCCCCTCCATTTTTCTAAGATACACGAATCCATGAGCGGCCCAGCAAAATTTGAAGCCGTTGTCATTTCCAAACTTGCGAGCCATAGCGTAGATTTTCTTGGTCCGTGGTGAGAGACTTTCAGACACAAATATAGTTGATTTTGGAACATCATCATTTTGGCTAAAGTAGTTGTGAGATTCGTCTTCTTATCTTGTCCAAATTGTCTTATCATACCGAGCATTTTGTCCTTTACACGTGCCGTTGTAAATTCGACCACGATAGGAGGAGCTGAAGTCGAAGCTGACTTGGATCTGTAGCGAAAGGTATCTTTAATGTCACAGTCCTTAATGGGTGACTCAACAGCAGTGCCTATGTTTTTCACTATGTTAATGAGAGATTGTTTGTTTTTATATGAAATTTGTGGGACATTTCGAATCTCGATACTTGTATTCCTAGAACTTCTCTCCAGATATTCAACCCTATTTTCCAGTTCTATTATACAGCTCAAGTGTTTTTCTCTTTCCTTCTCACATTTATCAAGCTTTGTCTTTCATCGTATTTGACAGATAGAAATTCCGTTGACTTTGAGATATCACAGTTCTGTACCCTTATATCTTTTATAGCAGAGTGCATAGCTGACAATTTTTGATCTTGTGCCTTACTAGCAGTATTAAACATGTTTTTCATTTCTATCATAAATGTATTCAAATCGTCTTCCATCACGTCCCCTTGTTTACGTTTTTCTTGTCTCAAAGTGATGTTACTAATGGCCGTAATCATTTTATTCGGTTGAATAATTGATAAATTGGGTGCTGAGCCACTGCATTGTTTTGGTGGTGTCCGTGATAACGACATAATTAATACGGATAATTATTTAATAAGTTTAAAAATACCTTCGTTGAGATTTGAGTTTTTTGATATTTGTTGCGTTGAGTTGAATTGTGTCGTGAGGTGGCTGCAATCACTGGTGGTTATCGATGATATCGTATAGAAATTGCATTCGTCCACTGTTAGTTGAGCTGAGGGCACCTTAAACTGGTCGCGATCGAGCGCTCGGTACGAATTCGCGTTCCGTCCAATATAACAAGAGCTCCGCAGCCGGTTTTTGACCGACTAAAGTGTATTGTTTGCAAGTGTCCGTACGGCACGGGCCTGCGCGGGGGAATGAAACTACTTCTATTGAATAGCCATAAAGGAGTTAATGATTAACCTCATATTTTTAAAATGCTTATTATTAAATTTCTATTTTGACAAAGTACAATGGCCAAAAATTATCTCATTATTTTAAAATGCACATAAATAATATTTATAACAAAGCAATTTATTGTTTATTATGAGATTTTACAAATATCTAAATGTTCCAATAAAAGCCGGCGTTAAATCTAGTTTTTAAAAGATTATTAACGATCTAATAGCCGTGAGCCAGTCAACCTCTTGACAGGCAGGAACTTTCTTAGACGAATTGCGAAAATGAGCTTTATTTGAGTGTCATAAAGCTCATTTTTGCACTTCATCAAACTGTCGACTGTCAAAACTGTCGCGTATTTCTCGGAAATCAAACCGTGCTATCCCACCTTGTCACTTTGACAGATCACAGAATACATGCGCTTTTTTGTCGATGGTGTTGTTTTGTGTGCTATACAGACAAAAAATATTCGCGCCTTTTTTACTTCACAAATTGAAGAGCGCCACTGTCGCTGAAGTGCAACAGGTGAGGTCTTACCTGAGTATCATAGGTGTCATATTTCACTGTCGCTGAAGTGCAACATTATGGTGCAAAGACTACAATAGTATATAGGATATAGACAGGCAGGTCTGCTTCTTTTTATTGACAACACCTAACTCTGCCTAGTGGTCAGATACCGAAAACTAATGTAATATACATATCTATAGGTATATATATATATAAAATTGAACACTATATATGTACCTACTTAGACGGTGTATGTATGTGTTTCGTTGTTACCTGTTTCTTGTTTTATTGGTTCTAACATGAGAATTTTATACTTTAGCTAATTAATGTATGTTTATGTTTAATCTCCGATTTTTATATTCAAACCAAAACTTATATTGCAAAAAGAAAAGCACAAGAAACCGGCAATCGGTACTCATACGCAGCCATTTGCAATATAAGTGAAGTGTTGCCACTCTAATATTAATAAGTTCCAAATATTAAAAAAAAAAAATATTATTACGATTGTATTTTTAATTAATATTATTGTGTGTTGGTGAACAAATTGTTGTTTGTATAGAATTTTAAGTGGTTTTAGATATTTAATATGCAATATTTTGTTATTTACAAATGCGAATTTTAAATCATAATACATTTGAGGGTAATAAATTTCCTCTCATACAAATCATACATTTAAATATTGTAACACAGTAATTTTAGTTCCGGTATCTATCCTTGGGATGGCACTGGACTCAATAAAAAAAGTGCAATTCTTTTATGTTCCAAGTTGCCATAGCATGTTATGGTGGGACTAATTATGACAACATAACCTACAATATCAAAACACAATATCTTTATTTTCCGGCTGTCTCGACGGATAATGACTTCACTTATGGAGTCTACAAGTGACGCTGAATCGTTCGACATATTTTTTGTTTATGTACACTCATCTTTTATGTCAGACAATTTATAGTATGGACAGCTGCCATTGTACTTTAAAAAGATAAGGTACCATTTTGGTTGTATGTTGCGATGCGATATTTTATTCCATTGTAAATAGAATAGATTTTCGTAAATCTTTTTTAGTTACATAATTTTACACCACAAATATACTTTTACATAAACTAAAAAAAATACATTATAAACATTCATAACAAGAACAATTAATATGAACTAGTAATATCAAAATATACATAATTTGTTTACTATATTAAAACGCACATAGGGACACACTCGAGGTTAAGGCGCTAGTGTATAGTAGTTTTTAATTCTATCGTCGTGGAACACCTTAGAATCACAGAAATTGTGAGGTAAATTTTTGCTCACACGGTAACCCTTATTAAGGTGACGTTTTTTTCTGTTGTCTCTTTCTGCGGCTCGTTTTACAGGTGTCTATTATATAAATAATAATAATAACTCTACACATCTCACACACGGCCGTCTGATCCCAAACTAGGCAGATTACAAAAAAAAAGTGTACAATTTATATTAAACACTTCTCGCATTTTTTACAAATTACAAGAGCCCATCACAACCAATGTCCAAAGATGCCATGCGCTTTGTTATTATTGTTTCATATGTAATTTAAAAGTTATAATAATAATTTTAAATTAGATGTCTACTATTTAAAGTTAAAATTTTAAGCAACTATTGCAATCTTTATATAAAAAAATATTAATCGGAATCACTATTATTACGATCTACACAGTATGAACTAACTACCTCTAATGGTCTGTTATGTTTACGTTCAGAAGTTTCAGATATGTAATTAATACACACTGCAAATTTTATACATTTTCCAATTTAATAACTGCCAGTTTGGGCCGATTCCATCTTAATGTAGTTTTGTCGCAATATGTAGATGATTATGTTCTATATATATAGCAACAAAAATATCTATGAAAGTGAAATGTTTATGCAAAGAGCACTCGATTTCATAATTCCATTGTTAGCAGGACTTGGTTTAGTTTTATCGCCTACTAAATTCATCTGCTGCCTTTTTAGTAGGGGACGGAAAAGAATACTACCCACATTAAAAGTAGAAGGTCATCTATTCTTTTCACAGTGTATCAAATACTTAGGGATTTTGCTAGATAGAAGTTTGCGATGGAGCAAGCACATAAATATGTTAGTTGAAAAATGCTTAAAACTCTTAAACATCTTAAAGGTTCTTGCTGGTAGCTTTTTCGGAATACATACAAGGCACATGCGCAGATTATACATAACATTAATTAGAAGCCGAATAGACTTTGGTTGTTTCATTTACGATTGCAGCGCGAAGACACATATTACTAAATTAGATAAATTACAAAATCAGGGTTAAAGATTAATAGACGGTTTTATTAAAAGTTTACCCATACATGTAATGGAGAGCGAGCTAAATATAATGCCGTTGTCATTAAGAAGGCGATACTTGGCGTATAAATACAGTTTAAAAGTTATTTCCTGGTCCAATAAATGTAACTACTACTAAGATTGCGGATCTAAGTGCTCTCTGTAGTTTAAGATAGATAGATAGATAGAAGATAGAATATTCTTTATTGTACACCATTAATAAAGTACAGTTGAAACAAATAATCATCTTACAAATCAGACTACAATGCGCGGTCTTATCGCTAAAAGCGATCTCTACCAGACAACCTTTGGATGGAGATGATACCAAAATTATTTAATAAAAACATAGTAGTGGATGGCGTACCATTCGAGATATAGATAAATACTTATACATATAGATAGGTATACATAAATAGATATATTATACAGTAATTTTGTAGAGATAATATAGTATCATAGATGGCAATTTAGATCTTAGTTCTGAAACAGTATGAAATATAAAAACATTACAATGACAGATAATGTTGCTTGACCAAATGTTTAAAGGCTGTAAGGGTTTTTATTTTTTTAATTTTTTATATTATAGGGGGCAAACGAGCAGACGGGTCACCTGATGGTAAGTGACTACCGTTGCCCATGGACACCTGCAACTCAAGAGTTACAAGTGCGTTGCCGGCCTTTAAGAAAGGAGTACGCTCTTTTCTTGAAGGTTTGAAGGTCGTATCGGTCCGGAAACACTGCAGGCGACAATTTGTTCCAAAGATTGGTTGTGCGAGGCAAAAAATTTCTGGAAAACCGCACAGTGGTGGATTTTTCGCGTTGAACGATAGCGAAACGTTGCAGCCGGTATAAGTCCGAACAATTCATCGGAGCACTCCCCATGATACATGCGGTAGAGAATGCAGAGTGAGGCTACATCTCTACGCAGAATGCAGAGTGAGGCTACATCTCTACGGGTTTCAGCTCGCCGTATTTGTACCGGTAATGCATTCCACAGACGAACAGAAAGAACCATAAATGATTTGTCGAAGAAAGTTGTTGAATGCACCGGCACTTTTAAAATCAGACTTTCTGATGATCGTAAGAACTTCGTATGAGTATCATGAAGGAATTCAAATCGTCCTTTTAAATAGGAAGGTGTATGAGGATTAAACAGAATACTGTATAGCAGTGAGAGAAAATGAGCGTTCCGGCGAAGACAAATAGGTAACCACTTGAGCTTTTTTCGGAATTCTGAGACATGATCATATTTACGCAGTCCAAATATAAATCTAATACAGAAGTTTTGAAATTGCTCTAGTTTATCTAATTGGTTCTCTGTGAGGTCTGGATAGCTGGCATCCGCATAGTCGAGAATTGGAAGAAGAAGTGAATTGGCAAGGGCAGTTTTGGTGGCAGTTGGTAGAAAATTTCTCAGTCGTTCTAAGGAACCTGCAGAAGCAAATAACTTACGACTTATTTCCTGCATTTGAGGAGCCCAAGATAGCTCTGAGTCGATAAGTAATCTTAAGTTCTTTACTTTATTACTATACTCGTAGGGTATAACAGAGCCATTAAAATTAATCGAAGGAACTTGTCACCACTCAAGCTTTGAAACCTTTCTAGTGCTCCCAATAATGATGACCTGAGCCCAATAATGATGACCTGAGCCCAATAATGATGACCTGAGATATTGGCAAAATAAAAAAAATACCGTTACGTGTCGAAACCTTTCATGATGTGAGTAAACTTACTGTTAACTCCGTTGAGATTCTTAACGTGTTCAACTTACAAACATGGGTTCCAAACATTGATTTAAAAAAATATATAAGTGCAAATATAGAAAGTGGGCACTACTTTATAGCTTGTTTTGACCCTACTATATTATTGAACCATGTCATCGTGGAGCTAAGCAATAAATACTCTGGCTGGCACAGTATATTTACCGATGGGTCTAAAGGTAATCACGGTTTGGGAGCGGCATTTTATGACAAATCCTTCCAACATAAAGCAGGGTTTAAAATTAGCAGTTGTAATGTGTCCATAATGTTTTTGGAACTGATTGCAATACACGAAGCCTTATCATACGGCATTAATCTTAACGTGAATCTTAATCTAAAATAGTTATTTATTCAAAAAGTAAGAGCGCCCTAGAACATGTGGCTTGATGCGCCTTTGGCCGCAGAGGGGCATCGATAGCCTATTTCAAGCTTCCTTCAAGCTATACTTACTCTTAATAAAAGGGGTAAGGACTTAGTGTTGCAATGGGTTCCGGCACACAATGGTCTAAAAGGGAACGAGGAAGCTGACTGTATAGCTAAATTAGCAGCAGTAGATGGCAAGTTAATTGACTATGTACCGGACTATTTTGTATTTGTACCTAAATTTAAATCTCTTTGTTTTGAGGAGGAGAAAAAACAATTTGAAAGTTAGTCTGTAGACAAATGCATCTGGTATAGGAGCATACAGGGTGAGTTGCCTCGTACACCATGGTTCATTAACATTAATTTAAGTAGGAATTATGTTAAGCTAGTACTAAGACTTAGATCCGGACATTATCCATCAGCAAAGTTTGCATTTCTAATAAAAAAGAATAACTCACCTAATTGTTCTGCATGCAACAAAATTTAAGATGTACAAATTGAAGATGATTTGCTGATGGAATGTGTCCGGAATAAAAATGAACGATCTAAAATTAAATACACTGAATGTAGGCTTAATACAAAGTATTCTTTCAAAACCAACTTCGGAAGTGGCTAAACAATTTTGTCATCTTGCCACAATCGCTCAGCACCGATCCTGAAAGTTTTTTAATATAAATGAAATAAGTAAAACAATGTAATAAAGTATGATGAGGCTGACATGTCCTTATTGGATAAATGCCCAAAAAAAAATCTACATTAAACAAAAAAAAGCTTTCTGGGAATCCGACGACGAATGTTACATGTTTGTTTGTTCGTATATCGCGTTTTTTTACAAAATAATTATCATACTCGTATTTATAGATCTTATTTAAATACTTCAAAATGTTTTCCCGTGTAGTTTCGGGTTTAAATGACCTTGCTTGAATATATTTTATTTTCTCGACGGTCTGCAGTACCAATCAATACTTGACGACATCTTTGCATTTTGCACTTTTTTGCAACTATTTGCCACTCGTTATTCTTAGCTGAGCTTTTTATCTCGTCACCCGTCGACCTAGTGGCCACAATAGCAGTGGTTACAATTGACAGTGAGTCGCTTGTTGTCGCGTTTGTAAAATCGTTTGTCTCTGTTTTGGCATTATTCGGTAGTTCACGGTCGTTTGTCGGTGCAGCTTTTCGAGCGGTGTTATTTGTTCCCGCTGACTGAACTTGCGGTAGCGGCCGTAGCAGTAATCGCATTCAGCCATGCTCGACGAATCGATCGCTGCATCGCTGATTCGGGTTGCGCACACATCGAGTCATGACCGAGTTCCTTACCCTCGAATTTGAAACTAGTTCTGAGATGATCTGAACTTGTTTAATGATTATCGTATTTTGGTCATTAATCTTGCACTTCATTTTAGCACCATTGTATCTTATCCGCTTTTTATATTATATTTTTTATAATATTATAATTATTCTTATTTATTTTGTGTTAAAGTTAAGATAGTTTATATGTTGTCAAATTGTACCGTTAGTAAAATAAATGTTAATTAATGATTTATTGGTATCCTATCGCTAAACCCTAAAACCCTCAACACTCTTTTTATTATATTAATTTACGTACACGGTGTACCTAGACTCTAAAATCGTTACAAAGATGAACATTAAAACTGCTTGAGTACAAGGGTAGATACTGTACCTATAATTAAAAAAACAAATTTTGTGGAGGGAAGTTTAACTAAGTGAACTCGATAATTTTAAAATCCAGGAATCCCTGGGTATATCGATGTTAACATAAACATTTGAGGTAACTCATCCTAAATGACACTACCTTTTTTTATTTGTGCGTGTGGAAACCCCCTCGGGCCGTCACCCCACCGGGGTTTTCGGTGGGGCGGTGTGTCGGAATCGAACCGACTAAAACCACACGGTGTGCCGTACTGCGCCTTAAGTAGGAGGGATCCAGTGCAGGTGCAGATGCAGTGAGGACCCGACGCACGCTGCCTAACTGGGGCAAACCGCCAGCGTGTGCTGAGCCAAGTCCTCACTGCAGTCGCAGTGGTGACAGGCGGGACTCAGTTCCCTCCTAGCGATCGAGTGCAGGTACTCCCGAAGCAGCCGTGCCCGGAAAGAACCTGCATCAGTCGGAAGGAAAGGGTCCCGTGCTGATGCCCCGCCCACTCGACGATGACCGGATGGAGTAAATGACACTACCTACGCCCACCACTGGTCACTAGATAATGTCTAGTTGACGGTACTGGAGTCAATTATGTATGTACAAATCACCAGGAATGATGTTCATTTCAGAAATTATCCTTCACGCAAATATTCAACGCCTATACAAAATGCGAAATCTTTCAAATCAATACCGGGACTCTCGTCTTTGCCATATCTTGGACCACTCCATCACTTCCTGCCTCTCATAGGTTCGTATACTATATAAATATAATGTCTGTAAATGAAAATGAAATTCTGTTTGTTGATAGGTGCATCACTTGAGAATGGCGTGGAGCCATTCTCAAGTGATGCATCTATCAACATTTGGCTACTTTTTTTTTCAAAATGTTCGTAATAGCATATCTTTGCTATTATGAATTCTGTGATAATAGTCCAAATTAAGTTTTTAGGCAAAAAATTGAAAAGTTGAAAATGTAAGTGGCAAAACTGGAAGTGCTTTTTCCATGAAATTAAAACATATTTTTTTAATTTTAACAGGATAACGATGGTGTGTGTTGACCCAGCTCAGCACACACTAATTTAACTATGGACTCGATTTCTTAAAATAAGCTAAAGCCAAATTATTAAAAAAATTATAAAACGCTCGTTGGGCTTTAAAACTTAACTTTTGTTTATTAACTTAGCAATTTTTTTTCAAATAGAACCACAATTAATATTAAAGAAGGTTTTAGTATTATACCTTTATCGTATTAGGTTTTTTACCTGTAACATAGTTTTTTCTTTCTAGGCGAATTTGGACCTAATGCTAATTTCCTTGATATGGCTGGAGTTTTATACAAAAAATATGGTCCTATAGTAAGGATGGATGGTACGTTTTCCAGACACGACATGGTTATGTTGTTTGATCCGGAATATATAGAACAGGTATATATCTAAGTTTTTGGAATAATACTACGTTAGAGTAACGGTGTAGAGAGTTGGTGTTCGAATGTATTTACAGAGTGAGGCAATAGCACTGTTTACTACTGTCACTCGTATAAATATACGCTAAGACTACAAATGCAGGGAAAGAATAGACACATATATTATATTATATATTTTCTTATCTATCTATCCTACTAACATTATAGACGTGAAAGTTTGTATGTATGGATGTTTGTCACTCTTTCACGCCAAAACTATTGAACTGATTGAGATGAAACTTGGTATGTAGATAGCTGGAGACCTGGATTAACATATAGGGTACTTTTTATCCCGATATTCCCACGGCATCGGGACTTACGCGGGTGAAACCGCGGGGCGCTGCTAGTATATGTATAAAAATTTTGTGTCACATTGTTTGTTCGCGATGAACTCTTAAATTAAAAGCGGTTGATTAGGAACCGATTTTAATGAAATTTTACACAATTTTTTTAGTTTGGTTCATTTTGTGAGATAGGATCGTTCTTTAGTTTCTTTTTATTGCAAATTCCGTAGCCACAGCAAAGCGTGGCCGGGTAGCTAGCAAGTATATAAAAAATTAATCATATTAGTTTGACTCAAAAGTCGCGTTTTCTTAGTGCAAGTTTATTTTTCTTGGTGCGTTATTTGAATTTTTATGGAAGTCTCTTGATCTGTTAGTAAAAGCACGTTGAAAACTTAAATATCATAATTAACAGGTTTTTAGATCTCAAGAGTCAAACCCTTTAAGGCGCGGTTTCGAAACCCTCGAGTATTACAGAACAGTCTTGAAAGAGGATACATTTAAGGGAATTTCTGGACTGTCAACAGGGTAATTATGTATCCAGTTTAATATAAGTACATTTGAGTTTGAGTGCAGTACTATTTTGTCAATAAACGAAAAACTCTTACAGGCAAGGAGCACAGTGGCGTGATTTTCGTACAAAGGTCAATCCACCAATGTTAAAAATCAAACTGGTCAGGGTATATACACCGTCACTCGAGGAAATAGCTGAAGATTTCATACATAGGTAAAATTTTTGCTAAATATTTCTACTGCGTAACAGCTTAAAGAACCAATACGCCATCTGCTTAAAATTTTCTAATTGGGATTGATGTTTATTTGCCACGAATTCTTAAATCTCACAAAGTTTGTAAGTGTAATAATTGGGTGAATTTTCAACGTTTAAATTTAGTACCTAAAGCAAAGACAGACTTTAAACTGTATACCTATGTATATTAAGCTGAAGAACATTTAATTATTAGTGTGTATTTTAGGTTACAACATTTGAAAGGCAATAAAGCGTACTTAACGGACAATTTTCTTGCTGAAGTAAATAAGTGGTCCTTAGAATCCACGGGTCTAGTGGCATTTGGAGCACGATTGGGATGTCTTGAAGACAGTTTGACACCAGACCACCCAGCCAGTAAATTGATGAAATGCGCCAAAGATATCGTCCAGTTAACTTATGAATTAGAATTTCTACCAAATCCTTGGAAATATGTTGCAACACCTGCTTACAAAAATATTATGAAAACGTATGACACACAGTGGGAGTAAGTATAAAATGTAAAGTTGAAAGATTTTTAAGAGATTTTCTTTTAGAGATTTCAAGTCAATGCCACTATATTTGTTACTTCTTAAATACCATTGAACATAATAAATTTGAAAAGTTGAATTTTGTTTTTTTTATGGTATAGAGGGCAAATGAGCAGACGGGTCACCTGATGGTAACTGACTATCGCCGCCCATGGGTATCAAGAGTCACAAGTGCGTTGCCGCCCTTTAAGGTGGAAGTGGGGGAGGGGGGGGACAGGGGAGAGGGGGGTTTGAGGGGAGGAGAGGGAGAAGAGGGGGGAGAGGGGAGTGACGGGAATAGGGGACCGGGAAGGGTTAGGGCCTCCGGTAACTTCACTCACGCGGCCAAAAGCAATAATTGCTTCACTGCCGATTTTCTCTGAGGCCGTGGTATCGAGCCGAGTCGAGCCGGCCCATACGTGCTGAAGCATGGCTCTCCTACGTTAATAATCAAAATTTTTTTTAGAGTTACTACAATGTATATCGAGAAGGCCAGGCAACAGATAAAAGAAAGAACACATGATATCCCAGAGGAAGATAAAAGCATTATTGAGAAACTGTTGGCTATAGATGAGAGGGTTGCTATAATGATGGCTAGTGAAATGTTAATAGCTGGAATAGACACGGTAAGTGATATCCAGTGAAAAATAAAAAACTAAACATTTAGTTTATTCAACTAGCGTTAGGTTTTCGAATACCATTCAAGGGGAAATGGCAGTAACATGTGCAGATAAACATATAGAAATTGCATGTTCGTAAACATCTCTTGATTGGGTTATAGGGCATCGGGAAACGTAGGCAATCTAATAATGCTACTTATACTTTTACCATTGATATTAAGACTGAAAATGAGAAATGTTTAAAAAAAGTACTTTACGTGTAAATATATTTCGTCTGTTATGTAAGGTAGATGAGGAAAGGACGATTTTAATATTTATTATGTGGGACATTTTGTATTTCTTCGATTCATCTTTTATAATGTGATTTTACAGGTTTCTTTTACGGTAATGAACGTGCTATACCATTTAGCAATTAATCAGGAGAAACAAGAGAAATTACGTGAAGAAATACATTCCAACGATTCTCACAAACGCTATTTGAAAGCTTGCGTAAAGGAAGCACTTAGAATCAGGCACGTAATTCCATCGATTTTGAGAACTAGCGACAGGGACCATGTTGTAGGTGGTTATCACATTCCTCCAGGGGTAAGAAATATTTTTTCTTAACAAAATGTGAGATGAGGCATCTTAGTAGGCTTTGTTTCAATAAAAATAGTAAAATCTGATATAGTTATAATGGACATGTTGATGTTCCTGTCCTAGTGGGTAGGTAACCCCGCCCTCTTCGAGCAACTGCAGTTTCAGCCCTGTTTTCCCAACTGAGACTTGCAGTATCCCTTACCCCAGCTCTCTCAACCTATCCGTTTCCTTACCCCAATTTACCTTTTTCATTTGTCCCGTGTGAAAACTATTACATGCCTATGGAGGGGAGGCGGCCGGCCATAAAAGAAACCAGCCAAAACCCTTTATAATGTTACACATTGTCGCCGATGTAGAGAAGAAAATGGGTACCTTTTACTTTTTTAGAAACAGTAATTATCATCATCTGTTCATCGGATTAACATAAAATTTTGCATACACTTTGCCGTTGTACAGAAAACGACATAGCATATCTTTCATCCAGAAAACAGGTTTGATGTAAAAAAAATATTACGCGAGCAAAGCAGCTTGTCTAAAATGAAATTTGTTTGACTATCCAGATCGACATACTCGCCATGAATGAATTTTTATCGAGTTTGGAGAAGTATTACCCGCGGCCGAACGAGTTTATACCTGAGAGATGGTTGGCAGAAAAAACAGATCCACTGTACTACGGGAACGCAAACCCTATGGTCACATTACCTTTCGGCTTTGGCGTCAGGAGTTGTATTGGCAGAAGAATAGCTGAACTAGAGATTGAGATACTAATAACGAAATTGATCGACGAGTTCAAAGTCATTTGGGAGGGACCGCCTATTGAAGTCGTCAATGTAATTTTTAACACCTTTGTTAAACCATTCAATTTTAGATTTAAGGATGCTAAATAATCTATTTTAATAAACTGTCCTACTACGCTGCCAAGAAAGTACCGGGAAGAGATCAATAAAATACAAAATGTTAACAATTTTTTTAAATTTATTATATCGCCTTCAAAGTAGGCCCCTTCAGAAATAATACACTTACGTCAACGAATAATCCAGTTATCAAAACCTTTTTTTAAAGGCATTTTCCGGAATCGACTTAAATTCTCGCCGCGAATTCTATTTGATGTCTCCTACCTGATACCTCCTCCTGTACCACTCATATGCACGAGTTTTTCATAAAGTTGATTCACCGTATGCTTTCTGTAACATTTTCAGCGACTCAGAACATGAAATTCCATTTGCAATGCAAAATTTGACGCAAACTCTTTGTTCGATGTTTTTATCCATTATAAAAATCACAAAACACTCTTGTGATGAACTTATAAAATCGAGAAAACAGTTGTGCTAATTTACCACAAAAAAGAATGATTTGAATTAAGTTTGGAATTAGAATTAAATTATCAATTCCCGATACTTTTTTGACAGAATGTATTTCTGATTCTTCAATAATTGTTATTGTTTTATCTAAAACTGCTATCACGCTTTCGAATATGCTAAGGACACAGCGTATTGTCCGTATCTATTGAATCACATCAGCTAATAAAATTAGCCTATCGACCATAATTTTAAATCAATATAATTTTTTTGGCAATTAAATAAACCAAGGTATCTAGGTTTGAATTATCAGGAGTAGGAGTCAGTCAGTATCGCCCATTATTATTTTTTATATTTACCCGTTAAAATATATAAAGATAACGACAAAAACAGCAAAATTAAAATGGTATTTTTTTGTTGACAGGAGTCTTTTATAGACTATATTTTTTAAAACCGGTCTCACTGTCAGGTTTATTCTGTCTCTTTCTTACGCCTAGGTTTTTGTATAAGGCTAAGTATCTCACTAGCACACTTTGTTCGTCCATTACGATAGTATTCTGAGTTTATGTCTAAACCTGGTAAGTTGCGTTCACTTTATATAGTACCTATGTATATTATTGCATTTTGAATTATTCATGTATACAAAGGAGAACCTCCTAAAACAAAGATCGATTTAGAATTTTGTAAGCTTTAGCTTTACGATAATATATATATAGGTCTACGACAATATATAGATACATCTCGTGCGTGCACCTGTGCCGTGCAGTCGCGTCCTTGACCTACTGATGCTAGGAAAATGACGTCGAAAGTTCAGTGGTTAAGTGTAACAACTGTAACATTGTGATTAGACCTGATTAGTGTAGTGCTTGCTTACGTTTAAAATAAAATGGACGTTATGGATGAGGAAAGGCCGGTGATAATATGCATTTCATCTTTCTCCGAAGAGGGTATTGAAGTGGCCAAACGTTTACTTTTTGAGTCGGTTACCACTTCGAAGTGCAAAATATCAAGAAAAAGAAATTGGAAATCACAGAAAGATCTTTTCGATGTGCTAACATTGCTTAAGGAAACAGATCCCGATGATGTCCCGATATTTGTTGCTCGAGAATTGCACAAATTACCACCAGTTTTGTTCGACCATCTGGACGCGAGTAAACTATTGAAGGATTTACTATTATTACAAAATGAGCTTAAAATAATAAAGGAATCCTATGTAAACAGCATGCAGTTTAAGGATTTGAAAAATGATTTCCACCACCAATACAAATCTCAAACATCGGGTAATCAGCAATCCAAGATGATTGACCTACCCCACATCATATCAGATAAGTTGGCCTGTATACTCGCCTATTGATTCTTAATAAAAAGCAATTAGACTGTAAACTAATTATTCGTATATTGGAGATAATAAACGTGACAATGTAATGCGGCGCCCGACACAAGTGCTATCGCCGGTGATAAGATCCGAGTGTCTGGCGTTTCTACCTGTTGGCCCCTCCTCGTCGTCCCTCTCCTCGTTTCGCTGCCCCGGCGCGCCGTACGTTCAGGAACGCGTAGACATGCTCCCCGGGTTGAAGAGCAATCTTCAAGAAAGAGGCAGAGGGCAAATATTGTTGTAGCCCCGTCGAATGGTTCCCTTTTTCGTCTTCAGCTCGGCGACCCTGTTGACGCCATCGCTGCCTGGGTACACCTGCACGACGCGTCCCAGCGACCAGCACAGTGGAGGGAGACCCTTGTCCTTTATAAGAACAAGCGATCCTATGGAGAGATCATCTGCCTGTGACCTCCATTTGGTCTTCTGCTGGAGGATAAAAATATACTCCCGGTTAAATCTGTTCAAGAAGTGTTGCTTGATATGCTCCACACGTTGAAAGCGCTCTAGACGGCTGATGCTAACTTCAGTGACCTGTGAATTTGGAACCGACATTAGTGAGCGTCCGATTAGGAATGAGAAGGAGTAAGGGCAGAGTAGTCGAGAGGGTTAGTAGAAAATGGAGTTAAGGGGCGAGAATTCAAAATTGCCTCTATTTGAGCTAGGCATGTAGCCATTTCCTCATACGTCAAATGAGTAAGTGTGAGTAACCTCTTTAGGTGATGTTTAGTAGAGCGGACATCCGCCTCAGCAAGTCCGTTGAAATGTGGCGAATAGGCTGGCACAAATGAAAATTCAATGCCTTCCTGAGCGACTTCAGATGCAACATCTTTATCCTGTAAAAACCTGTAAAGTTCATTACAGGTGCCAACAAAATTAGTCCCGTTGTCGGACAAAATAGAACGAGGCTTGCCACGACGGGCAATGAAACGATTTAATGCTGCTTTGTAGCCGTCTTTAGAGAGGTCTGTAACGAGCTCCAGGTGCACAGCTTTTGTGGCCATACAAACAAAAATGCACAAGTAGGACTTTAGAAGCTTACAACCGCGACCTTTGCGGTCAGCTATCAATATAGGCCCAGCGTAGTCAACACTACAATTTAAAAAAGGGAATTCTAGAGTGCTTCTAGTCGAAGGTAACTGACCCATTATAGGCTGCACGTTTTGAGTTTTAAATCTAAAACATTTTACACATTTATTTACCGTTAACTTAGCAAGATTTCTGCCTCCCAATGGCCAATAGTTTTGACGGATGTTAGCTAAAAGTAACTGCGGGCCTGCATGTAGAAGCCTTTTATGTTGCATTTGAAATATAACTTTAGTTAAATGATGCTTACTACATAGCAGTACTGGATGCTTAACATCGTATTCGTAGGGAGAATTACCTAGTCTGCCACCTACACGAATGATGTCATCGCTGTCTAAAAAGGGGGAGAGAGATATTAACCTGTTTTTAGGTGGCAATGACTTCCCTGATTTCAGCACGACATACTCGTCTGGAAACATTTCACTTTGGGCAGCACGTAAAATACAAGTCAATGCTCTTTTAAACTCATGGCACGAAAGCTGTTTAGGTAATTTTAAATCCTTGTGTGTTATACATTTTAAATTGTAAATAAATCTTAGAACATATGCTACGATTCTTTGTAAATAGTTGAAATCAGAATATTTGTGAATTAATTGATGAATTATTGTAATTGTAACATTTGATTTTAAAGAATTGTGTAACAAATTACATACTACCTCAGGTAGATCTCGTTTCATAGATTTATTAGGCTGTTTTGGCCAATCGCTTTCGGAATTGATTAAAAAGGACGGACCTGACCACCAAAGATCAGACTCGCTGATAAGATAAGCCTTCAGCCCGCGAGAAACAAGATCCGCCGGGTTGTCTCGAGATGGCACGTAGCGCCACGTCGCACAGGTAGTACTTTCTTTAATTTCGTTGACACGATTTCGTACGAAAGACTTAAGTTGTTGCGTAGGTGTTGCCAACCAACCCAGTACTATAGTTGAATCACACCAAAATTGGATACGGTCAATTGATAGAGTAATAGAATTTTTAACCTTCGTGCACAATCTTGAACCTAGCAGAGCTCCGCAGAGTTCTAACCGAGGAGTAGTAGTAGGTTTCACGGGTGCTACTCGACTCTTTGAAGTTAACAGACGAGCATTTACTGAACCGGTACTATTAATGGATCGGATGTAAATACACGCGCCATAAGCCCGTTCAGAAGCGTCCGTAAACACATGCATTTCGTGAATGACCGAATCATTACCTAAAATCCATCTAGGAATCTTTATATAATTTAAATAAATTTGCAGAATAATTTTAGCCTCTACGATACATGGACTAACTAAACCTAGTGGGTCGAAAATCTGACTAATAGTTGATAGAATGTGCCGTTTTGTTATTTTTGTATTGCAAGATATATTTATGGAAAATGAAAGAATATCTAATTTACATAACCAATTTAAACCTAGAGTTTTAGACGACATATTACAATTATTATCTGATAGATCTAAAATAGAATTGTTAGAGTCTAAACAGCCTATTTCTTTTAAAATTTGAGGGCTATTGGATTGCCACTTTCTTAAATTAAATTTCGCCGATGCTAAAATAGACTTCACTTCCCTACAAAGCTCTATGGTGTCTGGCATGCTATTACCGCCACTGAGATAGTCATCGACGTAGAAGTCACGCCAAATCGATGTTCTAACGCGTTCGTTACTTGCTTCGTCAGCCAGACTAACTAGGCACTTAGTTGCTAAGTACGGAGCCGACGCTGTCCCATACGTAACCGTATTTAAAGTATATGTTTTTATCGGCTCTGTAGGATCTTCGCGAAAGATTACGCGTAGTAAACAACGCTGAGAAGGATTTAATTCAATTGCCCGATACATTTTCTCTATGTCAGCCGAAATTACATATTTGTGTTGCCTAAACCGTAATAAAATAGAAAATAAATCATCCTGAACCGTTGGATCTACCATTTGGATGTCATTGAGTGACACACCTGATGTAGTTTTAGCAGATGCGTCGAATACCGTGCGTAACTTTGTGGTAATACTTGACTCTCGAACAACACCGTGATGAGGTAAAAAGTAACTTATTTCACAATGAGAGTTCAAAGGTAGTTTCATGTCCTCTGTCATGTGGCCTAGGCTTTCATATTCAGGCATAAATTCTAAATACATGTTTTTGAAATTTTTATCGCGTTTAAAACGCCGCTCTAGAGATAAAAAACGCTGTTTTGCAATAGCGTATGAGTCGCCTAACGTGCTAGGATCGGACTTTAAAGGTATAGTCACTACATAACGACCGTCATCTTTTCTTGTAGTGTTAACCGAAAAACTCTCTTCACATGCTCGTTCTTCGGACGATAACTTGTGCTTATCAGAAATGGTGTCTAATTCCCAGAATTTAGTCAGATTATTATTTATCTCAGCATTAAAGAAATTTAAAAAACTTGAACGGGATTTACGTAAATTTGTAACTACTGTACCTGAAACTATCCACCCCAGCTTACTTTCACATAACTTTGGCTGATTTTTGCCTAAGTTTATGTAATTGAACTGAATGATGTTCCAGAAAACTTCCGCGCCTACCAATATATCAACCACTGACGGTATGTTAAATGTTGGATCAGCTAGTTTTACACCCCTTGGTATTGGAATGTTGGCAACATTGATGTGAGATGACGGTAATAGTCGCGTAATCTCAGGAATGATTAGACAGTCAATGTTCTCCGAATAATCATCATAAATTGATTTAATAGTGAGATTGCAAGATTGTGCACTAGTACTAGTTTGATTGTTGATACCTGTGATCGTGGAGCGCGTGTCACTTCGAGACAAACGCAGTTTATCACATAATTTCTCGGTAATAAAATTGGCTGTACTACCGTTATCCAGCAGGATTCGGGCATCACAGGTTTCCCCCTTGCTGTTGACCACTTTCACCATAGCTGTGGAAAGCAGAACAAGAGAATGAGTAGCAGTCCGTATCCTATAAGTGTGTGCTGAAAGAGCTACACTTTCAGATGTACTTGACATTTCGGCGCGCTTTTTCTGTGACCTCAAAACGTCGTAATCCGTGTTTAATTCTTTATTGATTTATGTAACATTTATGTGTAGTCATAAAACGTACCTATTATTATTAAAAAGGATAGAAAAACTTATTTTCAATATTGTATTATGGAGTCTTGTGCATATTCCCATAAATATTGATAATAAATAACCAAATTGTTGTTGATCTGGGAAAGGGTTGTAAGAAGTATAGTTGGTATTTTTTATTTGCTAATTCTTGTTTTAAGGTATTTTTTAACATATTACGTATTTGATGGTTAGACTGAGTTCCAGTAAACACAATGACAGTAAAATCGTAAAGTATAACTAAGAAATAGAGGTAAAATTACAATATTTCTGCATTCTAATTAAGACAACCCTAAAGATGATGACATATGGTTTGTTTACAAAGATTCCATATCTTATTTGGCTCAAGTATAGTTGTAATTATTTAGTAAGTTTAATAATAAATAGAGCCACATCTTTTTTTAGTGACGGTCATGGTCACGATTTCGTTATGGATTTCTCCACCCTTGGATGTCTGGGGTCTGTCTGACTCTTACCGATTTAAAAACGTATTGCCCCAGGTACTTGAACTGATGTGCCCGTTTAAGCTCAATATCATTCACTTTAATTGCACGCGCACATAGAGGGCACTTACCGAGGGCCCTGAAGACCATGTACTCGCTTTTCATGCAGTTATACATGAGGCCATGCGTGTGACTATATGTTTCACATATAGCTAACAGTCCTCTCATTGCGCCTACAGTTGGAGTCAGCAGCATCATATCGTCCGCGTAACTAAAGTTATTCATACAAATATTATCAATTGAGCAACTATTTAAAAACCATCCCGGTATACCCATGTTTGCCTATGATCGGGGGAGCGAGCCTCGCCATTTTATTCTTCCGCAATGTTAGGTACATTGCAGAAGAATAAAATGGCGAGTCTCGTTCTTCTGCAAAAATCAAGCCACACCTGTAATAAAATAAAATAAATCACTTAGTATTTCTGTCAACGTGCTACAGATAGTTGGTAAAAATAAATCAGGCGCTCTTTGCATTGAGTCACATTTATTTTATACTAGCAGTGCCCCGCGGTTTCACCCGCGTATGTACCGATCCCGTGAGAATATCGGGATAAAAAGTAGCGTATGTGTAATCCAGATATCCAGCCATCTACATACCAAGTTGCGTCGCAATCTGTTCAGTAGTTTTGGCGTGAAAGAGTAACAAACATCCAAAAATCCATACATTCATACATCCATACATCCTCACAAACTTTCACGTTTATAATATTAGTAGGATAGCAGCGCCCTGCGGTTTCACCCCCGTAGTTCCCGATCCCGTGCGAATATCGGGATAAAAAGTAGCCTATATGTTAATCCAGGTCTCCAGCTATCTACATACTAAGTTTCATCGCAATTGGTTCAGTAGTTTTGGCGTGAGTAAAATATATCCAAACTTTCACATTTATAATATTAGTGGGATTATTATTATCTAATCTAAACAACGACTAAATATTTGTCTGTCCTCAAAATAAATACGTTCTCCGCAATAATACTTATCTTAATGGATTTTTAAAATGTTGTTTTTGGGATCGTATACCTACTGATTGCGGCTTAGTATCTATAATTGGACAGACTATTCATTCAATTCAAACTTCGCATGCACTGTTACAAGGTGAAAAACAACAGTTGTAAAGGGTAAACATGTTGTGTTGGAAGCGTATTCTATTTGTGTTTAGTCGGTTTTAAGCTATCAACTATGAGGCAACTATACATAATGTTCAAGGAGTGTTTTAATTTATTAGCTGCTAAAACACAATATTCTCTACGGTAAGTGGTTAAATTAAGATCTAAATATTTGTGAGGAATTGTTGTTTTTTTTTGTTTGTTTCTTTGAAAGGTATACAAATCCATGTTAGTATTTTGATACCAAAAAAAAAAAAGCTCTAAATAAAGTGATTTTGACTTGAGAACTACATTGTGCAAACCTCCAGGCCAACATATTACTCCTGATCGCCAATACCCTGCGCCCCCTCTTTATATCAACTTAGCCATCAAGGCACTCGGTAACGTATTGCCCCAGGTACTTGAACTGATGTGCCCGTTTAAGCTCAATATCATTCAATTTAATTGCACGCGCACATAGAGGGCACTTACCGAGGGCCCTGAAGACCATGTACTCGCTTTTCATGCAGTTATACATGAGGCCATGCGTGTGACTATATGTTTCACATATAGCTAACAGTCCTCTCATTGCGCCTACAGTTGGAGTCAGCAGCATCATATCGTCCGCGTAACTAAAGTTATTCATACAAATATTATCAATTGAGCAACCAACTCGTGTGCTGCTGAGTCCTTTTTTTTTTTTTTTTTTTTTTGTGCGTGTGGAAACCCCCTCGGGCCGTCACCCCACCGGGGTTTACGATGGGGCGGTGTGTCGGAATCGAACCGACTAAAACCACACGGTGTGCCGTACTGCGCCTTAAATAGGAGGGATCCGGGAACAGCTTTTATTAAGACATCCGGAACCCTCCTAGCGCCTGCCCGCAAAAGCGCGGGCACCACCTTCGGGTAAAAACCTCTCATTTAGGCGACGTCCAGGCACACTCGGACGCCGCCTCCTCGCGGGGGGCCACTATAGCGGGTGAAGGGGAAAACCCGTCCCGTCCACCCGCGGCCACACTCAGGGCGGCATGAGGCGCTGGTAAGCGCGCCTCCGCCGCCAGGTTCGCCGGCGGCGAATTAGGTCCGAGTGGAGGACCTAACCTCCCGGACCCTTTCCGCCGCCTCCTTCTGCGAGATGACTTCCTCACAGAAGGTTGCGACCGCGGTAAAATTCCTGTTGCTACCGGCCATGGAGCGAATGACAGCCGGTAGCGACAGATCCACTCCGATGACTGCAGTGAGGGCCCGACGCTGCGTCGCCCAACTGGGGCAAACCGCCAGCGTGTGCTGAGCCGAGTCCTCACTGCAGTCGCAGTGGTGACAGGCGGGACTCAATTCCCTCCTAGCGACCGAGTGCAGGTACTTCCCGAAGCAGCCATGCCCGGAAAGAACCTGCGTCAGTCGAAAGGAAAGGGTCCCGTGCTGCCGCCCTGCCCACTCGACGATGACCGGCTGGAGCGCCTCCACGGCGGCAAAGCCAGCACGTGGAGCCTCCAGCCGGGACGACCAACGAGCCATGGTGGCTCGGCGAGCGGCCTCACGCCATTCGCGTACCTCTTCGGGCGGGGGCCGACTGCCGCTTCCCGCCCGGAACTCAGCCGTTCGCCGATATACTTCGGCGAGCACTTCCGCCTCCAAATCCCACGGGGGAGTCCCGGCCAACGCGCACGCCGCCTCCGTTGACACGGTGCGGTATCCGCGTATGGCTCTAACCGCCATCACCCTCTGAGGGCGCAAGAGGCGCGCCCTATTCTGGGCGGTCAGAGCCTTCGCCCACACCGGTGCACCGTACAGTGCCAGTGCTCCTGAGTCCTACTACAAGCTCGTTCACGTACAGGTTGAATAGCTTAGGACAACTTAACCCCTCTTGTCTCACTCCGCACTCCAGCCTGTATGCGTCCGAGAAGCTGTCAGCAATCCTGACACTGTTATACTGGTTTGCATTCCAGAAATGAAAAAGCCGTTGCACCTGTATAGGCACGCCTGTCTTCTTAAGTTTATTCCACAATACGTCATATGACACCAAATCAAACGCTTTAGATAGATCGAGGAAGCATGCATACACAGTTGTACCTTCTTTCCGTGTAGTATTGCACGGTGTGTTTGAGACTCAAAAATACACTTTCGGTAGAAAGTCCGGCCCGGAAACCGAACTGATCGTCATGTATATGAATATGTTTTTCAAGTTCTGAGTCAAGCATACCGTCCAAAACTTTAGGCCGATAATTGTTCTTATCAGACAAATCACCGGTTCTGTTCTTTACGCTCGCTTACGCTTTACGTTCTTGGCACGCCAATAGTTTTTATTAGATCAGCAGGTAAGTACGTGTGACTCATACATCCATATAGAACATTGTGAGTACTCCCGGTAGATGAACGCCATTATACGCCATACTTCAAGTGTTACACCATGTTTTTTTTTTGTTAATGTCTTAAGTACTCAGTTTAAATTGTTCACAACAAAAGTTACTTAACTTTAAAGCAGTTAAAACTGTATTTTACAGGAAGATGATAGCTAGTTGCACGTTAATTATCAAACTTGTTTAACAAGGTAGTGTGCTCACCTTGAAAAATGTGGCACGCATCGTTAAACAAAAAATCTCATCGTTCTGTCTCATTTCTTTACACGACATCAGCATAAGTTGCTTTTTTTCTTGCAGGAATGCGACTAAAGCTATCAATTTGTCTATAGCATTCTCTGTCTACGGCTCCCTGTCAGCGCCACATGCTTGTTTTACAGGCTTAGATTATTTTTTTCTGAAATAAAATGGTATTGTGCCTATTTTCCACACAGGTGATTTCTGATCACAAAAAGATCGATGATTTTTTTTTGGCATTCTTTAAAATTAGTAATTTTTTTGTAATCAAGGTAGTCGATTATAGAATTATTTTTTTGGCAGTTATGTATAAAAGGACGGCGCGTACCTGAGCATTACATGTGTCTAAAAATGTATAATTTGGTATATATATACAAAGGGTCTTTAACATGTTATTGAGCATAATTACATTTAAATACCTATTGTGTTGAACTCCAAGCACCACGACATTTATATACTTAAATCGCTCTCCCTATATTATCAGGTAACTGCCTGAGGAGTCATTAATATTGCTGCAAGACTAATATTTCCATCGCTGGTGCGTTCGGTCTCGTGAAGGATGAAATTTTAAATTTATTAATTTTATATTATTCAGTGTTATTCCTCGTAGCGATTAAGACGGATACTAAGTTTGTGACTTGTTGTCCTCCCAGGATGTATATTTTACGATCTGTTGATGTTGATTTATCAACTATAGATTATGTAGTGACCTTTAATGTAATGTGGGCGACGTAATTCATGGTATGAGTGCCATGACAAGAATTGGTAATTGCATCCTCTGTTATATTTTTCATATCAAGCAATGTATTATTCTACTTAGTGCTTCCGCATTAGCGAACAAGTATGACTTTCATTTCTCGCAGGAGTTTCAATTGAGATTCGCTTGGGTACAATTACAATATCTTTTGATTTTGGTGTTATAATTTTTTTTGGGAATATTTGGTGTTCCACTACAAAATGTGTTATTTTTATTATTACATTCTGGTTGTTAGCAAGTTGTTTTTTCACAAAGCCGCATTGAACAGTGGTGCGAAAAACACAACTTAACAATGAAGCCGATAGAGACAGCGACGATCACGTTAACAAATAAACGTAGTTTAGGAGAACTGAGGCTACCTACACTATTAGGCACCCGTCTAACCCTTACCAAGGAGATCAAGTATCTAGGAGTGATACTGGACAGCAAACTCCTATGAAATAAGCACCTGGACACAAAACTTAACAAAGCCTGCATTATTTTCTCCCAATGCAAGCGTCTCCTTGGCATAAGCTAGGGGATTTCACCAAAATCACACTATGGCTGTACAAAACGGTTATACGGCCAGTCATCACATATGGCGCTATTGCCTGAGAGATTGATCACAGACAGAGAACAGAACTTAGCACTGTCTGAAACAAACTGCAGCAATTCCAGAAACTCGCATGTACTGCTGTCACTGGCTTCATTTACACAACTCCCACAGCTGCCGTCGAAGTGACACTCGATCGAGCTCCAATAGACCTGTATATACAACATAAAGCAGCAGTGGCAGCCATCAGACTTAAACACCTGGGTTTGTGGTATAAACGAGAGTGTCCCCATTTCAAATTATGGAATCAATTACCAACCACTAATTATAGCTGCACCATGCGAGAGGATCCGGAAACAACACATCTTCGGAATTAAATACCGAATACAACTGTCAAGTAAGCATCCAATCACATTGCGTGATCGATTACGTGAGTTATCGCTGGCTGTGTGCGTGACTATATAATGAAACGGTACGGGCAGTACGGCGCGGTATAAAACTAAAGGGCGCCGTGAAACGTGGCTATTCCGCTGGTGCTTTCGTCGAGAACGGACGTATGATGCTTCGTTAGAAGTACGCGGTATGCGTACGCCACACAGTCAATTAAAAATATTATTATTCAATAATTCGTCAAAAGAGTAAAACGTTTGCCCGACAGCGTTTTAGCCGACTTTTGAAAATATTAATACTACTGGCATTGATGATATGCATAGGTAGCTTATTAAACACTGCCGAGCCCATGACATGAGTCGTCTTAGATGTCTTAGTGAGAGTACTCTACACTGCCGCCGTCTCCACGTCTAGAATATTGTCCTGGATTCGATCTTACATATACTGCCACCTGATATATAATTACTGAAGGTAATGTGCGTATGCCCAGTTCTTTTATATATGGCCTTGCGGACGTATCTTGTGGTATTCGTAGAATAGCACGAACGGCGCAGTTTTCATTCTTTCTTTTCATTCCCGCGATACGGCCAAGCGCGAAACATGCACTGCCTAACTTGCCACATATTTTATTTATGTGGTTTTCCCATTTTAAACCAGAATTGATTTCAAACCCGAGGAAGGTTACTGAATCGACCTGGGAGACATTCATTCCATCCCCAGACAGCACGAAATGCATGAAGTGCGTCTTCTCTCAGTAGAGCATAAGCCTATTCCCTTTAAACCAGCAGAGCAGTTGAGATGCGACTTAATGTAATTTTTGCTCTAACTGTTGCACCGAATTTGCTGTAACTACTGCAGCTTCGTCATCAGCGTACATGTATATTTCGGCGTCCGGTATACATTTTGGCAAATTGTTCAGCAGAAGAGAAAATAATATATTTGAAACGGAAGATCCTTATGCCACTCCCGTCTCTGATATCAAGGGATCAGACTTCACAGTGCCACCACAAGCAACAACACTTCTAATCTAGTTGTTTTCTTGTCAAGGGACGCAATATTTTGATGGCTTACAGTGATTGTGTTTTCCACATACGAAACATTTTTAGTACTAAATGAAGTTGTGTCATCACTACGGTCGCGCTGCCGCCGCCGCTGTGTAGGTATGGGAACCGGTTTAATCACTGCTGTCGCCTCCCCGCTCCTGGCGGGGAAGTATGCTAAACCAGTCCAGTGGTGGGGCCACGCAGTCGGCGTGCATAATCGTTCGTACAAGTTTTCTGGGAATCCGTCGACGAATGCTACATGTTTGTTGGTTCGTATGTCACGTTTTTCTACAAAATAATTATCATATTTATAGATCTTATTTGAATACTTCAAAATGTTTTCCCGTGTAGTTTCCGGTTTAAATGACCATACTTGAATATATTTTATTTTCTCGATGGTCTGTAGCTCATCGTTAGCTTTCCCAGTACCAATCAGTACATGACGTCGTCTTTGCATTTTGCGCTTTTTTGCAACTATTTGCTACTCCTAATCTTAGCTGGGCTTTTTATCTCGTCAGACGTTGACTTAGTGGTTACAATTGACAGTGAGTCGCTTGTTGTCGCGTTTGTAACACCGTTCGTGACTACTCGATCTGCCTCGGCATTATTCGGTAGTTCACGGTCGTTTGTCGGTGCAGTTTTTCGAGCGGTGGGTTTTTTTGATAGAGCTGTACAGGTGTTATTTGTTCCCGAGACTGAACCTGCTGTAGCGGCCGTCGCAGCAATCGCATTCAGCCATGCTTGACGAATCGGTCGCTGCATCGCTGATTGGGGTTGCGCACACATCGAGTCATGACCGAGTTGCTTACCCTCGAATTTCAAACTATACTATAAATAAGATATGGAATCTTTGTAAACAAACCATATGTTTACCATCATCTTTAGGGTTGTCATTTTTAGAATGCAGAAATATTGTAATTTTACCTCTATTTCTTAGTTATACTTTACGATTTTACTGTCATTGTGTTTACTGGAACTCAGTCTAACCATCAAATACGTAATATGTTAAAAAATACCTTAAAACAAGAATTAACAAATAAAAAATACCAACTATATGCCTTACAACCCTATAACTCGACAACTTTTGCAGATCAACAACAATTTGGTTATTTATAATGAATATTTATGGGAATACGCACAAGACTCCACAATACAATTTTGAAAATAAGTTTTTCTATCCTTTTTAATATTAATAGGTACGTTTTATGACACATAAATGTTACATAAATCAATAAAGAATTAAACACGGACTACGACGTCTTTACGACAAAAAGCGCGCCGAAATGTCAGCGTTAAATCACACGGAACTGGATGTGATTTTCATTTTTTCACTGTTCATTGATATTAGTGATGATGTGTTATTAACAATGCCAAAATCGAAACTATTTTTGTTTGAATTACCAGTAATTCACCATTATATTATTGCGTAAAGTTATGTCTCACTATCCATGCAATTTTTAACCCCCGACGCAAAAAGTTGGAGTGCTATAAGTTTAACATGTGTGTCTGCGGCATTATATTTTATAAACATTTGCCGATTTACATGCGCCCTCTATAATATATTCACCGGAAAGGAACACAAGCGCCATGTACCGGCGCCGGCGTTACGCAGAGTCTAGGCGGAGTGCGAACGGACGAGTTCACTTTCAGTTTGGTCACGGCCGAGTCAACACTAACCTAGGAACTGTACAGTGTTTCTTTGCGTGTTTACAATACATCAATGATTAAATATCAAAAGGGAGTTTTCTCATCGCCCGTACCCACTTCATGCGTTCTGAGATTTTGACATATATATGACGGCGCGTGCCGTTTATGCTGGTTGAATCTGAACATAATGTTGAATATTTTGCTTATGGTTGAATTAGCATTGCAAACTTTTTAATTACGATTGTCATTTTATCTTTGGAGCGGTTCTCTGTGTGCTTAATTCACAGCCTTTTATTCTGTACTGTATTTTATTTGTGGCGGGAGGAAATTGGATCATCTCTAATCGGATGTTTCATGTAAGTTTCAGTTCATTTAATTTTTCACACTACTACATGCCTGTTTTCTTAGACATTTTTTTATTTCTGTTTCAGGTGGGTTCTTTTACATACTACATTTCAATGATTTTTTTAAATAATTCTACTTTATGAATATTCCAACATTGTGGTACATCTTCTTTGGGATATTCTAAAATTTATATTGCATTCTGGCTGAGGTGTACTTTGGCTTAAGTACTTACCACCTACCAGTACCAGGTTGTCACCATAAAGGAGGCTTCATCAGAGCTTACCTTAGACGCAGAACCTTAACCAGAGCTTACCTTTTAGGTCGAGTAGGCCTCGACGCTCTAGATGTGAAAGTTATTGGCGAGCCTCCTGCTTTAGTATTTTAGTATTATTCTTATCTATTAAACGTAAATAAATTAAGCTATGTAATCTAAACATACCAAATGAAACCCTGATTCCTCAAAAAAATATTGAATGGCGAAAAGGCAAATGTTTAGGAGATATTGAGGGCAATAGCCATTTATTGCTGTCAATAAGAAATACCTACAGGTTATATTGGCCACTAAAGTAGTAGTAGTAGTGTTTTATTTAGAAAAAGATCGTTCAAACTAATAATTTAATACATTGCTAACCATTTTTCTCTCAGGACTATAAAATGTTTTTTTGGTATTTTAACACATAAAAATCTTACGAACTCAAAAACAGACCACGCCACAGATACATACATACCATACATACATACAGACTCCGTATCAGATACATACATACTCCCATACAAAAGCGAAAATACCTACGCCACAATAGCCTAAAAAAAAAAATAATACCTAGCATTAGCTGCAACCAAAAATATATCGGATTGAGCACACTTATCTTCGATAAGTGTGCTCAATCCGATATATTTTTGGTTAGAGGTTGAGAACACTTTGCCCACCGCTCGACGGGTGTGTTTGTGACTATTGTGCAGTAGCTGACACTCCATGGTTGTACAAAGGTAATAATATATATATATAAAATAATAAGTAATATAATTGTAATATAATATAATAAATCATTTAGTAATAACTTACATTTCTTCTTCGGTACTTAATCGCGATAATAATTACAAGGTTACTATTCCTATATAGTGAGAGTTTTGGCAACTATCCGGACTCGCTCTTGAAACTTTCACGACTATACATATCAGATGTGTAATCTAATATATATATTCGCGAAAGTTTAAAAACAGTAATTAGTGCCATTTGTTTTCCACAAAATGATGAGGTTTTTCATTTTCCCAGTCAGACCATAACAATATTTTAAGGGTATGTAATTTGCAAACAGGTTATTAAACTGCATGTCAGAAAATGCTTAGCAACGCAATGTTGGTAAACATTCCACAGCTTATTTGGCTGAAGCATAGTTCTGAGATGACTTGTTTAATGATTATCGTATTTTGGCCATTAATCTTGAAATCCATTGCATTGATTTTATCACTCAAGACACCAATTGTTTTTTTCAAGTCACGGGCACAATTTTCGATCACTTTTTATGCCATTTTATAATTTTACACAATTAAAAACGGTGCGACAGTCTGAAAAAAACTTCACCTGCGAACACCCGCACGTAGTTTCGAAGATTTACACGGACAGTTCCAAGATGGGGTCAGGGACTGGAGCCGGAGTTTTCTCACTGTACATAAAAATATCACTGGCGCTAGGCCTACTGCGGTTATGTCAAAAGCCATAAAGGAGTACAACATCCGTATACTGTCAGAAAGAATGGCCCTCCTAAAGGCCGAGGTTGTATCTTATCCGCTTTTTATATTATATTTTTTATAATATTATAATTATTCTTGTTTATTTTGTGTTAATTTTAAGATAGTTTATATGTTGTCAAATTGTACCGGTGGTAAAATTAATGTTGATTAATAATTTGATTTTTATTTATTGGTATATCGCTAACCCCTAAAATCCTCAACGCTCTTTTCATTATATTAATTTACGTACACGGTGTAGCTAGACTCTAAAACAGTTCACAAAGATGAACATTAAAACCGCTTCAGTATAAGGGTAGATACTGAAAATACAAATTTCCTAGAGGGAAGTTTAACGAAGTGAACTCGATAATTTTAAAATCCAGGAATCCCGGGGCATATCCATGTTCACATAAACATTTGAGGTCATTCATCCTAAATGACACCACCTACGCCGACCACTGGTTATTAGATAATGTCTAGTTGACGGTACTGGAGTCAATTATGTATGTACAAATCACCAGGAATGATGTTCATTTCAGAAATTATCCTTCACGCAAATATTCAACGCCTATACAAAATGCGAAACCTTTCAAATCAATACCAGGACTCTCGTCTTTGCCATATCTTGGACCACTCCATCACTTCCTGCCTCTCATAGGTTCGTATACTATATAAATATAATCTATGTAAATAAAAATGAATTTCTGTTTGTTGATAGGTGCATCACTTGAGGATAGCACGATCTAATTTGGCTACTTTTTATTTCAAAATGTTCGTAATAGCATACCTGTACTATTATGAATTCTGTTGTAATAGTCCAAAGTAAGTTAATAGGCAAAAAATTTAAAGGTTGAAAATTTAAGTGGCATAACTGGAAGTGCTTTTTCCATGAAATTAAAACAAATTATTTAAATTTTAACAGGATAACGATTGCTGGATACACACACTAATGTCACTACGTACCTACTCGATTTCTTAAAATAAGCTAAAGCCAAATTATGAAAAAACTCTAAAACGCTTGCGGCCTTAATATATTTGTGTAAACCTTTATCGTATAAGGTTTTTTTTATCTGTAACATAGTTTTTTTATTTCTAGGCGAATTTGAACCTAATGCTAATTACCTTGACATGGCTGGAGTTTTATACAAAAGATATGGTCCTATAGTAAGAATGGATGGTACGTTTTCCAGACACGACATGGTTATGTTGTTTGATCCGGAGTATATAGAACAGGTACATATCTAAGTTTTTGTGACACGAAATTTTTAAATATAAATATAAAAATTTCGTGTCACATTGTTTGTTCGTGATGAATTCTTAAATTAAAAGCGGTTAATTAGGAACCGATTTTATTGAAATTTTACACAATGTGTTTAGTTTGGTTCAACTTGTGAGATAGGATCGTTCTTTCGTTTCTTTTTATTGCAAATTCTGTAGCTACGGCAATGCGTGGCCGGGTAGCTAGCAAGTATATAAAAATCAACCCTATTAGTTTGACTCAAAAGTCGCCTTTACTTAGTGCATATACCTTTTTTTGTTGGTGCGTTATTTGTATGTTTTTGAAAGTCTGTCTGTCTGTTAGTAAAAGCACGTTGAAAACTTATATATCATAACTAACAGGTTTTTAGATCTCAAGAGTCAAACCCTTTAAGGCGCGGTTTCGAAACCCTCGAGTATTACAGAACAGTCCTGAAAAAGGATACATTTGAGGGAATTTCCGGACTGTCAACAGCGTAATTATGTATCCAGTTTTATATAAGTACATTTGAATTTGAGTGCAGTATTTCCAGACTATTTTGTCAATAAACGAAAAACTCTTACAGGCAAGGAGCACAGTGGCGTGATTTTCGTACAAAGGTCAATCCACCAATGTTGAAAATCAAACTGGTGAGGGTATATAAACCGTCACTCGAGGAAATAGCTGAAGATTTCATAGAGAGGTACAACTTTTGCTAAATATTTCTACTTCGTAACAGTGCCTATACGCCATCTGCTTAAGATTTGGCAATTGGGATTGATGTTTATTTGCCATGAATTTTTAAATCTCACAAAGTTTGTAAGTGTAATAATTGGGTGAATTTTCAACGTTTTAATTTAGTACCAAAAAACAAGACAGCCTCTAAACTGTATACCTAAATATACTGTATATTAAGCTGAAGCACATTTAATGATTATTGTGTATTTTAGGTTAAAACATTTGAAAGGCAATAAAGCGTACATAACGGACAATTTTCTTGCTGAAGTAAATAAGTGGTCCTTAGAATCTACGGGTTTAGTGGCATTGGGAGCACGATTGGGATGTCTTGAAGACAGTTTGCCACCAGACCACCCAGCCAGTAAATTGATGAAATGCGTCAAAGATATCATGAAGTTAGCTTTTCAGTTAGAATTTCTACCAAATCCTTGGAAATATGTTGCAACACCCGCTTACAAAAATATTATAAAAGTGTATGACACACAGTGGGAGTAAGTATAAAATGTTCAGTTGAAAGATTTTTAGAGATTTCAAAAAAGAAAAGGAGGCACTGCATTTGTTACTTCTTAAATACCATTGAGCATAATAAATTTAAAAATTACCAAATTTTTTAGAGTAACTACAATGTATATCGAGAAGGCCAGGCAACAGATAAAAGAAAGAGCACATGATATTCCAGAGGAAGATAAAAGCATTATTGAGAAACTGTTGGCTATAGATGAGAGGGTTGCTATAATGATGGCTAGCGAAATGTTTATTGCTGGAATAGACACGGTGAGTGATATACCAAAGAGAATTAATGCTCTCAAATAAAAAAAAACTAAACATTTAGTTTATTAAACTAGCGTTAGGTTTTCGAATATCATTCAAGGGGAAATAGCTGTAATTTGTGCAGTTATACATGTAGAAATTGCATGTTCGTAATCATTTATTGCCTGAGTTACAGTGTTTCTTATACTTCTTACCATTGATATTAAGACTGAAAATGAGAAATGTTTAAAAAAAGTACTTTACATGTAAATATTTTTCGTCTGTTATGTAAGGTAGATGAGGAAAGGACGATTATAATATTTATTATGTGGGACATTTTGTATTTCTTCGATTCATCTTTTATAATGTTATTTTACAGGTTTCTTTTACGGTAATGAACGTGCTATACCATTTAGCAATTAATCAGGAGAAACAAGAGAAATTACGTGAAGAAATACGTTCCAACGATTCTCACAAACGCTATTTAAAAGCTTGCGTAAAAGAAGCACTTAGAATCAGGCACGTAAATCCATCGAACTGGAGAACGACCGACAGGGACCATGTTATAGGTGGTTATCACATTCCTCCAGGGGTAAGAAATCTTTTTTTTAACAAAATTTGAGATGATGCCTCTTAGTAGGCTTTGTTTCAATAAAAATAGTAAAACCTCAAATAGTTAGAATGGACATGTTGATGTTCCTGTCCTAGTGGGTAGGTAAGCGACCCTGGCCTCTTCGAGTAACTACAGTCTCAGTTCATTTTCCAAAATCGATTCCCTTACCCCAGCTCCCTCAACCTATCCGTTTTCAATTTTTTTCTTTTTTTTTGTGGTATAGGGGGCAAACGAGCAAACGGGTCACCTGATGGTAAATGACTACCGCCGCACATGGGCACCTGTAACTCAAGAGTCACAACTACGTTGCCGCCCTTTAAGGTGGGAATACGGGGAGAGGGGGGAAGGGCGGAAAGACGGGAGAGGGAGATTAGAGGGAAGGAGAGGGGGAGAGGGGAAGGACGGGAATAGAGGAGAGGGAAGGGTTAGGGCCTCCGGTAACCTCACTCACGCGGCGAAAAGCAATGCAATCATTGTTTCACGGCCGGTTTTCTGTGAGGCCGTGGTATCGAGCGGAGTCGAGCCGGCTCGTATGTGCCGAAGCATGGCTCTCCCACGTAAAAAATTTACCTTCTTCCTTTGTCCCGTCTAAAAACGATTACATGCCCAAGGAGGGGAGGCGGCCGGCCATAAAAGAAATCAGCCAAAACCCTTTGTAATATTACCTACACATTGTCGCGGATCTAGAAAAGAAAATGGGTACCTTTTATCCTAAGAAACAGTAATGTTCTCGAGGGATAGTGAATTTAATGACAAAATCCACACCCACGCGAGCGGAGCACATAATATATACGTACATACGTACAATGTGTGAAAAATGTGTGTGTAAAATGTGTGTACAACTGTTCTAGTAATTCAAACATGTACGCATATAACTGTTCTATCACAAAATAGTGATCTAAAAAAAAATATGTTAATTTGTTCAAAATCGCAAATCTCCTAAAGTTATTTACCTTCTTCTTTTTTGGTGGTCTACCAAGAAGGCTGGTGGTCTGCCCCTTGTTCGTTGCTTGGTGATGATTTTGAGCAATTAAAGTTCTTTACCGACCGTTTTGAAATGTTCACATTACGCTGTATTCATTGAGCATGTTTTTCTATATTTTTATATCTTTTTATATATAAAAATGAATATCTGTTCGTTAGTCTCGCTAAAGCTCAAATACGGCTAAACGGATTTGAATAATTTTTATTTTGTTTTGTTTTGCACAACTACAGGGGTGGTTTAAAGAGAAAAAAATATAGAGAAACCCAAAAGAACAGATAAAAATTGCAAAAATAAAAATTGGTAATTTTGTATGGAAATCGTCCGTTCGGATTACTTTTAATAGATGACGATTGTGACGGAGCTATCGTCTAACTGACGTGCTATATAAAACTGACATTTCTTCCACCGTCACTTACTTTTAATAGATGGCGTTCGTAGTCATTTCTTCCGTGTGGTGATGTAAAATTTATTATATAGTTGGTTAAACGTTAATTAATTTTGATCTGCCATCCTATCTAACTATATTGACTTTGTAGGTTTAGACACACCTAAATAGAAAACTTAGCATAACTCAAGGACTTAGTTCAAGGTTTTCTAATTGAAAGATGATTGTCGTTTTAGTTTTTTATAGTGTTCATTACAATGCTGAAGAAATGACGAACTGTCATAGGTCATCAAAGCCAATTACATTTGCGAGAAGTTACCTCACGTGCTCTGGCCACTCACTCACCTCACTGGTCATCAGTGCGATTTGCACGTGAGGTAACTCCTCGCAAATTTAATCAGCGACGTACAGGTATTGATAATAGTCCTATTAAATTTGGCAGGGAGGTAGCTTACACGGTAGAAGGCGTTAGCTAACGTAACGGAACTTGCCACAGTACCGGACGAAAATGTTTTAAGGGCTCTCGCAACTTTATTTGAAAGTACTTAGAGATACCTGAAAGTTGACCGGGAGATAGTATATAGGTAGGACACGTCAGCTAAGAACGTATGTAGTTCTAAGGGTTCTCGCAAGTTAACATGAAAGTTGCTTACGTGAAAGACATACCTAGGCCTTTGTATTATAAACCTGAAATTTGGCAAGAAGGTAGTATAGGTATTTATTATTATTATTATTTTGAGTGCCTAGTGCTACCTCGACCATTTCTGGTCTTTTGTAGTTCTGGTTTACAGTTCACTGCTCAGACTTATGGCTTCGAGAAATCTCCAGATTATATCAGCAGTGATTGTTTGTATTTCCTTCGGTTGCATGATGTGCAACCCTAGGTTAATACTTCGGTGCCGCATTAGTGGGACACAAGAGCATAAAATATGCATTGCAGTCTCTTCTGTTTCTTGACAGAATCTGCAAATTGTGTTCTCACCCAATTTTAGGTTGAACATATGTTTGTTCAGTTTGCAGTGTCCGGTGAGGACTCTTGTATATATATATATATATATATATATTTAAACTTAAGAATCAATGTAATCCTACATTTGTTCGCTGCATTACTGTTCATCCGATTAACATACAATTTTGCATACACTTTGTCGTTGTACAGAGAGCGGCATAGAATATCTTTCATATAGAATAAAGCTCTGATGAAAAAAAAATTATTATGCGAGCAAAGCAGCTTGTCTACAATGAAATTTGTTTGATTATCCAGATTGACATTCGCGCCATGAATGAATTTTTATCGAGGTTGGAGAAGTATTACCCGCGGCCGAACGAGTTTATACCTGAGAGATGGTTGGCAGAAAAAACAGATCCGCTGTACTACGGGAACGCACACTCTATGGTCACACTACCTTTCGGCTTTGGCGTCAGAAGTTGTATTGGCAGAAGGATTGCTGAACTAGAGATTGAGATACTAATAACGAAGTTGATCGACGAGTTTAAAGTCATTTGGGAGGGACCACCTATTGAAGTCGTCAATACAATTTTTAACATATTTGTTAAACCATTCAATTTTAGATTTGAGGATGCTAAATAATCTACTTTAATAAACTGCCCTACTACGCTGTCAAGAAAGTACCGCGAAAAGTTCAATAAAACACAAAATGTTAACTATTCTTCCAAATTTATTATATCGCCTTCAAAGTAGGCCCCTTCAGAAACAACACATTTACGCCAACGAATAATCCAGTTATCAAAACATGCTTTTCATGTTAGTTTTTAAATGCATTTTTCGGAATCGACTTAGTTCTCGCCGCGAATTCTCTTTCATATCTTTTATTGACGGAAAACTGGTACCTCGAAGTGGTCATTTGAGTTTTGGAAAGAGAAAAAGGCGAGCGGAGCCATATCCGGTGAATACGGTGGTTGTTCCATGGTATTTGTCAAGTTTTTGGTCAAAAATCCCTTCACAATGATGGTCTTGTGCGATGAAGCGTTGTCGTAGTGTAATATCCAAGAATTTTCTTTCCACAAATTGGGCCTTTTTGACGAATTTGCTCTCTCAAACGCCGCATAACGCTCAAATAATATTCTTTATTTACAGTCTGACCTTCTGGCAAGAATTTCGAGTGCACAACATCTCGATAGTCAAAGAAATAATTTTTTTCACTATCAATTTTTTTTTCAATGTAAATCAACTATTTGTCGGGTACACTTATGTGTACCCGACAAATAGTATATTCGCTCCTAAAATTTGACCACACCTTTGTGTAACACTATAATAGAAATCAAAATCATAATTAAATGTTTACCCAAAGACCGTTCTAATTTCTTATTAAAAACGGAAAGATTAATTATTGTCAAACAAAATATTTATCCGCAATTTTGGATAAATACTCGAGTATAAATGAATAAACATGGTGTATTTATCCATTTTGAGTATTTATCCGGTTGAAAACCATTCACTAGAGCTAGTTCATCAGGCACAGTGCATAGTTTTTTTTAAATAAATATAAATTATGATGTAGGTAGGAACTACTCGTACAAAAATTTGAGGAACATAATGTAAATTAAATTTCTCAGAGAGCGAATAAAATGGGCAAAAACGGTGACAACTCTGCGACTGCTTCGTGTTCTTGTTTAATCTTTAATTAGAAATTTGTTCCGTTATAGACTGACAGTAGTATACTGTCAGTCTATAACCGCAGTATCGTACAGAAATATATGACGTCATAACCGTCGCCATTTTTGTACTGTGAGTACTGGAGTTTTCGAGGTAAGGTGCTCTCAGTGCTGTCACATGGCTGTCACACTGTCACTTTTATTATGCGATTTGACAATTGACAACTGACAGTATACTGGACTACATTCCGTTATAGACAGTCAAATCAAATCAAATCCAATTATTTCAATTAAACCAATAATAGGTATTTTTAAATTGTCAGGAATAGTCAGTCGTGAAGCTAGTTGCCTGTTCCAATATGTAGATCCTATGGAGAAGAATAGGCAGGAACTCCAAAGACACTCTTTTTCAAAATGTTTCTTACAAATTTCTGGTTACATTGCTTATAAGTAGGGTTTTCGCGAACCGACTTTTTTGATACCCGGGTATAGGGTATTATTTTATTTACATACCCGTGTTCACCCGGGTACCTGGGTATTTGCAGTTTTTGCAGAAAAAGGGACAATTTTGTTATTATCAGGTTTGAGAGTGAAGTATGTCAATAAATTTCCTTAACTTAAAGTACAATCAGTCATACAGGCAAACAGTCAACATCTAAATGTTTTAATAAATTGTTGAAGAGCCTTTATAGGATAATGTTTTTGGGCATATTGAACATTTTCCTGATTCCTTATTCTGTATTTTTTTAAATATTTCCATACTCCAGAAACTGGTCTATCCATTATGCCTACGAAAAGTAAACCATTGTTTTGTAAAATATTGTAGGTTATCCACTAGATACAATTTTTTATTTTGTATTAATAAATTTAAGGCGCTACTTAGTAATAACTTCCCGAGAATTTTGATGAATTTTTTGATCAAAGTGGGTACCCGGTTACCCGGCTCTTACAATGAAATAGTACCCGGGTGCTAAAAAATTTCATATACCCGGGTAGTAAACCCTACTTAGAAGTGTAAATTAAATGTGCGGACAATGTAACATACCTATTATTCCAAAATATAAATAGACGCACTAATTACTACTATACATATTTAAGTAATAGCAGTCCGGGCATGACCAGCCCCGACCAATGGCACCCATTCACGAGCATGACGCACACGCCAGCCATCGTAAAGATCAACCATATTAAAGGGAACCGAACGACCCGACATATACGCCACCATCGGCAGGACTTTTACGCGAGCATGACATACTCAGAACTGCCAAGCAAACTAAATAAGTGACTACACAGTTCACCAAGCAGTGTTATCAGCTATATAATCATCAACTTTATAACAACTTTATAATATGCTTGTTTACATAGTGTGCGTTTTATACAAGTTTTAAAATTTTTCTCACTTAGTTGAAGAATATTAGGAGGTATTTTATTACTAAAGTTTTATTATTTTATTACTAGTAAATGACTTTTGCACTTTTGTTGATCAAAATTTTGGTTGAACTAATTTATTTCCATCTCTAGTAATATAATTATGTCTTTCACACCGTTTTGTAAAGAGATGCAATTTTTTTCTGACATACATGATGTTTTAATAAATATACTGACTAGGCACCGTCAGGATGTTAATTTCTTTAAATAGATCCCTGAGGGAATCGCGACTACGTATAAACGTAATAAATGTCATAAGACATGACACTGTGAAAATAACTAAAATAAACTAGTCGTGAAGTATCTATGTATGTAAATTGGCGGACTTTCCTTACCGCATATGCTACAGTGCTTAGCCGCTTCGAGAGAGATGTTAAGTGAGATCCCCATTGTAATCTAGAATCCAGCGTTATTCCTAAAAAGACCGTTTTATTCACAAAATCCACGTTCTCGTTATTTAATAAGATGTCACATTACGTTAGGCAAAGAGAATCTTATACATTTAGTTTTTTTTCCATTCAGCACTAAATTATTTGCAGTAAACCAACCGTGTACTCGCTGAATAATATTATTTATAAAGCTATCGGCGCGTCTATCTATTTTAAAAATTAATGTAGTGTTTTTTTTGGGTTTTGGGTTGGCTATCTAGTAAATGGGGGAGATCATGAATTTTGACGAGAAATAGAAATGGGCCTAATACCGATCCCTGTGTCACGCCGATTTGCAACTTTGATCCTAATGAACTGACACTATTTATCTGAACCTGCTGTTGTCTATCACTCAGGTAAGATTTAAGCAAACAGAGGGCCTGTTTACAAAGTCCATAATGCTCAAATTTTAGCAGCAGCGTTTCATGACTCACGCAATCAAATGCTTTTGAGAGATCGCAAATGATACCTAGAACATCCTAAGCTTCCTCCCAGGCGGTAAAAATATGTTGTAGCAAAGTAACACCGGCGTCAGTTCTACAACGCCCCTTAGTGAAAGCGTATTGTTGATCGTGAAGGATGTTTTTATTAAAATGAAGAAGAATCTTTCAAAAATCGTGCTAAATACCGGCTGGATAGAAACAGGCCTATATTTAGTGTCTCCGGATTTAAAAAGGGGTATGACTTTACTGTGTTTCATGAGATCAGGGAAAACTCCTTGATCTACACACAAATTAAATGTTAGGGCTAAATAGGAAGCAGAAGTTACAATAATAGACTGACAACTTTTGACCGATATTCCCCACAATCTTCAGTCATTTTTATCTTAATATTCTTAAAAGTTTTTATTGCTACTGTAGGGTTTATATTCTTGAAACTAAAAACTACGGGACAGGTTTAAATTTTTTTTCTAACAGTAACCAGTACAGCTCTACAAAGAAACGGCTTCGCAGTATACTGAATTGACGTCATACCTTACAGTGCTCTCAGTGTATATCGGAACGCACACCAAATCTTCGAGGTCATTGAGCAAGGTTAACATGACCGTAGAACTTAAATAATTCAACAATTAACTTCAAGGCTAATTAATTGGCTAATCTGTGTTGTGTTGTTGCTTGAGTATATATTGTAAATAAAAGTTTTAATCGAACAATGAAGAACAGTTAACGAACAAAAAAAAATGTATAAAAACGACTTCTCCCCGCCAACTTAAGACCTACATCCTACATCAAGTGGCATAGGCCTGCCTCAAGTACAGCTACACTTCGATAGTTCGTTTCGGTATTTACTTTTGTATTGTTTTCTTATATTTTGGCTATTTCTTTTCTTACTCGGCTATTCTAATGGACTCTGAATATGATTACTTGCAATACCGACATACTCGGGCTGTGATTTCTGGACTTTGTGTAGGTAGGTACTACTTTCATGAGACCTGGCTTTGATAACGGTTATAAGGCTTAAGCATACGAAATTTAATGTGTACTCGTATATTGCGCTGGCGGTTCCATGGTTTTAGAAGATGAGCCAATTCTTCTTTGTATACAAATGGACAGCACCTCGTTTCGTAAGCACATTATGTGTTTTACTAATGCTAAGTTATCTCAACCGAAGTTTTTGATCATATAAATCAAAATTTTGCGTTACTAACATAATAGAAAAAACATCCTATTTTTTTATTATAGCTACATAACATTTATGAGACAAATATATGTAGCATTGGAGTAAACAATTTACTTATTTTTCAGGTTCAAGATCATGATCTTATATGCACTGCATGTTGGCCAAAGAGACTATTCACACTTCATCTATAAGCAATGTTGGTAGAAGTTGTGTAGGTACTCTGCTATAGGATGTTGGAACCTCATACTCATTCACATTAACTAATTTCACTAAGAATAGATACTTCACATCATCTTACCATAAACAATATAATTATATAAAAGCTTGTACCATTGAAGGTACATCAACCAACATATATTTTTTTTTTTTTGACGAGGTGGAAGATCCTACATGGATGTCCTCCGCCTTGGGGAGGCGAAGGGGTCTATCGGACTCTTACCGACTAAAAACCACCCCGGTGTTCCACTATTTGCCTATGATCAGGGGAGCAAGAATCGCTATTGCATTCTTCCGCAACCCCCGACAGGCATTGACCCGTCTCACCCTAGACGAGTCCCGTCACCCGGTGCGACCATCGGCCACACTCCTCTGAGAGCGCGCGCGGAACACTGCGTGCTGCCTCTCGGGTCTGTATGTGTTCGGACGACGACTTCCCCAAAAAGTTCGCCGCCCGCAGGCCACTTCCTAAGGTGGCTAGAGGTCATTAAAAGCCCTCCGGCGCCCGGTGCGTCTGCTGCGGGCAGAGAGAGTCGTACTCCGCTCTCTCTCCCGTTCCGAACATATTTATTTATTAGTAAGAGTGCACTTTTTCATTTTAAAATAAAAACAAGATTTTATGACAGTGTTGTGATATTTTTCTTGTATTATAAAGAAGACATGTTCCGATTAAGTATGGAATAAAATATCCGGCAAATGACCCCCACGGCTCCGATGACAGGCCATTACTGTTTTCGTGAAATTTTCCATGACTTTTGCACAGAGATGTGGCTGTATCTCACCGATGACGCGTTGGATTTCCGATCTGAGCTCAGGAATTGTTTCGGGTTTATTCGCATAAACCTGAGATTTCACAAAACCCCAAAGAAAAAAATCACACGGCGTTAAATCGCACGATCTTAGTGGCCAGTTGACATCAGAATTTCGTGAGATAATGTGTTCTGGAAATCGTTGCTGCAATAAGTCGATTGTTTCATGCGCGGTGTGGCAGGTTGCGCCGTCCTGCTGAAACCACATGTTGTCCAGATTCATGCCGTCCAGTTGAGGCTACAAGAAGTCCGTTATCATATTCCAAAATCCGCACCAGACAGCTACTCGTTGTGGGTGCATTTGTTTCTCATGGATTGCATGAGGATTTTCTGAGTCCCAAATTCGACAATTTTGTGTATTCACGAAGGCATTCATATGGAAATGCGCTTCATCGGAGAAAATTACTTTTTTCGAAAAATTGGCATCGACTTCACTTTGCTCCATTACCCATTGAACGAATTGCCGGCGCTTTCTGTGGTCTGCTGGATGGAGCTCCTGAGTTAGCTGAATCTTGTACGCATAAAGGGGGAGGTCTTTAGTCAAAATTCGCTGCGTAGTGCTTCGTGAAATTTGAAGTTTTTGAGAACGATGCCGAATTGATGTTTTCGGGTTTTCGGCGACACTCTCGTTTACAGCAGCAATGTTTTCAAGATACCGACCGATACGTTGACGCAAAGGATTCTTATTATCCATAATCGACCCAGTTACTTAAAATTTTTTGACCACTCTTCCAATAGTTGACACAATAGGTGCACTTTCTCGGCTGAAAATTTGGTGAAGTTTGCGAGCGGTTTCAGCGTAACTTTCCCCATTTTTGTAATGAGTTTTCACAATTATAACACGTTGTTCTTTCGAAAAGCGCTCCATTTTTTATAATCGGAATAAACAGAGACAGCTGTCAAATTTCAGAGTTGCCACTTGCATGAAAAAAAATTATTCCAATTTTAAAAAGTGCACTCTTACTGAGACACCCTTTACTTACACTAATTGCAATATAAAGAATTATAATAATAATAATCTCAAACGTCCAAGAATTTTTTTTCACTAAAAACAGTGAATATTGAAAACCTTACTGATTTTCCACAAATGAAATATAATAATTTAAGACGGTTCCTATATTATTGAGGTATGCAGGGAGGTCGATCAGAATCTAACAAACCGGGCCCGCAGAGGTAGATTTAGTGTTTTTTTTATTTTTATCTCCAAAAATATAAGTCGCATTAAAAACTTTAAATATCATTGTAGAGTAAATAAAAAATTAGCTTTCTTCTAAAGTTTGGAGTTCGACTTCGACCGAACCTCCTGCGAAACACCTACCTATAATAATAATAATAATAATAACCTGGCAACACTAAGAGGCAGTCTTGTTTTTTACCATAATTTTCCATTGAATCTATATAATATCGAAATCTATAGACAAAAATGCATTTCCGAAATAAAATCAAAGTAAAAACAAGGAAAAAATTACAAAACTAAGCTATAAACAAAATACTAAGACATGACATTTAATGTCATGTCATGTCACACAAGAAAAAACTGATTTATTTAAAGAAATACAATTATTAAGAAGATTATTAGATGCTGACAAGATCCAGGGCAAAAGCACAAATACCATCTCCGGACTCGTCGCTCAGCTCCGCCCAGCGGCCCCCGGAAACCACATCAAGTGTACCGGCCGCTGCTGAGGCGTCGAGCTCGACATCGAGTGACGAGTTTTTCTCTCCGCCGACGTCGCCAACACCTGTGCGTCGGCAGGGGAGAGGCCGGCCACCGTCCTGCTTAGGACCCCGAGGACCACTGACCTCGAATAGGGCCCCCGCTGCCGGTGGTGATGTGCGCCGCATGAAATGGACTTATTCAATGAATGAAAACGTCATGCGGGCATATTATCGGGCTACAGAGTTGGGAACTAACATTACTGCGTACCGTGTTCGATTAGTGTCTCTGTTTCAGGAGCTTGAACCAGCTGTCAACGTATCCGCACAACGACTGTCGGATCAAGTGCAGGCTATACAGCGCTGTCACCTGCTGGATGATGCCGTACTTTAAGGCTACGCTCTGACGTACGGAACAGCTTTGTTATCCCTTCTTCATCTCACGTTGTGGGTCTGGTGACCAATCACACACCGCAATTGGCACCACAGTTACATGTTGATGAAATTGTGGATAGTGAAGCTATATCTGTAAGTACCCAATACAACGAAAGGTTAAGGAGTGCCTTGGAGGATGCGATTCTGGAATACCAGTTTGTGAACCACATTAATAGACCCCAGTTATCCCGTTTGCCTATTCATAGACGAAATATAGCGCTGGTGTATGCCCTGGATTCGTTATTGTCTGACTATTTAGACAATAGCGAAGATCTTAGTGATACCACTCTATTCTCTACTGTGCGGCTGTCGCAGCATGTCGAGTAGCAGGAGTACATTTCTCTGTAAATGCCGCTACTACTCGACCCATGCCTGATGTGCCAGCCAGGCAGTGTAGAATCGAGCGTCGTATTGCTGAGGCCAGGACACTCATCGGTAAGGTAATCTGCTTTAGATCGAGTAACACGCGGCCGAGAGTGATGCGCTTTGTGAAACAGGCATTTTTGGGGACTGACATTAGTCCTCAACAATATATGTCATGTGTCACAGAGCGCATAGACTTTCTAAAGCAGAAAGTTTATGCATGGGCAAATAGGATTCGAAGATACAAAAAACGAACAGATCGGTATAATCAGAATCGTATGTTCCAAAGAATAAGAGGTGGGTTTACCGAAAATGGGAACAATCGGATCCCTGTGTGAGTGACGGGCATTTCCCAGATCATCATCTGGGAAATGCCCGTCACTCATTGCTACAAATACATTTTGGCGTAACATCTGGTCGATGCCTGTCACTCATTCAGAAGGTGATTGGATACGAGATGTCGGGCGCTCATGCGAGTCTATACAAGTAATGGAACCAATTTCCATAGCCATAGGTGACGTAAGTTGTGCAGTCCAGTCATTATCAAACTGGAAATCGGCTGGACCAGACGGAATGCACAACTTTTGGCTGAAATGGTTCCGAAGCTCGCATGCTCGTTTGGCATCTCAGTTCCAAGCAGCTTTGGATTCCGGTTCATTACCCCAATTTTTGTCAACTGGCGTAACCCACTTACTCTATAAATCTGGTAGTGCCATGGATCCCAAAAATTGTAGACCAATTACATGCCTACCAACTATGTATAAGCTTCTAACATCTATTCTGAGACTCAAAATTACTACACATTTGAATAAAAATTCGATCATATCTATTTCTCAGAATGGATGTAGAAGCGCGACCCGTGGCACTAAAGAGCTTCTCATCATGGATATGGCCATTAGCCAACAGGTAAATCGTTACCGTAAGAATCTGGCGACATGTTGGATAGACTATAAGAAGGCCTTTGATTCGGTCCCACATACATGGCTTCTGAGAGTGCTAGAGTTGTATAAAATTGATACCACTCTTTGCACTTTTTTGAAGTCATGTATGGGGCAGTGGAGAACGGCACTTCGCTATCCAGGATATCGGCAGATTGCGGCAAACGATGTAGTAATAAAGATCGAGCGGGGTATATTTCAAGGTGATAGTTTGAGTCCCTTGTGGTTCTGCCTAGCTTTGGATCCTCTCAGTACGCTGTTAGAGGGTTCAGGGCTAGGCTATAGGTTGCAAAAAGACGATCGAGTTATATCTCACCTTCTGTACGTGGACGATTTGAAACTTATTGCCCCCACTAATTTGCAATTGACAGCGTTACTGAAGGTTACTGAAAACTTTAGTAACTCTATCAAGATGGAATTTGGTGTGGACAAATGTGCAGTCATGCATATAGAGAAAGGCGTGATAGTAGAATCTGAAGGAGTCGAACTTTCAGATTCAACAAAACTCAGATCTCTGTCTGCCACTAAAAGCTACAAGTATCTAGGTATATCACAGTCACTGGGAATACCTGAATCTCATATGAAACAAGCGCTGCAGGAGCGCTTCTTTGGCCGGCTGAAAAAAGTACTTAAAAGTCTTTTATCAGGGGGTAACAAAATGCGTGCCTGCAACGGTTGGGTCATGCCGGTTCGGATGTATTCCTTTGGTATACTTAGATGGACTCAAACCGAATTGGATGCTCTAGATAGGAGAGTCCGTACACTGCTGACTGCATTCCAAATGCACCACCCACGTTCATCGGTAATGAGGTTGTATATCCCGCGAAAGTTTGGGGGTCGTGGACTCTTAAACATTAAGACCCTACACAATCGCGAGATATACAACCTTAGAGAATATTTTCTTCATACTGACGTGGGAGTGCATCATAGTGTGGTCGCAGTGGACCACGGACTCACTTCGCTCGCTCTGGCTAAAGAGAACTGGCGCAAGCCTGTAGTACCTAGTACTAATGATCGCAGGGAGGTATGGAAGGGCAAAGAACTTCATGGTCGTTTTTATCGGGCGCAATGATTATCGATATTGCTGTTCCTCATGACGACAACCTCGTGAAAGTTGAAAAAGAAAAACAAATCAAATATTTGGATTTGTCTCACGAGATTGTCGATATGTGGAATGCCGATTCGGCGATCATTGTTCTGATTGTCGTATCTGCTCATGGATTGATAGCCAAAAGCCTAGACCAACACCTTAAGAGGCTCGCGTTAGACGGCTGGATCAAGGGACTGATGCAAGGCAGTTCTTCTCGACACGGCCCGTATAGTGAGGAGGTTCCTGTCTTTGGAGCCCTAACCACCGGTGTCTTGGTCCCTGTACCCGATGTCGGTGGTATACTATTTTTTTTATTTTTAAATATATATTTTGTTTTACAGGTACGTATTTAAAAATGTAATTAATAACTTTTATGTTGAATAAAGAGAATAATAATAAAAATAAACTGGCAACACTATAATATGGCAGTCGTAAAATTTTCACCTCTTATCCTTTATTTTGGGAAGGTTTTTTCAAGATGGACGAATAGACGTCCATTTTTTTACGTTTTTGTTATTTAACTTGTATAATTATAAAACACTTGATATTGGCGGAATTCCTGCGTTGATTCTTCGCGCGGGATAAGAGTCCATAATAAAATAATATATATATATATATCCAATATTTTTATTTTTCTGTATTTTCAAATCCAATTATATATATTTTCAATAGTATTTATAAAAATTAATACCATAAATAAATATTCATATGAAAAGGAAGTTTTAAATATGTAAAAAACCAAAAATAAATGAGTACGACATGACGTTTATAACGTCATTTCTAATATAATTGAAATCATCCATAAACGATGGAGCCATTGAATTAAAAGAAGAAGAATATGACTGCTAATGTTAACAAGATCCAGAGCAAGGACTGCACTCTTAACATCCACGGACTCGTCGCTCAGCTCCGCCGCCCGGCCCCCGGAAACGGCATCAAGCATACCGGCCGCTGTGGATGCGTCGAGCTCAACATCGAGTGACGAGTTTTCTCTCCGCCGACGTCGCCAACACCTGTACGTCGGCAGGGGAGAGGCCGGCCACCGACCTGCTTGGGACCCCGAGGCCCACCGGCTTCGAATAGGGCCCCAGCTACCGGTGGTAATGTGCATCGCATGAAATGGACATCCTCGATAAACGAGAACGTCATGCGAGCATATTTTGTGGTTACAGAGGGAGGAACTAACCTCACTGCGTATCGTAATCGTATGTTGTCTCTGTTTCAGGAACTTGAACCAGCTGTTAACGTTACGGCACAAAGGCTATCGGATCAAGTACGGGCTATTTAACGATGTCATTTGTTGGATAACTCCGTGCTTGATAGGCTACGCTTGGACTTGCAGAATAGCATTGTTACTTCTCCCCCTTCACAAACAGTGTCACAATAAATTTCTGGGTTGCTACGACGAGCTGGGTAACAGCTGAGGGTGGAGAGGACAGTGGTACTTCATCTGTAAGTACTCAGTACAATGAACAAATAAGGAACATTTTGGAAGGTGCTATTCGAGAATATCGGACCATGAGTTATGATAACAGACCTCGTTTACCGCGTTTGCCAATGTATAAACGAAATAAAGCGCTAGTGTGTGCCCTTGATTCTATATTAGGTATTTATTTAGAAGAAAGCACAGATCTCAGTGATACACACTCAATTCTGTACTGTGCGGCTGTTGCAGCATGTCGAGTAGCAGGTGTTAAATTTCCAGAAAATGATACCGCTATTCGATCAAAGCTTGCTGCTCCGGCGTGGCAGTGCAGGATTGAACGTCGTATCGCTGAGGCGAGGGCACTCATTGGCAAACTTATCTGTTTCAGATCGGGTAACACGCGCCCGAGAGTAATGCGTTTTGTGAACCGGGCTTTTTCGGGAACTGATATCAGTTCCTGTAATTATGCAGCGCGAGTCACAGAGCGCATTGACTTTCTGAAACAGAAAGTTTATGCATGGGCAAACCGTATACGAAGGTACAAAAAACGAGTGGACCGATATACTCAGAATCGTTCATTCCAAAGGGATGAGAGGTGGGTTTATAGAAGGTGGGAGCAGCCTGATTTATTGAGTGACACCCATTTCCCAGATGCTGAAATTACGAATACCTTTTGGCGTGACATCTGGGCGATGCCTGTCACTCACACAGAGGGTGATTGGATGCGAGATGTCGAACGTTCGTGTGAGTCGATTGATACCATGGAGCCAATAACAATATCCAATACTGATATAGCTTATGCAGTTCGTTCGCTGCCGAACTGGAAATCAGCGGGACCGGACGGACTGCATAACTTTTGGTTAAAGTGGCTCCGTAGCTCACACGTACGATTGGCATCTCAATTGCAATCATGCTTAGAATCAGGTTCGCTTCCGACTTTTATGACCACAGGCGTAACTCACCTGCTCTTTAAGTCTGGTAGTGCCACGGATCCCAAAAATTATAGACCTATAACGTGTTTACCCACACTTTATAAATTACTAACGTTTGTTCTGAGAGTGAAGATAACATCTCATATAACTAACAAAACTGTTATGGCTTACTCTCAGAATGGGTGTAAAAGTGGGGCCCGTGGCACTAAAGAGCTCCTTATTATTGACACGACCATTAACCAACAAGTTCGTCGTAATCGAAAGGATTTGGCGACATGTTGGATAGATTACAAAAAAGCCTATGACTCTGTACCGCATACGTGGCTCTTGAGAGTGATTGAGTTGTACAAGGTAAATACAACTCTATGCACTTTCTTGAAGGCATGTATGCGGCAATGAAGAACGGTGCTCTACTATCCAGGATGTCGGCGGTCTCAGGGTTACGGCGAGTATATTAAGATCAGGCGGGGTATATTTCAAGGTGACAGTTTGAGTCCTTTGTGGTTATGCTTAGCTTTAAATCCTCTCAGCACTTTACTGGAGCGTTCAGGGCTAGGCTATCCTTTACGGAAAGAAGGTCAGGTTATATCCCATCTCCTTTTCATGGATGATTTGAAACTGTTTGCCTGCAACAATTTCCAATTGATACAATTACTTGAGGTAACTGAAACCTTTAGTAAATGTATCAGGATGGAATTTGGTGTGGATAAATGTGCAGTCATGCATGTAAAAAGAGGCAGGATTGTGGAATCTGAGGGGATGGAACTCTCAGATTCCACACACCTTAGATGTCTTTCCGCCAACGAAACTTACAAGTATCTAGGTATGACACAGGCGTTAGGTGTAAATGAATTGACTATGAAGCAATCGTTACAGGAACGTTTCTTTGGCCGCCTGAAAAAAAGTATTGAAAAGTCTTTTGTCAGGTGGTAATAAGGTGCGGGCCTATAATGATTGGGTCATACCAGTCCTAACCTAATCCTTTGGCATACTTAGATGGACTCAGACTGAACTAGATGCCCTGGATAGAAGAGTTCGTACACTGCTTACCACGTATCGAATGCACCATCCACGTTCATCGGTCATGAGATTGTATATCCCGCGGAAATGGGGGGGTCGTGATTTTTAAATGCCAAGACCCTCCACAACCGCGAGGTATGCAACCTTAGAGATTACTTCCTCTCCGTTGACCTGGATGTGTATCGGGATGTTGTGGCAGTTGACAACGGACTCACTCCGCTTGCTCTAGGAAAAGAGAACTGGCGCAAACCAGCAGTACTTACTGTTATAGACCGCAGGGAGATATGGAAGAGCAAGGCGTTGCATGGACGTTTTTATCGGGCCTTAAATGGGCCCGATATAGATTTATTAGCATCAGTATCCTGGCTACGGTTCGGTGACCTCTTCGGAGAAACTGAAGGTTTTGTCTGTGCAATTACAGATGAAGTTGTTATGACGAATAACTATCGGAGATATGTCCTGAAGGACGGCACAATTGACATTTGTCGGGCGTGTCATCGTCCCGGAGAAACCCTCGGGCATATAATTTCTGGTTGTTCTCGTCTTGCCAACGGCGAGTACTTGCATAGACATAACCAAGTGGCCAGGATAGTCCATCAGCAACTTGCTGTTAAATATAATCTTGTGGCTGTCGAGTTAACGTACTACAGGTATGTGCCCGACCCAGTTCTCGAAAATGGTCGTGCAACATTGTACTGGGATCGATCTATCATCACTGACAGGACTATTGTTGCCAATAAGCCTGATATAGTGGTGATAGACCGATTAGAGCGCCGAGCAATGATTATTCACATCACCATTCCCCATGACGACAATCTCTTGAAAGCCGAAAAAGATAAAGAAATAAAATATTTGGACCTAGCCCACGAGATTGTCGACATGTTGGATGTGGATTCAGCAATCATTGTGCCGATAGTCATTTCGGCCCATGGGTTAATTGCTAAGAGCCTCGACCAACACCTTCAGAGGCTCACGTTAGGCAGCTGGATTAAGAGCCTGATGCAGAAGGCAGTCCTCCTTGATACGGCACGCATAGTCAGGAGGTTTCTATCTCTGGAACCCTAACCACCGGTAGTTTGGTCCCTGTACCCGATACCGGTGGGACACTATTTTTTATATTTTTAAATATATTTGTTTTTATTTTTTTATAGTGAATGTATTTAAAAATGTAATTTATATGTATATTAAGTAAATAAAGAGAATAATAATAATAATAATATCATCACTGACAGAACTATTGTTGCCAATAAACCTGACATTGTGGTGATAGATCGATTAGAGCGCCGCGCAATGATTATCGATATTGCTGTTCCTCATGACGATAACCTCGTGAAAGTTGAAAAAGAAAAACAAATCAAATATTTGGATTTGTCTCACGAGATTGTCGATATGTGGAATGTCGATTCGGCGATCATTGTTCCGATTGTCGTATCTGCTCATGGATTGATAGCCAAAAGCCTAGACCAACACCTTAAGAGGCTCGCGTTAGACGGCTGGATCAAGGGACTGATGCAGAAGGCAGTTCTTCTCGACACGGCCCGTATAGTGAGGAGGTTCCTGTCTTTGGAGCCCTAACCACCGGTGTCTTGGTCCCTGTACCCGATGTCGGTGGTGTACTATTTTTTATATTTTTAAATATATATTTTGTTTTATAGGTACGTATTTAAAAATGTAATTAATAAGTTTTAAGTTGAATAAAGAGAATAATAATAACTTAACACATCTCACACACGGCCGTCTGATCCCAAACTAGGCAGAGCCTGTACTATGGTAACCAGAATGCTGATAAACATACTTATATATTTCTAAATACATACATATTATAGATAAATTACACCCAGACAGAACAAATGATCGTGCTCATCACACAATTATTTGTCCTGGGTGGGAATCGAACCCACGACCTCTGGCTTAGCAGTCAGGGTCACTAACCACTAGACCAACAGGCCAGCCAATGAATCCTATGAATGAATATCACGGAAATTATTATTCTTAGAAGCGATTTTAAACCGGTCCATTCAAAGGCCATCTAGTAGGTCGTAAATTCGTAATCCATTAACTATAAGATTCAGTGTAAATTTTACGTACTTACTTAAGTAATTGTTATTTTATTATAAGTAACCGATATAAAAAATTCTGATTCGACTGTACTTTTATGTGCATGCTACGCAATATCTCCGCCAATTGTGAGCGGATTTTAATGATTATTTTGATTATAAAGGTTATATACCCAGGGTATCCCAATTAATTGGAATTCTGGAGAGCAAAATAGCTAATGAAAGTTTCAAGAGGTAGTCCATTCGTCACTTGCACTATAGTCCATCCCAGTCCATCTAATCTAAGAAGTACCGTTTGACAGTTCTGACAAATTGATGAATAGGCATGGGGTCAAAGAAATCGATTAATGCAATATTCGGTTCTTAAGAGATATCGATATCATTTCTTTGTATTTACTAATCGATTAAAGTTTTACAGATTTATGTATGTTACAAAAAAAGCCTGTATATTGGTTTATCACAGGTTTTACTAGTAAATCTTAGTATTTATATTTTATAAGAGTGATAATTTTTCGGGCTTTTCAGTTCCATGCTAACCTAACCGACATTGTACATTATTGATTTTCGTAGAAGTGATTCGGTCCTGGTACTCGCCGACCGCTGTCATTACTTGTTGTGCACATACATGAGCAAAGAGCAGTTCAGACTTTTGCCACAAGCAGTTGGTAAATTTTAGGTTTTACCGGAAAATCTTAAAATTTACTGAAGTTCGGATATTTACAGTAACATATTATATTACACAAGATAGGCGGGTTGGGTCTAAGTTATATGCGTGAAGTTGACGTAAGTCCATTTAAACAGAGGTGACATATTTTAATTTGACTTAAAATCATTCATTTTCATGTATTATGTTAAAAAATTAACAATTCGTTTCAAGGTCAATGTGTGCGATATTATAATAAAATCCCAGATGATATTCAAATGTTAAGTCTACAGTAAAACGACAGCTATGCCTTAAGGGCTATTACTCAGTAGGGAATTACATACAGGATAAAAACGCTTGGGATGGAATCGTAATAGAAATCTAATGTGAGCTAATATGTTTCTTATTTTCCATCTCTCATGTTTTTCTTTTCTTATTTTTAATTTTTTCCTTAATTTTCAGTTTCCCTATTGTTATATTCTTTTGAAGTGAAACTTCTTTATCGACGTATGGGAGAAATTTTGTAGCAATCGTCACGTTCTTCGGTTACGCGCCATGTTGCTTTTTTTATCAAAGTTTAGTACAGTGACGTAAAGAATATAATGTAATATGTTATAATAATAACAACAATATATTAGTTTTGAAGTTTGGTTTGAAATAAGAATAACAATATATTAATTTGAAAGTGATAAAATAAAAAGACTTATTCAAATTTAAGTGAATTTACATGAAAAGTGAGAGTGATTATATATTTCGTTTTATAATTTCTTAAGGCTTAAGCCTTATCTACCCCATTTTCGTGAAGTTGCAAATAGTAGAAAAATGATATGTCGTAAAGAAGTTTCACTTCTTACCTGTGTACTCTGGTACACACACACTTTTTTTTTTAGTTCATTTACTTCTAATTTTAAAAATATAATAGCACACAACAAAATGATGTGATATTTACTGAATATTGTTAAAACTGTCTGGTTTTTTTTTTAAAGAGTGGCCGTGAGTTTGTTTGCCCGATTTCTTCTCACAAAGCTCAACCATTTGGAAACGGGCGGTTATAGATCGAAACAGGCAGATGTGATATTATGTTATCCATTTTTGTTTTCTTTAATCATTTTATTCTTTAATCATGTGACTCTGAGTGTGTTGATCTATAATTTTTAATTATAATAATTCTTTATTAAATCGACGATTTCGAATAATTGATGGTCAATTTTATGAAATAAAGATTTTTTTGAATTGAATTGAAAAACTTACTATTTTTTTTATTAATGTTAGTTCCATTTTAGGTAGATTTCGAAGAAAAGCCTACCTATTGGTTTTGTACCAGTTGTCAAGTTTTTCAAAAATTTCTTCACAGGAGGTCTAGTTATGATAAGATTTGTCTAAAATTACATTAACTTACATACTTTTAATTTTAATTATGCGTTTTCGTTGACAGTTGAATGTTAGTTGAAATTTAAGTATTATTAAATACTAAAAGATGCCTGGATTGAAAAAGATTCGTTATTAATAAGTTCGATTATTCGTACATTTTAACGATTTTTCGTATACAAGTGAATTTCGCAACACTACGGTAACGAACCTAACTATGTGACTTTGAAACGAAATCTAAAAAAAGCTATCTATTGTATATTTTAGTTATTTTGCTTGGTTTAAAAGATTTAAATTTGAATTTAGTCATTAAGAATTGTATATCTTGTGATAAAATAAAAATAGCTTCATAATTCCATGGTTTTACGGAAAAGTTTATTGAAATTGTGTGAGTTACGTCTATACAAAGTTGTTTCGGTTTGAAAAGTATGAAACGTCAAGCGGTACTTCTTAGATTAGATAGACTATAGCTAAGAAGAATATAGTGCTTATCAAGGTATAATGACTTGTTTGTACTTCGATTAGAATAGTTGAGAAAAAGAATAAATAATCGCTGATTGATTAAAACGGAAATGTACGGTGCAACGCCCGTACACTCGTAGATCCCTATGTTACCTGCCAAACAAAAAGTCTGTCAGCACTCGAACATGCGGAAAACGACCATAAAATTCTAATATGTTCCACAATACTCCAATACCTGGACCGATTTTAGATTGATAGATAAACTCTTTATTGTATAAATACATAAGAAATTATACTAAACTGTATATAAATTCTTACCTGTAATGACTAATATATTCATATCGCGTTTTGCGATCATTTTTAATGCGTCACAGATACGGATAATATATGCCAGTTTTAAGTTCATAGATATGTATGACATACCTACTCGTATCACAAGACATCTACACGTACATCTACAACGGATGGCTACCTGGCCAGAAGTTTACCAGACCTTTCGAGTTTTCAAACTATAGAACTCGAAGAGTTAAAAAATTAAGTAACATTAAAAATTCAATTAGAAAGCTGCCATGGAGAAATTGAAAAATTATTGATGGAAAATAACTCTCTGATAAAACAACTTGCTAACAACCAGAATGTAATAATACAATATAAAAAAAATTGTAGTGGAACACCAAACATTTCCAAAAAAGATTATACACCAAAATCAAAAGATATTACGATTGGACCCAAGCGAATCTCAATTGAAAACATAAGTATATTAAGTTTATGATTGAAACTCCTGCGAGAAATAAAAGTCATACTCGTTCGCTAATAGATGGCAGCACTAAGATGAATAAAATATTGCTTGATATGAAAAATATAACAGAGGACGCAATTACCAGTCCCTGTCGCGGCACCTATACCATGAAGTGCGTCGCCCACATTACACCAGAGGTCACTATACGATTTATGGCTGATAAATCAACATCAAGAGATCGAAAAATATACATCCTGGGAGGACAATAAGTCACAAACTTAGCATCCGTCTTAATCGGTACGTAGAATAACACTGAATACAATAAATATGAAATTTCATCCTTCACGAAACCGAACGCACCAGCGATGGAAATATAACAGTCTTGCAGCAATATTAACGATTCCTCAGACAACTACCTGATATAATATTATCTACGTATTTACGGGAATTAACGCGATCACGAAAAGGTATTATCGCGTTAATTCCCGTAAATATGTAGATAATATTATATCATGGAACGCGAAAGTTTAAAAGTTAGTAACTAACTGATAATTAAAGTAGGGGAGAGCGACAGTGACCCTACCAAATTGTCTATTGAGCGTACATCAGAGCTGAAAAAGTTCAAGTATATAAATGTCGTGGTGCTTGGAGTTCAAGACCATAGGTATTTAAATGTACTTATGCTCAATAACATGTTAAAGAACCTTTGTAAATATAGACCAAATTGTACATTTTTAGACACATGTAATGCTCAGGTACGCGCCGTCCTTTTATACGTAACTGCCAAAAAAAATAATTCCATAATCGACTACCTTGATTACAAAAAAGAATATTTATCTAGCATAAAGAATGAAAAAAAGAACCATCCAACTTTTTGTGATCAGAATTCACCTGTGTGTAAAATAGGCACTATACCATTTTATTTCAGAAAAAAACAATCTGAACCTCTAAAACAAGCATGTGTGCTACAGGAACCTATTTTAACGGAACCACATATATCTAAACCCGCAAAAGGCACTATTCCATATTACTTTCCGGTTATGTCTGCAAGGCAAGACACAGGCAACTACACTCCGTTTTTTCGACCCTAATCTCTGTTATAAAAAAAAAGACACTGTAACACTAGTACACCAAAATATTGCGGGTTTATTGAATAAATCGAGTACCTTAGAGAATTACCTATCACGTAACTACAACATTGGCATCATATGCATATCCGAAAGTTTTGTACAACAGGGGGATGAACACAATATATACCTAAAAAAAATTAAACTAGGATGTCACTCTTCACGAGCAAATATAAAGAGAGGCAGTGTCTGTATAATGGTGCACAGAATGCTGGATTTCAAGCCCATACTAATCTGTACAGAAATATCTGTTACAGAAACATTTGAATGTTGTGGTGTAGAAATTCCGAGTCTGAGTATTTTGGTCGTCTGTAAATACAGAATACCGCAACAAAATGCCAACACTTATCTAGAAAAACTAAATACATTATTGCATATACTAACAATTAAATATAAGGAAAAAATTATTATAACAGGGGATGTAAATGTTGACATCCTAAAAATTTATAAATCAACAACACAATTAGACGACATACTTCTTAATTATAATCTTATATCATATATTAATACAGTAATACACCGACTAGAGACAAAACATGCATTGATCACATCTATAGCAATATCAAAAATGCTTACGATAATACTATAAACTTGCACCTCTCAGATCATAACACATGTCAGACTCTGACTTTTGCCACTACCACACCGATAAATAAATTACAACATTGGTATATAATGAGAAAAGATCATGGAAGCGACAATATTGAACGATTTTTGGAAAGCATATCGAGCTTAACATGGTCAGATATTTATAATGAAAACGATGCCTATACAGCATTTAATTTGTTCCACGACACTTTTACCACTTTTTATCAGCTCTGCTTTCCTACCAAAAAAATTAAAGTTAGTTCTAATCTCTCTGGTCCTAAGTGGATCACGAAGGGAAGTGAACCTCGAGCGTTACTAAAAGGAGGCTTAGGTACAATTGCTATGCAAAAACACAGATGTAAACAGGAGAGCCTATTTACAATATAGTAGGTTACTTAAAAAGTGTATTGAAGACTCAAAAAAAAGAAAGAACAAAAAATAAGGGGAAAGCAACATGGATCGTAATTAAAAATAAAAATGATTGTATGAAGTGTTTTGACTTTATAAAATATGTAAAATATAGAGATGCGATTCTCACAAACCCTGTAGATATAGCAAATGCTTTTAATGAATATTGAGGTGAGAACTCAGGAAAATTCATTGAACTCCTTTTGCAACCACAATAATATAGAAAGGGTGGATCAGTCTTTATTTTTATCAGCCCTGTACCCCAACTGAAGTGGAAAGAACCATAAAGTCGCTCAATAACACTAGGTCTGTAGGTTATTACTCAATTTCGACAGCGATATTAAAAAAATGTGCTACAATAGGTGCTCCTCTATCATATATAATAAACCTCTCCTTTAGTCAAGGGTTTTTTCTCGAAAAGTTAAAATTGTCGATAGTGAAGCCACTATATAAAAAGGATGATAAATCTGAAATGAGTAATTATAGACCTATCACGTTAGTACCTACAATCTCAAAAATATATGAAAAACTGATGCACAGGCGTATTATGAGCTTTTTAAGTAAATTTCAAATAATTAAAGACGAACAAAATGGTTTCCAGAACAATAAATCTACAACACTCGCAGCTTTCTCTCTGGTAAAAACAATTACACAAAACATAGATGATAAAATTCCTGTGACGGTACTGTTTCTGGATATGTCGAAAGCATTCGATTGCGTGAATCATGACACGCTCCTAAATAAATGTGAACGTTACGGTATTAGAGGGCCAGTGTTAGACTGGGTTAACAGCTATCTATCTAATAGAACTCAGTATGTTGAAATGAATCGCCTAAGTAATACTTTAGTATCAACACAGTACAGATCAGCTTTCAAAAGGAATGCAACAGGAATCCCGCAGGGTAACGTGATCGGACCTCTCTTGTTCCTGTTATACATAAATGATCTCCCTACCATAGATCACCAATGTATACTATTTGCAGATGACGTATCCATAGTTATACCTGCCGAAAATCGACTAAATCACGAAACAGTAGTGAACAAAACTTTATGTGACGTAATTCAATGGCTAAAATTAAGTAATCTGACTATTAATTATTCAAAAACGAAATACATACAATTCTGTAATTATAGAATGCATACAATTGACATTAACATAAAATATAATCACCATATAATTGAACGCACTGACCATCTAAAATTCTTGGGTTTTGCGGTAGACCGTTTCTGTAACTGGAAACCACATATAGCTGATGTGTGTAAGAAAATAAATAGATTTGTGTTTGCTCTACGAAACCTTCGTAGAATGGCCTCAGAAAATGCGGCTCTAACAGCCTATCACGGTTATGTTGGATCGGTTTTGCAGTATGGGTAATTATTGTGGGGTAACTCTCCACTAATTATAAACGTGTTTAGAGCTCAGAAAAAGTGTTTAAGGTCGATAAGCAATGCCGCCCCTCTCGATTCATGCAGGCCGCTTTTTACTAGAACAAAAGTGCTCACATTGACTGGCCTATACATTCTAGAAACTGGGCTTTTTGTTAGAAAACATTCACACCCGTTCGAAAGGATCAATGCCAAAAGTCGTATTAGCCAAAGTGACCCCACTAAATTGGTCATTCGAAGATGTAGGACAAGTCATAAAAATTCATTTAACATGTGTGTAAAAATATATAATCAAATACCGCAGACGTTGCGGGAACTACCGCAACGCCTGTTCATTACAAGGTTGAAAAAATGGCTTATTCAGAGAGTTTTTCAGTTGTAAAGAAAAATATAAACCATAATTAACATCATAATTTAATCATATTGTAATGCATTTTGTTATATATATTAATTGTCTGAATGCTGAATAGCCAACAATTACAATTATTTTATTTTCTGTTAATTTACCTATTTATATTAATTCAATGTTATTCAATTTATTAATGTAATTAAATAATGTTTCTTACGCTGCATGTGACTACTTAAGTGTTCACTGTAATATTAATTAAATTTTGAATGCCATACCTTGCGGCTAAACATGTTGTGCCTTGTACCTACATACTCGTACCATAAGATCTTAATATATTGTTACCATGTTTATGAGCAAATAAATCTTTAAATCCAAATCTTAAAATCTATCGGTACCTACTTACTTATTATTAAATTCACAGTATTTTTTAAGGCGCTGCTTACCTATTACACTCTAGGGCAGGGGTCATCAAATAACGAACCGCGTTGCGGGTCCGGACCGGCGACCTATTTTGAGCGGACTTTAGGTAAACAGTACATTAGAAGCTTAATCTTTTTTGATAGTTAGTAAATAGATAATAAGTTTCTATTATAAATTAACTTGTACGGGGTCACACTGAAAGTTTTTAGAAAATAAAAAAACGGAATGACATAGAAGCGTGTTAATATTTTTATTGGTTTTTGAAGTAGTCTCCGTTCCTTTCTAAGCACCGTCGCATGCGATGGAACCATTGACTTAAGCAGTAAGCCCACTCTTCTTTAGGAATCTCTTCCACGCCTCTTTCAAACGCGCCGTGGCTGCGTTTGAATCTTCAGGGTTCATAAAACGAATTCCTCTAAGTTTATCTTTTCATCATCCTCCGCGCCTTTTCCCAACTAAGTTGGGGTCGGCTTTCAGTCTAACTACGATACGGCCGAACTTTGATATTTTACGTGAAGCGACTCAAGCGACAGCGACGAATCGAAATTCTGTAGTTAGACCAGGTTGTCGGACTTTTTAGGGCTCCAACTACCCGTAACGAATGCCACAGATGTTTGTATGGCACCCGGGACCGACGGTTTAACGTGCTCTCCGAGGCACGGAGGGGTCTCAATGTCTTAAGAATGGTCACCCATCCTAGACTGACCTAGACTGGCTAGTATTACTTAACTTTGTAATATGCTAACCTACTCGGTTACCACTTAGCCACGAGCCCCTCTCTAAGTTTATCTTTTATTTTTTTAAATAAATAAAAGTCAGTAGGCGCCAGGTTAGGACTGTAAGAAGTATGACTCACTAGCTCCACACCTTCGATAGACAAATATTCGATAGTCCGTCTGGCGAAGTGAGCTGGAGCGCTATCTGGTGGAGGAGGATCCTGCTTCTTGGGCACTGCTGTCTAACATTTTCCAAGACAACTGGTAGACAATGACTGACATACCAATCTGCAGTTACAGTTCTTTTATCTTCTAGAATGATGAGAAAATATCGTTAGAAATCGTTCCGTGTGTACGGCGTTTAAGATAACTTGTATTTTGCGTAGGGTTAACTATTTTTGGTTATGCTAACTGAGGTTCCCAGACTTTTTTTCTCATAGACTACTTTCAAAATTTAGCTGGTTCCGGTGGACCCCTTGCAGCTACATTTCTACCATATTCCCAAAACTCGACGAAATGTGAAGATTAGATCTAACTATGGAAATTTGCGTTGCGGCTGAGTTCGAACCACGAATTCATAGTTTTCGAAAAAAAAGTGATCATTGATTGGTTAATTAAATAATTGATTGTGCTGTGAGTGGGTGTCAAAAAAGTAAAGTTGGCCAATCAAAAAAGTGATTCCATCCAACTTTATTTTTTTAACATCTACTGACAGCACAAGGAACCAATCAATTCTCACTTATTTCATTTAGAAAACTCCCCATTCGGAGTGGTAAAAATAAAAAGAAAAATATTAATTTTTTTAAAGTTATAGGTACTTCTTTAGGCGCATTATGAAAATATTATGAGAGTGAAATTTTAAGATGCGCGCACATCACTGTAACAAAAAAGTATCAGGGCTGCCAGTAAGAACAACTTATTTTATATGGCCGAGTTATACCGAAATTATACAAAATCACGTACTATTATACAAAATCAATGATGTACAACTATAGTACGTCACTCCTTGGAGATTTCAATAAAAGGTGTTTTAACTTTAACGCATAAGGATTTAACAGTTTACCACAGACATGATTTGTTTTAAGTGTCTCTATGTGTATGTACGTACTTATTACGCAATAACATCAGTAATGACATTGTATTCAATTATACAATGCCATGTACTATACAAACAGAATACAAAAGATAACCGAATTATATGAACTTTGTATCCAATTATACAATCTGGCAGCCCTGGTAACAGGTTGAAGCTGCCCGCTAAACCGCTCATTAAGTCTCGAAAAAAAGCTACCAACAAAATAGAAATAGAACCTCTACGCTCGGACGCTCGTCGCCTGTGATCACTATTTTCATATTTATCATATTTATCTACACGTTCCTAATTTCTACATTCACAACACATGTTTTAGTTTCATACAAGTGCGAATTATATATGTGCTAATAAAATATATTCAGTAGTGATTTAAATTGAATATTTTGATTAATGTTATTTACTATTCGTAAATATTAGTAAAAAAATTGTGCTTATATACTTTTTTAATGATGCCAAAAAAGTATAACTTCTCACACGCGTACAGTTTTTTTGTGTTGTATTTATTCAGATATGTAATTATTACACTATTAATTATATTACATTATAATATGATAACAGTCGTAATATAATTGAACATTATTAACATAACTTCTACAATCACAATCACAAAATAAATGGGAGGGATGTACTTGATGGATTGACAGCAAATTATCAATATCAGTTTTGTTAGGAATACTATCGAAAGCAGATAAATTTTCATGGACCCCCGCTTACGAATTATGAACCCCCATTTTTTTGTCACGCCAACGTAGATCCCCGTCGAATCTCCCGTGGGCTCCTGGGGGTCCACCTGGACCACTTTGAGAACTAAGGTGCTAAACCAACGGAACGAGCTTGTAACTTTATTGTATTACTAGCTTTTAAAGATGACAGCCTAAAAGTTATTTTTCTATCCCTTAGGCACAGTATTTTTTTGTGGATGAAAGGTACCCTATGTCCGTTTTTGTATACCTGACAACGTGTCTGCATAATTTTATGGTGATCGGTTGAGTAGTTAAGACGTGAAAGCGTAACAAAAACAAACTAACTCACATTCGAATTTATTTAAAGATGTTTGAGTAATAAAGAATGTTTGTATTAAGTAGGTATTAAGGCTTGGGATAGGGCTAGAGCTTGGGAAACGAGAGAGAGAGAGGGAGAGTAGGTACGAGTATATATGTTGATATCGAGATACACGACATGAAACGTGGACATTAAATATATTGTTACGGAAGCCTAAATTGACCCACGGGCGCCTCTATTATCAGGTATAGAAAGTAATAGATTGCCTAAATTGAAACGCAAGCTATCTTTTAACAATAAACGGAACTAATAGTCTATTTACAGAATGTCCCACAATGTATAAGAAAATTCCATAGGGGTTACGAGTTTTCCGAAAATGTCACCAACTTTCTACGAAATAACTGTCCGAGTATATAATAAGGTAGTTGCATGGCAGTATTAGTGGAGTGCTAGTTTAGCGATCAGCGAGTGAACTAGTGCGAAGTACAAGTGAGAATAGAGAGGAAATAGTGAAAATTGTATCTGAGACGTCTGATCATTGTGTTATTTGCGAATTATTAAAATAAATTGTGTCTATTTCGGTAATAAATTGGTATACTTTTCTAATCCCCATCCCCAATACTCAATAACCCAATACTCGTAATAATATTTATAAATACATCATAGTATGCATATGCATGTTCTAGAAATGGCAGTTCTATTTGCAAGTATTCAACGACAGTTCAAGGTGCCTTTTAAGTCGATACCGGGACTATCCTCTTTGCCGTATCTTGGACCCATGCACCACTTCTTGCCAATCATAGGTTTGTACACGGAAGTATATATATTAGAAAATAAACATATTATTATTCTATATGCAATGGTTTAAGTGGTCACCTCGCCACTACGCCGCGCCGAGTGTTGTGGGTTCGAATCCCACACGGGACAAAAATTTGTGTGATCCACAAATAGTTGTCCCGAATCTGGGTATTCTTTGTGTCCGTTGTTCGAATGTTTGTAAAGGCCCCCGCGACAGGAATATTCCTCATGCGGGAGTTGTCTTTTAAGAAAAAAAATATATATATATATAGGGATATACTTATATATATTTATAGCTTCAAATTACAGTCTGTCTGTCTGGCGGGAGACAGGAATCAGTAATAATAGTGTAGTTAATAGCGAGTATGGAAACATTGTTACTTTGCAATTACATACGTACAGACGGGCTACGAAAAGCAGCTGTCGTAGAGCATTGCCGAAATATGCTCTCGCCTTGTTAGACCAATGCCAACGCGACTGCAATCCGTTATTGATGCAAATGGCGGATATACTCGTTTTTGATTCAGTTTTATTTAAATAAATTTTACCATAATGACTACCATTGATTTTAAATCTGTAAAAAAATCAATACAAAATAGGGACATAAATCAATAATTTCATACGATAATTGATTGACATTTCGGGATTAGTCGTAGTTTCCGAGTTTTTCCGTTGACAGTTGGTACTGCGTCTATCTATATTAGTTCACCTGTCACTATCAGTCGATTAGCCTGTTATTGCAAACGTCAAGGCGATATTTCTGTTTCGTTTGATATGAAACGTTGGCAGGCCTGATAATTGTCTTTGTGCAAGCAAATGTCGACTTTAAGGTGACGAACCTTTTCTTACCCCGACTGTACCTACCTTATTTTTTCGTCCACTGGCTTAGTGGTGGTTGGTTGCGTGGTCATTCTCGTTGATTCCAAACCTCCGACTGTGATTCCGTATTTCTATAAACCCAGAAAAACCACATTTGATGCATGTGCATATGGTAGGTATGAAGCATGTGTGTAGATTTATTTTTATGCGCAAACGAGCAGACGGGTCACCTGATGGTAAGTACCTATTGCCACCCAAAGGCACATTTAGTTTATGCATGGGCACCTGCAACTCAAGAGACGCAAGAACGTTGCCGGCCTTTAAGGAGGGAGTAGAGAAAGGGGGGAAGAAGGGAGAAGGAAAGGGTTAGGGTCTCCGGTAACCTCACTCACTAGGCGAACTACAATGCAATGGATGGCAAAAGTACTTCTATTTCTGCCATCCATTGCATTGTATTTCGCCGAGGTATTTTCATACCTATGTTTATTTATTAGCGGATCCTTGACACCAAGGTTATGGACTTTTCCGGGCACAATTTTCCAGACAGTAAAAAGAGTTATATTTAGACAATTACTAGAATGCTAATTGTTTATTACCTTTCTTTATTATTTTTTTTCTTTTTTCCAGGACAATTTGGACCTAACGCAAATATATTTAATATAACTAATGTTTTGCACGAAAGGTATGGTCCTATAGTAAAATTAAAGGGTGTTTTTGGTAGGGCCGACATAGTTATATTGTTTGATCCGCAAGATATAGACCAAGTAAGTACAGTATCTTTTTAAGACAATTATAGGTAAGTACACATAAGATCTATCTATAATAGTAAGTATCTTTGATCAAATATACCATAGATACACATTCTCCTACAAAAATCGGTCCTGTGTGAATGTTCCTGTGGCTGTACGTTGTAATAGTTTGATACAAAAACTGCTACTTACCACAACGGAGCGTACTCGATACGTAGTAGGTATGGTACGTATTCGTGTGGAATGGGAATTCTTGAGTATCTATTTGTTACCTTTTCATACAAACCATAATCCAATATGAACCTCACGAAGGGTCCTGAGTCCTGATGTTAAAAATTAACAACATACCATGAATAATAGGTTTACAGATCACAAGAATCAAATCCTTTACAGAAGTTGTGAAAAAGGATACATTTGATGGCGTTTATGGACTAATTACAAGGTAAATACTTGATTATTATGATAAAAATTACTGTAGGTAACTATTTAACCTACCTATATTAGTATTCGTAATTTTACAGCCATGGAACAAAATGGCGCGTGTTTCGTACAAAAGTCAATCCAGCGTTGCTAAAACTCAAACTGGTGAAAGTCTACTCGTCACCACTTGATGAAATAGCTCAAGATTTTGTAGACAGGTATGTTCTCCTCCTTGTAATATCTATACAAAAACGACGTTTTAATCTAGTGCTGGGAGTGTGGGGAACAGCGTGTAATGTTCCGCCAATACCAAAGAAAGATCATATAATGCTAAATATATGTGTGTGTGTTTGTTACACGCCCTAATTAATCAACTGATCGTCATGAAATTTTGCGTACACCTTGTCACGGGTACATATAAGGACACATACCTTTCATCCTGGCCTGTTGGTCTAGTTGTTAGTAACCCTGACTGGTAAGCCAGAGGTCGTGGGTTTGATTCCCACCCAGGACAAATAGTTGTGTGATGAGCATGAATATTTGTTCTGACTGGGTGTAATTTGTTTATAATATGTACTTATGTATTTAGAAATATATAAGTATGTTTATCAGCAGTCTGGTTACCATACTACCTAGTTTGGGATGAGACGGCCGTGTGTGAGATGTGTGAAGTTATTATTATTATCCAGAAAAAAAATACATTGCTTCCGAGGGATAGGAAAATTATTTGAAGACTGCAGGCAAAAACAAGTACTGAATAAATATAACATATACTGTGTGTGTATACCTATTAGATAAATAATAATAATAATTAATTAAACATTCAAATAATATACATCTTAATATGTACCTACATACATAATATATTTTAATGCTCTGTATATGACGATATTTTTTCAAGGTTAAAGCAAATAAAAGATGACAAAACATATTTGAGAGACCACTTTAATTCTGAAATTGAAAAGTGGTCCCTAGAATCTGTGGCTCTGGTGGGATTGGGAGCGCAATTGGGATGTCTCAAAGACAAGTGGACGTCTGATCACCCAGCAAGTCAAACATGTTTAGAATATACAAAATCCTTTGTAGACACGTGAAATCCATATTTTGAATTATGGATTTGTTATTCCGTGGCTGGTGGTGACTGACATTAGGTGTAATGTGCGTTTCGTCCGATCGCGGACAGTCGTGTACCTACTTAAGTCATGTAGATATATATATATATATATATATATATATATATATATATATATATATAACTTAGGCAAGTATAACAAAAAAAAACAAAGTATTTTCTCAGTTTTTGATTAGTGTTCTCTCATAAATTTAATTTGACCATTCAGGTTGACGTAGTAGCACCGAATGAATATTTATCAAGAATGGAGAAACATACCCGCAACCTAACAAGTTTATACCGGAGAGATGGTTGGCGGATAAAACAGATCCACTGTACTACGGGAACACACATCCTATGGTCACATTTCCTTTCGGTTTTGGCATCAGGAGCTGTATTGGCAGAAGGATTGCTAAACTAGAGATTGAAATACTAATCAAGAAATTGATTGAGGAGTTCAAAGTGACATGGGAAGGACCACCGATTTCAATCGTGAATAAATTTACAAACACCTTTGATAAACCGTTTAATTTCAGATTTGATACTGTTATACAGTATACTTAAGTTTAACTTTAAAACAGAAAAAGAGGGCTTGTAGTAAGGAAAGCAAAAATATAAATTATAGCTATAATGTTGTTTATCTTATATATTCCCATCATCTATTGTTAAGGGTTTACGTGGCCTATCTATGTACAAAGCGTTACCAGTTTTTGAAATAAGTGAACGGTTAGAAGGTACTCTCTTCCCACCATGCACCAGGGGTATTATGGAGCTATCCGTAACCGAAACCATCGGATATCCGGAATAAAAAACTATCTGAAACCGATTCTGATTTAAGATTCCATTTCGGAGAGGGGCGGAGCCTACTAAGACACCTTAACATGACAGGTTTCTATTATTTTTATTTGGCTGAAATGGTTGTATTATTTTGTTTTTTATAATTCTGTTTTTAGTTCAAATTAAATACCCTGCCTAATCGTACATACTTATGTAATTTATAAAATTAGTATTGAGTATTTCAACACATTTTCATAAATTGTATCATTATAGAGATATCTGCTGTAATGTAACTAACACGTAGCGGATGGTAAAATACATTAGTTACCAGGAGCCAGTGTTACGTGCCGCACGTATTTAAGTATTGCGTTTTTTAATAACAATCCTTAAGCTCTAGTTATGACGAGGATTAAAACGTTTAGTAAAATGTATACTTTAGTTTGTGTAAAATCACGAACGATTTTACGGTAAGTATTTCTAATTCTTATGAATACATAAAAATCGTCGGTACAACAGTCAATAAATACATTTCTGTCATATATTGTGTTGCAGTGATAACTAGATAATTAGGTACACTATGCTTACGCTCACGGTGGTCACACCCACAGAACACTAATTCTAACGTAGTGTTTGTATACTGTTTGACATAATACTCTCACACCTGTTACGTTAATATACTGTCAACAGTGGATGAGTGGACTCTGTAGGTAGCCGTTCAATGCGGGCATGTCACCTCGATCTAAGATCGATTTATCGACTATTTGACAAAAAATCATCAGTATATTAATGTGACAAATTAGATTATTTCATTAAAACATAAATTTGAATCGAGTTCTTCAAAATACTCTGAATACTTAATGGAAATTGATGTTGGGTTTCCTGATGAGTTATAAAAAACTTATAAGAATGACTACAAATCAAGTTAATATTAGATCCATATAAATGATCAACAATCGACATAATCGGTACAATTGCACTTAATCCAATCGACAGTCATTTTAAAAATTCTATACGCTTTGTTTTAAAAATAGAACATATCTTTTAAGTTACATACATTTTCCTAATTGTTTCCTCCGCCATCGCGCCACCCGGCAATAGCTCATATCCTGAAACTGTCAAATTCATACTATACGATGAACTTTTAATTTTTCAGCAGTTTATTTTGAATTATAGGACATACAAACACAGTTATACTTAAAATATTCATACTTCAAACGTGTACCTAAGCGTAAGTGTAGGTACGTGTTAATGTGTCCGTGAGCATACACGTTTGTAATTGATGTTTTACAAAACTAATATTTTTTGCTATCTCTTCATATACCTATGAATGTTAGGTGTAGTGCGTAGTATTTTCTCACTATCTTTCATTAAACTTAATAATAAGATAGTACCTTATCTTTAATGCTGTCTGTACTTAGGTGACAGAAAATAATTTTAGCGAGTAAGTAGGTATTTACAAAGTACCGAGTCGTCAATTTGTTTTAATTCCGCTCCGCTCTACGATTTCCACTCGAAGGTTTAACGACAAAGTCATAGAGTAGTATAAGTATATAGATAGACAAAGTTAAATATTGTATCTCGGCATTATTTACAAATATGTACGTTGAAATCTATATTAATAATTCGGTCAAGGGGTACGACTTGATTGAAACCTTACCTAAATAATAAAACATAAAAAAATAATGATTTCGAGTTGACAACATATATCCGCGAAATTCGGATTGTCGAGTATTTTGTTAAATTCTAATGGTGCAATGGGTATATCTACCTATATTTTGTAAAATCTTGTGTATTATGACTTATGAGTCACATTTCACCCGAGCGAAGCCGGGTTTTCATCTAGTAGTTTTAAAATGTTTGTCCATGGGAAAAATTTTGGTATTTGTTAAAAACGACGTTAGTGATATGTAAATTTATTTACTATTTTAAAATAAAATTCTCAGAGTTAAGGTGCTCACTCACCGGGAGCATTCGCCTGAAATGTAACGTTACAGATCCAAGTATTATCATTGTCATCAGTGAGGGAGGAGAACCGGGCATTACAGCACTTTTATTGTAATTAGTACGTATTAATCAAGACTAATAGGCTACAATAAACTCTGGGCTCTAGTCAGAGATTTTTAAAGACAGTAGTATAATAACCATGTGTCTACGTGTAGCGCCCTCTATTACTGTTATTTGCACTTTTGTCGTGCGTTTACTTTTTTTTAATTTAACATTTTTTATAAGCACAATATACCGAAGATACATAAGTCAATCGTTGCAATATAACATATGCATGTTTGTAACTATAGAATTCAGAAGTATTCTATAGTTTCGCTGCTATTAGTGAGGCAAACAAGCATACCATACGTTTAAAAAGGTCTTTTTGTCGGTGCTCTAGCGCTTAGGAAACACATGTTAAATTTATAATACTTGTTTCTTTTTTTAGCCAAAGCAGTTCATATAAATATTCAACATCTATAGAAGATGCTAAACCTTTTAAATCCATTCCGGGACTGTCATCTTTGCCTTATCTCGGACCACTCCATCACTTCTTGCCTCTCATAGGTTTGTATGAAATAAATATACATTTTACAATAGTCCCTGGTAGTAATACCCTTTATAAAAACCTGCCGTTTGTCGTATATACAGGATGATAGTGAAACGCTCCCGAAAACGCTGATGGGTCAGAAAAAAATTCGATCCCGATGAAAACATTTTTTTTAGCATTTATCCTGTCTAATTATATATCGTCTGCCTTCGTTTTCGGGAGCGTTTCACTAACAGCCTGTCTACCCTGTCACCACTGTCTATAGATTCATTATATCGGTATTCAGGTGGAATGCAACGACTTGAATACCAAGATCTATTCGAATCTATTCCACTTGTTGTAATATTTTACCTAGCCTTAATTAGTACCGACGCCAGGGCGTTGGAGGTAAGACCTGCCGTATAAAGGTCCCTGCGTCTCGGGACCTTAGTTTGGAAAACTTGATGCAGGTATACTGACCCTGCTCATGTAACGATTGGGCTGGGGGGGTGGGGGCAGTATAAACTAATACGTAGCTGTAACGAGAGGGGCTTGTCCAGGATACACTGCGTCAAAATATAGATAGTATAACTACCTACTACTACGCGTGATGGTTTCCTACCCAAGCATCCTTATTGATCCTTTGTGACCAAAAATCCACCTAGGATAGTAGGGTTAAGTATTGTTTAAAATAAACCTTTCTAAAACAGCTGCTAAAAAAATATAGATCCCGATCTTAGTCTTAGTTTAACAAAAATATTGGAATGCTTAAAACTGAAAAATCTTTTGTTTCAGGTGAATTTGGACTGAATATTAATTTGTTTGATTTAGCTAATATTTTACACAAAAGGTATGGTCCTATAATAAAAATAAACGGAATATTAGGTACGGCCAACATGGTCATATTGTTTAATCCGCAAGATTTATACCAGGTACCTAAGTATTGCATTTTACGACGTGTGATGTATAGTCGATTTTGTACTATGGAATATATATAGGGTGACTCGTGAATTCTAGCAATTTATAAAACGTTAAAAGTGGTACCAATACAAAAACATGCATTACAATTATCTCATTGCCTAATGGCATTTACATACTCCAAATACGACTGTATTTGCAGCATTAAACCATTAATTAAAACATACATTATACATACATTTAATTAAAAAACATAAATAACAGGTTTTCAGATCACAGGAGTCTAATCCAATACGGCCTGCTTTTGAAACTATGCAGTATTACAGAGAAGTTATAAAAAAAGATACATTTGATGGGATATACGGACTAACTTCAGCGTAATTTATGAATTCATTTTATGTTTGAAAAGCTTTAAAGATTGAACTGTAATACCGAAATATGCAACAGTATAAGTAATATTTTTGCAGACAAGGGCCAAAGTGGCGTGATTTCCGTAAAAAAGTAAACCCGGCATTACTTAATTTGAAACTAGCCAGAATATATGCGACACCGCTAGAAGAAATAGCTCAAGATTTTATAGACAGGTATAGTTATCGTTTCGCAAGTGAGGTACACAGATCATACCTTTTTTAAAATGAAAACTTCTTTAGGCACATTGGGCACTTTTGGTATGGGAAAAAACCACTGAACTCGCGTGACCGTCACGCTCAGATGACATATATTGTCATAAAGACATATGTTGTCATAATGAGATATAGATGTGTGTTTATATCTGTTTTTACTTCTGACGTGCTCTTCCACGACTGACAGTTCTTTTTTTTTAAATAAGGAAAAGTGAAGGGAGGCATTTATGTCTAAACCACAATGGAGAATAAAGCATAATGTGGGTAATACTTTATTATGATTAACTAAAAAGAGGTTGTGAGAATCTTGCCTGGATCGTATCTCAGATGCTTGGCCGGTTGCATTGTGTCCAAGTAAAAGTTGAGACAGTGAATTTTGATGTAAGTACTTACAGGTGTCAATTAACAAAATTTAGTTTTTTTTTTTTAAGATTGAAGCAGTTGAAAGACGATAAAAAGTATTTAACGGACAACTTTGTTACTGAAATGAGTAAATGGTCGCTAGAATCCGTCGCCCTTGTAGGATTGGGAGCACGTCTGGAAAGCCTTAAAGACAATTTGACATCTGAGCACCCTGCAAGTATATTAACGAAATGCGCCAAAGATATTGGTCAACTATCAATACAATTAGAATTTTTACCAAACCCTTGGAAGTATATCGCTACATCTGCGTATAAGAAGCTTATGAAAGCATATGCTACACAGTTGGAGTAAGTATAAAAGGAATTTGTAATATATCCTAGTGAACGGTGTCAACGCCGTCGCGCCAGGATGCTTTACTCCTTGATAAAGGGCCCCCGTCGGGTCCCAAAGTACACACGTGAGCAAAACAGTATATCTTTGATAAATATGAATACCTAACACTCACGAAAGTTTTGGAGTTTACTTCTTAAGAATCAATTTATCATATGAAGTTTGGCAATATAAGTGAAATTAATAAAAGCGTAAATCAAAAGCGTTACGTTTTCTGCCACTTTGAAATGATGTATGTGTATGTGATAGAAGGGAGAGAGAAAAAGAGGGAGAGCGGGAGGGCGGCAGAGGAAGGGAAAGAGGGAGGGGGGTAGTAGAGAGAGGGAGAGAGAGAGAGAGAGAGAGAGAGAGAGAGAGAGAGAGAGAGAGAGAGAGAGAGAGAGAGAGAGAATTGTAAACTCTAGTCGTGCGTTGGAGTTGAGACACACACACTTTTTTTACTCTAATATCTCAGTGAAGTTAAGCTTTTACAAATGGTTATTTAGGTACTCAGTGTCAGGCATAGGCAGTTGATTGAATATTTAATTAAAATATAGGATAAATATAGTGTAAAAGGGACAAATGTAAAGGTTTAAAGTAAAATGTAAAGAATTTAGAATAAAACTGATTAATAATGAATACAAATATGTCTAACAGACAGTAAAACACCAGAGAGAAATAAGTTATGTTGACCTATTATTTTTTATTAACACCTCCAGGTTATGTACAATGTATATCGATCAGGCCAAAAACCAAATAAAACAAAAGAGGATACAATATTGCCGAAGAAGAAAAAAGTATAGTTGAGAAACTTTTGGCTATTGATGAAAGAGTTGCTATAATTATGGCAGTTGAAATGCTTCTAGCTGGAGTAGACACGGTAAGTTTTTGTAACGCGTTAATATATAATCGTCATCCTTTGTACAATTTGACTTAGATATAC